>CM051531.1:36449424-37941091 GCA_028017165.1 Herpetospermum pedunculosum
CGGCGAGCTTGAAGCTTCCCAACAGCAGATCTCAGCGGAGTAGCAACCCACTTTTGAGCTCAGACGACGACGGCGGAGCTCCCAGACGCCAAGCTCCGAACCCAGACGATCGACGGCGTGCGGCGGAGCTGCGGGCAATGAACCAGCAACTTCATCTTCCTCAGACGACGACGGCGGCGCAAGCTTGAATCATCCATGGCGTTCTTCTTCTCCCCAACGCTCCCCTTCCCTCAGACGACGACGGAGGCGCAAGCTTGAATCATCCATGGCGTTCTTCTTCTTCCCAACGCTCCCCTCGAACCCAAGGCCACGGCGGCGAGTTTCGGACCTCCACGAACCAGACGGCGATCTCCTCGACGGCGCGACTTCGCCTTCGCAAGCAGCCCAGATCCAGACGACGGCGGCTCCCTCTGAAGCTTCTCAACCACGGCGGCGCAAGCTCGAACCCCACAACCGCACGGCGGCGAACCAGCGGCGTAGCTTCAACGGCTTCGAATCTTCGAGCCCAGACGACGGCGATACTCAGGCGTGCGGTCTTCCTCACGAGTAGACAGCGGCGCAGCCTCGGGTGGACGGGTCAAGACACACAGCGGCGATGAACGGCGGCGAACTCCGGCGGCGGCCTTGTGAAGAAGACCTCCAGACGGCTGAGGAAGCGTGGGTATTACGTGGGTAAAACGAATTTCTTTTTTTATTATTGAAATTACTAAAATGCCCCTGCCTTTATTTTATTTAAGTTTGGTTAATCTGTTTTATGCCCATATATACCTCTGCATATTCAGTATATACCCTACTTACTGTACCTAGGCTATATCGCATGTGCTTACTGTTTGGGGTCGATATTGTTACTATTTTGATAAGTGTGCTGTGTATCCGAGTATATCGGAGTAGTTGGGATGTTGTGGCATTGTTTGAAGTTCATGTATGCCCTATTTATATGCATATATCCCCACCGCTTGCATGATATATACCCCTGTTTATATGCATATATCCCCTGTTTTGAGCATGATATACCCCTGTTTATATGCATATATCCCCTGTTTTGAGCATGATATATACCCCTGTTTATATGCATATATCCCCACTGTTTTTTAGCATAATATATCCCTGTTTATTTCATATATCCCCCTGATTGGATATTCTTGCTTCGTTTTTTTTAATTTCGATGCATGCCATTTAATTTTAAAGCGTGATTTCATTATCTTTCTAGTTTGTTTAATTAGTTTTAAAATTTCAATCCTGAGATAGGTGGAGGATTGTTCCTCCCACCTTGAGGATGAGTTTTGTTACTTTATTTAAAATCTGAATCCCGGGATAGGTGGTGGATTGTTCCTCCCACCTTGAGGATGTCATCAAGTTTTGATGTTCTTTCTTTGTCAATCCCGGGATAAATAGGGTTTCCCTATTTTTGAGGATTATTATTGCCGCCATTATGCGCTAATTACAAGAACGCCCTTCTTTTAAAAAATGGGTTTTCATTTGATTTTAAAATTGAGCGTTTAAATTGATTTTTGATTTACCATTTAAAAATAAAAGATTGTTATTTCAAATCATGTTTTAAATTAAATTTCAAAAATGGTTTGTTTCTCAAACCAAAAATTGTTTTAATTTTAATTCAAATTTTAAAAGAAAGAGGTTTTCCTTTGATCTTAAAATTAAGTTTTAAAATTGAATTTCGATTTATTTTGATTTCAAAACAAAAGATTTTTATTTCAAATCAAGTTCAAATTAAATTTCAAAATTATTTGTTTCACAACCAAAGTTGTTTTAATTTTAATTAAAGTTTTAATCGAATTTCAAATTGATTTTGAAACAAAATGATTTTATTAAAGGATTTTTAAAGTTCTTGTTTTGTCGTATGATCTCGGTATCGGGATTAAGGCGTTAATGGCAAAATTAACAATCACTCACAAAATCAAAACTCTACTTCATTTTAAAGATAGGGTATGATTAGTTGAAACATTGCATTATTTTTAATTGTTTATTTCATTTATTAAGGACCATTTGAAATTAGCTATAATTAGGATAAAACGTTTTGGCTACCGTTTTTAAACGGGATGTTGTAGGGTGCTTACACCTTCCCTACACTCAACCGACCCCCGAACCTCGTCTTTTTACTTCGTAGACCGTATTTTTAAGGTGACCAATCACACCCTAAATGATTGGTGGCGACTCCATTTTTTGTGAAAACCCCTGTTTAACAGAAGGTTGTCGGCCGCTCCGCGTCGCAAAAACGTTGCGACAGCATGGCGACTCCACTGGGGACATTTTTTTAGTGGGTCTAGGTCATTCCATTTTATCTTGCATTTATCCGATTTTCTTTTTGGTCCTTGTTTGTTTTATTTATTTATTGATTTATATTGTCTTAATTAGCTTGCTTTATCGTAATTAATTTTTGCATGATCATGCATTTCGCACACACAATCACAAGCCTCCTACCCGGGCTCTACCATTTAGGATTAGAATCGGAGATAGAGTAGTGTGACCTTCGTGGAACTTCGGTTCTCGTGCAGGCGCATGAAATTCTCCACTCGAGCTATCCGCGCTGTTTAATTAGTTGGAAAACTCGGGGACCGTTTTCTTCTAGGATTGTTTAGAACCTAAACCACACTCATGTGCATCCTAGAGCCGATCTTCGTTTATTTATCTTTATGTTTTGTGTTGCTTCTCTCATGCATATTCATTTTTTGTCGGATTTTATTTCTGCTGTTCTCGCAATTTATTGTTTATTGCATTATCATGCATTTCACACACGTTCACGAGCATTCTACCCGGGCTCTACCTCTTAGGATTAGAATTGAGAATCGATTAATGTCGACCTTCAAGGGGATATAATTGCCCCTGTATGGCGCACGAAAGATTCTCGCTCAGATTAATTCGTTGGCTAATCTTTAACTTTCAAATTAATTTGGGGGCCTTTATGCTTATGTTTAGAACCCTACCCTCACATCATGTTTATTATTTTCGTTGATTATGCATTGTTTTAATTTAAATTGTTTGCATTATCATGCATTTCACACACGTTCACGAGCCTCCTACCCGGGCTCTACCTCTTAGGATTAGAATTGAGAATCGAGTAATGTCGACCTTCAAGGGGATATAATTGCCCTTGTATGGCGCACGAAAGATTCTCGCTCAGATTAATTCGTTGGCTAATCTTTAGCTTTCAAATTAATTTGGGGGCCTTTATGCTTATGTTTAGAACCCTACCCTCACATCATGTTTATTATTTTCGTTGATTATGCATTGTTTTAATTTAAATTGTTTGCATTATCATGCATTTCACACACGTTCACGAGCCTCCTACCCGGGCTCTACCTCTTAGGATTAGAATTGAGAATCGAGTAATGTCGACCTTCAAGGGGATATAATTGCCCCTGTATGGCGCACGAAAGATTCTCGCTCAGATTAATTCGTTGGCTAATCTTTAGCTTTCAAATTAATTTGGGGGCCTTTATTCTTATGTTTAGAACCCTACTCTCACATCATGTTTATTATTTTCGTTGATTATGCATTGTTTTAATTTAAATTGTTTGCATTATCATGCATTTCACACACTCGTTCACGAGCCTCCTACCCTGGCTCTACCATTTAGGATCAGAATCGGAGATAGAGTAGTGTGACCTTCGTGGAACTTCGGTTCTCGTGCAGGCGCATGAAATTCTTCACTCGAGCTATCCGCGCTGTTTGATCAGTTGGAAAGCTCGGGGACCGTTTTTCTAGGATTGTTTAGAACCTAAATCACACTCATACACATCCTAGGGCTAACCGTTAATTTTTTTTTTTAAAAAAAACTCTGAATTGTAGGATACACTTACTTTGTCGCATGTTTGATTCTCGCGCCTGTATCATATTGCTTGTTTCATTCACGTTGCGTGTGTTGTTTTCATTATGTGTTTTATTTTATTTTTACACAAAAAAAAAATTGAGTCGTCCTCCTTAGGTTTAGAACTGATAATCAAGTAATGCTGGCCTTCAAATGGGACATAATCGCCCTTGTATGGCGCACAAAAGATTCACGTTCAAATTAATTCGTTTGTTAATTTTAGCATTCAATTATAATTGGGGACCTCTTCGTTTAAGTTTAGAATGGAGAGTCAAGTAATGTCGACCTACGGGAGGACGTAAAATACCCCCGTAAAGGCGCACGAAAAGTCTTCGTTCGGTTTTTATTTTCTCATTTAGGTTTTGAATGGAGAGTCGAGTAATGTCGACCTGCGGAAGGACGTAAAATGCCCCCGTAAAGGCGCACGAAAAGTCTTCGTTCATTTTTTCGTTTTCAAAAAAGTTTATTTGTGAATACTTGTTTTACGTATGTCAGTTTTTGAAAAAAATTCAAAAAAATCAAAAAAACAAAAAATCATTTGTATATCGACACGTTAGAATTTAAAAATCATGCATTTTTTTCACGAGTTATCACGTTCTCGTCCAAATAAAATCAAAAAAAAAAAAAAAAAAAAATCAGTCTCATTTGATCATTCATGCATAAGTAAATTTGTGAATTCTTCCGTTTTTCATGACATACACAAAATCAAAAAAATCATTTGCATGCTAAAAAATATTCATCATTTCTCATCCATCATTTACACAACATCATGCATGTATATAAAAAAAAATCATAAATCACGGGCATTATCCCAATTGCATGGTGTCATTTCACACGTGCACGGTAATAAAAGCATCTTCTCATGCATTTTGCATGTCAAAATCATTTCATATTGCATTGTGTCATTTCACACGTGCACGGTAATAAAAGCATCTTCTCATGCATTTTGCATGTCAAATAATCTCATATTGCATTGTGTCATTTCATACGTGCACACATAATAAAAGCATAAGTTCATGCATTTTGCATGTCAAAATCATCTCATATTGCATTGTGTCATTTCACACGTGCACGGTAATAAAAGCATCTTCTCATGCATTTTGCATGTCAAATAATCTCATATTGCATTGTGTCATTTCATACGTGCACACATAATAAAAGCATAAGTTCATGCATTTTGCATGTCAAAATCATCTCATATTGCATTGTGTCATTTCATACGTGCACACATAATAAAAGCATAAGTTCATACATTTTGCATGTCAAAATCATCTCATATTGCATGGTGTCATTTCATACGTGCACACATAATAAAAGCATAAGTTCATGCATTTTGCATGTCAAAATCATCTCATAGTGCATGGTGTCATTTCACACGTACACGTGTAATAAAAACATTTATTCATACATTATCTCATTTTGCGCAATTCATAAAACATAAAATCTCAAAAAAATGTTCATTCTTCATAAATTGCATTATTGCACGTCAAAATCATCATATTGCACGGTGTCATTTCACACGTGCAATAAAAACATTTATTCATGCATTATCTCATTCTGCACAGCTCATACAACATAAATTCCAAAAAAAAAATTTCAGACATCATAAACTAATTCTGAATGTCGTTTGATCATTTGTTTATCATTCAATCGCATATCATCATGCATAATAAAAAATGTGTTCATGCATCATATCATTGTGCATGTCGAATCGTTCAATTGCATATCATCATGCATAATAAAAAATGTCATGCATCATAAAATCATTTTGCATGTCGAATCATTCAGTTGCTTATTATCATGCATAATAAAAAAATGTGTTCATGCATCATATCATTTTACATGTCGAATCATTCAATTGCATATCATCATGCATATTAAAAAAAAAAAAAAAAATGTCAATGTCATAAATTCATTTCGCATGTCCTTTGATTATTTGTTTATCATTCAATCGCATATCGTCATGCATAATAAAAAATGTTCATGCATCATAAACTCATTTTGCATGTCGAATTATTATTCAGTTGCATATCATCATGCATTCACAAAGAATGTACATACATTGTTAATTCATTAAGCATGCGTCGTTTCATTTTGCATGATAGAAGAAATCAAAATTGTTGCATAACATCACGTCATCACATCATGAAAATTGTTCATGCATGCATCAGTTCACTTTGCATTCCATACATAGAGTCTCAAAGGCATGCATAAAAAAATTCACACATAAAACAAAAAAATATGCATTAGCTCATCTTGCATAACATGTCATAACATTCCAATTTAAAAAAATCATTAATTATTTGCATTCGTCAGCTCATCTTGCATGTTAAGTCATAATATCTAAAAAAAAAAAAAAAAGGGGGCAAAAAAAAAAAAAAAAAAAAAAAAATCATTTGCATCATATCATGCATTCAATAGCTCATTTGCATGGTTATCTCTATCATTTTAGAAAAAGGGTGTCTATGCATGTGTTGTCATTTTGCATGATTAAAAAAAAAAAAAAAAAAAAAAAGTTATTAAAATCACGTCATTACATCATGGAAGTTGTTCATGCATTATTTCATTTATATGAAATGTCATAAATAAATACAAAAAAAAAAAAACAAAAAAATCATTTGTTGCATCATAGTGTTTCATCTTGCACGACAAACCAAAAATCAAAATCATAACCAGTTGCATTACAACATTCTGTATGTCAAGTCGTTCAAAATTTTGTTTGTTCATAATTGCATGTAACATTCATTTCATGCATCGTCTCATTTTGCATATCATAAAATAAAAAAAATCAGGTCTTTCAATAATTGCATCTAGTGCATATTTTGAAATTAAAAAATCTCATCACTCGCATTCCAAAAAAAAAAAACAAAAAGGTCTTTTGTGTGTTTACTTGATCATTCTTGTGATTGTTTTAATCGTTCATATTAGCTAAAACTTTAGCGAGAATTGAATACAAATCATGGTGAATCATCATTAAAAAAAAAAAAAAAATCAAAAAAAAAAAAAAAAAAAATGGTGCCTTTCACTTCTTTTGTCTGAGAAATTTGTCGGTCTCAACCATCTCATTACCTTTTCAAATACTCTTCTCAAACTTAATTGTTAAGAAAACTCGAGAATTGAGAAGAACTTTATTTGACCATTATTATCCCTCATGTGCTAAAAATTCATATCATCATACCTCACTGAGCAGTGTTTAAATTATCGCACTGGGGCAAACCCATCTTGCAGCGAGAGTTCAAAATTACTCACTGTAAAACCTTATACCTGCATGCCGCACATAATTTTGAGGCAATCTACTCATTTTGAAGATCCACCGTAAAATCTTGGGCTAATTTCACCATCTACATTTATACGGTGTATCTTTACATTTACCTATCCGCCAAGCCTTTTGCAAAGCATGTCACACTCAATTATGTGGCGAACCTCTCAAAATTATCCACCGGACCAAGAGAGCTTCAAATGTAATGAAATAATGTTGAATGCTTGTGATTTACTGCTTCATAATTAAGACTTGTAATTTCTCACTTCAATTTCATCTCTATAAATTCATTCCTCTTTTTCCTACTCTTTGAGCTATCTCTTTCCTCGAGTAGAAATTGATTCCAGGACTAAGGATGTTGGTTTTGAGAGCTAAGGAGGTAGTAACTTTGGAAAATACCTCAGGGTCTTAAATGAGTTTTTGCTCGGGGTTAACATCATCGCAAGGAGCGTGGATAAAGAAATGATAGGGAATGTGTGCTAGAGTGACATCAGAGTCTGGTTGCACCGTAAAAAAAAAAAAAAAAACCGAGGATGATGCAATAAAAGCTACATTTTGAAGATGCTGAAAGGTCTCCGCGGTAAATCAATAAGCTGGGTCAAAGTCTTCGCCTTTGCCACATTAGAAAAAGCCTATGTCTGAGGCACGCTGGATCTCGTCTTCGCAACACTGGGGCAAAGCCTATGCCTTTGCCACGCGCTGGAGCAACATCATAAACTGGGGCAAAGCCCACGACTTTGCCACAATAGAGTGAAGTTGTCGTCAAAGCTTGAGCATCTTATTGCACCTTTCATTCCAAAAAAAAAAAAAAAAAAAAAAAAAAATGGTGCAGTCAATTGATCAAGAAGCTAAATCTCACAAAGCTTGTTGGACATCAGCAAAACTGGGGCAAAGCCCTCGTCTTTGCAACACTGGGGCAAAGCCCACGTCTTTGCCACAAATAGAGCGAAGCCACCGTCTACAAGTTGGAACACGTTATTGCATCATGTCTCAAAAAGAGATTGGTGCAATCAATTGATCAAAAAAAGCTACATCTCACAAAGCTTGAGGTGTCTCATTTGAACGTCATCAATACTGGGGCAAAGCCCACGTCTTTGCCGCAAATAGAGCGAAGTCATCATCAAGTTAGGGCATTTTATTGCATCATTCCAAAAAAAAAAAAAAAAAAAAAAAAAAAAAAAAACTGGTGCAATCAGTAGATCAAGGGGTTACATCTCGCCAAACTAGGGGTATCTCAGTCACACATCATCAATACTGGGGCAAAGCCCACGCCTTTGCCAAGCTAGATCAAATATCATCAAGGACCTCGTGCTTACTCAAAGAAAAGCGAGAATTTCTCAAGAAGCTACTTTTAGCTCTCAAAACCTTGTCCGAGGAAATGGAGTCAATTCACTCATCTTTCCATCTAACTAATTTCCAATTTCTCACTCAAATGTGAAAATACATTTTCAATCTCTTATTGTCCAAGAGATCTTCTGAAAGCATGCGAGTACTACATCTTCCTTCGCATTCATTCCTTCTTTTGCTTACCAAAAAAAAAAAAAAAAAAACTCGTTGGTTGTCATCCCATATTTCCAAATCTAAATTCACTTTATTGTAATCCAACATTCTTGTTCATTACAAGGCTAAGTTATGAAGCAGTTTAATCAGAAGATTTTCAACATTATCAATTATTTTTTATAAGTTCTCTAACCTAGCACATGAGAATCTACCCAACAGCCCACAATGTCCAATATGGTTGAGTGATCTAGAACTGACACATTTCATTTCTCTCAGGTGAAAGAAAGCATTCACTAAATAAAAAAAAAAAAAAAAAAAAAAAAAAAAAAAAAAAATCCTGATGACGACACCATTATTTTGCATTTGATTCTCTGCTAAGTATTGGCTGATAAGATCAATGAACTTAAGCAAGAGTGGTCATTTCAATAACACAAAAGACATTTTTGATTAAGCATTTGTTTTCACAAATCCTGCATTCCATCATGTAAGTTGATATCATTTACATCACCATTTAAAAAAAAAAAAAAAAACATTTTCACATATCACGGTTAGTTGGTAGATCATCTGATTCGTGCATACACACTGCATTCTACAATTTTCTACCCTCAACATGATACATCCAATCATTCATCACCTTTAACATATTATGCATGTGTTGCATTCAATCTTTCTTCTACCCTCGAAAAGCATGCACACATGTTGCATTCATGACATTATTTTATCCATAGGATGCATGTGCATCAGTATCATGCATACATACTGCATTCATGACATCCGTCATCCTACTCCTAGCATGCTCATGCATACATGTTGCATTTAGGACATTTTGATTAATGCACATGCAAACATGTTGCATTCTTGACATTCATTACCCTTAACATCTTATGCACATGTTGCATTCATGACACTATTCTACCCTTAGGATACATATGCATCAGTATCATGCATACATATTGCATCCATGACATCCGTCGACCTCCTCCTAGCATGCTCATGCATACATGCTGCATTTAACACATTTTGTTAATGCACATGCATACATGTTGCATTCATGACATTCATTATCTTTAACATATTATGCACACATGTTGCATTCATAAACAATCATCTTCTGCCACTAGCATGCATATGCATCATTGCATCATGCTTTCAAAATCAAATCCATTGGTCAAACCAAGCAAATCAAGATATATCTTCATCACATTATCAATTGCATTGTTGCTTCTCAGAATTAATGAACATTGCTTCATCTTTCCCATTTCACATTAACGCATGCACTCATGATTTGTGCGACATTCGAATCATATGTTGCAACTCGCATTTGCATTCTATTCTCACTTGAGGGTCGAGCCTCATCAATATTTCAAAAAAAAAAAAAAAAAAAAAAAAAAAAAAAAATCCCACTCATCTCACTTTGTTTAAATTCTTGTTGGTTAAATCGAACCCTAATCCAAGATTAGCTGGTCGAAGCCTGGCAAAACCAGGTCCGTTTAAATTCCTGTTGGTTAAATCGAACCCTAATCCAAGATTAGCTGGTCGAAGCCTGGCAAAACCAGGTCCGTTTAAATTCCTGTTGGTTAAATCGAACCCTAATCCAAGATTAGCTGGTCGAAGCCTGGCAAAACCAGGTCCGTTTAAATTCCTGTTGGTTAAATCGAACCCTAATCTAAGATTAGCTGGTCGAAGCCTGGCAAAACCAGGTCCGTTTAAATTCCTGTTGGTTAAATCGAACCCTAATCCAAGATTAGCTGGTCGAAGCCTGGCAAAACCAGGTCCGTTTAAATTCATGTTGGTTAAATCGAACCCTAATCCAAGATTAGCTGGTCGAAGCCTGGCAAAACCAGGTCCGTTTAAATTCCTGTTGGTTAAATCGAACCCTAATCCAAGATTAGCTGGTCGAAGCCTGGCAAAACCAGGTCCGTTTAAATTCCTGTTGGTTAAATCGAACCCTAATCCAAGATTAGCTGGTCGAAGCCTGGCAAAACCAGGTCCGTTTAAATTCCTGTTGGTTAAATCGAACCCTAATCCAAGATTAGCTGGTCGAAGCCTGGCAAAACCAGGTCCGTTTAAATTCCTGTAGGTTAAATCGAACCCTAATCCAAGATTAGCTGGTCGAAGCCTGGCAAAACCAGGTCCGTTTAAATTCCTGTTGGTTAAATCGAACCCTAATCCAAGATTAGCTGGTAGAAGCCTGGCAAAACCAGGTCCGTTTAAATTCCTGTTGGTTAAATCAAACCCTAATCCAAGATTAGCTGGTCGAAGCCTGGCAAAACCAGGTCCGTTTAAATTCCTGTTGGTTAAATCGAACCCTAATCCAAGATTAGCTGGTCGAAGCCTGGCAAAACCAGGTCCGTTTAAATTCCTGTTGGTTAAATCGAACCCTAATCCAAGATTAGCTGGTCGAAGCCTGGCAAAACCAGGTCCGTTTAAATTCCTGTTGGTTAAATCGAACCCTAATCCAAGATTAGCTGGTCGAAGCCTGGCAAAACCAGGTCCGTTTAAATTTATGTTGGTTAAATCGAACCCTAATCCAAGATTAGCTGGTCGAAGCCTGGCAAAACCAGGTCCGTTTAAATTCATGTTGGTTAAATCGAACCCTAATCCAAGATTAGCTGGTCGAAGCCTGGCAAAACCATGTCCGTTTAAATTCCTGTTGGTTAAATCGAACCCTAATCCAAGATTAGCTGGTCGAAGCCTGGCAAAACCAGGTCCGTTTAAATTCCTGTTGGTTAAATCGAACCCTAATCCAAGATTAGCTGGTCGAAGCCTGGCAAAACCAGGTCCGTTTAAATTCCTGTTGGTTAAATCGAACCCTAATCCAAGATTAGCTGGTCGAAGCCTGGCAAAACCAGGTCCGTTTAAATTCCTGTTGGTTAAATCGAACCCTAATCCAAGATTAGCGGTCGAAGCCTGGTCAAACCAGGTCAGTTTAAATTTCTCTTAGGTTAAATCGAACCCTAATCCAAGATTAGCGGTCGAAGCCTGGTCAAACCAGGTCCGTTTCACTTTCTCTTTGGTTAAATCGAACCCTAATCCAAGATTAGCGGTCGAAGCCTGGTCAAACCAGGTCAGTTTCACTTTCTCTTAGGTTAAATCGAACCCTAATCCAAGATTAGCTGGTCGAAGCCTGGCAAAACCAGGTCCGTTTAAATTCCTGTTGGTTAAATCGAACCCTAATCCAAGATTAGCTGGTCGAAGCCTGGCAAAACCAGGTCCGTTTAAATTCCTGTTGGTTAAATCGAACCCTAATCCAAGATTAGCTGGTCGAAGCGTGGCAAAACCAGGTCCGTTTAAATTCCTGTTGGTTAAATCGAACCCTAATCCAAGATTAGCGGTCGAAGCCTGGCAAAACCAGGTCTGTTTAAATTTCTCTTAGGTTAAATCGAACCCTAATCCAAGATTAGCGGTCGAAGCCTGGTCAAACCAGGTCCGTTTCACTTTCTCTTTGGTTAAATCGAACCCTAATCCAAGATTAGCGGTCGAAGCCTGGTCAAACCAGGTCAGTTTCACTTTCTCTTAGGTTAAATCGAACCCTAATCCAAGATTAGCGGTCGAAGCCTGGTCAAACCAGGTCCCTTTCACTTTCTCTTTGGTTAAATCGAACACTAATTCAAGATTAGCGGTCGAAGCCTTGTCAAACCAGGTCCATTTCCATTTCCCTTTGGAAGTCGAACCCTAATCCAAGATTAGCGGTCGAAGCCTGGTCAAACCAGGTCCGTTTCACTTTCTCGTTGGTTAAATCGAACCCTAATCCAAGATTAGCGGTCGAAGCCTGGTCAAACCAGGTCCGTTTCACTTTCTCGTTGGTTAAATCGAACCCTAATCCAAGATTAGCGGTCGAAGCCTGGTCGAACCAGGTCCGTTTCACTTTCTCTTTGGTTAAATCGAACCCTAATCCAAGATTAGCGGTCGAAGCCTGGTCAAACCAGGTCCCTTTCACTTTCTCTTTGGTTAAATCGAACCCTAATCCAAGATTAGCGGTCGAAGCCTGGTCAAACCAGGTCCTTTTCATTTTCTCTTTGGTTAAATCGAACCCTAATCCAAGATTAGCGGTCGAAGCCTGGTCAAACCAGGTCCCTTTCACTTTCTCTTTGGTTAAATCGAACCCTAATCCAAGATTAGCGGTCGAAGCCTGGTCAAACCAGGTCCGTTTCATTTTCTCTTTGGTTAAATCGAACCCTAATCCAAGATTAGCGGTCGAAGCCTGGTCAAACCAGGTCCTTTTCATTTTCTCTTTGGTTAAATCGAACCCTAATCCAAGATTAGCGGTCGAAGCCTGGTCAAACCAGGTCCCTTTCACTTTCTCTTTGGTTAAATCGAACCCTAATCCAAGATTAGCGGTCGAAGCCTGGTCAAACCAGGTCCCTTTCACTTTCTCTTTGGTTAAATCGAACCCTAATCCAAGATTAGCGGTCGAAGCCTGGTCAAACCAGGTTCATTTCCATTTCCCTTTGGAAATCGAACCCTAATCCAAGATTAGCGGTCGAAGCCTGGTCAAACCAGGTCCCTTTCACTTTCTCTTTGGTTAAATCGAACCTTAATCCAAGATTAGCGATCGAAGCCTGCTCAACCCAGGTCCACGTTGTTGCTGATGATAAACAATTGTGGCCGCCCAAATACTTTGTCTTTATCATTTGTCTACCCTTTTCAATTCCTCAAGGATATACAAAGGGGGGCAAGCTGTTGACACCGTATTTCGTCCGGCCTTATTTATCATCATTTTCGATTTTTCACTCATTTTATGTTTTTTTACCTATTTTTTAGTTTTTTTTCAGTTTTTCTTTAATTTCGCGTTTTTCCGTTATTTTCGAAGTTTTCAAGAAAATCACCAAAAAAATTGTTTTCCGTTAGTGGGTCGTTCGAAGCTTCCCGGGTTTTGTTCTAGGGTTTAACGCTTCGATCCCGGTTTCCCGCTGCGTTTTGTTTTTTAGATTTTTAGTTTTGGGTATTTCATTTTTTAGGGTTTCGTGTTTTTTGTTTTCAGGGTTAAGTGTGTTGGTTTTCAAGATTCAATTTTAGGGTTTTAGGGTGTTTGGTTTAGTGCTTGGTCTAGTGCTTCGTTAAGTGTTTCGGGTTAGTGCCTCGGTTCGGTTCTTGTATTTGTAGGTCATGAAATTTAAAGAAAAAACCAAACCAAGGCCCATTGGTGACCTAATGGTCTCTATATATAGAAAGAGATAAGGTTAGGAAAAAAAGAGAAAAAAAGTGAGCGAAATGGGAGGAGAATGAGACAAAATTGTGGTGATCCCAAAGCTTAAGAAAAAAGTCATTTTCTCTCTCCTCTCTCTCTCCTACTATTCATCTTCTTCCCCATTCCATCTACCCCTACCTAACTCCGGCAATGTGAGCTCCACCACGACGGCGGCACGCAAGGCGGATCTCCGGTAAGGCTACGGCGGAGAGCCACCGCAAGCGGCGGCGGTCTTCTTCACCTTCAACTCCGGCGAGCTTGAAGCTTCCCAACAGCAGATCTCAGCGGAGTAGCAACCCACTTTTGAGCTCAGACGACGACGGCGGAGCTCCCAGACGCCAAGCTCCGAACCCAGACGATCGACGGCGTGCGGCGGAGCTGCGGGCAATGAACCAGCAACTTCATCTTCCTCAGACGACGACGGCGGCGCAAGCTTGAATCATCCATGGCGTTCTTCTTCTCCCCAACGCTCCCCTTCCCTCAGACGACGACGGAGGCGCAAGCTTGAATCATCCATGGCGTTCTTCTTCTTCCCAACGCTCCCCTCGAACCCAAGGCCACGGCGGCGAGTTTCGGACCTCCACGAACCAGACGGCGATCTCCTCGACGGCGCGACTTCGCCTTCGCAAGCAGCCCAGATCCAGACGACGGCGGCTCCCTCTGAAGCTTCTCAACCACGGCGGCGCAAGCTCGAACCCCACAACCGCACGGCGGCGAACCAGCGGCGTAGCTTCAACGGCTTCGAATCTTCGAGCCCAGACGACGGCGATACTCAGGCGTGCGGTCTTCCTCACGAGTAGACAGCGGCGCAGCCTCGGGTGGACGGGTCAAGACACACAGCGGCGATGAACGGCGGAGAACTCCGGCGGCGGCCTTGTGAAGAAGACCTCCAGACGGCTGAGGAAGCGTGGGTATTACGTGGGTAAAACGAATTTCTTTTTTTATTATTGAAATTACTAAAATGCCCCTGCCTTTATTTTATTTAAGTTTGGTTAATCTGTTTTATGCCCATATATACCTCTGCATATTCAGTATATACCCTACTTACTGTACCTAGGCTATATCGCATGTGCTTACTGTTTGGGGTCGATATTGTTACTATTTTGATAAGTGTGCTGTGTATCCGAGTATATCGGAGTAGTTGGGATGTTGTGGCATTGTTTGAAGTTCATGTATGCCCTGTTTATATGCATATATCCCCACCGCTTGCATGATATATACCCCTGTTTATATGCATATATCCCCTGTTTTGAGCATGATATACCCATGTTTATATGCATATATCCCCTGTTTTGAGCATGATATATACCCCTGTTTATATGCATATATCCCCACTGTTTTTTAGCATAATATATCCCTGTTTATTTCATATATCCCCCTGATTGGATATTCTTGCTTCGTTTTTTTTAATTTCGATGCATGCCATTTAATTTTAAAGCGTGATTTCATTATCTTTCTAGTTTGTTTAATTAGTTTTAAAATTTCAATCCTGAGATAGGTGGAGGATTGTTCCTCCCACCTTGAGGATGAGTTTTGTTACTTTATTTAAAATCTGAATCCCGGGATAGGTGGTGGATTGTTCCTCCCACCTTGAGGATGTCATCAAGTTTTGATGTTCTTTCTTTGTCAATCCCGGGATAAATAGGGTTTCCCTATTTTTGAGGATTATTATTGCCGCCATTATGCGCTAATTACAAGAACGCCCTTCTTTTAAAAAATGGGTTTTCATTTGATTTTAAAATTGAGCGTTTAAATTGATTTTTGATTTACCATTTAAAAATAAAAGATTGTTATTTCAAATCATGTTTTAAATTAAATTTCAAAAATGGTTTGTTTCTCAAACCAAAAATTGTTTTAATTTTAATTCAAATTTTAAAAGAAAGAGGTTTTCCTTTGATCTTAAAATTAAGTTTTAAAATTGAATTTCGATTTATTTTGATTTCAAAACAAAAGATTTTTATTTAAAATCAAGTTCAAATTAAATTTCAAAATTATTTGTTTCACAACCAAAGTTGTTTTAATTTTAATTAAAGTTTTAATCGAATTTCAAATTGATTTTGAAACAAAATGATTTTATTAAAGGATTTTTAAAGTTCTTGTTTTGTCGTATGATCTCGGTATCGGGATTAAGGCGTTAATGGCAAAATTAACAATCACTCACAAAATCAAAACTCTACTTCATTTTAAAGATAGGGTATGATTAGTTGAAACATTGCATTATTTTTAATTGTTTATTTCATTTATTAAGGACCATTTGAAATTAGCTATAATTAGGATAAAACGTTTTGGCTACCGTTTTTAAACGGGATGTTGTAGGGTGCTTACACCTTCCCTACACTCAACCGACCCCCGAACCTCGTCTTTTTACTTCGTAGACCGTATTTTTAAGATGACCAATCACACCCTAAATGATTGGTGGCGACTTCATTTTTTGTGAGAATTAAAAGAAGGTAGCTAAATTAGGACTTGTGTGCAAAAGGAAAGAAAAGGATTGAAAACCGAAGGAAAAGTATGAAAAATGCACATTGCGATAGCATTGCGGAAACATTGCTGAAACCGCAATGTTTCAAGTGAAAACCGTAAGTTGACTGATCTTTTTCTGTTAATTTCCGTTATTTAAGGGATTCGTTCTTTCTCCTCCATCCATTTTGAAGTACGACGTTGAAGATTGATGGTTCTCCTTAGCCCAAACGCACCTGCAAATTACTATAAAAGGGGGTCCAAGTCGAGGGTTCAATCATCATCCGAAAGCGTAGAAGTCTTCTCGCAGCTCCATCTTTTCTCCTGTCGTTCTTCTCTGTCTGTTGGTGTGAGAGTCTCAGCTGTTGGAATCGACAATCTGATAGGAAGGAGAGAAGATTCATCTTCTCTCCCGATTGGATTCATCCAAGCAAAGCTATTCTTTCATCCCCTTCAGCCGAGGCATCTGCAACTAGGCGTTCACGCTCGTTTTTATGCTTTCTGTCTTTATTTCCATTTTCCAGCTTTAGTTTGTTGTTGTTTCTTTTCTAATAGCTAGACTAGTTCATTTCGTTGTGTTCTGTCTTCCTGTTATTCATTTTAAGTTTTTCTTTTGCTCATTCAAACGATCAAGTAATTAAAGCATAGTTCTTCATTTCTCAATTTTCTATCTTTGCAACTCACTGTCTTACCTTGTTGTTTTCAGTTTATTTCTCTTCTAAGCATGACTGTTTTTTCTCTTCTTTCTGTTCTCCCTATATTCATGAGTAACTAAGTCACATAGGGGCATGCTAATGACAACACTATAGGCTAAAAAACGTGAACCAAGCATGTAGGATAGCCCTCGAAGCATTGATTGTATGTAAGCTTCATCCCACGGGCAATTTCGATTGGCCATCCATTTTGTCCAAAGAACTCCTAACCTCTGGAAGGAGTAAGAGTTCAGAGTCATACACTCATGCTAGCCTTTCAAGGTAGCCAGAAAACGACCTAGGAATAGGCGTTTTCCTAGTACAAACCATAACTTTCTGCTTTAACAAGATGCTTAAGACCTTACTTGGACATGAGTAAACTAAAGTATCTAATGCATGGAATCGGACGATACATGAGATTGAGGGAGTTTGATGCATAGAGATTTGATCCAATGCTTGAGAATCGTATGAAAAAGCCTATAGAGGAGTCGTTAGTAGCCCTTGTTTCTCCATTTTACACACTTTCGCTGTTGTTAAAATTGCGGTAGAATTGTTGTTTCCGCAATTCTGCTTAAGTTACAATTCTGTCTAGCTGTTTTTGTCTTCGTTTATTACTCTCATCCCTTTTCATTTGAGTTCAACTTTGACTTGCATTTGTTTATGTTGCTACCCTCTACGTATTCAGTAGGTAATAGATAATTTAAAACCAATTTTACCCCATCAAATCCACCCCTTCTTTCTTAACTTTACACTTCATGAATAGCTTATAATAAATCTCTGTGGGAAAACGAATGAAAAAATACTTACTACTTGCTATAAGATCATGTATGCTTGCATGTTCTGAGTGCTCTCTCTATCTTATTGCCTAATTATTTTAACACATTGAGCACGCAACAAGTTTTTGGCGCCGCTGCCGGGGATTTATTTAAGTGAAAACGAAGTTTGTTAAGTTTGAAACACCAAGTTTACCATCTATTGTAACTAATCTAGTTCATTTCTTTTACAGGTACTATTGGGTTAGTTTATGAGTGAGCATTCAAGTAGTGATCTAGAGTTCAATCCTGAGCCTGAGAGATTACTTAGGGCCAGAAATAGAGCCAAGAAACGTCTCTTTAAACAACCCCCTTTACCTCAAGTAATTGCGGGAACCGCAATTCCTCCGCAATTGTCTCAAGAAGAAATGGCTGGAATAATTCCAAATCCGGTGCCTGTCACTCGCAATCCCATCGAAATAGCGAATGACAAGGATAGCGCCATACTCTCTTACCTGGTACCTATGCCTGGGGAGCTGAACCCCAGCATAATCCGTCCTGAAATCACTGCCCACTCATTCGAGTTAAAGCCAGTGATGTTCCAAATGTTGTCCACTGTGGGACAATTCTTTGGAGTGGAAAATGAGGACCCCCACAACCATCTTAGAAACTTCTTAGGAGTCAGTGATACATTCATCATCCCTGGAGTTTCCCAAGAAGCCTTGAGGTTATACCTTTTCCCTTACTCTTTGAGGGACAAAGCCAAAACGTGGTTGAACTCATTACCCTCGGGATCAGTCCTTAATTGGACAGACTTAGCAGAGAAATTCCTAGTCAAATACTTCCCACCTGATAGAAATTCTACCTTTCGTGATGACATAATCAAGTTCAAACAAGCTGACACTGAGTCTCTTCACGAAGCTTGGACAAGGTTTAAAGATCTTCTTCTTAAATGTCCACACCATGGCATCCCATGGTGTATCCAAATAGAGGTCTTTTTCAAAGGATGCAACCCCAACACTAGACAAGTCTTAAACTCATCTGCTGGAGGTTCCATGTTGTCCAAGAGTTACAACGAAGCCTATGAGATCTTGGAGAAGATCTCAGCATCTCACTGTAGGTGGTCAGATGATCCAGTTGAGCCAACTAGAGCTCAAGACAAGGATGCTCTAAGTGCAATGAGCAGCCAGATAAATGCCCTGACTAACCTAGTTAAGCAAATGGCTCAAACCAATCTCCAAACAAGTGTCAACACCGCCACAGCCATGTCAATAGGCACCCAACCAAGTCAAGGTGAGACACTTATCTGTGGATTCTGTGGGGAAGGGCACCCGTATGAATACTGCCCTGGGAATTCAGCCTCAGTCTGCTATGTGGGAAGCCAACAGCAGCCTAGGAACAACCCCTACTCTAATACTTACAACCCTGGTTGGAGGAACCACCCAAACCTGTCATGGGGTGGCCAACAAAATGCTAATCAAAATCCTAACCAACCAAGACCGAGTGGAACACCTGGTTTCACTCCCCAACATAACCAATCCATGTACCAAAAACCATACAACCAACCTGTAGGATCTTCTGTAGAAAACTTACTTAAGGAATACATAGCCAAGAATGATGCCACTCTACAGAGTCAGCAAGCTACTCTTAGGAGCTTAGAGAACCAAATAGGGCAACTAACCAATGAAATCAAAAGTAGGCCCCAAGGTAGACTACCTGCTGACACTGAAGTGCCAATGAGAGATGGTAAAGAGCAAGTTCAAGCAATTGAACTTAGAAGTGGTAGACCATTGGTAAGCAACATCAAGGACACACCAAAGAGAGTAGAGAACACTGAGTCTAGTGCTCCACTGAAGTCTCTGCCAAACCAAGGTCCACCACCAACAAGCACATCAGGAGCAAGGCTGGAGCCAATCATTGAAGAGATAGAAGAAATTCCAAGGCCTCCACCTATCCTAAGGCGACCTGATGTGCCTGCATATGTGCCACCACCTCCATTCCCTAGAAGGCTAAAGAAAAAACAAGAACAGGAAGTGCACTTTAATAAATTTCTAGAAATTCTTAAACAAGTGCATGTTAATATTCCTTTTGTAGAAGTTTTACAGTCTATGCCTTCTTATGTAAAGTTTTTGAAGGATATTATAACTAACAAGAAAATAATTGGTGAGTTTGAAACAGTCAATCTCACTGAGGAGTGCAGTGCCATACTCCAGAACAAGCTACCCAAGAAGGAGAAGGATCCTGGTTCCTTTACCTTACCTGTAGAGCTAGGAGGCAAGCACGTGGGCAGAGCTCTTTGTGACCTGGGAGCCAGCATAAACCTCATGCCCCTATCACTATTCCGCCAGCTTGGAATAGGAGAAGCACGTCCAACCACTGTCACTTTACAACTAGCAGACAGATCCATTGCATACCCTGAAGGTAAGATTGAGGATATTCTTGTAAAGGTTGACAAGTTTATTTTCCTTGCAGATTTCATTATCCTGGATTATGAAGCAGACAAGGAGGTCCCCATCCTGTTAGGCAGACCATTTCTAGCCACAGGTAGGGCACTAATAGATGTCCAAAAAGGTGAGCTCACTATGAGGGTTCATGATGAAGAGGTGAAATTCAGTGTTTATAAAGCCTTAAGGTACCCCTCTGACTCTGAATCTTGTGCTAGCATGGACATTGTTGATTCACTAATGGAAGAACAATTGGAGCATGAATTGTTGACTAAGCATGCTAATAACTATGTAGGATTAGAATTAACTGACTTAAACATAGCTGAGATAATGGACATACCTGTAAATAACCCTCAGCATGTTTGTATGAATATTGACTTAACTGAAAAATCTTTGAATCCATTAAAACCATCCATTGAGCATCCACCTGTCTTAGAATTAAAACCTCTCCCCACTCACCTCAAGTATGCATATCTAGGAAGTAATGATACTTTGCCTGTGATTATTTCTTCTAAATTAAGTGAAAAGCATGAGGTTGAACTGATTTTACTACTTAAGCAACATAGGAAGGCTATTGCATGGACTATTGCTGATATTAGAGGCATTAGCCCTTCTTATTGCATGCATAATATTATACTAGAGGAAGAGCATACACCTAGAGTAGATCACCAACGTAGGCTGAATCCCTCTATGAAAGAGGTAGTTAAGAAAGAAATAATTAAATGGTTAGATGCTGGTGTAATCTTCCCCATAGCTAGTAGTCAGTGGGTGAGCCCTATACAATGTGTACCTAAGAAGAGGGGGATGACTGTGGTAGTCAATGAGAACAATGAACTGATTCCAACAAGGACTATCACAGGATGGAGAGTTTGCATGGACTATAGGAAACTAAATAAAGAAACCAAAAAAGACCATTTCCCTCTACCATGCATTGACCAAATGTTAGACAGAATAGCTGGTAGAGCCTACTACTGCTTCTTAGACGGTTATTCAGGATATAACCAGATTACTATAGACCCTAAGGACCAAGAGAAGACTACCTTCACTTGCCCTTTTGGAACTTTTGCCTTTCGCAGAATGCCTTTTGGCTTATGCAATGCACCGACAACTTTCCAAAGGTGCATGTTGGCAATCTTCTCTGATTTGGATGAGTCCATGATAGAGATATTCATGGATGATTTCTCAGTCTTTGGGGATTCATTTACAAACTGTCTAGAGAACCTAGGACAAGTCCTGGCTAGGTGTGAGGAGACCAACCTAGTCCTAAATTGGGAAAAGTGCCATTTCATGGTGGATGAGGGGATTGTCTTAGGTCATAGAGTGTCAAGGGCAGGTGTAGAAGTTGACCGGGCAAAAATTGAAATAATAGAGAAATTGGTAGAACCCCAAAATGTCAAAGCCATTAGAAGTTTCTTAGGGCATGCTGGTTTCTATAGAAGGTTCATTAAGGACTTTTCTAAGATCTCCAAGCCTCTATGTGAGCTTCTAGAGCTAAACAAACCATTCATTTTCTCTAAAGAGTGTGTCCTAGCTTGGAAAACCCTTAAGAAAGCACTAGTCACAGCGCCTATTATAGTAGGACCAAATTGGGATCTTCCCTTTGAGATGTTATGTGACGCCAGTGACTATGCTGTAGGGGTTATGTTAGGACAGAAGATTGACAAGTTAACACACCCTGTCTATTATGCTAGTAAGACACTTAATGAGGCACAATGCAACTACACAACCACTGAGAAAGAGATGCTAGCTGTAGTGTTTGCTTGTGAGAAATTTAGGAACTATATTGTAGGCACTAGGACAATCGTGTACACTGACCATTCTGCTTTAAAGTACCTTATGAGGAAGGCTGATGCTAAGCCTAGGTTGATTAGGTGGGTACTGCTACTGCAAGAGTTTGATCTAGACATTAGAGATAAGAAAGGAAGTGAAAATGTGGTTGCGGATCATCTTTCTAGATTGCAGCATAATTGCGAAAAAATTGCGGAACCCGCAATTTCTGATGCTTTTATTGATGAACATGTCTTTGTATTGACTCATCGTGATAACGATGAGGAGCCTTGGTTTGCTGACATTGCTAACTTCCTTGCATCACAGGTATTACCAACTTTCAAGGGAAACCAAGAGAAGAAGAGGTTCCTTCATGAGGCAAGGAAATTCATATGGGATGACCCCACACTTTACAAGACATGTGCTGACGGCTTGCTAAGGAAGTGTGTTTCAGCTGCTGAGGCGAAGTCTGTGCTGCAGCACTGCCACACAGCTTCTTATGGTGGACACTTTGGTGGCCAAAGAACAGCTGCAAAGGTATTTCAGAGTGGCTACTATTGGCCAACGATCTTCAAGGATGCACACAACTATGCACACAGCTGTGATGAATGCCAAAGGACAGGTAACCTTAGTCGCAAGGATGAAATGCCTCTCACTTACATCTTAGAGTTGGAGCTCTTTGATGTGTGGGGCATTGACTTCATGGGACCATTTCCCTCATCATCAGGTAACCTTTACATATTAGTGGCAGTAGACTATGTATCCAAGTGGGTAGAGGCCATAGCATGTCCCAATAATGATGCCAAAACAGTAATAAAATTCTTGCATAGGCACATTTTTACTAGGTTTGGAACACCACGTGCTATCATTAGTGATGAAGGGACACATTTCATTAATAAAGCTATGGAGAGAGTGTTGGCTAAGTATAACATTAGACATAGAGTAGCCACTCCCTATCACCCACACTCGAATGGTCAGGCTGAAATTTCTAATAGGGAGATTAAGAACATCCTAGAAAAAGTGGTCAAACCTAATAGAAAGGACTGGTCATTTAAACTCGAGGATGCACTTTGGGCGTATAGGACTGCATATAAGACACCCCTAGGTATGTCTCCTTACCGACTTGTGTATGGTAAAGCTTGTCATCTTCCATTCGAGTTAGAGATTAAGGCATTTTGGGCACTAAAAGAGTTGAATTATTGCGTGACCGATGCGGGAACGTTGCGGTCTCTGCAATTACATGAGCTTGATGAGCTTAGACATATGTCTTATGAAAATGCCAAAATGTATAAGGAAAAGACCAAGATTTGGCACGATAGTAGACTTAGGATCAAGGACTTTAAGAAAGGCCAACTTGTTTTATTATTTAACTCACGATTGAAATTATTTCCAGGCAAACTTAAGTCTAGATGGTCAGGTCCGTTTGTAATTACTAATGTATTTGTTCATGGTGCCATTGAGATAAAGAACCTGCAGCAAGGACAACCATTCATGGTTAATGGTGCAAGATTGAAGCACTACTATGAGGAAGGGGATGTGAAAACTCTCTCGGCCTTCCTCTTGACTGAAGCATGAAATTAAGAACGAGAGAGGACGAGTGATTGCTGTGCTCGTCAATATGAGGCTCATGCCTTAGTTTATTTTTTGCGATTTTCCGGTTATCGTTTGTGTATCTTTTTGTATGATTTTAATTACGAATTTGATGTTGATTTTATTTCTTTTTGTAGGGAATCAATAGAGGGAATCAAGGAGATTAAATCCAGCTAAAAAAATCAAGAAGATAATGGGCCAAATCAAAGATACGATGGAGCAAAGATTGACAATTAAATAAAAAAAAATCTCCAACGGTCACTAGAATTGCGCTGGATTTGCAGAATCCGCAAAAATATAGCCGTTGGGATTTTTCCGTTTTCTTTATATCCGTTGAGACGCGCGTTGATCTATACGATTTCCCAAGTATCTGAACTCCAAGAAATCTGCGTTTCTCTTCATCTGTGATTCTTCTCTCCAAACCTCCACGATTCAACAATGGTGCTCACGAGGGCTGAAAGATCTGCAGCCAAGAAAAGGGCTGATGACGCTGAATTTGCTGCGAGGGAAGCACTGCTTGCCTTGGCTGACGCTGAGGCTGCGCGCACCGAACGCCTGCCGAAACTACCTGTCCGCAAGAAGAAGTGGAAGGTAGTTACGGAGATACCTGCTGGACCTTCTGAACCAGCAGGCACACCCAAGAAGCGCAGATGGAGTATGGCTGTGGCCGAAGAAGAAATCAAGAAAAAGACTCCCTCTGTGGAGAGTCAAGAACTCGGCCAGCCATCCCACGAGTCAGCCGAGCGCAGCCCTTCACCATCTCCACCGGTTCACAGCCCTGAGCTCTCATCATCGCCACCAGCGCAGAGCCCTGAGCTGCCTTCATCACCGCAGAGTTCTGCACAGACCCCTACAGTAGCACAAAGCACCACTCCGTCGCCCACTTCTCCACGGCCTGACCCTGAATTCCCATATGGGGAGTACCAAGAATCAACGCAGGGCAGTGGGGGGGCTGAGGAAGAAGAGGTTTTCTCTCCGTTGAGGGAAGCCAGCCCTGAGAGTCTTGCGCAGAAGGATGATTCTATGGAAGAAACACTGGGGGCTTGCCTCCATGCGATCTCAACCAAGGCGAGGCTGAAGAAGAAGAAGGATGCCAGAATTGTCAAGGCCAAACGGTCCAAGAAATCAAAGAAAAAGAAAGCCAAGAGGGCGTTTGCATCAGAGGAGAAGAGTGCTGAGCCATCGCTCAAGAAGCTCAAGATTGAGGCTGCTGAGTCAGCCAAACCAAAGGACAAAGGGAAGGCCAAGCTTTACCCTGAAGATGAGCCTCAGTCAGTGAGGTACGTGTCTTCTGACGCTGAGTCTAGAGGCATGGAACTGAGGAAGCGAGAGCTGCTGCACGAGAAGGGCTTCCTCGACAGACCTGCTGACCTGCCGCAATTCTTGCGCGCAGGCATTACGAATCACAACTGGGAGGAGTTGTGCAGACCACCCAATCCGGCTTACACAAGCATGGTGTATGACTTCTACGCCAATTTGAGGAATTCTGAGGAGGGCCTATCTGTGGTCAGGGGAGTAGAAGTGGACTTCTCAGCAAAAGCCATCAACGAAGCCTATGGCCTCAAGGGCCAAAAACATACTGACTATGCGAGGATTGTTGATGAGCCTACTGAAGCCGTCCTGGAAGAGGCCATTCGGACCATTGGACAGCCTGAAGCATCCTGGACCGTGTCACGCAATGGGAGGCACACTCTCATGAGTGCCAACCTCACAGCTAAGGCGGCTGTATGGTTTTCCTTCGTGAGAAGGAAACTATCCCCAGTGACTCATGAGACCACCATCAACCAGAGTAGATCGTTGCTGGTCTATGCAATCATGCGAGGTCTCACGATCAACGTGGGTGAAGTCATGTCAGCTGCCATTGCTGAGTGCGCCAAGAAAGGTAAGGGTCCATTGTTTTTCCCTAATACTATAACTAAACTCTGCTTGCGTGCAGGGGTTCCCATTGAGCGAATGGAGCAGCAGATGGCTTACACAGGCCACTTGGAGCTCCCTGCTGGTTTGAGGCTAAAAAGGAAGGGGAACATGGAATTCGAGCTGGATAGGTTGGCTGCTGATCAGTCACTGTCCATGGCTTGCCTGATGGATATGCA
Source organism: Herpetospermum pedunculosum (assembly GCA_028017165.1). NCBI lineage: Eukaryota > Viridiplantae > Streptophyta > Magnoliopsida > Cucurbitales > Cucurbitaceae > Herpetospermum > Herpetospermum pedunculosum. The sequence continues at coordinate 36,474,999 of CM051531.1, forward strand.
GAAGAGGATGGCTCAATGGGCCACTTACGCACAGGCACGGGACAAGGAAGTTGCTGACCAACTTGGATGCATCTTCCCTGATTTTCCCACGAATCTCCTGACTCCATGGGTGCCTCCAAGACCAAGAAGGAGTGATGATGAGGATGAAGACATCTGAGTGCTAGATTGCAGAGCATTAAAGGGAGTATTGCTGTTCCCTTAGAAAAAAAATTAAACTGCTTTTTGTGAACCGTGTGAATTATGCTGTCTTTAGTTAATATTTTGATCTGTTTTAGTTGCTTAGTTTTAAATTTTTAAATTGTTTAGTGTAGTCTGATGATAGCTGATGAGGTAGATTAGGTTAGTTTCCTTTTTGTATAGCTTGGATGACTGGAAAAAGCATGCAGAGGGGCCTTAATCAATGATATATCTGCCCTGGCTTTATTGCGAAATAATTGCGGAAACCGCAATTTTTATTACTGAATGCCTGTTTTTGACTGTCTGTTTAGTTAGGCTGGTTCTGTTTAAATTCTTTCTTTTGCTGCTATCATGACTACCTTATATAGCTTATCTCCAAGCATGCTGGATGAGTGTCATAGGACACACTTCGATAGTTTAAATTCACCTCTAAACAGTGCTCAGCATGCATAGCTTTAAGTCCTTACCTGTCTGTTTTTTTTCAAATTTCTGCTGCTGTGATATTTCCTTTTAGAATGTTCTGTCTATGCCTAGGACTTTTAGATTCTCTTTGTTTTACCTTAGACTAGATGCTTCTAGGATAGTTTGGGGGTGTGCCACCTCAGACACTCATTGGGGACAATGAGTAGTTTAAGTTTGGGGGAGGCCACCCTAGGCCTAGGAACATTCCTCTCTCCCTTAAAAGCATAAGCATTCTTCTTCTCCTTTACAAAAAAATGATGAACTGAAAAAATAAAAATGAAAAATAGAATAAAGAGGGGTGTCTTTCTTAGGTTGCTGAGTAATCAGTGCCAAGTGTGTAACCCACAAGTGGCATTGCATCAAAAGGCAACCAAAGGAAAGGCTCCACCTAAGAAAGAAAAAGGGAAAAAGTAGGGAAGAAGAATGTATACCTAGGAGTTGCAACTTTGTGGCTTAGATGTCCTGATTAAAAAGAACTCTGATCCTCAATTAGCTGAGCACAAAGTTGTAGCTTGTAGGGTTGTTTAGGGAGATGAATGTATGTCCAATGTAGTGATGCCAGGGCTTAGGTTGTTCTCTTAAAGTACTACTGTCACTGTTAATACTAAGACTGGCATGACTCTAAGGAATCCTAGGTAGCTCAAAAGTAAAAACTAGAGGCATGTACTGAGTCTGGGGTAAACCTAGGTAGAATTTGAAACCTTAGGGATAGTGGCATGATATGACAAAAGCAAGTAGATCAGTTGTAGGAAGTTAATGAAAACAGCAAGAGTATTAGGCATGCGAAGTCAGAAGAAGCTAGATAAGAGGATAGTTTTAAACTTAGAGGTGTGTCACAGGACAGCACTGCTATAGATAGGGATATAGGGGAGTCAGTAAGTGGTTAAAGAAGGTGAAACAGCAGCCTAGGCAAGTCCTTAGTTTGCTTGAGGACAAGCAAAACCTTAAGTTTGGGGGTGTGTGATGTCTCCAAAAGTGACTTATTTAGGACTTATTTAGCTTAGAAAGATGCACACTCTTAGGTGTTTTTGATAGGATTTAGCTTAAACCTATGCTTATTTGTGAGAATTAAAAGAAGGTAGCTAAATTAGGACTTGTGTGCAAAAGAAAAGAAAATGATTGAAAACCGAAGGAAAAGTATGAAAAATGCACATTGCGATAGCATTGCGGAAACATTGCTGAAACCGCAATGTTTCAAGTGAAAACCGTAAGTTGACTGATCTTTTTCTGTTAATTTCCGTTATTTCAGGGATTCGTTCTTTCTCCTCCATCCATTTTGAAGTACGACGTTGAAGATTGATGGTTCTCCTTAGCCCAAACGCACCTGCAAATTACTATAAAAGGGGGTCCAAGTCGAGGGTTCAATCATCATCCGAAAGCGTAGAAGTCTTCTCGCAGCTCCATCTTTTCTCCTGTCGTTCTTGTCTGTCTGTTGATGTGAGAGTCTCAGCTGTTGGAATCGACAATCTGATAGCCGATTGGATTCATCCAAGCAAAGCTATTCTTTCATCCCCTTCAGCCGAGGCATCTGCAACTAGGCGTTCACGCTCGTTTTTATGCTTTCTGTCTTTATTTCCATTTTCCAGCTTTAGTTTGTTGTTGTTTCTTTTCTAATAGCTAGACTAGTTCATTTCGTCGTGTTCTGTCTTCCTGTTATTCATTTTAAGTTTCTCTTTTGCTCATTCAAACGATCAAGTAATTAAAGCATAGTTCTTCATTTCTCAATTTTCTATCTTTGCAACTCACTGTCTTACCTTGCTGTTTTCAGTTTATTTCTCTTCTAAGCATGACTGTTTTTTCTCTTCTTTCTGTTCTCCCTATATTCATGAGTAACTAAGTCACATAGGGGCATGCTAATGACAACACTATAGGCTAAAAAACGTGAACCAAGCATGTAGGATAGCCCTCGAAGCATTGATTGTATGTAAGCTTCATCCCACGGGCAATTTCGATTGGCCATCCATTTTGTCCAAAGAACTCCTAACCTCTGGAAGGAGTAAGAGTTCAGAGTCATACACTCATGCTAGCCTTTCAAGGTAGCCAGAAAACGACCTAGGAATAGGCGTTTTCCTAGTACAAACCATAACTTTCTGCTTTAACAAGATGCTTAAGACCTTACTTGGACATGAGTAAACTAAAGTATCTAATGCATGGAATCGGACGATACATGAGATTGAGGGAGTTTGATGCATAGAGAGTTGATCCAATGCTTGAGAATCGTATGAAAAAGCCTATAGAGGAGTCGTTAGTAGCCTTTGTTTCTCCATTTTACACACTTTCGCTGTTGTTAAAATTGCGGTAGAATTGCTGTTTCCGCAATTCTGCTTAAGTTACAATTCTGTCTAGCTGTTTTTGTCTTCGTTTATTACTCTCATCCCTTTTCATTTGAGTTCAACTTTGACTTGCATTTGTTTATGTTGCTACCCTCTACGTATTCAGTAGGTAATAGATAATTTAAAACCAATTTTACCCCATCAAATCCACCCCTTCTTTCTTAACTTTACACTTCATGAATAGCTTATAATAAATCTCTGTGGGAAAACGAATGAAAAAATACTTACTACTTGCTATAAGATCATGTATGCTTGCATGTTCTGAGTGCTCTCTCTATCTTATTGCCTAATTATTTTAACACATTGAGCACGCAACAGTGGCTGAGATTGGAAATTTGCTGAAGAAGTTTGTAGGAGGTAACCGAGAGGAGGAGGTCAACGCGATCGGGAGATATGCTTCCAACCCCAGGAAGTATGATCCTTACTCGAGTACGTACAACCCCGGTTGACGTGACCATCCTAACATGAGCTACGGGAATAGAGACGGGCAACAACGTTTTCAAGGTCAGTCGTATGATAGACCTAACAACTCTACCCAAGCTCAGGCCTCGAGTTCCTCCACTTCATTGGAAGAAATGGTACGAACCATCGTTACATCGACAAGCCAATTCCAAAAATAAGCTCGAGAAGAGCTAAACTCGCATAAAGCAGAGCCGCAAAATCTGAACAAGCAGCTGACCCAGATGGCGGTGTTGATAAGCAAAATTGAGAGCAAGAGCTCTGGGAAGCTTCCTTCCCAAACCACTGTGAACTCATGTGAAAACGTGAGCTCAATCCAGCTGAGGAGTGGGAAATCAGTTCCCTCCAGAGCTATGAAGGAAGCGAAGGACAGTCTGAATGAGTGCTCCCCGGATGTTCTTGATGATGTGAATGAAGAGAAAAAAGAGAAGATTGTGCAAGAGTGTGTTCCCAAAGCACCCTTCCTCAGTAGGCTTGCGAAGCCTACTCTGGTGAGCGATGATGAGGAGGTCCTGAGAACCTTCCAAAAAGTGATGGTGAACATACCACTTCTTGAGGCGGTGAGTCAAATCCCCAAGTATGCTAAATTCCTCAAGAACTGGTGCACAAAGAAGCGGAAGTCCAGAGGGACTGGAGAAAATAAGGAGAATGTCTGTGCGATCCTCCCAGGTACGTTGCCTGCCAAGTGCAACGATCCAGATACTTTTACTATCTCTTGCACGATAGGTAGTAAAGTGGTTAAAAATGCAATGCTTGATCTTGGTGCTTCTGTAAATGTCATGTCTTATGCTTTGTTTCTGGAATTAAATCTAAATGAATTGCATGAGTCTGATGTTGTTGTTCAGTTAGCTAATGGGTCTAGCATATTACCTGGAGGGAAGGTTGAAGATGTTCTGGTTAAAGTAGGTGAAATGATGTTTCCTGCTGATTTTCTTGTATTGGATATGAATAGGAATTCTTTGAATGTATCGTCCTCTATGTTATTAGGACGCCCTTTTTTAAAGACCGCGAGGGTCAAAATCGATGTGTTTAACGGCATAATTTCATTAGAGTTTGATGACACAATGCATGAGTTTTCCTTGTTTAAAGAGAAGTCAGTAGAGAGTGTTGCATGTCTTGATGTCGAGAATAAGAGTTTGACCTCGAGCTTGAGGGATAGCTCTTATGTCTCTGTTAAAAATATGATTTAGAATTATTGGATGTGGGTGCTGTTTTTTGTACTATCCATGATGATATTCACGTGCTAGAGGCACGAAGAGAGAAGAAAGTTTTGGATGTTGTTTGCAGGACCGGCGTGGACAAGGACATGTTTGGAACATCCCCCGCGCTATCGGACTATGGATGAGTCTTATGGGAGAATTCAGTCGAGCAAACGACTTTAAAAATTCATCGCTTCTCGGAGGCACCCGAGTGTCGAACTGTCTTTTATGTTTTTTAGTTTATTGCGGTTTTTTGTTCTTAGTTTAAGTAATTTAGCTTAATGTAGCTTGCTGTTTTTTTTTTAGGTAATGAGGAGAGTTAAGGTTGATGGAGCGTTGATGGAACGCAGCGGAAGCGATTTGGATCATAGACACTCTAATTTCATCAATTTAAACAAATGGAAACATGCAAAAGCAATGAAAAAGAGGAATTAGAACACATACCCTTGTCGTTCGAATTTCTCCAATTTCACCGCCAGAAGCTCCTCACGAGCTCACCGAGCCTTCTCACGAAACCTTCGTGGACCACCCACGGTAGTCCCGCTATCCTCGAGCCGAGAAACGGAGTAGTGGGACTCCTTTTACAAAAGAAAAGAAGGAAGAAACTCCACTGAAAAAACTATTTTTTCAGAGAGCAGAGAGTAGAGAGGAAGCAGACGGAAGAATCAAATTGAAATCTCAATTTCAAATTTTATATCAAGTACCCCAAAAGGCACTGACATTTAATTTTTGATTTTCCTTTTTTTTTTTTTTCTTTTTTTTTTTTTTAATTGATCTGTCAAAATATATATACCTGTGAATATATAATACATACATGTGTCTTACATCTTGCATGTAAGACACATGTATATATATATATATATATATATATATATATATATATTTATATATTATTATTATTATTATTAAAAATAATAATAATTATTTTATTAATTAAACTTTTTAATTAATAAAATATATATATATTAATTAATATTATTGAATTCAATATCAAATATTAATTAAATAATATAATTAAACCCGGTTTTTCGAAAACCGACTTTTTGCACATGAATCCTATTCATGTTTTCAGACCAATCTCATATTTAAATCATATTTAAATATGTCTATCCTTCTTCCACAAACCCGAATTTGAACAATTCAAATTCTTTTCTTTTCTTTTATATTGTTTCACGGCTTTATCCGAGCTAGCCAGGAGAACCGTAAGGACCTACAGATCATGAGCTCCAACGATACGAGATTATCCGGTCAAAACTCTTTCAACCGAACTAACCAACATTCGTTAACCCCCGGAGACTCCACTAAAGTCCAAGGGCTGCACTCTCCTCACTGTAGATATATTGTGTCCTTTTGATATAACTATCATCAGTAAGTCGATCCTTCACAGGTTGTTCATAATCACAACGGGTCATTTAAACCGTTTAACCCTTGTATTATATCTTGTTCCTTAAGTACCACTGACACCTCTAATGAACAATTGATTTGTGGTCCAACCATCAAATCAGATTCCTCCCTGATCAGGAGAGGATGGGCCCATTGTTCAAGACCTGGAGTCAGCACTTAAGGGAACAACCTCTCTACTAACCCTTAAAGCGGGTAGGAGTGAATTCCAATCTTGCTACAACTATGTCCCCAGCCACTTATTCAATCTTATTCCCAAGATGGTAGGCATATTGAGTCGGCAATCAGGCCACTCTCTCCGTACAAATCAAAAGATAAGGTTGAATAAACAGGAGTTCATAGTAAGCTCAGGATTGAGATCGAGTTACCTAAGTCATCATAATGAAAAAACCGGTCTTTACAGTAAACGGTGTTATAAAGAAATAGCGATTTTATTTTTGGTTCGGTCTTGTGCAAACTCATTGCACAGGACGCCCTCACTCACATGTCTCTACATGAAACGATTCGAATCACATCGTTTTGTACTATACAAAGTGAGCCGCGTCCAATAGTGTCCCCAGGATAAGGTACCCAGCCTTATCCCTATACTATAGACCATTTTTGGCTGTCTACTTGAACTTGATTCACATTCATGTCACACATGAAGTTCAAGTACTCACACTATCGCCATGGGTGTTTGTTATTGGTATAGGTTAATACAAACACAATTCACTAAAATTCAATAACAACTTTATTGAAATATAATATTTACATTCATACAGTTTACAAACTACGAGTTTTAGGACATAAAACCCAACAAAGGTAATTTTGGGCTCCGATATGGAACGCGTCACGTCCTTTCCCTCGCCGACTTCACAAAGAATCAGGGAAGTGTTGTTTTTCTTCCCCTTTACTTTTGTGTATCTGATTAAGTAGTATTAAGGACAATGCTATCTTCTGAAGTTGGGGGTGGATGTTGTGGATATGCATGTGTAGTTTGTTGAGCAGTGCTTATTTTGAATTTGAAGTGCTTGAGACTCTGTTTATATGCTTTCTAATTATGATGATCTAGGAAGTGTTGTTTTGGAAATCTGAGCATTTGCATAATCTAGTTTTTGCATGATGTTGTTTTGCATTTATTAGGTTCATGTCAAAAAAATTTAAAATTTTTCTGTTGCTCCCTTGCATTTATCGAGCACTTAGCAACCTCATCTTAATCTCCGTAGGCTTAGTTGATTGCATGTTGCGTTAATTCTTGTTGTCACCCCGAAAGGCACCCTTAGGTAGCTTGTGCATGAGAGTTAGTGGTCAATTAATTGAGTTAGCTTACGCTAAGCCTAAAGTAAAAAAAAAAAATAGAAAAGCATGTTAGCTAGAAAAGTCTCTCGAGGCGCTCCTCCTTCTTATTGGTACCTAAAAGAAGTGAGCGTTAGTCCTTAAAAATGTGAAGCTTTGGCCAAAGCTTGACATGTTAGGCAACTCGAGATTGGAAGGAAAAAGAAAATAAAGTTTGGTTCAAAGAACCTTAACAAAGAGTACAAAGTACTCAAGAAAAGAAAAAGAATGAGAAAACGTTTAGGTCTCTTAATTTATTACTCTCTCTTGTCTAGTCAAGTTTAGACTGTTCTTAAACGCTAGAAGTAGGGGGAAAACGGGATGACATGTTGCATGTGGTTTTTCCGGGCTTGCGTAGGTTTAGGATAGGTTGGCTAGCACACACACACGTTAGGGAGCGATAGTTAATTTTTGATATGTTTGTAATGAAATGCATGCGCTGATTGCTTTCATGATTATGTTTTGTTTGGATTTGTAAAATGCACCGAGGTTTGAATTAGTAGCATGTAAGCATGTCCTTAGAGTCAAATTCTTTATTTTCCTTGCTCGAGGACTAGCAAGATTTAAGTTGGGGGTGTTTGATAACTCCATTTTGGAGCTAATTATCACTCCCTAATTCTAGCTAAAAGCCGTATTTAATTAGTTAATATGTCTCGTTTGTAGGAGAATTGCGGCGAAGAGCTCATGGTGTCCATTGGACGCGTTTCGTGGCTAGGAGCGGTGTTTTAACGCCCCGGGAGTGCATCGGGAAAAGGACAAGATCGTCCAAGAAGAACTGGACAAAATTGCCAATTGAAGGCAATTTTCCAGCCCCAAACCCGAGAGCAAGCGTCGACCAGACAACGTCGAGACGCTTGCTCAACGCTGCCTGGCGTCGAGACCCTGCCGCGGTGTCGAGACGCTCCGAGGGGCGCGCGCGCTGGAAATCATCGGGGCAGCGTCGAGACGCCATCGTTTAGGTTGCAGCGTCGCGACGCTGTCCCAGCGTCTCGACGCTCCGACAGATTTAAAGGCTGTAATGACGATTTTTGGCAGCCATTCTTTGTATCTTCTTCTTCCTCTCGGCTTTTCTTCTTTAATTCCTTTTGCTCCGCCATTGTTGGCATGTTTTTGGAGCTTTCCTTTGTATTAGAGCTAGAGATTATGGCCATGGCTTCCGTTGGAGCGGTTTTGGCAACTTCCTCCATGGTTGGCTAAGGTATTGTGTTAGATTCGGGATGATTTAGGGATTTTTCGTTAGGCTTTTTACATTTTGATAATCTATGCATATGGTTCTGAATAGGCTTTAAATATTGATTGCATTTGTTGTTCTTGCTTAAACCCATGCGTACGTTAGATTTCAACGACGAACAATCGGGTTTTCTAGCGTGCGTTATTGTTATAGAATAGCGATGCCTTGCCTCTCCTTTTCGCCTTAGTAACACAGGACAACAAAACTAATCGGAGTATCGATTTATGCATGCTTATTGTTGGGTACTTTAGGGTTGCCGGGTAGCCAATTAGCAATGGGAATGCATATTCGAATGTTCGTCGTGGTTAGCTAGTAACTATTCGGAGTCAAATTGGGGATGATCACTCTAACGAGACTGTGAATAATGTTTAATTAGGACTGTTAGTTCTAGTTAATTAATATGGAGCCGGTTACTTTAGGGTTCCCGGGTAACCGACCGCGTGCATGTCAAATTATTAGCCTTAGTCTTGAATTAAATGATAAATGTTAGAATGCCTAGCGAAATCCTGAAATCCCCCGAATCAAACACTTTTTAATCTCTTTCTCTTCAATTTCTTCGTTAGCGATTTATTTCTCATCTTGCATGTTTAAATCATCCTCTTGTTATAAAACCCAATTAATTAATTAACACTTTTTAATCTCTTTCTCTTCAATTTCTCCGTTAGCGATTTATTTCTCATCTTGCATGTTTAAATCCCCTTTTGTTATAAAACCCAATTAATTAATTAACACTTTTTAATGTGAATTAAAGGATATTCCAAAAATCCTTCCACCACTTCTTAGTTGATTGTTCGTCACAATGTACCATTTTTTTTTTGCAACGGTATTGTAATATTAAAGCGAGGATTGAACCCATGACCTCTTAGTCACGAGCACAACCTTATGCCAATTGAGCTATGCTCGGTTTGGCTTGATTAGTTTAGAATTGATCACTCTAAATTAATTAGTTGCAATGTTTAGTTAGATTTGACGCATGTTCGGTGAAGTCGTGGATAGTACTTAGGACGTATAATTGCAATTCAACATTTGATTTCATTTGTTTCGTTACTCAACTCCCAGCTTGAAATTTATGAGCACGGGCTACTATTACAACATCTCGACACTTGGGTTGTGCTTGCAAAAACAAATCAATTTTTGTCCTTCCCTGGACTCGAACTCTGGCCAACGCTCTGCCAAAGTTCTCCTATACTACTAGACCACTCATCATATTTGGGATAATATTTGATTAATTAATTTATAGGGTATAAACACTTAGAACGATTAATCATTATTATCCTCTAAAACAATATTCTTTTAAGCTCTTAATTAACGCAATGGTCTGATTTACCCCTAAGCAATTAAATTCTACAAAATATAAACATTAAGCACAATTAATTCTTTATCTCACAATACTTAGGAGCTATATATTAGCACTTTTTTGAGTTCTATCAAGCACCTAAGGTAAGTGCTATAATTTGAGGTTTATGGATTTCATATTGATGTATTAGTGAGGGTTTGTCTTAATTTCTAGCTTAGAATTGATTATCTCTTGCATCTTCTTCTTTTGTTTGTATCCCAATAGCATGTGTAACTGATTGGGAGTGACGTTTGAGTCATTATGCATATTTTACCATTAAAGGTTAGGACGTATAATTGCCTCAATCGCTAAGTAACAAGGGTCTAAGCGTGGCTAATTAACTCGAGCCTAAGTGACAGCTGGGGGTATGAGTTAATTATTGTTTTCACGATAGACTTAGGGTAAGGGGAAAATCGAGCTAGTTGGTAGAGATTTCAATCAATTAGTTCGTCGCGATGTTACCCGTCACTATTCTTTAATAAATTTAGGTTTGATCACCTTTAATTATTTAAGGAGCATGTTTAATTAGAATTTACGCCTTTAATTAATTCACTAGGATGTTTGTTGTGGATTCGAGCAAACATTTTCGCGTGCATGAGATAGAATCGCTAAGCATTCTAGAATCCCTATGATCTAAGTCGCATCAAGTAAATCGCGATCCCTCGAATTAGGAGCACAGGTTACTTTATTTTATTTTTTCGTTATTTAACTTTCTGTCATTTAATTTTCCGTAACCCAATCTCCCATTTTTCATAGTTTTATTTTGAGTTTTAACTAAAAATAAAATAGAAATTAGTTAAGAGAAGTTAATTTAGGTTCCCGGCGGATCGACCCGATTACCACTAGGTACAAGTTAGCTTAGTTGTATCGGTATTATAAATTTCATTTTGGCAAGCATCGACAACTTGAAATTAGAGTACACCATAAAATGCTCTACCATACGCGGCCCACTTTGTATAGTATAAACGATGTGATCTGAAATCGTTCGTGTAGAGACATGCGAGTGGGGGCATCATGTGCAATGAGTTTGCATAAGACTGAACCGCAAAACCAAGTCGCTCTTTCTTTACAACTTTGTTTACTGTAAAGACTGACTTTTTTATATGATGACCTAGGTAACTCGATCTGAATCCTGAGCATGCTATGAACTCATATTTATTCGGGATTATCCTTTGACTTGTATGGGTGAGAGTGGCCCAGTAGCCGACTCAATAAGCCTACCATCTTTGGGATAATACCGGGTAAGGAGCTGAGAACATAGTATTGCGAGATGGAATTCACTCCTACTCGCCTTTAGGGTTTAGTAGATAGATTGTTCTCTTAAGTGCTGACTCCGGGTCTTGAACAATGGGTCCACCCTCTCACTGGTCGGAGAGAGATCCGGTTTAGTGGTCGGACCGCAAACCAATTGTTCATTAGAGGTGTCAGTGGGACTTAAGGAACAAGACGTAATTACAGGGGTAAAAACGGTATTTTTGACCAGCTATGAATTACGAACGACCTGTGAAGGATTGACTTACTGATAATGGTTATATCAAGAGGACACAACATGTCTACACTGAGAAAAGTGCAACCCTTGGACTTTAGTGGAGTCTCCGGGGGTTAACGAATGTTGATTAGGTCGGTTAAAAGAGTTTAGCCGGGTAATCTCGTATCGTTGGAGCTCATGATCTGTAGGTCCTTTAGGTTCTTCTAGTTAGCTCGGACTAAGCCGTGTAGCAATATGAGAGAAAATAATTTGAAGTAATTCAAATTTGGTTTTGAGGACGAGGTATGACATATTTAAATATGATTTAAATTTGGGATCGGACTAAAATATGAATAGGGATTCATATGCGAAAAGTCGGTTTTCGGTAAACTCGGATTAGCCTTATTATTTAATTAATATTTGATATTGAATTAAATCATAATAATTAATTTAAAAACTTTAATTAATTAAATATATATTATATTTATTTATAAATTAATTTTGAATTAATTTTAAATAAATATTAAAATAATATATATTATGATAAGTGGAATTTGCCAAGTTTTACATGTTGGACACCTTACACTTATGACTAATCTTTACTTCTCTTAGTGAGTTAGTTTGCTTCAAGGTGTATACAAGATGGAAAACTTCAATTGTTGAAAAAAAATGCTTGATTGAACTTAGAGAAGCTTATTGAATGATTGTCATTCAAACTCACCACCATCGCAAACACTTATCTTTTACCTCTAAACAAAGCCTCTCTCTTTAAGGAGTCCCACAACTCCGCTGCTAGGCTCGAGAGTAGTTGGGATTATACTGAGGGTGGTCTTCGAAGCTTCAAATAGCAGATTGCTTCAGAGGATTTTGCAGAGGTGGTTGTTGCGGAGACGAGAAGACAAAGTTAAAAAAGGTATGTTTTTTGTTTTGTCTTCCATTGCACATGTTGTGCGAAAACTTTGTGATAACTATGCGATAATTACGCGATAACTATGCGATAGTTATGCGATCACACAACATTTTTTGTTACTTATTGATTGCTGAAAATCCCAACCACCCTAAGGCTTCCGTTGCGCCTCTGGTTGTGTTCCTCAACTCCATCACTCCACTGCAGAGGGACACACCGATTAGGGTTGATGATGTAAGCCCTACCAGCTTTGCTTCATATTTAAAAAAAATAATAATAATAAAGTTCGCTCCACAGCAAAGGGGAACACCGAGCGACACTCACCGTTTCATATTTATGGTGAAGGCCCTACAAGTGACGTCCCAATACCAGTGTCGCATCAAAAAAAATAAATGAAAGTTCGAAGTGGGGCAAGACATGGAAGTCCAAGTTTTTATTCGCTTAGAAATCCAAGTTTTTATTCCAAGTGTTGTTGTGGGGTAAAAGGTTAGAAATTCAAGTTTTTATTCACTTGGAAATCCAAGTTTATGTTCCAAGTGTTGTGTTGGGTAAAAGTTCGAGGTGGGGCGAAACATGAAAATCCAAGTTTTTATTCGCTTAGAAATCTAAGTTTTTATTCGCTTAGAAATCTAAGTTTTTATTTGCTGGGAAATCCAAATTTATAGTCCAAGTGTTGTTGGGTAAAAATTGGAAGTGGAGCAAAACATGTAAATCCAAGTTTTTATTCGTTTGGTTATAAAAATTGGAAGTGGAGCAAAAGATATATATATATTGGCTGTAGATTTGAGATTTGAGATTTGAGATTGGAGCAAAAGATATATATTTGCACGACAAAAAAAAAAAAAAAATAATAATAATAATAATAATAATAATTGGTAGTAGATTTGAGATTTTGAAAAGAAAAAAAACAAGGCTTAAGTCAAAATTGGTCGAAATGTTTGATTCACTCTGGTGTGGATAAAAAATGTTTGATTCTAAATTTCATCCAAAATCAGGAGTTGAATTCAAATGTCATCTCAAATACAAAGCTTAAGTCAAAATTGGTCGAAATTCCAAAATTATCTCAAATCAGATTTTAATCTCCTACCCCGAGTTCAAACCAAATTTTGGATGAAATCTAAAATTTACCTTGGAAATTGTTTTTGGGCATATTCCACATTTTGTTCCCGAGCAAGATTTAGATTCAAAATTTATCTAAATTTAAGTCTTAAATTGAAATTGGTAGTTTGGGTGTACTCCAAGTTTTATTCCACATCAAAATTGTGGTAAAATTCAAAGTCAAATCCAACTCAAAATTCACTTTATCTTAAATTGGGTAGACACCAAATTCTACTTTATACATTCAAAGTGGAATTAAGGTAGAGCACAAAATCTACCCAAGTTCAAGTCAAAGTTTGTTGTCAAATAAGAAAAATCAAAATTATGACTCAAATTCATATTTTGATCAATTGGCATAGAAAGGCGTGTCAAATAAAAAGATTGATTTATGAACCAAATTTATACTTCGATAAAATTGACATGTCAAGGCGGAGTCAAAATTAGGAGTAAATGTCCTACATTTTGATTTCAAAATTTAACTTTTCCGAGATTCACCCACACATACTTGTGCATAAATCTCGAAAAATGGGCATTTGTTGACCGAGAAATTTTGATCAATCAGCAGTTGCCACGTCATTATCCAGAAAGTGATGATGACAAACTTACATTTGGGACGAATCTCAAATTTACATATGTCTCAAATTTAATTTGAAGACAAAATCGGCAATTCTCGGGAAAACGCCACGTGTTTTCATCATGATCGTTTGATCAGATAAGCTTAACCGATCAAGTTGGGTCATATTACAATTGAGATCAAAATCAAATTGACCCAAAAAGCTATTTAAATGGCAATTTGATCCAAAACCCAAATTCATATGACTGAGCCCAGAAGCTCATCGGGTCCAAGCCCATCATGGTCACATGGGAACTCTATAAATAGAGAGTTCACCCTTTATTTTAAGGGTTTAGGAAATTTCTACTTCTAAGAACTCATAGAGAATTCACAAGCAACGAAGACTCATTGAATCCTTGGAACACTGAACACTTCTTGAAGATCAAACACTTGAAAACTTTACCGCTATGCGAAGCTGAAGATTTAACCTTGAGAACAAGCTGCAAAGCCCTCGAGTACATTTACATTTAAGAGATAGAATCTGAAGATCATACGATTAGAGATTGTAATCCACACGCACATACATACAATTAAATATAAATCAAAATTCATTTACACGTGTCGAATTTCTTTTGTCGAAATCTCGTGTGAACAAATATATTTGTCTATACTCACATTTCTATTAATTTGTGTTTTAATTAAATTTATGTTCATTTCTTGACATAAACATTATTTAACTAAATTTTGGAGATTTTAACATATAAAATGCACATTTATAAATATTATAATATAATCTTAATATATATATATATATATATATATATATATCTTTTTGTGGAAAGGAAAAAATATATATATATATATATATATAATCTTCATCTTTACAAAAAAAAAAAAAAAAAAAATAGCAATTTTAATTTATTTATTTTTATCTTTTTACAAGGATTTTTAATTTATTTTTGAAGATAGAATGAATTATCAGCAATATCATCATTATCAAATGAATTATATTAATGATGGTCTAATACCCAAAAACATCATCTTAAATTATTATTAAGTTATGAATTATGTACTTGTAGACCAAATTTTTTTATCAACAAATTATTCAAGTTTATATTTATTTTACAATCTTCAATACTATTTATTATTATAATAAAGAAAATTGTAACAGATGTCAATTTAGAGTAAAATAATTAAAAATATACCACTTTTTTAAAAAATTTGCAAATATGACAATTTCTATCACTGATAGTATGATCTATCGCTGATAGTAGTCTTTTTTATAAAATTTTGTTAGTGATAATAGTCTATCAGTGATAGAAGTCTATCGGTAATAGTCATAAAGTCTATCATTGATAACCACTGATTTTTTGTTATATTTGCAAAAGATTTTAAACTTTACTAAATTTACAATTATTTTGGGTCTGATTGTTGTTTGTGCAACCAGCCAATATTAATATGTGTCAAAAATATATTTTTTTTAGTTTAAAATTAAAAAATTATACCTTTGAACTATTTTTAATTAGATTAAATATAGATTAATGAACAAAATAATTTTATTAAATAAAGATAATTTAAAAATTATATATTATAATTAAAAATAATAGGATTAATTATGGAAAAAATGAAGAGAAATGATAGGTCACAGTCACACCATAGTTACGAGAAAATTGTAAAGAGAAATAGTGAACCCACCCAATTTTTGTAATTTGAAGAGAACCCATGAATTTTGAGGAGGTTTGCAAAGGGTAGCGGTTTGACTCCCCAATCTGGACCCAACCCTTTCTCCAAACATGAGTTTGGATTTGGAACATAACCTCATCCAAATCCAAGGCCCTCAGTAGTTATTTACGATGAATTATATGGTAAATTGTCATTTTTTTACCTTATATTTTATAAATGTTATTGAGTTTGCTTTAAACTTGAGTTTTTTTTTTTTTTTAATTCCATAAATGTCCAATTTTTTAAAATGAAAAGAATTTTTTTAAATATTTATATATTTTTGTTCACACGAGATTTCGAACGACGGATAGAGATTCGAACACGTGTAAATGAATTTGAATTTGTATTTATCTTTGTATGTATCAGTGCGTAGTGGATTACAATCTCTAATGTATGATCCTCTGATTCTTTCTCTCTCAAATGTAAATGTGTGTTTCGAGGGCTTTGCAGCTTGTTCTCGATGTTGAATTTGGATCGAGGGCTTCGCAGCTTGTTCTCGATGTTGAATTTGGATCGAGGGCTTTGCAGCTTGTTCTCGATGTTAGATTTGGATCGAGGGCTTCTTAGCTTGTTCTCGATGTTGGATTTGTATCGAGGGCTTCGCAGCTTGTTCTCGATGTTGGATTTGTATCGAGGGCTTCGCAGCTTGTTCTCGATGTTGAAGATGTTGGATTTGTATCGAGGGCTTCGCAGCTTGTTCTCGATGTTGAATCTGCAGCTTCGCGTAGCGGTGAAGTCTTCAGATGTTTGAACTTGGAGTGGTGTTCAGTCTTCAAGATTCAGGGAGTCTTGTGAATTCTCTCTGAGCTCTTAGGAGAAGAAATTTTCTGAACATTGAAAATGAAGAATGAGCTCTCTATTTATAGAGTTCTCATGGGCATGGTGGGCTTGGGCCTGGATCCAATGAGCTTGGGCTTGGATCCAATGGGCTTGGGTTCTGGGCCCAATGGATTTTTGGGCTTTGGGCCAAATTGCCATTTAAATAACTTTTTAGCCCGATTCGATTTCGAGCCCAATTGAGCTATGACCGAATTTGCTCGGTTAAGTTTATTCGATCCGCCGGCCAAGATGAAGACACGTGGCGACCCCTGATTGGCCGAAATTTTTCGGTCAACAAATGCCCCCTTTTTCGAGAGTTATGCACATGTATGTGTGGGTGAGTCTCGGAAAAGTTAAATTTTGAAATTGAAATGTAGGACACCCCTAATTTCTAATCTGCCTCGACATATCAATCTTATCGAAATATGAAATTTGGTCCATAAATCAATTCTTTTGATTGATACATCTTTCTATGCCAATTGACCAAAAAATATGAATTGGGCTTACAATTTTGATCTTTCTTATTTGGCAGAAGATTGACTTGAACTTTAGTAGATTCTTGTGTTCTACTTTAATTCTATTTTGGATGTAGAGTAGAGTTTTGGACTTGTTCAATTGAATTTTGAATAGGATTTGACTTTGGACTTTACTCCAATTTCGAAGTGGGATAAAATTTGGAGTATACCCAAACCGCCAATTTCGATTTGAGACTTGAATTTAGATAAATTTTGACTCTAAATCATGCTTGGAAATAAAATTTGGAATATGCCCCAAATTTTATTTTTAGGAAAATTTTGGATTTTCTTGAAGTTTGGCTTGAATTCGGGGTAGGAGTGTTGAAAATTTTATTTTGACATATTTGATTTGAGACTCGGATTTAGATAACTTTTGACTCTAAATCATGCTTGAAAATAAAATTTGGAATATGCCCTAAATTTTAATTTTAGGAAAATTTTGGATTTTGCTCGAAATTTAGCTTGAATGAAAATTTGACTTGGTATAATTTTGGGATTCCAATCAATTGACATAAAGTTCGAAAATTTGAACTTAAGCTCATGATTATGGAAGGAAATTTAGAACCCGCCTAAATTTCAAGTTGAATGAAGTATTACAATCTGAACACAAATAAGAACAACAAAGCTTGTTTGGCAAAGTGGAACATGTATAACCTTTGTTTCCTTTGGTCTTGGGCTCAAGTCTACCTCCCGAACTTGAACTTGAACTTGGAGATGCGATCGCGCAGCGCGGCGGAACTTGAACTTGGACTTGAACTTGGACTTGGAGATGTGATCGCGCAGCGCGGCGGAACTTGAACTTGAACTTGGACTTGGAGATGCGATCGCGCAGCGCGGCGGAACTTGAACTTGAACTTGGAGATGCGATCGCGCAGCGCGGCGGAACTTGAACTTGAACTTGGAGATGCGGTCGCGCAGCGCGGCGGAACGGAACTTGAACTTGAACTTGGAGATGCGGTCGCGCAGCGCGGCGGAACTTGAACTTGAACTTGGAGATGCGGTCGCGCAGCGCGGCGGAAGTTGAACTTGAACTTGGAGATGCGATCGCGCAGCGCGGCGGAACTTGAACTTGAACTTGGAGATGCAGCGCAGCAGCAAACTTGGCAATGATGCAGCGCAACAGCGAACTTGGAGTAGCGCAACAACGAACTTGGAGATGCAGCAGCGAACTTGGCGATGATGCAGCGCAGCAGCGAAACAGTGAACTTGAAGATGAGATGATGTAAATTTGATTTGGCTTAATAACAAGTCGAATGAAATATTACAATCTGAAGTCAAATAGTAACAATGAAGCTTGTTTGGCGTGGTGGAATTGGTACTACCATTGTTGCGGCGACGGGAACATCGATTACTCCTTTATTTTTTTGGTTCAATACATGATGATTTTTTTATTGTTGTGACTGAACTTAAAGTATTTTTTTTTCCTTTAAGTTGCCTACGTACCCTTGAATGGAAGGGATCAAGTCATAACGTAGTTCAAATCAATGATTTTTTTTTTTTTGGGACGTTCACCTTTTAAGCTCGTGCGGGCCATGAGCAACATGTAGTTTATACTCTTACGTTAAGGAGTATTACATTTCAAAAGCTTTTATCTTCATCAAGGTCTTGATCAAATCCTTCGCTTATAGGATTGGTTAGAATGATGAGATTTTTCTTCACCTTCAAGGAACCCTCTGTGTTTATGTGGACAGAAAATTTTCTCTTCAAGCGTGAAGGAACACGACTGTGAATCTTCTTGTCGCTACCTTCTTCATCGAAGAGTCTTGCCCCTACAGTCTTCATCTTTCCTTGTTTTTGATCACTTATCACTTTGAGGCGATCAAAAACAGATGTTGAAGGTCCGTCTTTCTTTGATGTAGAAACACTTAACCTTTGGAAAACTGAAGTTCGAGTGGAGGTAGAAGTTAGACATGGATTTTCTTCTTTTATCGCGGCCATATTCATCCTTTGGAAGACCGAAGTTCGAGTAGTTGAAGGCTTGATGCGATTGAAGACAGAAGTTCTTTGGTCGACTTCTTTTGAGTCGTCGACTTCTTCTGCGTTGATGTAGCATGAAGTTGCAAAGTTTTCTTCCTCTTTCTTGATGACAAGGAAATTTCTTGAGAAGAATTCTTTTAAGGTCACCCGTCGTCGAGGTTGAGAAAAATATTTGTTTTCTCTTCTCTCGTGTTTAGGCTTCCTCGAATTGATTCTTCCTTTCTTCTTTGAAAGCTTATTGTTTCGTTTATCATCTCGAAACATGCAATCTTCTTTCTGGACGAGTCTTTGTCGTCGTATTTTCTGACGAGCCACGACGGTCCAACATTTATCCTCATTTCCGACGACCTCATGTTTTACCTGAGAAATTTGTTTTGAGGTTTCATGTCCGAACCGAACAATTATTGGTTCGAAGGTCCCAAACTGGATCATACTTTTCTTTTGCTTCTCAAATGAGACCGGAGATAATTGAGCGCCGAAGTTCATTATTACCGCAGCGTGATTTGATTGAGCTATTTCATCAAGGTCTAGCTCAATTTTTCCCTCCTTAGCTAACTTTAGAATGAACTCTTTTAGGACAAAACATTTCTCCACTGGGTGGCTGATAACTCGATGATACTTACAATAGTTGGGATCATCGACTTTGTCCATTTCTTCCGGGCGCCTACACTCGAGAAACTCAATCAATCTTGTTTCCAGTAGTTGCTCTAACATGTCAGGAATGTCAGAGTTTGGAAACGGGTAGACTTTTTCTTGTTTTTCTTTTAAAGTAAGGCGACGTTTCTCGCCTCCGTCATTTCTTCTTTCTGTCTTGTTTTCCTTTCCTTTTGAGGAAAACCTGAAAGGGGTCGTGCTGACGACCATGGATTCTTCCACGACACTCTTCGTAATTTTTTCAGTGTCGTTTACTTCTTTCTTTATTTTCTTCATATCTGGGATTAAGAGGTCCTTGTTCCCTTTGTTGGCGATACTCAACTCCATATCGTGGGCGCAAGTTGCTAACTCCTCGAATGTTTGGAGCTTTATCCCTTGTAGGATGTAGTGAAGTCCCCAATGCATGTCGCCGATGCACATCTCGACAGCAGACACTTCTGTGAGTCGGTTCTTGCAGTCAAGACTTAACGATCTCCAACGGTTAATGAAATCGACGACTGGCTCGCCCATTCTTTGGCTAGCGTGCGAGAGTTCAGACATGCTGACTGTCCACCTCGTGCTGTAGAAACGATTCAAAAAGTCTCTCTCAAACTGTTCCCAACTGTCAATCGTCTCGGGCTCCAAGTCGGTGTACCAGTCAAAGGCGTTTCCTTTCAAAGTTCGGACGAATTGCCTAACCAGCAAGTCTCCGCGAGTTCCAGCGTTCTCGCACGTTTCGACGAAGTGGGCAATGTGTTGTTTAGGATTGCCCTTCCCATCGAACTGTTGAAATTTTGGTGGCTGGTACCCAATGGGCATTCTCAAGTTGTCGATCATTTTGGTATACGGTTTAGTATACAAGACGGAGCTTTGGGTGGGTCCACCGTATTGAGCTCTGATAGTGTTCGTGATCATGTCCTGCAGTTGTTTGACAGACAGCGAAGCGACCGACGTTGAGTGATGCGGTTGGTCTTCTTGGATGACAATTTTTCCTTTGTCATTTCCTCTTGCTGCAGGAGTTTGACTTGACTCCGCGACCTCACGACTTTGCATCTGATTTCTCAAGTTTGCAATCTCGAGGTCTCGTTCTTCAACTACTTTCATCAGAAAGTTTAGTTTCTTTTCCATTTCAGCGATCGCTTCGTCGCTTATGCGTGCGTCTGCCATCATTACAGACATCACATTTGGATCAGACCCCTTATTTGGTTGATCAGATGAGGGAACAAATTCATCATACAAGAAATTTTCCTGAATGATTATCCCCTCACGCGTATACTCTGTCATTCGTTCCTCCATAACATTTATTTCAGTCATCATGAAGGATGCTACGTCAGAATCGAACTCAAATAGAGGGTTACACCAGACAGCAAATTCTTCATTTGTAGATGCCCCCGCCGATGTCGTTCTTTCTTCCATAGTATTTGTTTCAGTCATTATGACGGATGCTACGTCAGAATCGAGCTCGAACAGAGGGTTACACCTAACAAGAAATTTGTCACTGGTAGATGCCCCTGACGATGTCATTACCCCGCTCACAATTGTGACAAAATCATGTGGACAATCGTGGGGAGTAGAACCCGTGTAGGGGTTGTTCATGACAACGGTTGTTGAAGGAGTTTTGAAAGACATAACTTCACTTGTCTTTGAGATGAGGGAAAGAGATGAGAGGTAGAGAGGTCCCACTGGGCGTGTCAATCTGTTCACACGAGATTTCGAACGACGGATAGAGATTTGAACACGTGTAAATGAATTTGAATTTGTATTTATCTTTGTATGTATCAGTGCGTAGTGGATTACAATCTCTAATGTATGATCCTCTAATTCTTTCTCTCTCAAATGTAAATGTGTTTCGAGGGCTTTGCAGCTTGTTCTCGATGTTGAATTTGGATCGAAGGCTTCGCAGCTTGTTCTCGATGTTGAATTTGGATCGAGGGCTTTGCAGCTTGTTCTCGATGTTGGATTTGGATCGAGGGCTTTGCAGCTTGTTCTCGATGTTGGATTTGTATCGAGGGCTTCGCAGCTTGTTCTCGATGTTGAATCTGCAGCTTCGCGTAGCGGTGAAGTCTTCAGATGTTTGAACTTGGAGTGGTGTTCAGTCTTCAAGATTCAGGGAGTCTTGTGAATTCTCTCTGAGCTCTTAGGAGAAGAAATTTTCTGAACCTTGAAAATGAAGAATGAGCTCTCTATTTATAGAGTTCTCATGGGCATGGTGGGCTTGGGCCTGGATCCAATGGGCTTGGGCTCTGGGCCCAATGGATTTTTGGGCTTTGGGTCAAATTGCCATTTAAATAACTTTTTAGCCCGATTCGATTTCGAGCCCAATTGAGCTATGACCGAATTTGCTCGGTTAAGTTTATTCGATCCGCCGGCCAAGATGAAGACACGTGGCGACTGCTGATTGGCCGAAATTTCTCGGTCAACAATTTTATATTCCATAAATGTATTGTCATTTAATATTTATTTGAATTATTTCTTATTTTGATATTCTTCGTAAATTTTGATTATTAGCATGGTATTTTTTCATTATTTATCTGATTGACAAATTATGGCAAACATTAAAAATAAAAATAAAAAAATTCTCATTTTTTTTTATCTCCTGCCCTCAGTTCGCAGATATTTTAAGATATTTTTTTCATTTTTCATCTTTTTTTTAGTTCCTTATTTATATTGTTTATATATTATTCATTAATATTTATTATTTTAATAGATTTTCTCATATTTATCTTATTCTATCATTTTTCAAAAATTTCAATCAAAAATTTAAAATTATATACTATTTTTTTTTTTTTAGTAAACATTTTTTTCCTCCCAAAATATTTCAACTTTTCCAACCTATATATTTTGTTTATATACTATAATTCAACATATATACTTCGTTTATATACTATAATCCAATATATATATACTTCATTTATATACTAATCCAAAATATATAATTCGTTTAAATACTATAATCCAACAAAAAATATTATGGCAAATTTTATATTCCATGTTTAGAATGTATTTAATGTATACTCATTTTTTTTCCTTATTTACATTTTGTCGCGAGTCAACCTTTTTTTCTGCCCAACTGCATATCAAATATTTCAAAATTTTCAACATATATACTTCGTTTCTATACCATAATCTAATATATACACTTCGTTTATATATAATTCAACTTATATACTTCGTTTATATACTATAATTCAACATATATACTTCGGTTATATTTTTTATGAAATGAAACAAGAATATATAATCATATTATTATAAAATATAAACCCCAATTTTTTTCTCCAAATATAGGGAAATCCTAGTTTTTTTTTTCTCTCTCTTGCTCCACGCATGCAATCACCTCCCTCTCCCAAGCTGCACACCATCAACCCTAAACACAATCATCAGAACCGTTCCAACAGTTCCCTACCTCCCTCGGCGTCTAAAACCAGTAGACCCTAAACGTCATCGACGTCTATATTAGCTTTGTCATTGTCGTTATTAGTGTTGTCGTCATTGCAACAACAAACGCAACCAATACCATTAAAGGACGCCAAATCCCTCACTATCGTTGTTAGTGTCGTCGTCGTCGTCTCTCAAGGTATCTTCGTCTGAAATATGTATTATCACCTTCCTCCCCGTTAAGCCTCCGTTCAGTCACAAGATTTTAGGGCTAATAACGATTTTGAAAAAAGAAGAGGAATGATGGGGGAGCCGAGAGATTGATTGGATTTTTTTTCTTCTATTTAGATTGATTTGTTATAATAGGATAATATCTTTAAAAAAAAACTTTTTTAAATAATTCATTATTTTCAAATATTTTTAATAAATTAATTGTAATAAAAACAAAATCTAATATTTGAATATTCAGGGAATTTCAATCCTAGGTTAGCTCTAAATCAACTTGACTCGTGACAAAACTGAAATTTAATAAGAATGCTGACATTTGTGTAATTAGGGTCTATAAAGTGTCTGTCTAGGTATAAAAACCCTACCTTACAATTACCTTATAATAAACATAACGGTCATACAACTCTTCCTTGAAATTTATTGGTTCACAGAGTGCTCAAACTTTCTATACCACCAGTGTTTGTTTAAGACCTAAGAATTCTGCCAAAGCGAGCATAACTCAGCTGGCATATGTATGACTTGATGACCAAGAGGTCTGTGGTTCGAATCCCCCCACCCCCAATGTACTAAAAAAAAAAAAAAAGACCTAAGAATTCTTTTTAAAATACACTTTTATCATCCTCTCCCAACTTTATATCCTAAAAGTTGCACCATATAAATAATTTCATCAACTTCAGCGTAGAGAAAAATGGTTTTTATTAGGGGTGGCCAACGGTCGGTCGATGTCGATTTTAGCACAAAATCGACTCAAAAAATCGACCATTTGGTCTCAATCAGTCGGAAACATATTTTTGTGTTAGCTTTGTACAAACCAGCCGACCGACTCAATTTTTTAGTGGACGGAGGAAAGAAGTAAGAAGGAAAAAGAAAAAGAGAGACGACATTGTTGAACGACGGACGGCGTGCATGGTTGAATGAGTGAGATGAACTAAAAGATTGAAATGAAGAGGAAGAAAAATGAGAACAGGGAGAATAGATGGAGAAAAAAAATGGGAGGAAAAAGAAAGAGAAATAAAATGGAGAGATAATAGGTGAAAGAAACGTAAATGAGGGGAGAAAGGGAGAGAAAAGAAAAAAGTAATTATTATTTTACTGAAAATGTACATTTTACAAGAATCAATGTACACGCCTAATTAAGGCTAAACTTTTGAAAGAAGCCCATTAATTAAGGTTTGTTGAATAGACATTTCTTAAATAAATAAATATAAAAAAAAGACTTTTGAATAGACTCCTCTGCTCGAAGAAAAAGTGAGTTTCCTTCAAATGTTCCGTCGGTCGAAAATGTGCTTTCCGACCACTCCGACCGACGAACTTCAATGTTTTTATTTACAAAAACCGAAACCGACTGAAAGTCTCTCTAAACCGACCAACCAAAGTCAGTTCGATCGGTTTCATATGATTTTTCGATTTGGTTTGTCCACCCCTAGTTTTTACATCTATTTGCTGAAGTTCCTCTTGGGTATAGTTTGAGATTGTTGAGGATTATGGCTTAAAGCTTTATAATCATGTTGTAAACATTTGGATATAAATAAAATGATTAGTTTTTCTAATACATGCATCTTATCTCTACCATGCATTAAAATTTCAAACTATCTAACCCTCCTAAAGTATGAGACCTAATCTTAAACTATCTAGTCGTACACAGATAAAGTTAGAAGACCTTATTCCAGTTAATCAGACCTTATTCCAGTTAATATGATTTGCTATGTAAATGTTACGGGTAATCTTATATGAATCAACTATATAAAGACATGTAAGTGAAGGTATTATAAATTGACCTCGACAATGAAAATTGATCTATCAAGCCAGCCATTCTTTGAGATTGCTGCAGCTATGCTTTCTCCCACCTCTTGGGTGCCTTAAAGAGAGAGACTGCTAACAAAAGTTATCTGTCCCTGTATTTCAAAAAACGAGACAAAAACACAAACACAAACACAAAAACTTTCTTCCTCTACCATTAACTCACTAGTCATATTATATACACTACAAGTAAACATATATGAAAATGGGCACAACTCCGGCCCAGCCCATAAATTAATTTTTTTTAAAAAAAAAACAATTGGAAAATGACAAAAGGAGGTGAACAAGGATGAAGAAACTGACAGAACAAAGAAATGACTAAAAGGTGACCACTTTCCTTCTCGCTACTTCTCCCCCATTTGGTTACCAAGCCACAAAATCTGAGTCAAAATGAGCTTTCAATGGACATAACATTATATATAACCTACCAAACTTTGTGCAAAAGAGGAGAATTAGCTCACTCTGAACTCTACCCAGATTCTACCACGAATCTGAAGATTTGTCATCATTCTTCCATCTGTTTTGAGATTGTAGAACCATGGGGAGACATCTTCCTCCCACTTTCATGTAGGGTTTCAAGAAATTGAGGATTTTTCGGTTCCACGAACATTGTATTTCTCGTAGACTTTGTCGCGGTTTTCTGACCACCAACTCTCTGCTTGATGCTCCCCAAATCGTCTCCGACTGCACATAGATTTGCATCAGTGATAAACATTTTGTTGGTTTGAGCAATTCAAGATGAATCTTCGATCAAAGAAAGTCATTACAAGCAACAGATATCTGAGAACCATTGGAAAATTTCAGCCTTAATCCATCATAACCATTTTGTTTCTTTCTTCTGTTTCAAAAAATTAAGCTTATGAAAACCACCTTTTAAAATTTTAAATTGTTTTAGTTTTCAAAAAATAAAATCTTAGTTTAAAAAATAACCAAAAACAAAAACATTATCAAAGGAACCTTTCAATACTAGAATTTCATGGTTAGAAGATTTTTCTGCATTTTGCAACGAAAGGTTGTAAATCTCACTTATCTTTTTTTTTTTTTTACATTAAACGTTAAATCTGACCAATAAATCTCTCACTATCCAAATTGGTACACAATCTAACCATCCTAGGGGACTGTTAGTTTAAAAAATTGTTCTAAGCATATTTGCAAAGGATGTCTTGTCTACAATGCAATAAATAGACTCTCGATCAATCAAATATTAGAAAACAATAATATTTTTGAGAAACGTTTGATGGTTATGTGAATTCCCACATGCTTCATCCATAAATAGACTCTTGAGGCCTAGTACCGTATATGAGTTGCAGAAAAAGATAACAGAAGCGGTAAATATTAAATATTAGATTGAATGGTCAATAAAGATGGAATACCTGAAGCGCACTCGTTTAAGATCTCTAGTTCCATCACGAAGTGCCATCAAAGTTATGTAGACACCAGGTTCATATTGTTCAATCCATTCAGCCTCAACTTGATTGTCATTGCCGGGCAATGCAGAACTTCTTGATCTTGTGTTACTCTCACTATCTAATAAAAGACCAGAGCTATTTGCTGCCTCCGACATGCTGCTGCTGCGGCTTTCCCAACCCCCTCTATAACCATAAGACAGTCTAACATCTGGATCGTCATCTATCCCATCAGAGGTAAATCGCCCTGGCTCCAAGGATGAATTAGTTTCATTACTTGCAGGGAATTCTCCAGATGAATTAGGTGGACCTTGAAATCCATTACTTATAGAATAGTCAGTTGTCATGGAAGAAGCCAAGGACAAGGTGCTGTGTGAATCAGAATCCGAATGACGCTCTCCATTGGAAGCCAAATGGTGGGCACCATTTTGCTCCTTACCATTTGGAAGATAGGCTGGTCTGATGTTTTCAGAGTCATTAGTTCCAGGTAAGCCCGTATTTACTCCTTCAGGTAACCTTTCGGCCATATCTTTAATCTGGAAATAATATTAGTAGAACATTTTGATGAGAATTACAGTAGATCAATGTAAAGATGCTAAGTTCGCATAGAACATTTCTAAACAAAATAATAAGCACTGATTGGAGTGTCTCAGTTGGAAAGAAGAAAAAAGAGAGCAGAATGAGTTTAATAGCAAAATTAGCCATCTGAAGGAGCTTCGTCTCAAAATTTTATGGATTCAGATAAAAAAAATTGCATTGCAAAGCATACTCATACACTAACTGCTGTAATTGGAAACCTGCTGATTTCTTTCTTTTGTTTCATAATACCATTCGACAGACCAACAACCTCACGATGCCTTTTCTGGACCAAACAACAGTTCATGCATAATAAATGAAGGTCAAAATTAACCATCATGCTTCATGGAAAAAAAATATATATATATATATATATATATGTATAAAAAAAAGACAAAGCATAGAGATACGATACTTAGTAGTAAAGATAATGACTGAATATATATAAGATCAACCTGAGCAGTTAGGGATGTAATAACTTCTTTTGCCGCTTTGGATTTAGCAGATTCCTCTGCAGCCAAGGCAACAGCTTCTTGTGCTTTCTTCTCCGACTTCCGAAGTTCTAATTCTTGAAGTTCACATCTCTTTCTCAGGCTCTCAACCTATGGGTTTAAAGAAAGATAAACAACCTAATTGAGTACCGTACAAATTAACCTATAACAACCTACGCATCCTTTCCTTTTACAATTTGAAGTGAAAGGAAACTGGCAATACAAGGAATCAGGCTATTACCTGTGCACGCAGCATAAGAACCTCTTGATTTAAAAGTTCATTTGTTTTCTTCAAGCTATCAGCAATACCTTTGGAGAATGAAAGTCCTGATGCTGTAGGAACTGGTGTAGCAGACCTTGGGGGACTAGGTCTCCTTGACAAAGGTGACAAAGGTCTGGAATTAACTCCATTAGCCATAATAATTGGCTTGGGAGCTAATCGCCGAATATCAACAGCATTTGGACCATCTTTGAGTTGCAGAAGAGTATGTGCTTGAGTGGGGCGAACAATGGAGAATGTATCTGTTCTCTTCCCTTGCTTGGCTGCTTTGCTATCTAGTTGTTTTATCAGTTCCATATTGGAAAGTGCTGTTTTAGGAGGTCTTATGTCACTCTTATCCAACTTGTCCCTGTTCTCACCTGATGGGCGTGGTACAGCATTCTTCCGGTAATTAATTCCAGATTCTGACACCTTGCTCAATTTGGCATAACAAGAGTCACATACACGATAAGGTTTCCTAGGAGTAGGAGCCAGTGCAGCTCTTAATGCTTTTTTGGAACTGCACGAGTGGCAGTGCACAAGTCCACAGTTGTAACAATTGTGCCTCTTTCTTGTGAAACCAAATGCCTGTCTACAAGCAGAGCATTGTGACTGCTCTGTACCTGACAATGATTTATGAAGACAAATAGCTGCTGAGTAGTTAGAACCACAAGCAATGATTTTGACATGTTTATCCTTCAAAGCTTCAACCAAAGTTGGTGATTTCCGATCCTCAACGTCTCCATGGCCTAACCTTCCATTTGCACCCTTTCCCCATGTATAAACTTCATTTCTGGAGGTGAGTACCATAACGTGATATGCACCACAAGCAACCTCTTCAGCAGACTCCCCGGAAAGCTTATCTTGCACCAAACATGGTTGCTTTCCATCAGCATGGGGATTTCCAAGCTGACCATAAACTGAACTTCCAACTGTGAAAACTTGTCCTGATGTTGTCAATCCAACAGTTATGCTGTGCCCACAAGCAATTTTATGAAAATTGTAGTCAATTAGTGCTGGAACACATGTCGGTTTAAGTCGGGGTTCCTTGTCTCCATGTCCTAAACGATTCTTGTCTCCATCACCCCATGTAAACAATTTACCTGATGAGACGCTTGCACTAGATTGTGTCATAATAACTTCTACCACAGCAGCAGTATGCCACACACCACAGGCAACAGCAGTTGTCCTCAAGCCTGATAAAGACTCTACTTCTCTCGGATATGAAATGCTTTTTTTGTCACCGTGACCCAAAACCCCAAAAGTACCATCCCCAAATGTGAATAGTTGCCCCATAGATGTGATCAATGCTGTATGCCACGGACCACATGCTACAGATGCAACTTGAAGCCCCTCAAGGATACCTGAGATTCTCTTTGGCATCCAATGGCTGACATCAGTTCCATTACCAAGAAGCCCAGCATTATGTACACCATCTCCCCATGTATAAAGTTCTCCATCCATTGTAACAGCACAAGTATGGAACTCTCCGCATGCCACAAGATCAATTGTAGTCGCTGCCAAGGCTTCAACAAGGCGAGGTTGTGTTACATCCTTCCCCATTCCAAGTCCAAGCCTTCCTCCAGATTCCTCACCCCATGTAAAGATCTCCCCTTGCCTCGTGACTATGGCAGAATGCCTGACTCCACAGGCAATATGTTGTGCATCTAGAACAATATTGGACTCTAGTGCCTTCGGAAGTAGCACATCTGTCCTTGAGCTCACGTTAATAGCTCTATCAGCCTCAGGCTTCATAAAATTATCACTAATAACCTCACCCCATATGTATATATCTCCTAGAGCATCACAGTCATCTGGTGTAGAGCCATGACTGGAGGAGCTAGGAGCACTTGAAACACTAACCCGAAAAATATCTGAACTGGATCCTTTTGCTTGCATATTTGTCTGGTTCAATGGTACATGTGACCTTGTACAGTTCTCAGACCTAACACTTGTTGGAGATTTATTTGGACTAAAACTAACACAGACCTCAGGAGAGCTAATATCTCTAGTGACACTATTGGAGCTATCACTTGGGCTACTTGAAGTTAAGTCACTGCTGTCCTGAAATAAATTCAAGAGCATCATTAAAGGAATACACAAGAGAACTTTATAATGACTTTTTTATGGCATGAGCATACATCTAATAGAAACTAGGGCACCAAAAATTCTAAATCTAACAGCAAGAGAAATGACAGGAACCACAGTCTTGCATTCAGTCATACAAATGCAATGAACTTTGGAAAACATCCTATACCCAATGGCACAATGACACAATGACACGGATCTCCATGGCATAAAAAAATTAACATATCACGTACATGAGCAGAGCAACAATTATAGAATGTAGAAGCTCATTGGATTTTTCAGTTAAAAATGTACAAAGCTTTGAAAAACATCTCAGCTTATTGGATTTTTAGTACTCGGATGCAAATGCAGTAAATTTTGGAAAACGTCCCAAACCCACTGACATAACAACAATACTACACACACTATCAAATGACAACGTATCTCCCATACATAAAATAACAATGACAGCTTTCATTAATCATTAGTACAGGAGTTGAGTTGTAATCGGAGAATCAATGATAATAGTCTCCACGAGTTTTTCCCAACTAAACTGCGCATAACATCATTTAACACTTAGAGCATGCATATTTAACTATTAAACAATTCCAAGTAGGCAGATTACATCTTGATAGAGGCCTCCATCATTCCATCCATCAATTTTGGAACGCCCACCGTCACCAGAACCTATTAATGCTTTCAGACCCGCTATCCAAATTTCAGCCTCGACTTTATCCTTACAAATCTGAAAAGCCAGAACATGTTGTAATTACTGCTAAAGGTGAAGAAACACAAAAAAATAAAAACACAATGACTTCTCAATTACAAACAATAAGATTGCTCATCACCAACCAGATCAAGAGATCGTTTGCCATTGTTGTATATCAGAGAAAATGATAAATAATCTTTCTCAGGTCGCAGATATCGTTGGAACACGGCCTAACACAATTGAAGTACACACATATCAAGTTTGACCAATATCATCAAAAAATCATGTAAAGGGTGTCGTTGCAAAAAAAAATACTAAAATTTACATAGATCTTACAGTTCTTTGTCCAGGAATAATCCTCGATACAGAAGCTAACTTCAAACTCTTTTCACCAGTAGTTGAAATCCAAATTAAAGATGATTCATCCTGCAATTTAAATTATTTGAAAATCTATAACTGTTTTTTTTCTTAAGAAAAACTATAACTGTGGTATACAAGCCAGATAAGTCATGGAAAAGTTAACATGTATCAGCATAAAAATCAGACATCAAGTGCTTGGTCTCTACATGGATTGGCTCCAGTATCAACAAATATTGCATTTAAAACCTATTCATCATCAAGTGAGACGAAAAAAATACCCTTTTACAATAAAAGGTAAAAAAAAAGTAGCTATAAGAATGGGTAAAACAGAAAGCAGATTGGATAAGAAATCCAACCATGTGCTAAAGGAAATAATAAAACAAGAAGCACAAGCGGCCCCCATATTTTATGCATACATCTTCAGTTGTATCAATTAAAAAAATGAAAGAAAAAGAAGGAAATATCTATAAGATGTTCCAATGAGGCCTGTTATTTATTGGTTCCAATTAATTATACTTTAGCACATAATGATTACTATTTGATTTGCTTCCCCCTTTAATTCTTTTGCCTTCTACGCTTTTCAACAAATCATCTTCTTCAAAATTCAAACTACCAGCTGCACATTCAATAGTTTTCTTGGAAAATCCACTGCCCATCGACCATTGCTAGGCAAACCATCCTTCTTTGATGTTTCCACACTTACATAATCTTTCTCCAGGTAAAACTAGTCATTACCCTCCAAGCTCACACCTACCAATTCACCAATTTTAGATGTGAATTCTTCCTTCCTATCCTTCTTCCTTTCTAATCTTCTAACTCAGTTGTTCATCTTTCAGATTCCTTCCCGAAAGAACAACCTCCAAGGGAAGACGGTTTTCATGAAATCTCAAGGTTGTTTCATCAGAGAAACTTCCATGAACACGTCTAACTCTTCCAACCAACATTTTTTTTTTTTTTTTTTTGATAAGAAACAAGAACTTCATTATCAAAAGGGACGTACAAAAAGAGGGGGGAGATGAGATATCCCCACACACCAAAGGGTTACAAAAATGCCTCCATGATCAAACAACAAAACCTATCTTTGATCTCTATGCTTGCTTCCAAGCACAAGTATGTCAATAGTATTGCTTGCACATTGAATAAAATAGTATCATGTGACTAGAAATAAATAAGGAATGATAAAAGTTAGTAAAAAATTAATTTTTATCTTTACTGTTAGTTGAATTAGTGAAATTTAATTTTAAAATTCTAACTGAATCAAATTAAAATAAACAATTAGTAAAATTAACACTCTTCACTAGTTGAGTTGAGTTGATATTTTTCAGGAGATTTAGGCTAACCTAATTTAGGGATTATTGTGGTTTGGGGAATGATCATTTAGGAACCTTAGCCCATGATCTAGGTTGGTTTTTGCTCGACCATAAAGTTTATTCCCCATCGTCTCACTGGCCAATCTTGACCCCTTTTGAGATCCCATCTAGAATTCAAAGTTTGACTCAATTTTGTATAGCTCTCATGACCCGCACCAAATCAGTGTTTTACCTCTGGATGTCCAGCCAACTGCAGCGCCTTAACACAGTTCAGGGAGAACCAACTAGCATCGTACTACTCATCCGCTAATTCTTCGACATTTGAAAACCCGAACCTCTATTATTGTGGGTGCTAATAGTAGTTTTTTTCATTGGGATAGACATTTGCTATCTTTGGGTTTGGTTGTTTTAATGCTGAGTTTGGACTTTTCCACTTGATTTTGTGCATGGATTTAGGTTTTCTGTGGAAGGATTTGAATATTTTTTTGGTTGGCTTGCATTAGTTTTGTTGGTTAGATCTCTATGATCTATAGGTTTGTTTATGAGCAAATTTCTAACTTGGGATGAAATTAAATTATCATTTATCCAAGTACATGATTCAATTTGATGAAACTAAAATTGACTTACTCGTCAAAAACACGGGTCAAAAATATTTTTTCCCTTCAAAAGTTTTAGAACTAAAAATCCATTATTATTCAAGATAGGGAAAAAAATGCCATAAGCAATCTAGTTCATTCTAACACAAGAAGACTTCCTCTTGATTAGAAGGTGAAGTTGTAGAACAATAAAGGTTAAATTACATTTTAAGTATCTATGTTTTAACTTCAGTTTTAATTGTTATTAGAAAAAAATATTTTCAATTTGACCACTATGCTTCTATAAGTGTCATTAGTATTCATTATTAGATTAAAGCTTACCAAATGTCTATATCATTAGGTCAACCGAAACCGGAAAAAAGAAGCGGTTTTTCGCTTGATCATAATTCAACTTGTCAAGATATTATTAGTAATTTCCTTAAAGGTTGTATGTTCGAATTTTCACCCCCTTATTTATTTATTTTTTTAAACAAATTTTCCACCCCCTTGTTTGAATTGTAATACTATAAAAGAGAAGTAATGAAAACTGAATTATTTATTACGTTAAAAAATGAGATTAACCAGCACCCTCAATACTTTTGAATCAAATTAATGCTTTAAAATTAAAACTCCGTCTAAATTCATATTTTTCAACTAATTAACTTGTCAAACCCCACATCATTAAAAAAGAAATGTGTCCTCATGAATCTATTTGTCACATCTACAAATAGTTTGTCATACTAGTTCTTATTACCCACTACCGACATAAGCTTTAAAAGAAAGAGAGAGATAATCATTGAACTATTAAAATAGAAAAAGAAAGAGAGATATAATCATTGAACTATTAAAATAGAAAAACCAAACTGGCATATATGGTAAAAAAGCAGCAGTATATGTAATTTAAAGAAACATAAAAATCTAAAATAATACACTCAGCATACTAGCATTTGCATCTTAGCATATAAGATAAGATGATAATCGCTAACATGAATCCATTATGTGGGAGGACTCAATAATACCCTCTCTCTCCCTTCTTCTCTCTCTCGGAAAGGGGTGAAGAGTAGGAATTTGAACTATGAGCTTGTTTTTTTCCTTTTTGATATTAACTGTTCTTTTACAAGCATAATCAGGTGTGTACTTCCAACAAATGTAGGGTGGAGACTTGAACCTCTAACCTCAAGGAAAGGAGTAGCCTTAACCACTAAGTTATGTTCATGTATTTTTATTTTTAGTTCAACAAAAATGGGGTGGGGGATTCGAACCTCTGAATTCTTGGTCGAAGGCATATGCCTTAACCAGTTGATGTTCATGTTAGTACACACACTTCCCCTTGTGTTGTTATGGAGACTATGAAAATAATAGGCGAATCATAATCTCAACGATTCCAATTTGTAACTGCCTAATCTAGCAGAAAAGTAAGGATGGCAGGCCATAAATGCTGATAACAATATATTTACAGGGGAAAAAATAATAATATTAAATCAAACTCACATTAGAAAGTCTAAATGGACAAAATTTTGGTTTCCCTTTACGACCATACTTGAGAAGTTGAGAACCCTTCTTCAAAGCAATTAGTGCCTGTAAAGATATTAGATCTTTCAAAAATATAGAAGAATAAAAGTAAAGAGTCAAGAGATTGTAAGCGTAGACAAGGTTAGTAATTCTTTACATGTGGTCCATTATCAAAAATCAAAATAAACTAAAATGTAAGCCACAGTACTCAAGAAACTAATTAAATTTTAACAAAGTTCTTTCCCTGAAAATCATCAACTTGAATGAGATAGCATTTGCATTGCCGCAAACATGAGATTTTGTTACCATAAGAAGTTATCACCTGGCAATATCAATTCATCTCGACATGAATCAGCTATCAAAACAAACAAATAAACTTCAATACAGCGAGTAACATATTTTCCTTTCTATGCTTTCACAATTAACAAAGAAGCACTAAACAAACAGGGACGCTAAAAAATTTTCCAATTATCTTATATTCTTCAATTTTTGTTCTTTCCCATTTTGGCAGGAAGGAAAGAAAAAACATTTCTATTTAGAGGATCCGAAATCCATCGTCTAGTAACCACAAGTGCACATTTGCATAAAATGCTCCCGAAACAATCGAATTACACTATGAGAACATTTTTTGCTAAAAAAAAAGAGGTCTATTAGTAACGCAGTACAGTTCAAATAATCTACAAACAACATCAGTTACGAAATAAAAATTCCCCTAAACTCGGAACAGTAAACCTCCAGCAAGCTTCAAAAAGAGAAGAGAAAACAGAATTCAAAGCTACAATGTTCCCACACTAATGTCGAAACAGAGAAATTAGGAAACGAGACCTGCTCAGTATCACGGTTGGCATTCCCGTAGCTATCAAGATCTGCCATTCCATGAGAGAGATTCACCGAACAGCCACCACCCTCGCCGAAAAGTAGCCTGAGCTCCGGTCATCATCTACGCCGACTACCTCATCCATACACGAACATCAACGATTACAACACACACCAAACCTCCTCTCTCAAGCAAAACACCATTTCTCCCTTTCTCCAAAGCTTCTCAGATCTATCAGTCACCTGCAATAGCAATAGCAAAACCACAGCACCTCCATTCCAAGTAAAGCCAAACCGCAGGGCCTCCACTCCAACTCTCCGGCCAAGAAACAGAGATTCTGCCAGAAAACGGAGGAGTACGACGGCAGACCGCCGGAATGATAGGGGAAAAAAAGAGGTTTATTCGACGGAAAACGTGCCCACGACGGAGTTCCGGACGGAGAGGAGAGAGAGAGAGAAGAGAGAATCTGAGTCTGAAGTTTGTCAAAAAAAAAAAAAAAAAGTAGAGAGTCAAAGACGAAAACAAAAATTGATATATTAGAAAAATATAAAAGTTTTGTTTTTTCTTTTCTTTTCTTTTCTTTTCTTTTTTTTTTCTTTGGAATTGATTGGGAATTCGAAAAGAAAACAAGAAAACATTTCCAAAGCAAAGATCATGGAAATTGTTTTTTTATTTTTTTTTAATAGAATAATAAAATGGAGAAAATTACAACAAAAAAGAAAAACAAAATATATATTTATTTTTGTTTTGGGTTTGGGGAAGGGAGGCACGTTGGTGAGATGGTTTCATTGGTGAAGGATTTTATGCAATGTGGACCCAATACTATTTTGGAAGAAGTACAATTGGAAAACTTTCCAATTTTACCCTTCACGTGCAATTGAGTTTTTTTCTTTTTTTTTTTTTAATATAGAATGTCAAAATCACAAACCACCATTTTCTCTTCGGAACTGGAAGAAGGATTATGATCTAACGAAAATCTACCTTCAAAAATCGCACGAGCAATTCCTGACAAAATAATTTTTCGAGCGATGACAATGAGAGAAGACAATTGATTTCCAATAGCGCATCAACTCACGAATGTCGTTGACAATGTTCTTGACCTCAGAGAGGTCTTCATCAATTTTGTTCAACAAATTGATTAGAGCGATTGAATTTTCATAAATATTACAAGAGATTTTGACTCGAAGAGAAAAGTTGGTTTATAAAGGATCTTATCATGTGATGAATTTGGTTAGGAGGGTTGTTAATGTCTTCTAACATATATTCAAAAGTAAATAAGTTTGTATAAAGATAAAGTTTTTTTATATATTGAATATTGGGAAAGCATATTTATTTTTAATGATTTAAACATGAATAAGAGTTGTAACTTTTACTTTTTGTTAGGCTTTTGTTTGATTTTATTGAAATTATATTTTCACTTCATGAATCACAAATTAGAGGGCATCTTATGTAATTGTTGGGGTTTTGGAAAAGACAACAACCTAGCTAAATTTGATTGAAATTAATCGGTTTGGAGAGTTCAAAAAGGTTTGGAGAGATTGTTAAGCAATTCCTTCAAAAAAAAAAAAAAATAATAAATAATAATAATAATAATAATAATAAATAAAAGAGTTAAGACTTGCTTTTATGGTGACTACAAGCATCTTTTAGGTGGCATATTGTGAATGGATACATATTTATATCATTTTTTGTTTAAAAAAAATCTCTCTAATTTTCTAGTTATCTTAATTTTTTATTGCTCATTTTCTCTCTTCTCTCATATTCTCCTTCTTCCTTCAAGTGTCCTTCTCTTTTCTCTCTCTTCCTTCAACTCTTCTCCCTTCGGTGACATGGAAATCAAGCTCCTACCTCAATACATTAAAAATAGTTCTCACTTTCTCTAACGGATGAGAACGTTAAAGATTTTCCGATTTCAGAGGAATTGAGGATGTAAAAAGTTAAAAGAGGTGAAAGTTTCAACAATTTTGGTAAAGGGGAGGCTGATCGGAGTGACAACGGTTTTGAAATTGGAGGAGGACGAAAATGAGAGGTTTTGTTGGTTTTGTTTGACGGGATCTCAACGACGTGATATTTGTGATGTGTGCGGATGGTAATGGAAGCTGTAAGATTTTGGATTAGAAGAAAAGAAGTCCGTCGATACAAATTTCAATTTGAGTTTTTTTAAGAAGTAAAAAAGCATATTGTCTTTTCTTATTGTTTAAATTTAATTTTAGTGTTAGACATAGATGTGGGAAGAAAAAAGGAAAATAAAGTTGAAAATCGATTTCTATAGTCCCAGGAGGGGAGTTGAAGGAGGGGAAGGGTCTTCAAAATAGGGTGGAGAAGGTGAGAGAGAGGGACAAAAAAAAAAAAAAAAAAAAAGTAACGATCTCCAAAAATTAGGGAGGATTATTTTTATAAAAAAAAATATAAAGACAATATGGATTTAGAATAAAAGTTTAGTTCAATTCAATTTTTACCTGTATTTAATAGATTATTTTTTTAAAAAAAAAACATATTGAGGTGAGAGATTGAACTTAGGACCTCATGGTCACTATGGTCACTAGACAATGTCTTATTGGCTTGACCTGTATTTAATAGATTATACAAACAATGTATTTAATATATTACAAACAATGTATTTAATAGATTACAAACAAATGTTTTGTATAAAATTAAGGGAAGATAATAGTTGAAAAGCTTAATTTTAGTTATCATCAATCTTGTGAATTATGTTCAAAAAAAAAAAAAAAAAAAATCAATCTTGTGAATTCACTTGTTAGTGCTTGACTTAATTTTACATTAATTTGTGAGGGCCTGTTTGGCCCGTAGAGTGGAGTCCACTCCCTGTTTGGCTAAAATATTTCTTTAACCTAAATAAAAATAAGGATTTCTATGTCGTTGGCTTTAAGACTACTATGATTTTATAAATATGTACAAATGTCTCTTTTATTTCACAAATGACCAAATGTATGAGTAAAACTTAGTTGCAGGCTGGGCTACAACTATCTTTTGCAGCCCAGCAACATGCCAGAATTTAATTGGTCAGGTTTTATGTTATTTTTTTTAATTAAAAAATCATATTTAATGTCTCATGTCATTTCAACGCTTTTTTTTCTTTCATTTTTTTCACTTCCCATAACTTTCAATTTCCAATTTTGCCCTTCTCCTCAATTCTCTTCATTATCTCTTTCTATGGATGATTTGCTACTCTCAAATCTTAGTAAATATTTCTTAATCTCTCCATATGCCTAATAACATAGCGAAAATTGGCAGAATTTTAGAAAGGTAATAATTAATTATTTATTCTATGATAAATGAGGTGAAATTGAGTTGAAAACTTGAAATGAACAAAGAAATTAGATAGAAGAAGAAATAAGAATTTTATTGCAGAATTTTAGAAAGGTAATAGTTAATTATTTATCGGGAAAAAAATCAATTTATACCCTTAAACTTTAGAGGTTGTATCAATTAAAACCCTAAACTAATGATTGTATCTATTTAAACCCTAAACTTTCAAAAGTGTATCAATTTACACCTTCAGTTAGAATTTTATTTTAAAAACGTTAATTAAACACGTGGAGATTTATAGTTTTAGAAATTAAACCCCTAAACTTTCATAAGTGAATCAATTGTATGAAAGTTTAGGGGTTTAATTGATAAATTACAAGTCTCCACACGTGTGAAAACTAACATTTTTTTAAGAGAGGGTGTAAATTGATACAGTTATGAAAGTTTAGGGTTTAAATCGATACAATCATTAGTTTAAGGTTTTAATTGATACAACCTTCAAAGTTTAAGGGTATAAAATGATTTTTACCCTTATTTATTTTCTGATAAATGAAGTGAAATTGAGTTGAAAACTTGAAATGAACAAAGAAATTAGATAGAAGAGGAAAGAAGAATTTTATTAAAAAATGTCATAGGATGTTGGACAATGGTGAAGTTTTAGATATTATTATTATTACTAAAAATTGTCCCAGAAGTTTTTTAATCGATTTTGCTATTTTCAAATCTTAGTAAAAAATTTCAAATAATTTCAAATCATTTATAAAAAAGAGATATTGGAGAGGATTGAATAAGGAAGGGCAAAATCGGAAATTAAAAGCCATGGAGAAGAGAAAAAAAAGCAGGGAAAAAAAAAAGTTGAAGTCACGTGACGCATTAAATATGATTTTTTAATTAAAAATAATAACATAATACTTGGTCAATCAAAATCTGTCACGTGACTGGGCTGCAAAAGATAGTTGTAGCCCAGCCTGCAACTAAGTTTTACTCCAA
The DNA here is from genome assembly GCA_028017165.1 of Herpetospermum pedunculosum. Taxonomy (NCBI): domain Eukaryota; kingdom Viridiplantae; phylum Streptophyta; class Magnoliopsida; order Cucurbitales; family Cucurbitaceae; genus Herpetospermum; species Herpetospermum pedunculosum. The sequence continues at coordinate 36,514,351 of CM051531.1, forward strand.
ATGTATTAGAAGTATTTCATAAAAGTTGTTGTTCAATTACATTAAAACTCCTCATATAACTATTGAGATTTGTATGAAATAAAATAAAATAATTTTTAATCATTAAAGGTATAAATACATAATTTAATACAATTGTAAATCCAAAAATTAAGGCATTAATGATATTAATCAATTCTGAGGTCATTTACTCTCCTCTTCAAGCAAAACTCTCTCTCCAAAAAATATATTTTTTAATGCATATATACATTATTATGCAAAACTTTCTCTCTCCAAAGACATATATACATGGTATAATCAAATATAAATTAATATATTACCATATGTTAAAGATATGTAATTAGTTATATATGGTGTATATTCGTGTAAATAAAAGTGTCACCAGCTTTAAACATAAGATTCAGTTAGACATGAAATATTTTCATATATACCATATATATTGATAATATATATTCATACCTAATGGTTCATTTATACATGAAATATTTCCATATAAGTGTAAATGATAACTATTTTAAAGTGAAGAAATATAACATAAGTTCCCGACGTGGTATATTTGAATATGAAAGAAATGTATGAACATATGCTATGAATATGATATGAAACCCTAGTGAATTGGATCAAGAACCCCTTGGTTATACGAACTCTTTAATCACAAACACTAAAACTCCTTAATACATTCAGTTTTGAATAAGATGGATATACAAGACACGCAAGAAAGATAGATGATATACTCGACCTAGACCCAAAGCTCTGATACCAAATGATAAGGCAACCATAACCCTCAGTCCAAAGATCCAAGCTTATGGTAGAGCAAGAACCATTGACTAAAAGAAATTAACACCTCCTTATACAAATTTAGGATCAACCCCTAAGACAGGCTAGAAACAGGTTACTTAAATGATCTAACGAACCAAGGATCGGACAAAACTTGTGGCTCTCATCAACCCTCGATCTTTAAAGCACTCCACAAGCAAGACAGATCAATCCTCATTTGAATGCTCCAAATATTCATGCATTTTATCACAAGAACACACAAGAAACAAAGTTTAAAAGCTTTCAGGGTTTAAAACCCAAAACACTACATTTCATATCTATTATCAAGTTGTCTTTTACAATAAACAAGGCTAATCCCTTTTATAGTCAAGGAATTAAGCCAAGAGACTCTCAACATAAATGCTAATATGAAAAGTCACCTTGAAATATCAAAAGATGCCTTGATATTCTAAAAGGCACCTTGGAAAACTAAAAGTTTATCTTGAAATATGAAAGATCGCCTAAAATTTAGTTACACTTTAAATGAGTACATTAAGTAACCAAATATGGATTTTAAACTTAGTTTAACATGATCTATTAGTCTTCCAAGAAATGGACTTGTGAGATAATGAAGTTCATGCATTTCTCTTCCCTGTTGACTTTGATTCTTCCTCCATAACCATGGTTTGACTTCATTAAGCTTCATCATGGATATGACTTGGATTGTCAAAATAATTCATTTCATCCTCTTATTCTTCAAAAGGATTCGTCCTCGAATCCAAAAGATTTGTTTAGCACCATCTTGGATGGGAATTTGATTGTCAAAATAATTCACCAAGATATATCAATTTGTTTTCAATAACGGTTGGATTTCCAAATATGGAAAGTTTTATGCAGGAGGTTCTTTACTCTTTGTGTGATATCTTCTTCCTCATAGTTCGGATTGGAACAAAACAAATAGAGTTATAAAGATACTTCAATAAGCTTCCAAATGGTACCAAATTTGTCTGCTTTAGCAATAGCAATCAACAATATATATTTCGAAGTCAGGAGGAGCAGATTGTAGATAGCAGTTTTTCCAGACCGAACAATATTCACTCAAAACTTCATATCTTATTCTACTGAATGAAATTCTACAATACTGATCTGTGTCGATAGCTGACTCACAGTGCTTCAATTTGATATCAAACAGGAATATTTTGGAGATACAGAACATAAAGATTAATGCAATCAAACGTAGATCAGGAAATTTTAAAACTGGGCAGAACACTCAAAACTTCTAGGCTTGAAGAAAAATCGATAACTAAAGTTATAAGCCTTGGATTAGAGTGAAATTTGTCTTGTTGGATAGATAAATTCGTGCTGAACGAGAAAAGAACAAATTCGTCACATTATAATGCAATTTTCATCTTCAAACATACAGAATTCAGCGGATGCACTTAGAAGACAGAACAAAGAAATACTTCAACAAGATGATATATTTATATTATTTTTTTTTGGGATTTGAATAAGATTGAAACAAAAGACACGAAAGAAAGATAGAAGATATACCCGACCTAGAGCCAAAGCTATGATACCAAATGATACGAAACCCTAGTGAATTGGATCAAAAACCCCTTGGTTATACGAACCCTTGAATCACAAACACTAAAATCCCTTAATACATTCAGTTTTGAATAAGATGGATATAAAAGACACGAAAGAAAGATAGATGATATACCCGACCTAGAGCCAAAGCTCTGATACCAAATGATACGAAACCTCCAAGAATAAGCGTGAGAACCCCTTGATTATACGGACCCCCAACACATTAACTTGAAAACCCAGTAGCCAATTCGATATCAACCCCTAAGATAGGCTAGAATACAAGTTACTTAGATGATCTAACAAACCAAGGATCGGACAAAGCTTTTGGCTCCCATCAACCCTCGATCTTGAAAGCATTACACAAGCAAGACAGATCAATCCTCACTTGAATGCTCCAAATATTCATGCATTCTATCACAAGAACACACAAGAAACAAAGCTTAAAAGCTTTTAGGGTTTAAAACTCAAAACACTACATTTCATATTTATTATCAAGTTGTCTTTTACAATAGACAAGGCTAATCCCTTTTATAGTCAAGGAATTAAGCCAAGAGACTCTCAACATAAATGTTAATATGAAAAGTCACCTTGAAATACCAAAAGATGCCTTGATATTCTAAAAGACACCTTGGAAAACTAAAAGTTTATCTTGAAATATGAAAGATCACCTAAAATTTAGTTACACTTTAAATGAGTACATTAAGTAACCAAATATGGATTTTAAACTTAGTTTAACATGATCTATTAGTCTTCCACGAAATGGACTTGGATAATGAAGTTCATGCATTTCTCTTCCCTGTTGACTTTGATTCTTCCTCCATAACCATGGTTTGACTTCATTAAGCTTCATCATGGATATGAATTGGATTGTCAAAATAATACATATCATCCTCTTATTCTTCAAAAGGATTCGTCCTCGAATCCAAAAGATTTTTTGAGCACCATCTTGGATGGGAATTTGATTGTCAAAATAATTCACCAAGATATATCAATTTGTTTTCAATAACGGTTGAATTTCCAAATATGGAAAGTTTTCTAGAGGAGGTTCTTTACTCTTTGTGTGATATCTTCTTCCTCATAGCTTGGATTGGAACAAAACAAATAGAGTTATAAAGATACTTCAATAAGCTTCAAAATGGTACCCAATTTGTCTGCTTTAGCAATAGCAATCAACAAAATATCATATTTCGAAGTCAGGAGCAGCAGATTGTAGATAGTAGTTTTTCCAGACCGAACAATATTCACTCAAAAATTCATATCTTTTATTTTACTGAATGAAATTCTACAATACTGATCTGTGTCGATAGTTGACTCACAGAGCTTCAATTTGATATCAAACAGGAATATTTTGGAGATAAAGAACACAAAGATTAATGCAATCAAACGTAGATCGGGAAATTTTAAAATTGGGCAGAACACTCAAAACTTCTGGGACTTGAAGAAAAATCGATAACTAAAGTTATAAGCCTTGGATTAGAGTGAAATTTTTCTTGTTGGATAGATAAATTTGTGCTGAACGAGAAAAGAATAAATTTGTCACACTATAATGCAATTTTCATCTTCAAACATACAGAATACAACGGATGCACTCGGAAGACAGAGGAAAGAAATACTTCAACAAGATGATATATTTATATTTTTTTTTTGGATTTGAATAAGATTGAAACAAAAGACACGAAAGAAAGATAGAAAATATACCCGACCTAGAGCCAAAGCTCTAATACCAAATGATACGAAACCCTAGTGAATTGGATCAAGAACCCCTTGGTTATACGAACCCTTGAATCACAAACACTAAAATCCCTTAATACATTCAGTTTTGAATAAGATGGATATAAAAGACACGAAAGAAAGATAGATGATATACCCGACCTAGAGCCAAAGCTCTGATACCAAATGATACGAAACCTCCAAGAATAAGCGTGAGAACCCCTTGATTATACGGACCCCCAACACATTAACTTGAAAACCCCAGTAGCCAATTCGATCTCAGCCCCTAAGATAGGCTAGAATACAAGTTACTTAGATGATCTAACAAACCAAGGATCGGGCAAAACTTTTGACTCCCATCAACCCTCGATCTTGAAAGCATTCCACAAGCAAGACAGATCAATCCTCACTTGAATGCTCCAAATATTCATGCATTCTATCACAAGAACACACAAGAAACAAAGCTTAAAAGCTTTCAGGGTTTAAAACTCAAAACACTACATTTCATATCTATTATCAAGTTGTCTTTTACAATAGACAAGGCTAATCCCTTTTATAGTCAAGGAATTAAGCCAAGAGACTCTCAACATAAATGCTAATATGAAAAGTCACCTTGAAATACCAAAAGATGCCTTGATATTCTAAAAGACACCTTGGAAAACTAAAAGTTTATCTTGAAATATGAAAGATCACCTAAAATTTAGTTACACTTTAAATGAGTACATTAAGTAACCAAATATGGATTTTAAACTTAGTTTAACATGATCTATTAGTCTTCCACGAAATGGACTTGTGAGATAATGAAGTTCATGCATTTCTCTTCTCTGTTGACTTTGATTCTTCCTCCATAACCATGGTTTTTGACTTCATTAAGCTTCATCATGGATATGAATTGGATTGTCAAAATAATTCATATCAGAATATATATTCACTAGAATAATAGAACTACATAAACAGTTGAATGTATAATATATGAGTTAGTATATATGATTTATAATATGATATATATTCATAATTGACTTCTTATTAAATAGACAATGTTATATTCAATTTCTAATTTGTCTACCCATATATACATGATATGATCGAATATAAATTAATATACTACCATATGTAATTATTATTATGCAATTCGTTATAAATGATATATTTTTATATAAATAAAAATACCAACTATTTTAAACATAAGATTAAGTTATGTATGAAATACCTTCATATATACGGTATATTATGAATATATTCATACCTATTGATTTATTTTTACATTGAATATTTTCATATAAATAAATTGACTAATACCTATTGATTTATTTGTACATTGAATATTTTCATATAAATAAATTGACTAAAATAGTGAGATTTTACTTGGAGAGATGAAGACAAATTAACTAAAAAATCTAAAATGGCGGGATAAATGCTTATAATTAATTGATATGAGAGAGAAGCAATTAAAGTGTAAAAATTGTGGGATTATAAAATTTATAAATAATTCAAAATAAATGAAAAATATAATTAATTAATCGGGGAGATAAAATAAAAAAATGACATAATAGTCTTCCAATTTGTTAAAGTTTGTGAAAATAATATTATATTTGGACATTTTTTAAAGGAAAATTGTAACAGTCAATTTAGAATAAGATAATTAAAAATATAGCATGCTTTTAAAAATTTTGCGGATATGACAATTTCTATCGCTGATATCTTATGGCTGATAGAAGTCTATCGCTGATCACATCAGTTTTTTATAGATTTTTGTCCGTGATAATAGTCTATCATTGATAGAAGTCTATTAGTGATATGATAAAGTCTATCAGTGATAGAAACAAATTTTTTTGCCACATCTGTAAAACATTTTAAAATTTGCTAAATTTGCAATTAGTTTGGGCCTGATTGCTATTTGTGCAACCAACTCATTAATATGCTTGTTTATAATGACAAGAAAATAAACTATTTCTGAGCAATAAGTGATTTTTAATACAATTTAATAATCATTATTCTATGTTCTAAATAAATAATCATTATTCTTAAGGTAAATTACTATAATTGTTTTTCCTTTTTTTCATAAGTATTTTAATTAATGCGGGGATTGAACCCATGACCTATTAGTAAATGACACAACCTTATTATTCTTAAGATAAATTACTATAATTGTTTTTTTTTTCATAAGTATTTTAATTAATACGAGGATTGAACCCATGACCCAATGACACAACCTTATGCCAATTGATTTATGTTCGGTTTGACTAGTTAGTGTTAAAATAAATATTTTATTATTTTATGTAAATGATTAATTTATATCATTAAATACTCATACCAAATTTATCTATATCGACTTTTTTTTATAATAGAAAAAAATATATATTATCTTTATAATATATTTGAATAAAAGCCTTGTGCAATGGTTTCTTCCCAAAAATTGAAAAGTAGTGTTGCCTTCCTTGTGGTTTTTAAGCTTGCCATGTTTCATGTATAGGAAGAAATATGTACTCTTTTCACTCTTGTGTTTTTTTGTATTATTTTATGGTGACATTGTATAATTAATAGTTTAAAATAAGCAAAGTGTCTTATTGAGTCGGCGATCTCGGGCCACTCTCACCCATACAAGTCAAGGGATAAGCCCGAATAAATAGGAGTTCATAGCGTGCTCAGGATTCAGATCGAGTTACCTAGGTCATCATATGAAAAAGTCGGTCTTTACAGTAAACGGAGTTATAAAGAAAGAGCGACTTGTTTCGCGGTTCAGTCTTATGCAAACTCATTGCATAGGACGCCCCCACCTGCATGTCTCCACATGAACGATTTCGGATCACATCGTTTGTACTATGTAAAGCGGGTTGCGTCCAATAGTGTCCCCAGGATAAGGTACCCAGCCTTATCCCTATACTATAGACCGTCCTGGCTATTACTTGAACTTGATCCACAATCATGTCACACATGAAGTTCAAGTATACATCCTATAGCCATGGGTTCTTGGTTTATTGGAGTTAGGTTAAAAGTAAACACAATTCACTTTATTCAATAACAACTTTACTGAATAAAACTCAATAACAACTTTATTGCAAAATAGAATATATATTCAGTTTACAAACCACGAGTTTTAGGACATAAAACCCAACAAACTCCCACTTGGACTAAAACGTCAGTGGAGTATTACATGTTGGATGAGAAAAACTGGAATATCAAATATATCCATGGCTTTTCTCCCACTATCCTACTGTACAACTCGTAGTCCTAGACTCACTAGGTGCCCCTCGAACACTTTAGTCGTGAGGGACTTTGTAAACGGATCAGCAATATTGTGCTCTGAGGCAATCTGCATAACGATCACGTCTCCTCGATGCACTATCTCCCTGATGAGATGATATTTCCGCTCAATGTGCTTTCCACGCTTATGGCTTCTTGGTTCTCTGGAATGTGCCACAACACCAGTATTATCACAATAAAGTGTGATAGGCAAATTCATATTTGGAACAACTTCCAAATTCCTCAAGAACTTCCTAAGCCATACAGCCTCTTTCGCAGCTTCGCAAGCCGCGACATACTCAGCTTCCATGGTGGAGTCAGCAATACAACCTTTCTTTATACTCCTCCATACTATTTCCCCTTCGTTAAGAGTGAACACTGATCCCGATGTGGATTTCCTCGAATCCTTGTCGGTTTGAAAATTAGAGTTAGTGTATCCTGCAAGGATCAAATCCTTCGCGCCATACACGAGCACATAGTCCCTCGTTCTCCGAAGATACTTGAGGATGTGTTTAACGGCAGTCCAATGATCATATCCTGGATTGGACTGATACCTACTGACAATTCTCACTGCATAGCATATGTCGGGTCGTGTACATAACATGGCGTACATCAGACTACCGACTGCTGATGCATAAGGAATTCGTCTCATATCCTCAACTTCTTGAGGTGTCTTAGGACACTCTTCCTTCGACAGTTGAATTCCATGTCTGAAAGGTAACAAACATTTCTTTGAATTCTGCATCGAATATCGTATCAACACCTTGTCGATATAAGATGCTTGAGACAGCGCTAGCGTTTTTTTTCTTACGATTCCTTACGATTTGAATCCCTAGAACAAACTAAGCCTCTCCTAAATCTTTCATTTGGAATTGGGTCGCTAGCCATTGCTTAACGTCAGTCAGGAATCCTACATCAGTCCCAATGAGTAGGATATCATCTACGTATAAGACTAAGAAAGCTACAACATAATTGACTATTTTCTTGTAGACACAAGGTTCGTCAACATTATGTTTAAAGCCATAAGATTTGATCGCAGTATCAAACCTTATATTCCAGGATCTAGACGCTTGCTTCAACCCATAAATGGATCGATTAAGCTTGCAAACATTTTGCTCTTGACCCTGAACTATGAACCACTCTGATTGAGCCATATAGATACTCTCTTCAAGATTGCCATTAAAAAAGGTTGTCTTGACATCCATTTGCCAAATTTCATAATCATAAAACGTGGCAATGGATAAGAGTACTCTAATCGACTTTAACATGGCAACAAGGGAGAAAGTTTCTTCATAGTCCACCCCTTCCCTCTAGGAATAACCCTTTGCCACAAGTCGAGCCTTAAAGGTTTGCACCTTACCGGCTTGGTCTCGTTTCCTCTTGTAGATCCACTTGCAACCGATAGGTCTTTCACCATCAGGTTGCTGTACAAGATCCCAGACCGAATTGAAGTACATCGACTCCATTTCGAGGTCCATGGCTTTAAGCCACTGGTCCTTGTCTATGTCATTCATTGCCTGTTTAAAGGTCAATGGATCCTCAACACCGTCATCGAGTATGACGACCTGGGTTTTCGTTAAACCCATGTAGCGGTCGGGTTGTCTCACATCCCTCCCACTACGTCGAGGTATTCTCAACTCTTGAGAAGGACCAGCCTGATCAGCAACTCTTGTTGACCCATCTGTAGCTTTCCTAGAAAGTTCGGTCAAAACAATTTTGCTCGAAGGTTGATGATCTCTCATGTGGTCTTCCTCTAAAAACGTGGTGTTTGTCGATACAAGCACCTTGTCCTGTTGAGGATCGTAAAATAGACCACCTTTCGTTTCCTTGGGGTAGCCTACGAATAGGCATAATTTTGAACGATGTTCCAACTTCTTTGGATTGGGCACCAACACGTGTGCCGGACACCCCCAAATCCTGAAGTGACGTAAACTACCTTTACGCCCTCTTCACAACTCATAAGGTGTTTCCAAAACACTCTTAAAGGGAACCATGTTCAAAATATATGCAGCAACCTCTACTGTATATCCCCAAAACGAACTAGGCAGTTGAGAATAGCTCATCATAGATCGAACCATGTCTAACAGAGTTCTATTTCTCCTCTCGGATACACCGTTCTGCTGCGGTGTTCCGGGGCTGAGAGTTGGGATACTATTCCATATTCTATCATATAGTCCTGGAATCTTAAATCCATATACTCTCCACCTCGATCTGATCAAAGTGTTTTAATCGTTTTACCTAATGTGTTCTCAACCTCTACTTTATACTCCTTGAACTTTTCAAGAGCTTCGGACTTATGATGCATTAGGTAAAGATAATCGTACTAGAACAATCATCAATGAAGCTGATGAAATATTCATACCCTCCCCGTGCTTTAACATTCATCGGACCACAAAGGTCTGAATGTACAAGCTCTAGAGTTTCTTTGGACCTATGACATTTTTCAGAAAAAAAGATCGTTTGGTCATCTTGCCCTCAAGACAAGACTCACATGGTGGTAAAGAGTTGTCCTCTAACCGATTTAGGAGACCACTCTTAACCAATCTCCCAATCCTATTGAGATTAATGTGGCCTAGTCTCAAGTGCCAAAGATAGGTACTTGGAGAAAGTTTCTGCCTTTTAGTTTGATTCTGAGCTGTTTTAAACATCTCGGTGTTCAAAAGAGCTTTTGCCTCTGTTGGTCTTAACACATACGAGTTGTTTTCAAGTTTCGCAGAACATATATGTACACCTCTTTTGCTAATGAACGCTTCATTAAAATCAAAAGATACTTTATACAAATGTTCAAGTAAATAAGAGATAGATACAAGGTTCCTTTAAAAGCTAGGAACCAACAATACATTTTCGAGTAAAATGAAACTATCTCTATATAACAACTTGACAGCTCCCACTGCCTTGGCTGAGACAACCTTTCCTATTCCAACCCTGAGAGTTATCTCACCTTCAGCAAGCAGTTGCCAAGAACTAGTTTCCTGGAAAGAAGAACAAGCATGGTTAGTGGCTCCTGAATCCAGTATCCATGCATAACTATCAAGTTCCACTAAACATGTTTCAACAACGAGTAAATCATATTTAATTTGTTGTTTCTTCTCACCTTTCCTCGCCATGAGGGTATCATGATAGACCGATGAGGACGGTTGTCCAAACATCGTCTGAAATAAATCCATGATCTCCTTAGCGGAGACCATTACCTCATGCTTCTTAGCTAACACATCGGATGTGCTGGCGAAGATGTAGACTCAGGCTTTATCATTAGCCCTAGTCCACCTGTCAAATGCATCTCGAACAATTCGAGTTGCAGACGAGCTAGGAGGGGGAGGACATTCCTCTGTTAAGACAAACCTAATATCATCAATAACAAGAATCGTATTCAAGTTCGATTTCCAGGTCGTGTAGTTATCGCCGTTTAGTTTATCAGAAGCTAGTAGTTGGATAAACGAACTAGAGCTAGACATGCTGAAAAGAATGAATTCTATTAGTGAATTGAACTTAACTTATTTTTAACAACCAAACAAGATTTTAGCAAAAGTAATAATGTACCCAAAAAATCATTATTAATTTCCAACGATAGTTCAGTGAGTCAGAGCAACCGCTACCGAGGGACAGTCAATCACTCCTTCACTGAACCAAGACATTCTTGACTAAATGCTAATACCAGAATAACTCATATTCCTATAGCACCTTAGTTATCGCTACTTCGGTCAAGAATCTACTAACAACTTAGTAATCCTTTGTAAGTGTGACCCGCCATTTTCAGATCTCAGAGGTCGGCCCCAACAGTGCAACCGAATGGAAATGTCAGAGTTGAGAATGGACCTAAGAGACCCTATCCATTTCTGGAGATTGAGTTGTTCCGACTCCCATGAAACGGCCCTCCGAATGGACGATGCTACTATGGGCGACCAGCAGGCGGAACATGGGAATGTCACGGTTCAACCTAATGGAGGAGACCGCAGGATGTATTGACATACTTCCTTCTCCCACTTACTATAAATACTTTCTCCATTCACCTTGCTCTTGATTTATGCAAACACCATCCGAATGGGGATGCCCTATTGACATCACGAGGCCGAGCATAAATCTCACGGTGTGAACTTCGCGGAGAGCGTAGGAGGAGATTAATATATTATATATACCTTCTCAACACCACTACTAAGTATTTTAGAACGGTTTGGGTATACTTTTACTTAGGTATTATCCGGCTAAGACAATAAAACCTAAGTCTAGGTAGAACATACTTTTACCTAAGATGTCTAGGTGATAAACGCTTTATAACCTTACACCTCTCACGTGCATGCTCATAAAGACGGGTTAACCTAACTCAAGTACCGGGTCGATCCCCAAGTAGGAGGTGTTCTGTAAACCGTCATCTTAAATACCTCCAACCTTAGTACAGGATCTCACCGGGTGAGTTCTCTTGTAACCTTAACTTTACAAGATATCGACCTATTTTAACTATTAAAACGAATCGATACTAAATTCCTAATCGCATTGGAATTCTTTAACCCTTAGTGAGCATGCATTTATCTTTGTTATAGATTTTAAATGTCTATCTCATTTTACAACGTTTAATAAAACAAAGACATTCTATAACATGCTTCCTAAGCTAGAATATAACCATTACATTCATTCTATAACATGCTTCCCAAGCAAGAATATAACAATTATATTCAACTAAGGCAACTATGTTGTATGTTTAATTTCACAATTAATATAACACTTATATCAATTACACTTTTAAACAAGCAACATCAAATTCATAAATTAATATAACACTTATATTAATTCTCATGAATTAAGCATGCATACTATACAACATAACACTTTAATTATACTTTCAATGCATGCAACATTCTTCCTATGGTGGGATTTGAAATCTATATGGCATACTTTATGCACATACAAGAGACTTTAATTAAAACATACATTCACAATGCATAATTAATTAAACACACTAAAGTGGACCGATTTTGGCATCACGGGCAAGCAAGCAACTAAATTATTACAATAATAATTCATAAACTAGGTTGAGACGCTTTCGAACCCTTCGAACCACCACGAACCAGCTTGAATTGCTTGAACCGGCCAAAAAAATAGCAACAAAAGCTTCAACAAAAACTGAACCGGTTCAAAACAGCAAACCCGTGTTCAACAGCGCGAAACCGGACCAAAACCATCTCGAACTGGACCAAACGAGCACTGAACTGAACCGTCAGAGGGTGAAGAATCCGGAACCGGTCTGACTTTCAGTGAACCAGACCGTCCGAGGACCGAACCGGACCGTTTCTTCCACCTTGCGCTGAACCGGTTTTGTGCTGAAATTTTGCAGAAAAAAAAAACAGCAAGCTGTTTTTTCCGACACCCGAGCTTCTGTCTTCGAATTGAAAACCTATATGGACTCTAATGACTCCGAATTTTTTATAGACTCTTCTTCACACATTAAATCCCATACAGGCTCGGGCATTTACAAAACGAAGTACAAATAAAAGCTAAAAAAAAAATGCCAAAACCGGAAAAATACTTTAGACGCCCAGAAAAATATTTCTAAAACAAATACCCACCGAGCTCAAATTGATGCAAATTGAGTGACCAAAAAACGCTCTGATACCAATTGATGGAGCGCATGTAGCGCAGCGGAAGCAAGTCGGATCATTGGCACTATAATTTCATCAATTTAGCTAAACTAGAAACATGCTCAAAACTAGAAATAAAAGAAATTAGAACACTTACCTCTTGTAGTTCTAAAAACTTCTATTCCGATGCTCGAATCTCCTCACGAACCCTTTGAAACTTCCCTCGAACTCCTCGAGAACCACCTCCGGTAGTCCCGCTATCCTCGGGCCGAGCAACGGAGTGGTGGGACTCCTTTATGAAAGAAAAAGTTTGGAAGAAGAAGATGGGAAGATGAAAGTGATGAGGATTTTGTGAGAAATATCTAACACTTAGCTTTCTAATTTCTCAAGTAACATGAACTCTTCATGCTCATCCACATATTCAAACTCTTTGAAAATTCATCAACCTCAAACCATTTGAACTTCATCCAATTTATAGGCAATTTACATGCAACAAACTCTTTGCTTAGCATGACACCTCAAATTGGATGAATTAGTCTTCAACCAAGTGTTCCAAAATTGACGAGTTTATGCATGTTGTTGGTGATTCACAATCCACTTCACAACTTGGATAAATCCACTTGACTTGGGTAATCCCACTTGTAATATTTTGTCATTTTAAAATTAATTCATAATTAATTTTAATAAACAAAATTAATTTTAATTAATTAATATTATTATTTAATTCAATATCAAATATTAATTAAATATTAAGACTAATCTCGGTTTCTTAAACCGACTTCTCGCACATGAATACCTATTCATGTATTAGACTCATCCAATATTTAAATCATATTTAAATATGTCCATCATTCTTCCAAAAATGAATTTGAATAAATTCAAGTTCTTTTTCTCTCATATTGTTACACGATTTAATCCGAGCTAGCCAGGAGAACCTAAAGGACCTACAGATCATGAGCTCCAACGATACGAGATTAACTGACCAAACTCTTTAGCCAAGCTAACCAACATTCGTTAACCCCGGAGACTCCACTAAAGTCCAAGGGTTGCACTCTCCTCACCGTAGATATATTTTTGTCCTCTTGATATAACCATCATTAGTAAGTCGATCATTCACAGGTTGTTCGTAATTACAGCTGGGTCAAAATAACCGTTTTACCCCCGTAATTACATCTTGTTCCTTAGGTCCCACTGATCCTCTAATGAACTATTGGTTTGTGGTCCAACCACCAAATCGATTGATATGTGATCTCATCACTATACCAAATCCCTCTCGGGCCAATGAGAGGGTGGGATCCCTAGTTCAAGACCCGGAGTCAGCACTTAAGGGAACAACCTCTCTACTAATCCCTCAAGGCGGGTAGGAGTGAATTCCATCTCGCAGGACTATGTTCCCAGCTACCTACCTGGTCTTATCCCCAAGATGGTAGGCTTATTGAGTCGGCGATCTCGGGCCACTCTCACCCATACAAGTCAAAGGATAAGCCCGAATAAACAGAAGTTCATAGCGTGCTCAGGATTCAGATCGAGTTACCTAGGTCATCATATGAAAAAGTCGGTCTTTTCAGTAAACGAAGTTATAAAGAAAGAGCGACTTGTTTCGCGGTTCAGTCTTATGCAAACCCATTGCATAGGACGCCCCCACTCGTATGTCTCCACATGAACGATTTCGGATCACATCGTTTGTACTATGTAAAGCGAGCCGCGTCCAATAGTGTCCCCAGGATAAGGTACCCAGCCTTATCCCTATACTATAGACCGTTCTGGCTATTACTTGAACTTGATCCACAATCATGTCACACATGAAGTTCAAGTATACATCCTATAGCCATGAGTTCTTAGTTTATTGGAGTTAGGTTAAAAGTAAACACAGTTCACTTTATTCAATAACAACTTTACTGAATAAAACTCAATAACAACTTTATTGCAAAATAAAATATATATTCAGTTTACAAACCACGAGTTTTAGGACATAAAACCCAACAGTAGACTCCTCTGGAGACTCACCCCTACTGATGATTAGTTGGCATCCAGTAAGTGGAGCAAAACATCAGTCTACTAGGTACCACATGACTAGGGGGATGAGTATAATTGTCACTAAATTATCATGACTGAAAAATGTAGCATGCAATAATGAGGTCCCACAACATATATACTCATCATGTTAAAACATGAAAGTTCAAAACATCATTCCTATATTAATTCTCATATGCTCGACATGATAAGCGTAACATGGCAATCTCATAATTTCCATCATAATCCTCTCTTCTAACATCATACATCGTGTATCTAACATCCAACATCATCTTAATTCATCAACATAACATAAGTTCTCAGAGCCACGTACAAAAATTCATAACATTCACAAAAAAATCGAATTAACATATCAACCACATATATTCAAAATCTCAACAGACAACTATTGTGCCAACTATAACATTCAATTAAATCTCAACAAACAATTAGAAAATTACCCAACCGAGCCGGAAGGCATACCAGCAGTAAGGTCACTTACCTCAAATCTAATTCTAGCAAGACTAATCCTCCAACTTGGCTTGTAAAGCTCAAATCCAAACCTATAACATAAATCTAAAATTAGCATTAAACCTTTGGGTCCCAAACTGCGCTGAATAAAAATTATCAAAATTAAAGGTGATGCTTAGAACAATTATCCAAAACAACTTCTACTCCAAAAGTCGTCTTTTTTTTTTACCTCGACCGATCGTCCAAATCCTAAACACAAGAAACCCAAATCTTATATTTCAAGCTGTAACATTTACAGAGAATTCAAAAGGGACTGAAGATTCGTTACCTACTGAGAGTTTGTTATCACGACGTTAATCTGTGCTGGACAGCGAGCTAAAACGTGGAATTTTGTAAATTTAATGCTAGAATAGAGTGGGTATTGACTTTCGAGGTTGTACAAAAGTTTGCAACTAACATAAAAATCAAAATCTAAAAGGGTGTGGGTTTGAATCTACCCAATAGAACAATACAAGAGGTCGTTGGAGGGGAAAAACTTACCCGCTGCTGCTGCACAGATCGATCGTCACCGCCACGTCGCGTCGTCAAACCCGCTGCCAGTGGAACGCCGGAGGTGGCGTCAGAGGAGAGAACGAGGAAAAAAAAGGTGGTTGGGCGTCAGACGGCGTGCGACTGACGAAGGGGGAAGGAGCGGCAACCGGTGGTGTGCGACGACTGGAAGTTTGGAGCTGAGGGAGAGAGATGAAGAGGGAGGCCGCGTGGGTTGTGGACTGAGAGAGAATGAAAATAGGGAAAAGCGTGGGTCTTCACGTGAAGACCTACACTCGCTTTGATAGATTTTTTTTTAAAATTTTTATTAAGTAATATTATATTAATAATAATAATATAATAATAATAATAATATATTATTATTATTATTATTATTATTATTATCCTTTATTTATTTTTTATTACTTTCTAAAATAAATAATTCTAGTGGACTTAGTCAACTCTAAGCCCAATTTTTTTTTTTAAGTCTAAATTCCACGAACCTTCCACTTAACCAACTATCGAGTCCGATAAATTAAGTAATTTCTCTTACCTGAAGTTCGGGTCGTTACAGTAATAGATTCTATCGTCGAAAGAATGTTACTTGTGATAGAATACTATCGCTGATAGAATGCTATCAGTGATAGTTTATTGATACTATCAGTGATAGAATGCTATTAATGATAGTTTATTGATACTATCCATGATAAAATGCTATAAATAATTTTTCTTTTTGTAAATTTCAGAATAAAAATTGCATTACTTGATAAAAACGGAAGAGTACTATCAGTGATAGAATATTATCGCTAATAGAATGTTATCAGTGATAGAATACTATCGGTGATAGAAAGCTATCAATGATAGTTTATTGATACTATCAGTGATAAAATGCTATAAATAATTTTTCTTTTCGTAAACTTTAGAATAAAGATTGCATTACTTGGTAAAGGTAGAAGAGTACTATCAGTGATAGAATACTATCGCCGATAGAATGCTATCAGTGATAACTTATTGATATTATCAGTAATAGAATGATATATATATTTCTACTTTCAATCACTCTCTTTAGCTCTATTTAAAACCGGAAGAGTACTATAAGTGATAGTATTCTATCAACGATAATACTCTTTTCTATCAGTGATAGTATTCTATCAACGATAATCCTCTTTTCTATCAGTGATAGAATACTATCGCTGATAGATTCTATCGATGATAGAATACTATCGCTGATAGAATGCTATCAGTGATAGTTTATTGATACTATTAGTGATAGAATGCTATCAATGATAATTTATTGATATTATCAGTGATAAAATGCTATAAATAATTTTTCTTTTCGTAAATTTCATAATAAAGATTGCATTACTTGGTAAAAACGGAAGAGTACTATTGTTGATAGAATGCTATCAGTGATAAAATACTATCGCTGCTATAAGTTATCAATGATAGAAAGCTATCAATGATAGTTTATTGATACTATTAGTGATTGAATGTTATAAATAATTTTTCTTTTCGTAAACTTCAGAATAAAGATGACATTACTTGGTAAAAACGAAAGAGTACTATCAGCGATAAAATACTATCGCTGATACAATTCTATCGTTGAGAGAATACTATCGCTAATAAAATGCTATCAGTGATAGAATACTATCGTTGATAGAAAGTTATCAATGATAGAAAGCTACCAATGATAGTTTATTGATACTATCACTGATAGAATGCTATAAATAATTTTTCTTTTTGTAAACTTCAGAATAAAGATGACATTAATTGTAAAAACGGAAGAGTAATATCAACGATAGAATATTATCGCTGATAGAATGCTATTAGTGATAGCTTATTGATATTATCAGTAATAGAATGCTATATATATTTTTACTTTCAATCACTCTCTTTAGCTCCATTTAAAATCGGAAGAGTACTATCAGTGATAGTATTCTATCAGCGAGAGTACTATTTTCTAGCAGTGATAGTATTCTATCAACGATAATACTCTTTTCTATCAGTGATAGTATTAATAAACTATTTATTCAAATGATTTTTCTTCAAGAATCAATGATATAGTATCGATGATAGACTTCTATCACATGTAGAAGTTCGGTGATAGACTTCTATCACATGTAGAATTATATCAGTGATAGAAGACTATCACTAATAGACTGTTAACTGTTATAAAGTCTAAAGTCTATCACTGATATAGTTCAATCATTGATATTATCTTCACACATTCTTCATCGGTTTGTCACCATCCTTTGTTTGGTGAATTGCTTGGACTCCTTGCATGGATGAGGCCGACAATGAGCATTGGACCAATCCACAAATCGTATAAACATTGATCAGAGCATTCTGTACACACATGAGACAAAATTCTCAGTCGAATAACATGACAATGGACAACAAGAGATTCCCAATACGCAAGCTAAGAAGCACAAGAACCTTGAGTACAAATGAGAGAGTAAATTGATGGGGTAAAAACTCAAATCGCATCATTTTAAAGAAGAGAAAAATAACATTTATTGGATCTTGAGAAGTGGAGTATCTCGTTATCAAGCAATTGAACATAAACTTATTGGGTTGGAGAAGGTGATAAAAAAATTAGGTGGGCGTAATGAAGATCCTCAGTTTGAGAAACATCGCAAAAAGAGACCAATTTTCCAAGGGTTAGATTTTTTCAGAAACTAGTTCGTGGAGGATGATTTGTGCATGGAGGACCTTGAGCTTTCTCATGGAGGAGCATTTCTCTACTAAAATCAAGGGCAAAATGGATTTCTTGTTTGTTGATGAAATCAAGAGATGTTCTAAATTGAGGGGATGAAAACATTTCTATCTATAAAAACGGAAAAAATAAACCAACAAACGCTAAGAAGCGTGAAATTGAAAATAGAGGGTAAATTAGAAATATTTAAAAATAAAAACTCAAAATTTGAAAATTTTGCTATATTTGCAAACTAAGAGTGTAGCTATATTTTTAAAGGAGTAAAACTTGCTTACTCGGCTACAAGTATCTTTTACAACCCAACACGTGTCACGATTTGATTGACTGAATATTTATATTATTTTTTAAATAAAAAAAAAACCCAACAAAAAGCGTTTTACTTAGATTTTTTTCTTCCGTAACTTTCTTTTTCTTCTTCTTCAAATAAACAACTTCTCCTATTTTCTTTCTCTTTCCTCCACTTCCATCTAGCATATGACCTTTGTTTTCAATTTCATCTCTCACTCTCTCTTCATTTCTCTACAATAAGTAGTTTTTTCTTTTTTTTTTGGTTAATTTTCTAACGCAGATTTGCAATACTGGAAAACGACATTTCCCTTTACCAACCTCAGATGAATCCAACCGTGAAATTTTTCACTCTTTCCTTCACTTTCTCTAAAAATTCACTTGAAAATTTATGCCTATATAACACACCATTAGCCTTGCAAATTTCAATTAATTCTAATTGAAATTTCATAGTCTTGAAGTTTGGAGTGCAGAGAAATGAAAAGAGAGAAAGTAGGAGAAGTTGTTAATTTAGTGGAATAAGAAAAAGAAAGTTACGGACAAAAAACCAAGTAAACGGCGTGAAACATTTTTTTATTATTTAAAAATGATTTAAATATTAGCCAATAAAATCATTAAAAATAGTTTAAATATTAGCCAATCAAATCGGAAAGGTGGATTTAGCATGGGCCCAAGAGGGGCCGAAGCCCTCAACTTTGAAAGAGTAAAATGTTTGTATATAAATGAGGGAAATATTTTATAAAATTAACTCTTGCCTTGGTGGTTAGCGTTTACCTAGCCCCTTCAGCCAAAATTCGAGTCTAATCCCCACCTCACCCTTTGGTTTCTTTTCAATTTTGTTTTGTAATTGTTTTAATTCTTTGAAGGTTTCAACATATCTATTTCAATTTTCAATACTTATTTTAATTTAATATCTAATGGAACCTTAAAATTTTAATTTTGTGTCGGATAGATCGGTGAACTTTAAAAGATTCGAAAGTTATAAACTAAATTTATAATTTTAAAAGTTCAGAGACCAAATAGACACAAATAATATACACAAACTTCAAAGTGAAGAGACTAAATTTGTAATAATATATATATATATATATATATACGTTCAAAATTATCTTGATACAAATGTGTGCTATTGACATTAAGTTTTGAATCTCTCTACTGCGGTTAAAAAAAAAATCAATGTGAATTTAAGCTTCATATATATGAATTTAAGCTCCCTCACTTCAAGTTCGGGATTCCCCACTGATGACAGGTGGCTGGGCTGCAAAAGATATTTGTAGGTCATGCACCAAACAAGTTTTACTCTTTTTAATTACATTACAATTTTTCATATATATATATATATATTTATATTTAGTCTCTATTAGTATTAGAGGCAGCCCCCAATGAGTCTCCTCACAAATTGAATCATCACGGCCTCTTTCAAAATCTCTCTCGCAAGATCCAATGGTGCTCATCCCTTTTCGTTCTCAATCTCTGGATCCACCCTCAATTCCACCAACAACTCCATCATTATGAGTTTCAACATTGTACCGGGAGAATTTCTAGTACATCCGTGGTATGGAAAAACTCCATACCACTGCCTTTAAAATAATGACACGTGGCGAGATAATGGTTTAACTGGGACCCACACTATTAAATATATTATTTTTTTAAACCATTTCGCCACGTGTCATTATTTTAAAGGCAGTGGTATGGAGTTTTTCCATACCACGGATGTACTAGAAATTCTCCCCATTGTACCAAAATAAAAGTTAATTGATGAAGGTTAGATTAACAATTCAACAAAAATGTAAGGTAAAGCAAGACCGTCAATAAAAAGAAGAAAAAAAAATGAAGAGAACTCTAATTTATATAGTTGTATATAATCTCAAAAAGAAAATTATACAGTTATACGAGGTGGAGAGTTACAAAACTTTTAGAATTTCATATCATCTAAAATATAATTCAAGAAAAACTCAAAATTTTATAAAATTTATTTATAGAAATTAAAAAAAAAAAACTTTTCATATTTTAACTCTTCACAAACTCATGAAATTGTGAAAAGAGGTTTATTTAAATAAATAATAATAAATAAAAGAAACCATTAGTATGTATTATTGTTTTGGGAAATTATAATTAGAGATGTCCATTTGCCCCGCCCCGAATGGGACGGAGAATTTTCGATTACACGGGGAATGGGGCAGGGAGCGGGAAATTTTTTTTGCCCCGTTAGCTAAACGGGGCGGGTAATAACATACCCGCTCCATATACTTTTATATATATACATATATATATATTATTCATCAAAAAATTAACTACACACTCCTTTTCTTATCTAAAAATACACATCTTACCAATAAAGTTCCAAAAAAACACACATCTTACAAATAAAATTTTTGGAATTAAATATATATAATATTAATCAACTTAACCAATAACAAAACTTAAGAAAAATGGATAAGAATAAATAAAAAAAGTAAATTATTCGCGGAGAAAATTACCCGCGGGAAATACCCGCCCCGTCCCCGCGAAATAGCAAAATAAATTAGGCTAATTTAAAATTTAGCTACACTTTATTGGTCTTGCAAATATGACAAAATTTCTAAATTTTGAATTTTATTTTTTTATATATTCCTAATTTACCTTCTTAGGGAAATTTAGCTAAGACTCACCTACGAATATGCAGTTTATAATTCGTGCGCGTGTATATTTTTATTCGGTTTTCTTTTCACACGATAAACAAAATCTCTCTTCGCAATACTACAGAAATCATCTATCGTAGACTTTGCAACTCATCTCCGAAAAATTTCTTCCGTTCACAATCGTTCGTGAATTTCTTCAATTCTCCGAAAAATTGTTTTGAATCTCTCTTCGGAATACTATGGAAAATCTTTGAGCCGCGTAGACTTGCTCTGTTTTTTGGCAGATTGCTACAAGCCCTAAAATTGAGGAAAAATCGTAATCAAGAAGGTGTGAATTTCAGTTTCTATTTCTCTGTTTTTTTGGCTCATTGCTACTAGTTATCTTTGATTTTGCAATTTGTCATTCTTTTTATTGTTCTGGCTACAAGATAAACACTGATTCATATTGTGAATTTCAGTTTCTATTTCTTTGTCCCAATCTTTCTTCTTCTTTTTTTTCTCTATTATGCCTAATCGAAAGTTGAATTTATAGTTCAATTTCCATAGTCACATGTTTTAACCAGAAAACGAAGATCGATCTTATTAGCTTTAAATTCTTATTCAATTGACGAAATCCATTTACATAGTTGATGAGATTCAATTTTGTGTTCATTGTGTATGAGTTCGACAAGAAATTGAATTACAATGAGTAACTATTAATTAGAATATCTTTCACGGTTTTGGTTATTTTCAGCGAACTTTTTTGGTTATTTTGTTTTGATTTAGAGCGATTTTAGTTCAGTTAGTTGAATTTCATTGTGGATTAAGATTTTAAGTTGTGGTCACAATTGATATACCAAAAATTTGGTATATCAGTTATATAAATGATTTACCTAATATTTGATGAATCAATAGTTGTGACTGATACATGTTGTGCAAAATTAGTGCAATAAAATATCGCAAGTGTACGGGTCAAGTTTTAATATAGTGTATAAAAAATACGGATATCGTCCTCAGGATTGGTTTTCTAGTTTACCTAAATACCACGAATACTACCACTCAATTTTATTTAGAGAAGAAAAATAAGAGGATATGGTAAAAACAAAATAAAACATACAATAAAATATGGAGAACAATAAGGAGAGACATATCCTAGGGAATTGACTTGAGCAATGACTTCACCGTTATCTCATCCTATTCTTCATTCATTAAAAGATGGAATTAATCAATTTCTAGACTGTTGACAAGTTCTACCCTACATGCTATTCTCTCTCGAGCAATAACAATATTCTTTGAAAAGTAAATTACCTATATTTCTATGGCAATTCAGACAATCCAAATATGAAGAACGTAAAACTATAGTTGTCACAAAATCTACAAGGATATGTCTATCTCATGTATAAATTAGGGAAAACAATTCAGGATCATCAACAGTAATCGTCTCTCGACCTCAAATCATTGATATAAAAATCATGCAAAGAATGGCCAAATCCTAACATGCATTAAGCCCTAGAAAAGTTCTCACAACCAATATGAAATTAAAATACCAACTATTAATTAAGAAGAATAAAATTCAATAAACGATTACATCAAAGCTCAAAGTCAAGAGAGTTTAGCTCATAATGTTCAATAATTCAAAATATAAACTCAAAAATAAACCCATGAAAAAAACTACAAATTAAAAGGGAAAGAAGAAATAAAACTCGTGTCGATTCCACGTTTCCGCTGCAATCTTCACGATCCCGAGCATGTAAATCTGTACTTGGTGCTCCCAAAAATCTCTTCAAACTCCAAAATATTATGTAATTTTGAAATTGGGATTGACTCTCCAAATCGGCTCTCCAAAAACTCCATAAAAATATCTATTTATATCAGATTTTAGGTCAAAATCGGATGGAAACAGATCTGGGCGGGCAATGATCGAGTGCGGCGCGCGTCCATTGAGTTTGATGCAGCTGCGGAGCTGAAATTCACGTTGATCTGGAGGATACATATATTATTTCGATGGATTAATCACAATAGATAGTGTTTGGCTGAGTTGGTGTAGTGCTGTTTGGGCTTGCTGAGTGCGTGCGTTTGCTTGAGTTCAAATCTCAACTTGTACATTTTTGCATTTTATTTTTTTCTTCATCATTTTGTAGCGCCTAGGCGCTCATTCCGAGCGCCTAGGCGCTATGCTCTCGGGTTTTCAACCATTTTTCTTCCTTTTGGTCACTTGGGAACTTCAAATTTCATCCAAAAAACTTAGTTTTCACCACAAAGCTTCTAAATTCTCCGGTTTGCTCCAAAATGCTCGATATCTATAAAATAATCAAATATAATCGTGAAAATACACATTTAATCCTCTAAACTAGCATAAAATAAGTCATAAAGATAGCTCATTTTGTGTGCTATCAATACACAAAAACAAAAGGTATATCAGTTGTACAATTGATTTACCTCCTATCAGTTATACAACTGATTTACCTTATATTTGGTATATCAGTCATACACCTGATTTATCTTATATTTGGCGTATGAGTTATAAAACTGATTTACCCTATGTTTTGTGTATCAGTTATAGAACTGATTTACCCTGTATTTTATGTATCAGTTGTGAATGATACACCAATTTTTTTTTTTTTTTTATTAGTTATTTAAAATTAGTTATAACTTATTATAATTCTTATGTTTTGCACTATATTGCAGTGATGGTTAAGCTTCCAATAGTTATTTTACACAATGGTATATGGGATGATCGACTTTGTTATGTGAATTATAAAACTATTGGAGTTTTGGATGAAGAAATGATGACTTTTGAGAATTTTGTGAATTTGATACGAAAGGAAATCATATTTAATGGTTCTATTCAACTTTCAGTTTTATTGAATTTAGGGAGTAATGATGTTCAGAATGTTGTGAAGATTATTGAAGATAAAGATGTATCTTGGTTTTTAACTCTAGTTAAGGATCAAAGCACAAGCATGAGATATCCTTTAGTCACTCATGCTAGTGATATGCTCTTGGAATTGTCCTCTAGCGGTGATTTCGAAATTTTCAGGGATGTTCATATTAATAATATTTCTTCTACACTGCATTTCAAGGAGAAAGATTTATTTGCTAGTAAGGAAATTTTGTTAAGAGCATTCCATTTTATGGCTGTTAAGAAGAAATTTGAGTTCAAGACTTCAAGATCAAATTCGAAATCTGTTGAATTTGAATGTACTCAAGATGGTTGCCAATGGTATGTTAGAGCATCTTGTTATAAGA
This sequence comes from Herpetospermum pedunculosum, assembly GCA_028017165.1. Taxonomy (NCBI): domain Eukaryota; kingdom Viridiplantae; phylum Streptophyta; class Magnoliopsida; order Cucurbitales; family Cucurbitaceae; genus Herpetospermum; species Herpetospermum pedunculosum. The sequence goes on from CM051531.1 coordinate 36,539,079, forward strand.
GTAGTGATTTATGGATGATTAGAAAATATATTAGTGATCATAATTGCTCCATGATTGGTGGGTCTTCTCATAGGCATGCATCTTCAGAGTTTATTAGTCACCGTATGGTTGAGTATTTGAGATTTAGTTCTGATCATACAACTCCAAAAGATATTATGAATCATATGCGTACTATTTTTGGGATCGGTATCAGTTATTTTAAAGCTTAGAGAGCAAAAGAAGGTGTATTGAACTTGTTGAATGGAGATGCTGAAGATTCTTATGATTTGATTCCCAAGTACTTGTTGAAGTTGAAGGAAATGAATCCAGGTTTGTTTTTCACTTGAGTAATCAATATTAATATAAGTTGTATAACTGTTATATCTTATATTTGGTGTATCAGTAACAACAGATACACGACTGATATACCTTCGATATACCTTACACTTGGTACATCAATTGTAAATGATACACCAAATATAAGGTACATTAGTTTCTCAACTATTTTTGGTGTATCAGTGACACCTGATTTACCTTATATTTGGTGTATCAGTTGTAGAATTGATTTACCTTATATTTGATGTATCAGTGTTACTACTGATTTACCTTATATTTGGTGCATCAGTTGTACAACTGATTTACATTATATTTGGTGTATCAGTTCTAGAACCGATTTACCTTATATTTTGTGTATCAGTGTTACAACTGATTTACCTTATATTTGGTGTATCAATGTTACACCTGATTTACCTTATATTTGGTGTATCAGTTCTACACCTGATTTACTTTATATTTAGTGTATCAGTGTTACAACTGATTTACTTTATATTTAGTGTATCTGTACAACTGATTTACTTTATATTTGGTGTATCAATGTTACAACTGATTTACCAAAGTATCAGTTGTACACCTGATTTACCTTATATTTAGTGTATCAGTTCTACACCTGATTTACCATATATTTGGTGTATCAGTGTTACAACAGATTTACCTTATATTTGGTATATCATTGTTACAACTGATTTACCTTATATTTGGTGTATCAGTTCTACACCTGATTTACTTTATATTTAGTGTATCAGTGTTACAACTGATTTACTTTATATTTAGTGTATCAGCTGTACAACTGATTTACTTTATATTTGGTGTATAAGTGTTACAACTGATTTACCTTATATTTGGTGTATCAGTTGTACACCTGATTTACCTTATATTTAGTGTATCAGTTATACACCTAATTTACTATATATTTGGTGCATCATTTGTACAGCTGATTAACCTTATATTTGGTGTGTCAGTTGTACAACTGATTTACCTTATATTTGGTGTATCAGTTGTACAACTGATTTACTTTATATTTGGTATATCAGTATTACAACTGATTAACCTTATATTTGGTGTATCAGTTCTACACTTGATTTACCTTATATTTGGTGTATCAGTTGTACACTTGATTAACTTTATATTTAGTGTATCAATTCTACACTTGATTTACCTTATATTTAGTGTATCAGTGTTTCAACTGATTTAGCTTATAATACTTTACATTTAAATCAACTATCATTCATATACCATGTTTATGTTTCTTATTATGTTTTTTTTTTTTTTTTTTTTTCTGTAGGTTAATCCTGTCAATGATAATGAATATCAAGTATCTGTTGGAGGGAATGATTTTACAGTAAATGTTGATTCTAATAGCTGCAGTTATCGCTTTTGGGATTTGGAAGAAATGCCATGTGCTCATGCACTTGCAGTAATCCTCAGATACAACTTGAACCCTTATTCGTACGTCTTAGAGTATTATTTTGCTAAAACATTGAAATCAACTTATAATGGTTCAGTTCGTCCAGTTGGTAATCATTTTAATTGGAGTATTGTAGAGGTCAATGATAATGTATTACCTCCAATTATTAAACGTCAAGCAGGAAGACCTCGAAAACAAAGACTGCTTTCAGTTGGTGAATGGTCAAAGCGCACAAAATGCGGTCGTTGTAAGCGTGTTGGTCACAATCGAAGAACATGTAAATTTCCACTTGTTAAACAATGATGTTTAAATATATGACAGCTAGACTTGTTATTTGATTGCTATGTAACTAGTTATATCAATGAGTTGTACTTAATTGGTGAATTTGAAGAAGTGTACTTAATTAGTGAACTGAAAAAATACTTGTTATTTGAGTGCATCTTTCTCTTTGTGCCTACTTACTTCAGTGTCCATATGTAGTCAATGAATCATAGTATGTTGTGTATCAGTTATACAACTGATTTACTTTATATTTGATGCATCAGTGTCACACGGATACACCAAATATAATATAAATCAGTTATACAATTGATATACCCTTATCAGTAAGTCACTTATTTTTTGTTATCCCTTGTATATAGGCAGAAATCAGACAATTAGAACCTAATGATTACGAATAATAACCTCACATAAACAGAGACAAAAATCAGACAATTGATAAGAAAATATTCAACTAATATAAGTATCTTACAAAACATAGTATTAACAAAATAAAACAACCCAACTGACTATTATGTGCATATTTTTTTAACAAGCACAAAAAATTTATTCATTCATTATGACTATTATGTGCATATTTTTTTAACAAGCACAAAAAGTTCATTCATTCATTTACTTTCACTCTGGGAAAGGTGTAAATCAAAACTAGGTGGTTCAATAATATTCTTCCTTGGAGATTGTCGTGTCTTCTTGGGAGAAACTTTCGGTGCTTTTGCGTCCTTGTACAAACCTAAGGCTTTTGCTGTTGGTTTTAGTTGTCTCTTCGGACCGTACATCGTTCACATTATCCTTATTTGCATCATTTTTTGAACTTTTCCTTGTTTTCACCCCTTTTTCAGCAATCTGAAAGAAATTTTTGTGCGTGTTATATTTTAAAAATATATAAATTAGTAAAGAATATAGGTTCTTTACTATATAGTTCTTACCGGCTTCTGGCTTTTGTCATGCACATTTTTTTGTCCGTCTCTCAACATCAATCTGTACCAATATGTGCATTTATCAATATTATAATACATCAATCAACATTCATTCAAGGTCTCATACTATTAATATTTTGAAATAAATTAGCCTACACTTGATTAACCTATATTTGGTGTATTAGTTGACAACTGATACACCAAAACTTAGGGGTGTACATGGGTTGGGTTGGGTTGGAGGGTTTTTCAACCCAACCCGAAAATTTCGGGTTGGTGAATTCTCAACCCAACCCAACCCAACATTTCTGTCAACCCAACCCAACCCAACCCAACCCTTCAATTTTCGGGTTGGGTTGGGTTAGGTTGGGTTGGCGGGTTGCCTTTTTTTTTTTTTTTTTTTTTTTTTTTTTAAATTAATAGATTTTTTTTTTAATTAACTTCAAAATCACCGTTAATGAAATTCCTTAATCCTTATTTTCCTTTCAAAATTACCATTAATGAAATTCCTTAATCCTTGATTTTCCTTTCAAAATTATCATTAATCCTTGATTTTCCTTTCAAAATCACCGAATGATTTTTTTTTTAAAATATATGGAATTCATTATATATATAGTTTTTTTTTTTAATATATTGAATTCGGGTTGAACCGAGCTAAATTTGGTTCAACCCGCGAACCAACCCGAAAATTCGGTTTTTCAAAATAGCAACCCAACCCAACCCATATTAAAAAAAACCCAACCCAACCCGAAAAGTTGGGTTGGGTTGGGTTTCGTGGGTTGCGGGTTTTTTGAACACCCCTACCAAAACTGATACACCAAATATAAGGTTAATCAGGTGTATGACTGATACACTAAATATAAGGTTAATCAGTTGTAACACTGATACACCAAATATAAGGTAAATCAGTTATACAACTGATACACCAAATATAAAGTAAATCAGTTGTACAACTGATACACCAAATATAAGGTTAATCAGGTATAAAACTGATACATTAAATATAAGATAAATCAAGTGTAGAACTCATACACCAAATATAAGGTTAATCAGGTGTACAACTGATACACCAAATATAGGTTAATCAAGTGTAGTCTAATTTATTTCAAAATATTAATCAAAATATATTAAAAAAAAATTAATTCATCTACATCTCATATACCCAAAATAAACATAAATCAGCAGGCTATCAGATGTCAATCAACATCTAGCTATTTGTTTTTCTTTTTTGTTCTTGCAACTCCCTCATTAATTAAACATCGACTTAATGTAAGATTTACATCTAATATACTCAAATAAACATAAATCAGTAAGCTATCAAATGCCAATCAACATTCCCCTATTTGTATTTATTTCTGTTCTTGCAACTTCCTCATTAAATAAACATTTTTTTCGATTGCATATGATATATTCAAAATCAACATAAATCAGCAAGTTATAGGCATCAACTACAAAAAAATTTAAGTATCTCAAACATTTAATGTAAGAAAAGACAATATAAACCAAATATTATCCAAGAAAAAACAACGTATTACTTCTCTCCACTTACAATCTTTCTTTTTCTTCCATTTTTTCTTTTTCTTTGAAGCAAATTATCTTCTCCCTCCTTTTGCAGATCCTCTTTTTGGAGATTATCTCCTCCCTCCTTTTACAGATTTTCTTCAGCTTCCATTTGTTGGTCTTCAATCTTTCGTAAAAAAAAAAAAAAAAAAAAAAGTATAAAAATTATATTAGTGATAGACTTTAAATAAGTATATTAGAGAGTAAACTGCTAAAAATAAGATTTTACCTATTTTGCATAATGTGTTGCATAGTTCACCACATTTTGAATATTCATTTCTTCTTCCAACAATTCCAAACTTATTGTTGGAGGCTTATTCGGGTGCAGAGATTCTTGGGATTATTTCTCCATATCAATCTTTTGTGGATTTATAACCTCCATCATTGTACACAACAATCCAAGCATCTCATGTGTTGTTTTTTTAATTTCTTGCGCTTCCTCCTTCAAACAAGCTAAGTCTTGTTTTACCCCTCTCATGTCTTCCTTAATTGAGACTATATCTGCACTTGTATAGTCTCGTTGATCATTTTCTTCTTCAACTGTCACCTCATCTTCTCTGTCTAATCTCTCTTCAACATCATCTGTTGGTTCATCAACAAAATATTGCAAATACTTTGTAGACAATTCATTCTCTGATGCAACAAGAGAAACAATTGAAAACTGCAATAATAAAATGGAGTTGTAACAAGAAACGCGTACAATTTATATTTGCTGTATCAGTCACAACTGATAAGCAAAATATAAGGTATATCAGTCATAAATGATACACCAAATATATGGTATATCAGGTGTCACTGATACACCTTACATAAGGTAAATCAGTTGTATAACTGATACACCAAATATAAAGTGTATCAGGTTCAAAACTGATATACCATATCTTTGGTGATTCAGATGTATAACTGGAATACCTTATGTTTGATGTATCAGTGACACCTGATACACCTCGCATTTGATGTATCATTTAAACTGACATACAACAAAGATATAGTAGTACATCATGGAATATAGATAAACTTACCTCAGTTGCTTTGAAGACCTTTTCTTGAAGGTAGTTCCAATCAGGTTGCTGATCAGTTTTCCAATTTAATATCCTTGGGCAACATTATTTAGCTAGATGTATTGACATCCCAGAGGTGATTCAAACAATTTAGGGATAATTTCAAAAGCCCAACACACTGAACATGAGGGAAACCTTGCAACGTGAAGCTCGAAGATGCCATTTCTTTTGCTTTTAAGAAGTATTCTATTGTTAAATCAAAACTCAATCTACCCCATGGATATGAATTCAGAATTTCTATAATCTATCATATCTAGGTGTTTCCAATCAACTTTATTATGGAATTGTTTGGAATATAGGAAACATTCTAAAATATATAGATTAGCAAGATTGACCATAAGATAGTCATTATCAATACCTATCCCAAAAGCAGCACTAATATCACTTCTATGTATACTGTCAATTTTTTTGAAGAAATTATTTTTCAATTGAAGGCTAGGGTCTATTTCTTTGTGCTCAATTGATTTTGGTAATGGGTTATAATTGAGCCCCGTCATCAAGCAAAACTCCTTCAAGCTAAATTTTACAGTATGACCTTCTAAATCAAAGTACAGTATATCATTGGTGCTTTGTTTTGTCAATCTTCTAATTAAATGAATTAGAAGTTGTGCTTGAGATTTTTTTAGTTCAAGATTAAGAAAGTGGCCAAAGGGTCCTTCTTTAAACAGCTCTAATTGGGTCGGCGAAAGGGTTTTAATTATAGTATCAATCACATCCAATTTTGAATAATAATGAACCTTCAGACCTCGTTTCAAAGACAAACTATCCTGTTAAATTAGAATAAAACATATGAATAAATCAGTAGATGATAACACATAGTTGTATTACTATTCAAACATAGGTGTATCAGTTGGGAAATTATAATGGATAGCAAAATATGGTTCATTAATAATCACATACTGATAAACCAAAACCTAAAGTAAATCAGTAGGCTATAACACATGGGTGTATCATTCTATGAAATCCTAAAGTAAATTAGTAAGCTATCACACATACTAATAATCAATAGGCTAAAGTATGGTTCATTACTATTCAGACATAGGTGTATCAGTTGGTAAATTATAATAGATAGCAAAATATGGATCATTAATGTTCACACATGCTAATAAACCAAATCCTAAAGTAAATCAGTAGGGTATAAAACATGGGTGCATCATTCAATGAAATTCTAAAGTAAATTAATAAGCTATCACATGAGTGTATCACACATACTAGTAAACCAAATCAAGGAAGGATTTATCGTTTTAACTTACCTTAGTTTGTATTGTTTTCTTTTATTTTTTTACTATCGAGAAGTCTCCTTTTTCAATTGGTCTTTGTCTTTTTTTTTTTTTTTTTTTTTTGCTTCCGTCAAGTTTCAATTGTTTTCTCTGATCGTTGCCCTTTTCGTTTTCCATTAAGCTACAAATGATAGTGACGACACTTCAATTGATGGAAAAAAAAAATAAAAGCAATCAGTAGGCAATCAATAAGATATCAGCAAAAGCAATAAGTAGACAATCAGCAAAAGCAATCAACAAAAGTAATCAATAGACAATTAGTAGGGAATCAGTAGACAATCAGTAGGAAATCAGTAGGAAATCAGTAGGAAATCAACAAAAGCAATCAGTAGGAAATCAGTAGGCAATCAGCAAAAGCAATCAGTAGACAATTATAAAAAGCAATCAGTAGACAATTAGTAGGCAATCAGTAGGAAATCAGCAAAAGCAATCAGTAGACAATCAGTAAAAGCAATCAGTAGACAATCAGTGGGCAATCAACAAAAGCAGTAGGCAATCAACAAAAACAATCAGTATGCAATCAACAAAAACAATCGGTAGGTAATCAGTAGGCAATCACACAGATGTATCATTATCAAGTGGAAAGTTATGTAGTTTTCATCCCAAGCTAGACCTCTCTTCAAAATTAGAAGACTAGTTATAAAAAAAACAAAGCAAATTTTTTTAAAAGAAAATATATGTTTAAGAGAGGAAGAGGACAAAGGTCGTAGTGGCAGGAAACATGAAGCATACAAAAAAAAGGGTGAGATGAACAACAAATTGTAAGCTACCTTAACAGTAAATCATAAATCGACATTCACCTTCATTTAATTTCTAGACATGAGTGATATACAAAAACCAAAAAGTGGAAAATAAACAGGCTAAAGTAAATCAGTAAGCTACCTTGTAGTTGGTAAGATGAACGAAATAAGGGAGGATCAATCGACGTTGAAGGGAGAGGAATCCTGATGTTGAAGGGAGATGAATCGATGTTGAAGGGAGATGAATCGATGTTGATTAGAGAGGAATCCTGATGTTGAAGGGAGAGGCATCGATGTTGAAGGGAGATGAATCGATGTAAAATTACTTCTAGGGTTTAAAGGCATGAGGTGATTAAAGTGATGGAGAGAACTTTCCAATTTTAATAAATGAGGCTTTAATTTATTCGTTTGGGCTGGGCTTAACACTAATTTTTATGGGCTTAAATTTTTTGAAGGTAAAAAAATGAAAAAAATATAACAGATTTGTATCCGTGTATCAGCGGAGGTGTATCGGGTGTGTATCAGCAGAGGTGTATCAGCTTGCAATCATTTAGGGTAGTGATTAACCCGTGATTACTGTAAAGTGTAATGAAAAGGGTATTTTCGACTTTTAAACTTTTAAGTTAATGATTACCACCTAATTAACACGTGATTACCCTGATTTTTTGCTATATATGCAAAAACTAAACATAGTTGCTACAAATGCAATTAGCCTATTTTTTTTTTTGCTATTTTTGCAATTGCCCCTTCTTTTATTGTTCTGGCTACAAGATAAACACTGATTCATATTGTGAATTTCAATTTCTATTTCTTTGTCCAAATATTTCTTCTTCTTTTTTTCTCTATTATGCCTAATCGAAAGTTGAATTTATAGTTCAATTTCCATAGTCACATGTTTTAACCAGAAAACGAAGATCGATCTTATTAGCTTTAAATTCTTATTCAATTGACGAAATCCATTTACATAGTTGATGAGATTCAATTTTGTGTTCATTGTGTATGAGTTCGACAAGAAATTGAATTACAATGAGTAACTATTAATTAGAATATCTTTCACGGTTTTGGTTATTTTCAGCGAACTTTTTTGGTTATTTTGTTTTGATTTAGAGCGATTTTAGTTCAGTTAGTTGAATTTCATTGTGGATTAAGATTTTAAGTTGTGGTCACAATTGATATACCAAAAATTTGGTATATCAGTTATATAAATATTTTACCTAATATTTGATGAATCAATAGTTGTGACTGATACACAAAAACAAAAGGTATATCAGTTGTGCAATTGATTTACCTCCTATCAGTTATACAACTGATTTACCTTATATTTGGTATATCAGTCATACACCTGATTTATCTTATATTTGGTGTATCAGTTATAAAACTGATTTACCCTATGTTTTGTGTATCAGTTATAGAACTGATTTACCCTGTATTTTATGTATCAGTTGTGAATGATACACCAAATATTTATTTTTTTATTAGTTATTTCAAATTAGTTATAACTTATTATAATTCTTATGTTTTGCACTATATTGCAGTGATGGTTAAGCTTCCAATAGTTATTTTACACAATGGTATATGGGATGACCGACATTGTTATGTGAATTATAAAACTATTGGAGTTTTGGTTGAAGAAATGATGACTTTTGAGAATTTTGTGAATTTGATACGAAAGGAAATCATATTTGATGGCTCTATTCAACTTTCAGTTTTATTGAATTTAGGGAGTAATGATGTTCAGAATGTTGTGAAGATTATTGAAGATAAAGATGTATCTTGGTTTTTAACTCTAGTTAAGGATCAAAGCACAAGCATGAGATATCCTTTAGTCGCTCATGCTAGTGATATGCTCTTGGAATTGTCCTCTAGCGGTGATTTCAAAATTTTCAGGGATGTTCATATTAATAATATTTCTTCTACACTGCATTTCAAGGAGAAAGATTTATTTGCTAGTAAGGAAATTTTGTTAAGAGCATTCCATTTTATGGCTGTTAACAAGAAATTTGAGTTCAAGACTTCAAGATCAAATTCGAAATCTGTTGAATTTGAATGTACTCAAGATGATTGCCAATGGTATGTTAGAGCATCTTGCTATAAGAGTAGTGATTTATGGATGATTAGAAAATATATTAGTGATCATAATTGCTCCATGATTGTGGGTCTTCTCATAGGCAAGCATCTTCAGAGTTTATTAGTCACCGTATGGTTGAGTATTTGAGATTTAGATCTGATCATACAACTCCAAAAGATATTATGAATCATATGCGTATTATTTATGGGATCGGTATCGGTTATTTTAAAGCTTAGAGAGCAAAAGAAGGGGTATTGAACTTGTTGAATGGAGATGCTGAAGATTCTTATGATTCGATTCCCAAGTACTTGTTGAAGTTGAAGGAAATGAATCCATATTTTTTTTTCACTTGAGTAATCAATATTAATATAAGTTGTATAACTGTTATATCTTATATTGGGTGTATTAGTAACAACAGATACACGACTGATATACCTCCGATATACCTTACACTTGGTACATTAATTGTAAGTGATACACCAAATATAAGGTACATCATTTTCTCAACTGATATACTATATCTTCGATGTATCAGTTGCACAACTGATATACCTCTGATATACTGATAGCTCTAAAATAGAGCTATGATTATAGCCTTAAATCTAGCTAAACGCCATGCTTAATATTAGTTAAATTGCCTTATTACAGGTGTTTCGCGGTGAAGAGCTCGGGAAGTCCATTCATGATTTCCGGGGCTAAATCGAGCATTTTAGGAGTTTCGGGAAGTGTCCGGGTCAAGGAGAGAAGCCAAGAAGAGCTTGAAGGTGAAAAAGATGAAAAATGTGAGCTAGACTCGAGAGGCCAGCGCCTTGGCGCTAGCCCGTGGCGCCTAGGCGCCCATCGGAAGCATGAGGCAGAAGGCCCAGCGCCATTGCGCTGTCGCGAACCTCCCAGACCCAGCGCCAGACAACCCTCCAGACCCGAGAGGCCAGCGCCCCTACGCTGCCGCGATCTGTACGCGTCCTTCGAGTGAACAGTGTGCAGCGCCTAGGCAATGACTTATGGCGCCTAGGCGCTAGTTTGACGCTGTTATGGGTATAAATCAGAAAATTTTCGAATTTAGAGCATTCTTCTTCCCCTTTTCGATTCTAGACGATTTTTCTCTCCTTTTTGGCTATTGTAACCTCTATTAATGGAGTTTGGGAGGCTTGCCACGGATTTCTTCCTTCCCCTTGCATCCATGGCTAGCTAAGAGGTAACATTCGATCTTTAGGAGATGGGTTAGATGTTGTAGATGTGATTAGGTGAGACTTGGATTGCTTGTGTATGTTTAGCATGTTTTAGCATTCAACTCTTCTCTAATATGAGCATTAATTTCCAGTATCAATTTCTTTTGGTGTATCAATTATATAAATAATTTACCTAATATTTGATGAATCAATAGTCGATACACAAAAACTATCAGTTATACAACTGATTTACCTAATATTTAGTATATCACTTATACACCTGATTTACCTTATATTTGGTGTATCAGTTATAAAATTGATTTACCCTATATTTGGTGAATCAGTTATAGAACTGATTTACTCTGTATTTGATGCATCAGTTATAGAACCGATTTACCCTGTATTTGATGTAGTATTAGTTGTGAATGATACATCAAATATTTGTGTTTTTATTAGTTATTTCAAATTAGTTATAACTTTTATGTTTGCAGTATATTGCAGTGATGGTTAAACTTCCAATAGTTATTATACACAATGGTATATGGGATGATCGACTTTGTTATGTGAATTATAAAACTATTGGAGCTTTGGTTGAAGAAGTGATGACCTTTGAGAATTTTGTGAATTTGATACGAAAGAAAATTATATTTGATGGCTCTATTCAACTTTAACTTTTATTGAATTTATGGAGTAATGATGTTCAGAATGTTGTGAAGATTATTGAAGATAAAGATGTATCTTGGTTGTTAACTATGGTTAAGGATCAAAGCACAAGCATGAGATATCCTTTAGTTGCTCATGCTAGTGATATGCTCTTGGAATTGTCCTCTCGCGATGATTTCGAAATTTTCAGGGATGTTCATATCAATAATATTTCTTCTACACTGCATTTCAAGGAGAAAGATTTATTTGCTAGTAAGGAAATTTTGTTAAGAGCATTCCATTTTTTGGCTGTTAAGAAAAAAATTGAGTTCAAGACTTCAAGATCAAATTCGAAATCTGTTGAATTTGAATGTACTCAAGATGGTTGCCAATGGTATGTTAGAGCATCTTGTTATAAGAGTAGTGATTTATGGATGATTAGAAAATATATTAGTGATCACAATTGCTCCATGACTGGTGGGTCTTCTCACAGGCAAGCATCTTCAGAGTTTATTAGTCATTGTATGGTTGAGTATTTGAGATTTAGTTCTGATCATACAACTCCAAAAGATATTATGAATCATATGCGTATGATTTATGGGATTGGTATCATCTATTTTAAAGCTTTGAGAGCAAAAGAAGGTGCATTGAACTTGTTGAATGGAGATGTTGAAGATTCTTATGATTTGATTCCCAAATACTTGTTGAAGTTGAAGGAAATGAATCCAGGATTGTTTATCACTTGAGTAGTCAGTAGTAATATAAGTTGTATAACTGTTATATCTTATATTTGGTGTATCAGTAACAACAGATAAACGACTGATATACCTCCGATATACCTTACACTTGGTACATCAAGTGTAACTGATACACCAAATATAATGTACATAAGTTTCTCAACTGATATACTATATCTTCGGTGTATCAGTTGCACAACTGATATACCTTTGATATACTATGTTTACTTTATTGATATATCATTGATTTACTAAGTGTTTTTATTAGGTACATTTACTGCTTATGAAACTGATAAAAATGGACGTTTCAAGTATTGCTTCATGGCCCTTGGCTCATCGATTGAAGGATGGAGATATTGTAGACCAAATATATCAGTTGATGGAACATTTTTAAAGAATAAATTTCGTGGAACACTATTGATAGCGTCAACGATGGATGGTAACAATCAAATATTTCCTCTCGCATTTAGTATCGTAGATTCGGAGAATGATAAAGCCTGGAAATGGATTTTACAAAATTTAAAAAATATTTTCGGCGATCGAGATGGAATAGTTATTGTATCTGATCATCATTTAAGCATTTCCAAAAGTATTCTAGAGGTTTTTCCATCTGCTGAGTATTGTGTTTGTATGACACACCTTTTGAAAAGTTTGAAGTTGTCTTTCAAAGATTCTGTGATGGATAATCTTTTTTACAAATGTGCGAAGTCTTACACGATAAAGGATTTTGAGTTACACATGAGATGGATGGAATCAATATACCCTTCTGTAAGAGATTATCTTGGAAAAATTGGTTTTGAGAGATGGGCTCGTGCATACTCCAGAAGAAAAAGATATTCGATGATGACTACGAATATACCTGAGAGTATGAATGGATTATTAAGGTTTTCTAAAGATTTACCTGTAGCGTCAATGCTTGATTCCATTAGAAAGAAATTACAAGAATGGTTTTATGATAGAAGTAAACTTGCATCATGTATGAAGAGTATTTGAGTTCTTGGGCCGAAGCTGAGATACGAAAATTGGCGGATGAATCACGAAGTTTCACTGTAAGTATTTTATATTACTTTTTTTGTTTAACTGATTTACCTTATTTTTGGTGTATCAGTGACACCTGATTTACCTTATATTTGGTGTATCAGTTGTAGAACTGATTTACCTTATATTTGATGTATCAGTGTTACTACTGATTTACCTTATATTTGGTGCATCAGTTGTACAACTGATTTACATTATATTTGGTGTATCAGTTATAGAACCGATTTACCTTATATTTTGTGTATCAGTGTTACAACTGATTTACCTTATTGGTAGACGTACTTTATGTGGTACTCCAAATTCAAGCTGTCGAGGCTTGTCAAAATACAATTTATAAACCCGATGTACACCGAGCTATTTGAAGCTTAGTGGTAACGGGGTCGATCCACAGGGAAATAAGAAATTTAATCTAATTAAGCCTACTTTGCTAATAATAAAAAGTATGCACAAATAAAAATAAAAGAATGGTAATTTGGTTTGGGGGGAAGGGAGCTCCTAATATGCAAGCTAACGGAAAATTAAATGACAACGTGCAAAAATTAAACGGTCGTGCTTAACTTCGAGAAATGGAATTGCTCGTTATGGATGTTCGGATCATCGATACAATTTACTCGCTAGCCATGTTCATGCACACAATTCATTTAGTTATTTCTAACTCAAATGACCCAAAGATATGATTAGAAACGTGCAATTCTAATCGTTCTTGGCCAACAATCCATTCAAGGTCGCGACCCCTAAATCGACCATAAGCCAGTAACGGGAACATTGCGACGGCCTAATCCTAAGACTAACCCGGTTTCTCTCTTGCCTTAAGCCTAACATGAAAACGTTAATTAACTCAGATTACCAACTGTCACTTTGGGTTGAACTAATTAGCCATGCTTAGTGTTACGTCTCCAAAAGTGATTATTTTAGGACTTATTTGCTATAGAAAGATGAACACTCTTAAGCGTTTTTGGTAGAATTTAGCTTAAACTTGTGCTTATATACGAGAATTAGTAGAATGAAGCTAAATTAGAACTTATGTGTAAAAGGAAAGGAAAAGAACCAAAAACAAAGCTAAAGACTTGAAATTTGCACATTGCTGAAACATTGCGAAAACATTGCTGTCTCAACAATGTTTTAAGTGAAATTTGTTAAGTTGTCTAACCGATTTCTATTTTGTTACGATCTTTCAGCTGCTCGTTTTTTCTCCTGCTGCCACGTGGAGTGTTTTTGTTAAGAATGGATGGTTCTCCTTGGCTGAAGACTACCTGCAAAACACTATAAAAGGAGGTCAAGGGGGAAGGACAGAAACACACTCGAACGGCGTAGTCTCCCATTTCAACGCATTCTCTCATTTGTTCTTTCTTCCGGTTGCTGGTGCGAGAGGTTCAGCTGGTGGAATCGATAGTCTGAGAGGAAGAAGAGAGGATTTTTCTTCTCTTCTGATTAGATTCATCCACGATCAAGCTTACCTTCGGATTTCACCCGAGGCGTTGCGACGAGGAGTTCACACGCTTGCGTTTACAGCTTTCTTCTGCTTTCCTTTGCTTTCTGTTTCTCTTTCCGTTGCTGTCTGCTATAATTCGTTTATGTTTGCTACTCTAATTCATTTCGTCTCTTTCTGTTTAGTTTTCATCAGTTTAAGTTGTTGCTTGTTTAGTTTGAACCTTGGTAAATCAAAGAGTTAACTTAGCTACTTCGCAACTGTTTTACTGCTCTTCTTCTTCTATTTTGTCATTTACATTATGCTAAGCATGACTTCACCCTCTATTCCTTCCATTCCATCTTCAGCCATGAGTAGCTAAACCACATAAGGGTATGCTAATGACAAGTCTATAGGAAGAAATACGTGAATCAAGCATGTAGGATAGCTTCAAGTGCATTGAATGTATGTGTGCTTCATCCCACGGGCGATTTCGATTGGCAATCCATTTTGTCTAAAGAACTCCTAACCTCTGGAAGGAGTAAGAGTTCAGAGTCGTACATTCATACTAGCCTTTCATGGTAGCCAGAAACCGACCTAGGAATAGGCGTTTTCCTAGTACAAATCATTGACTTGCTTTTATAAATAGATGCTTAAGGCCTTACTTGGACATGAGTAAACTAAAGGATCTAATGCATGAAATCGAAAGATACATGAGAATGAGTTAGTTTGATGCATGATGAGTTGATCTACTGCTTGAGAATCGTATGAAAAAGCCTATAGAGGAGTCGTTAGTAGCCCTTGTTTCCACACTTTACACTTAAAACGTTGTTAGTAACATTGCTAGAAAATTGCTGTTTCCGCAATTCTTTTCCTTCTTTGTTCGAGTTTACCTATTTACTTGCACTTGTTTATGCTTTCATATCTCGCACGTTCCTTAATAGTTAGGCACTTTAAACTCAAATTTACCCCATTTAAACCACCCATTCCCACTTAACATCTCACTTCGTTAGTAACTAAGAATAAATCTCTGTGGGAAATCGAATGAAAAAATACTTATTACTTGCTACAGGACCATGTATGCTTGCATGTTCTGAGTGCTCTACCTTTGCATCTTTATTTTAAACATTGAGCACGCAACAAGTTTTTGGCGCCGCTGCCGGGGATTTTGTTTAGTAAAAACGAAGTTTGTTAAGTTAGAAACACACATTTTAAAATCTAGTGGAGCTAATCTATTCTCATTTCTTTTGCAGGTACCATTGGGTTAGTTTATGAATGAGCATTCAAGTAGCGATCTAGAGTTCAATCCTGAGCCTGAAAGATTACTTAGGGCCAGAAACAAAGCTAAGAAACGCCTCTTCAAACATCCCCTTATAACGCAAAGTATTGCTGACTCCGCGGAGTCTTCGCAATTCTATCAAGTAGAAATGGATAGACCAATCCCAAATCTAGCACCTACCATTCGCAACCCCATCGAAATAGCGAATGACAAGGATAGTGCCATCCTCTCCTACTTAGTTCCCATGCCTGGGGAGCTAAACCCAAGCATCATACGCCCTGAGATTACTGCCAACTCATTCGAGTTAAAGCCAGTAATGTTCCAAATGTTGTCCACTGTGAGACTTTTCTTTGGAGTGGAAAATGAGGACCCCCACAACCATCTAAGAAACTTCCTAGGAGTTAGTGATACCTTCCTTATCCCTGAAGTTTCCCAAGAAGCTTTGAGGCTTTACCTCTTCCCTTACTCATTGAGAGATAAAGCCAAAACGTGGTTAAATTCCTTACCCTCCGGATCAGTTGTCAATTGGACAGATCTGGCTGAGAAATTCCTAGTCAAATACTTCCCACCTGATAGGAATTCCAACTTTCGTGATGACATAATTAAGTTCAAACAAGCCGAAAACGAGTCTCTTCACGAAGCTTGGACGAGGTTCAAGGACCTTTTGCTTAAATGTCCACACCATGGCATTCCATGGTGTATCCAAATAGAAGTGTTCTTTAAAGGATGCAACCCCAGCACAAGGCAAGTGCTAAATTTTTCAGCTGGTGGTTCCATGCTTTCAAAGAGTTACAATGAAGCCTATGAGATTCTGGAGAAAATCTCAACTTCCCACTATAGATGGTCAGATGATCCAGTAGAGCCTAGGAGAGCTCAAGACAAGGACGCACTTAGTGCAATGAGCAGCCAAATCAATGCTCTGACCAATCTAGTTAAACAAATGGCTCAAACCAATCTCCAATCTAGTGTCAACACCGCAGCAGCCGTTTCAATGGGCGCACCAACTAGTCAAGGTGAGACACTAATCTGTGGATTCTGTGGGGAAGGGCACCTGTATGATTACTGCCCTGGGAATCCAGCCTCAGTCTGCTATGTTGGAAGTCAACAGCAGCCTAGGAACAACCCCTATTCTAACACCTATAATCCTGGTTGGAGGAACCACCCAAATCTTTCTTGGGGTGGGCAACAAAATGCTAACCAAGCTCAAAACCAACCAAGACCGAGTGGAACACCTGGTTTCACTCAACAAAATAACCAATCCATGTACCAAAAACCATATAACCAACCAATAGGGTCATCAGTAGAAAACTTACTTAAAGAGTACATTGCAAAGAATGACGCTACCCTACAAAGTCAGCAAGCCACCCTTAGGAGCCTAGAGAACCAAATAGGGCAGTTAGCTAATGAATTGAAAAATAGGCCCCAAGGTAGATTGCCTGCTGGTACTGAAGTGCCAAGAAGGGATGGTAAAGAGCAAGTTCAAGCAATTGAACTTCGCAGTGGAAGACCATTGGTGAGCAACACTAGAGAAACACCAAAGCGAGTAGAGAATGAAGAGTCTAGTGCTCCACTGGATTCTCTGCCAAACCATGATCAACCACCATCATGCACATCCAGGGCGAGGCTGGAACCTATCATAGAGGAACCAGAAGAAATTCCAAGGCCTCCACCTGTCCTTAGGCGACCTGAAGTGCCTACATATGTGCCACCACCTCCATTCCCTAGAAGGCTGAAGAAAAAACAAGAACAGGAAGTGCACTTTAATAAGTTTTTAGAAATTTTAAAGCAAGTGCATGTTAATATTCCATTTGTAGAGGTTTTGCAGTCTATGCCTTCTTATGTTAAAATTTTGAAGGATATTATTACTAACAAGAAGACCATTGGTGAATTTGAAACAATGAATCTCACTGAGGAGTGCAGTGCTATACTCCAGAACAAGCTTCCAAAGAAGGAGAAGGATCCTGGTTCCTTCACCTTACCAGTCGAGCTGGGGGGCAAGCACGTGGGCAGAGCTCTTTGTGACCTGGGAGCCAGCATAAATCTCATGCCCCTGTCACTATTCCGTCAGCTGGGAATAGGGGAAGCACGTCCTACCACTGTCACCTTGCAGCTTGCAGACAGATCCATAGCCTACCCTGAGGGTAAGATAAAGGATATTCTTGTCAAGGTTGACAAGTTCATTTTTCTTGCAGACTTCATCATTCTGGATTATGAAGCAGACAAGGAGGTCCCCATCCTATTAGGCAGACCATTTCTAGCCACAGGTAGGGCCTTGATCGATGTCCAGAAAGGTGAGCTCACCATGAGGGTTCATGATGAGGAGGTTAAGTTTAGTGTCTTTAAAGCTCTAAGGTATCCTTCTGATTCTGAATCTTGTGCAAGTGTAGATATAGTAGATTCACTGATGGAGGAACAACTTGAGCATGAACTAATGATTAAGCATGCTACTGACTATGTACAGATAGATGCAACTGACTTAAATATTTCTGAAACAATGGATATACCTGTGGATAAACTTCAGCATGTTTGTATGACTAATGAGTTGTCTGAAAGATCCATGAATCCATTGAAGCCATCCATTTAGCATCCACCTCTCTTAGAATTAAAACCATTGCCTGATCATCTTAAGTATGCATATCTAGGAGAGCATGATACTTTGCCTGTTATTATTTCGTCCAAATTGAGTGAAAAACATGAAATTGCGCTAATATTGCTGCTTAAGCAACATAAAAAGGCTATTGCATGGACGATTGCTGACATAAGAGGTATTAGTCCCTCCTATTGCATGCATAAGATATTATTGGAAGAGGAACATACACCTAGAGTAGATCACCAACGTAGGTTGAACCCCTCCATGAAGGAGGTAGTTAAAAAAGAAATAATCAAATGGTTAGATGCAGGTGTAATCTTCCCCATAGCCAACAGTTAGTGGGTGAGTCCAATTCAATGTGTGCCTAAGAAGGGGGGGATGACTGTAGTAGTTAATGAGAATAATGAACTAATTCCAACTAGAACTATTACAGGATGGAGAGTCTGTATGGACTATAGAAAATTAAATAAAGAAACAAAAAAAGATCATTTTCCTTTACCGTTTATAGATCAGATGTTAGATAGGATAGCTGGCCGAGCCTACTACTGTTTCTTAGATGGTTATTCTGGATATAACCAAATCACCATAGACCCTGTGGACCAGGAGAAAACAACCTTTACATGTCCCTTTGGAACATTTGCTTTTCACAGAATGCCTTTTGGCTTGTGCAATGCACCAGCAACGTTTCAAAGGTGCATGTTGGCTATTTTCTCTGACTTAGATGAATCCATGATAGAAATATTTATGGATGACTTCTCGGTCTTTGGTGATTCTTTTAGTAATTGCTTAGAGAACTTAGGACAAGTCCTAGCTAGGTGTGAGGAGACCAACCTAGTCCTAAATTGGGAGAAATGCCACTTCATGGTGGAGGAAGGAATAGTCCTAGGTCATCGAGTGTCTAGAGCAGGAGTAGAGGTCGATAGGGCCAAGATAGAGATAATAGAGAAGCTAGTGGAGCCTCAGAATGTAAAGGCTATTAGAAGTTTCTTAGGTCACGCAGGTTTCTATAGGAGGTTCATTAAGAACTTTTCAAAAATTTCTAAGCCTTTGTGTGAGCTTCTAGAGCTTAACAAACCATTCATCTTCTCAAAAGAATGTTTCTTAGCATGGACAACTCTTAAGGAAGCATTAGTCAAAGCACCTATTATAGTAGGACCAAATTGAGACTTACCATTTGAGATGTTGTGTGATGCTAGTGACTATGCAGTAGGGGTCATGCTAGGACAAAAAATTGATAAACTGACACATCCTGTATACTATGCTAGTAAAACACTGAATGAAGCACAATGTAATTACACAACCACGGAGAAGGAAATGCTAGCTGTAGTGTTTGCTTGCGAGAAGTTTAGGAATTACATTGTAGGCACTAGGACCATTGTGTACACCGATCACTCTGCATTAAAATACCTAATGAGGAAGGCTGATGCTAAGCCTAGGCTAATTAGATGGGTATTATTGTTGCAAGAGTTTGATCTAGACATTAGAGATAAGAAAGGATGCGAAAATGTCGTTGCTGACCATTTATCTCGATTGCGGCATAATTGCGATAAAATTGCTGAGCCCGCAATTTCTGATGCCTTTATCGACGAGCATGTCTTTGTGTTAGCTCATCGTGATAACGAGGAAGAACCTTGGTTTGCGGACATTGCTAACTTCCTTGCCTCGCAGGTACTACCAACTTTCAAGGGGGGGCAAGAAAAGAAGAGGTTTCTACATGAAGCTAGGAAGTTCATCTGGGACGATCCTACACTCTACAAGACTTGTGCAGATGGTTTACTAAGGAAGTGTGTGTCAGCTGCTGAAGCGAAGTCTGTGCTGCAGCATTGCCATACATCTTCCTATGGTGGACATTTTGGTGGCCAAAGAACAGCTGCAAAGGTGTTCCAGAGTGGCTACTATTGGCCCACGATCTTCAAAGATGCACACGACCATGCACACAGCTGCGATGAATGTCAAAGAACAGGTAACCTTAGTCGGAAGGATGAGATGCCTCTCACTTACATCTTGGAGTTGGAGCTCTTTGATGTGTGGGGCATTGATTTCATGGGACCATTTCCCCCATCTGCAGGTAACCTTTATATTCTTGTAGCTGTAGATTATGTATCTAAATGGGTAGAAGCCATAGCATGTCCATCGAATGATGCCAAAACAGTCATTAAGTTTCTTAATAGGCATATTTTTACAAGGTTTGGTACACCAAGGGCTATAATTAGTGATGAGGGAACGCAGTTTATTAATAAAGCTATGGAAAAGGTGTTAGCTAAATACAACGTTAGACATAGAGTAGCAACCCCTTATCACCCACATTCAAATGGACAAGCTGAAATATCCAATAGGGAGATAAAAAACATACTAGAAAAAGTGGTCAAACCTAATAGAAAAAATTGGTCGTTTAAGTTAGATGATGCACTTTGGGCATATAGGACTGCATATAAAACACCCTTAGGTATGTCTCCTTATAGGCTAGTATATGGAAAAGCATGCCATTTACCCTTCGAGTTGGAAATCAAAGCCTTTTGGGCCTTAAAAGAACTAAATTATTGCGTGACCGATGCGGGAACATTGCGGTCTTTGCAATTACATGAGCTCGATGAGCTGAGACATATGTCCTATGAAAATGCCAAAATGTATAAGGAAAAAACTAAAATTTGGCATGATAGTAGACTTAGGATTAAGGACTTTAAGAAAGGCCAACATGTCTTATTATTCAACTCAAGGTTAAGATTATTTCCAGGCAAACTTAAGTCCAGATGGTCAGGTCCTTTTGTGATAACTAACGTGTTTGCTCATGGTGCGATTGAGATTAGAAACCTACAGCACGGGCAGCCGTTTATGGTCAATGGTGCACGATTGAAGCATTACTACGAGGAAGGGGATGTGAAGACACTCTCGGCCTTCTTTCTATCTGAAGCTTAAGAATCAAATCGAGAGGGGATGAGTGACCACTGTGCTCATCCAACAGAAGGCTATGCCTTAGTTTTTTTTTTTTCCTAGCATTTTTTCGGTTTGTGTTTGATGTGTTTATTTGTGATTTTATTTACAGATTTTGTTGTAATTAGGTGAATTCAAATGGGAGATCTTTAAGAGGGGATCAAGGAGATGAATCAAGGGAAGCAGATCAACGAGAAAGATCGGGCGAATCAAAATTTGGTTGATTGAATCTTGCGATTTAAATCAAGAAAATCTTCTAACGGTCAAGCTAATTAATTGCGGTGGAATTGCTGAGTCCGCAACAGAATAGAGCCGTTGGGATCCACTCGAGGACAAATAGCCGTTAGATCATCGTTGCCCCTTACGTTTCCTTCATCCGTTGGCCATCAAGAATTCAATCTTCTTCTTCCTCTGCATCTCCTATCTCCAGACCTTCAAAGA
Source organism: Herpetospermum pedunculosum (assembly GCA_028017165.1). NCBI lineage: Eukaryota > Viridiplantae > Streptophyta > Magnoliopsida > Cucurbitales > Cucurbitaceae > Herpetospermum > Herpetospermum pedunculosum. The sequence continues at coordinate 36,560,939 of CM051531.1, forward strand.
ACGAAAATGGTATCCACACGGGCCGAGCGTTCCACGCCCAAAAAGAAGTCACCTGACGCAGAAGAAGCTGTGAGAGAGGCGTTGCTTGCCTTAGCAAATGCTGATGCTGCACAGCCCTTACGGCCTCCGAAGCTACCGGTGCGCCGTAAGAAGTGGAAGGTTGTGACGGAGATCCCTGCTGGTCCGTCTGAACCAGTGGGTACACCCAAGAAAAGGAAGTGGAAGTTGTCGGTCGGGGACGCACCGATAAAAGAAAAGACTCCCACCGAGGAGAGTCATGAGAGTGGCCGTCCATCCTATGAGACGGCCAGGCAGAGCCCTGAGCCATCACCTTCCTCGCAGACGCCCGAGCACGAGGCACCATCTGAAGAGCACCAAGACTCGGTGCCAAGTGAAGAGGCGGCTGAAGAAGAGGAGGTCTTCTCTCCCTTGAGAGAGGTCAGTCCTGACAGCCCTGCAGAGGGGGGGAGTAAGGACTCCATGGAAGAAACGTTGGGGGATTGTCTCCAACAAATGACCACCAGGGCTCGGCTGAGGAAGAAGGCGCCCAAGATTGTGAAGGCCAAGCGGCCAAAGGCTTCCAAACGTTCCAAGAAGAAGAAGGTCATATCTGAACCTTCTTTAAAGAAGCTGAAAGTTCAGGCTGCTGAGTCGACCAAGGCAAAGGAGAAGGGGAAGGCGAAATTGTACCCCGAGGACGATCCTCAAGCCGTGAGGTATGTCTCTCCAGATGCAGAGTCTAGGGGCACTGAATTGAGGAAGAAAGACCTGCTCCATGAGAAGGGATTTCTTGATGCACTGGCGGACCTGCCGCAATTCTTGCGCGCAGGGATCACCAACCATGGCTGGGAAGAGCTGTGTAGACCGCCCATCCCCGCCTACTCCGACATGGTGTACGATTTTTACGCCAACCTGACGCACCCTGAAGATGGTCTGTCCATGGTGAGGGGGATTGGAGTTGATTTCTCGGCCAAGGCCATCAATGAAGCTTATGCCCTCAGAGGGCATAAGTACACTTATTATGCGAAAACCATAGACTCGCCATCTGCCGCTGTTTGAGAAGAAGCCTTGCGCATCATCGGCCAGCCTGAGGCGACTTGGACAATTTCAAGAAATGGGAAGCACACCCTGATGAGTGCAACCCTCAAGGACAAGGCAGCCGTCTGGTTTTCCTTTGTGCGGAGGCGTCTCTCCCCTGTGACCCACGAGACGACCATAAACCAGGGGAGATATTTGCTGCTGTACGCCATTATGAGGGGCCTCACCATAGATGTTGGTGAGGTCATTGCAGCCTCCATAGCCGACTGTGCAAAGAAAGGTAAGGGCCCTCTTTTTTTCCCAAACACCATTACTAAACTCTGTTTGCGTGCAGGGGTGCCTATAGAGAGGAAGGAGAGACAGCTGGCCTACACCGGTCATTTGGAACTGCCCACAGGCTTGCGGATGCGACGGCGGGGCAACATGGAATTTGAGCTAGACGGCCTGGCTGCTGCTCAATCGCTGAACATGGCGTGTCTGATGGATTTATAGCGCAAGATGGCGCAGTGGGCTGAGTATGCTCAAGCAAGGGACAAAGATGTGGCTGATCAGTTGGGGTGCATCTTCCCTGCCTTCCCTACTGATCTATTGAAGCCGTGGGCACCTCCTAGGGAAAGGAGAGATGAGGATGAGGACGTTTGAGTGCCAGTCTGAAGGGCACTCGGGGGAGTACTTCTGTTCCCTCTTCAAAAATAATAAAAAAAAAACCTGCTTTTCGTTAACTTTGTGAATTCTGTTTGAATCCAATACTTGATCTGTTTTTAATTTCTTTGTGTGTTTAGGATAGTTTAGTATAGGTTGATGGTATCTGAATAGTTAGCTTGTTTTAGTTTTCTATTTTGAGTAGTTTTTGATGACTGAAAATAGCATGCTAGGGGCCTCAATCACTAATATATATGCCCTGTAGGTTTATTGCGAATTTCTTGCGGAGTCCGCAATTTTTGTTAGTTTTTCGCATGCTATTGGCTGACTTTATGATAGGCTGGTTCTGTTTAAATTTTGATCTCTTACTGTTTTCTTGACTTTCATATATGGTCTATCTGTGAGCATGCTGGATGAGTGTCTTAGTACACCTTTGATAGTTTAAATTAGTCCCTCAAATTGCTCAGCATGCATCTCTTTAAGCCCTTAACAGCCTGTTTTTTGCAAAATTCTGCTGCTGTGTTATTTGCTTTAGGAAAGTTCATTCTATGCCTAGGACTTTTAGATTCTCCTTGTTTTTCCCTAGACTAGATGCTTCTAGGACAAGTTTGGGGGTGTGCCACCTCAGACTCTCATTGGAGACAATGAGAAGTTTTAGTTTGGGGGAGACCACCCTAGGCCTAGGAACATTCCTCTCTTCCTTTTAAACATAAGCATTCTTCTTCCCCTTTGGAAAAAATGATGAACTGAAAAAAAATGACAAAAGAATAAAGAATGGTGTCTCTCTTGAGGTTGCTGAGTAATCAGTGCCATGTAACCCACAAGTGGCATTGCATCAAAAGGCAACCAAAGGAGAGGCCCTACCAAAGAAAGAAAGAAAAAAAAAAAAAAAAAAAAAAAACAAATCAAGGAAGAAGAGTGTATGCCTATGAGTTATAGCTATGTGCTTAGGTGTCCTGAATAAAAAGAACTCTGATCCTCAATTAGCTAAGCACATGGTTGTAGCTCGTAGGCTTGTTAAGGGAGATGAATGTATATCCAATGTAGTGATGCCAGGGTTTAGGTTGTTCTATAAAAAGTACTACTGTCACTGGTTTATACTAAGACTGGCATGACTCTAAGGAATCCTAGGCAGCTCAAAAGAAAAACATTAGAAGCATGTACTGAGTCTGGGTAAAGCTAGGCAGAGTTTGAAAACTTAGGGATAGTTGCACAATGAACTTAATGACCAAAGCAGATAGATCAGTTGTAGGGAGTTAATGAAACAGTAGGATTATAAGGCGAGAGAAATCAGAAGAAGCAAAATGAGAAGTTAGTTTTAAACTTAGAAGTGTGTCACAGGACAGCCATGCCTTAGATAGTAAATTTAGGGAAGTCAGTAAGCGGTTAGAGAGAGTAATAGCAGCCCAAATAAAGTCCTTATATTGCTCGAGGACGAGCAAAACCTTAAGTTTGGGGGTGTGTTACGTCTCCAAAAGTGATTATTTTAGGACTTATTTGCTATAGAAAGATGAACACTCTTAAGCGTTTTTGGTAGAATTTAGCTTAAACTTGTGCTTATATATGAGAATTAGTAGAATGAAGCTAAATTAGGACTTATGTGTAAAAGGAAAGGAAAAGAACCAAAAACAAAGCTAAAGACTTGAAATTTGCACATTGCTGAAACATTGCGAAAACATTGCTGTCTCAGCAATGTTTTAAGTGAAATTTGTTAAGTTGTCTAACCGATTTCTATTTTGTTACGATCTTTCAGCTGCTCGTTTTTTCTCCTGCTGCCACGTGGAGTGTTGTTGTTCAGAATGGATGGTTCTCATTGGCTGAAGACTACCTGCAAAACACTATAAAAGGAGGTCAAGGGGGAAGGACAGAAACACACTCGAACGACGTAGTCTCCCATTTCAACGCATTCTCTCATTTGTTCTTTCTTCCGGTTGCTGGTGCGAGAGGTTCAGCTGGTGGAATCGATAGTCTGAGAGGAAGAAGAGAGGATTTTTCTTCTCTTCTGATTAGATTCATCCACGATCAAGCTTACCTTCGACTTTCACCCGAGGCGTTGCGACGAGGAGTTCACACGCTTGCGTTTACAGCTTTCTTCTGCTTTCCTTTGCTTTCTGTTTCTCTTTCCGTTGCTGTCTGCTGTAATTCGTTTATGTTTGCTACTCTAATTCATTTCGTCTCTTTCTGTTTAGTTTTCATCAGTTTAAGTTGTTGCTTGTTTCGTTTGAACCTTGGTAAATCAAAGAGTTAACTTAGCTACTTCGCAACTGTTTTACTGCTCTTCTTCTTCTATTTTGTCATTTACATTCTGCTAAGCATGACTTCACCCTCTATTCCTTCCATTCCATCTTCAGCCATGAGGAACTAAACCACATAAGGGTATGCTAATGACAAGTCTATAGGAAGAAATACGTGAATCAAGCATGTAGGATAGCTTCAAGTGCATTGAATGTATGTGTGCTTCATCCACGGGCGATTTCGATTGGCCATCCATTTTGTCTAAAGAACTCCTAACCTCTGGAAGGAGTAAGAGTTCAGAGTCGTACATTCATACTAGCCTTTCATGGTAGCCAGAAACCGACCTAGGAATAGGCGTTTTCCTAGTACAAATCATTGACTTGCTTTTATAAATAGATGCTTAAGGCCTTACTTGGACATGAGTAAACTAACGGATCTAATGCATGAAATCGAAAGATACATGAGAATGAGTTAGTTTGATGCATGATGAGTTGATCTACTGCTTGAGAATCGTATGAAAAAGCCTATAGAGGAGTCGTTAGTAGCCCTTGTTTCCACACTTTACACTTAAAACGTTGTTAGTAACATTGCTAGAAAATTGCTGTTTCCGCAATTCTTTTCCTTCTTTGTTCGAGTTTACCTATTTACTTGCACTTGTTTATGCTTTCATATCTCGCACGTTCCTTAATAGTTAGGCACTTTAAACTCAAATCTACCCCATTTAAACAACCCATTCTCACTTAACATCTCACTTCGTTAGTAACTAAGAATAAATCTCTGTGAGAAATCGAATGAAAAAATACTTATTACTTGCTACAGGACCATGTATGCTTGCATGTTCTGAGTGCTCTACCTTTGCATCTTTATTTTAAACATTGAGCACGCAACACTTAGACCCGTGCTACCTAGCGGTTTGGGCAATTATACGTCCCAACCTTTAGCCATCTATCATGCATAGGAACTAGGGCGTCAACCTAATTTAGCTACACATGCTAGATTTTATGAAGATCAAGCAAGATGATGCATAAACAAGCTAATTACATCAATAATTACAAAGGGGCAAATCTCCCCAAACATCCATAATTTCACAAATCCAAACTCAAATCAAGCACTAACCTCGGTTTAGCCTTCCATGGAGGATGAATAAATCCAATCCCCCATGGAAGAGCTTAGTAGCATGCAAAAAGAAGAAGAAGAAGTACAAAAATGGTGGAAAATGGTTGTAGACCCGAGAGCTAATGTTGGAAGAAGAAGAAAGATCCAAGAATGGCTGAAATTTTGCATTTTCACGCCTTTTAAAGTCGGAGCGTCGAGACGCTAGGCAAGCGTCTCGACGCTGGTGCCCTAAGTTGGCTGCCGCGCGCGTGCGCGGGCGTCGAGACGCTCGGACAGCGTCTCGACGCTGTCGCGCGCCCATCTGGAAAATTGTCGGGCGAGCGTCGAGACCCTCGGGCGGCATCTCGACGCTGGGGCGCGCTTGGTCTTCGGTAAGCAGTCGGGGCAGCGTCGAGACCCTCGGGCGGCGTCTCGACGCTGGGGCGCGCGCGTGCGTCGGATGGTGTCTGGGCAGCGTCGAGCTAGCGTCTCGACGCTGCCGCCCATGCAAGGGTGCTCTCGGGTTTGTGATGCCAAATTTGTCCCTTCAAGGCCATTTTTGCCATCTCTTGGATTCTTTAAGCCATTTCACTCCCGATGCATCTATGAAGCTCTAAAACGGCACTTTAAGCCCCGAAATGTGTCTAAGGACTTCCCGAGCTCTCTACCATGAAATCACCTACAAGGAAGCATTTTAATCAATATAAGTCATGGTTTTAGCCAGAATTAGGGACATAAAGATAGGTCTATTTTGGAGCTATCAAAATACCCCCGACCTAAATCTTGCTAGTCCTCGAGCAAGGTATACTCTAAATAATCTCCAAAGGATTAAACGCATGCTGAAAACTCTGATCTCAATGCTTGTGAAACAAGGTACTTGAATAAATGTAAAACTATCAAATGCATACAAACGTTGAATTCATTTTAAAATTTAAACTCCTATTCCCTTACGTGTGTGTGTGTTTAGCACCTCTCAACCTAGCTCACGCAAGCCCGGGACAACCTTATACGGTCCTATAACTCGTTTTCCCCTACTTATGGCGATAAGAACAGTCTAATGGCTTTTAGCGATAGAAAGAGCAACAAAACATAAGGCCTACATTTTATTCTTTTCTTTGAGTACTTTGTACCCATTTTTTCTTTTTTGAACCACTATTTTTTTATTATTTTTCTCCAAGAGAGCCTAACACGTCAAACTAAATCTAGCTTCACGTTTTTAAGGACCATTGCTCACTTCTATTACTTCCCCTTTCATGCAGTGACAACCGTGGGTTACACGATCGTCCCTGGTTACACGGGCAACACAAGAAGGAGGAGCAACTCTAGAGTTTTTATTTTTCATGCAAACACTTTTTTTTTTGGCAATAGCTATGCTATACAACAAATGAGTCATTACTACTTCTACACATCAAGCCTCCCTAGCGGTACTTTTCGGGGTGACAACAAGGTTTCAGACAAAATAAGATCATTCTAGACCTACGGAGCTGAGAATAAGAGGGCTATGTGCTCAGTAAATGTAGGGAAATAACATAAATTTTTTTAAAATAGGCTCAAAATGTGCATACATTGTCCAATTTTTGAATCATGCAAATACGGAGTGTTCACAAGCAAATCACAGACCGTCCTCATCGGACAACATGCATTTAGATTCTAATCTAACAGCCAGAGTACACATATGCTCGACAACTACTAAGAAGTCTTATCTCTATCAACAAACTCCACCCCCCACCTTAAGATATGCATTGTCCCCAATGCCTTCAACTATAAAAACAATAAAATTCTAAGGGAACAGAAAACCTCCCCTGAATTTTATGGAGCCGATGGGTGGAGATGTGCACCATCGTCTTCCAATGTGCTCTCGATTCGTCGACCGTTCCACCTTTTCTCCTAAGAAAACAAGAAAGCAAACAACAAATTCAAAAGCTAATATAAACAAAAGCAAAACAGTAAATAACAAAATTACAGTCCAAACTCGGGTGCCTCCGAGAAGCGCAAATTTTTAAAGTCGATTGCTCGACTGTATTCTCTCGTCAACTCATCCATAGTCAAACTTGGAAGATGCCCCATCCATCTTCCTAATCACCTATTTTCTGCAAAAATCCATGAACAATTCTTTCTCTCGTGCCTTCTGCGCACATACAACATCAATTTTAAATTTTACAGGTTTTATAAAAGGTTGATCCCATAAAATTGATGCAAAAACATGAGAGAGACTTTCATGCATTCCAAAAGCATAAGGGTCAGCAGGAAAGAACGGGTCATTTACTTTGCCCAAAACATCTTCCACCTTTTCCAAGGGGTGCACATAGGATTTATCAACCAATTGCAAAGTAGAACCAGATTCATGCAAGTCATTCATTTTAAGCTCATTAAAAACAGCATGCGACTTAACATTAATCGATGGCTCTAAATCTAGCATGGCTTGATTAGTCATTTCATTTCCCAAAGTGCAAGGTAAAGTGGAAGGGAGTAGATTAGCAGGGTTCTCCACAATTGTCAAAGCAGAAACAGATGAATCACAAAATTCAGTCAAGGATGGCTCATGCAACTCATGATCATCAAAAAGTTCAGTTAAAAATAATGGGTCATCCCCATCCTCAACAGTCATGCATTCATTCGGTGCTAAAGATTTAAAAGTATTTATTTGATAAAGAGAGAACACATCATCATCATGCTCTTCTACAATGGGCAAATGCATCTCAACAACCTCTCCGCCATACTCAACAGATAAAATGCCCTTATCCACATTTATTTTTGTTTTAGCAGTTTTCATAAAGGGCCTACCTAATAAGATCGAAGCATGCGAAGAGGAATAATTTTTGTTGGGTTTTATGTCCTAAAACTCGTAGTTTGTAAACTGTTTGAATGTAAATATTATATTTCAATAAAGTTGTTATTGAATTTTAGTGAATTGTGTTTGTATTAACCTATACCAATAACTAACACCCATGGCGATAGTGTGAGTACTTGAACTTCATGTGTGACATGAATGTGAATCAAGTTCAAGTAGACAGCCAAAATGGTCTATAGTATAGGGATAAGGCTGGGTACCTTATCCTGGGGACACTATTGGACGCGGCTCACTTTGTATAGTACAAAACGATGTGATTCGAATCGTTTCATGTAGAGACATGTGAGTGAGGGCGTCCTGTGCAATGAGTTTGCACAAGACCGAACCAAGAATTAAAATCGCTCTTTCTTTATAACACCGTTTACTGTAAAGACCGATTTTTTCATGTGATGACTTAGGTAACTCGATCTCAATCCTGAGCTCATTATGAACTCCTGTTTATTCGACCTTATCCTTTGACTTGTACGGGTGAGAGTGGCGAGATTGCCGACTCAATATGCCTACCATCTTGGGGATAAGATCGAATAAGTGGCTGGGGACGTAGTTGTGCGAGATGGAATTCACTCCTACCCGCTTTAAGGGTTAGTAGAGAGGTTGTTCCCTTAAGTGCTGACTCCAGGTCTTGAACAATGGGCCCATCCTCTCCTGATCAGGGAGGAATCTGATTTGATGGTTGGACCACAAATCAATTGTTCATTAGAGGTGTCAGTGGTACTTAAGGAGCAAGATATAATACAAGGGTTAAACGGTTTAAATGACCCGTTGTGATTATGAACGACCTGTGAAGGATCGACTTACTGATGATAGTTATATCAACAGGACACAATATATCTACAGTGAGGAGAGTGCAGCCCTTGGACTTTAGTGGAGTCTCCGGGGGTTAACGAATGTTGGTTAGTTCGGTTGAAAGAGTTTTGACCGAATAATCTCGTATCGTTGGAGCTCATGATCTGTAGGTCCTTACGGTTCTCCTGGCTAGCTCGGATAAAGCCGTGAAACAATATAAAAGAAAAGAAAAGAATTTGAATCGTTCAAATTCGGGTTTGTGGAAGAAGATTAGACATATTTAAATATGATTTAAATATGAACATATTTAAATATGATTTAAATATGAGATTGGTCTGAAAACATGAATAGGATTCATGTGCAAAAAGTCGGTTTTCGGAAAACCGGGTTTAATTATATTATTTAATTAATATTTGATATTGAATTAAATAATATTAATTAAAATATATATATATTTTATTAATTAAAAAGTTTAATTAATAAAATAATTATTATTATTTTTAATAATAATAATTTATAAATATATATATAAATATATATATAAATATATATATATATATATATATATATATATATAAATATATATATATACATGTGTCTTACATGCAAGCATGTAAGACACATGTAATGTTTATATATATACAGGTATATATATATTGACAGATCAATTAAAAAAAAAAAAAAAAAAAAAAAAAAAATCAAATTGCAGTAAGTGCTCGTTGGGTTTCATTCTTGCAAATTGAATTTGAGAATTCAATTTCGTCTTTGTCTTCCGCTGACACTCTCTGTGAATAAAATTTGTTTATTCTTTCAGTGAGCTTCTTCCTTCTTTTCTTTTGTAAAAGGAGTCCCTCTACTCCGTTTCTCGGCCCGAGGATAGCGGGACTACCGTGGGTGGTCCACGAAGGTTTCGTGAGAAGGCTCGTTGAGCTCGTGAGGAGCTTCTGGCGGTGAATTTGAAGAAATACGAACGACAAGGGTATGTGTTCTAATTTCTCTTTTTCATTATTTTTGCATGTTTCCGTTTGTTTAAATTGATGAAATTAGAGTGTTTATGATCCAAATAGCTTCCGCTGCGTTCCATCAACGCTCCATCAATTTTCATCCATTTTCAGAACATAAAAGTCAACAGGAAAAATTAATTCATTAACTTGCACTAACACATCTTCAATTATTCCTAAAGGATGCACAAAAGTTCTATCAGCAAGTTGAATAACTGTTCCTGTTTTATTCATTCCTTTCAATTTCAGTTTCTGATAAATGGAATAAGGCATAACGCTAATGGAGGCTCCTAGATCAAGCATTGCTCTTCTAATATGCATACCTCCAATCTTACAAGGGAGAAAAAACATACCTGGATCGTCGCATTTAACCGGTAAGCTCTTTGTGATCACAGCAGAGACGTTCTCACTTACCACGACGCGTTCACTCTCCTTTGTCTTCCTCTGGTTGGTGCAAAGTTTCCTTAGGAACTTGGCGTACCTCGAAATTTCCTTCAGGGCGTCCAACAGAGGGATGTTGATCTCTATCTTCCTGAATGTGTCTAGGAACTCCTTAGGCGGTCTCGCTAACCTGCTAGGAAAAGGAGCCTTAGGCACATAAACTCTAGTGCATGTAGGATCGAAATTTACCCCATGCCACCGTGGTTCGGGATTTTCTGTCTGTGGCTCGATGTGGCCATAATCGACTTCCACCGGCGGGATACTCGTGGGAAGATGCTTCCCACTTCTCAGAGTGATGGCACTAGCGCTCTCCGCGTTCTGATGCTCCATCACTGTCAACCTCTTACTGACTTGAATCACTGCATCGCTCAGAGTTTGAAACTGCTCTCGAGTTTCCCTATGTTGTGATTCAAGTATTTCTTCCAACGATCTACCTGAAACAGAAGAACGGGGTTGTGAGTTATTTTTCAAAGCAACAATAGCACTACTTACTTCAAAAAGTTGGGCCTTAAGCTCGTCCACGTCCCTGATCAGGCGATCTTTCTCCTTGTCTCCATCTCCACTTCGCTCCAAGCTTCTAGCCAAGTTGGAAATTAAAACTCTAGCTTCGGCGGGTGTTTTATCCATTAGACATCCTCCACTTGCGACATCAACTAACTGTCGGTTTGGCGGTAAGAGACCTTCGTAGAAGTTCTGAATGAGTTGTTGTTCAGCTACTTGGTGGTTGAGACAATCCTCACACAACCGACCAAATCTCTCCCAACACTCAAGAACGGTCTCTTTTTCTCCTTGCTCAATTCTATTTATAATTCTTCTAAGGGCGGCGACCTTAAGAGGCGGAAGATACTTTGCATAAAACGCTCCCTGCAGCTCTGCCCAAGAAGTGATGGACCCAGTCGGTAAGTAATGCATCCAATCTCTCGCCTCTTCCTTCAAGGTGAAGGGAAAGGCCCTGAGATGGAGTTGATCTGCGGTGATGCCGTCGGTCCTAAATGACGAGCACACCATCTTGAATGCCTTGACGTGTCTGACGGGATTATCATCTGTATTACCACAAAAAGAAGGTAATAAGTTAATTAGACCAGCTTCAAGTTCAAAATTACCTGCAGCTACCGGATACAATATACTCGATGTGTTCCGGCCTAGCTCAGATGATGCAAGCTCCCTCAAGGTTCTTTGATGCTCAAAATTACCCACGACCTCCATCTTGGCGCTTCTTTTGAATTTTCAAAGAATGACTGCGCTCCAAAAACTCAAACAAAAACGGGTAAAATAATACAAAAGAATTAAACTGTACAAAAAGTAAAGAAATTTTTTAAAACTAACAAACTAAACTTAATCAAACTAAATTAAACTTAGTTCCCCGGCAACGGCGCCAATTTTGGTAGACGTACTTTATGTGGTACTCCAAATTCAAGCTGTCGAGGCTTGCCAAAATACAATTTATAAACCCGATGTACACCGAGCTATTTGAAGCTTTGTGGTAACGGGGTCGATCCACAGGGAAATAAGAAATTTAATCTAATTAAGCCTACTTTGCTAATAATAAAAAGTATGCACAAATAAAAATAAAAGAATGGTAATTTGGTTTGGGGGGAAGGGAGCTCCTAATATGCAAGCTAACGGAAAATTAAATGACAACGTGCAAAAATTAAACGGTCGTGCTTAACTTCGAGAAATGGAATTGCTCGTTATGGATGTTCGGATATCATCGATACAATTTACTCGCTAGCCATGTTCATGCACACAATTCATTTAGTTATTTCTAACTCAAATGACCCAAAGATATGATTAGAAACGTGCAATTCTAATCGTTCTTGGCCAACAATCCATTCAAGGTCGCGACCCCTAAATCGACCATAAGCCAGTAACGGGAACATTGCGACGGCCTAATCCTAAGACTAACCCAGTTTCTCTCTTGCCTTAAGCCTAACATGAATACGTTAATTAACTCAGATTACCAACTGTCACTTTGGGTTTAACTAATTAGCCATGCTTAGACCCGTGCTACCTAGCGGTTTGGGCAATTATACGTCCCAACCTTTAGCCCTCTATCATGCATAGGAACTAGGGCGTCAACCTAATTTAGCTACACATGCTAGATTTTATGAAGATCAAGCAAGAAGATGCATAAACAAGCTAATTACATCAATAATTACAAAGGGGCAAATCTCCCCAAACATCCATAATTTCACAAATCCAAACTCAAATCAAGAACTAACCTCGGTTTAGCCTTCCATGGAGGATGAATAAATCCAATCCCCCATGGAAGAGCTTAGTAGCATGCAAAAAGAAGGAGAAGAAGTACAAAAATGGTGGAAAATGGTTGTAGACCCGAGAGCTAATGTTGGAAGAAGAAGAAAGATCCAAGAATGGCTGAAATTTTGCGTTTTCACGCCTTTTAAAGTCGGAGCGTCGAGACGCTAGGCAAGCGTCTCGACGCTGGTGCCCTAAGTTGGCTGCCGCGCGCGCGCGCGGGCGTCTCGACGCTGTCGCGCGCCCATCTGGAAAATTGTCGGGCGAGCGTCGAGACCCTCGGGCGGCGTCTCGACGCTGGGGCACGCTTGGTCTTCGGTAAGCAGTCGGGGCAGCGTCGAGACCCTCGGGCGGCGTCTCGACGCTGCCGCCCATGCAAGGGTGCTCTCGGGTTTGTGATGCCAAATTTGTCCCTTCAAGGCCATTTTTGCCATCTCTTGGATTCTTTAAGCCAGTTCACTCCCGATGCATCTATGAAGCTCTAAAACGACACTTTAAGCCCCGAAATGTGTCTAAGGACTTCCCGAGCTCTCTACCATGAAATCACCTACAAGGAAGCATTTTAATCAATATAAGTCATGGTTTTAGCCAGAATTAGGGACATAAAGATAGCTCTATTTTGGAGCTATCACTTATATTTGGTGTATCAATGTTACACCTGATTTACCTTCTATTTGGTGTATCAGTTCTACACCTGATTTACTTTATATTTAGTGTATCAGTGTTACAACTGATTTACTTTATATTTAGTGTATCAGCTGTACAACTGATTTACTTTATATTTGGTGTATCAGTGTTACAACTAATTTACCTTATATTTGGTGTATCAGTTGTACACCTGATTTACCTTATATTTAGTGTATCAGTTCTACACCTGATTTACCATATATTTGGTGTATCAGTGTTACAACAAATTTACAGTATATTTGGTATATCAGTGTTACAACTGATTTACCTTATATTTGGTGTATCAGTTCTACACCTGATTTACTTTATATTTAGTGTATCAGTGTTACAACTGATTTACTTTATATTTGGTGTATCAGTTGTACACCTGATTTACCTTATATTTAGTGTATCAATTCTACACCTGATTTACTATATATTTGGTGTATGAGTTGTATAGCTGATTAACCTTATATTTGGTGTGTCAGTTGTACAACTGATTTACCTTATATTTGGTGTATCAGTTATATTACTGATTTACATTATATTTGGTGTATCAGTTGTATAACTGATTTACTTTATATTTGGTATATCAGTGTTACAACTGATTAACCTTATATTTGGTGTATCAAATCTACACTTGATTTACCTTATATTTGGTGTATCAGTTGTACACCTGATTAACTTTATATTTAGTGTATCAATTCTACACCTGATTTACCTTATATTTAGTGTATCAGTGTTTCAACTGATTTAACTTATAATACTTTACATTTAAATCAGCTATCATTCATATACCATGTTTATGTTTCTTATTATGTTTTTTTTTTTTTTTTTTTTTTTCTGTAGGTTAATCCTGTCAATGATAATGAATATTAAGTATCAATGGTCGTTAATGCAACTCCCTTCAAATTTTTTGCAAGAGGAAAAGACAAGAAGACAAAGAAGCAACATGATGGAGGCGAAAAAAAATGTTTGGCCCTGAAGGAAAGACAAGAAAAAGTTTACCCTTTTTCCAGATTCTGACATTTCAGACATGTTAGAATAACTCTTGGAAAAGAAACTTATCGAATTACCAGAGTGCAAGCGACCAGAAGAGATGGGGCGAGTTAATGATCCCAATTACTGCAAGTATCACCGAGTTATCAGTCACACAGTGGAGAAATGTTTTGTTCTGAAGGACCTAATTTTGAAGTTAGCTACAGAAAAAAGGATTGAGTTGGAGCTTGATGAAGTAGCTCAATCGAACCATGCTACAATAGAAACAAACCTCAACAACCAAACATCTTCAAGCACAGTTAATAATCTAGAAGCGAGTCTGATTCAATTCGAAACTTTAGAGCCTGTAGTTATTTGGCTTCAGCAAGAATTTCCAAGAATTATCTCCCATAGCAAATCCGGGTCTATTAAAAACGAAGATGAAGAATGGACTTTGGTAACTCGTCGAAAGAAGAAAGTACCACACTCTGTCCGGAAAGAGCCTCAAGTATTTCGAAACTATGGAAGAAAGAATACGTCGCAAAAGAAGAAGAAAAAGACTATAGGCTCCAGAAAGCATAAGTTGGTCGTAGAAGAGAATGAAGATTTTGTTCGATCTTGACAACCATTGACGCTAAAAGAATTTTTTCCAAAGAACTTTCTTAATGAAGAGCACGAAGACATCCATGACACTGTCACATGCCATGCGATTGACACGTTCGAAGAAGACGATTCTTTATCAATCTCATTGATAACTCTATTTTGGAGCTATATTTCACTCCCTAATTCTAGCTAAAAGCCGTATTTAAATGTGTAATTTACCTTGTTTTTAGGTGATTTGCGGCGAAGAGCTCATGGTGTCCATTGGACGTGTTTCGAGGCTTAGGAAGCCGTTTTAGCGCTTCAGGAATGCATCGGAAAAAGAGGAGTTTCAAGCATGAAGATTTGGGAAAAATTGCCATGCAAAGGCAATTTTCATCCCCCAAACCCGAGAGCTAGCGTTGAGCGGAAGCGTCGAGACGCTCCGAAGAGGCGCGCGCGCTGGAGATTTTGGGCGCAGCGTCGAGACGCTGGTCTAGCGTCTCGACAACGCGCGCTGGGATTTTTATTTCGTAGCGTCGCGACGCTGGCCTAGCGTCTCGACGCTCCGACGACTTATAAAGTCCATTTTTAACGATTTTTCTTCATCTTCTCCGTCAATTCCTCTCGGGTTTCCGCCATTGTTGGCCTATTTTTGAGCTTATTTTCTTCTCTTTAGCTTGGGATGATGTCCAAAGTCTCCATGGAAGCTTGGACACTTAAAATCTCCATGGAAGGTTAAGGTATTGTGAAGGATTTGGGAAAAATGTAGTGATTTTGTAAGGTTTTGTAATATTTTGATAATTTAGATCTTAAATTCTGTTTTGGCTTGTTTGTATGTGAGCATCTACTCTTCCTGCTTAATCCATGAGTATGTTAGATTTGTAGAATGACAATCTAGCTTTCTAGCATGCTGTTGCGTGCTCAGTGTGTATGTAAATTAGGTGAGAAGAGCACTCAAATCATGCAAGTATACATGGTCTGCAGCAAGTGATAAGTATGTTTTATATCGTTTTCCCACAGAGACTAAGTTGAGTAAATGTCGATTTTATGCGTGTTAAATTAGTTAAGGTCACCAGGAATGAGTGGATTTTTGTTTGAGACACGAAATTGCAAGGACACAAAGAAAACACAAAGATATAGTAATGCAAAAGAACTACAGAGACTACGATATATGTAAAACTGGTATTGCGGGACTCGCAATACCTTCGAAATAGGTTAGCAATAGTTTAAAAGACAAGTAAATCTAAAATTAGGCAGAAGGAGTAAAGTCTTAAGGTAGAACAACAAGGTTGACTAAGAATCCTCCATAGGCATAAACTATGATCAATCAGCAGAGAACAAACATTACATGCATCGTATTCAGCTAGATCTCATATATCTTTCGATTATATGCATTAGATTCATAAGTTACTCATATCCAAGTAAGGTTAAGAACCTATTTATGACTGCATGCGATTAAACGTGCTAGGAGAACACCTATTCCTAGATCACTCTCTGGTTACCATGAAAGACTAACATGAATGAATGACTCTGAATTCTTACTCCTTCCAGAGGTTAGGAATTCTTTAGAACAAAATGGATGGCCGGTCGAAAATGTCCATGGGATGAAGCTCACATTCATTCAATACATTTATGCTCATTTACATGCTGATTTCTCATAAATATATCCTACAGATTCATCTCACTAACCTCTATAAAATTAGTTACTCATGGCTTTCGAAGAACTCAACAAAACTAATTGATTACTCATGAAATGAAGAACTCAACAAAACTAATTGATTACTTATAAAAGCAAATCCAATAACAATTCATAAAGCAAACACAACTCAATCCGAAAGCGATACTAAAGGAAAACGGTAGATGAACCGAACAAGAACTAAGAGGAACAGTAGCTAATTCGAAAAGCAATTAAAGAAAGCAGTAGATCAGATGAAGATCCTCTTGACCACGACTCGCCTCGGATGAAGGAGAAGAATGGCCGATCCTGGGAAGGAATTCAATCAGAAGAGAGATGGATCTTCTCTTCCTCCTTTTGAATTATCGACGCCAAGGGATCGTTGGTTTATCGATCCAACAATCGGGAGAGGGTAATTCGTTTCTGCGATATTGGCTTTTGATTCTCTTCACACCGTCGAGTGGTGTTTTGGATTTAATTCCCTTCAATTCAATACTTTGATCCTTCACCTAGCTCTCTTATATAGCCTTCAGAGGTTCCATGGGCTGCGGATCTCCATCCATTTTGAGGTAACAACCTCACACGTGGCAGCTATAGGAAGGGTTGGCGGCTGGAAAAACGCAGCAGCAAAGACCAGTATTGCGATTGCGTTGCGATCACAATGCTCTGTTTCAAGCTTCCCTTCTTCTGATCCCATTGCGTTTCTCGCAAAACTTCAGCAATACATCTGCAAGGCATTAATTTGACATTTTTTCATCAATTTATACACTTATGCACAACTTTTTCACATAAGCCTTAAATTAACCTCATTTCACAAAATGTCACGATAAAACACATATTATGCTCATTAATAGTTAAAATGCTCGAAAGACTTCATGAATATCAAGTAATTATAGCCCTAAATAACTCTCTTTTGGAGAGGTAACACACCCCTAAACTTGAGTTATTGCTAGTCCTCGAGCAATACAAAGACTCACTTTCCCTCTCTTTTTCTACTATCTAACTGCTAACTCTTGTCTTTATCTCTAACTAACCAAATTGTTTAATCTCTTGGCCTACTGTCGAAGGTATTGCTGTCCTGTGACACACTTCAAGCTAAAACCAACTTCATGTTTTGTCATTCTAAATTCCTTTGCCTTTAAAACCTTCAGCTTTAAATAACTCCTTACCTTCTGGTTTATCCGCCTATATCATCAAGCACATTGTGCAGTCATCCCTTAGCTTTAAAATCTACCTACTCTTAACTTAAAACTCAGTACATGCTTCTAAATTTTATTCTTTTATTTTCTAGGAATCCTTAGAGTCATGCCATGCTTAGAACAAAAACAAGGTGACAGAGTACAGAATCCATAGAACAATCTAAGCCATGGCATCACTCTTGTCAAGACAAACACTCATTTCCCTAGATAAGACTTCTAGTTACAACCCATTGCTTAGCTAACTTAGGATCAGAGTTCAGTATATAGGACATCTAAGCACTTACGGCTGCAACCTTCTGGCATACATCATCCTTCTTTGTTTTCTATTTTTATTTTTTTCTTTTTCTCTTGCAATGCTCTCTTCTTTCCTAGGTTTGCCTTTTGATGCAGTGCCCCTTGTGGGTTACACAAGTGGCCCTGATTACTCAGCATTCCTAGAGAAAAGATAATGCCTCTTTTTCTTTTGTTGTTGTTTTTTTTTTTTTTTTTCAAAGAAGAATGATGTATATCTACTAAGGGAGAGAGGAGTGTTCCTAGGACTAGAAGGCTGCCTCCCCCAAACTTGGACTTCTCATTGTCCTCAATGAGAGTATTGGGTTGCACACTGTTAAGTCTCTGAAAGTGACTTATTTAGGACCCATTTAGCTTAGGATGATGTACACTTTTAGGTGTTTTTGATAGCATTTAGCCTAAACCTATGCTTTAATATGAGAATTAGAAGAAGGTAGCTAATCTAGGACTTATGTACAATAGGTAGAAAAAGGGTTGAAAACCGAAGGAAAAGAATGAAAAAATGAGCATTGCGAATGAATTGCGAAAACATTGCGGTGACCGCAATTATTCAAGTGAAAACCGTAAGTTGACTGATCTTTTTCTGTTAATTTCCGTAATTTCAGGGATTCGTTCTTTCTCCTCCATCCATTCTGATATATGACGTTGAAGATTGATGGTTCTCCTTGGCCCAAACGCACCTGCAAACTACTATAAAAGGGGGCCAAAGTCGGAGGTTTGATCATCATTCGAAGCGCAGAAGTCTTCTCGCAGTCCATCATTTCTCTCTGTTTTCCTTTACCGTCTGTTGGAGTGGGAGTCTCAGCTGTTGGAATCGATAATCTGATAGGAAGGAGAGGAGATTCTTCTTCTCTCTCGATTGGATTCATCCAAGCAAGGCTGACCTCTCATCCCTTTCATTCGAGGCGACTGCAACGAAGCTTTCAAGCAACCTTTACTGCTTTTCTGTCTTTTTCTTCTCATTTCCAGCTTTGATTAGTTGTTGTTCTAGTTTAGTGTTTTACTTACTGCATTTCGTTGTTGTCTGTCTTGGAATCATTTCTTTCAAAGCTTTCCTTTGTCGTTCAAACACTCAAAGTAATCAAAGTACAATTCTGCATTTCACAGTTTCCACCTTTTCTGCTACGGTTTTGTCTTGCTGTTTTAAGCACATTTCTCTTCTAAGCATGTCTGTTTTATCTACCCTTTCTGTTCTCCATATATCCATGAGTAGCTAAGTCACTTAGGGGCATGCTAATGACAGAACTATAGGCTAAAAAACGTGAACCAAGCATGTAGGATCGCCTTCGAAACATTGATTGTATGTAAGCTTCATCCCACGGGCAATTTCGATTGGCCATCCATTTTGTCCAAAGAACTCCTAACCTCTGGAAGGAGTAAGAGTTCAGAGTCATATAATCATGCTAGCCTTTCACGGTAATCAGAAAACGGCTTAGGAATAAGCGTTTTCCTAGTACAAACTAAACACTCCTGTTTTAACAAGATGCTTAAGACCTTACTTTGAAGTCGAGTAAACTTAAGACTCTAATGCATGGAATCGGACGATACTTGAGATAGAGTGAGTTTGATGTATAGAGAGTTGATCCAGTGCTTGAGAATCGTAATAAAATGCCTATAGGATAGTCATTAGTAGCCTTTAATTCACCCATTTACACACTTTCGCTGTTATTCAATTGCGGTAACATTGCGGTCCTCGCAATTCTGCCATTTTATCATTCTGTTTAGCTGTTTTCTTCTTCGTTTATCAATTCCATCTCTTGTCCTTTGAGTCTGATTTCAACTTTAATTTGTTTATGTTGCATCCCTTTACACATTCAGCAAAAACTAGATAATTAAAAACCAATTTTACCCCTTCAAATCCACCCCATCTTTCTTAACAAACACACTTCGCGAATAGCTAAACATAAGTCTCTGTGGAAAAAACGAATGAAATATACTTACTACTTGCTGTGAGACCATGTATGCTTGCATGTTCTAAGTGCTCTCTCTACCTTATTGCTTATTTATCTTTTACACTGAGCACGCAACAAGTTTTTGGCGCCGCTGCCGGGGACTTATTTTAAGTGAAAACGAAGTTTGTTAAGTTTGAAACATCAAGTTATTTTCCATTGAATTTGATCCATCTTTATTTCTTTTTCAGGTACCATTTAGGGTAGTTTATGAATGAGACTCCATCTAGTGATCTAGAGTTCAACCCTGAGCCCGAGAGATTATTTAAAGCTAGAAATAGAGCCAAGAAACGTCTCTTTAAACAAACCCTTTTACCTCCAATCATTGCGGGAACTACAATTCCTCCGCAATTACCTCAAGAAGAAATGGCTGGAGTAAATCAAAACCTGGTGCCTGTCACTCGCAATCCCATTGAAATAGCGAATGACAAGGATAGCGCCATCCTTTCATACCTAGTACCTATGCCTGGGGAGCTGAACCCCAGCATAATCCGTCCTGAAATCACTGCCAACTCATTCGAGTTAAAGCCAGTGATGTTCCAAATGTTGTCCACTGTGGGACAATTCTTTGGAATGGAAAATGAGGACCCCCATAACCACCTTAGGAACTTCCTAGGAGTTAGTGACACATTCCTAATCCCTGGAGTTTCCCAAGAAGCCCTGAGGTTATATCTTTTCCCTTACTCTTTAAGGGGCAAAGCCAAAACATGGTTAAATTCTTTACCCTCAGGATCTGTCCTCAATTGGACAGATTTAGCAGAAAAATTCCTAGTCAAATATTTCCCACCAGATAGGAATTCAACCTTTCGTGATGATATCATAAAGTTCAAACAAGCTCCAAGTGAGTCCCTTCACGAAGCTTGGACAAGATTCAAAGACCTTCTCATTAAATGTCCACACCATGGCATTCCATGGTGTATCCAAATAGAAGTCTTCTTTAAAGGATGCAACCCCAGCACCAGACAAGTTCTAAATTCATCTGCTGGTGGTTCCATGTTGTCCAAGAGTTACAACGAAGCTTATGAGATCTTGGAGAAGATCTCAACATCTCACTGTAGGTGGTCAGACGATCCAGTAGAGCCAACTAGGGCTCAAGACAAGGATGCTCTAAGCGCCATGAGCACCCAAATAAACGCCCTGACCAACCTAGTTAAGCAAATGGCTCAGGCCAATCTCCAAACCAGTGCCAATACCGCCACAGCCATGTCAATGGGCACCCAACCAAGTCAAGGCGAGGCACCTATCTGTGGATTCTGTGGGGAAGGGCACCCATATGAATACTGCCCTGGGAATCCATCCTCAGTCTGCTACATTGGAAGCCAGCAGCAGCCCAGGAATAACCCCTACTCCAACACCTATAACCCTGGTTGGAGAAACCACCCTAACCTGTCATGGGGTGGCCAACAAAACGCTAACCAAAATTCTAACCAACCAAGACCGAGTGGAACACCTGGTTTCACTCCCCAACATAACCAGTCAATGTACCAAAAACCTTACAATCAACCTGTAGGATCTTCTGTAGAAAGCCTACTCAAGGAATACATAGCTAAGAATGATGCTACTCTTCAGAGCCAGCAAGCTACTCTTAGGAGCCTGGAAAACCAAATAGGCCAATTAGCCAATGAACTTAAAAGTAGGCCCCAAGGTAGACTCCCTGCTGACACCGAGGTACCAAGGAGAGATGGCAAAGAGCAAGTTCAAGCAATTGAACTTAGGAGTGGAAGACCATTGGTGAGCAACACAAAGGACACACCAAAAAGAGTAGAGAACACTGAGTCTAGTGCTCCACTGGAGTCTCTGCCAAACCAAGGTCCACCACCAACTAGCACATCAGGAGCCAGGCTAGAACCAATTATTGAGGAGGTAGAAGAGATTCCAAGGCCTCCACCTATCCTAAGGCAACCTGACGTGCCTGCATATGTGCCACCACCTCCATACCCTCGAAGGCTTAAGAAGAAGCAAGAACAGGAAGTTCATTTTAATAAATTCTTAGAAATACTTAAACAAGTGCATGTTAACATTCCTTTTGTTGAAGTTTTACAGTCTATGCCTTCTTATGTAAAGTTTTTGAAGGACATTATTACTAACAAAAAAATAATTGGTGAGTTTGAAACAGTAAACCTCACCGAGGAGTGCAGTGCCATCCTCCAGAACAAGCTGCCCAAGAAGGAGAAGGATCCTGGTTCCTTCACCTTACCTGTAGAACTTGGAGGCAAGCACGTGGGCAGAGCGCTTTGTGACCTGGGCGCCAGCATAAATCTCATGCCCCTGTCCCTATTCCGCCAGTTGGGAATGGGAGAAGCACGTCCAACCACAGTCACTTTACAACTAGCAGACAGATCCATCGCATATCCAGAAGGTAAGATTGAGGATATTCTAGTTAAAGTTGACAAATTTATTTTCCTTGCAGATTTCATTGTCCTGGACTATGAGGCAGACAAGGAAGTCCCCATCCTGCTAGGTAGACCATTTCTAGCCACAGGTAGGGCACTTATAGACGTCCAAAAAGGTGAGCTTACTATGAGGGTTCATGATGAAGAGGTAAAGTTTAGTGTATATAAAGCTTTAAGGTACCCCTCTGACCTTGAATCCTGTGCTAGTATGGACGTTATTGATTCTTTAATGGAAGAACAATTAGAGCATGTATTATTAACCAAACATGCCAATGAATATGTAGGATTAGATATAGCTGACTTAAATATATCTAACATAATGGATATGCCTGTAGATAACCCACAGCATGTATGTATGAATATAGATTTAACTGATAGAACTGTAAATCCGTTAAAGCCCTCCATTGAGCATCCACCCGTTTTAGAACTTAAACCACTACCCACTCACCTCAAATATGCATATTTAGGAAATAATGATACACTGCCTGTAATTATTTCTTCTAAACTAAGTGAAGAGCATGAGGGTGAATTAATTTTACTGCTTAAGCAACATAGGAAGGCTATAGCATGGACTATTGCTGATATTCGAGGCATTAGCCCTTCTTATTGCATGCACAAAATTATACTAGAGGAAGAGCACACACCTAGGGTAGATCACCAGCGTAGGTTAAACCCCTCTATGAAAGAGGTAGTGAAGAAAGAAATAATAAAATGGTTAGATGCAGGAGTGATCTTCCCAATAGCTAGTAGTCAGTGGGTGAGCCCCATCCAATGTGTACCTAAAAAGGGGGGAATAACTGTGGTAGTCAATGAGAACAACGAACTGATTCCAACAAGGACTGTCACAGGGTGGAGAGTGTGTATGGATTACAGAAAATTAAACAAAGAGACTAAAAAAGACCATTTCCCTATACCGTTCATTGACCAGATGCTAGACAGAATAGCTGGTAGAGCCTATTATTGTTTCTTAGATGGCTATTCAGGCTATAATCAAATTACTATAGACCCTAAGGATCAAGAGAAGACCACCTTCACTTGCCCTTTTGGAACGTTTGCCTTCCGCAGAATGCCTTTTGGCTTATGCAATGCACCGGCAACTTTCCAAAGGTGCATGATGGCAATCTTCTCCGAGTTGGATGAGTCCATGATAGAAATATTCATGGATGACTTCTCAGTTTTTGGGGATTCATTTAAAACCTGTCTAGAAAACTTAGGACAAGTCCTGGCTAGGTGTGAGGAGACCAACCTAGTCCTAAATTGGGAAAAGTGCCATTTTATGGTAGATGAGGGGATTGTCTTAGGACACAGAGTGTCAAGGGCAGGTGTAGAAGTTGATCGGGCCAAGATAGAGATCATAGAGAAGTTGGTAGAGCCCCAGAATGTCAAAGCCATTAGAAGCTTCTTAGGGCATGCTGGCTTCTACAGAAGGTTCATTAAGGACTTTTCTAAGATAGCCAAGCCTCTGTGTGAGCTATTAGAGCTAAATAGACCCTTCATCTTCTCTAAGGAATGTGTAGTAGCTTGGACCACCCTTAAGAAAGCACTAGTCACAGCCCCTATCATAGTAGGACCAAATTGGGATCTTCCCTTTGAGATGTTATGTGATGCCAGTGACTATGCTGTAGGAGTGATGTTAGGCCAGAAGATTGACAAGCTAACACACCCTGTCTATTATGCTAGTAAGACCTTGAATGAGGCTCAATGTAATTATACAACTACTGAGAAAGAGATGCTTGCTGTAGTGTTTGCCTGCGAAAAATTTAGAAACTATATTGTAGGCACTAGGACAATTGTATACACTGACCATTCTGCCTTGAAATATCTTATGAGAAAGGCTGATGCCAAGCCTAGGTTGATTAGGTGGGTGTTATTGCTGCAGGAATTTGATTTGGACATTCGGGACAAGAAAGGATGTGAAAATGTGGTTGCAGATCACTTGTCTCGATTGCAGCACAATTGCGAAAAAATTGCGGAGACCGCAATTTCTGATGCTTTTATTGATGAACATGTCTTTGCTTTGGCTCATCGTGATAACGATGAGGAACCTTGGTTTGCTGACATTGCTAACTTCCGTGCATCACAGGTATTGCCAGTGTTCAAGGGAGGACAAGAGAAGAAGAGGTTCCTTCATGAAGCAAGGAAATTCATCTGGGATGACCCCACACTTTACAGAACCTGTGCTGATGGCTTGCTAAGGAAATGTGTTTCAGCTGCTGAAGCGAAGTCTGTGCTGCAGCACTGTCACTCATCTCCTTATGGTGGACACTTTGGTGGTCAAAGAACAGCTGCGAAGGTATTTCAGAGTGGCTACTATTGGCCAACAATCTTCAAGGATGCCCACAACTATGCCCACAGCTGTGATGAGTGCCAAAGGACAGGTAACCTCAGTCGCAAGGATGAGATGCCCCTCACGTACATTTTAGAGTTGGAGCTCTTTGATGTGTGGGGCATTGACTTCATGGGACCATTCCCTCCATCATCAGGTAACCTGTACATATTAGTAGCAGTGGACTATGTGTCCAAGTGGGTAGAAGCCAAAGCATGTCCTAATAATGATGCTAAAACAGTCACCAACTTCTTGCATAGGCACATTTTCACTAGATTTGGGACTCCTCGTGCTATCATTAGTGATGAGGGGTCACATTTCATTAATAAGGCTATGGAGAAAGTATTGGCTAAATATAACATTAGACATAGAGTAGCCACTCCCTACCACCCACACTCAAATGGCCAAGCTGAAATTTCCAATAGGGAGATAAAGAACATCCTAGAAAAGGTAGTCAAACCTAATAGAAAAGACTGGTCATTTAAGCTTGAGGATGCACTTTGGGCTTATAGGACAGCATATAAGACACCTCTAGGTATGTCTCCTTATAGGCTGGTATATGGCAAGGCTTGTCACTTACCACTTGAGTTAGAAAACAAAGCATTTTGGGCCATGAAGGAATTGAATTTTTGTGTAAAGGATGCGGGGACACTGAGGTCTTTGCAGTTACATGAACTTGATGAGCTTAGGCATATGGCCTATGAGAATGCCAAAATGTATAAAGAAAAGACCAAAATATGGCACGACAGTAGAATTAGGATCAAAGACTTTAGGAAAGGCCAACTTGTCCTATTATTTAACTCACGTTTAAAGATATTTCCAGGCAAACTAAAGTCCAGATGGTCGGGCCCATTTGTTATTACTAATGTCTTTGTTCATGGTGCGATAGAGATAAAAAACTTGCAGCAAGGACAGCCATTTATGGTCAATGGTGCTAGATTGAAGCACTACTATGAGGAAGGAGATGTGAAGACTCTCTCGGCCTTCCTCTTGCATGAAGCATGAAGTTACAAACGAGAGGGAACGAGTGGTTACTGTGCTCGTTTAGTCAAGGCCAATGCCTTAGTTTATTTTTTCTGTTTTTCCGATTATCGTTTGTATGTTTTGTGGTGTGATTTTAATTGCGTATTTAATGTTTTTTTTATTTGTTTTTGCAGGGATTCGAAAGAGGGGATCAAGGAGAGTAAATCCAGCTTTTAAAATCAAGAAACGGTTGAGCCAAATAAAAGATACGGACGAGCAAAGTTTGAGATTTTGATGAAAAAATATCCCTGGAATTGCGCTGGAATTGCTGGATTCGCAAAAAAGAGCCGTTGGGATTTTTCCGTTGCCTTTATATCCGTTGGAAAGCGCTCGATCGATACGATTCTCTCATTCTCTGATTTCCAAGAACTCTGCGATTCTTTTCATCTTTGATTCTACTCTCAAGATCACCAAGATTCGACAATGGTGTCCACACGGGCTGAAAGATCCGCAGCCAAGAAGAAGGCTGATGACGCAGCTGAAGCGGCTGCGAGGGAAGCACTGCTCACCCTTGCAGATGATGGTGCCGTTCGCACCGGACCTCTTCCTAAGCTTCCTATCCGTAGGAAGAAGTGGAGGGTTGTCACTGAGATCCCTGCTGGACCATCTGAGCCAGCGGGCACGCCTAAGAAACGCCGGTGGAGTGTCGAGA
Source organism: Herpetospermum pedunculosum (assembly GCA_028017165.1). Classification (NCBI taxonomy): domain Eukaryota; kingdom Viridiplantae; phylum Streptophyta; class Magnoliopsida; order Cucurbitales; family Cucurbitaceae; genus Herpetospermum; species Herpetospermum pedunculosum. The sequence continues at coordinate 36,587,018 of CM051531.1, forward strand.
TGGCCGCCGAACCAAGCACAGCAAAGACTCCCTCTGTGGAGAGTCAAGAAACTGATCGTGCATCCCACGAGTCAGCCAAAGAAGGTTCGTCGCCATCCGCATCACCTGCGCACAGCCCTTCACCATCTGAACCAGTGCCAAGCGCAAATTCGTCACCGCCTGCACAGAGCTCCGAGTTGTCTCCAGCACCTCAGAGTTCTGAACCGACACCTGCAGCAGCGCAGAGTCCTGAACTGCCGTCTTCGCCACTGAGTTCTGCGCAGACACCATCAGCAGAGCACAATCCCACGCCATTGCACAAGTCTCCACGGCCTGATCCTGAATTCCCATACGGGGATTATCAAGAGTCCACGCAGGGCAGTGGCGATGCTGGGGAAGACGAAGTCTTTTGTCCCATGAGGGAAGACAACCCTGATGTTCCTGCACAGCAGGATGATTCCATGGAGGAGACGTTGGGGGCATGCCTCCAGCAGATCAACATTAAGAAGAAGAAGAAGGCCAAGATTGTCAAGGCCAAGAGATCCAAGAAGCTGAAGAAGAAGAAGGCCAAGAGAGTGCCTTCAGCAGACAAAGAAAGCACGGAGCCATCACTTAAAAGGCTCAAGGTTGAGGCTGCCGAGTCAGCCAAGCCAGCAGATAAGGGGAAAGCCAAACTCTACCCTGAAGACGAACCTCAGTCAGTGAGGTATGTCTCATCTGATGCTGAATCCAGGGGTGCTGAGTTAAGGAAGAGGGAGTTGCTGCACGAGAAAGGCTTCCTCGACCGACCTGCTGACCTGCCGCAGTTCTTGCGCGCAGGGGTGATCAACCACGGCTGGGAGGAATTCTGCAGACCGCCTAATCCAGCATACACGAGCATGGTGTATGATTTCTACGCCAATGTGCTCAGCCCTGAGGATGGCCTGTCTGTGGTCAGAGGGGTAGAAGTAGATTTCTCAGCCAAGGCCATCAATGAAGCCTTTGGTCTCAAGGGCCAAACTCATACAGATTATGCACGGATTGTCGATGAGCCTACTGAGGCAGTTTTGGAAGAGGCCATTCGGACTATTGGCCAGCCTGAAGCTTCTTGGACCGTGTCACGCAATGGGAGGCACACTCTCATGAGTGCCAACCTCACGGCTAAGGCAGCTGTTTGGTTTTCGTTCGTGCGAAGGAGATTGTCCCCGGTGACTCACGAGACAACAATAAACCAGAGCCGATCGCTGCTGGTGTATGCGATCATGAGAGGTCTCACGATTAACGTGGGAGAAGTCATCACTGCGGCCATTGCTGAATGCGCCAAGAAAGGTAAGGGACCACTGTTTTTCCCTAATACCATAACCAAGCTATGTTTGCTTGCAGGAGTCCCCACCGAGCGTTTGGAGCAGCAAATGGCTTACACAGGCCATTTGGAGCTTCCTGCTAACCTGAGGCTGAGAAGAAAGGGGAATATGGAGTTTGAACTGGATAGGCTGGCTGCTGAACAGTCTCTATCCATGGCCTGCTTAATGGATATGCAGAGAAGAGTGGCTCAATGGGCCACTTATGCGCAGGCGAGGGACAAGGAAGTTGCAGATCAGCTGGGGTGCCTCTTCCCTGAGTTCCCTACCAATCTTCTAACTCCATGGGTGCCCCCAAGACCAAGACAACCTGATGAGGATGACGAGAATTGAGTGCTGGTTTGAAGTGCACTAAAGGGAGTATTGCTGTTCCCTTAGAAAAAAAAACAATTTTCTGCTTTCTGATAGGACCATGTGAATTATGCTGTTTTTGGTTCAATTTTGATCTGTTTTAGATGTTTCGTTTTATGTTTTTTCTTTTGCTTAGTATAGTTTGATGTTAGCTGACTAGGTAGGATAGTTTAGTTTTATTTTTAGGAAGCTTGAGTGACTGGAAAAAGCATGCTTAGGGGCCTTAATCAATGTTATATCTGCCCTGATCTAATTGCGAAATAATTGCGGTACCCGCAATTTTCATGACTAAAAGCATGTTTTGGACTGTCTGTTTAGCTAGGCTGTGATCTGTTTAAATTCTATCTTTTCCTGCTAACATGACCGCCTTATATAGCTTATCTAAATGCATGCTGGATGAGTGTCATAAGACACCCTTTGATAGTTTAAATCGACCTCTAAAAAGCTCAGCATGCACAGCTTTAAGCCCTTAACTGTCTGTTTTTTGTTAATTTTCTGCTACTGTGATATTTTCTTTTCAATGTTCTGTCTATGCCTAGGGCTTTAGATTCTCTTTGTTTTACCTTAGACTAGATGCTTCTAGGACAAGTTTGGGGGTGTGCCACCTCAGACACTCATTGGGGACAATGAGTAGTTGAAGTTTGGGGGAGGCCACCCTAGGCCTAGGAACATTCCTCTCTCCCTTAGAAACATAAGCATTCTTCTTCTCCTTTACAAAAAAAAATGATGAACTAACAAAAAAAAAAAAAAAAATGATGAAAAATAGAATAAAGAGGGGGGTCTCTCTTAGGTTGCTAAGTAATCAGTGCCAAGTGTGTGACCCACAAGTGGCATTGCATCAAAAGGCAACCAAAGGAGAGGTCCCACCTAAGTAAGAAAAAAAAAGGGAAGAAGAATAGGGAAGAAGAATGTAGACCTAGGAGTTATAACTTTGTGGCTTAGGTGTCCTATTTAAAAAGAACTCTGATCCTCAATTAGCTAAGCACAAAGTTGTAACTTGTAGGTTTGTTTAGGGAGATGAGTGTTTTTCCAATGTAGTGATGCCAGGGTTTAGGTTGTTCTTGAAAGTACTACTGTCACCGTTAATACTAAGACTGGCATGACTCTAAGGAATCCTAGACACATTAAAAATAAAGCTAGAAGCATGTACTGAGTCTGAGGTAAAGCTAGGCAGAATTTGAAACCTTAGGGATAGTGGCATGATATGACAAAAGCAAATAGATCAGTTGTAGGGAGTTAATAAAAACAGGTGAGTGTTAGGCAGGCAAAGTCAGAAGAAGCTAGGGGAGTTTTGAACTGAGAAGTGTGTCACAGGACAGCAGTGCTATAGATAGGGGTATAAGGGAGTCAGTAGGTGGTTAAAGAAGGAGAAACAGAAGCCTAAGTAAGTCCTTAGTATGCTTGAGGACAAGCAAAACCTTAAGTTTGGGGGTGTGTTAAGTCTCTGAAAGTGACTTATTTAGGACCCATTTAGCTTAGGATGATGTACACTTTTAGGTGTTTTTGATAGCATTTAGCCTAAACCTATGCTTTAATATGAGAATTAGAAGAAGGTAGCTAATCTAGGACTTATGTACAATAGGTAGAAAAAGGGTTGAAAACCGAAGGAAAAGAATGAAAAAATGAGCATTGCGAATGAATTGCGAAAACATTGCGGTGACCGCAATTATTCAAGTGAAAACCGTAAGTTGACTGATCTTTTTCAGTTAATTTCCGTAATTTCAGGGATTCGTTCTTTCTCCTCCATCCATTCTGATATATGACGTTGAAGATTGATGGTTCTCCTTGGCCCAAACGCACCTGCAAACTACTATAAAAGGGGGCCAAAGTCGGAGGTTTGATCATCATTCGAAGCGCAGAAGTCTTCTCGCAGTCCATCATTTCTCTCTGTTTTCCTTTACCGTCTGTTGGAGTGGGAGTCTCAGCTGTTGGAATCGATAATCTGATAGGAAGGAGAGGAGATTCTTCTTCTCTCTCGATTGGATTCATCCAAGCAAGGCTGACCTCTCATCCCTTTCATTCGAGGCGACTGCAACGAAGCTTTCAAGCAACCTTTACTGCTTTTCTGTCTTTTTCTTCTCATTTCCAGCTTTGATTAGTTGTTGTTCTAGTTTAGTGTTTTACTTACTGCATTTCGTTGTTGTCTGTCTTGGAATCATTTCTTTCAAAGCTTTCCTTTGTCGTTCAAACACTCAAAGTAATCAAAGTACAATTCTGCATTTCACAGTTTCCACCTTTTCTGCTACGGTTTTGTCTTGCTGTTTTAAGCACATTTCTCTTCTAAGCATGTCTGTTTTATCTACCCTTTCTGTTCTCCATATATCCATGAGTAGCTAAGTCACTTAGGGGCATGCTAATGACAGAACTATAGGCTAAAAAACGTGAACCAAGCATGTAGGATCGCCTTCGAAACATTGATTGTATGTAAGCTTCATCCCACGGGCAATTTCGATTGGCCATCCATTTTGTCCAAAGAACTCCTAACCTCTGGAAGGAGTAAGAGTTCAGAGTCATATAATCATGCTAGCCTTTCACGGTAATCAGAAAACGGCTTAGGAATAAGCGTTTTCCTAGTACAAACTAAACACTCCTGTTTTAACAAGATGCTTAAGACCTTACTTTGAAGTCGAGTAAACTTAAGACTCTAATGCATGGAATCGGACGATACTTGAGATAGAGTGAGTTTGATGTATAGAGAGTTGATCCAGTGCTTGAGAATCGTAATAAAATGCCTATAGGATAGTCATTAGTAGCCTTTAATTCACCCATTTACACACTTTCGCTGTTATTCAATTGCGGTAACATTGCGGTCCTCGCAATTCTGCCATTTTATCATTCTGTTTAGCTGTTTTCTTCTTCGTTTATCAATTCCATCTCTTGTCCTTTGAGTCTGATTTCAACTTTAATTTGTTTATGTTGCATCCCTTTACACATTCAGCAAAAACTAGATAATTAAAAACCAATTTTACCCCTTCAAATCCACCCCATCTTTCTTAACAAACACACTTCGCGAATAGCTAAACATAAGTCTCTGTGGAAAAAACGAATGAAATATACTTACTACTTGCTGTGAGACCATGTATGCTTGCATGTTCTAAGTGCTCTCTCTACCTTATTGCTTATTTATCTTTTACACTGAGCACGCAACACACACCCCCAAACTTAAGTAGAAGCATCTAGTTCTAAGTTAAAAGCAAGTAAACTTTAAAAATCTAAGGGTTGGAATGACTCTCCTAGGTTGGATAACACATCAAGCAAAGGTTTATTTAAAACAAACGGTAAGGGCTTACAGGGCACATGCTTTGTTAACTTATGAAGCTAAGTCAATCCTTAAAGAATGTACTCGACACTCATCCAGCAAATTCAACAAACAGAAAACAGCTCACAGAGAATCACATTCAGCTAAGTAGGAAGACATAAAAACATGACAAATAGCAGAAAAGACATTGCACAGCAATAGCATGCTTGGATATGTCTAATGAGAACATGCTGACTTTAGACAAAACATGCTGGAGAGGGCTATGCGAAGAGTGCAAGGAAAACGCAATTAATTCAACAGAGCAGATATGGCATTGATCAAAGCTCCTAACTACTCTAACTCTATTGTGGCCCATGTGGCTTGTGGAAATTTAAAGATAACAACACAGAACTATCTACACTAACTAAACTAAGTTAAACTAATCTACGTTACTCGAAACTAAGCTACTCTATTGAAATTTAAAACAGAACAACAATTGATATTTTGGGGGGGGGGGGGGGAGGGGGTATCCGGTTAACAGAAAAGCAGGGTGAGGGAATAAAGAATACTCCCTCGAATGCCGACGGTCAATGGCATTCATTCATTTTCTTCTTCTTCTTCTTCATCAATCTTCTCCACATTTGGAGGCATCTAGGGGTTCAGCAAGGCAGCAGGGAATGCAGGGAAGGTGCACCTCAAATGCTCAGCTAGTCCTATGTCTCTTGCTTGAGAGTACTCAGCCCATTGGGCTAGCTTTTGTTGTATATCCAGCAAACATGACATAGAAACAGCCTGAGCAGAGGCAAGGCTATCAAGCTCAATCTGCATATTGCCCTTCCTCTTCAGCTTCAGGTCGCTTGGCAGCTCTAAGTGGCCTGCATAGGCGAACTTCTTCTCCTCTCTAGTCACTGCCACTCCTGCGCGAAGACACGACTTAGTTATGGTATTGGGGAAGAAGAGTCTGCCCTTTCCCTTCTTGGAGCATTCAATAATGGAGGCAGATATGAGCTCGCCCACATCAATGGTGAGCCCTTTCATGATTGCATACACTAGCAAGGACCTCCCTTGATTAATTGTCGTCTCATGTGTGACAAGAGTTATCCTTCTCTGAATCAAGGAGAACCATACGGCTGCCTTGTCCTTTAGAGCTGCACTCATCAATGTATGCTTCCCCTGTTTAGAAACCGCCCATGTTGCCTCAGGCGTGCCTATCTCGCTCAAAGCCTCCTCCAGGATTGCCTCAGATGGTTTGGCCATGATCCTTGCATACTCCGAATTCTTATGCTCCCTGAGAGCATAAATTTCATTGATCGCCTCGGGTGAGAAGTCTATCTCAACGCCTCTTACTGTGGAATAGCAGCCTTCGGGATGGATGAGGTTGGCATAAAAATCATAGACCATCTCTGAGTAAGCTTGGATTGGTGGCCTACACAATTCTTCCCAACCATGATTGACAATGTCTGTGCGCAAGAATTGCGGCAGGTCCGTAGAAGTATCCAAAAATTCTCTTTCATGGAGGAGGTCTCTCTTCATCAAAGTCACACCCCTAGCCTTCGCTGCCTCAGACACATACCTCTCAGCTGGAGGTTCATCCTCTTGATACATTTTTCTTTTGCCTTTCGCCTTGGTCTTGGCCTTAGCTGCCTCAACAACTTCCGTCTTCATCTTCTTGGCAGAGGGTTCAGATTCGGTTTTCTTTTTCTTGGCTTTCTTTGAAGCCTTTGGCCTTTTCGCCTTTATGATTACAGGGGTCCTCTTCTTAGGCACCGATTCTGTCCTTTTCTCTAATCCAGCCACCACTTCAGCAGCCACTCGTTTGATGCATGCATCTATTGTTTCGGTCACATGTGACCTTCTCTCCATCTCTTCTTCAACAGGACTTTTATCCCTCAGGGAGCTGTCGTCTTCCTCTCCCCCTTGCATATCAGGGCTAACGTCCCTGATGGGGCTGATGATCTCCTCGCTTTTCTCCGCATCACCAAGTGTGGTAGATGCCGAATTCGACTGCGCTGGAGGAGAGACCTCGGTCCCTGACTGCTGTTGCGTAGCCGATTGGCTTTGCATGGCAGTTTCGAACGATGGTACGCTGGTGGTGGGGCTTTCTTCCCTCGTGTCTTCTCTGATCTTGGTCTTGGGATCCCTTCCGACCGTGACCTTTCTCTTTCTTTTGGCAGGGGCCTTCCTAGGCTCAGGGGGATTGGCTGCCTCAGCCGAAGCTAAGGAGATCAGGGCATCCCCTGCCATAGCCGTTTCTTCCGTTGTGGGAGAAGGTTTAGTTGGGGTGGAGCCTTCAGCTTCTTGACGGCGAGATTCTCGTGTGGATACCATGATTTTCTTGGAGGTAAAGAAACGAATTTTCGGGAAGAAGAAGGAAGAATTTCTATTGAGAGGTCGGGGGTTTCGGATTTGTGAATGGGAATAAGCTGCAGCCTTTCCCTATTTATAACCGTTTGCACAATTAAAGGCTACGCCTTTGCGGACTCCGCAACGTAATCACAATGCCTCAAATCTCTCGAAAATCTTTAAAATGTTACCGTTGGGGATTTATTTCTCGTTTTGGCGTCTACCGCAAAATCTTAACAATCCTCAAATCTCTGATGATTCTCCCTATATCTTCTCCCTACCTCTTTATTGATCCATCCAAATTGCCGTTAGGATTTCAATCATCACCCTCCTAATTTTAATCAACATTAAACAAAATTAATAAATTTCAAAAATTTAAAACAATAAGATCACAACCATTAAATAAAAATAACTATTTCGTATTCTTTCAACTTTTGAGCACAAGGATATTTCTCATAACGCCCCTGCTCATCCCTTCTTGGTTGCATTCAAACTTCGGACAAGAGGAACGCTGAGAGCGTTCTCACATCCCCTTCCTCGTAATAGTGCTTTAATCTTGCACCATTCACTATAAACGGTTGGCGTTGTTCCAAATTTTGGATCTAAATTGCACCATGCACAAACACATTAGTAATTACAAAGGGACCAGACCAACGAGACTTAAGCTTTCCAGGAAACAACTTCAATCGTGAATTAAATAATAAAACATGTTGGCCCTTTTTAAAATCTTTTATCCTAAGTCTACTATCATGCCAAATTTTAGTTTTTTCTTTATACATTTTAGCATTCTCGTATGACATGTGCCTTAGTTCATCTAATTCATGTAATTGCAGAGACCGCAATGTTCCCGCATCGGTCACGCAAAAGTTTAACTCCTTTAAAGCCAAAAAAGGCTTTGTTCTCTAATTCAAGGGGAAGGTGACATGCTTTTCCATAAACTAGCCTATAGGGAGACATTTCTAAAGGTGTTTTATATGCAGTTCTATATGCCCACAGTGCATCATCTAATTTAAAAGACCAATCATTTCTATTAGGTTTTACAACCTTTTCAAGTATACTTTTGATCTCTCTATTAGAAATTTCAGCTTGCCCATTTGAATGAGGATGATAAGATGTTGCCACCCTATGCCTAACATTATACTTAGCTAGCACCTTTTCCATAGCTTTGTTTATGAAATGTGTTCCCTAATCACTTATGATGGCACGTGGAGTGCCAAATCGTGTGAAGATATGTCTATTAAGAAATTTTATAACAGTTTTAGCATCATTTAAAGGACATGCAACTGCTTCAACCAATTTCGAGACATAGTCTACAGCTACTAAAATATATAGATTACCAGCAGATGGTGGGAATGGACCCATGAAGTCAATACCCCATACGTCAAAGAGTTCTAACTCTAAGATGTATGTCAAAGGCATCTCATCCTTCCTACTGAGGTTACCTGTTCGTTGACATTCATTGCAATTGTGTGCGTAGTCATGTGCATCTTTGAAGATTGTTGGCCAGAAATAGCCACTCTGAAATACCTTCGCAGCAGTTCTTTGACCAACAAAATGTCCTCCATACGGGGCTGTATGACAATGCTGCAGAATGGATCTTGCTTTAGCAGCTGACACACATTTTCTTAGCAATCCATCCGCACAGCACTTGTAAAGAGTTGGATCATCCCAAATGTACTTCCTGGCATCATTCCAGAACTTCTTCTTGTCTTGTCCTTTATTGAATTCAGGTAACACCTGCGAGGCAAGAAAATTGGCAATGTCAGCAAACCATGGCTCAAAATTATTATCACAATGTAATAAAACAAAAATATGTTCATCAATAAACGAATCCAACATTGCGGGCTCCGCAATAGATTCGCAATGACTCTGCAATCTTGATAAGAGGTCAGCAACCACGTTTTCACATCCCTTTTTGTCTCGTATTTCTAAATCAAATTCCTGCAAGAGTATCACCCATCTAATTAGTCGAGGCTTGACATCAGCCTTTCTCATTAAGTACTTTTTTTGCAGAATGATCAGTATATACAATTGTTTTGTTTCCTACAATATAGGCTGTGAATTTCTCACATGCAAACACTACGGCTAACATTTCCTTTTCAGTAGTAGTGTAGTTGCATTGAGCTTCATTTAATGTTTTACTTGCATAATAAATGGGGTGTTGTTGCGTGCTCAATGTGTTAAAATAATTAAGCAATAAGAGAGAGAGAGCACTCAGAACATGCAAGCATACACGATCTTATAGCAAGTAGTAAGTATTTTTTCATTCGTTTTCCCACAGAGATTTATTATGAGCTACTGGTGAAGTGTATTGTTAAGAAAGAATGGGTGGATTTGAAGAGGTGGAATTGGTTTTAAATTGTCTAATTTCTAAGGAATATGTAAAGGGCAGCAACATAAACAAGTGCAAGTCGAAGATAAACTCAACTGAAAAGAGAAGAGATTAATAAACGAAGAGGAAAATAGCTAAACAAAATTATAAACTTAGCAGAATTGCGGAAACAGCAATTCTACCGCAATGTTACTAACAGCGAAAGTGTGTAAAATGGAGAAACAAGGGCTACTAATGACTCCTCTATAGGCATTTTCTCACGATTCTCAAGCATTGGGTCAACTCTCTATGCATCAAACTCACTCAATCTCATGTATCTTCCGATTTCATGCATTAGATTCTTTAGTTTACTCATGTCCAAGTAAGGTCTTAAGCATCTTGTTAAAGCAGAAAGTTATGGTTTGTACTAGGAAAACGCCTATTCCTAGGTCGTTTTCTGGCTACCTTGAAAGGCTAGCATGAGTGTATGACTCTGAACTCTTACTCCTTCCAGAGGTTAGGAGTTCTTTGGACAAAATGGATGGCCAATCGAAATTGCCCGTGGGATGAAGCTTACATACAATCAATGCTTCGAGAGCTATCCTACATACTTGGTTCACGTTTTTTAGCCTATAGTCTTGTCATTAGCTTGCCCCTATGTGACTTAGCTACTCATGGATATAGACAGAACAGAAGTAGAAGATGAAGTAGACATGCTTTAGAAGAAATTTAAAGACAAACAGCAAGGACAAAACAGCAGCAGCAAAGAGAAGAAACTGTGAGATGAAGAATTGTGCTTTGATTACTTGATTGTTTGAATGAACAAAGGAAAGCTTAAAGTAAATAACATAAAGACAAAAAGCAACGAAATGAAATGAACTAGCCACTAGAAAGGAAACAACAACTAAACAGAGCTGGAAATTAGAAATAAAAGACAGAAAGCAGGTAATTGAGCTTGAACGCCTCGTCGCAACTGCCTCGGCTGAAGGATGAGAAAGATCAGCCTTGCTTGGATGAATCCAATCGGGAGAGAAGATGAATCTTCTCTCCTTCCTATCAGATTGTCGACTCCAACAGCTAAACCTCGCAAACCAACAGACGGCAAAGAAAAACAGGAGAAAAGATGGAGCTACGAGAAGACTTCTACGCTTTCGGATGATGATTGAACCCTCGACTTTGGCCCCTTTTTATAGTAATCTGCAGGTGCATGTGGGCAAAGGAGAACCATTCATCCTCAACCTCGTACTTCAAAATGGATGGAGGAGAAAGAACGAATCCCTGAAATAACGGAAAATAACATAACAAGATCAGTCAACTTACGGTTTTCACTTGAAACATTGCGGTTTTAGCAATGTTTCCGCAATGCTACCGCAATGCACAATTTTCATCTTTTAACTTCGGTTTTCATTCCTTTTCTTTCCTTTTGCACACAAGTCCTAATTTAGCTACCTTCTCTTAATTCTCATATATAAGCATAGGTTTAAGCTAAATCCTCTCAAAAACACCTAAGAGTGTGCATCTTTCTAAGCTAAATAAGTCCTAAATAAGTCACTTTTGGAGACATAACAGGTGTGTTAATTTATCTCTCTTCTGGCCAAGCATGGCTCCAATTGCATAATCACTCGCATCACACATCAATTCAAAGGGCATATCCCAATTTGGACCGATTATGATTGGAGCTTTTACTAGGGCAGTTTTAAGCTTAGTCCAAGCTAACAAACATTCATCTGAAAAGATAAAAGTTCTATTTAACTCTAGCAGCTCACAGAGGGGTTTGGAGATTTTTTAAAAGTCTTTTATGAATCTTCTATAGAACCCTGCGTGTCCTAAGAAACTTCTTATCGCTTTTACATTCTTAGGTTCAACTAACTTTTCAATGACTTCTATTTTGGCCCTATAAACTTCTATTCCTGCTTTGGACACTCTATGTCCTAATACTATGCCTTCTTCCACCATGAAGTGGCATTTTTCCCAATTCAAGACTAGATTGGTTTCCTCACACCGAGTGAGAACTTGTCCTAGATTGGCTAAACAATGGTTAAAGGAATCACCAAACACTGAAAAATCATCCATGAATATTTCTACTATGGATTCATCTAGATCAGAAAAGATCGCCAACATACATCGTTGGAATGTTGCTGGTGCATTGCAGAGGCCGAATGGCATTCTGCGAAAAGCATACGTGCCAAATGGACATGTAAATGCTGTCTTCTCTTGGTCTTTAGGGTCTATGGTGATTTGATTATATCCTGAGTAGCCATCTAAAAAGCAATAGAAGGCTTGGCTAGCTAATCTATCTAGCATTTGGTCGATAAAAGGTAAAGGGAAATGGTCTTTTTTTGTTTCTTTATTAAGTTTTCAGTAGTCCATACATACTCTCCATCCTGTGACGGTTCTAGTGGGTATTAATTCATTATTTTCATTGACTACTACTGTCATACCACCCTTTTTTGGTACACATTGGATAGGACTGACCCACTGGCTATTGGATATAGGGAAGATTACACTAGCATCTAACCATTTAATGATTTCCTTTTTTACTACCTCCTTCATGGAGGGGTTCAACCTACGTTGATGCTCTATTCTAGGTGTGTGTCCTTCCTCTAACAGTATCTTGTGCATACAATAAGAAGGACTTATGCCTCTAATGTCAGCAATCGTCCACCCAATTGCCTTTCTATGTTGCTTAAGCAGCAAAATTAACGCATTTTCATGTTGTTCATTCAACTTGGACGAAATAATGACAGGCAATGTGTCTTTCTCTCCTAGATATGCATATTTAAGGTGTTGTGGCAGTGGTTTTAATTCTAACAAAGGTGGTTGTTTAATTGATGGCATCATGGGAGTTGTGGTTCTTTCAGATAGCTCATTGGTCATGCATACATGCTGAGGGGTATTTATGGATGTATCAACAAATTCAGCAATATTTAAATCATCCAAATCAATTTGTGCGTAATCAGCAGCATGCTTAACAAATAACTCATGCTCATGCTCATCTTCAATTAGTGAGTCCAATATATCTACAGTAGCACAGTGTTCAAGGTCAGAAGGGTACCTTAAAGCCTTAAAAACACTAAACTTAACCTCTTCATCATGGACTCGCATGGTAAGTTCACCTTTTTGAACATCAATCAGGGCCCTACCTGTGGCTAAGAAAGGTCTGCCTAAGATGATTGAGACTTCTTTGTCTGCCTCATAGTCCAAGATAATGAAATCTGCGAGAAAAATAAATTTGTCAACCTTGACTAGAATATCCTCAATTTTACCTTCAGGGTATGAGATGGATCTGTCTGCAAGTTGCAAGGTGACTGTTGTTGGACGTGCCTCTCCTATTCCAAGCTGTTGAAATAATGATAAGGGCATGAGGTTTATACTGGCTCCCAGATCACATAAAGCTCTGCCCACATGCTTGCCTCCCAATTCCACTGGCAAAGTGAAGGAACCAGGATCCTTCTCTTTCTTTGGCAGCTTGTTCTGGAGTATGGCATTGCATTCTTCAGTAAGATTAACAGTTTCAAACTCTCCAATGACTTTCTTATTGGTTATGATGTCCTTTATAAACTTCACATATGTTGGCATGGACTGCAATACTTCCACAAAAGGAATATTAACATGAACTTGCTTCAAGATTTCCAAAAATTTATGGAAATGAGCTTCTTGTTCCTGCTTCTTTCTAAGTCGTCTAGAAAATGGCGGTGGTGGCACATAGGTACGCAAATCAGGTTGCCTAATGACAGGGGGAGGTCTTGGAATTTCTTCTGGTTCCTCAATGATGGGCTCAAGCCTCGCCCTTGTTGTTTTTAGTTGTACTTGATCAATGTCAGGCAGAGGGTCCAGTGGAGCACTAGACTCTTCGTTCTCTACTCTCTTTGGTGTTTCTCTGCTACTAATCATCAATGGCCTTCCACTTCTCAGTTCAATAGCTTGAAATTGTTCCTTACCATCCCTTCTAGGATTTTCAGTATCAGCAGGCAGTCTGCCTTGGGGCCTATTCTTTAGCTCGTTTGCCAATTTCCCTATTTGATTTTCTAAACTTCTCAAGGTTGCTTGCTGGCTCTGCAAGGTTGCATCATTCTTGGCTATGTATTCCTTCAGCAAGTTCTCCACTGATGTTCCCATCGGTTGGTTGTTGGCATATTGCTTTTGGTATGGAAGTTGATTACTTTGAGTGTGTTGAGTGAACCCAGGTGGTCCATTTGGTCTTGTTTGGTTTTGCATTTGGCTGGTGCCTTGTTGTCCACCCCAAGAGAAATTAGGGTGGTTTTTCCAGCCAGGGTTATATGTATTTGAATAGGGGTTGTTTCTAGGTTGTTGCTGACTTCCAACATAACACACAGAGGCTGGATTCGCAGGGCAATAGTCATACACATGCCCTTCTCCACAGAATCCACACACGAGTGCCTCTACTTGATTAGCCACTGTTGTGCTTGTTGAAGCAGATGCCAATGTATTGGCATTTTGTTGGATGTTCGTCTGAGCCATTTGCTTCATCAGATTTGTCAATGCATTTATCTGATTGCTCATTGCATTGAGTGCATCCATGTCATGAGCCTTCCTTCTATTTGGTTCCACAGGATCATCTGACCATCGGCAGTGTGAAGTTGAAATTTTCTCCAAAATTTCATAAGCCTCGTTATAGCTCTTTGATAACATAGATCCTCCAGCTGAAGAATTTAAGACTTGCCTCGTGCTGGGGTTACATCCCTTGAAGAATACTTCAATCTGGATACACCATGGGATACCATGGTGTGGACACTTGAGTAGAAGATCCTTGAATCTGGTCCAGGCTTCATGCAGAGATTCATTCTCAGCTTGTTTGAATTTGATGATGTCGTCACGAAAAATTGAGTTCCTATCTGGGGGAAAATACTTCACTAGAAACTTCTCAACTAGGTCTGTCTAGTTGACAATTGATCCGGATGGAAAAGAATTCAACCATGTCTTGGCTTTGTCTCTCAACGAATATGGAAATAGATATAGCCGCAAAGCCTCTTGAGATACTCCTGGAATGACAAAGGTGTCACTGGTAGTACAGATTTGGGAATATCTGCTTAATTCACAGGCTGTCGAAGCCTGACCAAAATGAATTTATAAACCTATTAACCTTAGCTTTGCAGCTAGTGGTAACAGGGTCGATCCATAGAGAAGGACTTAATGTGATTGAAATTAAAGTTCGAAATTCCAAATGGTTGATTGATTGAGTTTTGGTAACTGGGGTTTTTTATCATGCAGCGAGAGAATTAAAATGCTAACGGAAAGATTAAAGAGAAAGAGATTAACAAGTGTACGGTTCAGGGGATTTCGGGATTTCGCTAGACATTCTATCATTCATCATTTAATACGAATCTAAGGCTAACAATTTGTCATACCCGCGGTCGGTTACCTGGGAACCCCCTTTTGTAACCGGCTCCATAATAATTAACTAAATCAGAAAGATCTCAAAGTCTCGTTAGAGTGATCAGCCCCAAATTGACTCTAAACAGTCACTAGCATACCGCGACGAACATTCGACCATGTAATCAAATTGCTAATTGGCTACCCGGCAACCCTAAATTACCCAACAATTATCATGCATAACTCGATACTCCGATTTATTTCATTGTTCTGTGTTACTAGGCGAAAAGGAGAGGCACGTCATCGCTATTCTTTAACTCTAACACATGCTAGAAAACTCGATTGTCCGTTGGCGAAATCTAACACATGCATGGGATTAAGAAAGAACAATAAATGCATACAAATCAGAAGCCAAATCAAAACTCATAGCATGGATTATCAAAATGAAGAAGTCTAACAAATAATCCCTAAATCATCCCGAACCGTTCACAGTACCTTAGCCGACCATGGAGAGAGTCGTCACAAACGCTCCCATGGATGCCTTGGCCATAATCCCTAACTTACATACAATGGAAAGCTCCAAGAAATGGCCATAAATGGCGGAGCAAGAAGAAAAACTAATAAAAACCCGAGAGGTAGAAGATGAAGCAAAGAAGATGGCTGCAAAATCGTCCTTACAACCCTTTAAATCCGTCGGAGCGTCGAGATGCTGCGACCTAATGAATCCGCGCGCGCCTCGCGATGGCGTCGAGACGCTGGGCGAGCGTCTCGACGCTGGCCCGATAATTTCCTGCGCGCGCGCCCCTCGGAGCGTCTCGACGCCGCGGCAGGGTCTCGACGCCAGGCAGCGTTGAGCAAGCGTCTCGACGCTGTCTGCTCGACGCTTGCTCTCGGGTTTGGGCTGGAAAATTGCCTCTCCTAGGCAATTTTGGTCCGGTTCTTCTTGGATTAGCTTGCCCTTTTCTCGAAGCACTCCCGGGGCGTTAAAACACCGCTTTTAGCTCCGAAACGAGTGCAATGGACGCATGAGCTCTTCGCCGCAATTCTCCTATAAATGAGATATATTAAACAATTAAACACAACATATAGCTTGAATTAGGGAGTGAATAATAGCTCCAAAATGGAGTTATCAGTCACTCACTCCCAGGAAGTTCCTCAAGTGGTTGTGGGGGTCTTCATTCTCCACACCGAAGAATTGACCGACTGTTGACAGCATCTGAAACATTACAGGTTTCAGTTCAAATGAGTGAGCTGTGATTTCAGGACGTATGATGCTCGGATTGAGCTCCTCAGGCATAGGTACAAGATAGGATAGTATAACACTGTCCTTATCATTCGCAATTTCAATGGGATTGCGAGTGTTAAGTGCTCGGTTTGGTGCTTCTTCTGCTCTGTCCATTTCAGCTTGTTGTGGTTCAGATTGCACTGACTCTGCGTGGTCAGCAATGTGCTGAAATACAGGTTAATTTTGAGTTTGCTGATTCGAACGGCGTGCAGCTTCCCTTTTAATTCTATTTCTGTTCCTTAGAGTTCTTTCAGGCTCGGGATCAAACTCTAGATTGTAGTTTGGAAACTCATTCATAAACCAGTGATGTTAGTACCTGCAAAATGGACACAAAAAATTAGCTCCAATCATTTAAGTTCTTTCTAAAATAACACAAATCGTTTTGACTCAACAGAGTCCCCGGCAGCGGAGCCAAAAACTTGTTGCGTGCTCAGTGTGTATGTAAATTAGGTGAGAAGAGCACTCAGATCATGCAAGTATACATGGTCTGCAGCAAGTGATAAGTATGTTTTATATCGTTTTCCCACAGAGACTAAGTTGAGTAAATGTCGATTTTATGCGTGTTAAATTAGTTAAGGTCACCAGGAATGAGTGGATTTTGGATTGAGATACGAAATTGCAAGGACACAAAGAAAACACAAAGATATAGTAATGCAAAAGAACTACAGAGACTACGATATATGTAAAACTGGTATTGCGGGACTCGCAATACCTTCGCAATAGGCTAGCAATAGTTTAAAAGACAAGTAAATCTAAAATAAGGCAAAAGGAGTAAATTCTTAAGGTAGAACAACAAGGTTGGCTAAGAATCCTCCATAGGCATAAACTATGATCAATCAGCAGAGAACAAACATTACATGCATCGTATTCAGCTAGATCTCATATATCTTTCGATTATATGCATTAGATTCATAAGTTACTCATATCCAAGTAAGGTTAAGAACCTATTTATGACTGCATGCGATTAAACGTGCTAGGAGAACACCTATTCCTAGATCACTCTCTAGTTACCATGAAAGGCTAACATGAATGAATGACTCTGAATTCTTACTCCTTCTAGAGGTTAGGAATTCTTTAGAACAAAATGGATGGCCGGTCGAAAATGTCCATGGGATGAAGCTCACATTCATTCAATACATTTATGCTCATTTACATGCTGATTTCTCATAAATATATCCTACAGATTCATCTCAGCTAACCTCTATAAAATTAGCTACTCATGGCTTTCGAAGAACTCAACAAAACTAATTGATTACTCATGAAAAGAAGAACTCAATAAAACTAATTGTTTACTTATAAAAGCAAATCCAATAACAATTCATAAAGCAAACACAACTCAATCCGAAAGCGATACTAAAGGAAAACAGTAGATGAACCGAACAAGAACTAAGAGGAACAGTAGCTAATTCGAAAAGCAATTAAAGAAAGTAGTAGATCGGATGAAGATCCTCTTGACCACGATTCGCCTCGGATGAAGGAGAAGAATGGCCGATCCTGGGAAGGAATTCAATCAGAAGAGAAATGGATCTTCTCTTCCTCCTTTTGAATTATCGACGCCAAGGGATCGTTGGTTCTTCGATCCAACAATCGGGAGAGGGTAATTCGTTTCTGCGATATTGGCTTTTGATTCTCTTCACCGTCGAGTGGTGTTTTGGATTGAATTCCCTTCAATTCAATACTTTGATCCTTCACCTAGCTCTCTTATATAGCCTTCAGAGGTTCCATGGGCTGCGGATCTCCATCCCTTTTGAGGTAACAACCTCACACGTGGCAGCTATAGGAAGGGTTGGCGGCTGAAAAAACGCAGTAGCAAAGACCAGTATTGCGATTGCGTTGCGATCGCAATGCTCTGTTTCCAGCTTCCCTTCTTCTGATCCCATTGCGTTCCTCGCAAAACTTCAGCAATACATTTGCAAGGCATTAATTAGACATTTTTTCATCAATTTATACACTTATGCACAACTTTTTCACATAAGCCTTAAATTAACCTCATTTCACAAAATGTCACGATAAAACACATATTATGCTCATTAATAGTTAAAATGCTCGAAAGACTTCATGAATATCAAGTAATTATAGCCCTAGATAACTCTCTTTTGGAGAGGTAACACATGCTCTATTGTTATAGATTAGCGATGCCTTACCTCTCCTTATCGACTTAGTAACACAGAGAGGTAGAACAAATCGAAGTATCATATTGAGCATTCTGAATGTTGATTACTTTAGGGTTGTCGGGTAATCAATTAGCATTTAGCATGTTTAATTGAATGTTCGTCGTGAAGTGCTAGTGACTGCTTGGGTTATTTTGGGGCTGATCATTCTAATTTAATTAGCGAGCATTGTTTAATTAGGATTGCAAAATTCTGATTAATTTATATGAGGCCGGTTGCTTCAGGGTTGCCGGACAATCGTTCACGTGCGCACTACATTCATCGCCATGCCATAGAATTAATAAATGTTACATTACTTAGCAAATCCCAAAATTCCCAAATCCATCACGTTTGAATCTCAATTACATTTTTACGTTAGCACTTTTTAGACTCATCTTGCATGTTAAAAACCCCCAAGTTTGTGACAATCAATCAATCAATCTATTTACACTTCGAGCAATTAATTTCATCTTTAGACTCTCTCTCTGGTTCGACCCTGTTATCTCTAGCTGCAAAGCTAAGAGCTACAGGTTATAAATTTAATTTTTGGAAAGCTTCGACAGCTTGAGAAATTAGGAGTATTCCAAAATATTCCCACCAAAAATTGGCGCCGTTGCCGGGGAGAGCAACTAAGAGGAAATTTATGTTTGTTTTGGATTTAGGTTGATTGGTTGTTTTCTTAAATTTTTTCTGAATTGTTTGTGTATGTTTGAGATTTTTGTTGTTGTATGGCCCGTTCTTCCGAGTTGAGTGGATTGCAGTGTATTCCTGAGATAGACAGGGAGGAGCGAAGGTTGAGGAGAGACGATCGCGAGGGCCAAAGATTGTTTGACGAAGAAGGATTCGGTTCTTTCTTGCGCGACGAGATGACACAAGGAGAAGTGCCAAGGACACTGAAACAACTGGCAACGCTAGATCTGAATCAGCAAGCGCTCTGCATCACGTACCCAGTGGTAGCAGGTAACTTTGAATTAAAGTCAGGTTTAATTCACCAGTTGCCTTCTTTTCATGGTAATGCAGGCGAGGACGAGAACAAGCACTTGATGGAGTTCCATTGCGTGTGTTCGGGGATGAAACCCCCAGGCGTCACGGAGGAGCAGCTAAATTTAAGGGCATTCCCCTTTACCTTGAAGGACAAAGCCAAGGACTGGCTTTATTACTTGCCCTCCGGATCGATCACGACGTGGCAAGAAATGAAGAGGGTTTTATTGGAAAAATATTTTCCTGCCTCTCTTGCCACCACGCTGAGGAAGAGAATTTATGGAATTACCCAAGACGTGGGTGAGTCTTTGCACGAGTACTGGGAACGCTTCGGGCGCCTGTGCGCAAGCTTCCCACATCATCAGATCGCCGACTAGTTGCTCATTCAGTATTTCTATGAGGGGATGACTCATCATGATCGGCAGATGATCGACGCAGCGAGTGGAGGGGCACTGATTGACAAGACCCAAGCCGAGGCCAAACAGTTGATAGCCAACATGGCGGCTAACTCGCAACAGTTCAGAATTCGTGGAGCAGGACAAGTCCACCAGGTTAGTCAGGTCAATGAGATGAGTGAAATGAAGGCCCAAGTGGTCGAGATTAGAAATTTGTTGAAAAAATTTGTTGGAGGAGGAAATCGAGAGAAGAAAGAGGTTAATGCCATCGGGGGATATGCTTCCAACCCTAGGAAGTATGATCCGTATTCGAACACGTACAACCCCGGATGGAGAGACCACCCGAATTTGAGCTATGGGAACAGGGATGGACAACAGCGTTATCAGGGTCAGTCATTCGATAGATCTCAGAACCCCACCCAAGCTCAAGCCTCCAGTTCCACAAATGGTTGTGTCAATTAACAAGATTGAAAGCAACAACTCAGGGAAGCTTCCTTCCCAAACCACAGTGAACTCGTGTGAGAATGTGAGTTCAATCTAGCTGAGAAGTGGGAAAACAGTTCCCTCTAGAGCTGAGAAGGAAGTGAAGAAGAACAACCTGAATGTGTCCTCCCCGAGCCATCCTGAAGGTGAAAATGTTGAGAAAAAGGAAGAACTGAAGAAATGTGTGCAAGAGAATGTTCTCGCAGCACCCTTCCCGAGTAGGCTTGCGAAGCCTATTACTGTGAATGGAGATGAGAAGGTCCTCAAAACCTTCCAGAAGGTGACGGTGAACATTCCGGTCTTGGAAGCGGTGAGTCAAATTCCGAAGTATGCCAAGTTTCTCAAGAGTTGGTGCACAAAGAAAAGGAAGTCAAGAGTGACTGATCAGAGAAAGAAAGAAAACGTCTCGGCGATTCTTCCAGGTTTGTTGCCAACCAAGTGCAATGACCCAGGTACATTTACTATCCCATGCATGATAGGTAGCAAATGAAGGGAATGAACTCTTCATTCCCCGCAGCGGAAGCGTTTGGAATCGTTACTTTGTTTTATTTAGAATTAAACTAAAATACAGGCTAAGCATATAATACAATTACCTTTTGAAGATCAATCATCTTCTTGTGTTCCTTTTTCCACGAGATCTTCCTCGCTATGACTCGAACACGGGATCAAGGCTTGTGGAAGCTCTTTGAAAGAATGAGAGAACAATTCTCTGCAGAGGGTGTGAGTAGTGTGTTTGGCCAACCTTTTGGCTAAACCTAAATGTCTTATTTATAATAAGGCTTTTAGGAATTAATTTTATTTTATAAAATACATTTTAATATCTAATATATTAAAATATGTATTTTATATTTATTTGAATCTTATTCAAATATTATAAAATTAATCTTTTATAATATACTTTAAACCAATTTGAATCACATTCAAATAACATAAGTATATAGTTTTTAATATTAATGTATCATATACATAAACTATTTCCTCTAATTTTTAATGTATCAAATACAATAAATATATTTTACTCTTCTACATTTAATATATCAAATATATTAAATATTAATTTGAATATTTCAAATTTTCTTTCAACTAAATTGATCCTTTTAGTGTTACTATGAGCTAGCAAGGGGACCTTATGGACCTACAGATTTATAAGCTCCAATGATACAAAATTAATTAATTAAACTCATTAATTAATTGACTTTCATTCATTAACTCTAGGTCACTCCACTATAGGCCTAGAGTTGCACTCTTATGCACTGTAAGACAAGTTGTGTCCATGGATATAACCATTACATGCAAGTCGATCCTTCACGAGTTGTTCGTAATTACAGCTGGGTCAAAAGTCCGTTTTACCCCTGTAATTACATCTTACACCTTAAGTACCACTGATTCTCTAATGAACAACTTGTTTATGATCCAACCATAAACCAAGTCCCTCTCGGGCCAGTGAGAGGGTGGGGCCCCATTGTTCAAGTCCCGAAATCAGCACTTAAGGGAACTACTCATCTACTTTCCCTATATGGGAAGAAGTGAATTCCATCTTGTGAAACTTATGTTCTCAACTCCCTATTTGGTCAAGTCCCCAAAATGGTAGGCTTATTGAATCGGCTATAAAGGCCATTCTCACCCATACAAATCAAAGGACGAGCCTTCACAGGCAGGAGTTCATAACTCACTCAGGATTAAGATTGAGTCACATATGATCATCCTGTGAAATATTAATCTTCTCAAATAACGGATTTATAAAGAGAGATTATATATTTCGTGGTCCAGTCTTATACAAACTAATTGTATAGGATACCCTCACTCACATGTCTCTACATGAATGATTTGGATCAAATCATTTGTAACAATTACAAAGTGGGTCGTATCAATAGTGTTACCAAGATAAGGCACCCAACCTTATCCATATACTATAGACCCTTTAGGTTATTACTTGAACATGATCCTCCCGTATGTCAACTACATATAGTTCAAGATTACACTAATAACCTTGGATTTTATTTATATAATGAATATTATAAATTGCAAATAATAATAATAAAATAATTATCAAATAATTATTAATTAATTATGAGGCTTTAGGGCATAAATCTCAACAATCTCCCACTTGCACTAAAGCCGGTGAGACATGTATCCTAGGGCATACTCTACACCCAACATGTTCTCCCACTTGCCCTAGTGAAGATGAGACATGTCTCATAATCCTAGACATTCTAGGTGGCTTTCAAACACTTTAGCCTGGAAAGTCTTTTTATATAGATCAATACGACTGTCAATTAAAAGTCATCTTGGTCCTACCACGATTCTTTCTCTCTCAGCAGGATACCCTATATATTGATGTTATCTAAGTTCCTTAAGTTTAGCCATTACATGAAATGTTTTAGGCTTAACTATATCTGAAACATCTTTCAGACCAATAAGAAATTATTTGAGTTATGCAAGTTCTTTACTTCATAAGCAAGAACACTTAACTTGCATACCATGCTCCACCATCTAGGGTAAACATAGATTTTCATAAATCTTTGTTAAAACCAGTGCATCTCGTAAAGATCAAATCTTTAACCTCATACACAAAGATATAATTTCTCATTTTATCCATAGATATTTTGAGAAAAGTTTTTATTTTTCTGCGCAATGGTCATACCATTGGGTTAACTAATAAATGCTAACCAATTTTACTGTCAAATGTCATGTCTCGAGTGTACATTAGATTTTCTCCCACTCAAACGTAGATAGTCAATCTTATGTTCTCAACATTTTGAAATGTCTGAGGACACCATTCCTTAGACAATCTAAACTTCATGTAAGAATGATACATTATCATTTTTGAAGTATTACATCATATACTTGACAACAAATTTGTCAATATAAGATGTGTGAGACATAAATAACATTTTGTCCTCGAAAACTCTATTTTAGGACATACCCAGTAATTTAAATCATTCATTTGGAATTGGTTAGATAGTCAACAATTTATGTTGGATTGAAATCTTACATCATTCACATTGAGTAGTAAGTCATCCACATAAAATATGAGAAAATTCCACTAAGTAATTAATTATTTCTTTGTCTATACAATATCATTAATATTTATTCAAAGTCATAGTTTTTTATACTTTTATCAAACCATACATTCAAAAATCTAGTGATCAAATTCATTTCATAAATGAACATTTACTGCTTGCAAACCTTTTGCTTTTGATTTTTGAAATTGAACTCATGTAATTGATTTGTAAATGCATTCTTTAAGACTTCTTTTCAAAAAAGATTTCTTAAACCTTCACTTGACATATCTTATATGCAACAATGAATTAGGAAATGCTTATATACTCTAATATGACAACAAATGAGAAAGTTTATCCATAGTTTACTTTCTTCATCTATATTTGTCATTAGTCTTATTTTGAAGGTCTGTGTAGATATATTCAAAACCTATGGGTTTTACCCCATCACGAACATCTACAAGTTTTAGATAAAGATGAGTACATCTACTCTATCTCGAGATTTATGACTTTGGTCTACTAGTCTTTGTCATTGACCCTCATTTCAACTTTGAGGTCAAGAAGCCCTACATTTTGTCATCTAATTTGACAACTTAGGCTTCATATAAGCTCTTGTAACGGTCGGGTCATCTCATAACTCTCCCACTACGATGAGGCTTATCCAATTCATGACTAGGATCCATTTGACTATCAAATGTAATTAAATTGTTAACAACTTTTATTAACTTTTTAGTGGCTTCACTTGGAACCAACTTTTCAACACTATTAAAGATATTCAAGTTTCAGCATGTATGCTTAAAACTCTCAAAACTCGAAGGGTTGTAAACTAACTTTACTACTCTTCTATAATCTCAAAGTTGTCTCATGGACACCTTTTAGATATAATGATGTTCACTATACAATCTATATTGTATATCCTAACAAGAGTCTGATAATGACGTGTAATTCTTTATTGTTCTGACCATGTCTAACAAGGTCTTGTTTCTCCTCTTACAGCACAATTTCATACAATTGTACTTTGTGCTAGAGTTGAGATAAAATCTCACTTTCTATCAATTAGTCTTAGTACATAAGGTTCCTGTACTTTTCACTGTGATCTGATCATAGTGTCTTGATATATTTACCTAATTGACCTTCAACTTGAGTCTTATATTCCTTAAACTTTTCAAAATATTCAGACTTATGTTGCATTAGGTTACGATACTTATTTCTTGAATAATCATCAGCTAGAGTGATGAAATATTCATCAGCGTTCTTTGGCCTGTAGGCTTTTCCAAGAAAACCCTATTGATTATCTTGCATGAATGGCAAGATCTTAAGACATATAAAGTAATTAACTCTAACATTTAGAGAATCACTTCGTAGTAGTCTTTTTATTCAAATTGATCAGAATCAATCTTGAATGCCAAAGACAAGTATCATATTTTAGGAGAATATAAATTGTCTTTATATTCTGGATTCTATAATCCTGAATATCTCAATGTGTAGTATTTTATATGTTAACAATTTAACACATACAAATTATTCTTATTTTTCGGCTGAACTTTTCAAACAATTTTGAAAATAAAAATTTAGTACTAAAATATTCATAATATATGAACATTTTATTAGTAATAAAGTTAGAGAAATTGAATTTCTCCTATGGTACTAAAAATACCATATTCAGCATTAAATAACAATTATTTCTTATGGACATCTTAATGTGTCCCACTACATTAATTGAGATGGGTTTTCTGGTGCCAACAAGTAGAGATCATTCTACATAATTAAGTATTTTCCAAGAATTATATAAAATGTAATGAAGAACAAATCTTAATAGTGGATCTGAATCTACTATATAGGTGGTAATGAAAAAATCTAGTAAATCAAATTTACTTTCATCCATGTTCTTCTTATAGAGGTATTTCATAAATTCCTCTTATTATGACTACTTTGCTAATTTAGAAACTATTTTCTTTTAGCTACAGTCATATGGTTTCTTTTCTTGGATTTTGGTAATACTTATTTTTTTAGATTATTTAGATAAATATCTAAATCTAGCTTTTATTGACTTCAACAATATCTCATATGTTGTTGTCATCTTCTTTATCTTCTTAGCTTGACATCTAATATGTCAAATAGAAAATTTGTATAAGCCATCTCGTTATATTGATTTATTAATCATGTGCTTCACGAACAATTCGATTAGCATTGACAACAGGTTTTTGAGAACGTTTCTCAATAAAGACAAATTAAAGAAAAAATTTACACGGCCATTATATAGTGTTAACATTATTTTTCCAAGTGATATTATTTTCTCAATTTGACAAATTAGCAACGAAAAATAAAATTGAGAGAAATTGACATAATATTGACATAATATTGAAATATATAAAAAATATATATATTTATCTAATAACATGCAATCAATATTCATTCAATTTCAGCATAGAAAACAAACAATTTGATAATAGAACCCTAAAACATTAATTTCTAATGCTATGATACTTTAGTGAGTTAGAACAAGTGCCGCCGTAGGGTAGGTCAAATGCTCATTCACTAAACCGAGACAATCTCAACAAAGTGTTATCCCAAAATAACTCTTATTTCTATAACATTTAGTTACCATTAGTTTGGTCAAGAAAATCATTAACAATCTTAATGATATCTTTGTAAGTGTAACTCATCATTTTAGATTCTATAATTTTATCCCAACAAGTGCCGCCGTAAGGTAGGTCAAGTATTGGAAATAAAATTACAATCCTATCCTTCTCAGGAGATTCACCCTGATATTGACCCATGTAAACACCTTCCGTAGGGGGACGGTCCAAAAGCCGCCGCGAGGCCCCACATGAATCTCACGTTGTGAACCAATGATGGAGGCCGTAGGATATGTTGACACATTTCCTTCTCCCACTTACTGTTTAAAAATACTTTCTCAAGAGATTCACCCTGATATTGACCCATGTAAACACCTTCCGTAGGGGGACGGTCCAAAGCCGCCTCGAGGCCTCACATGAATCTCACGTTGTGAATCTATGGTAGAGACCGTAGGGTTATTTTGACATATGTCTTTCTCCCACTAAGTATTTTGAAATAGGGTTTTCTATTACTTAGACAAATTAGGCTAATCTCATTTATCTAAGTTTTTCAATCTACCCTTTCATAACCCTTATGTTGGTTAGATTGATCTTAATGTGAATTACCAAGTATATTAAACTTAATGAAATAAAATAAAATTTGACTAATTCAACCCCCAGGCCAGTTCTCAGGTAGAGGTGTTCCTTTTCAGTCAACTTAAGTACCTCACCCGAGTAACCTTTCTTAGACAGGGTTCCCTTATAGTCAATTTTTATTTCAAATTCATTAATCTTTAATTAACTATTAATTACTAGATCAATGAACTTCAGTTGATTTTAAGCCATGTTTTTTAATCCTATTAAAAAACTAATTCACCTTATGGATAATCTTGAATTTTTAACAATTTTAAACCCTTTAAAACAAAATTAAAGATTATCATATATTCTAATCTTATTAGAATAAAAGATAAACTAAATTCAAATATTTAAACTATTTAAAGAATGAATTAAATTATCTTTTAAATAAGGAAAGAAAAAAAATCTAATCTCATTAGGAAAATATCCTAGGAAAAGATTTCTCAATCGAAAAGATTTCTGAATCTCATTGGAAAATATTTCCCAATCGAAAAGATTTCCCAATCTCATTGGAAAAGATTTCCCAATCTCATTGGAAAAGATTTCCCAATCTGATTAGAAAAAGATTTCTCAATCTTATTAGGAAAAGATTTCCTGATATCACTATTAGGAAAAGATTTCCTGATATCACTATATCTAGGAAAAGATATCCTAATCAATATTAGAAAAATATGGATTCCTATTATAAAAGGAAGTATCCTAATTTAAAATTTCTAAATATAACAATTATATTGTAAATATGGAAATATAAACATATTAGGAAATCATCTAATCAAATTAGAAAGCATTTTAATCATAATATTCCAAATATAACACTTATATTAAAAATAATTAAAATGCATGATCATGCTTAACCTATGGTGGGATTTTAATCTAGATGGCATACTCTATGCAATCAATTAAAATTTAAAACATACATCAACATGCATAATTAAATTAAAAACAACATGCATAATTAAATTAAAAACACAGCAAAATTGACCGGCATATTTGGCATATCCTAAGAAATTGAAACCAATTTTGAATTACATTAATTTAAATCCAAGACATATCTTGGTCTTCAAAATCCTCCTTTTGATTCTTCCACCTTTGAATCCAATTTCCATAACTCAATTTGGACATTCCAAATCAAATCAAATCCATAGACATTCCAAATCTGAATTTAAATTTCCATATTTTATTTTAGACATTCCAAATTCCAAATATGAATCTAAATCTCCCGAATTGATTTTGGACATTCCAAATCAAATCTATAGAAATTCCAAATTTGAATCTAAATTTCATATTTTATTTTGGACATTCCAAATATGAATCTAAATCTCCAGAATTGATTTTGGACATTCCAAATCAAATCTATAGAAATTCCAAATTTGAATCTAAATTTCATATTTTATTTTGGACATTCCAAATATGAATCTAAATCTCCAGAATTGATTTTGGACATTCCAAATCAAATCTATAGAAATTCCAAATCTGAATCTAAATTTCTAGATTTCATTTTGGACATTCCAAACATTCCAAATCTGAAATTTGGTAGGATTCACAAATCTTCAATTTCGTAATGGCTTCATGGCTTCAATTCCACCATCGTTTTACACCATCTTCAATTCCGTAATGGCTTCAAAAAATGATACAGAGAATACAGAGAATTCCTATCTCTTTCGAGTTTCACATTTGATCTAATCAAAGCAATAAAACTAATGCCAAAATACGCCTAAACAGTCAATTTGCAAACCACATATATCACATATATGAAAAACAAATTAAAATACCCACCATGAACTTTTAATTCTAAACAAAAACAAAGTTGCTCTGATACCAATTGAAGGGAATGAACTCTTCATTCCCCGCAGCGGAAGCGTTTGGAATCGTTACTTTGTTTTATTTAGAATTAAACTAAAATACAGGTTAAGCATATAATACAATTACCTTTTGAAGATCAATCATCTTCTTGTGTTCCTTTTTCCACGAGATCTTCCTCGCTATGACTCGAACACGGGATCAAGGCTTGTGGGAGCTCTTTGAAAGAATGAGAGAACAATTCTGTGCAGAGGGTGTGAGTAGTGTGTTTGGCCAACCTTTTGGCTAAACCTAAATGTCTTATTTATAATAAGGCTTTTAGGAATTAATTTTATTTTATAAAATACATTTTAATATCTAATATATTAAAATATGTATTTTATATTTATTTGAATCTTATTCAAATATTATAAAATTAATCTTTTATAATATACTTTAAACCAATTTGAATCACATTCAAATAACATAAGTATATAGTTTTTAATATTAATGTATCATATACATAAACTATTTCCTCTAATATTTAATGTATCAAATACAATAAATATATTTTACTCTTCTACATTTAATATATCAAATATATTAAATATTAATTTGAATATTTCAAATTTTCTTTCAACTAAATTGATCCTTTTAGTGTTACTATGAGCTAGCAAGGGGACCTTATGGACCTACCGATTTATAAGCTCCAATGATACAAAATTAATTAATTAAACTCATTAATTAATTGACTTTCATTCATTAACTCTAGGTCACTCCACTATAGGCCTAGAGTTGCACTCTTATGCACTGTAAGACAAGTTGTGTCCATAGATATAACCATTACATGCAAGTCGATCCTTCACGAGTTGTTCGTAATTACAGCTGGGTCAAAAGTCCGTTTTACCCCTGTAATTACATCTTACACCTTAAGGGCATGTTTGAGAGTGATGATTGAATTATTGATTTTAAAGGAAGAGATTTAATAACAATTGATTTTGTAAAATTGATTTATATATAATCATTTTTATGTTTGGTTTGAAGTGATTTTCATATAATTAGAAGTGATTTTGAATTATTATGTTTGGTTCCAAAGTGATTTTAGAATTATTAAATTACAAAAAAAAATAACATTGTATTTTGAAATTATTTAACTGATATTTGAAAATCAAAATTAAACAAAAATTGTTTGGAAATGATTACTATTTAAAATTAAAATCATGAAACAAAAATTCTTGAAAGGTCATGAAAAACAAAATTAAAAAGTCATGAAACTATAATAAATAATATATCATAAATGAAAAACTATAATAATTAATATATCATAAATAAAAGGTTGCAAATGCAAAATTGAAAACTAAAAGGTTGCACAACGTTGGTTTCGAACCTTGGTATGAGTGAGAAAAAAGCAAAATTATTTCTCATTTCACCAACAAACCAAATTCAAATTTTCATAAATAGGTGAACATATATAATATTTATATCCAATTGATATTTTTAATTAAAAAAAATAATCATTTTTAAAAACAAAATATCACAATCACTTGCAAAAAATCACTCCAAAATCACCTCTCAAGTGATTGACCGGGAATCACTAAAAGTGATTTTCAATTCTTCCAAAATCACTTTTATACTATTGCCAAACATCACCATTTTGAAATATAATTGATTTTGGGCATGTAAAAGTGATTTTGGTCCTTCCAAAATCACTCCCAAACATGCCCTAAGTACCACTGATTCTCTAATGAACAACTTGTTTAGGGGAACTACTCATCTACTTTCCCTATATGGGAAGAAGTGAATTCCATCTTGTGAAACTTATGTTCCCAACTCCCTATTTGGTCAAGTCCCCAAAATGGTAGGCTTATTGAATCGGCTATAAAGGCCATTCTCACCCATACAAATCAAAGGACGAGCCTTCACAGGCAGGAGTTCATAACTCACTCAGGATTAAGATTGAGTCACATATGATCATCCTGTGAAATATTAATCTTCTCAAATAACGGATTTATAAAGAGAGATTATATATTTCGTGGTTCAGTCTTATACAAACTCATTGTATAGGATACCCTCACTCACATGTCTCTACATGAATGATTTGGATCAAATCATTTGTAACAATTACAAAGTGGGCCGTATCAATAGTGTTACCAGGATAAGGCACCCAACCTTATCCATATACTATAGACCCTTTAGGTTATTACTTGAACGTGATCCTCCCGTATGTCAACTACATACAGTTCAAGATTACACTAATAACCTTGGATTTTATTTATATAATGAATATTATAAATTGCAAATAATAATAATAAAATAATTATCAAATAATTATTAATTAATTATGAGGCTTTAGGGCATAAATCCCAACAATCTCCCATTTGCACTAAAGCCGGTGAGACATGTATCCTAGGGCATACTCTACACCCAACAGCAAAGTAGTGAAAAATGCCATGTTAGACCTAGGTGCCTCTGTGAATGTAATGTCTTATGCACTGTTTCAAGATCTTAAATAAAATGAAATGCATGAAACTGATGTGGTTGTGCAATTAGCCAATGGGTCCTGTATTTGTCCTAGAGGAAAAGTCGAAAATATTCTTGTGAAAGTAGGAAGTATGATGTTTCCTGCAGATTTCTTTGTTTTAGATATGAATGGAAAATCTCTTAATGTTTCTTCTTCCACGTTGTTGGGACGTCCCTTTCTTAAGACCGCTAGGGTCAAAATCGATGTTTATAAGGGCGTCATATCTTTGGAATTCGATGAAACTGTTAATGAATTTTCCATGTTTGATCTGAAGTCTGTGGATTCTGTGGATTGTCTGGATTCTGTGAAGGGTAAGAATTTGACCTCGAGCTTGAGGGATGATTCTTACGTTTATGTGGAGAAAAAAGATTTAAATTTGAATGTTGATGGTTCTGTTTTTTATGAGACTTACAATGATGATATTCACGTGCTCGAAGCACGAAGAGAAAAAATGTGTTTGTTGAATGTTTGCAGGGTCAACGTGGACGAGGAAATGATTGGAACGTCCCCCGCTGTTGCGTGCTCAGTGTGTATGTAAATT
The DNA here is from genome assembly GCA_028017165.1 of Herpetospermum pedunculosum. Taxonomy (NCBI): domain Eukaryota; kingdom Viridiplantae; phylum Streptophyta; class Magnoliopsida; order Cucurbitales; family Cucurbitaceae; genus Herpetospermum; species Herpetospermum pedunculosum. The sequence continues at coordinate 36,618,245 of CM051531.1, forward strand.
AAAGGTGGAGAGCACTCAGATCATGCAAGCATACGTGGTCTGCAGCAAGTGATAAGTATATTTTATATCGTTTTCCCTCAGAGATTTGATTACGTTTATGCTAAGTACAGATTGATTGAAGGAAAATGTAACCGGTGACAAAATGTTGTTGGTTGGATGTTGGTTTGAGGTACAGAACTATAAAAGATGCAAGAAGAATGCAAACTTAAACGCAAAGCAAACTAAGTTGATGAAGTTATAATGTGGAAAATTAGTATTGCGAGTCTCGCAATACTTTCGCAATGAATTCGCAATGGGTTAAAAGCTAATAAAAAGACTAAGGTAAAGGCATAAATCTATATTGCGGTTCTCGCAATATTCTCGCAAAACTCTAACAACGATTTAAAATCTAAAGTAAGACAGCAAGGTCGGCTTAAGAGTCCTCTATAGGCATTTAACTATGATCATTCGACAGTAACTTAACATCTCATGCATCATCTTAGCTAGTTCTCATGCATCTTCCGATTACATGCATTAGTTTCTTAGATTAATTCTGTCCAAGTAAAGCTAACAACCTATTCATAAACACATGCTAATAAACGTGCTAGGAGAATGCCTATTCCTAGGCCACTCTCTATTTACCATAAAAGGCTAACATGAATGAACGACTCGGAATTCTTACTCCTTTCAGAGGTTAGGAATTCTTTAGACAAAATGGATGGTCATTCGAAATTGCCCATGGGATGAAGATCACATACATTCAACGCATTCATGCTACTTTACATGCTGAATTCACATACTTCTTATCTTATAGATTCATCTTTAGCAAACCTCTATTGAATTAGTTACTCATGGTGTTCGAAGAACTAAAGGAAATGAATTGATTACACATGAAATGGAGAACTCAACAAACCTAATTGATTGAAATAGAATCAAATGAAGAACTCAACAAAACAAATTGATTAAGGGATGACAGAATGAAGGACTCAAGAAAACCAATTGATTACTCTTTTAAGAAAGCAATTCATATAATAATTCGTAAACAAACATATGTCAATCCGAAAGCAACAATGAAAGGGAAAAGCAGTAAATGATTCAGAACAACATTTAAAGGAAAGCAGAAATTAAATTGGAAAGCGGTAAAGGAAAGCAGTAAAGGAAAGCAGTAAAGTAAAGCTGTAAATAGCGTGAGGATCTTCCAAGTCGTGAATCGCCTCGGATGAAGGGGAAGATTAGCTGATCTTGGAGATAAATTCAATCAGAAGAGAAGATGGATCTTCTCTTCTTCCTCTCGAATTATCACGCCAAGGGCTTGTTTCTTCGATCCAACAAACGGGAGAAGAGGTTTCGTCTTCGGGACTCTTCACGATCGGGATTTTCTCACTTTCAGATTGTGTTTGAATTGAGGGGAATTCAATTGCTTTGATCCTTCATCTAACTCTCTTTATATAGCTTGCAGAGGTTGCCAAAAGCTGCTCTATATTCGTGGATCACCATCCAACTTTGTGAGGTAGTCAAGCTTGACATGTGGCAGCAGCAGGGAGAGTTGACGGCTGGAAAATCGCAACAACAAAGACTGACGGCTGGAAAAATGCAGCAGAAAAGACTGGCGTTGCGGTTTCATTGCGAGGGCCGCAATGCTCTGTTTTAGCTGATTCCATTGCGAGCTCCGCAATATTTTCGCAATGCACATGCAATGTACATTTTAGCTGTTTTTTCACCATTTTGCATCATTTTTCGTTCCTTTTCCAAATAAGCCTTAAATTAGCATCATTTCTCAAATTCTCACTTTTAAGCACACATTAAGCTAACTTCTAACAAAAATACTCAAGAACTTCCATGATTTTTAGGTAATTAAGACCCTAAATAATGCACTTTTGGAGAGGTAACACACCCCCAAACTTGAGTTATTGCTAGTCCTCGAGCAATATAAAGGCTTACTTTCTCTCTGCCTAGCTGCTAACTCTTGTCTTTTAACTCTACCTAACTGATTTGCTGATTCCCTAGGCTTACTGTCAAAGGCATTTCTGTCTTGTGACACCCTTCAGGCTAGAACTAACTTCATATTTTGTCTATTCTGATTTCCCTTGCCTTTAAAACCTTCTGTTTTTACTAACTTTCTATCTTTTGGTTTATCTGCCTATATCATTGAGCACATTGTGCAGTCATCCCTAAGCTTTCAAACTCTCCCTAGTTTTAACTCAGACTCAGTACATGCTTCTAAGGTTTTTTATTTTTGAATTACCTAGGAATCCTTAGAGTCATGCCATGCTTAGAACAACACAAATATCAGAGTACAGAATCCATAGACCAGATTAAGCCATGGCATCACTTCTATTTTAGGACAGACACTCATCTCCCTCGACAAACCTTCTAGTTACAGCCCTGTGCTTAGCTAACTTAGGATCAGAGTTCATTACATAGGACATCTAAGCACCTAGGCTGCAACTTTCTGGCACACATTCTTCTTCTTTGTTTTTATTTTTCCTTTTCTTCTTTTTCTTTTGGAAAAGTCTTCTCCTTGAATTGCCTTTTGATGCAGTGCCACTTGTCCCCAATGAGAGTCTGAGGTGGCACACCCCCAAACTTATCTTAGAAGCATCTAGTCTAAGTAAAAACCAGAAAGAATTTAAAACTCCTAGGGATGGAATGGCCCTCACAGTCCAGATAACACATTAGCAGAAATTTATTAAAATCAAATGGTAAGGTCTAACAGAGGCACATGCTTAACATTTTATGAAGCTAATTAAACCTAACAAGAGTGTACTCGACACTCATCCAGCATGCTCAATAGACAGACTACACAGGGACATCACCAATACAGTCAAATATTTAGAATTAAAGACAGAACATACCAGCAGAAAGTCATACCTCACATAACAGCATGCTTAAAAGAAAAGAAAAACATTGCGGTGTTCGCAATGAAATAACAGAGCGGATTTAACAGTGATCAAAGCTCCTAACATGATATTTCTATTTGTGGCCCAAAGGGCATGTGAACAAGTACAGACAACAGAAAAGAACTATCTAAACTAATTAACCATACGAAATTAAACTAATCTAAGCTACTCTAAATTAAGCTAACTGTGGAAATCAAAACAGAACAACAGTTGATATTGGGAGGGGGGGGGGGGGGGGGGGGGGGGGGGGGGGGAAACGGTTTACAGAAAAGCAGGTTTTTTAGGGAGAAAAGAACTACTCCCTCGAATGTCGTTGCTCATCTTCTCTAACTTGGCTTTTAACCTTCGGATAAGAGGAATGCTGAGAACGTTCTCACGTCTCCTTCCTCGTAGTAGTGCTTCAATCTAGCACCATTCACCATGAACGGTTGGCCTTGTTCCAAATTCTGGATCTCAATTTCACCATGAACAAACACATTAGTGATTACAAAAGGACTAGACCAAAGAGACTTTAGTTTGCCAGGAAACAATTTCAATCGTGAATTAAACAATAGAACATGCTGGCCCCTTTTGAAGTCCTTTATCCTAAGTCTACTATCATGCCAAATTTTAGTTTTTTCTTTATACATTTTAGCATTCTCGTATGACATGTGTCTTAGTTCATCTAATTCATGCAATTGCAGAGACCACAATGTTCCCGCATCGGTTATACAAAAGTTCAACTCTTTTAAAGCCCAAAAAGCTTTGTTTTCTAATTCAAGGGGTAAGTGGTATGCTTTTCCATAAACTAACCTATAAGGAGACATTCCTAATGGTGTCTTATATGCAGTCCTATATGCCCATAGTGCATCATCTAATTTAAAAGACCAATCGTTTCTATTTGGTTTTACAACTTTCTCAAATATGCTTGTGATCTCTCTATTAGAAATTTCAGCTTGCCCATTTGAATGGGGATGATAGGGTGTTGCCACCCTATGCCTAACATTATATTTGGCTAACACCTTCTCCATAGATTTATTTATGAAATGTGTTCCTTCATCACTTATGATGGCACGTGGTGTGCCAAATCGTGTAAAAATATGTCTATTTAGAAATCTAACAACTGTTTTAGCATCATTCAAGGGACATGCAATTGCCTCTACCCATTTTGAGACATAATCTACCTCTACTAAAATGTAAAGATTACCAGCAGATGGTGGGAATGGACCCATGAAGTCAACACCCCATACATCAAAGAGTTCTAACTTTAGGATATATGTTAGGGGCATCTCATCCTTCCTACTAAGGTTACCTGTACGTTGACATTCGTTGCAGTTGTGTGCGTAGTCATGTGCGTCCTTAAAGATTGTAGGCCAGAAGTAGCCACTTTGGAACACCTTTGCAGCAGTCCTCTGACCACCAAAGTGCCCTCCATACGGGGCTGTATGGCAATGCTGCAGGATTGACCTTGATTCAGCAGCAAACACACATTTCCTTAGCAATCCATCCGCACAGCTTCTGTAGAGGGTTGGATCATCCCAAATGTACTTACTAGCCTCATTTAAGAACTTCTTCTTATCCTGTCCCTTGCTGAATTGTGGTAACACATAAAAACATGTTCATCAATAAAAGAATCTGTCATTGCGGGCTCCGCAATAGATTCGCAATGACTCTGCAATCTTGATAAGTGATCAGCAACTACATTTTCACATCCTTTTTTTGTCTCTGATTTCCAAATCAAACTCCTGCAAAAGTAGCACCCATCTAATTAGACGAGGCTTGGCATCAGCCTTCCTCATTAAGTACTTTATTGCAGAATGTCAGTGTATACAATTGTTTTATTTCCTACAATATAGGCTCTGAATTTCTCACATGCAAACACTACGGCTAACATTTCCTTTTCAGTAGTAGTGTAGTTGCATTGAGCTTCATTCAATGTTTTACTCGCATAATATATAGGGTGTGTTAATTTATCTCTCTTCTGGCCAAGCGTGGCTCCAATTGCATAATCACTCGAATCACATATCAATTCAAAGGGCATATCCCAATTTGGACTGATTATGATTGGAGCTTTTACTAAGCAGTTTTAAGCTTAGTCCAAGCTAGAAAACATTATAAATCTAACAGCATTATTACAGGACAAATTCGGAAGGCAGAAATCCACACTTTGCTTCATGCTTAAGTATAATATTGTAATGGCACAAACATGCAAAATAATCATTTCAAAATAAAGGCATCATCAATTCATGCTAAACGATTATGGTAAGCGCATTAAGAAAAATTTCAAGCATGATAGGAGAAGCATCAAACTATTTTCAGAATTGTCTCTTAGTACACTATGATTGTTAGCATATGATAAATATTTCATTCCCCAAAATAAACTACTCCTAACATACGAAATCTAAGCAAAACATGATAAAAGCCTAATTGAAAAGTTTAGGGATCAGAAATCTCCCTTGTCAATCCGCCTCATATGGATATTCTTCAATGTTTCGAGGCATCACTTCTGCTCTTTTAAGATACTTAAGTCTTGATTTACGGGGTCGGACATTCTGCCACACCTTGAAATTGTTGATTCTTTCAAAGAGACTGTATGTTATAACATCCCAAGGTTTGTACTTTATGTGCGTTGGTTTTTTTTCTGCAACATTTGCTACAACATGACTTTGATGCGATGGGACTTCTTTTTCTGGCGCATCTCTTTCTAACTCCTTCAGCTGGAGCATTTGTGGTGGTGGTGGCTCAGCTCTTTCATTGGTGGAGAAGCTTGCTGCAACATCAAACATTTCAAATTCTTGTTCCTCAAGCAACGCATTAGTCTCTTTGGCCTCATCCAACACAATTTCATTTTTCTCAACTTTCACCAACTCCACCATTTTATATGGATATTCCATTGGATCACTCTTCTCAGATTCGAGGGTAACAAAGGAGTCATCATCATAAAAATCGAACATCTGAGGGCATGGTGGTGGTGATTTTGCTATAGCAAGTAGATCTTGTAAGTCATTTGTGAGCTGGGATAATTGCACATCAATTCTTCTCATGGATGCATCATTCCTTTCCATGAATTGTATCCATAGCGCCTCCAAAGTGGGTGATAATTCTTCATTTTGAGTTGGCGCATAATGTTGATAGTCTTCGTGTTGGTGGAACTCTTCATAATGAGCAACTTGCACCTGCTCTTCCCAAGGATTATTTGAGAGTTGCCACTGATCATGTCCAGACAAGTACGAATGATGGTTGTCATAGCTTTGTTGATATTGCCCCTCTTGATAATTCAATGTTGGGCAATTCTCCAAGTTATGATTATCCCCACAATAAGCACATGGCTGATAAAATTCTTCAAACTGTTGTGGGCAGACTCTTCCTCCAATTAAGTATTGCAGCGTATTCATTTATTTTGCCGTACACATACGTTTTTCACCTGCATAGTTTCTCTCTCTGTGCCTGAAAATGATAGTAAACAAATTAACCTCACGTATTCAGCACAGATCTTACAATCAATCAACTTAACACAAAAGTAATGCAAATCCCCGATAGCGGCGCCAAAAACTTGTTGCGTGCTCAGTGTGTATGTAAATTAAAGGTGGAGAGCACTCAGATCATGCAAGCATACATGGTCTGCAGCAAGTGATTAGTATACTTTATATCGTTTTCCCACAGAGATTTGATTACGTTTATGCTAAGTACAGATTGATTGAAGGAAAATGTAACCGGTGACAAAATGTTGTTGGTTGGATGTTGGTTTGAGGTACAGAACTATAAAAGATGCAAGAAGAATGCAAACTTAAACGCAAAGCAAACTAAGTTGATGAAGTTATAATGTGGAAAATTAGTATTGCGGGTCTCGCAATACTTTCGCAATGAAATCGCAATGGGTTAAAAGCTAATAAAAAGACTAAGGTAAAGGCAGAAATCTATATTGCGGTTCTCGCAATATTCTCGCAGAACTCTAACAACGATTTAAAATCTAAAGTAAGACAGCAAGGTCGGCTTAAGAGTCCTCTATAGGCATTTAACTATGATCATTCAGCAGTAACTTAACATTTCATGCATCGTCTTAGCTAGTTCTCATGCATCTTCCGATTACATGCATTAGTTTCTTAGATTACTTCTGTTCAAGTAAAGCTAACAACCTATTCATAAACACATGCTAATAAACGTGCTAGGAGAATGCCTATTCCTAGGCCACTCTCTATTTACCATAAAAGGCTAACATGAATGAACGACTCAGAATTCTTACTCGTTCCAGAGGTTAGGAATTCTTTAGACAAAATGGATGGTCAGTCGAAATTTCCCATGGGATGAAGATCACATACATTCAACGCATTCATGCTACTTTACATGCTGAATTCACATACTTCTTATCCTATAGATTCATCTTTAGCAAACCTCTATTGAATTAGTTACTCATGGTGTTCGAATAACTAAAGGAAATGAATTGATTACACATGAAATGGAGAACTCAACAAACCTAATTGATTGAAATATAATCAAATGAAGAACTCAACAAAACAAATTGATTAAGGGATGACAGAATGAAGGACTCAAGAAAACCATTTGATTACTCTTTTAAGAAAGCAATTCATATAATAATTCGTAAACAAACATATGTCAATCCGAAAGCAACAATGAAAGGAAAAAGCAGTAAATGATTCAGAACAACATTTAAAGGAAAGCAGAAATTAAATTGGAAAGCGGTAAAGGAAAGCAGTAAAGGAAAGCAGTAAAGTAAAGCTGTAAATAGCGTGAGGATCTTCCAAGTCGTGAATCGCCTCGGATGAAGGGGAAGATTAGCTGATCTTGGAGATAAATTCAATCAGAAGAGAAGATGGATCTTCTCTTCTTCCTCTCGAATTATCACGCCAAGGGCTTGTTTCTTCCATCCAACAAACGGGGGAAAAGGTTTCGTCTTTGGGACTCTTCACAATCGGGATTTCCTCACTTTCAGATTGTGTTTGAATTGAGGGGAATTCAATTGCTTTGATCCTTCATCTAACTCTCTTTATATAGCTTGCAGAGGTTGCCAAAAGTTGCTCTATATTCGTGGATCACCATCCAACTTTGTGAGGTAGTCAAGCTTGACACGTGGCAGCAGCAGGGAGAGTTGACGGCTGGAAAATTGCAACAACAAAGACTGACGGCTGGAAAAATGCAGCAGAAAAGACTGGCGTTGCGGTTTCATTGCGAGGGTCGCAATGCTCTGTTTTAGTTGATTCCATTGCGAGCTCCGCAATATTTCCGCAATGCACCTGCAATGTACATTTTAGCTGTTTTTTCACAATTTTGCATCATTTATCGTTCCTTTTCCAAATAAGCCTTAAATTAGCATCATTTCTCAAATTCTCACTTTTAAGCACACATTAAGCTAACTTCTAACAAAAATACTCAAGAACTTTCATGATTTTTAGGTAATTAAGACCCTAAATAATGCACTTTTGGAAAGGTAACACCCGCGCTGTCGGATTATGGTTGAGTTCGTTGGGAGAATTCAGTCGAGCAAACGACTTTAAAAATTCTGCATTTCTCAGAGGCACCCGAGTGTTGAACTGTTTTTCAGTCTTTAGTTTTATTGTTTTTGTTTAAGTTTCGTAGATTAATTTAGTTTATTTTGCTTGGTGTTTTTTTTAGGAGGAAGAGGAGAAGTTGAGGAAATTGAGCTTGGATAAGAAAGTGCCGCCTCTCGTCCCTCGCTAACCTCGCAAAGATCAGGAAGTGTCGTTTTCCTTTCTTTTTATTTTTGCATATCTGATGAGAAGCATTGAGAACAATGCTATCTTCCGAGGTTGGGGGTGTTTGGATGTTATGGATTTCCATGTGCAGTTGTTGAGCAGGTGTAGACTTAGAATTTGAAGTGCTTGGACTCTGTTTATTCGCTTTCTAATTATGATGATCTAGGAAATATTTTTAGAATCTTGACATTTGCATATCTAGATTTGCATGAGGTAGCTTTGCATTTATTAGGTCCATGTCAAAAATTTTAAATTTTTTTCTGTTGCTCCCTTGCATCTATCGAGCACTTAACAACCTCTTCTTAGACTCCGTAGGCTTAGATTAATCGCATGTTGCATTAATTCTCATTGTCACCCCGAAAGGCACCTCTAGGGTAGCTTGTTGCATGAGAGTTAGTAATTGATTAATCGAGTTAGCAAAGCTATTAAGCCTAGAATATAAAGATAAATAAATAGAAAAGCATGTTGTTTAGAAAATCCCCTCGAGGCGCTCCTCCTCCTTAATGGTGTACTTAATAAGTGAGCGTTAGTCCTTAAAAATGTGAAGCTTAGTCCTAAGCTTGACATGTTAGGCTTCTCGGGTTTGGGAAGAAAAAGAAAATAAAAAGTTGGGTTCAAAGAACCAAATAAAGAGTGCAAAGTACTCAAAAGAAAAAGAATGAGAAATTGTTTTAGGCCTCTTAATTTGTTACTCTCTCTTATGTGATCAAGCTTTAGATTGTTCTTAAAGGCTAGAAGTAGGGGGAAAACGGGATGACATGTTGCATGCGGTTTTTTCGGGTTTACGTAGGTTTAAGAGAGGATGGCTAGCACACACACCCGTTAGGGAGCGATAGTTAATTTTTGATATGTTCTTGATTAAATGCATGCGCCGATTGTTTTCTTGAATATGTAAGGTTTTGATCTTTAAAAGCATTGAGGTTTGAATTAGAAGCATGTATGCATAGTCCTTTAGAGTTAAATTCTAGGTTTGCCTTGCTCGAGGACTAGCAAGATTTAGGTTGGGGGTGTTTGATAACTCCATTTTTGAGCTATATTTCACTCCCTAATTCTAGCTAAAAGTCATATTTAAATGTGTAATTTACCTTATTTTTAGGTGATTTGCGGCGAAGAGCTCATGGTGTCCATTGGACGTGTTTCGAGGCTTAAGAAGTTGTTTTAGCGCTCTGGGAATGCATCGGGAAAAGGGGAGTTTCAAGCATGAAGATTTGGGAAAAATTTCCATGCAAAGGCAATTTTCAGCCCCCAAACCCGAGAGCTAGCGTTGAGCGGAAGCGTCGAGACGCTGCTCAACCCTGCCCAGCGTCGAGACGCTTCGAAGAGGCGCGCACTGGAGATTTTGGGCGCAGCGTCGACGCTGGCCTAGCGTCTCGACGCCATCGCGACAACGCACACTGGGATTTTTAGGTCGTAGCGTCGCGACGCTCCGACGGCTTATAAAGTCCATTTTAACGATTTTTCTTCATCTTCTCCGTCAATTCCTCTCGGGTTTCTGCCGTTGTTGGCCTATTTTTTAGCTTATTTTCTTCTCTTTAGCTTGGGATGATGTCCAAAGTCTCCATGGAAGCTTGGACACTTCAAATCTCCATGGAAGGTTAAGGTATTGTGAAGGATTTGGGAAAAATGTAGGGATTTTGTAAGGTTTTGTAATATTTTGATAACTTAGATCTTAAATTCTGTTTTGGCTTGTTTGTATGTGAGCATCTACTCTTCTTGCTTAATCCATGAGTATGTTAGATTTGTAGAATGACAATCTAGTTTTCTAGCATGCTCTATTGTTATAGATTAGCGATGCCTTGCCTCTCCTTATCGACTTAGTAACACAGAGGGGTAGAACAAATCGAAGTATCATATTGAGCATTCTGAATGTTGATTACTTTAGGTTTGCCGGGTAATCAATTAACATTTACCATGTTTAATTGAATGTTCGTCGTGAAGTGCTAGTGACTGCTTGGGTTATTTTGGGGCTGATCATTCTAATTTAATTAGCGAGCATTGTTTAATTAGGATTGCAAAATTCTGATAAATTTATATGAGGCCGGTTGCTTTAGGGTTGCCGGGCAACCGTTCACGTGCGCACTACATTCATCGCCATGCCATAGAATTAAATGATAAATGTTACATTACTTAGCAAATCCCGAAATTCCCAAATCCATCACGTTTGAATCTCAATTACATTTTTCCGTTAGCACTTTTTAGACTCATCTTGCATGTTAAAAACCCCCAAGTTTGTGACAATCAATCAATCAATCTATTTACATTTCGAGCAATTAATTTCATCTTTAGACTCTCTCTGTGGTTCGACCCTGTTATCGCTAGCTGCAAAGCTAAGAGCTACAGGTTATAAATTTCATTTTTGGCAAGCTTCGACAACTTGAGAAATTAGGAGTATTCCAAAATATTCCCACCACACATCTCAAGTGGTAGGAAAGTCAGGAGATCTACCTTCATTCAACATCGACGACTCTGAAGTACACGTAGGTGCCTCATGTTGCGCGTCCATTAGCTTCACAGATGAAGACTTGATGTTAGGATCAAAGCCTCATAATAGACCGTTATTCGTCTCGGGCAACATCCAATAACAAAGAGTTGGTCGGATTCTCATTGACGATGGGTCAACTGTCAATATAATGCCTAAGTCGACCATGACAAAAATAGGGATCTCAACGGACGAATTAACAAATATTCGATTGGTTATCCAAGGATTTAACCAAGGTGGACAGCGAGCAATCGTCATGATCCGTCTAGAGCTTATTATCGGAGATTTGAAGGCCAACACTTTGTTCCACATCATAGACTCCAAGACTACTTACAAGTTGCTGTTAGGTCGTCCATGAATACATGGGAATGGAGTAATACCTTCTACCTTACATCAATGCTTCAAATACTATCAAGACGGTGTTAAAAAAGTCGAAGCGGATACCAATCCATTCTCGGAGGCAGAGTCTCACTTCACAGACGCAAAATTCTATATACAGAACGATGAGGCAGTGGAGATCGCTCTTGCAGAAATCCCTTTGGTTGAAAATTGCAAGACAGAACACCGATTCGAGCATCAGGATTAGAAGATTTTAGAACTACAAAAGGTATGTGTTCTAATTTCTTTAATTTCCAAGTTTTGAGCATGTTTCTAGTTTAGCTAAATTGATGAAATTAGAGTGCAAATGATACGACTCGCTTCCGCTGCGCTACATGCACTCCATCAATTGGTATCAGAGCGTTTTTTGGTCACTCAATTTGCATCCATTTATGCTCGGTGGGTATTTTTTAAGAAATTGTTTCCGTTGGGCCTCTAAAGTGTTTCCCGGTTTTGGCATATTTTTTTGAGCTTCGATTTGTACTTCATTTTGTAAATGCCCGAGCGTGTATGGACTTTAATGTGTGCATGAGAGTCTATAAAAAAAATGAAGTCATTAGAGTGATGGAGCGAAATACGCAGCGGAGGCAATTTTGGACCGATGATACTCTAATTTCAACAATTTAACAAATAGAAAGCATGCTCAAAAGACGGAAATAAGAAAAATAGAAAGCATACCCTTGTAGATCTACTTTTCTTCGAGTTCCGCCGGTCGTTCCTCGTCACGAACTCTTCTAGCTTCTTCTCCTGAACGCGCCGAGGACCACCCCAGGTAGTCCCGCTATCCTCGGCGCCGAGCAACGAAGTTGTGGGACTCTGATTGAAAGAGAAAAGGAAAAGAAATAAAACAAAAGAAGAGAGGACGTGAAGAGGTCTGAAGGGGTTGACGTAAGGAAGAAATAAAAAAAAAAACATCAAAAGGCAGAAGCCTTAAACTCAAAGAGAATGAGTTTTTAAAAAAACTTAAGCACATTTTGAATTCCACTTTTTTGATTTCTCACGTCCCATCTTCCGTTTTTCTAACCATATATATATAATGTAATATATATATATATATATATATATATATATATATATTATCATTTACTTAATAGACATATATATATATATTAAAAATATATATTTTTTATTATTATTTTATAAAATTAATTCTTAATTAATTTTAAATAATAATAAATATTTTATTAATTAAACTTTTTAATTAGTAAAATATATATATTAATTAATTAAACTTTTTAATTAATTAATATTATTTAATTCAATATCAAATATCAATTAAATAATATGGCTCAACCTGGTTTTTCGAAAACCGAAAAAAAAAATTGCACATGAATCCAATTCATGTTTTAGACCATTCCCAATTTAAATATGTCCATCATTCTTCCACAAACTGAATTTGAACAATTCAAATTCTCTTTCTTTTTCTTTTTCTTTTTCTTTTCTCCTCCATTGTTGCACTACGTTATCCAAGCTAGCCAGGAGAACCTAAAGGACCTACAGATCATGAGCTTCAACAATACGAGATTATTCGGTCAAAACTCTTTTTACCCGAAATCAATCAACTTTCGTTAACCCTCGGAGACTCCACTATAGTCCGAGGGTTGCACTCTTCTCACTGTAGATATATTATGTCCTTTTGATATAACCGTCATGGGCAAGTCGACCCTTCACAGGTTGTTCGTAACCACAGCTAGGTAGTTTAAACCGTTTAACCCCTGCGTTACATCTTTGTTCCTTAAGTACCACTGACACCTCTAATGAACAATTGATCAGTGGTCCAACCAACAGATTAGGAACCCTCTCTAACGAGGAGAGGGTAGGCGCCTATTGTTCAAGCCCCGGAGTCAGCTATTAAGGGAACGACCTATCTACTAACCCTGAAGTGCGGGTTAGGAGTGAACTCCATCTTACTACACTATGTCCCCAGCTACCTATTGGACTTTATCCCTTAGATGGTAGGCTTATTGAGCGGATATTCTGCCACTCTCACCCATACAAGTCTAAGGATTCTGTCTAATAAGCAGGAGTTCATAGTAAGCTCAGGATTAAGATCGAGTTACCTAGGTCATCAGATGAAATAGTCGGTCTCTTCAGTAAACGACGTTATAAAGAGAGAGCGACTTTTCGTGGTTCAGTCTTACGCAAACTCATCGCGTAGGACGCCCCCGCTCGCACGCTCGCACATCGTTTTGTACAATACAAAACGGGCCGCATCCATTAATGTTACCAGGATAAGGTACCCAGCCTTATCCATATACTATAGACCGTTTTGACTGTCTACTTGAGCTTGACCCACATTCATGTCATACATGAAACTCAAGTACTCATGATTGTCAAGGGTGTTGGTCATTGGTATAGATTAATGTAAACACGTTTCACTTTATTCCAGCAAACACCTTTACTGAATAAAACTTAATAACTCATTATTACTAAATAGATAATTTACAAACATAACTGTTTACAAGCAACGAGTTTTAGGACATTAAACCCAACAAACTCCCACTTGGACTTAAACGTCCATGGTGTACATGTTGGCGAGGAAAACTATAATATCATATATCTATAGTCTTCTCCCACCATCCTATTTAGCAACTCAGAGCCTTAAACTCTTTAGGTATCTCTCAAACACTTTAGCCGTGAGAGACTTAGTAAACATATCAGCATGAAGTACTATGAGACTCTCCATGTGACCATCACATCTCCTCATCCGCACTACTTAAGAGCTCAAAATCCATTTTTTTTATGTTGTTATACAAGCTGCAACAAATTTTATCTTTTATAGAGGAATCAACAATACAACTCTTGTATTCCATTCCTTTATACTATGACAAATTATTAACCGATATAACTGACAGTTCCCACTGCATAAAACATATCGGGTCATCTATCTCAGAAGAGATAGATTTTAACCCAAGATGTGTTAATGCGTAGGGACAGCACCTCATAACATCGATTATTAACAACTCTTGTCAATATCAGATTTAGAAGACTACACTAGCGATTTGTTCTTGCGACTCAAATTAATCTGAATCCATAGAACAAAACAAGACCACCCAGATCACATATCTGGAAACAGGTCGCTAGCTAATGCATAAGTGTCAAAAAGTAATCCTATATCATTCTCAATGAATAGGACATTAATTACGGAAAGATATTATGTAAGCTATAGTATTGATAAAATATTTGGCCAGCAAAGTTTATCAATAACATGTTTAAGCTATAAGATTTGATTAAAACATCAAACCTTAACCATTCAAGATTAAGTTGCTAGTTCCAATCAATAAAAGAATTGAATAAGCTAACAAAACAATTTTGTTCTTAATCTTGTATATGACTCTCAGAGAGATTATGACTTATAAACACTTTAATCAAGATAGTTAGTCTTGATGTCTATTTATCTTATCCTATCTAGTATAGAACAAGAAAAATAGATAAGAGTAATCTAACAACTTACGTCTGGTAACAAGTAAACAAGTTGATACACAATCAACCTCTTCACTTTGGGACAGTCCCATTACCAGAAAGTCAAGCCTTAAAGGTTTTCACCTTAGAGGCTCGGTCATTTAACCTCTCGAAGATCTACAGCTTCGAACCATTGGTCCTTGTCTAAATAATCCATTGTCTAATTAAAAATAACGAATCCTCAAGTCATCATCTGGTATGATAACTCGAGTTTTATAGACAAACCAATGAGTTAGGGTTTTCTCAACTATTGAGAATAACCAACTCTACTACCAGCAACCCTTGTTGATTTAGATTATAGCTTTCCTTTAATATTATTAGTCTTAACATCCATGTTGTTTTCTGAATTTAATAGAACATAACAGTATACATCTTTTGTGAAATGAACCGTTCATTTATTTACACCAAAAGATACTTATATACATATGCTAAAAAATACAGAAATATGTACAACTTAATTACGCATATCACATATGTGATTTAGGTTCATACAGACAACAACATTAAAAACACAAAACTCCCACTGTAAAGCTGCATAGACGTCTTCTCAAGTCATCCAGCACAGAGAAACCTGTAATCAGGAACTAGTTTCCTGAAAGAAAAACAAACATGATTAGTGGTTCCTGAAAAACATTCAAGTATGACATTCATAAATCCACTATACATGTTTAGACAAATAAATCTCATTTACCTTGTCGTTCTTTCTCGGCATGTTTCTCTGCAAGGTATTTCGGGCAATTGCGCTTCCAATGCCCTTCTTCGTTACAATGGAAACACTTCCCTTTGTCAGAAGATCCAGACTTTATCTTGGCTACTAGCATAGGAGCTTTGCCTTTTCTCTTGTTCCTCTTCTTCTTACGAATAGTCCTACTACTCGTAGCAGTTGCTTCAGACTTACTCCCAGACCCGTGCCCCTTCAAAAACTTCTTCGAAGTGACTACATTAGCCTCCTTCTCTTTTCCTTTAGAGGCATGGAGAGCCTAGTACGTCTGCAACTCGTGCAGAAGAGTGGTAAAGTTGAATTCTATCTTATTCATGACCATATTTGATCTGAAATTCAGGAAACTCTACGGGAGAGATTCCAAGATAAAACTTACTTGACTCTTCTCGTCAATCGCGGCTCCGTTCAATTCTGCCGTCATGAAGTGGACCATCATGTTAAGGACATGTTCCCTAACAGAGGTTCCTTCCTTCATTCGAGCATGATAAACTAATTTGAGGGCTTCATGGCGAAGAGACGAGGACAGTTGTCTAAACATCTCTTGCAATGAAGACATGATTTCTTTAGCAGAAACCATATCCTCATGCCTCTTGGCCAAAACATCCTGCATGCTTGCCAAGATATAGACTCAGGCTTTATCATTAGCCCTAATCCAGCGATCGTACGCCTCACGAACATTTTATGAAGCGTTTGAGCCAGGAGTTGGAGGACAGTCCTCCGTCAAGACAAATCTCAGGTCATCCAACACAAGAATCGTATTCAGGTTGGATTTCCATGTTCCGTAATTCTCTCCGGTAAGTTTGTCGTTAGCTAATAACTGTACAAAAGAGCTCGACATGCTAAAAAAGAATGTAAACCTATTAGTGAAACAGTTTTAACCTATTTAAACCAATTAAAAAAAACTTTAGCAGTAAATAAAGTACCCAAACTCTTTATTTACGAGCTACGATACTTTAGTAAGTCAGAATGGTCGCTGCCGTAGGGTCAGTCGAGCACTCCTTTACTAAATCAAGACATTCTTGACTAAATGCTAATTCCAAAATAACTCATATTCCACTAGTATCTTAGTTATCGTTTTTGGTCTGGATTTACTAACTCCTTAGCAAAGCCCGTAAGCGTGACCCTCCATTTTTAGAATTCACAGAACGGCCCCAACGGTGCAACCGTAGGGAATGTCAGAGTTGGGAATTGCCCTGTGTTTCTTTATCCATAAATGGTGACTGAG
The DNA here is from genome assembly GCA_028017165.1 of Herpetospermum pedunculosum. Classification (NCBI taxonomy): domain Eukaryota; kingdom Viridiplantae; phylum Streptophyta; class Magnoliopsida; order Cucurbitales; family Cucurbitaceae; genus Herpetospermum; species Herpetospermum pedunculosum. The sequence continues at coordinate 36,635,100 of CM051531.1, forward strand.
GTGTTCGATCTCCCATGCCCAGCCCTCCGTTTGGATGGTGCCCCTAGGGCAGCCTGCAGGCGGAACATGGGAATCTCCCGGTTCAATCCAATGGAGGAGACCGCAGGAAATACTGACGCACTTCCTTCTCCCACTTACTATAGACACTTACTCCATTCACCTTGCTATTGAAAGTTGCAAACACCACCTGTCTGGAGATGCCTCATATGACATCATGAGGCCAAGCAAAATTCTCACGTTGTGAACTATAGGGAGTGCGTAGCAGGAGGGGATATATCATATATTCCTTCTCAACACATCTATTAAGCATCATAGACGGTGTTTAGGGTAAATACTCCAGGTTTTATCCGGCTAAGAATATAAAACCTAAAGTCTAGGCAAACTATTTACCTGAGATGTCTAGGTTATTAACAAATTTAATTAATCCTCACACCTCTCTCACACGCTCATAAAGCCTGGTTAACTTTACTCAAGTACCGGTTAGTCCCCAAGTAGGAGGTGATCCATCAATTCATTTTCCTCCAACCTTAGACAAGATTTCTCCGGGTGAGATTCTCATAACCTTAACATTTACGAGATAACGACCTATTCATCTAATGAACCAGATCGACTCATTAACCCTAAATGAACATGCTCTTCTTTGTTATAGATTTTAAAAGTCTAAGTCATTTTTTACAACACTTGCAAAAGCAGACTTTCTATAACAACTATCTATATGCTTCTCAAACATACATTCGCTAAGGCATGGCAAGTTGAATATTTAACTTTATAACCAATATAACACTTATATCGATTATGCTCTTAAACATACAACTCCTAATTCATAAATTAATATAACACTTATAACAATTTTTATGAATTAAACGTGCATCTTATACATTATAACACTTATAACATACAATATGCATAAAACTAATGTTGGATACTTAATTTCATAATTAATATAACACTTATATCAATTATTCTATTAAGCAAACAACATCCAATTCATGAATTAATATAACTCTTATATTAATACTCATGAATTTAAACATGCATATACATTATAACACTTATAATATACAATATGTATAAAACTAGGATAACATATCTTGTATGTTCAATTTCATAATTAATATAACACTTATATCAATTACTCAATTAAACTAACAACATATAATTCATGAATTAATATAACTTTTATATCAATACTCATGAACTCCTAAATATGAATATTATATATTATAACACTTATAACATATTAACTATGCATGGAACATGCTTCCTACGGTGAGATTTTAAATCTATATGGCATACTATATGCACATATAAACATGGATTTTAATTAAAATATACAGTATATCGGGAATGATCGGGATTAGTGTTGGATTTATTGGATATTAAATTTGAATTAATTAAATTGTTTAATTAATTATTTAATATTAATTTAATTTAATTTAAAATTAATTATTCTTTAAATTGAATTAATTTGATCAAAGCTAGTCAAAAGTCAAAATGTTGACAATTGACTAAAACTTTGAAAGTCAAAAGTCAAATGTTGACTCCACTAAACCTTGAAAGTCAAGAGTCAATATAATGACTAAAGTTAGTGGAAAAATCAAATTATTAAGTTAGTGGAAAAATCAAATTCTTGAGTTAGTGGGAAAAATCATTTGTTGGTGTTTTTATGACTCAAACTTTTTTGCTAAGTGTTGATCCCACATCAAGCCACTAATCCCACTAAATTGAGTGGATTCTACATGTCATCCTATTGTTAACTCAATTTGGCATGTTTTTGCATGTAGTCTTCTATATATACAAAGGGTTAATTAGATTAACTTCTTCTTGGAATTTTGATTGATTTTGAGAATTGTAAAGACAATTTCTCTTCCATTCTCTCCAAATCCATCTTCAATTCTCTTTTAAATTAGTCACTCAAAGGATCCCACAATCTCGTTCTACGGCCGGATAATAGTCGGGAAGACTCTCGTGGTGGTTCGTGACCGTTACGTTCGAAGATCGGGTTTGGAATCAAGAAGAATTTGAACTTCAAAGGTAATTCCAAAATTATTGTCTTTGATTTTCAAATTACATGTTTTTCCTTTGAAATTAACAAAATAAGAGTACTTAGATCCAACATTGCTTCCATTATGCATGTCGAAACTCTGTCAGTCTGTCGAATGCACGATGCGGTGGACCGTTTTTATGGCCCCTAGGCTATCTCTCTGATGGTGAGGAGGTAGCTTGATTCAGACATAGTGAGGTGACCATTTCTTAAGGAATGGGGGAAGTTCCTGGATCTTGTCCAGTAGATGGACCAAGCGTGGAGTCTTCTCCCGAAATTGAGGAGGAGCCTAACTTGGGCTCGGTGGACGAGCCAAGTAAAGTGACGACTTCTTCCGGAATGGAGGAAGGTCTCGGCTTGGGCCTGGTGGTCGAGCCAAGCGAAGTGATGGCTTCTTCCATAATGGAGGAAGGTCTCGGCTCGGGCCTGGTGGTCGGGCCAAGCGAAATGATGGCCCCTCTTCATGCGGAGGAGGGGCTAGATTTGGGCCCCGTGGACGGGCCTGTTCAAGCGGTGGCTTTCTCTAGTGTGGAGGGTGAAAACCCTTGGCCGCAGTGACTGGGGCTCGGCTGCGGGCCTCTCCTTGGCTTGACTTTGGGGGAGGTCAGAAGTTCGTGATGGAGCACATGTAGCGCAGCGGAAGCGAGTCAGATCATTGGCACTCTAATTTCATCAATTTATCTAAACTAGAAACATGCTCAAAACTAGGAAATAAAAGAAGTTAGAACACATATCTCTTGTAGTTCTAAAATTTTCTAATCCTGATGCTCGAATCTACTCATGAACACCTCAAACCTTCTCTCGTACACTTTTAGGACCACCTCCGGTAGTGCCGCTATGCTCGGGCCGAGCAAAGGAGTGGTGGGACTCCTTTACAAGAGAAAATACTTTGGAAGAATAAGATGGGAAAGTGTATGTGATGAGGGCTTTGTGAGAAATATTTAACACTTAGATTTCCAATTTCTCAAGTAACATAAACTCTTCATCAACCTCCATCCATATATTCAAACTCTTTGAATAATTCATCAACCTCAAACCATTTGAAGTTCATCCAATTTATAGGCTATCCACATGCAACAAACTTTTTGCTTAGCATGACGCCTCAAATTGGATGAATTAGTCTTCAACCAAGTGTTCCACAATTAATGAGTTTATGCATGTGGTTTGTGATTCACAATCCACTTCACAACTTGGATAAACCCACTCAACTTGGATAATCTCACTTGTATTATTTTGTCATTTTAAAAATTAATTCATAATTAATTTTAATAAACAAAATCAGTTTTAATTAATTAATATTATTATTTAATTCAATATCAAATATTAATTAAATATTAAGACTAATCTTCGGTTTCTTAAACCGACTTCTCGCACATGAATACCTATTCATGTATTAGACTCATCCCATATTTAAATCATATTTAAATATGTCCATCATTCTTCCAAAAACGAATTTGAAATAAATTCAAATTCTTTTTCTCTCATATTGTTACACGACTTAATCCGAGCTAGCCAAAAGAACCTAAAGGACCTATAAATCATGAGCTTCAACGATACGAGATTTACCAGCTAAACTCTTTAGCCTAGCTAACCAGCATTCGTTAACCCCCAGAGACTCCACTAAAGTCCAAGGGTTGCACTCTCCTCACTGTAGAAATGCTGTGTCCTTTTGATATAACCATTATCAGTAAGTCAATCTTTCACAGGTCGTTCGTAAATCACAGCTGGTCAAAAATACCATTTTACCCTTGTAATTACGTCTTGTTCCTTAAGTCCCACTGGCACATCTAATGAACAATTCGTTTGTGGTCCAACCATCAAACCGAATCCCTCTCGTGTCATAGAGAGGTGGGCGCCCTTTGTTCAAGACCCGGAGTCAACACGTAAGGGAACAACCTCTCTACTAAACCCTAAAGGTAGGTAGGAGTGAATTCCATCTCGCAGGACTATGTTCTCAGCTACCTACTCGGTCTTATCCCCAAGATAGTAGGCTTATTGAGTCGGCGATCTAGCCACTCTCACCCGTATAGGTCAAAGGATAAGGCCGAATAAACAGGATTTCATAGTGTGCTCAAGATTCAAATCGAGTTACCTAGGTCATTGTTACGTCTCCAAAAGTACTTAATTTAGGGAATTATTTGCCATATAATTGTGTGAACTCTTAAGCGTTTTTTATAGAATTTAGTTTAATACGTGCTTAAATATGAGAAATCAAGGAATGAAGCTAAATTAGGAGTTATTTGTAAAAGGAACAAGAAAGAATAAAAAACGAAGTTAAAAAAGTTGAAATTTTGCATTGCAGGAAAATTGCTGAAACATTGCTGTCTCCGCAATGTTTAAGCTGCAAATGATAAGTTGTTCCAACCGTCCGCCGTTCTGTTGCGATCTTTCAGCCGCCCAATTTCTCCCCTGCTGCCACGTGGTGGGACGTCGTTCAGAATGGATGGTTCTCCTTGACTGAAGAGTACCTGCAAAGAGCTATAAAAGGAGGTCAAGGGGGAAGGAGAACAACAAGCTTGGAAGCGTAGAACTCTCCATCTCAACGCAGTTTCTCTCCAATTTCTATCCCGTTTGATGGAGTGAAGGAATCAGCTTTTGGCACCGATAATCTGAGAGGAAGAAGAGAAGATCTTTCTTCTCTTCTGATTGGATTCATCCCCAAACAACGCTAACCTTCCCCTTCATCCGAGGCGCTTGCGGCGAGGAGTTCACGCACACATTTACATCGCTTTCTACTGCTTTCTGTCTTCCATTTTCTCTACTGTCTTCTGCTATTTGCTTCTGTTTGCTACTTCAATTCAATTCGTCTTCAGTTGTTTAGTCTTTACTGTTTTATAGTCGCTGCACATTAAGCTTTGAATCTTACGTAATAGAGGAATCATTTACCCACGTTGCAAGTTTCTTATCGCTTTCTGTTTTCCCTTTACTTTCAGTTTGCTTTGAATCATGTTTAATCCATCTAGTCTTTCCAACTCCACATCATCCATGAGTAACTAAACCACATAAGGGTCTGCTAATGATGAATCTATAGGTAGAAATACGTGAATTCAGCATGTAGGATAGCTTAAAAATGCATTGAATGTATGTGTACTTCATCCCACGGGCAATTTCGACCGGCCATCCATTTTGTCTAAAGAACTCCTAACCTCCGGAAGGAGTAAGAGTTCAGAGTCGTCCATTCATGCTAGCCTTTCATGGTAGCCAGAAAACGACCTAGGAATAGGCGTTTTCCTAGCACAATTCATTAACTTGCTTATATAAATAGATGCTTAAGCCTTATTTGGACATGAGTGAACTAAAGGGTCTAATGCATGTAATCGAGAGATACATGAGAATGAGTTAAATTGATGCATGATAAGTTGAGCTACTGCTGAATAATCGTATGAAAAAGCCTATAGAGGAGTCGTTAGTTGACCTTGTTTCCCCATCTCACCCTTAAATTGTTGCTAATTTAATTGCTATACAATTGTTGTCTCCGCAATTCTATAATTCAGTTTTTGTCTTAGCCATTTTTCCAGTCTTTTGCTTTTGCGATTTTATTGCTATACAATTGCTTTCTCCGCAACTCTTTTTCCTCTACATTCAAGTTAATCTCTTCACTTGCTTTTGTTCATGCTTGCATATCTCATATATTCTTCATTAGTTAGGCACATTAATATCCAATTCACTCCATTTAAGCCAACCTTTCTAATTTAGCATCTCACTTAGTTAGTAACTAAGAATAAATCTTTGTGGGAAATCGAATGAAAAAATACTTATTACTTGCTACAAGACCATGTATGCTTGCATGTTCTGAGTGCTCTCACATCGCATTTTTATCTATACACTGAGCACGCAACAAGTTTTTGGCGCCGCTGCCGGGGATTTTGTTTAGTAAACACGAAGTTTGTTATTTTAGAAAAAAAAAAAAACATTAATATTTATTGGAGCTAATCTTCTTTCATTTCTTTTACATGTACCATTAAGCTAGTTTATGAATGAGCATTCAAATAGCAACCTAGAGTTCAATCCTGAGCCTGAAAGACTTCTTAGGGCCAGAAACAAAGCTAAGAAACGCCTCTTTAAACAGCCACCTGTAACTCAAAACATTGCTGACTCCGCGGAGTCATCACAATTCCATCAAACCGAAATGGATAGACCAGCCCCAAACCAAGCACCTGCCATTCGCAACCCCATCGAAATAGCGAATGACAAGGATAGTGCCATCCTCTCATATTTAGTTCCCATGCCTGAGGAGCTTAATCCGAGCATTATACGCCCTGAGATTACAGCTCACTCATTCGAGTTAAAGCCAGTAATGTTCCAAATGCTGTCCACTGTGGGACAATTCTTTGGAGTGGAAAACGAAGATCCCCACAATCATCTGAGAAATTTCCTAGGAGTCAGTGATACTTTCCTCATCCCTGGAGTTTCTTAAGAAGCTTTAAGACTTTACCTCTTTCCCTACTCATTAAGAGATAAAGCCAAAACGTGGTTAAATTCCCTTCCCTCTGGATCGATTGTCAACTGGACAGATCTAGCTGAGAAATTCCTAGTCAAATACTTCCCACCTGATAGGAATTCCAACTTTCGTGATGATATAATTAAGTTCAAGCAAGCCGAAAATGAATCACTACACGAAGCTTGGACAAGATTCAAAGATCTATTGCTTAAATGTCCACACCATGGTATTCCATGGTGTATCCAAATAGAAGTGTTCTTTAAAGGATGCAACCCCAGCACAAGGCAAGTGCTGAATTCTTCAGCTGGTGGTTCCATGCTTTCAAAGAGCTACAATGAAGCCTATGAGATTTTGGAGAAAATCTCAACTTCTCATTGTAGATGGTCAGACGATCCTGTAGAGCCTAGGAGAGCTCAAAACAAGGATGCACTTAGTGCAATGAGTAGCCAAATTAATGCCCTGACCAATCTAGTAAAACAAATGGCTCAAACCAATCTCCAACCTAGTGTCAACACCGCAGCAGCCATTTCAATGGGCGCATCAAATAGTCAAGGTGAGACACTAATCTGTGGATTCTGTGGGGAAGGGCACTTGTATGATTTCTGCCCTGGGAATCCAGCCTCAGTCTGCTATGTTGGAAGTCAACAGCAGCCTAGGAACAACCCCTATTCTAACACCTATAATCCTGGTTGGAGGAACCACCCAAATCTCTCTTGGGGTGGACAACAAAACACTAACCAAGCTCAAAACCAGCCAAGACCGAGTGGAACACCTGGTTTCACTCAACAAAATAACCAATCCATGTACCAAAAGCCATATAACCAACCAATAGGGTCATCAGTAGAGAATTTGCTTAAAGAGTACATTGCAAAAAATGATGCAACCCTGCAAAGTCAGCAAGCAACCCTGAGGAGCTTAGAGAACCAAATAGAGCAATTAGCAAACGAGCTAAAAAATAGGCCCCAAGGTAGATTGCCTGCAGACACTGAAGTGCCAAGAAGGGATGGAAAAGAACAAGTTCAAGCCATTGAACTTCGAAATGGGAGACCGTTGGTGATCAAAAACAGAGAAGCCCCAAAGCGAGTAGAGAATGAAGAGTCTAGTGCTCCACTGGATTCTCTGCCAAACCATGATCAACCACCACCAAGCACAACAAGGGTGAGGCTGGAACCTATCATTGAGGAACCAGAAGAAATCCCAAGGCCTCCACCTGTCATTAGGCGAACTGAATTGCCTACATATGTGCCACCACCTCCATTCCCTAGAAGGCTGAAGAAAAAACAAGAACAGGAAGTGCACTTTAATAAGTTTTTAGAAATTTTAAAACAAGTGCATGTTAATATCCCATTTGTGGAAGTTTTGCAATCTATGCCTTCTTATGTTAAATTCTTGAAAGATATAATTACTAACAAGAAAATTATTGGTGAATTTGAAACAGTGAATCTCACCGAGGAGTGCAGTGCTATACTCCAAAACAAACTACCAAAGAAGGAGAAGGATCCTGGTTCCTTCACCTTACCAGTCGAGTTGGGAAACAAGCATGTGGGTAGAGCTCTGTGTGATCTGGGAGCCAGCATCAATCTCATGCCCTTGTCTCTATTTCGTCAGCTTGGAATAGGAGAAGCACGTCCTACTACTGTCACCTTGCAGCTTGCAGACAGATCCATAGCATACCCTGAGGGTAAAATTGAGGATATACTTGTCAAGGTTGACAAATTCATCTTTCTTGCAGACTTCATCATTCTGGATTATGAGGCAGACAAGGAGGTACCAATCTTATTGGGCAGACCATTTCTAGCCACAAGTAGGGCTTTAATCGATGTCCAGAAAGGTGAGCTCACCATGAGGGTTCATGATGAGGAGGTTGAATTCAGTGTATTTAAAGCTCTAAGGTATCCCTCTGATTATGAATCCTGTGCAAGTATGGATGTAGTAGATTCACTGATGGAAGAACAACTTGAGCATGAACTGTTAATTAAGCATGCCACTAACTATGTACAAGTAGATATAACTGATTTAAACATTTCTGAATTGATGGATATACCTGTGGACAATCCTCAGCATGTTTGTATGACTAATAACTTGTCTGAGAGAACCACAAATCCTTTGAAACCATCAATTGAACAACCACCTCTATTAGAATTAAAACCATTACCTGATCATCTTAAGTATGCATATCTAGGAGAGGATGATACTTTGCCTGTTATTATTTCGTCCAAATTAAGTGAACAGCATGAAATTGCGCTAATATTGCTGCTTAAGCAACATAAAAAAGCTATTGCATGGACGATTGCTGATATAAGAGGTATTAGTCCTTCCTATTGCATGCATAAGATATTATTGGAAGAGGAACATACACCTAGGGTAGATCACCAACGTAAGTTGAACCCCTCCATGAAGGAGGTAGTAAAGAAAGAAATTATCAAATGGTTAGATGCAGGTGTAATTTTTCCCATAGCCAATAGTCAATGGGTGAGTCTGATTCAATGTGTGCCTAAGAAGGGTGGAATGACTGTAATAGTTAATGAGAATAACGAACTAATTCCAACTAGAACTGTTACAGGATGGAGAGTTTGTATGGACTATAGAAAATTAAACAAAGAAACAAAAAAATATCATTTTCCTTTACCATTTATAGATCAAATGTTAGATAGAATAGTTGGCCGAACCTATTACTGCTTTCTAGATGGTTATTCTGGATATAACCAAATCACCATAGACCCTGTGGACTAGGAGAAAACAACCTTTACATGTCCCTTTGGAACATTTGCTTTTCGCAGAATGCCATTTGGCTTATGCAATGCACCATCAACATTCCAAAGGTGCATGTTGGCCATTTTCTCTGACTTAGATGAGTCCATGATAGAAATATTTATGGATGACTTCTCAGTCTTTGGTGATTCTTTTAATAACTGCTTAGAAAACTTAGGACAAGTCCTAACTAGGTGTGAGGAGACCAACCTAGTTCTAAATTGGGAGAAATGTCACTTTATGGTGGAAGAAGGAATAGTCCTAGGACATAGAGTATCTAGAGCAGGAGTAGAGGTCGATAGAGCCAAAATAGAAATAATAGAGAAGCTAGTGGAACCTCAAAATGTAAAAGCTATTAGAAGTTTCCTAGGTCATGCAGGTTTCTATAGGAGATTCATAAAAAACTTCTCAAAAATCTCTAAACCTTTGTGTGAGCTTCTAGAGCTTAATAAACCATTTATCTTCTCAAAAGAATGTTTCCTAGCATGGACAACACTTAAAGAAGCCTTAGTCAAAGCACCAATTATAGTAGGTCCAAACTGGGATTTGCCATTTGAAATGATGTGTGATGCTAGTGACTATGCAGTAGGGGTTATGCTAGGACAAAAAATAGATAAACTAACACATCCTGTATATTATGCAAGTAAGACTTTGAATGAAGCACAATGTAATTACACTACTACAGAGAAGGAAATGCTAGTTGTAGTGTTTGCCTGTGAAAAATTTAGGAATTACATTGTAGGCACTAGAACAATTGTGTACACTCATCACTCTGCAATAAAATATCTAATGAGGAAGGTTGATGCTAAGCCAAGGTTGATTAGATGGGTATTATTGTTGCAGGAATTTGACTTAGACATTAGAGATAAAAAAAGGATGTGAGAATGTAGTTGCTGACCATTTATCTAGATTGCGAAGTAATTGCGAAATAATTGTTGAGCCAGCAATTTCTGATGCCTTTGTTGATGAGCATGTCTTTGTGTTACCACATCGTGATAACGATGAGGAACCTTGGTTTGCGGATATTGCTAACTTCCTTGCCTCGCAGGTACTACCAACTTTCAAATGGGGGCAAGAAAAGAAGAGGTTCCTAAACGAAGCTAGGAAGTTCATCTGGGACGATCCTACACTTTACAAGACTTGTGCAGATGGTTTGCTGAGGAAGTGTGTATCAGCTGCTGAGGCAAAGTCAGTGTTGCAGCACTGCCACACATCTCCTTACGGTGGGCATTTTGGTGGCCAAAGGACAGCTGCAAAGGTGTTCCAAAGTGGCTACTATTGGCCCACGATCTTCAAAGATGCCCATGACCACGCACACAGCTGCAATGAGTGTCAAAGAACAGGTAACCTTAGTCGGAAGGATGAGATGCCTCTCACCTATATCTTAGAGTTGGAACTCTTTGATGTATGGGGCATTGATTTCATGGGACCATTCCCTCCATCTTCAGGTAACCTCTATATACTTGTAGCTGTAGATTACGTATCTAAATGGGTCGAAGCCATTGCATGTCCATCAAATGATGCCAAAACAGTCATTAAGTTTCTTAATAGGCATATTTTTACAAGATTTGGTACACCACGTGCAATAATTAGTGATGAGGGAACCCACTTTATAAATAAAGCTATGGAAAAGGTATTAGCTAAATACAATGTTAGACATAGAGTAGCAACCCCTTATCACCCACACTCAAATGGACAAGCTGAAATATCCAATAGGGAGATCAAGAACATACTTGAAAAAGTGGTTAAACCTAATAGAAATAACTGGTCTTTTAAGTTAGACGATGCACTTTGGGCGTATAGGACTGCATATAAAACACCCTTAGGTATGTCTCCTTATAGGCTAGTGTATGGAAAAGCATGTCACTTACCATTCGAATTAGAAATCAAAGTCTTTTGGGCCTTAAAAGAGCTGAATTATTGCGTGACCGATGCTGGAACTTTGCGGTCCCTGCAATTACATGAGTTAGATGAGCTAAGACATATGTCCTATGAAAATGCTAAAATGTATAAAGAAAAAACTAAGATTTGGCATGATAGTAGAGTTAGGGTCAAGGACTTTAAAAAGGGGCAGCATGTCTTATTATTCAACTCACGGTTAAGGTTATTTCCAGGCAAACTTAAGTCTAGATGGTCAGGTCCTTTTGTGATAACTAACGTTTTTGTTCATGGTGCTATTGAGATTCGGAACCTACATTAAGGGCAACCGTTCATGGTGAATGGTGCAAGGTTGAAGCATTACTACGAGGAAGGAGATGTGCAGACACTCTCGGCCTTCCTCCTATCTGAAGCTTGAGAAACGAATCGAGAGGGGATGAGTGACCACTGTGCTCATCCGTCAGAAGGCTATGCCTTAGAATTTTCTTTAAGTATTTTCGATTGTGGTTTGTTTGTTTATTTTTAGCTTTAATTCAGTATTTTTGTTTTAATTAGGCGGATGCTAATGGGAAATCTTTAAGAGTCAATGAAGAAGATGAATCGAGGGGTGAAGATCCACGAAGAAGATCGGGCTAAATCAAAGATTTGGTTGCTAAATCTTGCAACTCAAATCAAGAAAAATCCTAACGGCTAGGCGAATTTATTGCGGAGAATTTGCTAAGTCCGCAACAGAAAAGAGCCGTTGGAGGGTACTCAATTACAAATAGCCGTCGTTGGATGATCCCTGCCCTTTACGTTTTATCAAAACGTTGAACCTCCAAAATTCAGTCTTCTCCTTCATCTGCATCCCCTACATTCAGATCCTCAAAGAACGACAATGGTGTCCACGCGAGCAGATCGATCCACGCCCAAGAAAACATCGCCTGACGCAGAAGAAGCTGAGAGGGAGGCGCTGCTTTCCTTAGCAGACGCCGACACTGCGCAGCCCTCACGGCCTCCGAAGCTACCTGTGCGAAGAAAGAAGTGGAAGGTGGCTACTGAGGTTCCTGCTGGTCCCTCAGATCCGGTTGGAACACCCAAAAAAAGGAAGTGGAAGGTTGCGGTGGAGGACTCACCGATCAAAGAAAAGACTCCCAGCGAGAAGAGTCGAGGGAGTGGCCGGCCATCATATGAGACGGCCAGACAGAGCCCCGAACCTTCTCCACAGATACCGACGCCTGAAGCCCCACCTGAAGAGCACGAAGATTCGGTGCCAAGCGACGAGCCAGCAGAGGAAGATGAGGTATTTTCCCCCTTAAGGGATGTCAGTCTTGACAGCCCTGTGGAGGGGGGAAGCAAGGACTCTATGGATGAGACACTGGGGGATTGCCTCCTGCATCTGGCCTCCAAGGCTCGGCACAAGAAGAAGGCCCCAGTGATTGTCAAGGGCAAGCGGCCGAAGTCTTCCAAACGAGCCAAGAAGAAGAAGGTTGGAGCTGAACCTTCTTTGAAGAAGATGAAGATTGAGGCCTCTGAATCGGCCAAAGCGAAAGAAAAAGGGAAAAGAAAGATGTACCCAGAAGACGAACCTCGAGCTGCGAGGTATGTTTCACAAGAAGCTGAGGCCAAGGGCCTCGAATTGACGAAGAAGGAACTCCTTCACGAGCGAGGATTCCTTGATGCGTTGGCGGACCTGCCGCAATTCTTGCGCGCAGGAATTATCACCCATGGCTGGGAGGAGCTGTGCAGACCCCCAATTCCAGCCTACCCTGACATGGTGTAAGACTTCTACGCCAACCTCACACACCCTGAAGCATGTCTGTCCACAGTGAGGAGGGTAGAGGTTGACTTCTCTGCCAATGCCATCAATGAGGCCTATGCTCTCAAGGGGTATCCGCATTCTGAATACGCCAAGATTGTTGACTTGCCATCTGAGGCAGTCCTAGAAGAGGCCTTGCACACGATAGGCAAACCAGAGGCATCTTGGGCGGTCTGAAGGAACGGGAAGCACACCCTGATGAGTGCAACCCTGCGAGACAAGGCGGCCGTCTGGTTCTCTCTTGTGCGCAGACGTATCTCCCCTGTGACCCACGAAACGACTATCAACCAGGGGCGATCATTGCTTTTGTATGCCATCATGCGGGGACTCACCATTGATGTTGGTGAAGTCATTGCCGCCTCCATCACTGACTGTTCAAAGAAAGGTAAGGGTCAGCTCTTTTTCCCAAATACCATAACTAAACTATGCTTACGTGCAGGTGTGCCAATGGAGAAGAATGAGAGGCAGTTGGCTTACACTGGCCATCTGGAGCTGCCCACAATATTGAGGATGCGAAGGAGGGGCAACATGGAATTTGAGATGGACGGCCTGGCTGCTGCACAATCGCTGTCCATGGCCTGCCTGATGGACCTGCAGCATAAGATGGCTCAGTGGGCTGAGTATGCACAAGCAAGGGATAAGGATGTGGCTGACCAGCTGGGATGCATATTCCCCACCTTCCCTGCGGATCTGTTGAAGCCCTGGGCGCCTCCTAAAGAAAGGAGAGATGAGGATGAAGATGTTTGAATGCCAATCTGAACGGCATTCGAGGGAGTTTTCTGATCCCTCTTTGAAAAAAAAAAACACCTGCTTTTCTGTGAACTGTTCCTGTCTTTTTAATCAACCCAATGTTCTTTTTAATTGTTAATCTGTTTGCTTAGAGTAGTTTAGATTAGATTGATGTTATCTGAGTAGTTAGCTTCGTTAGTGTAGCTGTTTTGTGTAGTTGTTAATGTCTGAATATAGCATGCTAGGAGCCTTGATCACAGCTAAATTTGCTCTGTAGGTTTATTGCGAATTCTTTGCGGTGTCCGCAATTTTTTGTTAGTTTTCGCATGCTGTTGGATGACTTTTTGATGGGTTGTTTCTGTTTAAATTTCGATATCTTGCTGCTTTACTGACTTCACTCCCCCTGTTGGAGTTCATGTTTGAAGGAGGCAGCCTCTAGGCCTAGGAACATTCCTCTCTCCCTCTTTTAACATAAGCATTCTTCTTCTTTGAAAGAAAAAATGATGAAAATAAAAAAATGAAAAACAAAAGAATAAGGAGTAGTGTCTCTCTTAAGGATACTGAGTAATCAGGGCCATTTGTGTAACCCACAAGTGGCACTGCATCGAAAGGCAAACCAAAAGGAGAGACCCTACCAGAAAAAGAAAAAAAAAAGGGAAAAAGAAAAACCAAGGAAGAAGAATGTATGCCTACAAGTTATAGTCTATGTGCTTAGGTGTCCTGTATGAATGAACTCCGATCCTTAGTTTGCTAAGCACAGGGTTGTAGCTTGAAGGTATGTTAAGGGAGATGAGTGTATATCCAATGTAGTGATGCCAGGGTTTAGGTTGTTCTATGAAATGTACTACTGTTACTCGTGTGTACTAAGACTGGCATGACTCTAAGGAATCCTAGGTAGCTTAAAAGAAATACTCTAGAAGCATGTACTGAGTCTGGGTTGAACCAAGGTAGAATTTGAAACCTTAGGGATAGCTGCACAATGTACCTAATGACATAGGCAGATAAATCAGTTGTAGGGAGTTTATAAAAGGCAGTAGGTTTTAAAGGCAAGAGAAACCAGAATAAGCAAAACGTGGAGTTAGTTGAACTTAGAAGAGTGTCACAGGACAGCCATGCCTTAGATAGTGAACTTAGGGAAGTCAGCAAGTAGTCAGATGGAGAAATAACAGCCCAAGTAAACCCTTATATTGCTCGAGGACGAGCAATAACTTAAGTTTGGGGGTGTGTTACGTCTCCAAAAGTACTTAATTTAGGGACTTATTTGCCATATAATTGTGTGAACTCTTAAGCGTTTTTTTATAGAATTTAGTTTAATACGTGCTTAAATATGAGAAATCAAGGAATCAAGCTAAATTAGGAGTTATTTGTAAAAGGAACAAGAAAGAATCAAAAACGAAGTTAAAAGAGTTGAAATTTTGTATTGCAGGAAAATTGCTGAAACATTGCTGTCTCCGTAATGTTTAAGCTGCAAATGATAAGTTGTTCCAACCGTCCGCCGTTCTGTTGCGATCTTTCAGCCGCCCAATTTCTCCCCTGCTGCCACGTGGTGGGACGTCGTTCAGAATGGATGGTTCTCCTTGACTGAAGAGTACCTGCAAAGAGCAATAAAAGGAGGTCAAGGGAGAAGGAGAACAACAAGCTTGGAAGCGTAGAACTCTCCATCTCAACGCAGATTCTCTCCAATTTCTATCCCGTTTGTTGGAGTGAAGGAATCAGCTTTTGGCACCGATAATCTGAGAGGAAGAAGAGAATATCCTTCTTCTCTTCTGATTGGATTCATCCCCAAACAACGCTAACCTTCCCCTTCATCCGAGGCGCTTGCGGCGAGGAGTTCACGCACACATTTACATCGTTTTCTACTGCTTTCTGTCTTCCATTTTCTCTACTGTCTTCTGCTATTTGCTTCTGTTTGCTACTTCAATTCAATTCGTCTTCATTTGTTTAGTCTTTACTGTTTTATAGTCGCTGCAGATTAAGCTTTGAATCTTACGTAATAGAGGAATCATTTACCCACGTTGCAAGTTTCTTATCGCTTTCTGTTTTCCCTTTACTTTCAGTTTGCTTTGAATCATGTTTAATCCATCTAGTCTTTCCAACTCCACATCATCCATGAGTAACTAAACCACATAAGGGTCTGCTAATGATGAATCTATAGGTAGAAATACGTGAATTCAGCATGTAGGATAGCTTAAAAATGCATTGAATGTATGTGTACTTCATCCCACGGGCAATTTCGACCGGCCATCCATTTTGTCTAAAGAACTCCTAACCTCCGAAAGGAGTAAGAGTTCAGAGTCATCCATTCATGCTAGCCTTTCATGGTAGCCAGAAAATGACCTAGGAATAGGCGTTTTCCTAGCACAATTCATTAATTTGCTTATATAAATAGATGCTTAAGCCTTACTTGGACATGAGTGAACTAAAGGGTCTAATGCATGTAATCGAGAGATACATGAGAATGAGTTAAATTGATGCATGATAAGTTGAGCTACTGCTGAATAATCGTATGAAAAAGCCTATAGAGGAGTCGTTAGTTGACCTTGTTTCCCCATCTCACCCTTAAAACGTTGCTAATTTAATTGCTATACAATTGCTGTCTCCGCAATTCTATAATTTAGTTTTTGCCTTAGCCATTTTTCCAGTCTTTTGCTTTTGCGATTTTATTGCTATACAATTGTTTTCTCCGCAACTCTTTTTCCTCTACATTCAAGTTAATCTCTTCACTTGCTTTTGTTCATGCTTGCATATCTCATATATTCTTCATTAGTTAGGCACATTAATATCCAATTCACTCCATTTAAGCCACCCTTTCTAATTTAGCATCTCACTTCGTTAGTAACTAAGAATAAATCTTTGTGGGAAATCGAATCAAAAAATACTTATTACTTGCTACAAGACCATGTATGCTTGCATGTTCTGAGTGCTCTCACATCGCATTTTTATCTATACACTGAGCACTGTTGCGTGCTCAATGTGTAAAGATAAATATGCAAACGGAAAGAGAGAGCACTTAGAACATGCAAGCATACATGGTCTCACAGCAAGTAGTAAGTATATTTAATTCGTTTTTTCCACAGAGACTCATTTTTAGCTATTCGCGAAGTGTGAAAGTTAAGAAAGATGGGATGAATTTGAGGGGGTAAAGTTGGTTTTTAATTAACTACTTTTTGCTGAATGTGTAGAGGGATATAACATAAACAAATTAAAGTTAAAAATAGACCTAAAGGACAAGAGATGGAATTAATAATCGAGGAAGAAAACAGCTAAACAGAATGATAAACAGGCAGAATTGCGAGGACCGCAATGTTTCCGCAATTAAATGGCAGCGAATCTGATTAAAATGGGGAATTAAGGGCTACTAATGACTATCCTATAGGCATTTTATTACGATTATCAAGCTTTGGATCAACTCTCTATACATCAAACTCACTCTATCTCAAGTATCGTCTGATTCCATGCATTAGAGACTCAAGTTTACTCGACTTCAAAGTAAGGACTTAAGCATCTTGTTAAAACAGGAGTGTTCAGTTTGTACTAGGGAAACGCCTATTCCTAGGCCGTTTCCTGATTACCACGAAAGGCTAGCATGATTATATGACTCTGAACTCTTACTCCTTCCAGAGGTTAGGAGTTCTTTGGACAAAATGGATGGCCAATCGAAATTGCCCGTGGGATGAAGCTTACATACAATCAATGTTCGAGTGTTGATCTGCCTACTTGACTCACGTTTTTTAGCCTATAGTTCTGTCATTAGCATGCCCCTAAGTGAATTTAGTTACTCATGGATATATGAAGAACAGAAAGGGTAGATAAAACAGACATACTTAAAAGAGAACTGTGCTTAAAACAGGAAGCAAAACCCGTAGCAGAAGAAAGTATAAACTGTGAAGTGCAGAAACTTACTTTGATTAACTTGAATGTTTGAATGACAAAGGAAAGCTTTAAAAGGAATGAATCCAAGGCAGACAACAACGAAATGCAATAAGTAAATTACTAAACTAAGAACAACAATGATCAGTAATGGAAATGAGAAGGAAAGAACAGAAAACAGTAAAGGATTGCTGAAAACTTCGTGGCAGTCGCCTCGAATGATGGTGATGAGAATTCAGCCGTGCTTGGATGAATCCAATCGAGAGAGAAGAAGAATCTTCTCTCCTTCCTATCAGATTATCGACTCCAAAAGCTGAGAACCTCACTCCAACAGACGGCAAAGAAAAACAGATGGAAATGGTGGACTGCAAGAAGACTTCTGCGCTTCGAATTATCACTGAACCTCCGACTTTGACCCCCTTTTATAGTAGTTTGCAGGTGCGTTTGGGCCAAGGAGAACCATCAACCTTCAACGTCATATATCAGAATGGATGGAGGAGAAAGAACGAATCCCTGAAAAGTCGGATCTAAACAGAAAATGATCAGCCAACTTACGGTTTTAACTTGAATAATTGCGGTCACCGCAATTATTCCGCAATTCATTTGCAATGGTTATTTTTTCATTCTTTTCTTCGGTTTTCAACCCTTCTTCTACCTATTGTGCATAAGTCCTAAATTAGCTACCTTCTTCTAATTCTCATATTAAAGCATAGGTTTAAGCTAAATGCTAACAAAAACACCTAAATGTGTACATCTTCTTAAGCTAAATGGGTCCTAAATAAGTCACTTTCAGAGACTTAACACACCCCCAAACTTAAGGCTTTGCTTGTCCTCAAGCATACTAAGGACTTACCTAGGCTGCTGTTTTCTTCTTCTTTAACTACTCACTAACTCCCTTATATTCTTGTCTATAGCAATGCTGTCCTGTGACACACTTCCAAGTTTAGAACTAACCTCTTGTCTAGCTTCTTCTGACTTCACCTGCCTACTATACCCACTGCTTTTGTTAACCCCCTGCTACTGATCTAACTACTTGTATGATATCATGCTATTATCCCTAAGGTTTCAAATTCTACCAAGCTTTACTCTAGACTCAGTACATGCTTCTAGCTTATTTTTAATGTGTCTAGGATTCCTTAGAGTCATGCCAGTCTTAGTATTAACAGTGACAGTAGTACTTTTAGAGAACAACCTAAACCCTGGCATCACTACATTGGATATACATTCATCTCCCTAGACAAACCTAAAAGCTACAACCTTGTGCTTAGCTCATTAAGGATCAGAGTTCTTTTTACATAGGACATCTAAGCCACAAGATTATAACTCCCAAGCATACATTCTTCTTCCCCTATTTCTCCTTTTTTCTTTACTTAGGTGGAGTCTCCCCTCGGTTTGCCTTTTGATGCAATGCCACTTGAGAAAGACTCCCCCTCTTTATTCTATTTTTTTCACTTTTTCTATTTATCACAAAACATTTTTTAGGAGAAGAAGAATGCTTATGTCCTAAGGAAGAGAGGAATGTTCCTAGGCCTAGGGTGGCCTCCCCCAAACTTCAACTACTCATTGTCCCCAATGAGTGTTTGAGGTGGCACACCCCCAAACTTATCCTAGAAGCATCTAGTCTAAAGTAAAACAAAGAGAATCTAAACATCCTAGGCATAGGCAAAACACTCTAGAAGCAACTATCCCAGCAGCAGAAAATTTGAACATAACAGACAGGTTTCAGGACTTATGGTTTATGCATGCTGAGCACTATTCAGAGGCAAATTTAAACTATCCAAAGGTGTCCTATGACATTCATCCAGCATGCTTCAAGATCAGCTATATAAGGTAGTCATGCGAGCAGCAAAAGATAGAATTTAACAGATCACAGCCTAACTAAACAGACAGTCCAAAACATGCTATTAGTCACAAAAATTGCGGGAACCGCAATTATTTCGCAATCCAATCCGGGCAGATATAACATTAACTCAGGCCCCTAGCATGCTTTTTCCCGTTACTCATGCATCCTAAAAATAAAACTAAACTATCCTACCTATTCAGCTAACATCAAACTAGACTAAGCAAAAGAAAAAGCATAAAACTAAACATTAAAAACAGATCAAAAACTGAATCCAAAACAGCATATTATACATTATTCTATCAAAAAGCAGGAAAATTGTCTTTTGTTTCTGAAGGGATCAGTAATACTCCCTCTAGTGCTTTTCAAACCAGCACTCAATTCTCATCATCCTCATCTGGTCGCCTTGGTCGTGGGGGCACCCATGGAGTTAGGAGGTTGGTGGGGAAGTCTGGGAAGATGCACCCCAACTGGTCTGCAACTTCTCTGTCCCTCGCCTGCGCATAGTTGGCCCATTGAGCCATTCTCCTCTGCATGTCCATCAAGCAGGCCATGGATAGGGACTGTTCAGCCGCCAGCCTATCCAACTCAAATTCCATGTTGCCCTTTCTTCTCAGCCTTAGGTGCGCAGGCAACTCCAGATGGCCTGTGTAGGGCAGCTGCTGCTCCAAGCGCTCGGTGGGAACTCCTGCAAGCAAGCATAACTTTGTTATGATGTTGGGGAAAAATAACGGCCCCTTACCCTTTTTTGCACACTCAGCTATGGCAGCAGTGATGACTTCTCCCACGTTGATCGTGAGACCTCTCATTATAGCATAAACCAGCAGCGAACGGCTCTGGTTAATTGTAGTCTCATGAGTCACTGGGGAGAGTCTTCTTCTTACGAATGAAAACCACACAGCTGCCTTAGCCGTGAGGTTGGCACTCATGAGCGTGTGCCGCCCATTGCGTGAGACTGTCCAGGAGGCCTCAGGCTGGCCAATGGTGCGGATGGCTTCTTCCAGCACAGCCTCGGTCGGCTCATCAACTATCCGTGCATAATCTGTGTGAGGCTGGCCCCTTAGACCAAATGCTTCATTAATGGCTTTGGCTGAGAAATCAACCTCCACCCCTCTGACCACAGATAGGCCATCCTCAGGGCTGAGCACGTTAGCATAAAAGTCATACACCATGCTCGTGTATGCTGGATTGGGAGGTCGGCAGAATTCCTCCCAGCCATGGTTGATCACCCCTGCGCGCAAGAACTGCGGCAGGTCAGCAAGTCGATCAAGGAACCCCTTCTCGTGCAACAGGTCCCTTTTCCTCAGCTCCACGCCTCTGGATTCAGCATCAGACGAGACATACCTCACTGACGGAGGTTCATCTTCAGGATAGAGTTTAGCCTTCCCCTTATCGGCTGGCTTGGAAGATTCAGCAGCCTCCACCTTGAGGCGTTTGAGCGAAGGCTCAGTACTGTCTTTGTCTGCTGAAGGCACTCGCTTGGCCTTCTTCTTCTTCAATTTCTTGGCTTTCTTGGCCTCCTTCTTGGCCTTCTTCTTCTCTTTCTCCATGTTGATCTGTTGGAGGCAAGCCCCCAACGTTTCTTCCATAGAATCGTCCTGCTGTGCAGGAACATCAGGGCTGTCTTCCCTCATAGGAGAGAAGACTTCTTCTTCCCCAGCATCTCCACTGCCTTGCGTGGACTCCTGATAATCCCCATAAGGGAATTCAGGATCAGGCCGTGGAGAGTTGTGCTCTGCTGATGGTGTATGTGCAGAACTCCATGGCGAAGACGGCAGTTCAGGACTCTGCACAGCCGCAGGTGGTAGATCAGAACTCTGAAGCGCTGGAGATGACTCGGCGCGCTGCGCAGGCGGTGATGATTCTGTGCTTTGCACCGGTTCAGATGGGAGAGGGCTGCGCACAGGTGACACAGACGGCGACGAACCTTCCTTTGCTGACTCGTGAGATGCACGATCAGGTTCTTGACTCTCCACAGAGGGAGTCTTGGCGATGGTTCGTTCGGCGACAGTCTTGACAGTCCACCGGCGCTTCTTTGGCGTGCCCACTGGCTCAGATGGCCCAGCAGGGATCTCAGTGACCACCCTCCACTTCTTCCTACGAATAGGAAGCTTGGAGAGACGGCCAGTGCGTACAGCACCCTCATCAGCAAGGGCGAGAAGCGCTTCCCTTGCAGCCGCTTCAGCTGCGTCGTCGGCCTTCTTCTTGGCGGCGGATCTCTCAGCCCTAGTGGAAACCATTGTCGAATCTTGGAGGTTTGGAGAGAGAGATCAAAGGTGGAGAGAATCGCAGAAATCTTGGAGAGCAAAGAATGAGAGGATCGTATCAATCGGGCGCCTTCTAACGGCTATAAAAGCAACGGAAAAATCCCAACGGCTCTTTTTGCGGATCCAGCAATTTATGCGCAATTCTAGGGACAATATTTCATAACAAATCCAAACTTTGATCGCCCGTATCTTTTATTTGGCTCAACCGTTTCTTGATTTTTAAAGTGGGATTTACTCCCCTTGATCCCCTCTTTCGATTCCCTACAAAAACAAATAAAACAAACATTAACTACGCAATTAAAAATACCTCACAAAACATACAAACGATCATCGAAAAAAACAGAAAAAATAAACTAAGGCATTGGCCTTGACTAAACGAGCACAGTAACCACTCGTTCTCTCTCGTTTCTAACTTCATGCTTCACGTAGGAGGAAGGCCGAGAGAGTCTTCACATCCCCCTCCTCATAGTAGTGCTTCAACCTAGCACCATTGACCATAAATGGCTGTCCTTGCTGCAAGTTTTTAATCTCTATGGCACCATGAACAAAGACATTAGTAATAATAAATGGACCTGACCATCTAGACTTTAATTTGCCTGGAAATAGCTTTAACCGTGAGTTAAATAACAATACAAGTTGGCCCTTCTTAAAGTCTTTGATCCTGAGTCTACTGTCATGCCATATTTTTGTCTTTTCTTTGTACATCTTGGCATTCTCATAGGCCATGTGCCTGAGCTCATCAAGTTCATGTAGCTGTAAAGATCTTAATGTCCCTGCATCCTTCACACAAAAATTTAATTCTTTCATGGCCCAAAATGCCTTGTTTTCCAACTCAAGTGGCAAGTGGCAAGCCTTGCCATACACCAACCTATAGGGAGACATTCCTAGAGGTGTCTTATATGCTGTTCTATAAGCCCAAAGTGCATCCTCAAGCTTGAAAGACCAGTCTTTCCTATTAGGTTTGACTACCTTTTCTAGGATGTTCTTTATCTCCCTATTGGAAATCTCAGCTTGGCCATTTGAGTGTGGGTGATAGGGAGTAGCTACCCTATGTCTAATGTTATATTTAGCCAATAATTTCTCCATAGCCTTATTAATGAAATGTGACCCCTCATCACTAACGATCGCACGAGGAGTCCCAAATCTAGTGAAAATGTGTCTATGCAAGAAGTTAGTGACTGTTTTAGCATCATTATTAGGACATGCCTTAGCTTCTACCCACTTTGACACGTAGTCTACTGCTACTAAAATGTACAGGTTACCTGATGATGGAGGGAATGGTCCCATGAAATCAATGCCCCACACATCAAAGAGCTCCAACTCTAAGATGTAGGTGAGGGGCATCTCATCCTTACGACTGATGTTACCTGTCCTTTGGCATTCGTCACAGTTGTGGGCATAATTGTGGGCATCCTTGAAGATTGTTGGCCAGTAGTAGCCACTCTGGAATACCTTAGCAGCTGTTCTTTGACCACCAAAGTGTCCACCATAAGGAGATGAATGACAGTGCTGCAGCACAGACTTCGCTTCAGCAGCTGTAACACACTTCCTCAACAACCCATCAGCACAGGTCCTGTAAAGTATGGGGTCATCCCAGATGAATTTCCTTGCTTCATGGAGGAACCTCTTCTTCTCTTGTCCTCCCTTGAACACTGGTAATACCTGTGATGCACGGAAGTTAGCAATGTCAGCAAACCACGGTTCCTCATCGTTTTCACGATGAGTCAAAGCAAAGATATGTTCATCTATAAAAGCATCAGAAATTGCGGGGTCCGCAATTTTTTCGCAATTGTGCTGCAATCGAGACAGGTGATCTGCAACCACGTTTTCACATCCCTTCTTGTCCCGAATGTCCAAATCGAATTCCTGCAGCAATAACACCCATCTAATCAATCTAGGCTTAGCATCAGCCTTCCTCATCAGATATTTTAAAGCAGAATGGTCAGTATATACAATGGTTCTAGTTCCTACAATATAGTTCCTAAATTTTTCACAAGCAAATACTACAGCAAGCATCTCCTTCTCTGTAGTTGTATAGTTACATTGAGCCTCATTCAAGGTCTTACTAGCATAATAGACAGGATGTGTGAGCTTGTCAATCTTCTGTCCTAACATGACTCCTACAGCATAGTCACTGGCATCACATAGCATCTCAAATGGGAGATCCCAATTTGGTCCTACTATGATTGGTGCTGTGACCAGTGCTTCCTTAAGGGTTTTCCAAGCTACTACACATGCTTTAGAAAAGATGAATGGCCTACCTAACTCTAGAAGCTCACATAGAGGCTTGGCTATCTTAGAAAAGTCCTTGATGAACCTTCTATAGAAGCCAGCATGCCCTAAGAAACTCCTAATAGCCTTGACATTCTGGGGCTCTACCAACTTCTCTATGACCTCGATTTTTGCCCTATCCACTTCCACACCTGCCCTTGACACTCGATGTCCTAAGACAATCCCTTCATCTACCATGAAATGGCATTTTTCCCAATTTAGGACTAGGTTGGTCTCTTCACACCTAGCCAGGACTTGTCCTAGGTTCTCTAGACAGGTTTTAAATGAGTCCCCAAAGACTGAGAAGTCATCCATGAATATTTCTATTATGGACTCATCCAACTCAGAGAAGATCGCCATCATGCACCTTTGGAAAGTTGCCGGTGCATTGCATAAGCCAAAAGGCATTCTGCGGAAGGCAAACGTTCCAAAAGGGCAAGTGAAGGTAGTCTTCTCTTGATCCTTAGGGTCTATAGTGATTTGATTATAGCCAGAGTACCCATCTAAAAAACAATAGTAGGCTCTACCAGCTATTCTGTCTAGCATCTGGTCAATAAATGGTAGGGGGAAATGGTCTTTTTTAGTTTCTTTATTCAGTTTTCTGTAATCCATACATACCCTCCACCCCGTGACAGTCCTTGTTGGAATCAGTTCGTTGTTCTCATTGACTACCACAGTTATTCCCCCCTTTTTAGGTACACATTGGATGGGGCTCACCCACTGGCTACTAGCTATGGGGAAAATCACTCCTGCATCTAACCACTTGATTATTTCTTTCTTCACTACCTCTTTCATAGAGGGGTTTAACCTACGCTGGTGATCTACCTTAGGTGTGTGTTCTTCCTCTAATATAATTTTGTGCATGCAATAAGAAGGGCTAATGCCTCGAATATCAGCAATAGTCCATGCTATAGCCTTCCTATGTTGCTTAAGCAGTAAAATTAAATCAACCTCATGCTGTTCACTAAGCTTAGAAGAAATAATTACAGGCAGCGTATCATTATCTCCTAGATATGCATATTTGAGGTGAGTTGGTAGTGGTTTCAGTTCTAAAACAGGTGGATGCTCAATGGAGGGCTTTAACGGATTTACAGTTCTATCAGTTAAATCTATAGTCATACATACATGCTGAGGTCTATCTACAGGCATATTCATTATGTCAGATACATTCAGATCATCTACATCTAATCCTACATATTCGTTAGCATGCTTGGTTAATAATACATGCTCTAATTGTTCTTCCATTAGTGAGTCAACAACATCAATGCTAGCACAAGACTCAGAATCAGAGGGATACCTTAAAGCTTTGTAAACACTAAATTTTACCTCTTCATCATGAACCCTCATAGTTAACTCACCTTTTTGCACGTCTATTAGTGCCCTACCTGTGGCTAGAAATGGTCTACCTAGCAGGATGGGAACCTCCTTGTCTGCCTCATAGTCCAGGACAATGAAATCTGCAAGGAAAATAAACTTGTCAACTTTAACTAGAATATCCTCAATCTTACCTTCTGGATATGCGATGGATCTGTCTGCTAGTTGTAAAGTGACAGTAGTTGGACGTGCTTCTCCCATTCCCAACTGGCGGAACAGGGACAGGGGCATGAGATTTATGCTGGCGCCCAGGTCACAAAGCGCTCTGCCCACATGCTTGCCTCCAAGTTCTACAGGTAGGGTGAAGGAACCAGGATCCTTCTCCTTCTTGGGCAGCTTGTTTTGGAGGATGGCACTGCACTCCTCGGTGAGGTTTACTGTTTCAAACTCACCAATTATTCTTTTGTTAGTAATAATGTCCTTCAAAAACTTTACATATGAAGCCATAGACTGTAAAACTTCTACAAAAGGAATATTCACATGCACTTGCTTAAGTATTTCTAAGAATTTATTAAAATGAACTTCCTGTTCCTGCTTCTTCTTCAGCCTTCGAGGATATGGAGGTGGTGGCACATATGCAGGCACGTCAGGACGCCTTAGGATAGGTGGAGGCCTTGGAATTTCTTCTACGTCCTCAACAATTGGCTCTAGCCTGGCTCCTGATGTGCTAGTTGGTGGTGGACCTTGGCTTGGCAGAGATTCCAGTGGAGCACTAGACTCAGTGTTCTCTACTCTCTTTGGTGTGTCCTTTGTAATGCTCACCAATGGTCTTCCACTCCTAAGTTCAATGGCTTGAACTTGTTCTTTGCCATCTCTCCTTGGTACCTCGGTATCAGCAGGGAGTCTACCTTGGGGCCTACTTTTAAGTTCATTGGCTAATTGGCCTATTTGGTTTTCCAGGCTCCTAAGAGTAGCTTGCTGGCTCTGAAGAGTAGCATCATTCTTAGCTATATATTCCTTGAGTACGTTTTCTACAGAAGATCCTACAGGTTGATTGTAAGGTTTTTGGTACATTGACTGGTTATGTTGGGGAGTGAAACCAGGTGTTCCACTCGGCCTTGGTTGGTTGGGATTTTGGTTAATGTTTTGTTGGCCACCCCATGACAGGTTAGGGTGGTTTCTCCAACCAGGATTGTAAGTTTGTGAATAGGGGTTATTCCTAGGCTGCTGCTGACTTCCTACATAGCAGACTGAGGATGGATTCCCAGGGCAGTATTCATAAGGGTGCCCTTCCCCACAGAATCCACAGATTGGTGCCTCGCCTTGATTTGGTTGAGTGCCCATTGACATGGCTGTGGCGGTATTGGCACTGGTTTGGAGATTGGCCTGAGCCATTTGCTTGACTAAGTTGGTCAGGGCATTTATTTGGGTGCTCATGGCGCTTAGAGCATCCTTGTCTTGAGCCCTAGTTGGCTCTACTGGATCGTCTGACCATCTACAGTGAGATGCTGAGATCTTCTCCAAGATCTCATAAGCTTCGTTGTAACTCTTGGACAACATGGAACCTCCAGCAGATGAATTTAAGACTTGTCTGGTGCTGGGGTTGCATCCTTTAAAGAAAACTTCTATTTGGATACACCATGGAATGCCATGGTGTGGACATTTAATGAGAAGGTCTTTGAATCTAGTCCAAGCTTCGTGAAGAGACTCATTATCAGCTTGTTTAAACTTTATGATATCATCACGAAAGGTTGAATTCCTATCAGGTGGGAAGTATTTGACTAGGAATTTTTCTGCTAAATCTGTCCAATTGCGGACAGATCCTGAGGGCAATGAATTTAACCATGTTTTGGCTTTGTCCCTCAAAGAGTAAGGGAAAAGATATAGCCTAAGGGCCTCTTGGGAAACTCCAGGGATTAGGAAGGTGTCACTAACTCCTAAAAAGTTCCTAAGATGGTTGTGGGGGTCCTCGTTTTCTATTCCAAAGAATTGTCCCACAGTGGACAACATTTGGAACATCACTGGCTTTAACTCGAATGAGTGGGCAGTGATTTCAGGACGGATTATGCTGGGGTTCAGCTCCCCAGGCATAGGTACTAGATATGACAGAATGGCACTATTCTTGTCATTCGCTATTTCGATGGGGTTGCGAATGGCTTGTGCCGGATTTGGAACTAGATCGCCCATTTCTTTAGTTTCAGGTGTGGTTTGAGGTATAGGAGGTTGTTTAAAGAGACGTTTCTTTGCCTTATTCCTAGCTCGAAGTGATCTTTCAGGTTCAGGATCGAACTCTAAATTACTATGTGAACGCTCACTCATAAACTACCTTAATGGCACCTGCAAAAGAAATGAAACAGATTAGTTTCACTCAATGATAAACTTGATTTTTCAAACTTAACAACTTCGTTTTCACTTAAAATAAGTCCCCGGCAGCGGCGCCAAAAACTTGTTGCGTGCTCAATGTGTAAAGATAAATATGCAAACGGAAAGAGAGAGCACTTAGAACATGCAAGCATACATGGTCTCACAGCAAGTAGTAAGTATATTTAATTCGTTTTTTCCACAGAGACTCATTTTTAGCTATTCGCGAAGTGTGAAAGTTAAGAAAGATGGGATGAATTTGAGGGGGTAAAGTTGGTTTTTAATTAACTACTTTTTGCTGAATGTGTAGAGGGATATAACATAAACAAATTAAAGTTAAAAATAGACCTAAAGGACAAGAGATGGAATTAATAATCGAGGAAGAAAACAGCTAAACAGAATGATAAACAGGCAGAATTGCGAGGACCGCAATGTTTCCGCAATTAAATGGCAGCGAATCTGATTAAAATGGGGAATTAAGGGCTACTAATGACTATCCTATAGGCATTTTATTACGATTATCAAGCTTTGGATCAACTCTCTATACATCAAACTCACTCTATCTCAAGTATCGTCCGATTCCATGCATTAGAGACTCAAGTTTACTCGACTTCAAAGTAAGGACTTAAGCATCTTGTTAAAACAGGAGTGTTCAGTTTGTACTAGGGAAACGCCTATTCCTAGGCCGTTTCCTGATTACCACGAAAGGCTAGCATGATTATATGACTCTGAACTCTTACTCCTTCCAGAGGTTAGGAGTTCTTTGGACAAAATGGATGGCCAATCGAAATTGCCCGTGGGATGAAGCTTACATACAATCAATGTTCGAGTGTTGATCTGCCTACTTGACTCACGTTTTTTAGCCTATAGTTCTGTCATTAGCATGCCCCTAAGTGAATTTAGTTACTCATGGATATATGAAGAACAGAAAGGGTAGATAAAACAGACATACTTAAAAGAGAACTGTGCTTAAAACAGGAAGCAAAACCCGTAGCAGAAGAAAGTATAAACTGTGAAGTGCAGAAACTTACTTTGATTAACTTGAATGTTTGAATGACAAAGGAAAGCTTTAAAAGGAATGAATCCAAGGCAGACAACAACGAAATGCAATAAGTAAATTACTAAACTAAGAACAACAATGATCAGTAATGGAAATGAGAAGGAAAGAACAGAAAACAGTAAAGGATTGCTGAAAACTTCGTGGCAGTCGCCTCGAATGATGGTGATGAGAATTCAGCCGTGCTTGGATGAATCCAATCGAGAGAGAAGAAGAATCTTCTCTCCTTCCTATCAGATTATCGACTCCAAAAGCTGAGAACCTCACTCCAACAGACGGCAAAGAAAAACAGATGGAAATGGTGGACTGCAAGAAGACTTCTGCGCTTCGAATTATCACTGAACCTCCGACTTTGACCCCCTTTTATAGTAGTTTGCAGGTGCGTTTGGGCCAAGGAGAACCATCAACCTTCAACGTCATATATCAGAATGGATGGAGGAGAAAGAACGAATCCCTGAAAAGTCGGATCTAAACAGAAAATGATCAGCCAACTTACGGTTTTAACTTGAATAATTGCGGTCACCGCAATTATTCCGCAATTCATTTGCAATGGTTATTTTTTCATTCTTTTCTTCGGTTTTCAACCCTTCTTCTACCTATTGTGCATAAGTCCTAAATTAGCTACCTTCTTCTAATTCTCATATTAAAGCATAGGTTTAAGCTAAATGCTAACAAAAACACCTAAATGTGTACATCTTCTTAAGCTAAATGGGTCCTAAATAAGTCACTTTCAGAGACTTAACAAGCACGCAACAGTCATCATATGAAAAATTCGGTCTTTACAGTAAACGAAGTTGTAAAGAAAGAGCGACTTGATTTTGCGGTTCAGTCTTATGCAAACTCATTGCACAGGACGCCCTCACTCGCATGTCTCCACATGAACGATTTCGGGTCACATCGTTTGTACTATATAAATAAAGTGGGTCGCGTCCTTAGTGTCCCCAGGATAAGGTACCCAGTCTTATCCCTATACTATAGACCATTCTGACTATTACTTGAACTTGATCCACAATCATGTCACACGTGAAGTTCAAGTATACAACCTATAACCATGGGTTCTTTGTTTATTGGAGTTAGGTTAAATATAAACACAATTCACTTTGTTCAATAACAACTTTACTAAATAAATATCAATAACAACTTTATTGCTAAATAGAATATACATTCGGTTTACAAACCACGAGTTTTAGGACATAAAATCCAACAGTTCACAGTCTCCTGCTTCGGTTGTCCCATCGTCGAGGAGGGCTTGGCTTCTTCCTCTGGGGAGGAAGATACTTGGGATGAGGTGGTGCGTTCCGTCCATCGGGTCGTTCGTGGCGAGGTGGTCGAGCCTTCGATTTAGCTGGGGCAGCCTGGGGAAGATCTGTTGGGTTTAATGTCCTAAAACTCGTGGTTTGTAAACAATTATGTTTGTAAATTATCTAGTTAGTAATAATAAGTTATTAAGTTTTATTCAATAAATGTGTTTACTGGAATAAAGTGAAACGTGTTTGCATTAATCTATACCAATGACCAACACCGTTGACGATCATGAGTACTTGAGTTTCATGTATGACATGAATGTGGGTCAAGCTCAAGTAGACAGTCAAAACGGTCTATAGTATATGGATAAGGCTGGGTACCTTATCCTGGTAACACTATTGGATGCGGCCCGTTTTGTATTGTACAAAACGATGTGATCCGAGTCGTTTCACATCGAGATGTGCGAGCGGGGGCGTCCTACGCGATGAGTTTGCGTAAGACTGAACCACGAAAATTTGCTCTCTCTTTATAACGTCGTTTACTGAAGAGACTGACTATTTCACCTGATGGCCTAGGTAACTCGATCTCAATCCTGAGCTTACTATGAACTCATGCTTATTAGCCAGTATCCTTAGACTTGTATGGGTGAGAGTGGCAGAATGTCCGCTCAATAAGCCTACCATCTCAGGGATAAAGTCCAATAGGTAGCTGGGGACATAGTGTTGTAAGATGGAGTTCACTCCTAACCCGCTCTTCAGGGTTAGTAGATAGGTTGTTCCCTTAATAGCTGACTCCGGGGATTGAACAATAGGCGCCTACCCTCTCCTCGTTGGAGAGGGTTTCTGATATGTTGGTTCGACCACTGATCAATTGTTCATTAGAGGTGTCATTGGTACTTAAGGAACAAGACGTAACGCAGGGGTTAAACGGTTTAAAAGACCTAACTGTGGTTACGAACAACCTGTGAAGGGTCGACTTGCCCATGACGGTTATATCAAGAGTACACAATATATCTACAGTGAGAAGAGTGCAACCCTCAGACTATAGTGGAGTCTCCGGGGGTTAACGAAAGTTGATTGATTTGGGTTAAAAGAGTTTTGACCGAATAATCTCGTATCGTTGGAGCTCATGATCTGTAGGTCCTTTAGGTTCTCCTGGCTAGCTCGGATAACGTCGTGCAACAATAGAGGAGAAAAGAAAAATAAAAAGAAAAAGAATTTGAATTGTTCAAATTCGGTTTTTGGAAGAATGATGGACATATTTAAATATGATTTAAATATGGAAGTGGTCTAAAACATGAATGAGATTCATGTGTATTTTGTCCGTTTTTTTGGAAAACCGGGTTTAGCCATATTATTTAATTAATATTTGATATTAAATTAAATAATATTAATTAATTAAAAAGTTTAATTAATATATATATATATATTATTTATTAAAAAAGTTTAATAAATAAAATATTTATTATTATTAATTTAGAATTAATAATAAATTATATATATATAAGAAAAAAAAAAAGTGTCTTGCATGCTTTGCATGTAAGACATTTGTTGTTGTTTATATATATATATATATATAATATAGGTTTTGGCTACACTTAATTAAGAGGCGTAGTGGGTTTTGGCATTCAAAATGTGATTTTGATAAAATCTCAAAGTTCAGAGCTTTTAGCCTCTGTCTTTCGTTTTTGAAGAATTTCAAAGCATTTGATTCTTTTGAGTTCTTTTTCAAACTTCAGCCTCTGTCCTTATTTTTCTCTCCTTCTTCTTCTTTCTTTTTCTTTTCTCTTCGTAACGAAGTCCCACCACTTCGTTGCGCGGCGCCGAGGATAGCGGGACTACCTGGGGTGGTCCTTGGCGCGTTCGTGAGAAGAGACTTGAAGAATTCGTGACGAAGAACGAGCGGCGGAACGCGAAGAAATACATAGAACTACAAGGGTATGTAATTATATTTTTTCTTAATTTCCGTCTTTTGAGCATGTTTTCTATTTGTTAAATTGATGAAATTAGAGTATCTTCGATCCAAAATCGCCTCCGCTACGCATATCGCTCCATCAAGATCTCTGGTTGTCGGTTTGTTCTGGGGCGCGACTTGGAGGTGCGACTTGCTTTCCTTTCTGCTGCGGACGCAGTACTTATAGAGTTTAAGTCTTCTTTGGCAATGGCTACCGAGGCGCTGCTCTTTGCGAGAGGGATGTTGCGAGTGAGCAGCAAGCCCACCAAGAAACGAAGAAGAGGTTCTCTAAGGAGTTCGAGAGGG
This sequence comes from Herpetospermum pedunculosum, assembly GCA_028017165.1. NCBI lineage: Eukaryota > Viridiplantae > Streptophyta > Magnoliopsida > Cucurbitales > Cucurbitaceae > Herpetospermum > Herpetospermum pedunculosum. Next base: position 36,667,225 of record CM051531.1, read on the forward strand.
CGCTTTCGTGGTCGAGAGGCTGAAATTGGTTTCAGCAGGCGAGCGGTCTCGTCGAATCCCCGCTCATTGAGGGGAGCAGGAAGATGTACCGGCGCGCTTGGTTTCGAGGTGACGCGGAGTTCCCAGGCCATCCTTGTTCGCCGGATGCGTGATGCGGTGGACGGCTGCGATGGCCTCTGGGTTGCTATAAAAGGGGACGACCCTTGCAGTACTCTCCACAACTCTTCTTCCGTTGGTGCATCGGGGGCCTAGGTTGATATATTGGCCCCACCGGTGAGTTGATCTGTCGTTGGTCGGGTCGCCAGTGTTATCAGGTGAAATTGGTTTCGCGTTGATGTAATATGATATAAAACCCAACTATGTTCCAACAAACTGTGGTGGGTGAGTTGGCCTTGGTGTCTGCCTGGTTAGCTGAAGGGAATGGGTTTGAGTTGTACCTTTGTAAATATTTTGTTGTTGGGGCTCGCTTATGCCGGCCTTCCGGGACCACCGGGACTGTTAGTCCGAGGATTGGCCGACTGCTGGTCCGAGGATTGGCCGACTGCTGGTCGTGGATTGGCCGACTGCTGGTCCGAGGATGGGCCGACTGCTGGTCTGAGGATTGGCCGACTGCTGGTCGTGGATGGGCCGACTGCTGGTCGTGGATGGGCCGACTGCTGGTCGTGGAGGCGGGCCGACTGCTGGTCGTGGGCCTACTAAGTCTAGGCTGAAAAGGGCCTGCAAGGACTGTGGGCCGGGGGGACCTGAGGGCCAGGTCGAGGGGCCTGCTGAGTCTTGGTCTGCGGAGTCCAGGCTGAGAAGGGTCTGCGGGCCGAGGGGCCTGCTGAGTCCAGGCTGAGAAGGGCCTGCAGGGATTGAGAGCCGAGGAGCCTGCGGACCTGTGAGCCGAGGGGTTTGCGGGCCTGTGAGTCGAGGATGGGCTGAGGAGCCCGCGGGCATGTGAGTCGAGGATGGGTCGAGGAGCCTGCGGGCATGTGAGCCGAGGATGGGTCGAGCAGCCTGCGGGCATGTGAGTCGAGGTCGGGCCATAAAAAAGGAAAATAAAGAAAGAGTGGGGTAGTGCGAAGTGCTCCTTAAGGCTGAGGTGCGCATCGCTAGCCTCAGAATTCTTTTGGCATGGCGATCTTCGTCATTGAGCCTGTGCTCTATCCTACGTCCGGCATGGCGTCCCCCTTTATCGTTTGAAGGCGGAGACATGTCTTAGTTTTTAGGGAGAGGGTCATAGTCGACGTCTTCCCCACAGACGGCGCCAAATGTTGATGCAGAATTTTGGACTTCCTCCTTTGCGACGTGCTCCGCCGTGTGGTGGTGTTCGTCGAGCACGTCGATGACCTGTACATGGAGAGGATGGTAAACTTGCATCGGTGTGGGGCTTGGCCCACACCGCTCCGATGCTTAAGTTAGAGAGAGTCTTAAGCATGAGTTAAAGAGAGAGAATCTCAAGTATAAGTTATAGAGAGAAAGTGAATACCCATGGGGGCTCCCCTTACAATGGAGGGTGGAGCTCCATATTTGGAGAATGAGTTCCTATGTCATACCCCTAGATGATGACATAGGGTGGATGATGTCATGAGCCTAGGAGGTGGAGTAAGCCTAGGAGGTTGAGTTTGTCATAAGCTTAGGAGGTGGAGTGTGGGTATGTGTTGATTTTACCCATAACATTGCAAATGTTGATGCAGAATTTTGGATTTCCTCCTTTCCCCCGTGCTCCGCCATGTGGTGGTGTTCGTCGAGCACGTCGAGGACCTGTACATGGAGAGGAAGGTAAACTTGCACCGGTGTGGGGCTTGGGCCACACCGCTCCGATGCTTAAGTTAGAGAGAGTCTTAAGCACGATTAAAGAGAGTGAATCTCAAGTATAAGTTAGAGCGAGAAAGTGCATACCCATGGGGGCTCCCCTTACAATGGAGGGTGAAATTTCATATTTATAGGAGAATGAGTGTCTATGTCATACCCCTAGATGATGACATAGGGTGGATGACATATGGTGGATGATGTCATGAGCCTAGTGATGGAGCGTATTACGCTGCGGAAGCGATTTTGGATCGTTGAAACTCTAATTTCATCAATTTAACAAATAGAAAACATGTTGAAACAGCGGAAATAAAGAAATTAGAATACATACCCTTGTAGTTCCAAAAACTTCAAGCTCCGCCGCACGTTCCTCGTCACGAACTCTTCCGGCCTCTTCTCACGAACTCCCCGAGGACTACTCCAGGTAGTCCCACTATCCTCGGTGCCGCGCAACGGAGTTGTGGGACTCCGAAACAAAGAGAAAAGAAGAAGAAAAACTGAAAGAAGAAGAAGAGGAGGAAGAACAGAGGCATCACAGGTTGTACTTCAACAATTTTGAAGTTATGCAAATCGTATACCCCATCCTTCAAGCTCATTTTAAAAGTCATATATATATATGGGAAAACTAGAGGAATGTCTACAATAAAAAACGGTTAATGAAAAATGTTCAAGTACGTGTTTTCTTTGGAATGAATGTCTAGAGATTTTTTTAGGACAAATCTATTTAAGTGGTTTCTCCATTATACCCTTTTAGGATTCACTTTTTAAAAAAATATTAGGTTTGAATGTCTAGAGATTTAATTGTTTTTCTTTGGAATGAATGTCTAGAGATTTAATTGTTTTTCTTTTTCCGTTAACTAACGTCAGCCATTTTGTATCTTCATATGTTGTTGTGAGTAGATCTGACACTAACACCCTCTTTCGGGTATACGCTAGGACACACCCGTGGGTATATACAGTTATTGCGCACCAGAAAAAAACGGTAGGGGTATATAGCTGGAGCATGCGTGTGTAATTACTAGTTCCATTGTTTTTATAAATCTTTCCCTAAAAATAGAGATCATACAATACACAATCCACCCCTACAAATGAGGAGATATCGGTCAAAATCTCTTAGTTTTACACAACAATACCCCTGAAATTATGCAATGTCTAACATTTTGGAGAATCAAATCTTCAACCTTTTTTTTTTACGTTTCCCTTTTCCATCACGTTTTTTCCCTCATCATTTTCGAGTTCTTCTGCATTGTTCCACCACAAAACAACAAACCATGTCGTCTCTTTCTATTATGGTGCCATTTGATGGGATTTAGAACGAAATGAACCAATACAGAAATTACAAAAATTGCAGAGTTGTGGTCCCCCCGAATTCTACACTTGTGGAATTCACCAATTCAATCTCCAAGGCTCTAGAGCTGGATTCGCACCACACAATTTCACGGTTGTCCCTCTTTCGGAACGGCACTGGCAAATCTTTGATTACGAAAATGAGGAAAAATAGGCAGTTGTTATATTTAACAACGTGTAAATCCCTGTAACCGTTTATTTTTTATATTCTGGGACTTCAACTAAATCCCTCAAAAAAATGGATCACCACCTATTATCCAGATTTTTTTAAATCTTGGAGTTATTCGTGATTTTAATTAAAACAAATCACCTGTTTAACAAAAAAAAGTTCTAGCTCCCGCTGAAGGTAAAACCCTAGATTGTTAACCCGAACCCCCTATACCTAAACTTTCATTATCATTTTAGTCGTTCGTTGGAAAAACAGTGATGATGAAAAACTGCAAGAGAAGAAAATGCTTACGAAAATGAGGAAAATGCTTACCACGACTGTAGGTCGAACTTCCCTGTCTAATGCGTGGTGTTTACTTCGAACGATGTCGAAGAAGGTAGTGTGTGCTTTCGGTGTTTTCTTTCGAAGAAGGTAATGCCAAACAAAAGAAGAACTATGTTTTGTGTTTTCGGTGTGCTCTGCCTCTAGGTCGAAGAAGAAGAACGATGTCGAAGAAGGTATGCGTATGTCTTTTCTGCCTCTAGGTCGAATCGAAGCAACTTCTGAGGATGAATTTAATTCTAGGCGGTGTGGTGCAGGTTTCTCTCTACCCATAAACTACATGATATCAAAATATTGAGAATCGTTACCGTATTTAAAAATAGAGTATTCTCTCTTTTAAGTTGTTGGCCTCTTTTATTACTCTGTATGCAGTAATGATGGTTCATTCGTTGGTTGTATAACTTCTTCGGGGTATACATATTTTTGGTTCCCCCTACAGAAATCATTTATGCCTATTTCTTACTATGTGTGCAGGCATGCACACACCGCATATATTGTGGAAGGGTAGATTTGTCCATTTGGTTGTAAATAACTTACTAAATGTAGATTTTAGACATAATTCAAAAGAAAAAAGACATTAGACATTTTTCATGTTGTCTTCCTTACTTTTAGACATTCCTCTTGGTTTCCCCTATATATATTATCAAATCTATATAATAACATGTGTCTTACATGCATAATGGAGGTAAGACACATTTATTTATATATATATATATATATATATATATATATATATATATATATATATATATATATATTATTACTATTATTTTAAAAAAATTAATACAATATTAATTTTAAATAATAATAAATATTTTATTTATTAAACTTTTTAATAAATAAAATATATATATATATTATTAATTAATTAATATTATTTAATTCAATATCAAATATCAATTAAATAATATGGCTCAACCCGGTTTTCCGAAAACCGATTTTTTGCACATGAATCCTATTCATGTTTTAGACCATTCTCATATTTAAATCATATTTAAATATGTCCATCATCATTCCAAAAATCGAATTTGAACAATTCAAATTCTTTTTCTTTATCTTTTCTCTTATACTGTTGCACGACGTTATCCGAGCTAGCCAAGAGAACCAAAAGGATCTACAGATCATGAGCTCCAACGATACGAGATTATCCGGTCAAAACTCTTTTAACCGAACTAATCAACATTCGTTAACCCCCGGAGACTCCACTATAGTCTGAGGGTTGCACTCTCCTCACTGTAGATATATTATGTCCTCTGATATAACCGTCACGGGCAAGTCGACTCTTCACAGGTTGTTCATAATCACAACTGAGTCATTTAAACCGTTTAACCCTGCATTACGTCTTGTTCCTTAAGTGCCACTGACACCTCTAATGAACAATAGATCTGTGGTTCAACCAACAGATCATTTAACCCTCTCATCTCATGAGAGTGTGAGCTCTAATTGTTCAAGCCTCGGAGTCAGCTATTAAGGGAACAACCTATCTACTAACCCTGAAGAGCGGGTTAGGAGTGAACTTCATTCTTGTTGTGCAATGTCCGCAACTACCTATTCGACTTTATCCCCAAGATGGTAGGCTTATTGAGTTGGCGCTAATGGGTCACTCTCACCCGTGCAAGTCAAAGGATACTTTCGAATAAGCAGGAGTTCATAGCGAGCTCAGGATTGAGATCGAGTTACCTAGGCCATCAAATGAAAATTTCGGTCTCATCAGTAAACGGTGTTATAAAGAGATAGCGACATATTTCGCTGTTCGGTCTTATGCAAAATCTTTGCACAGGACGCCCTCACTCGCACATCTCCATGTGAAACGATTCGGATCACATCGATTTGTACAATACAAAGTTATCCGCATCCAATAGGGTTACCAGGATAAGGGACCCAGCCTTATCCGTATACTAAATACCGTTTTGACTGACTACTTGAGCCTGATCCACAATCATGTCATACATGAGACTCAAGTACTCATATTTAGCCATGGGTGTTGGTCATTGGTATAGGTTAACCTAAACACGTTTCACTTTATTCCAGTAAACTCCTTTACTGAATAAAACTAATAACTCTTTATTCTAAATAGATTATTTACAAACCACGAGTTTTAGGACATAAAACCCAACAAACTCCCACTTGGACTTAAACGTCTGTGGTGTACATGTTGATGGAGAAAACTAATATATTAAATATCATGAAGTTTTCTCCCACTGTCCTCTCCAGCAACTCGGAGCCCTAGACTCTTCTAGATGTCTCTCAAACACTTTAGCCATGAGAGACTTAGTAAACAAACCAGCATGAAGTGCTGCGAGGCTTTCTATGTGACCATCACATCTCCTCATAGCACTAACTGTGAGCTCAACGTATAAACCTATTGCTGCTTCACAAGCTGCAATCAGATTTAGCTACCACCGAGGAATCAGCAATACAACTCTTGTATTCTACTCCTCGTTTGCACCATGTACATGCACTACTGACAGCTCCCATTGCTTAGCACATATCGGGTTATACATCTAGAAAAATGTATCACCTCCAATATGTACATGCACTTGGGTGCGTCTCATATCCTCAAAACTTGACGTGTCTCTGGAAACCATTTCTATAGACCATCGAATATCGACAACTGCTTGTCAATAATGGATTTTATAGACAACCACTAGCGATTTGTTCTTACGACTCAGATCAATCTGAATCCTCAGAACAAACTTAGCCTACCTCCAATACAACTATTTGGGAGTGGGTCACTAGTTTATGATTAAATGTCAGAAGTTAATCCTACATCATTCTCAATGATTAGGACATCAATTACGGAAACAGATCAAGAAAGCTACGAATTTGGTTAAACCCTTGTCAAACAAGGTTCATCAAACTGTTATTCAAAACCATAAGATTTGATCAGCGTATCAAACCTTACAATTCAGGATAAAGATGCCTATTCCAATTCATAAATGAATCGAATAGGCTCGCAAACCATTTGCTCTATGTCCTCGAATTATGAATCTTTCTGGTTGAGACTTATAGATACTCAAATCAAGATAGCTAGTCTTGACATCCATTTGCCTTATTCTATCAAAATAGAACATGAGAATGGATAAGAACTATCTATTAACTTACGTCTGGTAACAAGAGAAGGAGAGTATACACAATAAACCCTTTCTCTTCGGGACGGTCCCTTTACCAAATAGTCAAGCCCAAAAGGTTTTCACCTTTAGAGGCTTGTTCTCATAACCACTCATAGATTGATGGTTTTGAACCACTAGGTCTTGTCTACATGATCCATTATCTAGTTAAAGAGTATTGGATCCTCAATGTTATAATCAAACATGACAACTTCGAGTTTAAGAGAATCCAATACAGCGAACCGAGTTGTCTCACAACCCTCCCACTGCATTGAGGGTTTCTCAACGGTTGAGAAGCTCCAGTTTGATCAACAACCATTGTTCAATAAAAACAGTTTTCTTATTACACGGTAAGTCTTCACCTTTTAGTTGTTTTCGAGTTCAATAGAACACCACAGTATACATCTTTTGCGAAAAGAACGGTTCTTTATATACAAACAAAAGATAACATATACAGGTGTTCGGTTTAAACTAGAAATATAGAAAATAAATACATCAGATGATATTATCTCTATACAACAGCTACTACAAGCTCCCACTGGATTAGCTGTGACGATATCTTCATATCTCACGGCCAGCTGCTATGATGAACTAGTTTCCACAAATGAAGAATAAACACGATTAGTGAAATATGACACTCATATACCACTAAACTGTTACGACAATTAATAAATCTCATTTACCTTGTCGTTCCTTCTCAGCTTTCTTCTGCGCAAGGTATTTGAGGCATTTACGCTTCCAGTGCCCATCTTCGTTACAATGGAAACACTTTCCCTTGTCAAAAGAATTTCCCTTGCGTACAGTAGAGGCTTTGCCTTTTCTCTTGTTACTCTTCTTCTTTTGAATAATCTTATTACTCACATAAGTCAATTCAGGTTTACTCCCTGACCCCGATCCCTCATGGAATTTCTTTGAAGAGACAACATTTGCCTCCTTCTCCTTTCCTTTTGAGGTGTGCAGAGACTGGTAAATCTGAAGCTCGTTCAGGAGAGAAGTCAAGTTGTATTCAATCTTATTCATCATCATATTGGTTCTGAAATAAAGTAAACTCTTCGGAAGAGATTCCAAGATGAAACTGACTTGACTTTTCTCGTCGATGGAAACTCTGTTTACTTCCGCCATATTAAAGTGGACCATCATGTTAAGGACATGTTCCCTAACAGAGGTACCCTCCACCATACGGGAATTATAAACGAACTTGAGGGCCTCATGTCGAAAAGATGAGGACGACTGTCCAAACATCCCTTGTAATGAAAGCATGATTTCCTTAGCGGAAACCATCCCCACGTGCTTCTTGCACAAGACATCAAATATGCTTGCCAAGATATAAACTCGAGCTTTATCATTAGCCCTAATCCATCCATCGTATGCCTCTCGAACACTTCGATAAGTACTCGAGCCAGGAGTAGGAGGACATTCCTTCTTTAAGACAAACCTGAGATTGTCAAGAACCAGAATCGTATTTAGGTTCGACTTCCAGGTCCCGTAATTTTCACCGGTCAATATGTCATGAGCTAACAAGTGTATAAAGGAGCTCGGCATGCTGAAAAAGAATGTAAAACTATTAGTGAAACAGTTTTAACCTATTTAAACCAGTTAAGAGGTTTAGCAGTAAAAAAGTACTCAAACTCTTTATTTACTTGCAACGATACTTTAGTAAGTCAGAATGGTCGCTACCGAAGGGTAGTCGAGCACCCCTTTACTAAATCAAGACATTCTTAACTAAATGTTAGCTCGAGAATAACTCATATTCCACTAGCATCTTAGTTATCATTTTCGGTCTGGATTTACTAACTCCTTAGCAAATCCCGTAAGTGTGACCCTCCATTTTTAGAATGCATAGGACGGCTCCAACAGTGCATCCGAAGGGTATGTCAGTGTTGGGAATGGCCCTATGTTTCTTTATCCATAAATGGTGACTGACTTGTTTGACTCCCATGAAACGACCCTCCGAAGGGATTGATGCCTCTAAGGGCACCTTGCAGGCGGAACATGAGAATCTCACGCTTCAATCCAATGGAGGAGACCGTAGGAAGTACTGACGTACTTCCTTCTCCCACTTACTATAGATACTTACTCCATTCACCTTGCTATTGAAAGTTGCATACACCATCCGAAGGAGGATGCCCTATTGACATCACGAGGCCGAGCAAAATTCTCACGTTGTGAACTTTAGGGAGTGCGTAGCAGGAGAGGGATATATCATATATTCCTTCTCAACACTTCTACTAAGCATCATGGACGGTGAAGGGTAAAAACTCAGGTTTTATCTGGCTAAGTAAATAAAACCTTAAGTCTAGGCAAACAATTTTACCTGAGATGTCTAGGTTATAAAAACTTTACTAACCTCACACCTCTCACGCATGCTCATAAAGCCTGGTTAACTTTACTCAAGTACCGGATAGTCCTCAGGTAGGAGGTGATCCGTCAATTCATGTTCCTCCAACCTTTGACAGGATTTCACCGGGTGAGTTTCTCATAACCTTAGCATTTACGAGATTTCGACCTATTCATCTAATGAACCAGATCGAATCATTTAACTCTAAATGAACATGCTTTAATCTTTGTTATAGATTTTAAAAGTCTAAGTCATTTTTACAACACTTGCAAAAACTAGACTTACTACAACAAACATCTACATGTTTCTCAAACATGCTTTCGCTAAGGCATGAGAAGTTGAATATTTAACTTCATAATCAATATAACACTTATATCGATTATTCTCTTAAACATACAACTCCTAATTCATAAATTAATATAACACTTATATCAATTCTTATGAATTAAGCATGCATCCTATACATTATAACAATTATAACATACAATATGCATCTAAAGTTGGATGTTTAATTTCATAATTAATATAACACTTATATCAATTATTATAACAATTATAACATACAATATGCATCTAAAGTTGGATGTTTAATTTCATAATTAATATAACACTTATATCAATTATTCTAAACAAACAACAACTAATTCATGAATTAATATAACTCTTATATTAATACTCATGAATTAAACATGCATCCTATACATTATAACACTTATATTGTTATAACATACAATATGCATAGAACTAGGGCAACCTATGTTGTATGTTTAATTTCATAGTTAATATAACACTTATATCATCATGAATTAATATAACTCTTATATTAATAGTCATGAATTCCTAAATATGCATACTATATATTATAACACTTATAACATATTTCCAATGCATGGAGCATGCTTCCTACGGTGGGATTTTAAATCTATATGGCATACGTTATGCACATACAAACAAGGATTTTAATTAAAACATACATTCGCAATGCATAATTAATTAAACACACTAAAGTGGACCAGTTTTGGCATCAAGCAAGCAATAACTATTTTATTACAAGCTTGAACAACAAGCTAAGTCTTGAGCGGACTAAGAACTCTTCGTACCTCCTTGGACTAGTTTGCTCCTCCAAACGCTTCGGTAAAATTCTCTCTGAGCTTCTCTTTGTATTCGCCTAGAACGAGTTTGAACTTGCACCGAACATTTTGGCGAGCTCAAAACTCGAGCTTCTTTCACAAAGAAACCTATATGGACTCTAATGACTCTAACGAATACAGACTCTTCAGCACACATTAAAGCCCATACATTCTCGGGCAATTACAAATAATGAAATTCAAAAAGAAATAATGCCAACACTGATATTCACTTTAGACGTCCATTCAGAAACAATTTCTAAATTAAAATACCCACCAACTTAAATTGATGCAAATTGAGTTGATCAAAATACGTTCTAATACCAATTGATGGAGCGTATTACTCTGCAGAAGCGATTATGGATCGTTGAAACTCTAATTTCATCAATTTAACAAATAGAAAACATGTCCATAACTTCAAGCTCCGTCGCACGTTCCTCGTCACGAACTCTTTCGGCCTCTTCTCACGAACGCCCCGAGGACCACCCCAGGTATTTCCACTATCCTCGGCGTCGTGCAACGGAGTTGTGGGACACCGAAACAAAGAGAAAAGAAGAAGAAAAACTGAAGGAAGAAGAGGAGGAAGAATAGAGGCATCACAGGTTATACTTCAACAATTTTGAAGTTATGCAAATCGTATACCCCATCCTTCAAGCTCATTTTAAAAGCCATATATATATATATCCTATATATATTATCAAATATATAATAACATGTGTCTTACATGCATAATGCAGGTAAGACACATTTATATATATATATATATATATACTATTATTTTTAAAAATTAATACAATATTAATTTTAAATAATAATAAATATTTTGGGGTCTAAAGTGAATATTAATTTTAATAAATATATATTATTTTAAAATATATATATATATATATATATATTATTAATTAATTAAACTTTTTAATTAATTAATATTATTTAATTCAATATCAAATATCAATTAAATAATATGGCTCAACCCAGTTTTCCGAAAACCGAATTTTTGCACATAAATCCTATTCATGTTTTAGACCATTCTTATATTTAAATCATATTTAAATATGTCCATCATCTTCCAAAAACCGAATTTGAACAATTCAAATTCTTTATCTTTTTCTTTTCTCTTATATTGTTGCATGGCGTTATCCGAGCTAGCCAAGAGAACCTAAAGAATCTACAAATCATGAGCTCCAACGATACGAGATTATCTGGTCAAAAATCTTTTAACCGAACTAATCAACATTCGTTAACCCCCGGAGACTCCACTATAGTCCGAGGGTTGCACTCTCCTCACTGTAGATATATTATGTCCTCTGATATAACCGTCACGGGCAAGTCGACCCTTCACAGGTTGTTCATAATCACAGCTGGGTCATTTAAACCGTTTAACCCCTGCATTACGTCTTGTTCCTTAAGTACCACTGACACCTCTAATGAACAATATATTTGTGGTCCAACCAACAGATCAATTAACCCTCTCATCTCATGAGAGTGTGAGCTCCAATTGTTCAAGCCCCGGAGTCAGCTATTAAGGGAACAACCTATCTACTAACCCTGAAGAGCGGGTTAGGAGTGAACTCCATTCTTGTTGTACTATGTCCCCAGCTACCTATTCGACTTTATCCCCAAGATGGTAGGCTTATTGAGTCGGCGCTAATGGGCCACTCTCACCCGTGCAAGTCAAAGGATACTTTCGAATAAGCAGGAGTTCATAGCGAGCTGAGGATTGAGATCGAGTTACCTAGGCCATCAAATGAAAATGTCGGTCTCATCAGTAAACGGTGTTATAAAGAGAGAGCGACATATTTCACGGTTTGGTCTTATACAAACTCTTTGCACAGGACGCCCTCACTTGCACATCTCCATGTGAAACGATTCAGATCACATCGATTTGTACAATACAAAGTGAGCCGCATCCAATACTGTTACCAGGATAAGGTACCCAGTCTTATCCGTATACTAAAGACCGTTTTGACTGACTACTTGAGCCTGATCCGCAATCATGTCATACATGAGACTCAAGTACTCATATTCAGCCATGGGTGTTGGTCATTGGTATAGGTTAACCTAAACACGCTTCACTTTATTCTAGTAAACTTCTTTACTGAATAAAACTAATGACTCTTTATTCTAAATAGATTATTTACAAACATAACTGTTTACAAACCACGAGTTTTAGGACATAAAACCCAACACCTAGGAGGTGGAGTAAGCCTAGGAGGTTGAGTGTGCCATAAGCTTAGGAGGTGGAGTGTGGGTATGGGTTGATTTTACCCATAACAATTAATGAATTGAAATATTTTAAATTCACATGTAATATTTAACACACTATTGTATGATTCTCTTTTATTTCAAAACTATCGAAATAAAATGAATAATTAATGTGAGTGATATTGAAAAAAAATATGTAAAGTATCGTGGTCAAAAAAAATTTTGTTATCTTCAAAGAAATTTGTGAAGGATACACAAAAGAAAAAACAAAAATCGCATTCTTAAAATTTATTGGAAGAAGTCCTTACTGAGATGCTGGTTTTCGGGTGCAGTGGATTCAGATGGAATGACGAGTTTAAGAGGTGGAGGCGGAGAAAAATGTGTTTGACACATGGGTTAGGGTAAGGCTATACTTTTGTGTTGTTCTTTTTTTTTTTTTTTTAAGAAGTTTGAAAAATATACCTACATTAATAAAAACAAAAAAAAATCTCAATCTTAGAATTCATACGATTAAAGATGAGTCATAAAAAAATGGATATATATATATATATATATATTTGATAATCAATGTGAAAAAATAATGTGAGGTATTGTGCTCAAAATTATTTTTGTTGTCCTCAAAGAAATTTGTAAATGATAGATAAAATAGAAATAAAAAGTTTCATTTTTAGAATTTATTGAAATTTGAAGAAGTTTCATTTTTAGAATTTATTGAAATTTGAAGAAGTCCTTAATAATGAAATTTTGAAAGTTTGTAGAAAATAATTGTGTAGGAGAAAGCAGCTAAAATAAACTTAGACTTCATAACTGTTCAACAACTTCGCCCCAAACACACCATAAATTTCAGAACTTCAAACTAAACAACTTCTTGCCCCAAACACACATACTTCACAACTCTCTAGACTAAACAATCCAACCCCCCAACTCCTTGGACCAAAGGCCTCCTAAGAATATGTAGTAGAGACGAAATGGAGTTGTGAAGTTGTTTAGTATGTGGAGTTAATTAGTCTAAGAAGGTTTCGGGTAGAGTTGTTCAACTTTGAGTTGTGAATTAAATTTTTTTTTTTTTAGTACATTGGGGGTGGGGGATAAGAACCACAGACCTCTTGGTCGTCAATACATACATATGTTAGCTAAGTCATCTCGCTTTGGCGAGTTGTGAATTCAGTTTTTATGACTGTCTTTAAAACGTTTATGAATGTTAAAAATATGTATATAGAGGTGGGAGATTCAAACCACCGACCTCTTGTTCGTGTTTGGTTACAAAAATTAGTTGGTGGGTAAAAGTGTGGACAATTATTTATTTATTTTTGTTATTATTTTCAATGTTCAAAGTGTTTGAAAAATTCTAAAAGTAGATTAAACAAAAGCACTTAGAAAACATTTAACTAATTTTGTTTCAAGAGTGGTTACAAACAAATACTTTTTACAAGACATGCAAAATTGTTGATAAGATTTTAAAAGCAAAACACACACAGTGAGCTAAATTTTTGCAGAAATTTAAGTTTGATCAGATACTTTGGTTCTTACGATTACATATTTCAAAACTTTATCTCAATCACCCTCAAATTTTAAAAATTGTTGCAATAATAATTAATTAACTTTATATTCATTTATTAGGTCTAGTTTAGGTTTTTTTTTTTTTTTTTTTTTTTGTTAATTTTCTTACAATTTATTTATTTTTACTTGGCTTTTTATTTAATTGTGTAGGTGAATGAAAATTACATTTTTATGGTCCATTTGAAGAACTTCTAGGTTGAAATAAAATGACATGTGCACTAGGTTTTTTTTTTTCGGCATATATATACTTTTTAAGTATTAATTTTGCCAATATATATTAAAAAAAAAATCAAAATTTTGGGGGTCATGACCCCTTAATTTCCACGTAGGTCCGTCCCTGATTCTACCTATAATCTAAATTTGATTTTTTTATGATAATTCTGCCTGTAATCTAAATTTGAAAATTACACTTTAAGATCATTAGATAATCAATTCTCTTACTAAATCCGATTGAAACTTCAATTCCAAAAAAAAAAACCGATTGAATAAAAAAAAAAACTGACTATTAAATCGACCCCCAATTTTATATTGGGCTCAATTCAATTTTCAGAAAATCAATTCTTCAAACATATATTTTTATTTTGGAAAAAAAAACATTTTTTACTCCTAAACTTGTCAAGTTGTATCAATTTTCACCCATGAACATCAATTTCATCAAATTACACCACAAATTTTTACTTTCACCTAGAATTTAAATTTGAAATTTACACCTTAAGATTATTACATAATCAATTTTCATATCTATGTAACAAAATTGATAAGGTTTCAGAGAAAAGTGTTGCTAGAGCTAATTTTTTTTTTCTTGGGTTCAAATTTGTGATTTTTTAGCAAAGTTATTCTAGGGTTAATTTTCGTATAAATCAAACTAAAATTTCCAAAATTTGATATTATTGAAATTGGTGAGATACAATTTTTTTTCTTGTTTGTTTGTTAAAATTAGTGGTTGAATTAGCCGAAATTGAAAGAGAGTAAAAATGACAACATTTAACTAAGTCAAGGGTCTAATTTAATACAACGTGACAAGTTAATACAATAATGGGGTATGAGGATTCAACATTTAACTAATTCGAATTAACTCATTTTATTTCGTACAACATAATCCATTTTATTTAGTACAACAAATGAGAGCATGAGAATTTAAACTTTCGACCTCAAGAGAGGTAGTACATGTCAATTACCACTCAACTCTGCTCACTTTGGCGAATTAACCTACTTTTACGTTGTACCCTACCCAAAGACGACATCTATGTTTGGAGTAATCTCTGAGCGTCAAGTTAATACTTTACTTGTCAAAAAGAGCAGCGATAATTTGATATGTACTTCTTTCCATAAGGTCGGATCTCTCCTATTAGTACTAAAAATAAAAGTTAAATTGTCATAGTTCTCTAATTTAGGAGTTTGATTATAAGAAAAGAAAAAACTATATAATTCAATAGTTGTTGGTGCATTTTTATAATATGTTACTAAAAAAGAAAACATAAAATATTTAATTACAATAATTTCGTAATTGATCAAATTAAAAGCGGTTAAAAAAAAAAAAATCGTGAAGAAGCAACACTTTATTCTTAAACTTTAATTTTAAACTTTTAATTTTGCAACAATTTAATCTTTATGTTTTAAAATTTGTTACGATATAGTCCTTATCATAAAAGATATTGTTAAAATTTAATGATATATTTTACTTATATAGATCAATTAAACTGATTAGAGATCACATGTACTTATAAACTCAAAAGACTAATTGAAATTTAATTGTAATTTTAAAGTAGGAAATTAGATTATTACACATTAAATTGTTAGAAAATTTAAAATACAAATTTAAAGGGTTAGAAACTAAAGTTGAGAAGTTAATAATTGCTTTCAAACTAAAGGTGATTTTTTTTGTTTTTTTATAAATTCCCTAAATAATGTGAATGATGGACAATGATACAGAAATAATATGAAAAATAAGCTGGGAAGGTAATGGTTTATTTTTTGCGAAATAGTTGTTTGAGTAGAATTCACTAAATTATTTTGTCGTGTCATTCATTTTAATATTGAAAAATTTCATACATACCAGAAATTCTCCCTATTGCGGGAACGTGACATGGCTTAATTTATTTTATCCGGACAATGGGTTTTGTCTTTTTTGGCTTTTTCAGACAGGTTTGTGAAATGATAGAATTACCCTTAGGTGAACGACCGTAGGTTTGGTTTAAAGTTGGTTGGAATTGTATTGTAGTGGTCGGCTTTAGTAATACGACGTAGGACCCATGATTTGGAGACACAGATTCTCCCTTTCTCTCTTTAATCTTTATTTCCTTTTGAAAGTGATGTTTGTTTTCCATATTTTATTATTTATTTATTATATATATATATATATATATATATATATTTTGAGGTTAGTTTTTTAAATTTCAAATTACACCCATTTTGGTCTTGAGTATTTGAAATGGTTATTGAATCTTTGAGTTAAAAAAAAAATAAAATAAAAAATAAATAAATAAAATAAACAAATTTTAACTATAAATTTTTGGAATTCAGCGTTTTGGTTATTACTATTATTTTACTAATTAACATCTACTATTTAATACCTACTCCAATTAACCTATGTGACTCAAGTACGTAATGAGTGTATGCTAGATTTTTTTTTGTCAAAAAAAATATATATATTTTTTTTAAAAAAAAAAAAGTTTGATATAGGTCCCCTTTTATTTTAATTTCTCTTCTTCCTATTTTTTTATTTTTATTTTAATTTCTCTTCCCCTAGTTATTTTAATTTCTTATTTAGATCTCAATCTCTCCATTCATTTATAAGATTTTGTAATTAAAAAAAAAAAAAAAAATTCCTCTTTCAAGATTTTCTCCAAAAACTAACTGTTCCAAGATTTTCTCCTTCTCGTTTTACCCGTTTCAAAAATTAAAAATATAAAAAATCATAAAAATAAAAAGAGAAAAAAAAAATCAGAACTAATACAAACTTTTCCTACCATTTTCAATCCATTATTTATACTACAAAATTGTAAATGCACTGTAATTGAGACAAATTTCACCTACCTATAAGTGCAAAAACAATGTTTTCAATTACACTGTATTTGCAATTACACGACAAAAAAAAAACATATTGTTAAAGAAAAATATTCTAGTCTTTGTAATACATTTAGAAAAACAAAGAGATCCATTTTATGCTTGCAAATTGCAATTACAGTGTATTTACAAATTGCAAAATTTGAATTACACGGTATTTGCAATTGTGCAAATTGTAATTATAAGTGTATTTACAATTTTGTAATCTTTAATTACAATGTATTTGCAATTAACAAATACACGGTAAATACACCAGAACGTAAAAAATATATAACATTGACACAAAAAATAATTTTGCAAATTTTAATTAAAGTGTATTTGCAATTAACAAATGCACGATAAATACATCAGAAGGCAAATAAAAAACATAACATACGGTAAATAGTGACAAAAAATTAGAGGAAAATGCCGTGTATTTGCGATGCACCAAATAATAGTGTAATTGTGATGTACCGAATAACAAATAAAATGTAATTTCAATATACTAAATAACAAATAAAGTGTAATTACAATCCATTACATAACAAATAAAGTGTAATTGCAATTCACTACGTAACAAATAAATTGTAATTGCAACAAATAAATTGTAATTGCAATTCACTAGATAACAAATAAAGTGTAGTCCACTTCTTAATACAATTAGACAAACTACATCCATAATACAAATTCTCTAGAAGAAAATAAAGTAGAGAAGAAAATGAAATTACATTGTATTTGTAATTTTGTAAATTGCACTTCGAGTGTATTTTAAATTTTGCAAAGTGTACTTCCAAGTGTAGTTGAAATTTCGCAAATTGTACTTTATAGTGTATTTACAATTTCGTAAATTGAAATTATATCGTACTTGCAATTGTAAAATTTTGCGAATTGTAATTATTTTGGAAAACCAACATCAATACATTAGAAAGAAAGAAAGAAAAAATATTTAAATAAAAACTTGACGAAGCTTATGTAGACGCTAAGGTTCCGATGAACGGCGGAGCAATCAGTACAAATCGCTTCGACCACCCATTGAAAATGTTACCCACAACCCAAAGTTTTACTATTAATTTTTTGACCTTCAAGTCATGTTTAAATATTTTATCAATCACCTTGGCTACAATCTCATTCTCTCTTCAGCTCCCAAATTACGATTTTTCATCTCCCATCTTTAGTGAAATCAAAGACCATCTAAAAAGTTCATCTCCCAAATCACGATTTTTCAATAAAATCAACATCTAAAAAATTCATCCCCAAATCACGATTTTTCATCTCCCAAATCATGTTTTTCCAATAAAATTCATTTGCTGACATTCTACTGAAATAAAAGACCTCATCTCTTAAATTATGATTTTTCAACAAAATTCAATATTTTTATTATTATTTTGAAATTGTTAGTATCTAGAGAATAAAATTAGAGGGAAGAGAAAGAATAAAATTAGAGGAGGAAGAAATAAAATCTAACATATTTTTAATTATTTTCAGGAGAAAAAAATCTAAAAAAAAACAAAATAAACAAAGGAAATGTATTCAATGAAAAAAAAAAACATCCGTTCAAATGAGATCCAAAAAAAGAATCAGTCTAGTATGATTTTTCATTCTTATTCCTATGAGTGAAGGCCCATAAAGGGCCATGTGTGTCTAGGTTATATTTCTTTATGTTTTAACTTTAGTAGCAACGAATTGTATACGTGCCAGAGAGAAGAAAAAAAGAAAAAAGA
Organism: Herpetospermum pedunculosum; assembly: GCA_028017165.1. Lineage (NCBI taxonomy): Eukaryota > Viridiplantae > Streptophyta > Magnoliopsida > Cucurbitales > Cucurbitaceae > Herpetospermum > Herpetospermum pedunculosum. Next base: position 36,685,962 of record CM051531.1, read on the forward strand.
AAAAAAAATCGTACATATGATAAATTTCATCACCTTTGAAGGTTAATTTATATCCCAATCGGTTGAAATTTTAAAGGAAAATTATCAATAATACCTCGAAATTAAAAACTGAATTAAAAAAGAAGTAACAAAATTTCATATTTTCATCCAATAGCTACCACAATTTTAGGAGGTGGAGTTAACATTTTTCATTCCTACTATACTTATATACGTTTATTTACGAACAACCGATATAACCAATTTTAATTTTTTTTTTTTAATATTTATTTCAGTTTCTAACCACTAGATTTATGTGTTTTGAAGAAAAAGTTTCTAACAACCATATTCATTCATTTTGAAAAAAAAAAAATCAACAACTTAAATTTGAAAATGTTTAACAACAAAAAAGAAAAAAAAAATACAAATTCCACAAGGCTGCTCCAAAATTGGCTTGGTTCCAAGATGTAGAATCCATGTTGAATCACCATTTAGTGGGTCTGTTAGGACTTGGGTCTCTTTCTTGGGCGGGGCATCAAGTACACGTATCTTTACCAATTAACAAATTTCTAAATGCTCGAGTAGATCCTAAAGAGATTCCACTTCCTCATGAATTTATCTTGAATCGGGATCTTTTGACGCAACTTTATCCTAGTTTTGTTGATCGCACTAACAACTCGATTATTGTTAAGTGATATTTAGACTTATTAAAGCAAGGTGTTTTTAGAGTTTTAATTGAGTAAGAAGACGTTTTATCTCTTGTTTCTATCTAATTGATTGCTTATTTTGCGTGTAGGTGAAGAAAGAAGGAAGTTGGATGAAGATCGAAAATAAGAGTTAAAAGGAGGCAAAGCAGCAGGAAATTGATGGAAACGGCCTAGCGCCTAGGCGCTGCCTTTGAGCGCCTAGGCGCTAATGAAAAGAAATTGACAGTAGCTGTAGCGCCTAGGCGCTGCCTTTCGGCGCCTAGGCGCTGATCAAATGGACAATGCAGTAGCTGTAGCGCCGAGGCGCTGCCTTTCGGCGCCTAGGCGCTGATCAGATGAAAAATGGGCAGAAGCTATAGCGCCTAGGCGCTACGAAGTCTGAAGCGGTGATTCCTCCTAGCGCCTAGGCGCTGTAACTGAGCGCCTAGGCGCTGCGACGACCTTTGCCCTAAGTATAAAAGTAGTTTATTAGATTTTAAACGGGAGATCGGAGGGAGATTTGAGGATAGACATAGAGAAACGGTTGAGCATGGACTTTGAAGATCCGAGCACCCAAACGGAGCGAGAGCAACGCTAGGAAACTCGTGGAATGCCGGGATTTGTTTATTTTCCTCTTTTCATCCTCTCTTTTCTTACTTGTTATGAACTTGCTGAATTTTGAGATTGTTGTTGAGTTTTTCATTATGAACTAACTCTCTTAACTAGAGCGTTGATGTAGTTGTTATTGAACCTTATTCTTCATTATTGATTGTTAAGAACTTGATTTCATATTAGATTGTGAAAACCCTTATGAGCTTAATGCATGTTAGGATTTGGCCAATCTTAGTGTGACTTTATATCAATGTTTTGAGGTCGATAGACGATAATCATTGACGAACCTTAATTGTTTTCCCTAATTTATATGAGCGATAGACATATCCTTGTAGGTTTTGTGGCAATGCTAGTTTTACAACCTTCATAATTGAATTGTTCTGATTGTCATAGACATATAGGCAATTGACAATTTAATGAATATTGTTATTACTCGAGAGAGAATAGCAAGTCATTTGAGTAGAACTTGTCAACAGTCTAGAAATCAAACTTTTATAACTTTCAATTATTGAAGAATAGGAGGAGATAGCGATGAAGTCTTTGCTCTAGAGTCTCAATCATCTACATTTATCATAACGATTGTTAGTTTTAGTATTTTAATTACTTTAGTTCAAAGCTTTTTAATAATTCATTCATCCTTGACTGATCGATTGCTCAGATAAAATTGAAGTTAAAGAATTTGATAATTAGTAACTTTCATTCCCTGTGGAGAACGATAATTAGTACTTACACAACTATATTACTTGGAACGATTCGTACACTTGCGATTTCGGACAACAAGTTTTTGGCGCCGTTGCCGGGGAATGATTGTTTTTCTTTACTCATATCAGAAATCAAGAACTTTAATCTTACTCTGAGTTTTGTGTTACTTTTATTGATTGTGTTCTTTCACTCTTGATTGCAGGAGTTAGAGAGAGTGCATGCGAAAATTTGGAAGTAGCAGCTTACTTCCAATTAATCTCGAAATCGAACGTACCTGTCGAAAGAACAGAAAAGAAAAGAGACAGCGTGTTGCACAAGAGAAGTTGAAAATGGCGGACAACCAAGGGGGCGAAAACAGGACTTTGAGGGATTATGTGTTGCCAAATGTAACGGGGTTACATTCTGCAATCCAAAGACCCGCAATTCAGGCGAATAACTTTGAGATTAAACCTGCCACGATTCAAATGATCCAAACCTCAGTGAACTACAGTGGGTTGAGGACTGAGGATCCAAACTCTCATATTTCAGATTTCCTGGAACTCTGCGATACATTCAAGATGAATGGAGTGTTAGATGATGCCATTAGACTTAGGTTGTTTCCCTTTACTCTTAGGGGGCAAGCTAAACAATGGTTGAGCTCGTTGCCAGCAGGTTCAATAGAGACTTGGAATGATCTTGCCCAAAAGTTTCTCGCCAAGTTCTTCCCACCAGCAAAGACAGCAAAGATCCGGAGTGAGATTGGAAATTTTCTTCAAGAAGATGGAGAATCTCTTTATGATGCATGGGAAAGATTTAAGGAACTTTTAAGAAAGTGTCCTCATCATGGGTTTCCTCGATGGATGCAAGTGCATAACTTTTACAATGGGTTAGATGGTGGTACTAGAACCACAATCGATGCAGCAGCTGGGAGATCTTTCATGAAAAAAACAGAGAATGATGCTTTTGAATTGTTGGAAGAGATGACGGTAAATCATTATGAATGCCCAAGTGGGAGAATGACTCAGAAACAGCCGATGGGAGTTAATGAAGTGGATGCCATCACCGCATTGACCGCACAAGTTGCCTCGCTTACTCAGCAACTTCAATCAAGGCAACTTGCGGTAAATTCGATTCAAACCCCACCTATCTTTTGTGAATATTGTCATGGAAGCCACAAGAGTGAAGATTGTCAAATGGGAAATCCATTTATGCAAGGTCAAGTTGAGCAAGCTCAATTTGTTGGGAATTACAATCGCCAACCAAACAACCCGTACTCCAACACATTTAATCCAGGGTGGCGAAATCATCCTAACTTCGCATGGAAGCAGAATCAGACACAAAATCCACCTCCTCCAGGATTTCAACAACCAGAAAAGAAAACTAGCCTTGAGGAGGCAATGATTCAAATGGTGAACACTACGAGTCAGTTCATGGCTGACACAAAGACCAACTTCCAGAATCAAGGTGCAGCAATTAAGAATTTAGAAGTGCAAGTTAGTCAGCTAGCCAATATGATGGTGGATAGGCTTCCAGGAAATTTACCGAGCACAACCGAAATTAATTCAGTTGGACAACTAGCTGTTGATTTTAATATACTAAAAAAGGGAAAGGCTCATGTGGTTAATGATCAAACTTGAATTGAGCATTGTAAGGTCATCAGGGTGCATCACATGGATAAAAGTCAAGAACATGATCAAGAAAGGATTGAGGAGCCAACATCAATCATTGAAAAAAAAGTAGAAATAGTATCACATTTAGTTGAGGCCGAAAAGCCTATTACTTCTACTTTATCTACTTCTTCTATTCCTTCAGCTAATCCTCAACTCAAGAAAAAGAAAAAGAAAAATTTAAACTCTGAGTTTGTTAAACTTATGGATATTTTCATGAAACATAACATTAATCTTCCTTTTTCAGATGCTCTAAAGCAAATGCCTAACTACGTCAGGTTCATGAAGGAATGACTCTCTAAGAAGAAGAAAAATAAAAAGGTTGAGACAGTGCATCTCGCTGAGGCATGCAGTGCTAGACTTAAGAAGAAACTACCACATAAATTGAATGATCCAGGGAGTTTTTCTATTCCTTGTAGTTTTGGTAGTCATTCTTTTAGAGCTTTATGCGATCTAGGTGCTAGCATTAATTTACTCCCTATGTCACTATGCAAGAAATTAAAAATTGGGGAGATAAAGCCCACTACTGTGAAACTCCAATTAGCTGATAGATCCATAGTTTGTCCATATGGAGTTGTAGAGAATGCTCTAATTAAAGTGGGAAAATTCTTTATCCCAATTGACTTTTATGTGATAGACGTGAAGGAAGACAATGCACTACCAGTTATTCTTGGAAGGCTATTCCTGGCAACTGGGAGAGTTTTAATTGATGTGGATAAAGGAGAGTTGACCATTAGAGTCCAAAATGAAAAAGAACTTTTTAAAGCCATAGTGGACTCTAAATCTCAAACTGAAACATTAATGTTGGTCTACAAAAAGGGTGCAAGAAAGCGAGCTCGTGATATATTAAATGTCTTTCGACCAACTTAATGCTTAAACGTTTATTGCGTCTAGCTAGAGACGTTAAATAAAGCGCTTTTTGGGAGGCAACCCAAGTTTACGTTATTTGATTTCTTTTAGTCTTTGTACTTTCTATCTTTTGTTGTGTATCGTTGTCCTTATGTTTCTGTTGGTTTTTTTATTTTTATTTTGTAGGAGTTTGATCACCATATTCCCCATTCCAAACTCTGATGAATATGTTGGTTCTCTGATTTAATCAGGGCAGTATTATTCACCTTCTCTTTTATTTGTCAGATATATATGCTTTAGTAGTTTCGCATTGAGGACAATGTTGAATTTTAAGTTGGGGGTGAGAATAAATTCTGTTGAGCATGTTTTTGAGGATAGGTGTGGCATTCTATATGATTTCTACATTCTAAGAAGTGTGTCTCTTCAATTTTTCGAGATATTTTGGAAGACTATGTAAGTTAGGGACACATTGGTTGTTGGGTTATATTGCATAAGAGAGAAGAGCTTGATTCATGTTTTTACGTAAAAGGAATGCATGATGGTATTTGTGGAATTATTGAATGACGAATGCGCAAGATCTATTGCCAAAACAACCTGTTTTCATGTGAGTTTTTGAGCCTTTAAGCACATTCATTACATGGTGCTTTCAATTCTTAAAGTGTGTGAATGCCATGCATATTTAGATTTTTGTAGAACTTGCTTTGTTATGCATGTCTGTAGCCTCTGAATAGTGTTGAATGCTTAAATTTTAAGGGTAATTTAGGTGAAGCCAATGTTTAGCTTTCTAAAATAGCCTACCTCAACATTGAGTCCTTAGTTAAGCCAAATATTGAGCCTTAGACCTTTTTCATTGGAAGATTACCGCACTAAAAGCCAAAAATGTCATTTGTTGTAATTCTTTTCTGTGAATCCTAGTTTGAAAGATTACATATGCTTACCACATGAAGTTTTTAATTTGTTGGGAAAGTTGCAACATGTGCAAGTAAGAGATTCCTAAATGGAAGCGTGATTTTAACACAAGAAAAAAAAAAAGAAAAAAATGGTGTGGATGAAAAGAAGTCAAAGCTTCAACCAAGCTAAAAAAAAAAAAAAAAAAAAACAATAATCGTGCTTGAGTTTAAATTCCTTGAAAGTAGAAGTGACAGCTTCATGTGGATAAGTTGTGTAAAATTCTTTCAATACAAGAGCTTAAAATTTCCTTTTCCATCCACCCGTCCTAAGCCAAATTACATCCAAAATAAGACCCTTAATTTTTGTGCATTCATTATGTTCATCGATGGCTGGGATGTGATATATGAGCAAGTTTATGAAAAAAGTTTTGTATGTATTGGTGAGAGAGTCATTGAAATATGCTTTAAACAGTTGAGCGTTATGAGTGAATTCCTGTGAGGGTAGTAGACCTTGTGCATTCAATTTTGATAGCTTGATGAGATACTTGAGTTTTTAGTTAAATTTGTACTCGATGAATGCTTATTCTCTTGACTGTTTGTATAACCAAAGTAATTGATGTGTACTTAGCTTACCAGTATTCTTAGATATTAAGAAATTTGAAAAGAACACTTGGAATTGTAAGGAATCTAGAAGTCTCACTGGTCGATTGTACTGAATTTTTTCACTTACTTTCGTGTGCCTTTAGGTCGTCAATAAATGTGTGAGATTTGAGTCATCTGAATGTAGTTTTTTTTCCTTAGAATCCTCTTGCTCTTTGCTCGAGGGCGAGCAAAATGATAAGTTGGGGGTAGTTTGTTAAGTGATATTTAGACTTATTAAAGCAAGGTGTTTTTAGAGTTTTAATTGAGTAAGAAGACGTTTTATCTCTTGTTTCTATCTAATTGATTGCTTATTTTGCGTGTAGGTGAAGAAAGAAGGAAGTTGGATGAAGATCGAAAATAAGAGTGAAAATGAGGCAAAGCAGCAGGAAATTGATGGAAACGGCCTAGCGCCTAGGCGCTAATGAAAAGAAATTGACAGTAGCTGTAGCGCCTAGGCGCTGATCAAATGGACAATGCAGTAGCTGTAGCGCCGAGGCGCTGCCTTTCGGCGCCTAGGCGCTGATCAGATGAAAAATGGGCAGAAGCTATAGCGCCTAGGCGCTACGAAGTCTGAAGCGGTGATTCCTCCTAGCGCCTAGGCGCTGTAACTGAGCGCCTAGGCGCTGCGACGACCTTTGCCCTAAGTATAGAAGCAGTTTATTAGATTTTAAACGGGAGATCGGAGGGAGATTTGAGGATAGACATAGAGAAACGGTTGAGCATGGACTTTGAAGATCCGAGCACCCAAACGGAGCGAGAGCAACGCTAGGAAACTCGTGGAATCGCCGAGATTTGTTTCTTTTCCTCTTTTCATCCTCTCTTTTCTTACTTGTTATGAACTTGCTGAATTTTGAGATTGTTGTTGAGTTTTTCATTATGAACTAACTCTCTTAACTAGAGCGTTGATGTAGTTGTTATTGAACCTTATTCTTCATTATTGATTGTTAAGAACTTGATTTCATATTAGATTGTGAAAACCCTTATGAGCTTAATGCATGTTAGGATTTGGCCAATCTTAGTGTGACTTTATATCAATGTTTTGAGGTCGATAGACGATAATCATTGACGAACCTTAATTGTTTTCCCTAATTTATATGAGCGATAGACATATCCTTGTAGGTTTTGTGGCAATGCTAGTTTTACAACCTTCATAATTGAATTGTTCTGATTGTCATAGACATATAGGCAATTGACAATTTAATGAATATTGTTATTACTCGAGAGAGAATAGCAAGTCATTTGAGTAGAACTTGTCAACAGTCTAGAAATCAAACTTTTATAACTTTCAATTATTGAAGAATAGGAGGAGATAGCGATGAAGTCTTTGCTCTAGAGTCTCAATCATCTACATTTATCATAACGATTGTTAGTTTTAGTATTTTAATTACTTTAGTTCAAAGCTTTTTAATAATTCATTCATCCTTGACTGATCGATTGCTCAGATAAAATTGAAGCTAAAGAATTTGATAATTAGTAACTTTCATTCCCTGTGGAGAACGATAATTAGTACTTACACAACTATATTACTTGGAACGATTCGTACACTTGCGATTTCGGACAACAATTATCCTCCTAGATTCATGCATTTTGAAAAAGGAGACGAAAATCCTTACTCACCCCGAAAATACATAGAAGGTTTTGAGAGTCGAAATTTTCAGATCAATTCAAACATTCAACTATGTAGAAGGTTGAGGTTGATAGTTTTTTTTCAGAGGATTTCAAAGTTGAGAATCGATGTCTGTTTCAAATCGATTTGAAAGATGACAATTTTTTTAATTCAATGTTGCAGGTAATGATACAATTGATTGAACATTTTCCCAGGTAAACTCAACATGCATATCAGCTTTAATAATTTTTTGGTATCATTTGTCCAATAATGCTCACGGATTAATGGTTTATGGTTTATATACACGCTTATACTTATATACTTACCTGTAGATTGTTATAGATGTAACTACGAATATATACTCACACTAAAAGTTATCGAGAACACTCATTTTTATAATTTTCTTACAATCATCTATAGATTTAAAATTTTTAGAATCATTTGTCCAATGCTCACATAGTAATGGTTTATGATGTATATACACGCATATACTTCATAGGGATGGCAAAATTCCCCGCGGGTCCCCGACCCAATCGGGTCGGGGAATCCCCGGTTTGACCGGGTACGGGGTCAAACCGGAGATTTTATTCGGGTCCCCGGTCGGGGACGGGGCGGGGATGGGGATCCCCATCCCCGCCCCGTCCCCGGCCCCGAACCCGCCCCGAATAGTTTTTTATTAATTTTTAAAAAAAAAAATATATAATATATATTATATTTATATAATATAGTAATATTTTATATATATTATTTTTTAAAATTTTTTAATTTACTTACTGTCATTTTTTTTTTTTTTTTTTTTTTTTTTTTTTTTTTTTTTTTTTTTTTTTTTTTTTTTTTTTTTTTTTTTTTTTTTTTTTTTTTTTTAATACTTACTGTCAGTATATATATATATTTTATTTTATTTTTTTAATTAATTTCATAATATAATAATTTTCTTACTAAAAAAAATATTAAATATTTTTTTTATAATTAGTTTTAAATAAATAAAACAATAATAATACTAATTTTAACCAAGAAATGATACACAAATTTAATATATTTATTGATATTTATTTAATTTTTTCAAAAAAAAAAAAAAAAACAAACAAACAAAGAGACGGGGATTTTTTCCCCGCGGGGACCCGATCCCCGAACGGGGATTCCCCGACCCCGACCCCGACCCCGACTTCTCAAAACGGGGAACGGGGCGGGGATGGGGATGAAAAATCCCCGCGGGGACGGGGATGGGGAGTGCATCCCCGACCCCGCCCCGCCCCGTTGCCATCCCTAATACTTCATATGATATACTTACATTGTACGTTGTTATAGAGGTAACTACAAATATATATTCATACTAGAAGTTATCAAGGATGTCATTTTTATAATTTTCTTACAACCGTTATGAACATTTTAGGTTTTACAAACATCAATATGCTGGAAATTCAATTGCTTATATAATTTTCTTATGACCTATGTTATACTAACATGTACGTTCACCAATTAATGGCTTATGTATGTATATACACAAATACTTCATGTGATATACTTATATGTACATGTAACTTTGAATATATACACACATGAAATTATACCGTTATTATCATTTTTTTCACAACCGTTTATGAAAATTTTAGTTAAAAATTAATTTTAATTAATATTCTAACTTTGAATATATACATGAAATTATACTGTTATTATCATTTTTTCATAACCGTCTATGAAAATTTTAGTTAAAAATTAATTTGAATTAATATTCTAGATTAGATTTTATTGAATTTTGTTTACATGTTTCGATTTAATTGGTGGTTGTTATCATTGTTTTGACCATATCTTATTTTATTTTATTTTTTTTCCATAATTCTCTCCAAATAAATCTTTATTTTTCTACCGGATTCTTTCCGAATAAATTCTTATTTTTTCATCATTCTCTATGAATAAATCTCCCTTTTTTTGTAGGGAGTTTGAGTTTGAGTTTCATCATTTTTTGTTTTTCATTTAATTCTCTCGAATTATATATCTATTTTTTTTAGGTACTTCAACACTTAAATGACCGAGGGGTAGTTTCGTCTAACTACATTCTAAAAAAGTTTATAATTCTAGATGTTAGCTATTTTTCAACGAGATAATTAGTTTAGCTATTTTTCTATTTTTCAATATTATTGTAGTTAGCCCAATTTTAAAGACTCGTTAATCTATATCCCAATCGGTTGAAATTTTAAAGACTTGTTCATGATACAAGGGTTTTTAATCAAAATGATTGATTTTTTTTTTTCTTTTGAGCTACTTACTTAAAGTTAAATTACCGTTGGTAGTTGAGTGTCATTTTTAAGCAGAGATATGATTATTTTTTTTTTATTTTATAATAGAGTATTTTTAAATATCTATTATTGTATATTTATAGTGTGACTAACGAATTTTTTTTTATAACTCATTATTGATTATAATCAATGTTAAAATAATATATTTAAAATTATTTATATATATATATATATATATATATATTTAAAAAAAAAAATTTAAAATTTAAATAATATATAATAAATTTTAAAATGCCATTTTTTTTTTATAACTCGTTATTGATTATAATCAATGTTAAAATAATATATTTAAAATTATTTATATATATTAATTTTAAAATTAGAAAGAAAAAAAAAACATGATGAGTGATTTTTTTCACAAGGTAAAACCCAGAGTTGGGGATGGAAAAATAAAGAGAAATTATAATGAATAGCAAAATACATGAGGATAATTAAAAAATTAGCTACACTTTTTGAAGTTTGCAAATATAGCAAAATTTTAAAATTTTTATTTTTATTTTTTAAGGTATTCCCATATTACCCTTATTAGTATAAGGTAAATCAGTTAAGGTAAATCAGTTGGGACTGATACACCATATATAAGGTAAATCAATTATGATAGATACACCAAATATATGGTAAATCAGTTGTAGAAATGATACACAAAATATAAGGTAAATCAGTTGAGACTTAATAAGGTAAATCTGTTGTAACCGATACACCAAATATAAGATAAATCAGTTAAGGTAAATCAGTTGTGACTAATACACAAATATATGGTAAATCAATTAAGGTAAATTAGTTGTGACTGATACACCAAATATAAGGTAAATCAGTTGTGACTGATACACCAAATATAAGGTAAATCAGTTAATATAAATCAGTTGTGACTGATACACCAAATATAAGGTAAATCAGTTAAGATAAATCAGTTGTGACTGATAGACCAAATATAAGGTAAATCAATTAAGGTAAATCTGACTGATACACCAATTATAAGGTAAATCAGTTGTAGAAATGATACACTAAATATAAGGTAAATCAGTTGTAGAAATGATACACTAAATATAAGGTAAATCAGTTGTAGAAATGATACACTAAATAAGGTAAATCAGTTGTAGAAATGATACACTAAATAAGGTAAATCAGTTGTAGAAATGATACACCAAATATAAGGTATATCAATTGTGATTGATACACAAAATATAAAGTAAATCAGTTGTATAATTGATACACCAAATATAAGGTAAATTAATTGTATAACTGATTTACTAAATATAAGGTAAATCAGTCGTAGAAATGATACACTAAATATAAGGTTTATCAATTGTGATTGATACACCAAATATGAGGTAAATCAATTGTATAATTGATACACCAAATATAAGGTAAATCAATTGTATAACTGATTTACCAAATATAAGGTAAATCAGTTGTATAATTGATACACCAAATATAAGGTAAATGAGTTGTAAAAATGATGCACCAAATATAAGGTATACCAATTGTGATTGATACACCAAATATAAGGTTTATCAGTTGTACAATTGATATATATCTTAATTTTTGGTGTATCGGTCACAACTACTGAGACACCAAATACAAGGTAAATCAATCGTATAGATGATAAACCAAATATAAAGTATATTAATTGTGATTGATACACCAAATATAAGGTAAATCAGTTGTATAAGTGATACACCAATTATAAGGTTTATCAGTTGTACAATTGATACACCAGTTTTTAGGTTTATCAGTTGTACAATTGATACACCAAATATGAAGTAAATTAGTTGTATAACTTGTTGGCGCAAGATTTGGGACTTCTCTGAACTTCCGTGTGCTCTGCACGGGCGGCGCCGGCGATGGGGTAGGGTACCTGCTTGAGGAAGAAAAGTGTAAACTTGCACCGGTGTGGAGCTAGGCCCACAAGATTCTGATGCTTAAGTCACATGGGGTAGGGTACCTGCGTGAGGAAGGAAAGTGTAAACTTGCACCGGTGTGGGGCTAGGCCTACAAGGTTATGTTGCTTAAGTCAGAAAGGTCTGAGCATAAGTAGGATTGGTAGAGAGAGATTGTGTAGAGTTACGCGTTGTCACGCACCTCCCTCTCCTTGAAGATGAGGGGTATTTATAGGCGGTAAGGAGGTAGTGTTCCCTGAACAGTTCTGCTGGCCCGCCATCATGTGAGTCCTCGAACCGGAGTGAGGAGGTATGGGCCGACCGAAGTCGACCAGCGCACCTTGTCATGATGAGGGTTACCGTCGTCCCCTGATTCCTGAGGGGATTGGGGGCGCTGCTGTACCACCGTCCCGTTAGGTGAGTCAGGGTGTCTTGTCGATCACTTCTCACACTGATCGAGAGGCAGCCTGGCAATATCGAATCCTCAGGTGAGTTGTTTAGCTACAGTTTTTGGAGTTTGCAAATATAGCAAAATTTTCAAATTTTTATTTTTATTTTTTAAGGTCTTCTTATTTTACCTTTATTAGTATAAGGTAAATCTGTTGTGACGGATACACCAAATATAAGGTAAATCAGTTGTAGAAATGATACACCAAATATAAGGTAAATCAGTTGTAGAAATGATACACCAAATATAAGGTAAATCAGTTGTAGAAATGATACACCAAATATAAGGTATATCAATTGTGATTGATACAACAAATATGATATAAATCAGTTGTATAACTGATACACAAAGTATAAGGTTAATTAGTTGTATAATTGATACACAAAAGATAAATCAGTTGTATAAGTGATACACCAAATATAAGGTAAATCAATTGTAGAAATGATAACTATAAGGTAAATCAGTTGTAGAAATGATACATCAAATATAAGGTAAATCAGTTGTAGCAATGATACACCAAATATAAGGTATTTAAATTGTGATTGATACACCAAATATAAGATAAATCAGTTGTATAACTGATACACAAAGTATAAGGTTGATTAGTTGTATAATTGATCACAAAATATAAGGTAAATCAGTTGTATAACGGATACACCAAATATAAGGTAAATCAATTGTAGAAATGATAGACCAAATATAAAGTATATAAATTGTGATTGATACACCAAATATAAGATAAATCAGTTGTATAACTGATACACAAAGTATAAGTTCATTAGTTGTATAATTGATACACAAAATATAAGGTTACTTAGTTGTATAATTGATTCACAAATTATAAGATATATTGTTAGTGATACACCAAATATAAAGGTTTATCAATTGTATAACTGATATATCATATTTTTGGTGTATCAGTCACAACTACTGATAGTAAATCAATCGTGTAAGTGATAAACCAAATATAAGATATATTAATTGTGATTGATACACCAAATATAAGGTAAATCAGTTGTATAAGTGATACACTAATTATAAGGTTTATCAGTTGTACAATTGATACACCAAATATAAGGTAAATCAGTTGTATAACTGATACACGAAATTTAAAGTTTATCAGTTGTACAATTGATACACCAAATATAAGGTACATCAGTTGTATAACCGATACACCAAATATTGATTAACATGTGATTACTTTAAAGTGATTAACACGTGATAAACAAAATATAAGGTAAATCAGATGTGTATCAGCAGAGGTGTATCAACTTGCATTTATTTAGGTTAGTGATTAACACGTGATTATTTTCGACTTTTCAACTTTGAGGTTATTGATTAACCCGTGATTAACACGCGATGACCCTTTTTGCTATATATGCAAAAACTAAATATAGTTTCTACAAATGCAATTAGCCTATTTTTTTTTTTTTGCTATTCTTGCAACTTCCCCAAAAATAATCTCCATCGCCCACCGAACCAAGAAACGCTTATTATTATGAAACATACTTAATTATATATATATATATATAGATGTTTTTTTTAAATTCAAATAGATGTTTTTTTTAAATTTTAAATAATAATCATTTTAAAAAATTAATTTCTCACAATCACTTACCAAAAATTATTTGGAAATCACGACCCATGTGATTGACCGAGAATTACTAAAAGTGGTTTTGGATTATTCCAAAATCACTTGTATATCATCGTCAAACATCTTAATTTTAAATTAGAAGTGATTTTGGGCATGAAAAAAGTAATTTTGGTCATTCTAAAAGTAATTTCAAACATGTCAAGTACTAGTGATCATGTGTTGTGAGGCGTGTGTTTTCTTGATACTTTGTTAGATACGTAATGAGTAACAAGAGAAGTGTGGGAAGGGACGTTGTCCCTTTCGGTTAGTAGAGGAAAAGTAAGGTGTCATCTAGTTGACTTTTTTATGTTTGGCGAGATGGATTAGGCTCCTTATCATTCCGATCTCTTTTTTTTTTTATGTAGGATGAAATATTAGATCATTAGTCAATTTTAGTTAATATTAGTAAGCAACACGTGCAAACGTACTCGCACGTGAAATTTTGTCATTTTATTTTAAAGTATAAAATATAAATAAATAAAATAGTTGAAATTTAATTTTTAATTTTATCATCTTATTTTAAAGTATAAAATATAAAATTCATAAGGGGTAACAAGAAGAATGTCTAAAACCGAGCATACAAAACACACGGGGCATGAATATAAATGCATTATTACCGCTCAAATTTTTCAAATTTTTTTCAAATCGAGCATAGCTCAATTGACATAAGGTTGTGTCTGTGACTAAGAGGTCGTATGTTCAATGCATTAAAAAGAAATTATTGGGAGGAGAGAGAAGTAAGGGTTGATAACATATTTTTGTAGTATGGTCATTATGAAACATACGTAACAAAGACGTTAAAAGGAAGAAAAAAAAGGTTGTTGCTACAAATGGTTCTGAAATTATTGGGAGGAGAAAGAAGTAAGGGTTGATATCATATTTTTTTGTAGTATGGTTATTTATGAAACATACGTAACAAAGACGTTAAAAGGAAAAACAAAAAGGAACTGTTGTTGCTACAAATGGTTCTAGCACATTTTAGTGTATACAAGGCGGTATAAAAATCACGCCCTTCTTCTGTGAGTTGCTCATTTCCTCCATCGAAGTGTTCACTAGATTGACCTATCCAAGTCGTATGTGCTCCCATCATCCATTAAAGTGTATACAGTGCAATAATAATTCTCACAAGTTTGAATCAGACAAATAGTAACAAATCGGAAACGCACGATTCAAAAACTCAATAAATAAATAAAAAAATCTGAAAATACCTTGTTAGCAGTCGGAGAAAAATCACGCCCTTCTTCTGTGAGTTGCTGGTAGAGCACTTTATGGGGTGCTCCAATTTCAAGCTGTCGAAGCTTGCCAAAATACAATTTATAAGTACCGAAACTACTAAGCTTTGCAGCTAGTGGTAACGGGTGTCGAACCACAGGGAACCTAAATCAATCTCTCTTAACTAATTTCTATTTGTCTTTTAAAATACTCAAAATGAAACAGTAAAATAAAGGGGGAGTTAATTAAATCTAAAATAAACGGAAGCTAAGCTAACGGAAAAATAAATGGCGAAAAGTAAAGAGCGAAAACAAATTAATGTAACATGTGCTCCTAATTCGAGTGCTCGGGATTTATCTTGATGCGCTTAGTTCATAGGGATTCTAATTAGCAAAGTAATTGTATTTCATGCACGCAAAATGCCTTGTCCCAACCGGGTCCAAAGCACCCCAAAGAATTAATTAGAGGCGTCAATTCTAATTAAACGTGCTTCTTAATTAATCTAGCTGATAAACCATCAATTAATCAGAAAACAGTAACAGGTATAATTGCGACGAATTATTTCTTAAGACTAATTCGATTTCTCTCCTAACCTTGAGCCCACCGTGAAAACGTTAATCAACTCATACCCCCACTGTCACTTGGGCTCGAATTGATTAGCCACGGGTTAGACCCTCGCTACAACGCATTAAAGCTTATCAAGAATTAACGCTTAGCCTACTAACATGCGTAACAATTATGGGTGTCAATCCTAATTAGAAAGGCATGACATTCGTTCTTAATACAGATTCGAGATGCAAGAGATTAACAAAACTAAGCTAGAAATTCATACAAACTCTCCCTAAGCATCAAGATAACCCCTGGTAGATGTACTTTTGGGGTACTCCAAATTCAAGCTGTCGAGGCTTGCCAAAATACAATTTATAAACCCGATGTACACCGAGCTATCTGTAGCTAAGTGGCAACGGGGTCGATCCACAGGGAAATAAGAAATTTAATCTAACTAAGTCTAATTTGCTAGAAATAAAAGAATGCACAAATTAAAGAATGGTAATTTGGTTTTGGGGGAAGGGAGCTCCTAAAATGCTAACGGAAAATTAAACGACAACGTGCAAAAATTAAACGGTTGTGCTTAACTTCGAGAAATGAAATTGCTCGTTATGGATGTTCGGATCATCGATACAATTTACGCGTTAGCCATGTTCATGCACACAATTCATTTAGTTATCTCTAACTCAAATGACTCAAGGATTTAATTAGAAGCGTGCAATTCTAATTAAACTTGGCCAATAATCTATCTAAGGTAGCGACCCCTAAATCGACTACGTGCCAGTGACGGGAACATTGTGACGGCCTAATCCTAAGACTAACCCGGTTTCTCTCTTGCCTTAAGCCTAACATGAAAACGTTAATTAATTCAGATTACCAACTGTCACTTTGGGCCGAACTAATTAGCCATGCTTAGACCCGTGCTACCTAGCGGTATAGGCAATTATACGTCCCAACCTTTAGCCCTCTATCATGCATAAGAATTAGAGCGTCAATCTAATTTAGCTACACATGCTAGATATGGATGAAGAACAAGCAAGAGAATGCATAATCAAGCTAATGTCTCAACATTTACAAAGGGGAAAAATCTCCCCAAACATCCAAAACTTACAAATCCAAACTCAAATCAAGCACTAACCTCGGTTTAGCCTTCCATGGAGGATGAATTAATCCAATCCCCCATGGAAGAGCTTGAAATCATGCACAAAGGAGGAGAAGAAGTACAAAAATGGTGGAAAAATGTCTTGAACCCGAGAGGAGAAGCTTGAGGAAGAAGAAGGATGAAAGAATGAGGCTGAAAATTGCGTTTTCACGCTTTTAAAGCTCGGAGCGTCGAGACGCTAGGCCAGCGTCTCGACGCTGTGCCCTAAGTTGGCTGCTGCGCGCGCGCGGCGTCGAGACGCTTGCTCTCGGGTGGAAATTCAGTTGCGCGCTTCAGACTTCGGGGCGTCGAGACGTTGATGCTCGTCTATCTTCGGGAATCGTCGGGGCAGCGTCGAGCTAGCGTCTAGACGCTGGGGCGCACGCGGATTTTCAATGACGGGCGCGCGGGCGAGGCGGAAAGGGCGAGGGCGCGCGGACATGGGCGAGGCGGAGCGGGCGCGAGGCGAGGCGGCGCGCGCGCGTGCTGCGTTCGTTGGGCGCATGGGCGCTGGGCGCCGGCGCCTGGGCGCTGCCCTCTCGGTTCTTAGCCCAATTTTGGCTCCCGAGCTCCGTTCGGCCTATGTTTTTGACCCGAACACTTCCCGAAACATCTTAAATGACCTTTTTAGCCCCGAAAATCATCAATGGACTTCCCGAGCTCTTCACCATGAAATCACCTACAAGAAAGCATTTTAATCAATATATGTCATGGTTTTAGCTAGAATTAGGGACATTAAGATAGCTCTATTTTGGAGCTATCAAAATACCCCCGACCTAAATCTTGCTAGTCCTCGAGCAAGGTATACTCTCAATAATCTCCAAAGAATTAAATGCATGCTTGGACTCTAATCTCAATGCTTGTGAAACAAGGTACTTGTAATAAATTCAAAACCATCAAATGCATGCAAACGTTGAAATCATTTCAAAATTTAAACTCCTATTTCCTTACGTGTGTGTGTGTTTAGCACCTCTCAACCTAGCTCACGCAAGCCCGGAACAACCTTATATAGTCCTATAACTCGTTTTCCCCCTACTTATGGCGATAAGAACAGTCTAACGACTTTTAGTGATAGGAATAGCAACAAAACAAAAGGCCTAAATTTTATTCTTTTCCTTGAGTACTTTGTACCCATTTTTCTTTTAGAACCACTCTTTTTTTTTTTTTTCTCCAAGAGAGCCTAACACGTCAAACTAGATTTAGCTTCACGTTTTTAAGGACCATTGCTCACTTCTATTAGTTCCCCTTTCATGCAGTGACAACCGTGGGTTACACGATCGCCCCTGGTTACACGGGCAACACAAGAAGAAGGAGCAACTCTAGAGGTTTTATTTTTCATGCTAACACTTTTTTTTTATTTTAGGCAATAGCTTCGCTATACACAAATGAGTCATTACTACTTCTACACATCAAGCCTCCCTAATGGTACCTTTCGGGGTGACAACAAGGTTTCAGACAAAATAAGACTATTCTAGACCTACAGAGCTGAGAATAAGAGTGCTATGTGCTCAGTGAATGTAGGGAAATAACAGAAAAATTTTAAAATAGGCTCAAAATGTGCATACATTGTCAAATTTTCGAATCATGCAAATACGGAGTGTTCACAAGCAAATCACAGACCGTCCTCATCGGACACATGCATTCAGATTCTAATCTAACAGCCAGAGTACACGTATGCTCGACAACTACTAAGAAGTCTCATCTCTATGTATCAACAAACTCCACCCCCCACCTTAAGATATGCATTGTCCCCAATGCATTCAACTATAAAAACAATAAAATTCTAAGGGAACAGAAAACCTCCCCTGAATTTTATGGAGCTGACGGGTGGAGATGTGCACCATCGTCCTCCAATGCGCTCTCGAATTGTCGGCCATTCCACCTTTTCTCCTAGGAAAACAAGAAAACAAACAACAACTCAAAAGCAAATAAAAACAAAACCAAAGCGATAAACAACAGAAATACAGTTCAAACTCGGGTGCCTCCGAGAAGCGCAAATTTTTAAAGTCGATTGCTCGACTGTATTCGCTCATCAACTCATCCATAGTCGAACTTGGAAGATGCCCCATCCATCTTCCTAATCACCTCTTTCCTGCGAAAATCCATGAACAATTCTTTCTCTCGTGCATTCTGTGCACAAACAACATCAATTTTAAATTTTGCAGGTTTTAGAAAAGGTTGATCCCATAAAATTGATGCAAAATCGTGAGAGAAATTTTCATGCATTCCTAAAGCATAAGGATCAGCAGGAAAGAACGGGTCATTAACTTTGCCCAAAACATCTTTTCCAAGGGGTGCACATAGGATTTATCAACCAATTGCAAAGTAGAACCAGATTCATGCAAGTCATTCATTTTAAGCTCATCAAAAACAGCATGCGACTCAATATTAACCGGTGGTTCTAAATCTAGCATGGCTTGATTAGTCATTTCATTTTCAAAGGTGCAAGGTAAAGTGGAAGGAAGTAGATTAGCAGAGTTCTCAACAGTTGTCAAAGCAGAAACAGATGAATCACAAAATTCAGTCAAGGATGGCTCATGCAACTCATAATCATCAAAAAGTTCAGTTAAAAATAATGGGTCATCCCCATCCTCAACAGTCATGCATTCATTACGAGCTACAGATTCAAAAGTGTCTACTTGACAAAGAGAGAAGACATCATCAACATGCTCTTCTACTATGGGCAACTGCATCTCAACAACCTCTCCGCCATACTCAACAGATAAAATGCCCTTATCCACATTTATTTTAGTTTTAGCAGTTTTCATGAAGGGCCTACCTAATAAGATCGAAGCATGCGGAGAGGAATAATTTTCATCCATTTTCAGAACATAAAAGTCAACAGGAAAAATTAATTCATTAACTTGCACTAACACATCTTCAATAATTCCTAAAGGATGCACAGAAGTTCTATCAGCAAGTTGAATAACTGTTCCTGTTTTATTCATTCCTTTCAATTTCAGTTTCTGATAAATGGAGTACGGCATAACACTAATGGAGGCTCCTAAATCAAGCATTGCTCTTCTAATATGCATGCCTTCAATCTTACAAGGGAGAGAGAACATACCTGGATCGCCGCATTTAACCGGTAAGTTCTTTGTGATCACAGCAGAGACGTTCTCACTTACCACGACGCGTTCACTCTCCTTTGTCTTCCTCTGGTTGGTGCAAATTTTTCTGAGGAACTTGGCGTACCTCGGAATTTCCTTCAGGGCGTCCAACAGAGGGATGTTGATCTCTACCTTCTTGAATGTGTCCAGGAACTCCTTCTCGTAGTCCTCCTTAGGCGGTCTCGCTAACCTGCTAGGAAAAGGAGCCTTAGGCACATAAACTCTAGTGCACGTAGGATCGAAATTTACCCCATGCCACCGTGGTTCGGGATTTTCTGTCTGTGGCTCGACGTGGCCATGATCGACTTCCACCGGCGGGGTACTCGTGGGAAGATGCTTCCCACTTCTCAGGGCGATGGCACTAGCGTTCTCAGCTTCCTGCTTTTCCATCCTATTTATCTTCTCGGTCGCAAGGGACATTTCCTTAACCACATCTTGCATCTGAGTTCCAATGTTATCGAGCTTGTCCAAGGTATCTTGCTGTGATTTGAAAACTATCGCAATTATAGCTTTAAGCATGTCCTCAGCGGGTCTACCTGAAACAGAAGATTGGGATTTAAGAAAATCATCCTGTAAAGCGAGAACAACTTTACTTACCTCAAAAAGCTGAGCCTTAAGCTCGTCCACGTCCTTTCTCAAGCGAGCTTGCTCCTCGCTTCTGTCTCCACTCCGCTCCAAGCTTCTAGCCAAGTTGGAAATTAAAACTCTAGCTTCAGCGGGTGTCTTTTCCATGAGCGAACCGCCACTGGCGACATCAACTAACTGTCGGTTTGGCGGTAAGAGACCCTCGTAGAAATTCAGAATTAGGCGTTGGTCAGACACTTGGTGGTTGGGACAATCCTCACACAACCGGCCAAATCTCTCCCAACACTCGAGAACCGTCTCTTTTTCTCCTTGCTCAATTCTATTAATCATTCTTCTAAAGGCGGCGACCTTGGGAGGTGGAAAATATTTCGCATAGAACGCTCCCTGCAGCTCTGCCCAAGAAGTAATGGACCCGGTCGGTAGGTAATACATCCACTCTCTTGCCTCCCCCTTCAAGGTGAAAGGAAAGGCTCTAAGGTGGAGTTGATCTTCGGTGATGTCGTCGGTCCTGAATGACGAACACACCATCTGAAATGCCTTGAGGTGTCTGACGGGATTCTCATCTGTATTACCATAAAAAGAAGGTAATAAGTCAACCAGACCAGCTTTAAATTCAAAATTACCTGAAGCTACCAGATACGATATACTCGATGTGTTCCGGCCTAGCTCAGATGATGCAAGCTCCCTCAAGGTACTTTGATGCTCAAGATTACCCACGACCTCCATCTTGGCGCTTCTTTTGAATTTTCAAAGAATGACTGCGCTCCAAAAACTCAAACAAAAATGCGTAAAATAATACAAAAGAATTAAACTGTACAAAAAGAAATAAAGAAAATTTTTAAAACTAACAAGCTAAACTTAACTAAACTAAATTAATTAATTCCCCGGCAACGGCGCCAATTTTGGTAGATGTACTTTTGGGGTACTCCAAATTCAAGCTGTCGAGGCTTGCCAAAATACAATTTATAAACCCGATGTACACCGAGCTATCTGTAGCTAAGTGGCAACGGGGTCGATCCACAGGGAAATAAGAAATTTAATCTAACTAAGTCTAATTTGCTAGAAATAAAAGAATGCACAAATTAAATAATGGTAATTTGGTTTTGGGGGAAGGGAGCTCCTAAAATGCTAACGGAAAATTAAACGACAACGTGCAAAAATTAAACGGTTGTGCTTAACTTCGAGAAATGGAATTGCTCGTTATGGATGTTCGGATCATCGATACAATTTACGCGTTAGCCATGTTCATGCACACAATTCATTTAGTTATCTCTAACTCAAATGACCCAAGGATTTAATTAGAAGCGTGCAATTCTAATTAAACTTGGCCAATAATCTATCTAAGGTAGCGACCCCTAAATCGACTACGTGCCAGTGACGGGAACATTGCGACGGCCTAATCCTAAGACTAACCCGGTTTCTCTCTTGCCTTAAGCCTAACATGAAAACGTTAATTAATTCAGATTACCAACTGTCACTTTGGGCCGAACTAATTAGCCATGCTTAGACCCGTGCTACCTAGCGGTATAGGCAATTATACGTCCCAACCTTTAGCCCTCTATCATGCATAAGAATTAGAGCGTCAATCTAATTTAGCTACACATGCTAGATATGGATGAAGAACAAGCAAGAGAATGCATAATCAAGCTAATGTCTCAACATTTACAAAGGGGAAAAATCTCCCCAAACATCCAAAACTTACAAATCCAAACTCAAATCAAGCACTAACCTCGGTTTAGCCTTCCATGGAGGATGAATTAATCCAATCCCCCATGGAAGAGCTTGAAATCATGCACAAATGAGGAGAAGAAGTACAAAAATGGTGGAAAAATGTCTTGAACCCGAGAGGAGAAGCTTGAGGAAGAAGAAGGATGAAACAATGAGGCTGAAAATTGCGTTTTCACGCTTTTAAAGCTCGGAGCGTCGAGACGCTAGGCCAGCGTCTCGACGCTGTGCCCTAAGTTGGTTGTTGCGCGCGCGGGGTAGCGTCGAGACGCGCGCGCGGCGTCGAGCGAGCGTCGAGACGCTTGCGCTCGACGCTTGCTCTCGGGTGGAAATTCAGCTGCGCGCTTCAGACTTCGGGGCGTCGAGACGCTGATGCTCGTCTATCTTCGGGAATCGTCGGGGCAGCGTCGAGCTAGCGTCGAGCTAGCGTCTAGACGCTGGGGCGCACGCGGATTTTCAATGACGGGCGCGCGCGCGTCTGGCCGTCTGGGCGCGGGCGTGCGGTGCGTGCGGTGCGGCGGCGCGCGCGGGCGTGCGGTGCGTGCGGTGCGGCGGCGCGCGCGTGCTGCGTTCGTTGGGCGCCTGGGCGCTGGGCGCCGGCGCCTGGGCGCTGCCCTCTCGGCTCTTAGCCCAATTTTGGGTCGTTTTGGCTCCCGACCTCCGTTCGGCCTATCTTTTTGACCCGAACACTTCCCGAAACATCTTAAATGACCTTTTTAGCCCCGAAAATCATCAATGGACTTCCCGAGCTCTTCACCATGAAATCACCTACAAGAAAGCATTTTAATCAATATATGTCATGGTTTTAGCTAGAATTAGGGACATTAAGATAGCTCTATTTTGGAGCTATCAACCCCTAATACTCGAATTAGAGCACTTACCTTAACTCCCCGTTGTGTAAATCAAGAGAAATGCTCAATGTTTGAACTTTATTAAAGAGAAAATGGAAGAAGTATCAATTTGGAGCTCCCACCCGAGCTTAAACAATGGTGGAAATCAAAATTGGAAGAAGAAGTGCGGCTAAAAATCGGAGAAGAAAGACTTATATCCGTCGGAGCGTCGAGACGCTAGGGCAGCGTCTCGATGCTGTGCCCTAAGTTGGCAGCGCGCGCGCTCGGGGTAGCGTCGAGACGCTCTGACAGCGTCGCGACGCTGTCGGCGTTGAGCGAGCGTTGAGAGCGCGCGCTCGACGCTGGGGCGCTCGTCAAATTCCGGAAAATGTCGGGGCGGCGTCGAGACGCTCGGCCAGCGTCTCGACGCTGCCGCTCAACGCTTGCTCTCGGGTTTGTTGGCCAAATTTTGCCTTTCCATGGCAATTTTTGCCATTTCTTCAATTCTTCAAGCCCCTTCACTCCCGATGCGTCCATGAAGCTCTAAAATGCCACTTTTAGCACCGAAACACGTACTCGGACTCCTCGAGCTCTCTACCATGAGTTTACCTACAAAAATGCATTTTAATCAATATTGAGCATGGTTTTTAGCTATAATTAGGGAGTAAATAATAGCTCTATTTTGGAGCTATCAGGTGCTCACTTCCTCCATCAAAGTGTTCACTAGATTGACCGATCCAAGTCGTATGTGCTCCTATCATCCATTAAAGTGTATACAGTGCAATAATAATTCTCACAAGGTTTGAATCAGACAAATAGTAACAAATCGGAAACGCACGATTCAAAAACTCAATAAATAAATAAAAAATCTGAAAATACCTTGTTAGCAGTCGGAGAAAAATCACGCCCTTCTTCTGTGAGTTGCTGGTAGAGCACTTTATGGGGTGCTCCAATTTCAAGCTGTCGAGACTTGCCAAAATACAATTTATAAGTACCGAAACTACTAAGCTTTGCAGCTAGTGGTAACGGGTGTCGAACCACAGGGAACCTAAATCAATCTCTCTTAACTAATTTCTATTTGTCTTTTAAAATACTCAAAATGAAACAGTAAAATAAAGGGGGAGTTAATTAAATCTAAAATAAACGGAAGCTAAGCTAACGGAAAAATAAATGGCGAAAAGTAAAGAGCGAAAACAAATTAATGTAACATGTGCTCCTAATTCCAGTGCTCGGGATTTATCTTGATGCGCTTTGTTCATAGGGATTCTAATTAGCAAAGTAATTGTATTTTATGCACGCAAAATGCCTTGTCCCAACCGGGTCCAAAGCACCCCAAAGAATTAATTAGAGGCGTCAATTCTAATTAAACGTGCTTCTTAATTAATCTAGGTGATAAGCCATCAATTAATCAGAAAACAGTAACGGGTATAATTACGACGAATTATTTCTTAAGACTAATTCGATTTCTCTCCTAACCTTGAGCCCACCGTGAAAACGTTAATCAACTCATACCCCCACTGTCACTTGGGCTCGAATTGATTAGCCACGAGCTAGACCCTCGCTACAACGCATTAAAGCTTATCAAGAATTAACGCTTAGCCTACTAACATGCGTAACAATTATGGGTGTCAATCCTAATTAGAAAGGCATGACATTCATTCTTAATACAGATTGGAGATGCAAGAGATTAACAAAACTAAGCTAGAAATTTATACAAACCCTCCCTCAGCATCAAGATAACCCCTAATACTCGAATTAGAGCACTTACCTTAGCTCCCCGTTGTGTAAATCAAGGGAAATGCTCAATGTTTGAACTTTATTGAAGAGAAAATGGAAGAAGTATCAATTTGGAGCTCCCACCCGAGCTTAAACAATGGTGGAAATCAAAATTGGAAGAAGAAGTGCGGCTAAAAATCGGAGAAGAAAGACTTATATCCGTCGGAGCGTCGAGACGCTAGGGCAGCGTCTCGATGCTGTGCCCTAAGTTGGCAGCGCGCGCGCTCGGGGTAGCGTCGAGACGCTGTCGGCGTTGAGCGAGCGTTGAGAGCGCGCGCTCGACGCTGGGGCGCTCGTCAAATTCCAGAAAATGTCGGGGCGGCGTCGAGACGCTCGGCCAGCGTCTCGACGCTGAGCAGCGTTGAGCCAGCGTCTCGATGCTGCCGCTCAACGCTTACTCTCGGGTTTGTTGGCCAAATTTTGCCTTTCCATGGCAATTTTTGCCATTTCTTGAATTCTTCAAGCCCCTTCACTCCCGATGCGTCCATGAAGCTCTAAAATGCCACTTTTAGCACCGAAACACGTACTCGGACTCCTCGAGCTCTCTACCATGAGTTTACCTACAAAAAGGCATTTTAATCAATATTGAGCATGGTTTTTAGCTATAATTAGGGAGTAAATAATAGCTCTATTTTGGAGCTATCAGTTGCTCACTTCCTCCATCAAAGTGTTCACTAGATTGACCGATCCAAGTCGTATGTGCTCCCATCATCCATTAAAGTGTATACAGTGCAATAATAATTCTCACAAGTTTTGAATCAGACAAATAGTAACAAATCGGAAACGCACGATTCAAAAACTCAATAAATAAATAAAAAATCTGAAAATACCTTGTTAGCAGTCGGAGAAAAATCACGCCCTTCTTCTGTGAGTTGCTGGTAGAGCACTTTATGGGGTGCTCCAATTTCAAGCTGTCGAAGCTTGCCAAAATACAATTTATAAGTAACGAAACTACTAAGCTTTGCAGCTAGTGGTAACGGGTGTCGAACCACAGGGAACCTAAATCAATCTCTCTTAACTAATTTCTATTTGTCTTTTAAAATACTCAAAATGAAACAGTAAAATAAAGAGGGAGTTAATTAAATCTAAAATAAACGGAAGCTAAGCTAACGGAAAAATAAATGGCGAAAAGTAAAGAGCGAAAACAAATTAATGTAACATGTGCTCCTAATTCCAGTGCTCGGGATTTATCTTGATGCTCTTAGTTCATAGGGATTCTAATTAGCAAAGTAATTGTATTTCATGCACGCAAAATGCCTTGTCCCAACCGGGTCCAAAGCACCCCAAAGAATTAATTAGAGGCGTCAATTCTAATTAAACGTGCTTCTTAATTAATCTAGCTGATAAACCATCAATTAATCAGAAAACAGTAACGGGTATAATTGCGACGAATTATTTCTTAAGACTAATTCGATTTCTCTCCTAACCTTGAGCCCACCGTGAAAACGTTAATCAACTTATACCCCACTGTCACTTGGGCTCGAATTGATTAGCCACGAGCTAGACCCTCGTTACAATGCATTAAAGCTTATCAAGAATTAACTCTTAGCCTACTAACATGCGTAACAATTATGGGTGTCAATCCTAATTAGAAAGGCATGACATTCGTTCTTAATATAGATTGGAGATGCAAGAGATTAACAAAACTAAGCTAGAAATTCATACAAACCCTCCCTAAGCATCAAGATAACCCCTAATACTCGAATTAGAGCACTTACCTTAACTCCCCGTTGTGTAAATCAAGGGAAATGCTCAATGTTTGAACTTTATTGAAGAGAAAATGGAAGAAGTATCAATTTGGAGCTCCCACCCGAGCTTAAACAATGGTGGAAATCAAAATTGGAAGAAGTGCGGCTAAAAATCGGAGAAGAAAGACTTATATCCGTCGGAGCGTCGAGACGCTAGGGCAGCGTCTCGACGCTGTGCCCTAAGTTGGCAGCGCGCGCGCTCGGGGTAGATTCGAGACGCTCGGACAGCGTCGCGACGCTGTCGGTGTTGAGCGAGCGTTGAGCGCCCGCGCTCGACGCTGGGGCGCTCGTCAAATTCCGGAAAATGTCGGGGCGGCGTCGAGACGCTCGGCCAGCGTCTCGACGCTGCCGCTCAACGCTTGCTCTCGGGTCTGTTGGCCAAATTTTGCCTTTCCATGGCAATTTTTGCCATTTCTTCAATTCTTCAAGCCCCTTCACTCCCGATGCGTCCATGAAGCTCTAAAATGCCACTTTTAGCACCGAAACACGTACTCGGACTCCTCGAGCTCTCTACCCTGAGTTTACCTACAAAAATGCATTTTAATCAATATTGAGCATGGTTTTTAGCTATAATTAGGGAGTAAATAATAGCTCTATTTTGGAGCTATCAGTTGCTCACTTCCTCCATCAAAGTGTTCACTAGATTGACCGATCCAAGTCGTATGTGCTCCCATCATCCATTAAAGTGTATACAGTGCAATAATAATTCTCACAATTTTTTAATCAGACAAATCGTAACAAATCGGAAACGCACGATTCAAAAACTCAATAAATCAAAAAAAAATCTGAAAATACCTTGTTAGTAGTCGGAGAAAGCTCCGATTAGCAGCTTGGGAACGATTAAAAATGTTTGGAGAAGCTATTGCTTGATGAAGCGACAATAGAAAATAGAAGAAAAGCCCGCAGAAAGAAGTCGATAGAGCTGCGTGAGGTTGAGGATGAATCCTATACTAAACTAACAAAAAAAAAAATATGAATCAATGAGTATCGTCAAATTGGTCCTTTTATATATGGATTTCATTCTACTGAATAATGAATATTAATAATATTATTATTTTATTTAATTATTTAAATTTTAAAATATTTACTTGTTCTAATTCTATCCTATATAATTAATTAAATGTTTTAGAAAGAAAAACAAAATCTACTCAATAATGAATATTAATAATATTATTATTTTATAAAATTTATTTTATTTACTTATTTAAATTTTAAAATATTTACTCTCCTCATTCTATCATATTTAATTAATTAAATATTTTGAGATTTAAAAAAAAATAAAAAAATAAAAAAATAAAAAAGTATCATCAAATTGGCCATTGTATAGGATTTAATTATACTGAATAATAAATATTAATAATAATATTATTTTATTAAAACTTATTTTATTTAGTTATTTAAATTTTAAAATATTCACTCTTCTAATTCTACCCTATTTAATTAATTAAATATTTTTAAATTTTAATATTTTTCATCTTTATTGTTAAAGTTGATATCATATTTTCTGGAACCTTGAAATTATGTAATCTTTTTGTACTTAATTTTGGAGTTATTTAATGTTTGAATATATAATTCTCTAATCTAAACTTTGCTATTTATATTTATATTTGAATGTTATTTACCAAATTGAAACTACAATAAATTTTAATTTTGATACAATTTCGGTTTACCCATCTTTTTCCGATATATAAATCTAGGGTTTGTAGGGTGGGCAAAGAGTTTGTTGTTGCCTAGTTTTAGGAACTAAATCATCGGGTTTACACAGGTTGTAGTAAGGCGCTGAGGTGTGTCCATAGTTATACCCTATCAAAGGTGTGTAGGGCGACCCCAACCTTAGGAATACATGGAGGTATACAGGGCCTCTAACCACATAACAGAATAAATAATGCAGTTGATAGTCAGAGTTAACCCATTTTTTGAAGATTCCGATACAATTTCGTAGTAAGGAGGCATAAGGTTTCTTGAAGATTCAGGGGCAAAATTTGAAAAATTATGAGAAAATGCATAAATGTAGGGGTTGTTGTTGGTTTACGATCAGAAGTTGACTGATCGACCCTCGTTTGTAGGGTGGGCAGAGGGTTGGTTTTTGCCTAATTTTAGGAAGTATTACATTAGGATTACACGGGTTAGAGGAAGTCATTGGGGTGTGTCCATATATATATACCCCTACAAGAGGTGTGTGTGCGCAACCCCATTCAAAAGAATCCATGGAGGTATACAACGAACAAAAATAACTTAACGACAAAAATAAAGAAGCTCCTTTTAATGGGAAATCACCCACATCATCCAAACAAAATATGATATTAAATTATTTAATTTCAAAATTTATTAATAGTGATTTTTAAAATAGAGAAAACTAGTAGGGCTATAATGGGAAACGAAATAAAACAAACCTCTCCCTAAAATTACCCTAGACATAGAGTGCAAACATTTATTAACTTTAGACATTTTTCATAATCCCTAATTAAAACTATACATTCTTCTTATTATCCCAATTAATAAAATAGTTGATGTTATGGGTGAAATCCCAAGGCCCTAACTACAAAGGCCCATTTAAGAGTAAAGTCTAGCACACGAGGTGAAGTCGGGAGAAAAGGAGGCGACACCAACCCGAGACAAAGACAAGGAGAAAGAGCCGAGCTCGACTCAGCGCAAAGACCCCACGCGTTGAAGGAGCCAAACTCCAAGGCTCGACTCGACGACTTGTCGCGAGCAATCCACGTAATGAAGGAGTCGAGCTCCAAAGGAAACGACTCGACTCGATGCGAAAGCCGACCCTCCTCGTAGGGGCGGCTCGTTGTTAGCAGTTGAAGAGAAACGTCTACCAATGGGTTGTTACATGACTTTTGTAACGATCAGAGTAATGAGAGTCATAAAGACCGTCATAACTACAAAGCCTTAAATGACTCCAAACAACCATATATGGATTCCATAAAAGATTCATGACTCATTCGGTAAGTAATTTGATTTTATTCAAAATTCCATACATCTCCCAACTTTCCATATTCAACTCAAGCTCTCCCTCTCTCTCTCTTTCTCATCCCAAGACTAACTTGAGCGTTGAAGTCGATGCAGAAGGCCCCCCACCGGTCCTAACTTACCCACTATCTTTTTCAAGTGTTGCAAGATCGAGCTCGTTCCACCAATCAAATCAACCGTTGATACCAAATTTTGGTATATAGTATATGGATAAGGCTGGGTACCTTATCCTGGTAACACTATTGAACGCGACTCACTTTATATATTACAAAACGATGTGATCTGAATCGTTTCATGTGGAGACGTGTGAGTGAGGGCGTCATGTGCATTGAGTTTGCATAAGACTGAACCGAGAAATTAAGTCGCTCTTTCTTTATAACACCGTTTACTGTAAAGACTGACTTTTTCATATGATGACCTAGGTAACTTGATCTCAATCCTGAGCTCGCTATGAACTCCTGTTTATTCGAGCTTATCATTTGACTTGTACAGGTGAGAGTGACCAGATTGCCGACTCAATAAGCCTACCATCTTAGGGATAAGATCGAATAGGTAGTTGGAGACATAATTTTGCAAGACGGAATTCACTCCTACCCGCTTTTAGGGATAGTAGAGAGGTTGCTCCCTTAATAGCTGACTCCAGGTCTTGAACAATGGGCCCACTCTCTCCTGGCCCGAGAGGGATTTGATTTACTGGTTGGACCACAAATCAATTGTTCATTAAAGGTGTTAGTGGTACTTATTGAACAAGATGTAATGTAGGGGTTAAATGGTATAAATGACCCGCTGTGATTACAAACGACCTGTGAAGGATCGACTTACTGATGATGATTATATCAAAAGGACACAATATATCTACAGTGAGAAGAGTGCAGCCCTTGGACTTTAGTAGAGTCTCTGGGGCTTAACGAATGTTGATTAGATCAGTTAAAAGAGTTTAGCCGGTTAATCTTGTATCGTTGGAGCTCATGATCTGTAGGTCCTCTAGGTTCTCTTAGCTAGCTCGGATAAAGTCGTGTAACAATATAAGAGAAAACGAATTTGAATTTATTCAAATTCGGTTTATGGAAAGATGATGATATTTAAATATGATTTAAATATGAGATTGGTCTAAAACATGAATAGGGATTCATGTGCGAAACGTCGGTTTTCAAAAATCGGGATTAATAATGTTATTTAATTAATATTTGATATTGAAATAAATAATATTAATTAATTAAAATGTTTAATTAATTAAAATATATATTATATAATATATTAGTTAAAAAGTTTAATTAATAAAAAATATATATTATTATTTAAAATTAATTTGAAATTAATTTTTTAAATAATAATAAAATATATATATATTTTTGCATGTCATGATGCATGTTTGACTTGTAGAGGTTGATTAATTCATATGTTTTTTTTTACAAACTTAATTGTTAAGTTTTAAAATGTAAAAAAAAAAGCTCATTTTTTAGTTTGAATGTTTTTTGGATAGAAGATTTTGGTGGAGAGAAACTCATGAGATGCTTTCCTCCTCATTTTTTTTTTCTCTCTAAAAATTACTCTCTCTCAATTAGACAAAAAAAACCCATCTCCATTTCTTCTCCATTCTTTCTCTTGCAAAGGAGTTCCACCACTTCGTTGCTCGATCCGAAGATAGCGAGACTATCGGAGGTGGTCCTCGAAGAGTTCGTGTGGAGAAACGGAGCGTCGGAATTGAAGAAATTCGAACTACAAGGGTATGTGTTCTTATTTCTCTTTTTCGAAGTTTCGAGCATATTTCAATTTAGTTAAATTGATGAAATTAGAGTATCAATGATCCAAATCGCTTGAGAAACCAAATCAAAATTAACTAAATTTTGTGCCCACCCAGAGGGATTTTCAACACTATCCACTCCCTGCCCAACTCAACTGGGCTTCTAAAAGTGTTTATGGCCCAGCCCATTAGGTAAAACATCCACCAAATCAAAATTAACTACAACTTCAGACTCGTCCATTAATTATCTTCCGCATGAATTCTATCAGACCGCTCAAAATCATTTCCCAACTCAAGCCCATTAATTGTTTTCAGCCCAAACAACTCTTCCGCAGGGATTTTAGATGCAAAATCAGCATCTAACCGGCCCACCAAGCCCAAATTCACCAGGCCATTATTTCCATCAACGTCCATTTAACTGATCCCAAGGAGCCACCAAATCATTAACTTGAGCAGATTCCGAGAATTCAAACCCTCAAAATGAACCCCAACTTGCGGGTAGAATTTCTAGTACATCCCTGGTATGGAAAATCTGCATACTACTGCCTTTAAATGACTGCCACATGGTGAAAGGTTATTTAACTTAACTAACGATGGTTTAGCTGGAACCACTTTTTTAAATTCATTATTTTCTCCTACTAAAAAAAATTAATAAATACATTATTTATTTAAATTCTCTCTCCTCGTTTTTTATTAATTTTTTTATTTATTTATTTAAATTCTCTCTCCTCGTTTTTTATTAATTTTTTTTTTCTTTTCTTTGACTCTTTGCATTCTCAATTTTTTTTTCTTTTTTAATGTTATTTAACTTCTTCATTGATATTTAAAATATATTCAAAACTTTATTTTTCTTCATCTTCACCGCTAATTTTTCAGATTAGATTTGGAGAAGGTTTATGTTCTACATCCATTTAGATTTGGAGGGTAAATTAGTTTAACGATGAAGATTTATATAACACCATACATACGTGTCGACAAACATTCGATGAACATATTTACGTGATACATACTATGATGTACACGGATATGTATACAACAAGGGATGTATATAACAACAGATATGAGGTATATCACTCAATCATATAAAATTAATTCTCCATATTCCTAATATCGACAATGGAAATACAGAACAAAGAATGACATTGTATATTATTTGTTTCTTTTGGGTTGTCAAACCATTTTTTACACCATTTTGGTGTTGTATGTGTGGAACAAGTATAACATATATTCCATAATCGTGTTTTTGTGCAGATTGTCAATATTCGGTATATAACTGATACGTTTTCTAGACTTCATTGTCGTGTTTGTCGAGTCAGTGTATACTGGGCAATACAAGGGGTGACAAGTCCAGTTTTCGTTTCATTCAAATTATTTTAAAATTTTCAACGGTTTATTAATGGTTACGTTTTTTCAACAAATTAATTTCTCTCTCATAAAATCAACCATGTTTTTAGTAGATTTAATTTTTCAACCCGTTAAATCCCATAGAAGTATTTAAGTTTCAATGTAGTTTAAGAAGTATACTAAACATAGTCGTTAATTATATTTCATTAATTTAGAGATGTTAGCTATTTTTTAATAATGACTATTCTTCTGGTTGTTTCTTTATATTTTTTCTCATACAATGGTGTAAAATTGAGCGTCACATTTTGCAACCTCTTCCAATAATTTTTCCATTATGATACCAAAAAAATATATATATATATATGGTTACTTTCAACTTTCAACTTAACATTATTTAAAAAAAAAAAAAAAAAAAAAAAAAAAAAAAAAAAAAAAAAAAAACATTATATTTACGCAATTTCTCTCTCCATCTGCAGCCCCTTTTCTCTCTCTACTTCCACCTTTTTTTTTAATGGGAGAAATTTATTTTCATTGCAAATTATGATTTATTTATTTATTTTTATTGCCGAAAGGGAAAAGGAATAATGGAGTGATTTTGATAGGATTAAAATAAAAGTGACTTTATTATACTTAAAATAGAGAAGGTGAGTTCATTCAAATATTTTGGGTAAACGACAATACAACTTTTTGTTATTAAAATACGCATAACTCTTCATCACATTATGATTTTTTTTTTTTTTTTGCTATTTTACTTTTGTTAATTTTACTAATTACTTTCCTCTTTTGTGGATTTTAATTATATCCCACACTTCTGTTTTTCACTATTCATTTTTTTTTATGGGATGTAAATGAGAGAGAAATCTCAAACACAAAATATCAAACTCATAGCTCAACCGATATAATGTATGAACTATGAACAAAAAATCTCAAGCTTGAATCTCTCTCCACGTGTTGTCAAAAAAAAAAAAAAAAAAAAATTGATTAGCGAGCTCTCTTGACATCCAAGATAAATAGCATTAATATTTTAGTCCTAGCAAACAAAATTAGCCATATTCCTAATTTTAAAGTGGCTCGTTGAAAATACTATTTGTATTCTAAAGTTAACTAATATATGTTTTACATTGCCAACAAGATCGTAACTTAATGACATGATGTATAGCCTAGTGAACATGAGCTCCTAAGTATTCCAACATATTTTCGATATATATATAATTAATTAGAATTAACAATCCTAACTAAACATTATTCGCAATCGCATCAGAGTGATCAACCCCAATTTAACCCCGAACAGTTACTAGCTATCCACGACGAACATTCGATTACACACCCCAATTGCTAACTGACTACCCGACAACCCTAAAGTAATCAACAATCAGCATGCATAAAACGATACTTCGATTTTTTCTATTGTTCTGTGTTACTATGTCGACAAGGAGAGGCACGACATCGCTAGTTGTTGCGTGCTCAGTGTTTAAATAAAGATGCAATGTGAGAGCACTCAGAACATGCAAGCATACATGATCTTGTAGCAAGTAATAAGTATTTTTTTCATTCGATTTCCCACAGAGATTTATTCTTAGTGACTAACGAAGTGAGATGTTAATTTAGAAAGGGTGGTATGAATGGGGTGAATTGGAGATTAATGTGCCTAACTAATGAAGAATATATGAGATATGCAAGCATAAACGAAAGCAAGTAAAGAGAGTAACTTGAATGTAGAGGAAAAAGTATTGCGGAGAAAGCAATTGTATAGCAATAAAATCGCAAAAGGAAAAGACTGGAAAAATGGCTAAGGCAAAAACTAACTTAAGGGATTGCGGAGACAGCAATTGTATAGCAATAAATTTAGCAACGTTTTAAGGGTGAGATGGGGAAACAAGGTCAACTAACGACTCCTCTATAAGCTTTTTCATACGATTATTCAGCAGTAGCTCAACTTACCATGCATCAATTTAACTCATTCTCATGCATCTCTCGATTACATGCATTAGATCCTTTAGTTCACTCATATCCAAGTAAGGCTTACGCATCTATTTATATAAGCAAGTTAATGAATTGTGCTAGGAAAACACCTATTCCTAGGTCGTTTTCTGGCTACCATGAAAGGCTAGCATGAATGGACGACTCTGAACTCTTACTCCTTCCGGAGGTTAGGAGTTCTTTGGACAAAATGGATGGCCAATCGAAATTGGCCGTGGGATGAAGCATACATACATTCAATGCATTTGAAGCTATCCTACATGCTGAATTCACGTATTTCTACCTATAGATTCATCATTAGCAGACCCTTATGTGGTTTAGTTACTCATGGATGGCGTGGAGTTGGAAAGACTAAGTGGATTAAACATGATTCAAAGCAAACTGAAAGTAAAAGGAAAACAGAAAGCGATAAGAAGCTTGCAACGTGGGTAAATAATTCCTCTATTCCGTAAGATTCAAAGCTTAAAATGCAACGTTTGTAAAACAGTAAAGACTAAACAACTGAAGACGAATTGAATTGAAGTAGCAAACAGAAGCAAATAGCAGAAGACAGTAGAGAAAATAGAAGACAGAAAGCAGTAGAAAGCGTATAAATGTGTGCGTGAAACTCCTCGCCGCAAGCGCCTCAGATGAAGGGGAAGGTTAGCTTTGTTTGGGGATGAATCCAATCAGAAGAGAAGAAGGATCTTCTCTTCTTCCTCTCAGATTATCGATGCCAACAGCAGATTCCTTCACGCCAACAAACGGAAGAGAAAATAGAGAGAAACTGCGTTGAGATGGAGAGTTCTACGCTTCCAAGCTTGTTGTTCTCCTTCCCCCTTGACCTCCTTTTATAGCTCTTTGCAGGTACTCTTCAGTCAAGGAGAACCATCCATTCTGAACGATGTCTCACCACGTGGCAGCAGGGGAGAAATTGGGCGGCTGAAAGATCGCAACAGAACGGCAGACGGTTGGAACAACTTAATAATTCCAGCTTAAACATTGTTGAGACAGCAATGTTTCAGCAATTTTCCTGCAATGCACAATTTTAACTCTTTTAGCTTTGTTTTTGATTCTTTCTTGTTCCTTTTACAAATAACTCCTAATTTAGCTTCATTCCTTGATTTCTCATATTTAAGCACGTATTAAACTAAATTCTATAAAAAATGCTTAAGAGTTCACACAATTATATGGCAAATAAGTCCCTAAATTAAGTACTTTTGGAGACGTAACACTAGTCTATAACGTTAGCACATGCTAGAAAACAAGATTGTCCATCAATGAAATCTAACACATGCATAGATTAAGCAAGAACAATAAATACATTCAAGAATTAAAGCCAAATCAGAACCAACATGCTCGATTATCAAAACATTAAAAGCTTAACAAAAATCCCTAATCAATCCCAAATCCTACACAAATACCTTAGCCGACCATGGAGAAGTTGATAACAAAAGGATCCATGGGAGCCTTGGCCATAATCCCAAGCTAAATACAAATTGAAAGCTCCAAAAATAGCCAACAATGGCGAAGAAACGAATAAAAACAGTGGAGAACCGAGAGGAAGAAGATGATAAAAACGATAAAAATCGTCTTTACGACTTAAATATCCGTCGGAGCGTCGAGACGCTAGGCCAGCGTCGCGACGCTGCGACCTAAAATTCTCAGCGCGCGCCTCGCGATGGCGTCGAGACGCTAGGCGAGCGTCTCGACGCTGCGCCCCGATAATTTCCAGCGCGCGCGCCTCTTCGGAGCGTCTCGACGCGAGGCAGCGTTGAGCAAGCGTCTCTACGCTTGCTCTCGGGTTTGGGGCTGGAAAATTGCCTCCTCCTTGGCAATTTTTCCCGATTCTTCTTGGATGAGCTTCCCTTTTTCTCGATGCACTCCCGGGGCGCTAAAACACCTTCCTTAGCCATGAAACGCGTCCAATGGACACCATGAGCTCTATGCCGCAAAACTCCTATAAACGAGACATATTAAACAATTAATTACGGCTTTTAGCTAGAATTACGGAGTGATAATTAGCTCCAAAATGGAGTTATCAATAATCTTCGTAGCGTCGAGACGCTTGGGCAGCGTCGAGACGCTACAGACGAAATTTATTCAGCGCGCGCGTTCGGAGCGTCGAGACGCTTAGGGACAGCGTCTCAACGCTTGCTCTCGGGTTTGATCTTTAATTTTTTCCTTGGCCAGCGTCTCGACGCCCTTGGGGAGCGTCTCGACGTTGGACCAAAATGCAACCTTGATCTTTTGCTTCTCTTCTTTGCCCGGTTGCTTCCCGAAGCTTCCAAAATGCCCTCCTTAGCACCGAAACACGTCCTTGGACTTCTCGAGCTCTACGACCGTGAAACACCTACAACAGAGGAAAATAAATATCTTTAAGCACGATATTTAGCTAATATTAGGGTGTAAATAATAGCTCTATTTTGGAGCTATCAGTAGTCCTTAGGGATAATTTGAAGTTTGCCTTGCTCGAGGACTAGCAAAATTTAGGTTGGGGGTGTTTGATGGCTCTAATTTGGAGCTATGATTAACTCCTTAACTATAGCTAAAATCGATCTTAAATATTGTTAATTTGTCTCTCTACTAGGTATTTGTCGGTGAAGAGCTCATGAAGTCCAAAAGACATCATTCAGGGCTAAGAAGGTCATATTAAGGCATCAGGATCGCATCGGTAGAAGAAGAGTAGCTTAAGTGGAGATTTTTTCAAAGGGGGCAGCGTTAAGACAAAATAAATTTCCAAAACTCGAGAGCAAGCGTAGAACGAGAGCGTCGCGACGCTGCCCCGAAGTGTCTTTACACTTCATGAAGGCGCACGCGCAGAATTCCCGTTCGTAGCGTCTCGACGCTACAACGCTTATAAAAGTTCATCTTCTCCGATTTTAGGGTAGATTCTATTTCGTTTCTCAAATATTCTTCCATTGGAGCTCGGTGTGGAGCTTTCTCTTCTGTTTTTTCCCCTTGTATGAACCAAATAGCTTCGATGGAAGCTTTGATTAATTCCAAGACCATGGTTGGCTAAGGTAAGGTGTAGGATTTGGGGATTTATGTAGGGATTTTGTGAAGTTTGTAATTTCTTGAGACTTGTTCTTTAAATTCCATCTTGGTCAGATTAGTTTTGAGTATCTTCTTCTTCTATGACTATTCTTATGAGCATGTTTGCATAACAGACTGACAATCTTGATTTCTTGCATGCTCTATGGTTAATTTAGAATAGTGATGTCGTGCCTCTCCATCGCCATTGTAACAAGGGTTTGGTGAAGCCATGGGTAGTACATAAGTATGCTGCTCTAGACAATGTTAGCTAACCCAGGGAAGCAGAGAAATCGAAGCATCGACTTAGGTTTCCTAGTCGAATGTTCGTCGCAATGCGCCCGTTACTATTTTTGATTAGTTTAGAATTGATCACTCTAAATTGGTTAATTGCAATGTTTAGTTAGATTTGACACATCTAGCTAATTTATCTTGGGTCGGTTAATTAATTCTAACTAAGTTTGTAGAAGTTCAATGATAGGATTTACAGTATTTTGCGAATCACGAATTCCCCAAATCCAACACGTTCATATCCTTCTTGTCTTAATTTCTCCGTTAGCTATCTTTTCCTATTGCATGATTAAAAACTCCCCCTGTTTTGTCACTGAAATCAAACAATCACAATTCAATTCAAATCTCTCATTTTCTTAGACCGCTCCTTGTGGATCGATTCCGGTGCCACTAGCTACAAGTTAGCTCAGTGTTATCGGGTTATAAATTTTATTTTGGCAAGCCTCGACAGCTTGAAATTTGGAGCACACCATCTTGTGCTCTAACAACAAATCTCACACAACTTTTTTTTTTGCAAAGGTAGATATATTACTAGCAAAAGAAGACGTCAAAGCCCGAGGTCAAAGGGCACCAACATAACAAGAAAACAAGACCCACTGGCTAACAGTGGACTCAAACCAAAAAACCAAAAACCCCGGAAGGGGCCCTCACAGCTCGAGGGAAGGCAGAGAATCAAAGCAAAACACGGCGCACCATACCCACAGGCGGGCTTGGGGCCAGAACAACAGAGACAACAACAAAAACTCAACTACTCAGAAACGAGTAGACGCAAACAATGCAAAATTTGAAGTAATATCAAGAAGCACAACTCATAGGCTGCAACCACGATCCAACCTCCCCAACAACACCCCATAACTCAGGAGCTTTAGTCTCCGATCAGGCCAAAGCATAAAGATGACTCCAGTCTCAAAGCCGAAGGAAACCAAACTATGCAGAAGACAAATCATTCAGATGCTGAGAAAAACCAGAGGCCAAGTTGACCTTCCGACCCTTGCGTGTGTGTGTGCATGCCCCCATGTTGCGTGCTCAGTGTGAATGTAAATTAGATGCGAAGAGCACTCAAATCATGCAAGTATACATGGTCTGCAGCAAGTGATAAGTATAGTTTATATCGATTTCCCACAGAGACTGAGTTGAGTGACTAGCGATTTGATACGTGTTAAATTAGATAGGGTAACCAGGAATGAGTGGATTTTGGTTTGAGGTACGAAATTATAAAAGGTGCAAGGAAAATGCAAAGTCAATGATAGCTCCAAAATAGAGCTATTATTATGTCCCTAATATTGGCTAGAACCATGCTAAGTATTGATTAAAATGCCTTTTTGTAGGTGATTTCATGGTCGAGAGCTCGAGAAGTCTAAAGACACATTTCGGGGCTTAAAGCGGCATTTTAGAGCTTCATAGATGCATCGGGAGTGAAGGAGCTTGAAGAATTGAAGAAATGGCAAAAATTGCCTTGAAAAGGAGAGTTTTTGGCCATCAACCCGAGAGCAACCAGCATGAGCAGCAGCGCCGAGACGCTGGCCGAGCGTCTCGACGCCACCCCGACGATTTTCCAGATTGACGCGCGACAGCGTCAAGACGTTGTCCGAGCGTCTCGACGCCAGCGCGCGCGCGCGCGCGACCAACTTAGGGCACCAGCGTCGAGATGCTTGCCTAGCGTCTCGACGCTCCGACGACTAAAAGCGTGAAAACGCCTAATTTTTGCCAATCTTTCATGCTAACTTTTCTCCATCTTCTTCCTCTCGGGTCTACACCATTTTTGCGCCATTTTGAGGTCTTCTTCTCCTCTTTTTGTATGGTACTAAGCTCTTCCATGGGGGGTTTGATTTATTCATCCTCCATGGAAGGGTAAACAAAGGTTAGTGTTTAATTTTGAGTTTTGGGATTGTAATTATGGATGTTTGGGGAGATTTTCCCCTTTGTAAATGTTGAGCTAATTAGGAATTTATGCATCTCTTGCTTGTTCTTATTCAAAATCTAGCATGTATAGCATAGTTAGGTTGACTCCTTAATTCCTATGCATGATAGAGGGCTAAAGGTTGGGACGTATAATTGTCCAAATCGCTAGGTAGCAAGGGCTTAAGCATGACTAGGTAATTCAACCCAAAGTGACAGTTGGGGATTTGAATTAGTTAACGTTTTCATGTTAGGCTTAGGGCGAGAGAGAAACCGGGTTAGTCTTAGGATTAAGCCGTCACAATGTTCCCGTTACTGGCTTATAGTCGATTTAGGGGTCGCTACCTTGAATTGATTATTGGCCAAGAACAATTAGAATTGCACATATCTAATTATATCTTTGGGTCATTTGAGCTAGAAATTAGCCAAATGAATTGTGTGCATAAGCATGATTAGCTAATTAATTGTATCGATGAACTGAACGTCCATAGCAATCAATCCCATTACTCGGAGTTAAGCACGACCATTTAATTTTGCACTTCGTCATTTAATTTTCCGTTAGCTTTGCACGCTAGGAGCTCCCTTCCCCCAAACCAAATTACCATTCTTTTTACCAAATTTGCACATACTTTTTATAGTTAGCAAATTAGACTTAGTTGAATTAAATTTCATAATTCCCTATGGATCGACCCCGTTACCACTAAGCTACAAATAGCTCGGTTCATTCGGATTTTATAAATATTATTTTGGCAAACCTCGACAGCTTGAATTTTGGAGTCCATTCAAAAGTGCTTCTACCAAAATTGGCGCCGCTGCCGAGGAATTAGATTTAATTTGATTTGATTAAGTTTAATTTGTTTGTTTTAAAAAATTTTCTTTACTTTGTTTATACAGTTTAATTCTTTTGTATTATTTTACCCGTTTTTGTTTGAGTTTTTGAGCGCAGTCATTCTTTGAAAATCCAAGAGAAGCGCTGAAATGGAGGTCAGAGGTAATTATGAGCAACAAAGAACCTTGAGGGAGCTTGCAGCATCTGAGCTAGGCCGGAACTCATCGAGTATTATGTATCCGGTAGCTTCAGGTAATTTTGAATTTAAAGCTGGCCTGGTTAACTTATTACCTTCTTTTTGTGGTGATACAGATGAGAATCCCGTCAGACACCTCAAGGCATTTCAGATGGTGTGTTCGTCATTTAGGACCGACGGCATCACCGAAGATCAACTCCATCTCAGGGCCTTTCCTTTCACCTTGAAGGAGAAGGCGAGAGATTGGATGTATTACCTACCGACTGGGTCCATTACTTCTTGGGCGGAGCTGTAGGGAGCATTTTATGCGAAGTATTTTCTTGTACTAGGAAAACGCCTATTCCTAGGTCGTTTTCTGACTACCTTGAAAGGCTAGCATGAGTGTATGAATCTGAACTCTTACTCCTTCCAGAGGTTAGGAGTTCTTTGGACAAAATGGATGGCCAATCGAATTTGCCCGTGGGATGAAGCTTACATACAATCAATGCTTCGAGAGCTATCCTACATGCTTGGTTCACGTTTTTAGCCTATAGTATTGTCATTAGCATGCCCCTATGTGACTTAGTTACTCATGG
Organism: Herpetospermum pedunculosum; assembly: GCA_028017165.1. Lineage (NCBI taxonomy): Eukaryota > Viridiplantae > Streptophyta > Magnoliopsida > Cucurbitales > Cucurbitaceae > Herpetospermum > Herpetospermum pedunculosum. The sequence continues at coordinate 36,727,354 of CM051531.1, forward strand.
ATATAGAGAGAACAAAAATATTAGATAAAGTAGGCATGCTCAGAAAAGAAATAAACTTAAACCAGCGAAGCAAGACAGTAAATCGCAAAGACAAGAAACTGTGAAAGAATGAATTGTGCTCTGATTAATTGCTCGTTTGAATGAACAAAGGGAAACTTAAAGTGAATAACTTGAAGACAGAAAGCAACGAAATGAAGTGAACTAACTAATAGAAAAGAAACAACAACTAAACAATGTTGGAAATGAGAAGTAAAAAGACAGAAAGCAATAAGTAAGCTTGAACGCCTCGTCGCAAACGCCTCGGTTGAAGGGAAAGAAAGGTGAGCTTTGCTTGGATGAATCCAATCAGGAGAGAAGATGAATCTTCTCTCCTTCCTATCAGATTGTCGATTCCAACAGCTGAGCCTCTCAAACCAACAGACGGAAAAGAAAAACAGAAGACAGAATGGAGCTGCGAAGAGACTTCTACGCTTCCGGATGATGATTAAACCCTCTACTTTGACCCCCTTTTATAGTAATCTGCAGGTGCGTTTGGGCCAAGGAGAACCATCCATCCTCAACGTCGTACTTCAAAATGGATGGAGGAGAAAGAACGAATCCCTAAAATAACGGAAAATAACAGAAAAAGATCAGTCAACTTACGGATTTCACTTGAAACATTGCGGTTTTAGCAATGTTTCCGCAATGCTGCCGCAATGCTCATTTTTCCTTCTTTTAACTTCGGTTTTCATTCCTTTTCTTTCCTTTTGCACACAAGTCCTAATTTAGCTACCTTCTTCTAATTCTCATATATAAGCATAGGTTTAAGCTAAATCCTATCAAAAACACCTAAGAGTGTACATCTTTCTAAGATAAATAAGTCCTAAAAAGGTCACTTTTGGAGACGTAACAGGTACCATTAGGGAGGCTTGATGTGTTAGAAGTAGTAATAACTCATTTGTTGTATAGCAAAGCTATTGCCTAAATGAGTATGCATGAAAAATAAAAACTCTAGAGTTGCTCCTCCTTCTTGTGTTGCCGGTGTAACCAGGGGCGATCGTGTAACCCACGGTTGTCACTGCATGAAAAGGAAGCTAATAGAAGCGACCAATATTCCTTAAAAACGTGAAGCTAAAATTTGGTTTGACGTGTTAGGCTCTCTTGGAGAAAAAAAAAAGTGGTTCAAAAAGAATAATGGGTACAAAGTACTCAAAGAAAAGAAAGGAAATGTAGGCCTTTTGTTTTGTTGCTTTTTCTATCGCTTAAAGCCATTAGAATGTTCTTATCGCCATAAGTAGGGGAAAATGAGTTATAGGGTTGTATAAGGTTGTTTCGGGCTTGCATGAGCTAGGTTGAGAGGTGCTAAACACACACACACGTAAGGGAATAGGAGTTTAAGTTTTGAAATGATTTCAACGTTTGCATGCATTTGATGGTTTTGAATTTATTTCAAGTACCTTGTTTCGCAAGCATTGAGATTAGAGTTTTCAGCATGCATTTAATTCTTTGAAGATTATTTAAGAGTATACCTTGCTCGAGGACTAGCAAGATTTAGGTCGGGGGTATTTTGATAGCTCCAAAGTAGAGCTATTATTATGTCCCTAATATTGGCTAGAACCATGTCATATATTGATTAAAATGCCTTCTTGTAGGAGATTTCATGGTCGAGAGCTCGAGAAGTCTAAAGACGCGTTTCGGGGCTTAAAGCGGCATTGTAGAGCTTAATGGATGCCTCGGGAGTGAAAACGCCTAATTTTTGCCCAATCTTCATTCTAATTTTTCTTCATCTTCTTCCTCTCGGGTCTACGCCAATTTCCACCATTTTTGGGCTTCTTCTTCTCCTCTTTGTATGGTACTAAGCTCTTCCATGGGGGATTTGATTTATTCATCCTCCATGGAAGGCTAAACTAAGGTTAGTGCTTAATTTCGATTTTGGTTTCGTGATTTATGGATGTTTGGGGAGATTTTCCCCTTTGTGAATGTGAAGCCAATTAGTATGTTTATGCATCTCTTGCTTGTTCTTATTCAAATTCTAGAATGTGTAGCTTAATTAGGTTGACGCCCTAGTTCCTATGCATGATAGAGGGCTAAAGGTTGGGACGTACAATTGCCCAAACCGCTAGGTAGCACGGGCTTAAGCATGGCTAATTAATTCAACCCAAAGTGACAATTAGTAATCTGAATTAATTAACGTTTTCATGTTAGGCTTAAGGCGAGAGAGAAACCGGGTTAGTCTTAGGATTAAGCCGTCACTGGCTTATAGTCGATTTAGGGGTCGCTACCTTGAATGGATTATTGGCCAAGAACGATTAGAATTGCACATATCTAATTATATCTTTGGGTCATTTGAGTTAGCACTTAGCCAAACGAATTGTGTGCATAAGCATGATTAGCTAATTAATTGTGTCGATGAACCGAACATCCATAACGATCAATTCCATTTCTCGAAGTTAAGCGCAACCATTTAAATTTTGCACTTGTCATTTAATTTTTCGTTAGCTTGCACGTTAGGAGCTCCCTTCCCCCAAACCAAATTTGCACATACTTTTTATCACTAGCAAATTAGACTTAGTTAAATTAAATTTCTTAATTCCCTGTGGATCGACCCCGTTACCTCTAAGCTACAAATAGCTCGGTGTATTCGGGTTTATAAATTGTATTTTGGCAAGCCTCGACAGCTTGAAATTTAGTTGGATATTCAAAAATCCATCTACCAACCCATTATTTTTAACTGAACTTTTTGATGATTCTGAGATGCATGAGCCACTCTTGACTGAAAACTGTGTACCAATTGTCTCTACTTTGGCGAATGTTAAAAACCATGTTAAGATGCTTCCTTCTACTTTGCAGGCACCCAAATTCGCATTGAAAGACTTGCCATAACATTTAAAATATGCATATTTGGGTGATGATGAGACGTTCCCGGTCATAATAGCGAAGGACCTTATACCGTCTCAGGAAGAGAAATTGATGGCAGTTCTTAAAGAGCACAAGTTGGCCATTGGATGGACGCTTGCAGACTTACATGGGCTAAATCTAGATTTGTGCATGCACAGAATCCTGCTTGAGGATGGAGCAAAACCTTCACGAGAGCCCCAGATAAGACTCAACCCAGCGATGAAGGAGGTTGTTATGTCAGAGATCCTAAAATCCATGAAGCACGTATTATCTATCCTGTCTCTGATAGTAAATGGGTCAGTCCAATACATGTCCTTCCTAAGAAAACTGGGATAACTGTAGTTAGGAATGAGAAAAATGAATTAGTACCCAAAAGAGTTCAAAATGGATGGAGGATGTGCATGGACTTTAGGAAACTGAATGAGGTCACTAGGAAGGACCATTTTCCCATTCCTATCATAAATTAGATGGTGGAGCGTTTAGCTGGGAAGCCATTCTTTTATTTTCTCGATGGTTTCTCTGGTTTCCACCAGATTCCTATTGCTCAAGAGGACCAAGAGAAAACAATGTTCACGTGCCCATTTGGCACATTTGCATTTAGAAGGATGCCTTTTGGTCTTTGTAACGCACCCGGTACATTTCAGCGATGCATGATGAGTATTTTTTATGAGTTTATAGAAAAATGCATTAAAGTGTTCATGGATGACTTTACGGTATATGGCAATTCCTTCGATGACTATTTGACTAATTTATCGCATGTTTTGAAACGTTGTATTGAAACAAACCTTGTTCTTAATTTTGAGAAATTTCATTTTATGGCTAGTCAAGGAATCGTTTTAGGGCATGTGGTTTCTGCTAAGGGTATAGAGGTTGATAAAGCTAAAATAGATGTTATTTCTAATCTACCTTACCCAAAGAATGTTAGGGAGGTTCGATCTTTTCTTGGCCATTGTTGCGTGCTCAGTGTGTATGTAAATTGGTTGCGAACAACACTCAGATCATGCAAGTATACATGGTCTGCAGCAAGTGATAAGTATGTTTTATATCGATTTCCCACAGAGACTAAGTTGAGTGAATACCGATTTTATGCGTGTTAAATTAGTCAAGGTAACCAATAATGAATGGATTTTGGTTTGCGTCACAAATTTGTAAAGGACACAAGGAAAACACAAAGTTATAGTAATGCAAAAGAACTAAAGAGACTACAATATATTGAAAAACTGGTATTGCGGGACTCGCAATACCTTCGCAATAGCTAGCAACAGATTAACAGACTAATAGAATCTACGTAAGTTCAAGAGAACAAGCTAACTAACTCACAGAATAGAAGAGTACGATTGCAGCTCTCGCAATACTTTCGCAATAAACTCGTAATGAATAAAGTCTTAAGATAAAACAGCAAGGTTGACTAAGAATCCTCCATAGGCATCAACTATGATCATTCAGCAGTGAACAAACATTACATGCATCGTATTCAGCTAGATCTCATACATCTTTCGATTATATGCATTAGATTCATAATTTACTCATATCCAAGTAAGGCTAAGAACCTATTTATGACTGCATGCGATTAAACGTGCTAGGAGAACACCTATTCCTAGATCACTCTCTGGTTACCATGAAAGGCTAACATGAATGAACGACTCTGAACTCTTACTCCTTCCAGAGGTTAGGAATTTTTTAGAACAAAATGGATGGCCGGTCGAAAATGTCCATGGGATGAAGTTCACATTCATTCAATGCACTCATGCTCATTTACATGCTGAATTCACATAGCTGTGTCCTACAGATTCATCTTAACAAACCTTTATAACCCTAGCTACTCATGGTTTTAGAAGAACTTAACAAAACTAATTGATTACTCATAAAAGCAAATTCAATAATAATTCAAATAGCAAAACACGATTTAATCTGAAAGTAATAATTAAAACGAAGTAGTAGATGAACCGAACATAGAAACTAAAGAAAAGCAGTAGCTAATTCGAAACAACAATTAAAGAAAGCAGTAGATGAGTGAAGGTCCGATCGTCCGTGATCCGCCTCGGTTGAAGGAGAAGAATGGCTCGGCTTTGGAAGGGAATCCAATCAGAAGAGAAGATGAATCTTCTCTTCTTCCTCTTGAATTGCAGACGCAAAGAGAACCTTTGGTTCTTCGATCCAACAAACGGGAGAGCGACTTTTTGTCTGCGGTATTTGGCCTTTGCCGATTCACTTCACCGTCGAGTTGTCTTTCTTTCTTCATCTCACTCTCTTTATATAGCCTTCAGAGGTCGCCATAGGTTGCGGATCTCCATCCAATTTGAGATAACAACCTCACACGTGGCAGGTGCAGAAAGGCCGGCGGCTGGAAAAACGCAGCAACAAAGACCAGTATTGCGATTGCGTTGTGATCGCAATGCTCTGTTTCAAGTTGTCTTCCTTCTGATCCCATTGCGTTCCTTCCAAAACTTCAGCAATACATCTGCAAGGCATAAATTAGACATTTTTGCACCAATTATACACTTATGCACAAATATTTCACATAAGCCTTAATTTTAACACCTTTTCACAAATGTCACTATAAAACACATATTATGCTGAATAATGGCTAGAATGCTTCAAAAGACTTCATGAATATAAGCATTTATAGACCTAAATAACTCTCTTTTGGAGAGGTATCAGCCATGCAGGATTTTACCGTAGGTTTATCAAAGACTTCTCCAAGGTTGCCACGTCAATGACGTACCTCCTTCAGAAGGATGCCACGTTCGAATTTGGAGAGGAGTGTAGAAAAGCCTTCGATCTGCTGAAGGATAGTTTGACGAGCGCACCAATTATACACCCACGCCAGTGGGACTTGCCCTTTGAGATAATGTGTGACGCCAACAATTATGCCTTAGGAGCAGTGCTTGGTCAGAGGATCGAGAACAAGAGTCGTGTAATCTATTATGCTTCCAGGACACTCAATTCGACGTAGTACAATTACACTACAACCGAAAAAGAACTCCTTTCTATTGTATTTTGCGTTAGATAAGTTTCGTCCTTACATCCATGGATCTCAAATAAATGTCTTTTCTGATCATGCAGCTGTTCGGTACCTGATGACCAAGAAAGATTTGAAACCGAGGCTGCTGCGATGGATCTTGCTTCTCCAGGACTTCGACGTTAAAATCAAGGATAGAAGGGGAGCAGAGAACCCAGTAGCTGATCACCAAAGCAGACTGGTTAGAGAAGAGGACCTCCTGCCTATTGACGGTGATTTCCACGATGAGACACTATTCAGAATTCACGCAGTACTTCCCTGGTACGCAGACATGGTAAATTACCTGGTTACAGGTAACTTTCCCTTCGATTTCTCTTCTGCTAAGAAAGTTAAGCTGAAAAGCGACGCTAAGTCTTATGTATGGGAGGATCCCCTTTTATGGAATTTCTGCTCTGATAGAATTGTTAGGAGATGTGTTCCTGAGCACGAGCATGCATCTATACTTGCTTTCTGTCATGATTATGCATGTGGGGGACATTTTGGGCCTTGGAGAACGACAAGGAAAATTTTAGATAGCGGGTTTTACTGGACTTCTCTTTTTAAAGATGCATATGAATTTTGTAAAACCTGTGATAAGTGTCAAAAAGTTGGGTCAATTTCAGGGAGAAACGAGATGCCTAAAACTTCTGTTTTAGTTTGTGAAATTTTCGATGTTTGGGGCATGAATTTTATGGGTTTGTTTCGTCCTTCTTGTGGTTTCTCATACATATTATTGGTTGTTGATTATGTTTCTAAGTGGGTTGAGGCGAAAGCCACAAAGACTAACAATTCTCATACTGTTGTTGGATTTGTTAAGTCTAACATTTTCACCAGATTTGGAATCACACGAGCCATAATCAGCGACCATGGAACTCACTTTTGCAACCAATTTGTGGAGGCTTTGCTGAGGAAGTATGGGGTGCATCACCGAGTGTCCACCGCGTACCATCCTCAAGCAAACGGGCAAGCCGAGGTCTCCAATATAGAGGTAAAGTTGGTACTTGAGAAAGCTGTGAAACCAAGCAGGAAGGATTGGAGCGTTCGTCTCGAGGATGCCTTGTGGGCTTACCGCACTGCCTACAAAACACCTATAGGGATGTCTCCTTATAGGTTGGTTTTTGGTAAGGCCTGGCATTTGCCAGTTGAAATAGAACACAAGACATTCTGGGTGGTCAAGAGATGCAACATGAGCTTCGATGAAGCGGGTGAGGAAAGGCTACTTCAGCTGCAGGAAATGGATGAGATGTGTTTGGATGCTTATGAGAATTCCAAGATCTATAAGGAAAAGTCCAAGCAATTCCATTACCGAAAAATCTTGCAGAAGGACTTTGAAGTTGGTCAAAAGGTTCTACTGTTCAATTCCCGCCTTAAGCTCATGTCAGGTAAGCTTCGTTCTCGCTGGAAAGGACCCTATATTATAACTAAAATTGTTCCTTATGGCTCTTTAGAGATTCGAAGTTTAGATTCAAACGAGTTACAAAAGGTGAACGGCCACCGTTTGAAGGTTTTCCACAAGGGTGAAGCCGAGGGCTATGATGCTACACTTCTTCTTGTGCCACCCGTGTACGAGAACGACTGAAAGAGGGTTGGTAAAGTCGAGCAATCGACTCTAAAAATTTTCGGTTCTAGGAGGCACCCGAGCTTGGACTGTATTTTCTTCTTGTTATTAGTTTGCTGCTGTTGTTTATTTCTAGTTGTTTAAGTTTGGTGTCTTGTTTTCTTAGGGGAGAGAATAGAAGTGACCACCATTGCGGATCCATTTCGAAAAAAGATGAGGACGTGCATCCCTTTCCACCGATCCCGTTAAAATTCAGGGGAGGTTCCTGTTCCCTTAATAATTTTATCGCTCTCACTGTTTTATCTGTTGGATTAGTTGCATTGGGGACAATGCAATATTTTAGGTGGGGGAGGAGTTTAGTTTTTGGACTTCTCTAAAGTTTTCGTGCATGAGATGCTCTGATTTTTAGATGTATGAGAATCTGAATGCATGTTGTCCGACGATGATTGTCTGTGATTTCCTCGTGAATACTCCATATTTGTGCATTTCGAATAAACCATGAGTTGTATGCATATTTTGAGCTTATTTTTTAAAAAAATCCGAATACTCTCTACATTCATCGAGCACATAGCCCTCTTACTCTTGGTTCCGTAGGCTTAGAGTTATTTTATTTGATCTGAAAATTCGTTGTCACCTCGAAAGGCATATTTATGGAGGCTTCATATGTAACCCACGGTTGCCACTGCATGAAAGGGTGGCTAATTGAAGTGAACATTTGTCCTTAAAAACGTGAAGTGAATTAAGCTTGACGTGTTAGGCCCTCTCGAAAGAAAAATCAAAAGAAAGTGGTACAAAGTACCAAGGAAAAGAAGAAAAGAATTGGGCCAATTGTTTTGTTGCTCTTTCCGACCCGTTAAGCCATTAGACTGTTTTCAATGCCAGAAGTAGGGGGAAAATGAGTCTTAGGATTGATTAAAGGAATTTTGGGTCTATAAGAGCTAGGGTAAGAGAGGTTAAGCACACACACACACGTGAGAGAGTAGGATTTAAAATTTTAAAATGATCTTAACTTATGCATACGCTTGTTTTTTTCCGTTATCATGAATATCTTGTTTTCACGAGTTTTGAGATTTGAGTCGTCAGCATGCAAGTCGTTTCTTATAAGATAAATCAAAGTATACCTTGCTCGAGGACTAGCAAGCTTCAGATCAGGGGTATTTTGATATCTCTAAAATAGAGTTATGATTATAGCCTTAAATTTAGCTAAATGTCGTGCTTAATATTAGCTAAATTGCCTTATTACAGGTGTTTCACGGTGAAGAGCTCGGAAAGTCCATTCATTATTTTCAGGGCTAAATCGGACATTTTAAGAGTTTTGGGAAGTGTTCGGGTCAAAGACTGGAGCCAAATAGAGCTTGGAGGTGCAAATAGGTGAAAAGTGAAGGCCAAACCCGAGAGGGCAGCGCCTAGGCGCCCAACGGAAGCATCAGGGCAGAAGGCTCAGCGCCGCTGCGCTAAGATAACCTCCCAGACTCAGCGCACAGCGCCCGGCGCTGCCCTGCAGCGCCTAGGCGCCCGACATTGTTCCAGACCCGAGAGGCCAGCGCCCCAGCGTCCGAGAACCTCCCAGACCCGAGAGGTTAGTGCCTAGGCGCCCGTCATTGTTTTATTCTAGGGAGGTTAGCACCTAGGCGCTGTCCCGATTGCGCGCGCGCCTAGGCGCTGGTCTGACGCAAAAATGGGTATAAATACCCATTTTTCTGAATTTAGGTTATCTCTTTTGGAACTTCTTCTCCCTCTTTTCGAATTTGGGCATTTTTAGCCATTTATGGCTCTCTTCTTCATCTCCATGGAAAGCTAAACAAGTAAGTGTTTGATTTCAAGTTTGGGATTGTAACCAATTTGGTTTAAGGGGAGATTTGCCCCAATTTGTGTATGAATTAGATTACTTGGCTTATTGCATCTTCTTCCTTGAACTTCATCTCAATAACTTGTGTAATTGATTAGGAGTGCTTTACCGTTAGAGATTAGGACGTATAATTGCCTCAATCGCTAGGTAACACGAATCTGAGCATGGGTAATTTGTTTGATCCCAAGTGACAGTTGGGGGTAGAAATTAGTTAACCTTCATGTTAGATTTTGGGTAAAGAGGAAAAATCGATTTAGTCTCCGGGTTAATTCGTCGCAATGTTCCCGTCTCTGTCTGTTAATCAATTTAAGACTGATCACTTTAATTTGAGTAAGGGGCAAGAACACATAGAGTTGCACTTTTTTAACTGTAATTTTGGGTCGTTTGAGTTAGAAATAACCAAACGAATTGCGTGTTTTAAGCGTTGTGTCTATGTCTTTAGTTATCGATGAACCGAACGCCAATTGTGATCTGTTGGGTTTTATGTCCTAAAACTCTTGGTTTGTAAACTGAATGTATATTCTATTTTGCAATAAAGTTGTTATTGAGTTTTATTCAGTAAAGTTGTTATTGAATAAAGTTAATTGTGTTTACTTTTAACCTAACTCCAATAAACTAAGAACCCATGGCTATAGGATGTATACTTGAACTTCATGTGGTGACATGTTTGTAGATCAAGTTCTAGTGATAGCCAAAACGGTCTATAGTATAGGGATAAACTTGGGTACCTTATCCTGGGGACACTATTGGACGCGGCCCACTTTGTATAGTACAAACGATGTGATCCGAAATCGTTCATGTGGAGACATGCGAGTGGGGGCGTCCTATGCAATGAGTTTGCATAAGACTGAACCGCGAAAAAGTCGCTCTTTCTTTATAACTCCGTTTACTGTAAAGACCGACTTTTTCATATGATGACCTAGGTAACTCGATCTGAATCCTGAGCATGCTATGAACTCCTGTTTATTCGAGCTTATCCTTTGACTTGTATGGGTGAGAGTGGCCCGATATCGCCGACTCAATAAGCCTACCATCTTGGGGATAAGACCGAGTAGGTAGCTGGGAACATAGTCTTGCGAGATGGATTTCACTCCTACCCACCTTGAGGGATTAGTAGAGAGGTTGTTCCCTTAAGTGCTGAATCCGGGTCTTGAACTAGGGATCCCACCCTCTCATTGGCCCGAGAGGGACTTGGTATAGTGATGAGATCACATACCAATCGGTTTGGTGGTTGGACCACAAACCAATAGTTCATTAGAGGATAAGTGGGACTTAAGGAACAAGATGTAATTACGGGGGTAAAACGGTTATTTTGACCCAGCTGTAATTACGAACAACCTGTGAAGGATCGACTTACTGATGATGGTTATATCAAGAGGACAAAAATATATCTACGGTGAGGAGAGTGCAACCCTTGGACTTTAGTGGAGTCTCCGCGGGTTAACGAATGTTGGTTAGCTTGGCTAAAGAGTTTGGTCGGTTAATCTCGTATCGTTGGAGCTCATGATCTGTAGGTCCTTTAGGTTCTCCTAGCTAGCTCGGATTAAGTCGTGTAACAATATGAGAGAAAAATAATTTGAATTTATTCAAATTCATTTTTGGAAGAATGGTGGACATATTTAAATATGATTTAAATATGAGATCGGTCTAAAACATGAATAGTGATTCATGTGTGATGATTCGGTTTAAGAAACTGGGATTAGTCTTATTATTTAATTAATATTTGATATTTAATTAAATAATAATATTAATTAATTAAAAAGTTTAATTAACTAAATTTTATTTTGTTTATTAGAATTAATTATGAATTAATATTAAAATGACAAAATATTACAAGTGGGATTATCCAAGTCAAAGTGGATTTATCCAAGTTGAGTGGATTTGTCCAAGTTGTGAAGTGGATGATGAATCACCAACAACATGCATAAATTCATCAATTATGGAACACTTGAAGCCATCCAATTTGAGGTGTCATGCTAAGCACAGAGTTTGTTGCATGTGAATTGCCTATAAATTGGATGAAGTTCAAATGGTTTGAGGTTGATGAATTTTCAAAGTGTTTGAATATTTGGATGAGCATGAAGAGTTCATGTTACTTGAGAAATTAGAAAGCTAAGTGTTAGATATTTCTCTCAAAATTCTCATTACTTTCATCTTCTCATCTTCATTTTCCAAGCTTTTTCTTTCATAAAGGAGTCCAACCACTCCGTTGCTCGGCCCGCGGATAGCGGAACTACCAGAGGTGATTCTCGAGGAGTTCGAGGGAAGTATCGAAGGGGTTCGTGAGGATATTCGAGCATCGGAATAGAAGTTTTTAGAACTACAAGAGGTAAGTGTTCTAATTTCTTTTATTTCTAGTTTTGAGCATGTTTCTAGTTTAGCTAAATTGATGAAATTAGAGTGCCAATGATCCCACTCGCTTCCGCTGCGCTACATGCGCTCCATCAATTGGTATCAGAGCGTTTTTTGGTCACTCAATTTGCATCAATTTGAGCTCGGTGGGTATTTTTGTAAGAAATTGTTTCCGTTGGGCGTCTAAAGTGTTTTTCCGGTTTTGGCATATTTTTTTGAGCTTTTATTTGTACTTCGTTTTGTAAATGCCCGAGCGTGTATGGGCTTTAATGTGTGCAGAAAAGTCTGTAAAATATTTGGAGTCATTAGAGTCCATATAGGCTTTCAATTCGAAGACAGAAGCTCGGGTGTCGGAAAAAACAGATTGCTGTTTTTTTTTTCTGCAAAATTCCAGCACAAAACCGGTTCAGCGCAAGGTGGAAAAAATGGTCCGGTTCGGTCCTCGGGCGGTCCGGTTCACTGAAAGTCAGACCGGTTCCGGGTTCTTCACCCTCTGACGGTTCAGTTCAGCGCTCGTTTGGTCCAGTTCGGGTTTGTTTTGGTCCGGTTTCGAGCTGTTGAACACGGGTTTGCTGTTTTGAACCGGTTTAGTTTTTGTTGAAGCTTTTGTTGCTGTTTTTTGGCCGGTTCAAGCAATTTGAAGCTGGTTCGGGGCGGTTCGAAGGGTTCGCAAGCATCTCAACCTAGTTTTTGAATTATTATTGTAATAATTTAGTTGCTTGCTTGCCCGTGATGCCAAAACCGGTCCACTTTAGTGTGTTTAATTAATTATGCATTGTGAATGTATGTTTTAATTAAAGTCTCTTGTATGTGCATAAAGTATGCCATATAGATTTCAAATCCGACCATAGGAAGCATGTTGCATGCATTGAAAGTATAATATAAGTGTTATGTTGTATAGTATGCATGCTTAATTCATGAGAATTAATATAAGTGTTATATTAATTTATGAATTTGTTGTTGCTTGTTTAAAAGTGTAATTGATACAAGTGTTAAATTAATTGTGAAATTAAACATACAACATAGTTGCTTTAGTTGAATATAATTGTTATATTCTTGCTTGGGAAGCATGTTTTAAAATGAATGTAATGATTATATTCTAGCTTAGGAAGCATGTTATAGAATATCTTTGTTTTATAAAGCGTTGTAAAATGAGATAGACATTTAAAATCTATAAAAAAAGATAAATGCATGCTCACTAAGGGTTAAAGAATTCCAATGCGATTAGGAATTTAGTATCGATTCTTTTTAATAGTTAAAATAGGTCAATATCTTGTAAAGCTAAAGTTACAAGATAACTCACCTGGTGAGATCTTGTACTAAGGTTGGAGGTATTTATGATGACGGTTTACGGAACACCTCCTACCTGGGGATCGATCTGGTACTTGAGTTAAGTTAACCCGGGTTTATGAGCATGCACGTGAGAGTTGTAAGGTTATAAAGCGTTTATCACCTAGACATCTTAGGTAAAAGTATGTTCTACCTAGACTTAGGTTTTATTGTCTTAGCCGGATAATGCCTAAGTAAAAGTATACCCAAACCGCTAAAATACTTAGTAGTGGTGTTGAGAAGGTATATATGATATATCAATCTCCTCATACGCTCTCTGTGAACTTCACACCGTGAGATTTATGCTTGGCCTCTGTTAAGTCTCTGAAAGTGACTTATTTAGGACCCATTTAGCTTAAGAAGATGTACACATTTAGGTGTTTTTGTTAGCATTTAGCCTAAACCTATGCTTTAATATGAGAATTAGAAGAAGGTAGCTAATTTAGGACTTATGCACAATAGGTAGAAAAAGGGTTGAAAACCGAAGGAAAAGAATGAAAAATGAGCATTGCAAATAAATTGCGAAAACATTGCGGTGACCGCAATTATTCAAGTTAAAACCGTAAGTTGGCTGATCTTTTTCTGTTTAGATCCGACTTTTCAGGGATTCGTTCTTTCTCCTCCATCCATTCTGATATATGACGTTGAAGATTGATGGTTCTCCTTGGCCCAAACGCACCTGCAAACTACTATAAAAGGGGGTCAAAGTCGGAGGTTCAGTTATCACTCGAAGCGCAGAAGTCTTCTCGCAGTCCACCATTTCCATCTGTTTTCCTTTGCCGTCTGTTGGAGTGAGAGTCTAAGCTTTTGGAACCGATAATCTGATAGGAAGGAGAGGAGATTCTTCTTCTCTCTCGATTGGATTCATCCAAGCTCGGCTGACTTTTCATCACCATCATTCGAGGCGACTGCCACGGAGTTTTCTAGCAAACCTTTACTGTTTTTCTGCTCTGTTCTTCTCATTTCCATTTCTGATCACTGTTGTTCTTAGTTTAGCATTTCAATTACTGCATTTCGTTGTTGTCTGTCTTGAAGTCATTTCTTTTAGAGCTTCCCTTTGTCATTCAAACACTTTAAGTAATCGAAGTATACTTCTGCATTTTACAGTTTCCATCTGTTTCTGCTACGGCTTTGGCTTGCTGTTTTAAGTACATTTATCTTCTAAGCATGTCTGTTTTATCTACCATTTCTGTTCTCTACATATCCATGAGTAACTAAAATCACTTAGGGGCATGCTAATGACAGAACTATAGGCTAAAAAACGTGAGTCAAGTAGGCAGATTAACACTCGAACATTGATTGTATGTAAGCTTCATCCCACGGGCAATTTCGATTGGCCATCCATTTTGTCCAAAGAACTCCTAACCTCTGGAAGGAGTAAGAGTTCAGAGTCATATAATCATGCTAGCCTTTCATGGTAATCAGGAAACGGCCTAGGAATAGGCGTTTCCCTAGTACAAACTAAACACTCCTGTTTTAACAAGGTGCTTAAGACCTTACTTTGAAGTCGAGTAAACTTGAGTCTCTAATGCATGGAATCGGACGATACTTGAGATAGAGTGAGTTTGATGTATAGAGAGTTGATCCAAAGCTTGATAATCGTAATAAACTGCCTATAGGATAGTCATTAGTAGCCCTTAATTCACCCTTTTAATCAGTTTCGCTGCCATTTAATTGCGGATTAATTGCGGTTCTCGCAATTCTGCTAAATTGCATTGTGTGTAGCTGTTTTCTTCTTCGTTTATTGATTCCATCTCTTGTTCTTTGAGCCTGATTTTAACTTTAACTTGTTTATGGTATATTCCTTTACACATTCAGCAAAACTTAGGTAATTAAAAACCAATTTTATCCCCTCAAATTCATCCCATCTTTCTTAACAAACACACTTCGCGAATAGCTAAAAATGAGTCTCTGTGGAAAAAACGAATGAAATATACTTACTACTTGCTGTGAGACCATGTATGCTTGCATGTTCTAAGTGCTCTCTCTACCCTTTTGCATATTTATCTTTACACATTGAGCACGCAACAAGTTTTTGGCGCCGCTGCCGGGGACTTATTTTAAGTGAAAACGAAGTTTGTTAAGCTAGAAACACATATCTTAATATCTATTGGAGCTGATCTATTTTCATTTCTTTTGCAGGTACTATCAAGCTAGTTTATGAATGAGTTTCCAAACCTCAACTCGCACAAAGAGAAACTTTGCAAGTGGAAAACGTATGTGTACGACAAAGTAATGAATACGCTGCAGAACTTAATTGGAGGACGAGTTTGCCCACAACAGTTTGAAGAATTTTATCAGCCATGTGCTTATTGTGGGGATAATCATAACTTGGAGAATTGCCCAACATTGAATTATCAAGAGAGGCAATATCAACAAAGCTATGACAACCATTATTCGTACATGTGTGAACATGATCAGTGGCAACTCTCAAATAATCCTTGGGAAGAGCATGTGCAAATTGCTCATTATGAAGAGTTCCCCCAACCTGAAAACTATCAACATTATGCCCCAACTCCAAGTGAAGAATTATCACCCGCTTTGGAGGCACTATGGATAGAATTCATGGAAAGGAATGATGCATCTATGAGGAGAATGGATGTGCAATTAGCTCAGCTCACAAATGACTTACAAGAGCTACTTGCTATAGCAAAATCACTACCACCATGCCCTCAGATGTTCGATTTTTATGATGATGAATCCTTTGTTACCTTCGAAACTGAGAAGAGTGATCCAATGGAATCTCCATATGAAATGGTGGAGTTGGTTGAAATCGTGCTGGATGAGGCCAAAGAGACTAATGCGCTGCTTGAGGAACCAGAATTTGAAATGTCTGATGATGCAACAAGCTCCTCCACCAATGAAAGAGTTGAGCCACCACCACCACAAATGCTCCAGCTGAAGGAGTTAGAAAGAGTTGTGCCAGCAAAAGAAGTCCCATCGCATCAAAGCTATGTTGTAGCAAATGTTGTAGAAACAAAACCAACGCACATAAAGTACAAACCTTGGAATGTTATAACATGCAGTCTCTTTGAAAGAATCAACAATTTCAAGGTGTGGCAGAATGTCCGACCCCGTAAATCAAGACTTAAGTATCTTAACGAAGCAGAAGTGATGCCTCGAAACATTGAAGAATATCCATATGAGGCAGATTGACAAGGGAGATTTCTGATCCCTAAACTCTTAAATTAGGATTTTATCATGCTTTGCTTAGATTTCGTATGTTAGGAGTAGTTTATTTTGGGAATGAAATATTTATTATGTGCCAACAATCACAGTCGTTTAGCAGGAAGTGATGATGCACTGTGGGCCTATAGGATTGCATATAAAACACCCTTAGGTATGTCTCCTTATAGGCTAGTGTATGGAAAAGCATGTCATCTTCCCTTCGAATTGGAAATCAAAGCCTTTTGGGCCTTAAAAGAACTGAATTATGGCGTGACCGATGCTGGAACATTGCGGTATTTGCAATTACATGAGCTTGATGAGCTTAGACATATGGCCTATGAAAATGCTAAGATGTACAAGGAAAAAACCAAGATTTGGCACGCTAGTAGACTTAGAGTTGAGGACTTTAAGAAGGGTCAACTTGTATTGTTATTTAACTCACGATTAAAGCTATTTCCAGGCCAATTAAAGTCTAGATGGTCAGGTCCATTTATTATTACTAATGTCTTTGTTCATGGTGCCATAGAGATTAAAAACTTGCAGCAAGGACAGCCATTTATGGTCAATGGTGCTAGGTTGAAGCACTACTATGAGGAAGGGGATGTGAAGACTCTCTCGGCCTTCTTCTTGACTGAAGCATGACAAAGAGAACGAGAGAGAACGAGTGGTTACTGTGCTCGTTTAGTCAAGGCCAATGCCTTAGTTTATTTTTACTGTTTTTTCGCTTATCGTTTGTACGTTTTGTGATGTGTTTTTAATTACGTGTTTAATGTTTGTTTTGTTTGCTTTTGCAAGGAATCGAAAGAGGGGATCAAGGAGAGTAAATCAGGCTTGAAAACTCGAGAAACGGTTGAGCCAAATAAAAGATACGGATGAGCAAAGTTGGAGATTTCGATGAAAAGATATCCCTACAATTGCGCAAAAATTGCTGGATCCGCAAAAAGAGCCGTTGGGATTTTTTCCGTTTTATTTATAGCCGTTAGAACGCGCTCGTTGATACGATTCTCTCATTCTTTGATCTCCAAGATTTCTGCGATTCTCTCCATCCTTGATTCTTCTCTCAAGATCTTCAAGACTCAACAATGGTTTCCACTAGGGCTGAAAGATCCGCAGCCAAGAAGAAGGCCGATGACGCAGCTGAAGCGGCTGCGAGGGAAGCGCTTCTCACCCTTGCTGATGAGGGTGCTGTACGCACTGGCCGTCTGTCCAAGCTTCCTATTCGTAGGAAGAAGTGGAGGGTGGTCACGGAGATTCCTGCTGGCCCATCTGAGCCAGTGGGCACGCCAAAGAAACGCCGGTGGACTGTCAAGACGGCTGCCGAACCAAGCACAGCCAAGACTCCCTCTGTGGAGAGTCAAGAACCTGATCGTGCATCCCACGAGTCAGCCAAAGAAGGATCGTCGCCGTCTGAATCACCTGCGCGCAGTCCCCTCTCGTCTGAACCAGTGCCAAGCGCAGAATCGTCACCACCTGCACAGAGCCCTGAGCTGCAGTCTTCGCCACTGAGTTCTGCGCCGATACCATCAGCGGCGCACAATTCTCCACGGCCTGATCCTGAATTCCCATATGGGGATTATCAAGAGTCCACGCAAGGCAGTGGAGATGCTGGAGAAGACGAAGTCTTCTCGCCTATGAGAGAAGATAGCCCTGCCGAGCCTGCACAGCAGGATGATTCTATGGAGGAGACGTTGGGGGCATGTTTCCCACAACTCCAGGCAAGGCTCAAAAAGAAGAAGAAGGCCATGACTGGTAAGGCCAAAAAGTTGAAGAAAAAAAAGGCCAAGAAGGTGCCATCGACGGACAAGGAGAGTGCTGAGCCGTCGCTCAAACGCCTCAAGGTGGAGGCTGCTGCATCATCCAAACCGGCAGCTAAGGGGAAGGCTAAACTCTACCCTGAAGATGAACCTCCGTCCGTGAGGTATGTCTCATCTGATGCTGAATCCAGGGGTGTTGAACTGAGGAAAAGGGACCTGTTGCACGAGAAGGGGTTCCTTGATCGACTTGCTGACCTGCCGCAGTTCTTGCGCGCAGGGGTGCTTAACCATGGCTGGGAGGAATTCTGCAGACCTCCCAATCCAGCTTACACGAGCATGGTGTACGATTTCTACGCCAATGTGCTCAGCCCTGAGGATGGCCTATCTGTGGTCAGAGGGGTGGAAGTTGATTTCTCAGCCAAGGCCATCAATGAAGCCTTTGGTCTCAGGGGCCAAGCGCACACAGATTATGCACGGATAGTAGATGAGCCGACCGAGGCTGTGCTAGAAGAGGCCCTTCGCACAATTGGCCAGCCTGAAGCCTCCTGGACGGTGTCACGCAATGGGCGGCACACACTCATGAGTGCCAACCTCACGGCGAAGGCAGCTGTGTGGTTTTCATTCGTCAGACGAAGACTCTCCCCAGTAACTCATGAGACTACAATTAACCAGAGCCGTTCGCTGCTGGTCTATGCTATAATGAGGGGTCTCACGATCAACGTGGGAGAAGTCATCGCTGCTGCCATAGCTGAGTGTGCTAAGAAGGGTAAGGGACCATTATTTTTCCCCAACACTATAACAAAATTGTGTTTACTTGCAGGGGTTCCCACCGAGCGCTTGGAGCAGCAGCTGCCTTACACAGGCCATTTGGAGTTGCCTGCACACCTAAGGCTGAGAAGAAAGGGCAACATGGAATTTGAGTTGGATAGGCTGGCTGCTGAACAGTCCCTATCCATGGCCTGCTTGATGGACATGCAGAGGAGAATGGCTCAATGGGCCAACTATGCGCAGGCGAGGGACAGAGAAGTTGCAGACCAGTTGGGGTGCATCTTCCCAGACTTCCCCACCAACCTCCTAACTCCATGGGTGCCCCCACGACCAAGGCAACCAGATGAGGATGATGAGAATTGAGTGCTGGTTTGAAGAGCACTAGAGGGAGTATTACTGATCCCTTACGAAACAAAAGACAATTTTCCTGCTTTTTGTTAGATTCATGTATAGTATGCTGTTTGTATTCAATTTTTGATCTGTTTTTAATGTTCAGTTTTATGTTTTTTCTTTTGCTTAGTCTAGTCTGATGTTAGCTGTTTAGGTAGGATAGTTTAGTTTTATTTTTAGGATGCATGAGTAACAGGAAAAAACATGCTGGGGGCCTGAATCAATGTTAAATCTGCCCAGATTGAATTGCGAAATAATTGCGGTTCCCGCAATTTTTGTGACTGTTTGCATGTTTTGGACTGTCTGTTTAGTTAGGCTGTGATCTGTTACATTC
The DNA here is from genome assembly GCA_028017165.1 of Herpetospermum pedunculosum. Lineage (NCBI taxonomy): Eukaryota > Viridiplantae > Streptophyta > Magnoliopsida > Cucurbitales > Cucurbitaceae > Herpetospermum > Herpetospermum pedunculosum. The sequence continues at coordinate 36,746,734 of CM051531.1, forward strand.
TATCTTTTGCTGCTAGTATGACCACCTTATATAACTGATCTTGAAGCATGCTGGATGAGTGTCATAGGACACCCTTTGATAGTTTAAATTTGCCTCTAAAGAGTGCTCAGTATGCAGAAACCATAAGTCCTTAAAACTTTCTGTTATGTTCAAATTTTCTGCTGCTGGGATAATTGCTTTTAGAATGTTTTGCCTATGCCTAGGATTTTTAGATTCTCTTTGTTTTGCTTTAGACTAGATGCTTCTAGGACAAGTTTGGGGGTGTGCCACCTCAAACACTCATTGGGGACAATGAGTAGTTGAAGTTTGGGGGAGGCCACCCTAGGCCTAGGAACATTCCTCTCTTCCTTAAGACATAAGCATTCTTCTTCTCCTAAAAAAAAAAAAAAAAAAAAAAATAGAAAAAGTGAAAAAATAGAATAAAGAGGGGAGTCTTTCTCAAGTTGCTAAGTAATCAGTGCCAAGGGTGTAAACCACAAGTGGCATTGCATCAAAAGGCAAACCAAGGGAAGACTCCACCTAAGTAAAAAAGGAAAAAGGGAGAAATAGGGAAGAAGAATGTATGCTTGGGAGTTATAATCTTGTGGCTTAGATGTCCTATGTAAAAAGAACTCTGATCCTTAATGAGCTAAGCACAAGGTTGTAGCTTTTAGGTTTGTCTAGGGAGATGAATGTATATCCAATGTAGTGATGCCAGGGCTTAGGTTGTTCTCTAAAAGTACTACTGTCACTGTTAATACTAAGACTGGCATGACTCTAAGGAATCCTAGACACATTAAAAATAAGCTAGAAGCATGTACTGAGTCTGGAGTAAAGCTTGGTAGAATTTGAAACCTTAGGGATAGTGGCATGATATCACAAAAGTAGGTAGATCAGTAGTAGGGGGTTAGCAAAAGCAGTGGGTATAGTAGGCAGGTGAAGTCAGAAGAAGCTAGACAAGAGGTTAGTTCTAAACTTAGAAGTGTGTTACAGGACAGCATTGCTATAGACAAGAATATAAGGGAGTTAGTGAGTAGGTAAAGAAGAAGAAACAGCAGCCTAAGTAAGTCCTTAGTATGCTTGAGGACAAGCAAAGCCTTAAGTTTGGGGGTGTGTTAAGTCTCTGAAAGTGACTTATTTAGGACCCATTTAGCTTAAGAAGATGTACACATTTAGGTGTTTTTGTTAGCATTTAGCCTAAACCTATGCTTTAATATGAGAATTAGAAGAAGGTAGCTAATTTAGGACTTATGCACAATAGGTAGAAAAAGGGTTGAAAACCGAAGGAAAAGAATGAAAAATGAGCATTGCAAATAAATTGCGAAAACATTGCGGTGACCGCAATTATTCAAGTTAAAACCGTAAGTTGGCTGATCTTTTTCTGTTTAGATCCGACTTTTCAGGGATTCGTTCTTTCTCCTCCATCCATTCTGATATATGACGTTGAAGATTGATGGTTCTCCTTGGCCCAAACGCACCTGCAAACTACTATAAAAGGGGGTCAAAGTCGGAGGTTCAGTTATCACTCGAAGCGCAGAAGTCTTCTCGCAGTCCACCATTTCCATCTGTTTTCCTTTGCCGTCTGTTGGAGTGAGAGTCTAAGCTTTTGGAACCGATAATCTGATAGGAAGGAGAGGAGATTCTTCTTCTCTCTCGATTGGATTCATCCAAGCTCGGCTGACTTTTCATCACCATCATTCGAGGCGACTGCCACGGAGTTTTCTAGCAAACCTTTACTGTTTTTCTGCTCTGTTCTTCTCATTTCCATTTCTGATCACTGTTGTTCTTAGTTTAGCATTTCAATTACTGCATTTCGTTGTTGTCTGTCTTGAAGTCATTTCTTTTAGAGCTTCCCTTTGTCATTCAAACACTTTAAGTAATCGAAGTATACTTCTGCATTTTACAGTTTCCATCTGTTTCTGCTACGGCTTTGGCTTGCTGTTTTAAGTACATTTATCTTCTAAGCATGTCTGTTTTATCTACCATTTCTGTTCTCTACATATCCATGAGTAACTAAAATCACTTAGGGGCATGCTAATGACAGAACTATAGGCTAAAAAACGTGAGTCAAGTAGGCAGATTAACACTCGAACATTGATTGTATGTAAGCTTCATCCCACGGGCAATTTCGATTGGCCATCCATTTTGTCCAAAGAACTCCTAACCTCTGGAAGGAGTAAGAGTTCAGAGTCATATAATCATGCTAGCCTTTCATGGTAATCAGGAAACGGCCTAGGAATAGGCGTTTCCCTAGTACAAACTAAACACTCCTGTTTTAACAAGGTGCTTAAGACCTTACTTTGAAGTCGAGTAAACTTGAGTCTCTAATGCATGGAATCGGACGATACTTGAGATAGAGTGAGTTTGATGTATAGAGAGTTGATCCAAAGCTTGATAATCGTAATAAACTGCCTATAGGATAGTCATTAGTAGCCCTTAATTCACCCTTTTAATCAGTTTCGCTGCCATTTAATTGCGGATTAATTGCGGTTCTCGCAATTCTGCTAAATTGCATTGTGTGTAGCTGTTTTCTTCTTCGTTTATTGATTCCATCTCTTGTTCTTTGAGCCTGATTTTAACTTTAACTTGTTTATGGTATATTCCTTTACACATTCAGCAAAACTTAGGTAATTAAAAACCAATTTTATCCCCTCAAATTCATCCCATCTTTCTTAACAAACACACTTCGCGAATAGCTAAAAATGAGTCTCTGTGGAAAAAACGAATGAAATATACTTACTACTTGCTGTGAGACCATGTATGCTTGCATGTTCTAAGTGCTCTCTCTACCCTTTTGCATATTTATCTTTACACATTGAGCACGCAACAGCCTCGTGATGTCAATAGGGCATCCTCATTCAGATGGTGTTTGCATAAATCAAGAGCAAGGTGAATGGAGAAAGTATTTATAGTAAGTGGGAGAAGTAAGTATGTCAATACATCTGCAGGTAGTAGGATTTTTTAATATCCTATAAATTTCGGGGTGTCGAGTCCCGCCAAAATAACATTTATAATTCCGCTACAACTGAGTTTTGCAGCTAGTGGTAGTCGGGTCGTTACCAAGGAACCTAAATTATTTTCTCCTAATTAATTTATATTTGCTTTTTAATTAACTAAAGCAATAACTTAAAACGATAAATAAAAGGGGATTGCTAACGGAAGAATTGAAGTAAGTACATGTAAACTAGCTAACGGAAAATTAAATAACGGAAAAATTAAACGTAACGCGTGCTCCTAATTTGAGTGTCGGGATTGACTTTGATGCGACTCGATTCATTGGGATTCAAACGTACTTAGCAAGAGCATAATTAAACACGTAATTTACTTGCACGAAACTACTAATACAAGTAACCCAAATAATTAAATAGAAACGTGGTGTTCTAAGTAGACCGTTCTTTAATTAATCTAAGATGATCAATCCTAAATTAAATAAAGAATAGAGACAAATGTTTGATTCTATTTAAACGTGGCAATCAATCAACTAGGGGCCAACGCCGCCCATATTGATTAATTGACAGTAACGGGAGTACTACGACGGATGTTTAACTTGGAAGCCTAAGTTAATATTCCGATTTATCTGTTTCTTCAAGATAAGTTACAACCAAGATCAACAAGGAAGCCTATGTTACCTATGGCTCAACTTATCCATGTTACTTGGTGATTAAAAGAGGCACGACATCATAATCTTTAACTAATGAATCATGCTTGAAATCAAAGTCGTCTAATCCTATCAATCAAACATGCTCATATGATATGCTTAGAAGAAAAAAGATTGCCCAATCAGTCATGCTAAGTTACAAAATTAAGAACAACCCCTCATAAATTGCATCAAAGGCACCCTAAACTCAAATGAGAGCACTTACCTTAGCCAAACGTGATGAAAATTGATCCAAAATTGCCCCAAAACTATGGAATTTAGTGAAAAACTCACCAAACCCGAGGCCAAATATCCCAAATCTATTTTTTCTCTCTCCCAAGTGAATAGTGCGGCAAACAAATTAGGTCTAAATGCTTAAAAAGCTTAAAAAATGAAATCTGGGCCTAAATTGGCCGATTGGGCCCAAGCTGGGCGCACATGGAGGCTGCTGGAGCTGCGTTGACTTTTACAAAAATAAAGAATTTCTACTCCCACCAAGATTCAAGCCTAGACTGCCACATTCCCATAACAAGGCAAACACCATTAAGCCACTAATTAATTTTGAGTTAGAATTAGATTATTTAATCACTGTAGTATAATCACTCAAAATGGTTAATTAATAAAATGCTCTAAAATATTCATTTAAGCTCTTAATTTACGCAAATGCCCGATTTATCCCTTAGCAATTAAATTATACAAAATATATCAATTAAGCCCAAATAATTATTATAATTTACAAGACTTAGGAGCTAAATATTAGCACTTTTGGAGTGCTATCAAAACCACCAACCTAAATCTTGTTAGTCCTCAAGCAAGGAAAGCTCTGAACTAGCTCCCAAGAATGAAATTGCATGCAACGACTTTAACCTCAATGCTTTTAAAAAAACAAGGCACTTACAACAAAAGAAAACAATTGATTGCATGCATAAGCTGTGAACATTTCAAAAATTCAATTGCTACTCCCCTACGTGCGTGTGTGATTAGCCAACCTATTCTAGCTCTTATAGACTCGGAAAAACCATATGCAGCTCTACATCTCGTTTTCCCCCTACTTCTAGCAATAAAGAACAGTCTAAGACTTTTCAACAATCAAGAGAGTAACAAATTAAAAGGCCTAAATTTTCGTTTTCTTGAGTACTTTGTACTCTTTATTTTCTTTAAACTACCACTTTTTTTTTTTTTTTACTTTTTCTTCTCCAAGAGCGCCTAACATGTCAAACTTGTCTTCGTTCCAGCTTACCCGCAGTTCCACTGCACAACGTATCTGACTACGGGCAAGCTTCACATTTTTAAGGACTAATACTCACTTCTTAACGTGCACTTTAAGAAGGAGGAGCACCTCAGGAGCTTTTATTTTCATGCTTCGTCTTTTTTTCTTTTAGGCAATAGTTTCGCTATAACACGATTAATTTAATACAACCTATCATGCATCAAGCCTTCCCTAGAGGTGCCTTTCAGGGTGACAACAAGATTTCATGCAACATAAGACAATTCTAAGCCTACAAAACCAATAATAGGATGCTACGTGCTCGATAGATGCAAGGGAGCAACATAATTGATTTTGAAAAATGCTCAACATGCACATACAATCTCATGCTTTTTCTAGATATGCAAATACGAAGAATTTAAAAGCATTTCATAGATTGTCCTCATCGAACAACATGCAACAGCAGACCAAAGCACTTCTAATTCAGAATTTCCACAACTCAACAACTATATAAATCCAACAAACTTCTACACCCCCAACCTTCAAAGGATACATAGTCCTTGCCCAAATATCTCGTTCCTTAGGCCACGAACCCCTACAAAAAGAAAGCAAGAAAAACTAAGCTAGGAAAACAAAAACTGAAAGTAAAGACATGAATTTAAAAACACATGGGTTGCCTCCCATGAAGCGCAATTTTTTTAACGTCGTTATGCTCGACGTGTCCTCCACTCTGTCAAGGTACATATAAATTCTTGTATTTCTTCGACCCCTTCTTCCTCGAATCAACAAAACCTGCTAAGATAAGCAAGCTCTTCGACTTTTGCAGGCAACCAGACAGAGTTATTTTTTTTTTATTTTTTTAATATATGGGAAAAATAAAGATTCAACAGACTGAAATAAAACAAAGTAAGACTCGACAGAAAGTAAAGACTCAACAGACTTAGGCGAGTAAGGAAGAAAGCATGCATCAATTGAGGAAATTTCAGGAAATAAAACAGATAGAGACTCGTCAGCCTCAAACTCTATCACCTGAATCTCCTCCTCGGGACTAGGCTTGACCTCTTCCTTAATCTCACTAATCTCATCCTCGCATGGAAAAATATTCTCGAGTTCTTCCTTGCAATCTGGGTGCAATACTTCGAGCATACGGCCAATTTTCTCTCTCATTTCTTCAACAGCAAGGTTATAGGGCAGAGGAAATTGTTTTTGTAGCTCAGGAACCTCTTGGGCGGGGTAAGTTTCAAGCAAACCGGATTGTGGCGACTCAGGACATGTGTAGGAAGTATGACCCCCAACCGAGCAAACACAACATTTTCCTCTTGCCTTCATTTCTCTAATAAACGTCCACCAAACCTCAGAGTGCAGCTTATACATTTGTCTCCCAAGTCTTTTTATTGCCAGCAACGTCCTTGAAAAACCCTCATCTTCACGGAAAATGTTTGCATCCATTTGACTCTCAAACTCAGTACATTCCCTCTCGTGATCAAGAGCAGTTTCTTTAGCTTCACTCCTCAAACATATCACTCACTCTTCTAAACGAACATCTGTCATACTAAAACAAGAAGACACAACAAAAGAGAAAATATTTTTTGGTTTTTAAACAAATAAAATTCAACTAAGAGAAACTAAATGGTTCCCGGCAACGGCGCCAATTTTGGTAATAGGATTTTGGAATATCCTATAAATTTCGGGGTGTCGAGTCCCGCCAAAATAACATTTATAATTTCGCTACAACTGAGCTTTGCAGCTAGTGGTAGTCGGGTCGATCCGCAGGGAACCTAAATTATTTTCTCCTAATTAATTTCTATTTGCTTTTTAATTAACTAAAACAATAAAATAAAAATGATAAATAAAAGGGGGATTGCTAACGGAAAATTAAAGTAAGCATGCAAACTAGCTAACGGAAGAATTAAACTAAGTACATGTAAACTAACTAACGGAAAATTAAATAACGGAAAAATTAAACGTAACGCGTGCTCCTAATTTGAGTGTCGGGATTGACTTTGATGCGACTCGATTCATTGGGATTCAAACATACTTAGCAAGAGCATAATTAAACACGTAATTTACTTGCACGAAACTACTAATACAAGTAACCCAAATAATTAAATAGAAACGTGGAGTTCTAAGTAGACCGTTCTTTAATTAATCTAAGATGATCAATCCTAAATTAAATAAAGAATAGAGACGAATGTTCGATTCTATTTAAACGTGGCAATGAATCAACTGGGGGCCAACGCCGCCCATATTGATTAATTGACTGTAACAGGAGCACTACGACGGATGTTTAACCTGAAAGCCTAAGTTAATATTCCGATATTTCTTCAAGATAAGTTACAACCAAGATCAACAAGGAAGCCTATGTTACCTATGGCTCAACTTATCCATGTTACTTGGCGATTAAGAGAGGCACGACCTCATAATCTTTAACTAATGAATCATGCTTGAAATCAAAGTCGTCTACTCATATCAATCAAACATGCTAATATGATATGCTTAGAAGAAAAAAGATTGCCTAATCAGTCATGCTAAGTTACAAAATTAAGAACAAAACCCTCATAAATCGCATCAAAGACACCCTAAACTCAAATTAGAGCACTTACCTTAGCCAAACGTGATGAAAATTGACCCAAAATAGCCCCAAAACTATGGAATTTAGTGAAAAACTCACCAAACCAGAGGCCAAATATCCCAAATCGATATTTTCTCTCTCCCAAGTGAATAGTGCGGCCAAAAAATTAGGTCTAAATGCTTAAAAAGCTGGAAAAATGAAATTTGGGCCTAAATTGGCCGATTGGGCCCAAGCTGGGCGCGCATAGGTCGTCTGGAGCGGGCGTGCGGGTCGGTGCTGAGCCTCGTGCGCGTGAGATGTCTGGGCCGAGGAGGTCGCGCGCGCATGGGCCTGCTGATGCGGTCTGAGCGTGGGCTGGAGCTGCGTTGACCAAATCTAAGAGCATTGATTTTTACAATAATAAAGAATTTCTGCTCCCACCAAGAAACGAGCATGGGCTTCCTGATTCCCATAACAATGGGAAACACCATTAAGCCACTAATTAATTTTGAGTTAGAATTAGATTATTTAATTAATGTAGTATAATCACTCAAAATGGTTAATTAATAAAATGCTCTAAAATATTCATTTAAGCTCTTAATTTACGCAAATGCCCGATTTACCCCTTAGCAATTAAATTATACAAAATATATCAATTAAGCCCAAATAATTATTATAATTTACAAGACTTAGGAGCTAAATATTAGCACTTTTGGAGTGCTGTTGCGGTCTCCTCCATTAGGTTGAGTCGTGAGATTCCCATGTTCTGCCTACTGGTTGCCCATAGTAGCACCGTCCATTCGGAGGGTTGTTTCATGGGAGTCGGAACAACTCAATCTCCAGAAATAGATAGGGTCTCTTAGGTCCATTCCAAACTCTGACAATTCCATTTGCACTGTTGGGGCCGACCTCTGAGATCTGAAAATGGCGGGTCACACATACAAATGATTACTAAGTTGTTAGTAGATTCTTGACCGAAGTAGCAATAACTAAGGTGCTATAGGAATATGAGTTATTCTGGTATTAGCATTTAGTCAAGAATGTCTTGGTTCAGTGAAGGAGTGATTGACTGCCCCTAGGTAACGGTTGCTCTGACTCACTGAAGTATCGTTGCAAATTAATAATGAGTTTTTGGGTACATTATTACTTTTGCTAAAATCTTGTTCGGATGTATGAAATGGGTTAAAATCAATTCACTAATAGAATTTATTCTTTTTCAGCATGTCTAGCTCGTTTATCCAATTACTAGCTTCTGATAAACTAAACGGCGATAACTACACGACCTGGAAATCGAACTTGAATATGATTCTTGTTATCGATGATCTTAGGTTTGGCTTAACAGAGGAATGTCCTCCCCCTCCTAGCTCGTCTGCAACTCGAACTGTTCGAGATGCATTTGACAGGTGGACTAGGGCTAATGATAAAGCCCGAGTCTACATTTTGTCCAACACATCTGATGTGTTAGCTAAGAAGCATGAGGTAATGGTCTCCGCTAAGGAGATCATGGATTCATTACAGACGATGTTTGGACAACCGTTCTCGTCGGTCAATCATGATACCCTCATGGCGAGCAAAGCTGAAAAGAAACAACTAAGTAAATATGATTTACTCGTTGTTGAAACATGTTTAGTGGAACATGATAGTTCTGCCTGGATACTGGATTCAAGAGCCACTAACCATGTTTGTTCTTCTTTCCAGGAAACTAGTTCCTGGCAGCTGTTTGCTGAAGGTGAGATAACTCTCAGGGTTGGAACAGGAGAGGTTATCTCAGCCAAGGCAGTGGGAGCTGTCAAGTTGTTATATAGAGATAGTTTCATTTTACTTGAAAATGTACTGTTGGTTCCTAGCTTCAAAAGAAACCTTGTATCTATCTCTTGTTTACTTGAACATTTGTATAAAGTATCTTTTGATTTTAATGAAGCGTTCATTAGCAAAAGAGGTGTACATATATGTTCTGCGAAACTTGAAAACAACTTGTATGTGTTAAGACCAACAGAGGTAAAAGCTATTTTGAACACCGAGATGTTTAAAACAGCTGAAACTCAAACTAAAAGGCAGAAACTTTCTCCAAGTACCTATCTTTGGCACTTGAGACTAGGCCACATTAATCTCAATAGGATAGGGAGATTGGTTATGAGTGGTCTCCTAAATCGGTTAAAGGACAACTCTTTACCACCATGTGAGTATTGTCTTGAGGGCAAGATGACCAAACGATCTTTTTCTGAAAAATGTCATAGGTCCAAAAAAACTCTAGAGCTTGTACATTCAGACCTTTGTGGTCCGATGAATGTTAAAGCACGGAGAGGGTATGAATATTTCATCAGCTTCATTGATGATTATTCTAGGTACGACTATCTTTACCTAATGCATCATAAGTCCGAAGCTCTTGAAAAGTTCAAGGACTATAAGGCAGAGGTTGAGAACACATTAGGTAAAACGATTAAAACACTCCGATCAGATCGAGGTGGAGAGTATATGGATTTGAGATTCCAAGACTATATGATAGAACATGGAATAGTATCCCAAACTCTCAGCGCCCAGAACACCGCAGCTGAACGGTGTGTCCGAAAGGAGAAATAGAACCCTGTTAGACATGGTTCGATCTATGATGAGTTATGCTCAACTGCCTAGTTTGTTTTGGGGATATGCAGTAGAGGCTACTGTATATATTTTGAACATGGTTCCCTCTAAGAGTGTTTCAGAAACACCTTATGAGTTATGGAGAGGGAGTAAAGGTAGTTTATGTCACTTCAGGATTTGGGGGTGTCCGGCTGATAGAACTTCAAACGTGCTATTTTATAACCTTTAATTCTTGTTAGTTGATTCAAATTAATGTGTTTAATTATATGTTTTGTAGGAATCGAGCATTCAGAGGTGAATGAGACACTTGTATTAAATAAGAACTCAAAAGAGGAGTTTTAGAGTATAATATCAACAAACCGAGCCGCAGATGATACTATGAAGATAAAAATCATTTAATATTCAAAGTTGGAAGCTTGGTCTGGTAGTGAAAGGTTTATTATGTTATTCTTTGAGCCAAAGTTCGATCCTTGAAGAATGTAATTTTTTCTTATATTTTTACTTCAACATCAACTCACGACACGTGGTAGCTACTGATTGATCCAGGAAGAAGTCATCTCCAGAAGAAGTCATCTCAACGTCATAAGTCATCCTAAGAAGAAACTTCATCAACCACAACTTTTATTTATTTAATATTTTATTTATTTATTTTTATTTTAAAAATAGTAAATACAATTTATGTTTTAGTATAAAAAGGGGAGAGTCCCCACAAGAAAAAACACACCAACACACATCACCTTTCTCCCTTTTACTCTGTTTAGAGTTTTTTTATTTATTTTTATGTTCGGCTAAGCTTGTAATGCTGATTTAGAGGTTTGTCGAGCTTAACGTTTTTGTGAGATTTTTTATATTAAATTGCAATCTAATTTCTTGATTAATTGTTTTCTATTCTTTGTTTATTTCATGTGCATTTAGTATTGGTTAATGTGACAGCTTAATCAATTAAATATTAATTGTGAATGTATGCTATGTTTGTAATTTGTGATCCGTAATTGTCATAAATTGCATGCTTAATTGTAGTAGACAGATGGGTCAGGTTATGACTAGTGTTAATATTATGGCTTTTTCATAGTTAACATGGTGCGTATAACAGACCTTAGGAATAGAAAAATGTTTAATTGAATCTGATCAATTTAATTAACGTTCTAATCAATCCATGTGCTTAGAGCTGCTTGGTAGTTAGCATGGAACGCTATCGTGCCCAACTAATTGACTAGTTTAGAGTTAATTACGATGCTCTGTCGAATTAATTGCATGATAGGATCTTAGAGACTTTTCATGGTTGTTCCAGTTAAGTCGATTAGGCTTTTAATTAAGAAATTGTATTTTTATTGGAGTAATCGATGAGCAAAATCCATTAAGTCCCGACAATCTCTGAATCAACAAGGTAATTTCTTGTTTATTTCTTTAATTCTTTAATTCTTTAAACTTTATCTTTAATTGTTATTTTAATTCATTACATTAACATGCAATCCAAAAACCCCCCATTTATTGTTTTTACATAAAGTTTAATTTAGAGAATTTAAATTTCGGTTCCCTGAGTTCGACCCGGTCCGCTTGATCCGTAATTATAAATTGTATTTGACGGGCCTCGACAAGCTCGCATCAAATTGGCGCCGCTGTCGGGGAACCAATTAAATTCTCTTTTTTTTAATTAATTTATTATTTTTTTATTTTTTATTTTTTAAAATGTCTTTGTTAAATTGTTTTTTTTTTCTTTAAAAAAAAATGTCGTTCTTAACCAAAAAAGCTCCCATCAAATGGGAAGCCAATTAAATTCTCTTTGTTTAATTAATTAATTAATTTATTATTATTTTTTTTCTTAAAAAAAAATTACAAAAAATCACAAAACTTAAAAAAAAAATCACAAAAATATTTCTTTTAGTTTCTTTTTGTTTTGTTTAATTATTCTAACATCAGAAATTTCTCAACAATATTTAACTGCTAAAAGAGTTGCTTTTTAGTTGTTTGGAGATTCAGGTTGTTTTTGGCCTTTGAAGAAAAATATGAACCTGTTAGATGCGAGAGCACCACCACCGCCCTTAGACCCATGCGAGAAATTTCAGGGGAGTTTTCTTCTCTTTATTGTTTCTTCTATGAATAATCTACTTAGTTTTTTTATTGTTTCTTCTATGAATAATCTACTTAGTTCTCCATTAAGGATAAATCTACCTATGGATAGTTCTGTCTAGACTGAGGTACTTAAGTTGACCGAAAGGGAACACCTCTAACTGGGAACTAACATGGGAAGATTTTTGTTCTTCAATTTTTTTTTTCTTTATTTAAAAAAAAAAAAGTATGTCTCCTTTCTTTTTGGAGCATTCTACTTAATTATACATTGGGGACAATGTATTGTTTTAGGTGGGGCGTGGAGATATATTTGTAAAGCATGTGATTGAGCGTCATACTTATAAATTATGAAAATCTTTAGCTTGAAATGTATGATGATTAGTTGGTTGCATATTATATGATGATGATAATCTATGATGTGTCTTATACATTTTGTTTTCATTATGTTTTTTCACTTTTTCTTGCAAAGCGTGAGAATGCATGTGTAATTTCGAGTCAAATTTAAAAATTTTCTCTAGATTTCCTTATAACTATTAAGCACATATAGTCTTCTCATCTATGGTTTTAAAGACACAGGAATGTATTATTTGGCCTATATGTTTGTTGTCACCTCGAAAGGCCCTTAGAACTAATTAGAAAGTTATCTTGCATGATAGTTTGTAATGAGATATTAAGAAGGTATAGCATGTCTATCTGCCTTGTGAAAAGGAAAAAAAAACCGAAAAAAATAAAATATTGCTCAAGCTCAAGAAAAGTGAAAATCAGCTTGTAATGAGTAAAACGATAAGGGGTAAAAAAAGCTGCCCCAAATGTGAGTAGTTAGGCCGCCCATTGAGCGAGTGCTCCGGCTTTGAGTTAAAATGTTGCAAGTTTAGGGGATCCCCAAAGTTGTTTCCAGGCACCTTAATAGAAATATTGTTTACCAGAATGTATTGATGCTTGATAGTTGGTTCTTAATGACCAGAAGTAGGGGGAAAACGAGTTGAGGGTTGAATAAAATATTCCCGGACTTATAAAAATCGAGATAGTAAAGGCTACGCACACACACACATAAGGGATGAAAGAACTAATTTTAAATTTCTCGTTGATTGAATGCATTTGAATGTTGAAAGTTGTGAATGTTTGTATGGTTTATGATACAGAGGTTAGAGTCATTAATTTGCAGCCAACGATTCATTTTAATGTTTAAATTATTTATTGCTCGAGGACTAGCAAGATTTAGGTGTGGGATATTTGATAGAACTTCAAAAGTGCTATTTTATAACCTTTAATTCTTGTTAGTTGATTCAAATTAATGTTTTTAATCATATGTTTTGCAGGAATCGAGCATTCAGAGGTGAATGAGACACGTGTATTAAATAAGAACTCAAAAGAGGAGTTTTAGAGTATAATATCAATAAACCGAGCCGCAGATGATACTATAAAGATAAAAATTATTTAATATTCAAAGTTGGAAGCTTGATCTGGTGGTGAAAGATTTATTACTTCATTCTTTGAGCCAAAGTTCGATTCTTGAAGAATGTAATTATTTCTTATATTTTTACTTCAACATCAACTCACGACACGGGAACCTCATCAACCACAACTTTTATTTATTTATTTTTATTTTAAAAATAGTAAATACTATTTATCTTTTACTATAAAAAGGGAGAGTCCCCACAAGAAAAAACACACCAACACACATCACCTTTCTCCCTTTTCCTCTGTTCTTTTCCTCTTTTTAGAGTTTTTTTTTATTTATTTTTATGTTCGGCTAAGCTTGTAATGCTGATTTAGAGGTTTGTCGAGCTTAACGTTTTTGTGAGATTTTTTATATTAAATTGCAATATAATTTCTTGATTAATTGTTTTCTATTCTTTAATTATTTCATGTGCATTTAGTATTGGTTAATGTGACAGCTTAATCAATTAAATATTAATTGTTCATGTATGCTATGTTTGTAATTTGTGATTCGTAATTGTCATAAATTGCATGCTTAATTGTAGTAGCAAGATGGGTCAGGTTATGACTAGTGTTAATATTATGGCTTTTTCATAGTTAACATGGTGCGTATAACAGACCTTAGGAATAGAAAAATGTTTAATTGAATCTGATCAATTTAATTAACGTTCTAATCAATCCATGTGCTTAGAGCTGCTAGGTAGTTAGCATGGAATGTTATCGTGCCCAACTAATTGACTAGTTTAGAGTCAATTACGATACTTTGTCGGATTAATTGCATGATAGGATTTTAGAAACTTTTCATGGCTGTTCCAGTTAAGTCGATTAGGCTTTTAATTAAGAAATTGTATTTTTATTAGAGTAATCGATGAGCAAAATCCATTAAGTCCCGATAATCTCTGAATCAGCAAGGTAATTTCTTCTTTATTTCTTTAATTCTTTAATTCTTTAAACTTTATCTTTAATTGTTATTTTAATTCATTACATTAACATGCAATCCAAAAACCCCTCATTTATTGTTTTTACATAAAGTTTAATTTAGAGAATTTAAATTTCGGTTCCCTGAGTTCGACCCGGTCTGCTGTAGTTTACTGCAAGCCGTTGATCGGTAAATATAAATTGTATTTCACGGGCCTCAACAAGTTCGCATCACCGGCACACGTGCTAGTGACCAATCCAAAGAAATTAGAACTTCGTTCAAAATTATGCCTATTTATAGGCTACCCCAAGGAAACAAAAGGTGGTCTATTTTATGATCCTCAACAGGATAAAATGCTTGTATCGACAAACACCACGTTCTTAGAGGAAGATCACATGAGAAATCATCAACCTTCGAGCAAAATTGTTTTGACCGAACTTTCCAGGAAAGCTACAGATGGGTCAACAAGAGTTGTTGATCAGGCTGGTCCTTCTCAAGAGTTGAGAATACCTCGACGTAGTGGGAGGGATGTGAGACAACCCGACCGTTACATGGGTTTAACGGAAACTCAAGTCGTCATACCTGATGACGGCGTTGAGGATCCATTGACCTTTAAACAGGCAATGAATGACATAGACAAGGACCAGTGGCTTAAAGCCATTGACCTCGAAATGGAGTCGATGTACTTCAATTCGGTCTGTGATCTTGTAGAGCAACCTGATGGTGAAAGACCTATCGGTTGCAAGTGGATCTACAAGAGGAAACGAGACCAAGCCGGTAAGGTGCAAACCTTTAAGGCTCGACTTGTGGCAAAGGGTTATTCCCAGAGGGAAGGGGTGGACAATGAAGAAACCTTCTCCTCTATTGCCATGTTAAAGTCGATTAGAATACTCTTGTCCATTACCACGTTTTATGATTATGAAATTTGGCAAATGGATGTCAAGACAGCCTTTCTGAATGACAATCTTGAAGAGAGTATCTATATGGCTCAACCAGAGGGGTTCATTGTTCAGGGTCAAGAGTAAAAGGTTTGCAAGCTTAATCGATCCATTTATGGGTTGAAGCAAGTGTCTAGATCCTGGAATATAAGGTTTGATACTGCGATCAAATCTTATGGCTTTGAACAGAATGTTGACGAACCTTGTGTTTACAAGAAAATAGTCAATTCTGTTGTAGCTTTCTTAGTCTTATATGTAGATGATATCCTACTCATTGGGAATGATGTAGGGTTCCTGACTAACGTTAAGCAATGGCTAGCAACCCAATTCCAAATGAAATATTTGGGAGAGGCTCAGTTTGTTTTAGGGATTTAAATCGTAAGGAATCGTAAGAACAAAACGCTAGCGCTGTCTCAAGCGTCTTATATCGACAAAGTGTTGATACGATATTCGATGCAGAATTTCAAGAAGGGTTCTTTACCTTTTAGGCACGGAATTCAACTGTCGAAGGAAGAGTGTCATAAGACACCTCAAGAAGTTGAGGATATGAGATGAATTCCCTATGCATCAGCAGTCGGTAGTCTGATGTACGTCGTGTTATGTACAAGACCAGACATATACTATGCAGTGGGAATTGTCAGTAGGTATCAGTCCAATCCAGGTTATGATCATTGGACTGCCGTTAAACACATCCTCAAGTATCTTCAGAGAGCGAGGGACTATGTGCTCGTGTATGGTGCGAAGGATTTGATCCTTACAGGATACACTGACTCTGATTTTCAAACCGATAAGGATTCGAGGAAATCCACATCGGGATCAGTGTTCACTCTTAACGGAGGGGCAATAGTATGGAGGAGTATAAAGCAAGGTTGTATTGCTGACTCCACCATGGAAGCTGAGTATGTCGCGGCTTGCGAAGCTGCGAAAGAGGCTGTATGGCTTAACAAGTTCTTGACGGATTTGGAAGTTGTTTCAAATATGAATTTGCCTATCACACTTTATTGTGATAATATTGGTGCTGTGGCAAATTTCAGAGAACCAAGAAGTCATAAGCGTGGAAAGCACATTGAGCGGAAATATCATCTCATCAGGGAGATAGTGCATCGAGAAGACGTGATCATTATGCAGATCGCCTCGGAGCACAATATTGTTGATCCGTTTACAAAGTCCCTCACGGCTAAAGTGTTCGAGGGGCACCTAGTGAGTATAGGACTACGAGTTGTACAGTAGGATAGTGGGAGAAAAGCCATGGAAATATTTGATATTCCAGTTTTTCTCATCCAGCATGTAATACTCCACTGACGTTTTAGTCCAAGTGGGAGTTTGTTGGGTTTTATGTCCTAAAACTCGTGGTTTGTAAACTGAATGTATATTCTATTTTGCAATAAAGTTGTTATTGAGTTTTATTCAGTAAAGTTGTTATTGAATAAAGTGAATTGTGTTTACTTTTAACCTAACTTCAATAAACTAAGAACCCATGGCTATAGGATGTATACTTGAACTTCATGTGGTGACATGATTGTGGATCAAGTTCGAGTGATAGCCAAAACAGTCTATAGTATAGGGATAAAGTTGGGTACCTTATCCTGGGGACACTATTGGACGCGACCCACTTTGTATAGTACAAACGATGTGATCCGAAATCGTTCATGTGGAGACATGCGAGTGGGGGCGTCCTATGCAATGAGTTTGCATAAGACTGAACCGCGAAACAAGTCGCTCTTTCTTTATAACTCCGTTTACTGAAAAAACCGACTTTTTCATATAATGACCTAAGTAACTCGATCTGAATCCTGAGCACGCTATGAACTCCTGTTTATTCGGGCTTATCCTTTGACTTGTATGGGTGAGAGTGGCGCGAGATCGCCGACTCAATAAGCCCACCATCTTGGGGATAAGACCGGGTAGGTAGCTGGGAACATAGTCCTGCGAGATGAAATTCACTCCTATCCGCCTTGAGGGATTAGTAGAGAGGTTGTTCTCTTAAGTGCTGACTCCGGGTCTTGATTTAGGGATCCCACCCTCTCATTTGCCCGAGAGGGACTTGGTATAGTGATGAGATCACATACCAATCGGTTTGGTGGTTGGACCACAAACCAATAGTTCATTAGAGGATCAGTGAGACTTAAAGAACAAGATGTAATTACGGGGGTAAAATGGTTATTTTGACCCAGCTGTAATTACGAACAACCTGTGAAAGATCGACTTACTGATGATGGTTATATCAAGAGGACAAAAATATATCTACGGTGAGGAGAGTGCAACCCTTGGACTTTAGTGGAGTCTCCGGGGGTTAACAAATGTTGGTTAGCTTGGCTAAAGAGTTTGGTCGGTTAATCTCGTATCGTTGGAGCTCATGATCTGTAGGTCATTTAGGTTCTCCTGACTAGCTCGTATTAAGCCGTGTAACAATATGATTTAAATATGGGATCGGTCTAAAACATGAATAGTGATTCATGTGTGATGATTCGGTTTAAGAAACCGGGATTAGTATTATTATTTAATTAATATTTGATATTGAATTAAATAATAATATTAATTAATTAAAAAGTTTAATTAATTAAAATTTATTTTGTTTATTAAAATTAATTATGAATTAATTTTAAAATGACAAAATATTACAAGTGGATTTAGCCAAGTTGAGTGGGTTTATCCAAGTTGTGAATCACCAACCACATGCATAAACTCATCAATTTTGGAATACTTGTTGAAGATTAATCCATCGAGGTGTCGTGCTAAGCAAAGAGTTTGGTGCATATGAATTGCCTATAAATTGGATGAAGTTCAAATGGTTTGAGGTTGATGAATTTTCAAAGAGTTTGAACATTTGGATGAGGCTTGATGAAGAGTTCATGTTAATTGAGAAATTAGAAATCTAAGTGTTAGATATTTCTCACAAAACCCTCATCACTTTCATCTTCCCATCTTCATCTTCTAATCTTTTCCTCTTGTAAAGGTGTCCCACCACTCCGCTGCTCGACCCGAGGATAGCGGGACTACCGGAGGTGGTCCTTGAAGTGTTCGAGAGAAGGTTCGAGGTGTTGGTGAAGAGAGTCGAGCATCGGGATTAGAAGGTTTTAGAACTACAAGAGGTATGTGTTCTAATTTCTTTTATTTCCTAGTTTTAAGCATGTTTCTAGTTTAGCTAAATTGATGAAATTAGAGTGCCAATGATCCGACTCGCTTCCGCTGCGCTACATGCGCTCCATCAGAGTCGTGTCTTAGTTTTGAGGGAGAGCGTCATAGCCGACGTATTCCCCTGAGACAGCCCCAAATGTTGATGCATGGATTTGGACCTCCTCCTTTCTGTCGCGGTCCGTCGTGTGTCGGTGTTCATCGAAAGGGTCGGGTACCTGTACAGGGAGGAAAATGTAAACTTGCACCGGTGTGGGGTTAGGCCCACGACGGTTTGATGCTTAAGTCAGAAGGGTCTGAACCTAAGTAGGAACGATAGTGTGTAGAGAGATGGGTAGAGTTACCCGTTATTGAGTTGTGTTGCGTTATCTTGCAACGCCCCCCCCCCCCCCCATTCTCTCTCCATGAATAGGAGGGGTATTTATAGGTGGTCCAGTGGGGAGAGGTCCCCAAGTAGTTCTGCTAGCTTTGCCATCACGCCAACTCTCGAACTGGAGTGGGGAGAAGCGGACAGACCGGAGTCGATCTCTTTGCCGTGTTATGATGGTGGTAGCCATCGTTCCCCGACTCCCAAAAGGATTGCGGGCGTTGCTGTCCTGCTTCTTGTCAGATGAGTCAGGGATGTTCCGTTGATCTCACGCCAATCGAGTGGCGGTCTGACAACAACCGATCTTCGGGTGAGCTGTCAAGCCCGGACCCTCAGAGACTCTAGGTCGGCCCCAGAGGGATGATTTGCTTGATACGGAGGCCGTGGCCTCAACTTCCTTGGAAAGTATTGTGTGACGTCAGCGGCTGACCTCATACTGAGGTAGCCCGTAACAATTATCACTAAATGAAAATTAAGTTTTGGGATGACCTACCTCTTATTATAGATCATAATGATAATGATAGCTTAAAAGCCAAAAACTAATAAGCTGGCCGAAGGTGGTGGTTGTCAATCCGTCGGAAAAAGAAAATAACAACAATAATAATTCATAAATAAAATAATATAAGATTTTATTTCCCGACAAAACTTGGTGGAGGTCCATTATGTTAAAGAAAATTTTAAACCTATCCAAGTTTTTTTCCTCACCTTTTTTATTTTGGTCAAGCCTAACTCCAATATATTCACATTTCAATCTCTCCTTTCCTCTCTCTCACTTATATGAAATGTGTGGAAGGGATAATGATAGTCATTGTTTTGCCTTTGGAAAAAGGGACTCCGTGAATTTGCTTTTACACAACTAGGAGGAAAACAAAAACTCGTCTATTAGATTCAATTCCTTCTGATGATTGGGTAAGAGAATTCAAATAACTAGAGATGTATAATTCAAATTTGAAATACTAATGCTAAACTTAGCCTGTCTATTCCACAATGGTTTAACGTTTCGAAAATTGAATCATTGTTATAATTTATAACAAAATGATTTTTTGTTTTTTGTTTTAAGGTTAAATTGTTAAAAGTTAGGGGATTGGTTGCATAAATAGCAATCAAGCCCAAAATAATGACAAATATAAGAAAATATAAAACATTTTTCAAATATGGAAAAAAATCGGTGACTAATCACGGATAGACTGCCATCAGTGATATACGTGGATAAAATGAATCACAAAATTATATAAAAAACAGAGGTAATAGACTACTATCAGTAATAGACTATTATCCGTGATAAAAATGGTCATATTTACCATTTTTTTAAACAAGTAGTATATTTTTAGGAAAATTGTAACCGATGTCAATTTAGAATAAAATAATTAAAAATATAGCATGTTTTTAAAAATTTTGTGGATATGACAATTTCTATCGCTGATATTTTATGGCTGATAGAAGTCTATCGCTGATCACATCAGCTTTTTATAAATTTTTGTCAGTGATAGTAATCTATCAGTGATAATTATATTGTTTATCACTGATAGAAGTCTATGAGTGATATGATAAAGTCTATCAGTGATAGAAACGGATTTTTTTTTGCTATATTTGCAAAACATTTTAAAATTTGCTAAATTTGCAATTAGTTTGGATTTGATTGCTATTTGTGCAACCAACCTATATTTTTAATTATTTACAATTTTCCTATAATTCATAACAAAAATATATATATATATTTTTTTTTTTGGGCTTTAATTAATGCCTAATTATCATACTGCAATTAAGCCGGTAATCTCTCTTGTTGGTGGGTGATTCGGTGAAAGCCTCCAAATTGGACTCTCTTTTAAACTTTGACAATTAGAAACTTGACAAATATATATTACTATCTTAAAAGATGATTGAAATTTCCTGATTAATTTAGTTCAGCATTTGTTTTCAGTGAAACTCTCTCCAGAAAAACACTGAAAATGGAAGGGAAAAAAGCTAATAAAAGGTTTAAATCCTACTTCGATTCATGGATTTGTACATATATTTTATTTCTGCTTAAAAACTAATAAGTTTGTTTTAAAGTTCAGTACTTTATCTAATTTATTACGTGAGTGAATGGAAAACCAGGTCATATTTCACGTTCAAATTAGATGATTCACCGAAACAATGGATATCAATTACTCAAAAAAAAAAAAAAAAGATAATAATAATTATGAAATTAAAATTCATAGATAAAAATAAGAAATCCTGTCATTAAAATATTTTAGTGAAGAAAAGAAAAGAAAAGTTATATTTTTATTAACTATATAAATAAGATTTTGATATGAATGAGAGACGTAGCCTTTTTCCTCTCGATGGTATACATGTATTAATGATCAGCGGGTGAAAATGATTGTTTTTTTGGAGGTAGCCATGAGTAGCTTTCAATATATATATAGTTTAGAGTAAAACTTAGTTGCAGGCTGGGCTACAACTATCTTTTGCAGCCCAGCAACATATCAGAATTTGATTGGTCAGGTTTTATGTTATTTTTTTAAATTAAAAAATCATATTTAATGTCTCATGTCACTTCAACGCTTTTTTTTCTTTCATTTTTTCCACTTCCCTATAACTTTCAATTTCCAATTTTTTCCCTCTTTCCTCAATTCTCTCCAGTATCTCTTTTTATGGATGATTTGCTACTGTCAAATCTCAGTAAACATTTCTTAATCCTCCATATGTATAATAACATAGCGAAAATTGGCAGAATTTGAGAAAGGTAACAGTTAATTATTTATTCTATGATAAATGAAGTGAAATTGAGTTGAAAACTTGAAATTAACAAAGAAATTAGATAGAATAGGAAAGAAGAATTTTATTAAAAAATGTCATAAGATGTTGGACAATGGTGAGGTTTTAGATATTATTATTATTATTAAAAATTGTCCTCAGAATTTTTTTATTCGTGATTTACTATTTTCAAATCTTAGTAAAAAATTTCAAATCATTGATAAAAAAGAGATATTGGAGAGGATTGAATAAGGAAGGGCAAAATCGGAAATTAAAAGTCATGGAGAAGAGGAAAAAAACAGGGAAAAAAAAGTTGAAGTCACGTGACGAATTAAATATGATTTTTTAATTAAAAATAATAACATAATATTTGGTGAATCAAAATCTGCCACGTGGCTGGGCTGCAAAAGATAGTTGTAGCCCAGCCTGCAACTAAGTTTTACTCTATAGTTTATAAACAAAAACACAAGAGACAAAGATGTGATCAAAATTGGCTTTAGTTGTGCTCTTGATTGGGAGGTGAAGAGTTCAATTCTCCACCTTGCATTAATTAAATACCTTTGCAAAAAAAAGATTGGAGCGGAATGCAATAATAATATCAAATAGATTTGCATGGTTCCCACAAATTTGCAGAGATAAAGTTGTAATCCACCATGATTCATAAAAAAACATGTAAAATAATTTCCATAAAAAGAGGGAGAGATTGAGAGTCTTTATAATAAGCAATGAAGCTGACGAATTTCCTCCATGAATCTTCACTTCATATTGGTGATAAGAAGAAAATTCAGCTACTTCATCACTTGTGGTAATCCAAGTTATTAGACAACCCTAGAGTTTGAAAGAAGAAATAAGAAAGAAAACATATGATCAGTATATGCTCCGTAGAAAATCGTTCCCTTTCGAGGCTTGAAGAGAAACTATTGAATCTGGCCGTCACAAAAGGTAGCTGTCCTTTTGAATAATTTCTCCTCGCGCGGCCCAACCGTCAGAGAATGTTTTGTTACTGAGCACAAGCCGGTGATGCGATATGAAACCCTAATGGATATTATAACATGTAATAATAATAATAATAATAAGTTAAAGAGGCTAATGAGTGAACTCATCTTCTTGATCAGAGGCAGTGAGGCATTCTAATTTGTGATCTTCAAAGGCATCAAGAGGGGAGCGAGGGGAGTGGGCTTTGCCAAAGGATCTAATGTGATCTTTAAGGGATCGTTTGTGTTTGAAGTCTGAGCCACAGCTGCAATACCAAAGCTTCCCACAATTCTTTTCATGGGTTCTCCAATCTCCTTTCACAGCCAGAGTTTTCCCACATTTTCTACACATAAATGCCTTACATCCATGCTTTCTTTTGTAGTGAGTTTGAAGGGTTCTGAAGTCCTTCAATGGCTTAGCTCTTGGATAGTTGATGTTGTTCTTACATCCCTGAGCGCAACAATAACATGGAAGCCTCAGCATTGCTGCTGGCTGTGTTCCTCTCAGGGATTCCGGGCCTTTTCGGTACTCCGATCCGTGCCCCCACATGTGCATCTACAAAAAAATTCATAAACTGGGTCACAATTTTTTTCTTTTCTTTTTAATATATTACATCACAAATACGAGGTGAAGATTTTAACATATAAATCTTTAACACTCATGATCAGGTAAGCAAGCAGGCTAAAAAGATTTCAATCTGTAATTATTGCCTTTGATTTTTTTGGTTATGATTTTTTTTTAATGAAACAACCACTTGGTGTAACGGCTCAACGCTTCTCTATCCTCCTACCGATGGTGAGGGTTGGATCCTACACTTGTGCACTCTTTAAAATGCTTTATTACTGACCAATTTTTTTTTTTTTTTTATTAATTTTTTTTTTCAGTGTTCTGGCGAGGAAGTTTGCTTTAGCAACCTTAACAGGGTCCTCTTGGTTGCAAACTCACAAAGATAAAAAGAAAGAGAGAGATAAGTATTTCCAGTTTCCATATCCCTCTAATGATAGATCTCCCTTTGAAAATAGCATAAATACGTTTTATTGGAAGAACATTTAGGTATCGCAAGATAATTAATATTAGCTTGATTTTGAACAAAAGAAGGAATTGGAATGATCTTTACGAAAATTACATTGAAAACTTGAAGACAATAATTTAGTAAACCGCTCAAGCTTAATAAGATATTTTAATACTCGATCTTAACTTAAAGTTGCATTTTAAAGAAAATTATGGACATTAATCATTCAAAGTTGCAGAAAGAGCTTAATGAAGATCATAATCCCCGAAATAAAAGATATTAAACAACTTTTTAATTCTAATTACCTGCATGTTATTGTATCTATTAAAGGACTTGTTGCATATGGAGCAAGAAAATTGCATCGGGCCGACAAGGATCTGAGTCGGCGTTGGGATCCAAAACCTTCCTTGAGTGTTAAAATTAGAGAAGCTTTTCTTCACGATGCTAATTTCTTCTTTCTTTACACAAACATTCATGTTCCCATCATCCAAGTTAGAGACACCGCCAACATTTGGAAGCCCAATGTGCAAACCCACTTCAACTTTCTCCATATCTTCATCCTCCTCTTTAATTCCCAAATATTGCCTTCCTTCTTCTTCCTTCTTCACTTCGGTGTCCTTGAACAGAGGCAGGCATGGGGAGGACACGAAAAATTCATGTCCAGGAATTAACCCCGTAATGCATTGGACGGTCCGAGAGATCAAATCTCGGTCGGAGGAAGACGAAGACGAAGAAGAGAGAGAAATGGAGGGTGTGGGGAAAGAAGAACAAGGGTTGTGTGGTTTAAGCCATTCTATGAAAGTTGGGGACTGAAGACAGAAGATGTTTTCTTGTGCCATGTGATTTCTCAAACCCATATCTTCAAAGGGTGTTTAAAGCTCTCATCTTGATATGTTGAACAAAAAAAAACAAAAGAAAAAAGAAAACTTAAGTTTTATAAAGGGTTGATAAATGATGAACAAAAGGTGGTTTTGGTTTGTCTTTTTTTTCCCATCACCTTTCTCCTTTTTTCTCTTTTTGTGGCCTTTTGCTATGAAGGAAAAAGGGGAGATAGTAAATGGTGGGGTTAGGAAAAAAACGACATGCAGGGAAATGAAAGACTCATAAATTTAAAGGGGAAGAATTGAGAATCCAAGAGCTCAAGTCTTGAGGGCCACTGTTGATAATGTAAACTACACGTCGTTTATCCCGTTTTTCTTTTCTCTCTCTAATAAACTATGTAAATTTACTTTCATTTTTTCAAATATCAAGCTTGAGAAATTTGACCCACATGTCCCAATGCTACCAATTACACCAAACTTGGAGAAGCAAGAAGTGGAGGAGCAATATATTCTCAGTCAATACCTAAAAGAAAAGGCAAAAATACATATATTTATATTGTTTGCCAATCTTTTTAGGTTAACTTGCATTTTTAGACCATATGGTTTTGTTAAAAATTAAGGGGCTGTTTCGCCCTAGGACTTGGGAGGAGTGGAGTTGGGGGATAAAACCAAATTCGTTTGGCCCACGGATATGTTAAATTCAAATAAAAAAAAAAACAACTTCAAGACTCCTACACATCCCATTTGAAGCCCCGAGCACTTTCCTTTGCAAGTCGGACTCGAACTAGGCTGTTGCACATCCCATCTAAAGCCCTACCAAGGAGGGCCAAGCTCTTTCACTTGCAAGTCGGCCTCGGACCAGACTGCTGCACATCCCATCCGAAGCCCTGCCAAGAAGGGTCCAAAATCTTGCATCAACATTTGACATCGTCTATTGGGAACGATAGTTCATCAAGCCGATAGTTCTGCCCTGAGCAACGAGAAGCAGACCCTCTACTCATACCAAGTATGGTGGCATCGACCTCAACCTCACTAAAAAAGGCCACTCGCATAAGAAATGAAGTCGACCTCAGAGAACACCCCATCGTAGGTGTGACCCTCTACTGCTACCCAATATGCTTGACCCACAAAGTCAGAGCACAAATGAGAAGAGTTCATCCAATGAAGCTTGACCCACGAGGTCATAACTCAGATGAGCAGACGAGAAGAGATCATCCACAAAAGCATACCCCAAGAGGTTGGACCTCAAACAAGCTTACACAAAGTACTCATCGAAAGAAACCTGACCCACTGGATTAGAGCTGAGATGAGCTAGAATGCTCAGCCTCCATAGTCGTGGCAAACTAGTCGACTTGAACTCACTCTATCTAAGTCAGGCAGTTCCAGCCGAGAAATAAGCCCTACGCAACCTCGGCTTCGATCTAGCTGATACCTTGTCAAAAGACATGTATTACCATCGAAAAAATCAATTGAATATTGACCTCGAATCGATAGAACTGCATGAATAGACAAAACAATTGGCGAACTTTTTATAAATTACATATGCTAGTTGCAGACCATGCCTTAGAATATTTTTATTTTATTAAAAATTTGTCTAAAACACATACTTCTGCGCTAGAATTGATTGAAGTTCATTTTCTCAAGAAATGGCTACCGCAAGAGCCTACCGCGTCGCTGGGAAATATTCGTACAAGCAAAATGTCACTTTCCCCCGCTAGAGGATTGTGCTGTAGAAAGCAAGGTGCAGAGGATTGTGGTGCATAAAAAGTGGAGCAAACGCTGTACAATTCTGTTGGGTTTTATGTCCTAAAACTCGTAGTTTGTAAATAGTTGTGTTTGTAAGTACTCTATTTAGCAATAAAGAGTTATTGAGTTATATTCAATAAAAGCGTTTACTGGGATAAAGTGAAACGTGTTTGCATTAACCTATACTAATGACCAACACCCCTGGCGAATTCTGAGTACTTGAACCTCATGTATGACATGAATGTGGATCAGGTTCAAGTATACAGTCAAAACGGTCTATAGTGTATGGATAAGGTTGGGTACCTTATCCTGGTAAAACTATTGGATGCGGCTCACTTTGTATTGTACAAAACAATGTGATCTGAATCGTTTCACATGGAGATGTGCGAGTGAGGGCGTCCTGTGCAAAGAGTTTGCATAAGACCGAGCCGCGAAATTTGTCGCTCTCTCTTTATAACATCGTTTACTGATGAGACCGATATTTTTATTTGATGGCCTAGGTAACTCGATCTAAATCCTGAGCTCGCTATGAACTCCTACTTATTCGAAAGTATCTTTTGACTTGCACGGGTTAGAGTGGCCCATAAGCGCCGACTCAATAAGCCTACCATGTTGGGGATAAAGTCGAATAGGTAGCGGGAGACATAGTACAACAAGATTGGAGTTCACTCCTAACCCGCTCTTCAGGGTTAGTAGATAGGTTGTTCCCTTAATAGCTGACTTCGGGGCTTGAACAATTAGCGCGCACACTCTCATGAGATGAGAGAGTTAATTGATCTGTTGGTTGGACCACATATCTATTGTTCATTAGAGGTGTCAGTGGTAGTTAAGGAACAAGATGTAATGCAGGGGTTAAACGGTTTAAATGACCCAACTGTGATTACGAACAACCTGTAAAGGGTCGACTTGTCCGTGACGGTTATATCAGAGGACATAATATATCTACAGTGAGAAGACTGCAGCCCTCGGACTATAGTGGAGTCTCCGGGGGTTAACGAATGTCGGTTAGTTCGGTTGAAAGAGTTTTGACCGGATAATCTCGTATCGTTGGAGCTCATGATCTGTAGGTCCTTTAGGTTCTCCTGGCTAGCTCGGATAACGTCGTGCAACAATTTAGAGAAAAGAAAAACAAAAACAAAAAGAATTTGAATTGTTCAAATTCGGCTTATGGAAGAATGATGGACATATTTAAATATGATTTAAATATGACAATGGTCTAAAACATGAATAAGATTCATGTGCAAAAAAGTCGGTTTTTGAAAAACCATGTTTAGCCATATTATTTAATTAATATTTGATATTCAATTAAATAATATTAATATATATATATATATATATATTGTATTTATTAAAAATGTTTAATAAATAAAATATTTATTATTATTTAAAATTAATTAAGAATTAATTTTTGAAAAATAATAATAAATATATATATATATATATTATATGATTTTCTAAGTGCTCTTTGGGGTTCACAAAAATTATGAAGAAGATTTCAAATGTGAAGGAAACTTTGGAGTTTTAAATTCAATGCTTCTGTTTTCATTTAGTTTCATTTCTTTTCTCTTACAAATGGAGTCCCACAACTCCGTTGCACGGCGCCGAGGATAGCGAGACTACTTGTGGTGGTTCTCGGGGCATTCGTGAGAAGAATTTCGAAGTGTTCGTGACGAAGAACGAGTGGCAGAACACGAAGAAAATTAGAACTTCAAGGGTATGTTTTCTAATTTTTCTTATTTCCGTCTTTTGAGCATGTTTTCTATTTGTTAAATTGATGGAATTAGAGTTTCAACAATCGAAAATCGTTTCCGCAACGTGATACGCTCCATAAATAAGAGCATGCTTTAAGCTCTCAATTTGGAACAAATTGAGTTCTAGGTGGGTTGTATTTGATTTCTCTGCTTGGGTGACTGAAGTGATATCGGTTTATGGCATCTCCTTTATTTCTTGTTCTTACTTTCGGTTTGTAATAGCTTGCGTCTGTTAAAAGGCTTAATGTTTGGCTGAGAGTCTGTAATTCATTGAGTCCTTAGAGTCCTAGGCTATTGCGGAGCCGAGAAGAAGAAGGAGCAAAGGAGCGAGGAGTCTTGGAGAAGCTCGAAGAGTTCCAGAAGCTTCAAGATCCTAGTTTGGGGTTGGAGAACAAGCGTGTAATAATTAGTATTGCGTGTTTGGATGCCAAAAACTGAATCACTTTAGTGTGTTTAATTTATAGGATGCATGAGATGTATGGTTTAAATTAACGCTCTTGCTTGTGCATAAAGTATGCCCTGTAGATTTCAAATCCCACCTTAGGTAGCATGTTGCATGCATTAAGTATGTTATAAGTGTTATAATGTATAGGATGCATGCTTAATTCATGAGATTCAATTAAGAGTTATATTGGTTATGAATTAGGAGTTGTATGTTTAAGAGCATAATTGATATAAATGTTATATTGATTATGAAGTTAAGCATTCAACTTGTCATGCCTTAGTGTTGCATGTTTGAGAAACATGTAGAAGTTTGTTGTAGAATGTCTAAGTTTTGCAAAGTGTTGTAAAATTGGATAGACTTTTAAAATCTATAACAAAGAAGAAAAGCATGTTCATTTAGGGTTAAATGATTCGATCTCGTTCATTAGATGAATAGGTCGATATCTCGTAAATGCTAAGGTTATGAGAAGCTCACTTGGTGAACTCTAGGCTAAGGTTGGAGGATTTTGAATTGACGGATCACCTCCTACCTGGGGACTATCCGGTACTTGAGTAAAGTTTACCCGGCTTAATGAGCATGCATGTGAGAGGTTTGAGGTTAATAAAGTATTTATAACCTAGACATCTCAGGTAAAAAGTTTGCCTAGACTTAAGGTTTTATTTACTTAGCCGGATAAAATCTAAGTAGTTTACCATTAACACCGCCTATAATACTTAGTAGATGTGTTGAGAAGGAATATATGATATTGTTGGGTTTTATGTCCTAAAACTCGTAGTTTGTAAACAATTGTGTTTGTAATTGTTCTATTTAGTAATAAAGAGTTATTGAGTTTTATTCAGTAAAGGTGTTTACTGGAAAAAAGTGAAACGTGTTTGGATTAACCTGTACCAATAACTAACACCCTTGGCGAAGTCTGAGTACTTGAACCTCATGTATTACATGATTGTGGGTCAGGTTATAGTATCGAGCCAAAACGGTCTATAGTATATGGTTAAGGCTGAGTACCTTATCCTGGTAACACTATTGGATGCATCTCGCTTTGTATTGTCCAAAACGATGTGATCCGAATCATTTAAAATGGTGATGTGTGAGCGAGAGCGTCGTGTGCAATGAGTTTGCATAAGACTGAACCACGAAATTAAGCCGCTCTCTCTTTATAACAACGTTAACTGAGAAGACCGATTTTTTCATATGATGACCTAGGTAACTGATCTCAATCCTGAGCTCGCTATGAACTCCTGTTTATTCGAGAGTATCCTTTGATTTGCACAAGTGAGAGTGGCCCGATCGCCGATTCAATAAGCCTACCACTTTGGGGATAAACTCGAATAGGTAGTTGGGGACATAATACAACAAGACAGAATTCACTCCTAACCCGCTCTTTAGGGTTAGTAGAGAGGTTGTTCCCTTAATAGCTGACTCTAGGACTTGAACAAGGGCCCACCCTCTCCTTGGCCATAGAGTGATCTGATCGGTTGGATGGTCCGAAAATCAATTGTTCATTAGAGGTGTCAGTGGTACTTAAGGAACAAGATGTAATGCAGGGGTTAAACGGTATAAATGACCCAACTGCGATTACGAACGACCTGTGAAGGATCGAATCACCAGTGATGGTTATATCAAGAGGACATAATATATCTACAGTGAGGAGAGTGCAACCGTCAGACTTTAGTGGAGTTTCCGGGGGTTTGACGAATGTTGATTGATTCGGTTAAAAGCGTTTTGATCGGATAATCCTGTATCGTTGGAGCTCATGATATGTAGGTTATTTAGGTTCTCCTAGTTAGCTTGGATAAAGCGGTGTAGCAGTGCTATAGGGTAGAATTTGGAGAAATCCATATTCGGGTTTGTTGATCGAGGTTTAACGTATTTAAATATGATTTAAATATGTAACCGGAGGAAGATGTATTTAAATATGATTTAAATACAAGACCGGAAGAAAATATGAATAGAGATTCATATTGGAAAAGTCGATTTTCGAAAAACTGGGGTCTGGTTTATTATTTAATTAATATTTGTTATTAATTTGAATAATAAAATAATTAATTAAAGAAGTTTTAGAAAAATTGTAACAGATGTTAAGTTAGAGTAAAATAATTAAAAATACAGCACTTTTTCAAAAAAATTGCGGATATGACAATTTCTATCACTGTTAGTATGGTATGTCGCTGATAGACTCTATTTTTTATAGAATTATTTCAATGATAGTAGTCTATCACTGATAGAAGTCTATCAGTGATAGTCATATATCAACGATGGAGTCTATCGGTGATAACCACTGATTTTTTGCATTATTTGCAAAATGTTTTAAACTTTGCTAAAAATGTAATTATTTTGGGCCTGATTGCTGTTTGTGCAACCAGTCAAAATATTTAATTAATTATAATTATTTATTATTATAATAATAAATTTTGATAATGGATACATGTTTAGCATGCTAAACATGTGGAATCCATTATCTTGGCAATTGGATGAGGATGGGTTTGGGGACTTTCATTCACTCTCCAAGTTTTCTCCAACTTTTCCCTTTCTCTCTCCTAGAAGTTCTCTCTCGGTGTGATTCTCTTCAATTGTTGAAGAAGCTCCATTGATGAAGAGATGTTGTAGAATTGAAGCTTTTGTGTTGAAAAATTGAGGTTAGCTCTTTTGAAGAATTCTTGAAAGATTGAAGGTGTTCAATCTTCTTCCCTCAATTTAGTAATTCAATGGTTGAATTATATGAGTTTTGTTGAGATGAACTTGATAGAGTTGATCAAGAGTTCATCATTTTCAAGCAGAATACATCTCCAAAGACTACACCATTAGCTTCTTCTTCCTTCTACTCCCTCTCAACTTACCCCCTTAGCTCAAGGAGTCCCACAACTGACCTACTAAGCCCGAGAATAGCTGGGACTCCTCTAAGGGTGGTCCTCGTTGTGATCGTGCTGAGTTCGTGACCAGAGGAGAGGTAGAGGACGAGGATTGTAGAGGTGCTGAGGAGACTAGAAGACGAACATCACGTAAGGTATGTTTTGCCTAGGAAATGTCTCTCTAGTAAATTTACCGGTCGGTAAATCGGTCATATTTACTGGTAGGAAATTTACCGGTGGGGGCGTTTCAACGCTTTTTGCGTTGGTTCCTCGGTGTGATTTACCGGTCGGGTATACCGGTGATCACTTTACCGAAGAAACTGACCGATAAGTGTTACCGGTCGAAGGCCAGACCGGTATATCGGTAAAAATCTTGTGAAGTTTTTTCCTCGGTATACCGGTCAAAGGCTTACCGGTTGTAAACTTTTCAATGTGAGTTTTATCAGTTTACCAGTGCGAGTGAAGTGTTACTTGAACCGGTTTACCGGTGGTAAACTTACCGGTTTGGTTTACCGATGTGAAGTTACTGGTGCCGGTTTATCGGAGCTGATTTCTTCACATGGTTTACCGGTCGAGTTTTACCAGTGTGCTTTTACGGGTTGAAATTTATCTGTGTGTCTCTTACCGGTGTAGGCTTATGAAGCTTACCGGTTGGCACACCACGGAAAATTTACCTGTGGCTTCCTTATCGGTTGAATTGCTTGTGAATCATTTACCTGTCGAGACTTACCGATAAGCCATTTTCGATGAGAATACTTGATTTTTACCAGTGGCTTACCAAAGCCT
Organism: Herpetospermum pedunculosum; assembly: GCA_028017165.1. NCBI lineage: Eukaryota > Viridiplantae > Streptophyta > Magnoliopsida > Cucurbitales > Cucurbitaceae > Herpetospermum > Herpetospermum pedunculosum. The sequence continues at coordinate 36,778,681 of CM051531.1, forward strand.
TTACCGGTTGTTCATTATCGGTCAACCCTTACCGGTTGTCTTTACTAGTGGCGTTTACCGGTGGTAATGAATATTTACCGGTGGGACTCGGGAATTCAGAAAAACTTCTAAGTGTTAGAATTTTTCTCTATTTCGATTGTTGCTCATTGATAGCTGAAGATCCTCAGCCAATTTAGGCATTTTTCCGCTGCGCCTCTAGTTAGTTAGGAATTCAGTTCCATCAAATTGGTATCAGAGCATGCTTTAAGCTCTTGTTGCGTGCTCAATGTTTAAAATAAATATGCAATGGTAGAGCACTCAGAACATGCAAGCATACATGATCTTGTAGCAAGTAATAAGTATTTTTTCATTCGATTTCCCACAGAGATTTATTCTTAGTCACTAACGAAGTGATTTGTTAAATGAGAATGGGTGGATTAAATGGGGTAGATTTGGTTTTAAAGTGCCTAATTACTAAGGATTGTGTAAATGATGGAAACATAAACAAGTGCAAGTAGATAATAAACTCGAATGTAAAGAGAAGAGAATATCAAACGAAGAGAGAAATGGCTAAGGCAAAATTTGAACCAAGGGAATTGCGGAAACAGCAATTTTTTACCAATGTTACTGACAGCGAATTAAGTGTAAAGTGTGGAAACAAGGGCTACTAACGACTCCTCTCTAGGATTTTTCACACGATTCTCAAGCAGTAGATCAACTCCTCATGCATCAAACTAACTCATTCTCATGTATCTTCCGATTTCATGCATTAGATCCTTTAGTTTACTCATGTCCAAGTAAGGTCTTAAGCATCTTTTTATAACAGCGAGTTGTGATTTGTACTAGGAAAACGCCTATTCCTAGGTCGTTTTCTGGCTACCGTGAGAGGCTAGCATGAATGTACGACTCTGAACTCTTACTCCTTCCAGAGGTTAGGAGTTCTTTGGACAAAATGGATGGCCAATCGAAATTGCCCGTGGGATGAAGCTTACATACATCCAATGCATTTGAGAGTTATCCTACATGCTTGATTCACGTGTTTTTACCTATAGACTTGTCATTAGCATGCCCTTATGTGATTTAGTTACTCATGGATGTAGATGGAATGAGAAGAATAGATGAAGACGACATGCTTAACAGAATAGTAAAGACAAAACAGAATACAAAGACAGTAAACCGAAAGGATGAAGAACTTGCGAAGTGATGAAATGAAGCTTTGATTAACCAACGTTTGAACTAAACAAATGACAACTTTGAACAACTAAAGCTAAACAGACAGTAACGAAATGAAGTAGAGTAGCTAATAAAAGGGAAATAACAGCAAACAGTAATGGAAACAGAAAGAGAAAACAGTAAAGTAAGTAGATCCGTGCGTGAGCTTCTCGTTGCGAACGCCTCGGCTGAAGGGTGAAGGAAAGCCTTGCTTGGATGAATCTAATCAGAAGAGAAGATGAATCTTCTCTTCTTCCTATCAGATTGTCGACTCCAACAACTGATCCCTTCAAACCAACAGACGGAAGAGAGAAAAAAGAGTAGAAAAGACTGCGTTGAACTGGAGAGTCTACGCCTTTCGAGTGTGTTTCAACCTTCCATCTGGACCTCCTTTTATAGTGTTCTACAGGTACGATTGGGTCAAGGAGAACCATCCATTCTAAACGTCGTTCTTCTATGTGGCAGTAGGAGAAAGAACGGGCCCCTGAAAGATCGGAACAAAACAGAAATTGGTTAGACAACTTACGGATTTCACTTAAAACATTGCGGTTTCAGCAATGTTTTCGCAATGCTTCAGCAATGTGCAATTTTCACTCTATTAACTTTGTTTTTGGTTCTTTTCCTTTCCTTTTACATATAAGTCCTAATTTAGCTTCATTCTACTAATTCTCATATATAAGCACGAGTTTAAGCTAAATTCTACCAAAAACACCTAAGAGTGTCCATCTTTCTATAGTAAATAAGTCCTAAAATAGTCACTTTTGGAGACGTAACACACCCCCAAACTTAAGGTTTTGCTCGTCCTTGAGCAATATCAGGACTTTATCTAGGCTGCTGTTAACCTCTCTAACCACTCGTTGACTTCCCTAAGTTCCTATCTATGGCAATGCTGTCCTGTGACACGCTTCTAAGCTTAAAATTAACTTCTCAGTTTTGCTGCTTCTGACTTCTCTCGCCTTATGATCCTACTGTTTCATTAACTCCCCACAAATGATCTATCTGCTTTGGTCATTAAGTTCATTGTGCAACTATCCCTAAGGTTTCAAATTCTACCTAGCTTTACCCTAGACTCAGTACATGCTTCTAATGCTTTTGAGCTACCTAGGATTCCTTAGAGTCATGCCAGTCTTAGTATAAACCAGTGACAGTAGTACATTCATAGAACAACCTAAACCCTGGCATCACTACATTGGATATACATTCATCTCCCTAAACAAACCTACAAGCTACAACCCTGTGCTTAGCTAATTGAGGATCAGAGTTCATTCACATAGGATACCTAAGCACAAAGCTGTAACTCATAGGCATACACTCTTCTTCCCTAGTTTTTCCTTTTTCATTTCTTCCTTTGGTGGAGCCTCTCCTTTGGTTGCCTTTTGATGCAATGTCACTTGTGGGTTACACACATGGCACTGATTACTCAGCAACTTCAAGAGAGACCCCCCTATTTATTCTATTCTCATTTTTTTTCAGTTCATCATTTTTTCAAAGGAGAAGAAGAATGCTTATGTCTAAAGGGAGAGAGGAATGTTCCTAGGCCTAGGGTGGCCTCCCCCAAACTTAAACTTCTCATTGTCCCCAATGAGAGTCTGAGGTGGCACACCCCCAAACTTGTCCTAGAAGCATCTAGTCTAGGGCAAAACAAAGAGAATTTAAAAGTCCTAGGCATAGAATAAACCTTCCTAAAGCAAATACTACAGCAGCAGAATTTCGTAAAAACAATATGGTAAGGACTTAAAGATATGCATGCTGAGCAATATAAGGAAGCTAAATTAAACTATCAAAGGTGCCCTAAGACACTCATCCAGCATGCTTACAGATAGGTCATATATGGCAGTCAAGAAAGCAGCAAGAGAACAAATTTGAAACAGAACCAGCCTATCTAACAGTCAGTCAATAGCATGCGATAACTAACAAAAATTGCGGAGTCCGCAATAATCTCGCAATGAACCAGCAAGGCATATTTATCAGTGATCAGCCCCTTTTGCATGCTATTTCCAGTCATCTACAGCTAAACAAAAAGGAAACTAAAACAAACTAGCTATTCAGATACCATCTACCTATACTAAACTATCCTAAACAGCAAAAAGAAATTAAAACAAAACAATAGTTGATTCAAAACTATCAATCACAAGTTAACGAAAAGCAGATTCTTTTTTTTTTATTAAAGAGGGAACAAAAGTACTCCCTCGAGTGCCCTTCAGACTAGCACTCAAACGTCCTCATCATCATCCTTCCTTGCTCTTGGAGGTGTCCATGGCTTCAGTAGATCAGTGGGGAAGGCAGGGAAGAGGCATCCCAATTGATCAGCCACGTCTTTGTCCCTCGCTTGAGCATACTCGGCCCACTGTGCCATCTTGCGCTGGAGATCCATCAAGCAAGCCATGGAGAGAGATTGAGCTGCAGCCAGGCCGTCTAGCTCAAATTCCATGTTCCCCCTTCTTCGCATTCGCAGGCCTGTAGGCAGCTCCAGATGACCTGTGTAGGCCAGCTGCCTCTCCATCCTCTCGTTTGGCACACCTGCACGTAAACAGAGCTTAGTGATGGTGTTTGGGAAGAAAAGAGGGCCCTTACCTTTCTTGGCACAGTCGGCTATTGAGGCTGCAATGACCTCACCAACATCTATAGTGAGGCCCCTCATAATTGCGTACACCAGCAACGATCTCCCTTTATTTATGGTGGTTTCGTGGGTCACCGGAGATAGACGTCTACGCACGAAGGAGAACCAGACGGCTGCCTTGGCCGTGAGGGTCGCACTCATCAGAGTGTGCTTCCCATTACGTGAGATTGTCCAAGCCGCCTCAGGTTGGCCTATGATGCGCAGGGCTTCTTCCAGGACAGCCTCAGTTGGTGCATCGATGATCCTCGCATAGTCAGTATACTTCTGCCCCTTGAGGCCATAGGCTTCATTGATAGCCTTGGCCGAAAAATCGACCTCAATCCCCCTCACCATGGACAGACCATCCTCGGGGTGCGTCAGATTGGCGTAGAAATCGTACACCATGTTGGAGTAGGCAGGGATGGGCGGTCTGCACAGTTCTTCCCAGCCGTGGTTGGTGATCCCTGCGCGCAAGAATTGCGGCAGGTCCGCCAATGCATCAAGAAACCCCTTCTCATGGAGCAGGTCTCTCTTCCTCAACTCATTGACCCTTGATTCTGCGTCTGAAGATACATACCTCACAGCTTGAGGTTCATCTTCGGGGTACAATTTGGCTTTCCCCTTATCCCTTGCCTTGGCCGACTCAGCAGCCTCAACCTTCAACCTCTTCAGAGAAGGCTCACTACTGACCTTCTTCTTCTTGGATCGTTTGGAAGCCTTTGGCCATTTGGCCTTCACAATCTTGGGCACCTTTTTCCTCAGTCGTGCCCTGGTGGTGATTTGCTGAAGGCAATCCCCCAACGTCTCATCCATCGAGTCTGTCCCCCCTTCTGCTGGGCTATCATGGCTGACTTCCCTCAAAGGAGAGAAGACCTCATCTTCTTCAGCCGCCTCTTCGCTCGGCACCGATTCTAGATGCTCTTCAATCGGTGCTTCAGGCTCTAGTGTCTACGAAGATGGAGATGGCTCAGGGCTCTGTGAAGGTGGAGATGGCTCGGGGCTTTGTCTGGCCGTCTCGTAGGATGGACGACCACTCCCTTGACTCTCCTCGGTGGGAGTCTTTTCCTTGATCGGTGCATCCCCGACTGCCATCTTCCACTTCCTTTTCTTGGGCGTACCCAGTGGTTCAGACGAACCAGCAGGAATTTCAGTCACCACCTTCCACTTCTTCTTGCGTACTGGAAGCTTAGATGGTCGTGACGGCTGCGCAGCTTCGGCATCTGCCAAGGCAAGTACTGCCTCTCTCGCAGCTTCCTCTGCGTCAGGTGACTTCTTCTTGGAGGCAGATCGCTCAGCTCGTGTAAGCACCATTTTTGAATCGGAGAGATCTGAAGGTAGGAGATGCAGAGGAAAAAGAAGAGTGATTTCTTGAAGTCCAACGAACGACGAAAGCGTAAGGGGCACAGCTGTCTTAACGGGTATTTGTAATCAAGTGAATCCCAACGGCTCTTTCTGTTGCGGTTTCAGCAAAACCACCGCAATTAAATGGCCGTTGAGGATTTTCTTGATTTAAATCCCAAGATTCTCACAACTCAATCTTTGATTCGGCCCGATTTCTTCATCGATTCTTTTCCCTTGATTCATCTCCTTGATTTCTTCTTGCGATCCCCTATTAAAACGTACAAAATTAACATCAAATTCGTAATAAAAATCACACCTAAACATACAAAAGTAAAAACCGAAGAAATACGAGAAAAAAAACTAAGGCATAGCCTTCACATGGACGGCACAGTAATCACTCATCCCTTCTCGATTTGGCTCTCAAGCTTCAGATAAGAGGAAGGCCGAGAGTGTCTTCACATCTCCTTCCTCGTAGTAATGCTTCAACCGTGCACCATTGACCATAAACGGTTGCCCGTGTTGCAGGTTCCTAATCTCAATTGCACCATGAACAAACACATTAGTTATAACAAAAGGACCTGACCATCTGGACTTAAGTTTGCCTAGAAATAATTTCAACCTTGAGTTAAATAACAAGACATGCTGGCCTTTCTTAAAGTCCTTAATCCTAAGTCTACTATCATGTCAAATTTTAGTTTTTTCCTTATACATTTTGGCATTTTCATAGGACATATGTCTCAGCTCATCAAGCTCATGTAATTGCAGAGACCGCAATGTTCCCGCATCGGTCACGCAATAATTTAGTTCTTTTAAGGCCCAAAATGCTTTGATTTCCAATTCGAATGGTAAGTGACATGCTTTGCCATACACAAGTCTATAAGGAGACATACCTAGGGGTGTCTTATATGCAGTCCTATATGCCCAAAGTGCATCCTCTAACTTAAACGACCAATCTTTTCTATTCGGTTTGACCACTTTTTCGAGTATGTTTTTGATCTCTCTATTTGATATTTCAGCTTGTCCATTCGAATGTGGGTGATAAGGGGTGGCTACTCTATGTCTAACATTGTACTTAGCCAACACTTTTTCCATAGCTTTATTAATAAAGTGAGTCCCTTCATCACTAATTATCGCTCGGGGTGTACCAAACCTAGTAAAGATATGTCTATTAAGGAACTTAATGACTGTTTTGGCATCATTTGTTGGACATGCTATGGCTTCTACCCATTTAGATACATAGTCTACAGCTACAAGTATATAGAGGTTACCTGCTGATGAGGGAAAGGGTCCCATGAAGTCAATGCCCCACACATCAAAGAGCTCCAACTCTAAGATGTAAGTGAGAGGCATCTCATCCTTCCGACTAAGGTTACCCGTTCTCTGACATTCATCGCAGCTGTGTGCATGTTCGTGGGCATCTTTAAAGATCGTAGGCCAATAGTAGCCACTCTGGAACACCTTTGCAGCTGTTCTTTGGCCACCAAAGTGTCCACCATAGGGAGATGTATGGCAGTGCTGCAGTACAGACTTCGCTTCAGCAGCTGACACACACTTCCTCAGCAAACCATCTGCACATGTCTTGTAGAGTATAGGATCGTCCCAGATGAACTTCCTAGCTTCATGTAGAAACCTCTTCTTTTCTTGACCTCCCTTGAAAGTTGGTAGTACCTGCGAGGCAAGGAAGTTAGCAATATCAGCAAACCAAGGTTCCTCATCGTTATCACGATGTGCTAACACAAAGACATGCTCATCGATAAAGGCATCAGAAATTGCGGTGTCCGCAATTTTATCGCAATTATGCCGCAATCTAGAAAGATGATCCGCAACTACATTTTCGCATCCTTTCTTATCTCTAATGTCTAGATCAAACTCTTGCAACAACAATACCCATCTAATTAACCTAGGCTTAGCATCAGCCTTCCTCATAAGGTATTTTAGTGCAGAGTGATCGGTGTACACGATTGTCCTAGTGCCTACAATGTAATTCCTAAACTTCTCGCAGGCAAACACTACAGCTAGCATTTCCTTTTTTGTGGTTGTGTAATTACATTGTGCCTCATTCAGTGTCTTACTAGCATAGTATACAGGATGTGTTAGTTTGTCAATTTTTTGTCCTAGCATAACCCCTACTGCATAGTCACTCGCATCACACAACATCTCAAATGGGAGGTCCCAATTTGGTCATACTATAATAGGTGCTTTGACTAATGCTTCCTTAAGGGTTGTCCAAGCTAAGAAACATTCTTTTGAGAATATGAATGGTTTATTTAGTTCTAGAAGCTCACACAAAGGTTTAGAGATCTTCGAAAAGTTCTTAATGAACCTTCTATAGAAACCTGCGTGTCCTAGGAAACTTCTAATAGCTTTCACATTCCGAGGTTCCACTAGCTTCTCTATTATTTCAATCTTGGCCCTATCGACCTCTACTCCTGCTCTAGAAACTCTGTGACCTAAGACTATCCCTTCTTCCACCATAAAGTGGCATTTCTCCCAATTAAGGACTAGGTTGGTCTCCTCACACCTAGCTAGGTGTTGCGTGCTCAGTGTAACAGATAAATAAGCAATAAGGTAGAGAGAGCACTTAGAACATGCAAGCATACATGGTCTCACAGCAAGTAGTAAGTATATTTCATTCGTTTTTTCCACAGAGACTTATGTTTAGTTATTCGCGAAGTGTATTTGTTAAGAAAGATGGGGTGGATTTGAAGGGGTAAAATTGGTTTTTAATTATCTAATTTTTGCTGAATGTGTAAAGGGATGCAACATAAACAAATTAAAGTTGAAATCAGACTCAAAGGACAAGAGATGGAATTGATAAACGAAGAAGAAAACAGCTAAACAGAATGATAAAATGGCAGAATTGCGAGGACCGCAATGTTACCGCAATTAAATAACAGCGAAAGTGTGTAAATGGGTGAATTAAAGGCTACTAATGACTATCCTATAGGCATTTTATTACGATTCTCAAGCACTGGATCAACTCTCTATACATCAAACTCACTCTATCTCAAGTATCGTCCGATTCCATGCATTAGAGTCTTAAGTTTACTCGACTTCAAAGTAAGGTCTTAAGCATCTTGTTAAAACGGGAGTGTTTAGTTTGTACTAGGAAAATGCTTATTCCTAAGCCGTTTTCTGATTACCGTGAAAGGCTAGCATGATTATATGACTCTGAACTCTTACTCCTTCCAGAGGTTAGGAGTTCTTTGGACAAAATGGATGGCCAATCGAAATTGCCCGTGGGATGAAGCTTACATACAATCAATGTTTCGAAGGCGATCCTACATGCTTGGTTCACGTTTTTTAGCCTATAGTTCTGTCATTAGCATGCCCCTAAGTGACTTAGCTACTCATGGATATATGGAGAACAGAAAGGGTAGATAAAACAGACATGCTTAGAAGAGAAATGTGCTTAAAACAGCAAGACAAAACCGTAGCAGCAGAAGAAGGAAACCGTGAAATGAAACTTGCACTCTGATTACTTTGAATGTTGAACGAACAAAGAGAAACTTAAAGGCAGTAATTCAAAGACAGACAACAACGAAATGCAGTAACTAAAACACTAAACTAGGAACAACAATGATCAAAACTGGAAATTAGAAGAAGAACGACAGAAAACAGTAAAATGGCGCTTGAAAGCTTCGTTGCAGTCGCCTCGAATGAAGGGGATGAAAGGTCAGCCTTGCTTGGATGAATCCAATCGAGAGAGAAGAAGAATCTCCTCTCCTTCCTATCAGATTATCGATTCCAACAGCTGAGACTCTCACTCCAACAGACGGCAAAGGAAAACAGGGAGAAAAAGTGGACTGTGAGAAGGCTTCTACGCTTTCGGATGATGATCAAACCTCCGACTTTGGCCCCCTTTTATAGTAGTTTGCAGGTGCGTTTGGGCCAAGGAGAACCATCAATCTTCAACGTCATATATCAGAATGGATGGAGGAGAAAGAATGAATCCCTGAAATTACGGAAATTAACGGAAAAAGATCAGTCAACTTACGGTTTTCACTTGAATAATTGCGGCCTCAGCAATGTTTTCGCAATGCTGTCGCAATGCAGCTTTTTTCATTCTTTTCCTTCGGTTTTCAACCCTTTTTCTACCTATTGTACATAAGTCCTAGATTAGCTACCTTCTTCTAATTCTCATATTAAAGCATAGGTTTAGGCTAAATGCTATCAAAAACACCTAGAAGTGTACATCTTCTTAAGCTAAATGGGTCCTAAATAAGTCACTTTCAGAGACTTAACACTAGGACTTGTCCTAAGTTCTCTAAACAATTTGTAAAAGAATCACCAAAGACTGAGAAGTCATCCATAAATATTTCTATCATGGATTCATCTAAGTCAGAGAAAATGGCCAACATGTACCTTTGGAAAGTTGCTGGTGCATTGCATAAGCCAAAAGGCATTCTGCGAAAAGCAAATGTTCCAAAGGGACATGTGAAGGTTGTTTTCTCCTGGTCCACAGGGTCTATGGTGATTTGGTTATATCCAGAATAACCATCTAGAAAGCAGTAATAAGCTCTACCAGCTATATCCTATCTAACATCTGGTCTATAAAAGGTAAAGGAAAGTGATCTTGTTTTGTTTCTTTATTTAGTTTTCTATAGTCCATACAGACTCTCCATCCTGTAATAGTTCTAGTTGGAATTAGTTCATTACTCTCATTCACTACTACAGTCATCCCCCCCTTCTTAGGTACACATTGAATTGGACTCACCCACTGACTATTGGCTATAGGGAAGATTACACCGGCATCTAACCATTTGATTATCTCTTTTTTAACTACCTCCTTCATGGAGGGGTTCAACCTACGTTGGTGATCTACTCGGGGTGTATGCTCTTCTTCCAATAGTATCTTATGCATGCAGTAGGAAGGGCTAATACCTCTAATGTCAGCAATCGTCCATGCAATAGCCTTTTTATGTTGCTTAAGCAGCAATACTAACTCAATTTCATGCTTTTCACTTAACTTGGACGAAATGATAACAGGCAAAGTATCATGCTCTCCTAGATATGCATACTTAAGATGTTCAGGCAATGGTTTTAATTCTAAGATAGGTGGATGCTCAATGGATGGTTTCAATGGATTCATGGATCTTTCAGTCAAATCATTAGTCATACAAACATGCTGAGGTTTATCCACAGGTATATCCATTATTTCAGAAATATTTAATTCAGTTACATCTAATTGTACATAATCATTAGCATGCTTAATCAACAGTTCATGCTCAAGCTGCTCTTCCATCAGTGAATCTACTATGTCCATACTTGCACAAGATTCAGAGTCAGAAGGATACCTTAGAGCTTTAAAGACACTAAACTTAACCTCCTCATCATGAACCCTCATGGTGAGCTCACCTTTCTGGACATCGATCAAGGCCCTACCTGTGGCTAGAAATGGTCTGCCTAATAGGATGGGGACCTCCTTGTCTGCTTCATAATCCAGGATGATGAAGTCTGCAAGAAAAATGAACTTGTCAACCTTGACAAGAATATCCTCTATCTTACCCTCAGGGTAGGCTATGGATCTGTCTGCCAGCTGCAAGGTGACAGTGGTAGGACGTGCTTCTCCTATTCCAAGGTGCCGGAATAGTGATAGAGGCATGAGATTTATGCTGGCTCCCAGGTCACAAAGAGCTCTGCCCACGTGCTTGCCTCCCAACTCCACTGGTAAGGTGAAGGAACCAGGATCCTTCTCCTTCTTTGGTAGCTTGTTCTGGAGTATAGCACTGCACTCCTCAGTGAGATTCACTGTTTCAAATTCACCAATAATTTTCTTGTTAGTAATTATATCCTTCAAAAACTTAACATAAGAAGGCATGAATTGCAAAACCTCTACAAACAGAATATTAACATGCACTTGCTTTAGAATTTCTAAAAACTTATTAAAGTGCACTTCCTGTTCTTGTTTTTTCTTTAGCCTTCTAGGGAATGGAGGTGGTGGCACATATGTAGGCACTTCAGGTCGCCTCAGGACAGGTGGAGGCCTTGGAATTTCTTCTAGTTCCTCTATGATAGGTTCCAGCCTCACCCTTGATGTGCTTGTTGGTGGTTGACCTTGGTTTGGCAGAGAATCCAGTGGAGCACTAGACTCTTCATTCTCTACTCTCTTTGGGGTTTCTCTAGTGTTGCTCACCAATGGTCTCCCACTTCGAAGTTCAATTGCTTGAACTTGCTCTTTTCCATCCCTTCTAGGCACCTCAGTGTCAGCAGGCAGTCTACCTTGGGGCCTACTTTTGAGTTCATTGGCTAACTGCCCTATTTGGTTCTCTAGGCTCCTAAGGGTAGCTTGCTGACTTTGTAGAGTAGCATCATTCTTTGCAATGTACTCCTTAAGTAAGTTTTCTACTGATGACCCTATTGGTTGGTTGTATGGTTTTTGATACATGGATTGGTTATTTTAGGGAGTGAAACCAGGTGTTCCACTCGGTCTTGGCTGGTTGGGAGCTTGGTTAGTATTCTGTTGCCCACCCCAAGAAAGATTTGGGTGGTTCCTCCACCCAGGATTGTAAGTGTTAGAATAGGGTTGTTCCTAGGTTGCTGTTGGCTTCCAACATAGCAGACTGAGGCTGGATTCCCAGGGCAGTATTCATACAGGTGCCCTTCCCCACAGAATCCACAGATCAGTGTCTCACCTTGACTTGTTTGTGCGCCCATTGAGATGGCTGCTGCGGTGTTGACACTGGATTGGAGATTGGTTTGAGCCATTTGTTTGACTAGGTTGGTCAGGGCGTTTATTTGGTTGCTCATTGCACTAAGAGCATCCTTGTCTTGAGCTCTCCTAGGCTCTACAGGATCATCTGACCACCTACAGTGAGAGGCTGAGATCTTCTCCAGGATCTCATAGGCTTCATTATAGCTTTTAGAAAGCATGGAACCACCAGCTGGCGAATTCAGCACTTGCCTTGTGCTGGGGTTACATCCTTTAAAAAAAACTTCTATTTGGATACACCATGGGATGCCATGGTGTGGACATTTAAGCAGAAGGTCCTTGAACCTTGTCCAAGCTTCGTGAAGAGATTCGTTTTCAGCTTGTTTGAACTTGATTATGTCATCACGAAAGTTTGAATTCCTATCAGGTGGGAAATATTTGACTAGGAATTTCTCAGCCAGATCTGTCCAATTGACAACTGATCCGGAAGGTAATGAGTTTAACCACGTTTTGGCTTTATCCCTTAATGAGTAAGGGAAGAGGTAAAGCCTCAAAGCTTCTTGGGAAACTCCAGGGATAAGGAAGGTATCACTAACTCCTAGGAAGTTTCTTAGATGGTTGTGGGGGTCCTCATTTTCCACTCCAAAGAATTGTCCCACAGTGGACAACATTTGGAACATTACTGGCTTTAACTCGAATGAGTTGGCAGTAATTTCAGGGCGTATTATGCTTGGGTTTAGCTCCCCAGGCATGGGAACTAGGTAGGAGAGAATGGCATTATCCTTGTCATTCGCTATTTCGATGGGGTTGCGAATGGTAGGTGCTGGATTTGGGTTTGTTCTATCCATTTCTATTTGAGAGAATTGCGAAGACTCTGCGGAGTCAGCAATGTTTTGAGGTATAGGGGTTGTTTAAAGAGACGTTTCTTAGCTTTGTTTCTGGCCCTAAGTAATCTTTCAGGCTCAGGATTGAACTCTAGATCGCTACTTGAATGCTCATTCATAAACTAACCCAATGGTACCTGCAAAAGAAATGAAAATAGAACAGCTCCAATTGATATTAAGATGTGTGATTCTAACTTAACAAACTTCGTTTTCACTAAACAAAATCCTCGGCAGCGGCGCCAAAAACTTGTTGCGTGCTCAATGTTTAAAATAAATATGCAATGGTAGAGCACTCAGAACATGCAAGCATACATGATCTTGTAGCAAGTAATAAGTATTTTTTCATTCGATTTCCCACAGAGATTTATTCTTAGTTACTAACGAAGTGATTTGTTAAATGAGAATGGGTGGATTAAATGGGGTAGATTTGGTTTTAAAGTGTCTAATTACTAAGGATTGTGTAAATGATGGAAACATAAACAAGTGCAAGTAGATAATAAACTCGAATGTAAAGAGAAGAGAATATCAAACGAAGAGAGAAATGGCTAAGGCAAAATTTGAACCAAGGGAATTGCGGAAACAGCAATTTTTTAGCAATGTTACTGACAGCGAATTAAGTGTAAAGTGTGGAAACAAGGGCTACTAACGACTCCTCTCTAGGCTTTTTCACACGATTCTCAAGCAGTAGATCAACTCCTCATGCATCAAACTAACTCATTCTCATGTATCTTCCGATTTCATGCATTAGATCCTTTAGTTTACTCATGTCCAAGTAAGGTCTTAAGCATCTTTTTATAACAGCGAGTTGTGATTTGTACTAGGAAAACGCCTATTCCTAGGTCGTTTTCTGGCTACCGTGAGAGGCTAGCATGAATGTACGACTCTGAACTCTTACTCCTTCCAGAGGTTAGGAGTTCTTTGGACAAAATGGATGGTCAATCGAAATTTCCCGTGGGATGAAGCTTACATACATCCAATGCATTTGAGAGCTATCCTACATGCTTGATTCACGTGTTTTTACCTATAGACTTGTCATTAGCATGCCCTTATGTGATTTAGTTACTCATGGATGTAGATGGAATGAGAAGAATAGATGAAGACGACATGCTTAACAGAATAGTAAAGACAAAACAGAATACAAAGACAGTAAACCGAAAGGATGAAGAACTTGCGAAGTGATGAAATGAAGCTTTGATTAACCAACGTCTGAACTAAACAAATGACAACTTTGAACAACTAAAGCTAAACAGACAGTAACGAAATGAAGTAGAGTAGCTAATAAAAGGGAAATAACAGCAAACAGTAATGGAAACAGAAAGAGAAAACAGTAAAGTAAGTAGATCCGTGCGTGAGCTTCTCGTTGCGAACGCCTCGGCTGAAGGGTGAAGGAAAGCCTTGCTTGGATGAATCTAATCAGAAGAGAAGATGAATCTTCTCTTCTTCCTATCAGATTGTCGACTCTAACAGCTGATCTCTTCAAACCAACAGACGGAAGAGAGAAAAAAGAGTAGAAAAGACTGCGTTGAACTGGAGAGTCTACGCCTTTCGAGTGTGTTTCAACCTTCCATCTTGACCTCCTTTTATAGTGTTCTACAGGTACGATTGGGTCAAGGAGAACCATCCATTCTAAACGTCGTTCTTCTATGTGGCAGTAGGAGAAAGAACGGGCCCCTAAAAGATCGGAACAAAACAGAAATTGGTTAGACAACTTACGGATTTCACTTAAAACATTGCGGTTTCAGCAATGTTTTCGCAATGCTTCAGCAATGTGCAATTTTCACTCTATTAACTTTGTTTTTGGTTCTTTTCCTTTCCTTTTACATATAAGTCCTAATTTAGCTTCATTCTACTAATTCTCATATATAAGCACGAGTTTAAGCTAAATTCTACCAAAAACACCTAAGAGTGTCCATCTTTCTATAGTAAATAAGTCCTAAAATAGTCACTTTTGGAGACGTAACAGCTCTCAATTTGGAACAAATTGAGTCCTCTGGTGGGTTGTATTTGATTTCTCTGCTTGGGTGGCTGAAGTGATATTGGTTTATGGTATCTCCTTTATTTCTTGTTCTTACTTTCGGTTTGTAACAGCATGTCTGTTAAAAAGGCTTAATGTTTGGCTGAGAGTCTGTAATTTGTTGAGTCTTAGAGCCCTAGGCTGTTGCGGAGCTGAATAGAGCAAATGAGCAAGGAGTCTTGGAGAAGCTCGAAAAGTTCGAGAAGCTTCAAGAACCTAGCTTAAGGTTGGAGAACAAGCTTGTAACAATTAGTATTGCGTGTTTGATGCAAAAAACCGAATCGCTTTAGTGTGTTTAATTTATAAGATGCATGAGATGTATGGTTTAAATTAAAACCCTTGTCTGTGCATATATGCCATGTAGATTTCAAATCCCACCTTAGGTAGCATGTTGCATGCATAAAGTATTTGTTATAATGTATAGGATGCATGTTTAATTCATGAGATTCAATATAAGAGTTATATTGGTTATGAATTAAGAGTTGTATGTTTAACAACATTATTAATATAAGTGTTATATTGATTATGAAGTTAAGCATTGAACTTCCCAACCTTAGTGATGCATGTTTGAGAAGCATGTAGTTGTTTGTTGTAGAAAGTCTAAGTTTTGCAAAATGTTGTAAAATTGGATAGACTTTTAAAATCTATAACAAAGACAAAGAGCATGTTCATTTAGGGTTAAATGATTCGATCTCGTTCATTAGATGAATAGGTCGATATCTCGTAAACGCTAAGGTTATGAGAAACTCACACGGTGAACTCCTGGCTAAGGTTGGAGGATTTTGAATTGACGGATCACCTTATACGTGGGGACTAACCGGTACTTCAGTAAAGTTAACCCGACTTTATGAGCCTGCGTGATAGGTGTGAGGTTTATAAAGTGTTTATAACTTAGACATCTTAGGTAAAATGTTTGCCTAAACTTAAGGTTTTATTTACTTAGCCGGATAAAACCTGAGTAGTTTACCCTAAATCCCGTCTAAAATACTTAGTAGATGTGTTGAGAAGGAATATATGATATATCCCTCTCCTGCTACGCACTCCGTGAAGTTCACAACGTGAGAATTTTGCTAGATGTCTGCTCGACGCTTGCTCTCGGGTTTGGGCTGGAAAATTGCCTCTCCTTGGCAATTTTGGTCCGGTTCTTCTTGGGTAAGCTTGCCCTTTTTCCCGATGCACTCCCGGGGCGTTAAAACACCGCTTTTAGCTATGAAACGAGTCCAATGGACACATGAGCTCTTCGCCGCAATTCTCCTACAAACGAGACATATTAACTAATTAAATACGACATTTAGCTAGGATTAGGGAGTGATAGTTAGCTCCAAAATGGAGTTATCAGTAAACGAAGCTTCCATCGACGAGAAAAGTCAAGTCAGTTTCATCTTGGAATCTCTTCCGAAAAGTTTCCTTAATTTCAGAACCAATATGGTGATGAATAAGATTGAATACAACTTGATTTCTGTCTTGAATGAGCTCCAGACTTACCAATCTCTACGCACCTCAAAAGGAAAGGAGAAGGAGGAAAATGTTGTCTCTTCAAAGAAATTCCACGAGGGGTCGGCGTCAGGGAGTAAGACTGAATTGACTTTTGTGAGTAATAAGATTATTTAGAAGAAGATAAACAGGAGAAAAGGTAAAGCCCCTACTATGTTCAAGGGAAAATCTTCTAACAAGGGAAAGTGTTTCCATTGTAACGAAGATGGGCACTGGAAGCGTAACTGCCCCAAATACCTTGCACAGAAGAAAGCTGAGAAGGAACGACAAGGTAAATGAGATTTATTAATTGTCGTAACAACTTAGTGGTATATGAGTGTCATATATCACTAATCGTGTTTATTCTTCATTTCAGGAAACTAGTTCCTGATAGCAGCTGGCCGTTAGATGTCTTGTGACGACATCGTAACAGCTAGTGGGAGCTTGTAATAGTTGATGTATAGAGATAAAATCATCTGGTGTATTTATTTTCTATATTTCTAGTTTGAACCGAACACCTGTATATGTTATCTTTTGTTTATATATAAATCAACTGTGCATTTAGCAAAAGATATATATTGTTGTCTTCAATTAAACTCGAAAACAACTAGCGTGTTAAGACTTACAATTTAAATTAGAAAGCTATAATTTATTCAACAATGGTTGTTGATCAAACTTGAGCTTCTCAACAGGAGATCCGCGCACACTTTAAGAAGCTTTCTTACTGCTTTCTGTCTTCTGTTTCCATCTGTTACACTGCTGTGATTAGTATTCAATTTGTTCAGTTCTTTAGTATTTTACATACCTTCGCACATTGAGCTTTGAATCTTAATTTATAAAGTAATCGTTTAAGTCTTTGCAAGTCTTCATCTCGTTATCTGTTTTTCCATTACTTTCATTGAGTACTTTAAATCATGCTTAGTCAATCTAGTCTTTCCAATCCTCCATCAACCATGAGTAACTAATCACACAAGGGTCTGCTGAAGATGAATCTATAGGTTAGAAATACGTGAGTTCAGCATGTAGGATAGCTTCAAATGCATTGAATAATGTATGTGTACTTCATCCCACGGGCAATTTCGATCGACCATCCATTTTGTCTAAAGAACTCCTAACCTCCGGAAGGAGTAAGAGTTCAGAGTCGTCCATTCATGCTATCCTTTCATGGTAGCCAGAAAACGACCTAGGAATAGGCGTTTTCCTAGCACGGTTCATTAGCTTGCTTGTATAAATAGATGTTTATGTCTTACTTAGATATGAGTGAACTAAAAGATCTAATGCATGTAATCGAGAGATGCATGAGACTGATCTAAATCGATGCATGATAAGTTAATCTACCGCTGAATGATCGTATGTAAAAGCCTATAGAGGAGTCTTAAGTCGACCTTGTTTCCTTATCTCACCTTCAAATCGTTGCTAAATTAATTGCTAGGTAATTGCGGGAACCGCAATTCTATAGTTCTGTTTTTGCCTTAGCCATTTTTCCAGTCTTTTACTTTTGCGATTTTATTGCTAGAACATTGCTAGTTCCGCAATTCTTTCTTCTCTACATTAAAGTTAATCTCTTTACTTGCTTTCGTTTATGCTTGCATACTTCGTACATTCTTTGTTAGTTTGGCACATCAACCTCAAATCCACCCAATTTAAGTGACCCTCTCTAATTTAACACCTCACTTCATTAGTAACTAAACTCAATCTCTGTGGGAAAACGAATGAAAAAATACTTATCACTTGCTGCAGACCATGTATGCTTGCATGTTCTGAGTGCTCTCGCATTACATTTTATTTACACACTGAGCAGGCAACAAGTTTTTGGCGCCGCTGCCGGGGATTTTGTTTAGTAAACACGAATTGTGTTATTTTAGAAAAAAACTTAATATCTATTGGAGCTAATCTTCTTTCATTTCCTTTACAGGTACCATTAAGCTAGTTTATGAATGAGCATCCAAATATCAACCTAGAGTTCAATCCTGAGACTGAAAGACTTTTAAGGGCCAGAAATAAAACCAAGAAACGTCTTTTTAAACAGCCACCTGTAACTCAACACATTGCGGACTCCGCAGAGTCATCGCAATCCCAACAAGCCGAAATGGATAGAGAAGCCCCAAACCGAGCACCTATCATTCGCAACCCCATTGAAATCGCGAATGATAAGGATAGTGCCATCCTTTCGTACCTAGTACCCATGCCTGAGGAGCTTAATCTGAGCATCATACGCCCCGAGATTACAGCTCACTCATTCGAGTTAAAACCCGTCATGTTTCAAATGCTGTCCACTGTTGGACAATTTTTTGGAGTGGAAAACGAAGACCCCCACAATCACTTGAGAAACTTCCTAGGGGTAAGTAATACTTTTGTCATCCCGGTAGTGTCTCAAGAAGCCTTAAGACTTTATCTTTTCCCATACTCGTTAAGAGATAAGGCCAAAACGTGGTTAAATTCCTTCCCCTCTGGATCAATTGTCAATTGGACAGATCTAGCTGAAAAGTTCCTAGTAAAATACTTTCCACCAGATAGGAACTCCAACTTCCGTGATGATATTATTAAATTCAAGCAAGCCGAAAACGAGTCATTACACGAAGCTTGGACTAGATTCAAAGACCTATTACTTAAATGTCCACACCATGACATTCCATGGTGTATTCAAATAGAAGTGTTCTTCAAAGCTTGGACGAGGTTCCATGCTTTCAAAGAGCTACAATGAAGAGTATGAGATTTTGGAGAAAATCTCAACATCACATTGTAGATGGTCAGACGATCCTGTGGAGCCAAGAAAAGCTCAAGACATGGATGCATGTTGCGCGCTCAGTGTGTATATAAAATGTAAATGCGAAGAGCGCTAAGATCATGCAAGCATACATGGTCTGCAGCAAGTGATAAGTATAATTTAATTCGTTTTCCCACAGAGATTAAGTTTAGTGACTAACGATTTGGTGTGTTAGATTAGATAAGGTAACTTAAATTGGATAGATTTTGGGTTGAGGTACAGGAATATAAAAGATGCAAGAAGAATGTAAACATAAATGCAAAGCTAGCAAAGAGGTAAAGTCATAATGTGGAAAAGTAGAATTGCGGTTCTTGCAATAATCTAGCAATAAATTAGCAACGATTCTAATGTAAAGTAAGGCAGCAAGGTCGACTTAAGAATCCTCTATAGGCATTTACCTATGATCATTCAACAGTAGATTAACATCTCATGCATCGTCTTAGCTAGTTCTCATGCATCTTCCGATTACATGCATTAGTTTCTTAGATTACTTCTGTCCAAGTAAAGCTAACAACCTAATCATAAACACATGCTAATAAACGTGCTAGGAGAACGCCTATTCCTAGGCCATTTTCTGATTACCATAAAAGGCTAACTGTCGCAACGTCATCGCGACGCGGAGCGGCCGACGTCCTCTTTCAAGGGTTTTGTTTTAAAAAACAAAGAGATGGAGTCGCCACCAACCATTTTGGGTGTGATTGGTCACCTTAAAACAAAAGCTGGTCTAAGAAAGCAGAAATTCAAGTTCGGGGATCGGTTGAGTGTAGGGAAGGTGTTAGCACCCTACAACACCCGTTAAAACGGTAGCCAAAATTTGTCTTTATTATCCAATTAAATTTATTTAAAATGTCCTTAATTTGAGAAAAGAAAAAAAGAAATAATATTAAAAGAGAATGTCTCAACTAATCTTGCCTTAACTTTAAAATAAAGTAAGGACTCGACTTGTGAGTGGAATTACCCTTCAATTTTGCCATTAGTTGCCTTAATCCCATAACGGGGATTACGCAATAAACAAATATTTTTTGAAAGATTTTTGAAAGATTTTTTATTTTTTTAAATTAATTTGAAATTCATTTCAAACCAGTTTAAAACAAAAATAAAATTTCATGTTTTGGAACCCATTTTGAAAGTCAATTTAAAACATTTAAAAGAAAACTAATTCATTTGAAAATATTTTAAAATAAAACAATAATTTGAAATCCAGGTAAATTATAGATTTAGAAATAAATGAAAATCAAAATTTTAAAATTGTTCAAAATCAATTTGACAAAATCATTTAGAAAGGAATTGAAAATTAAATTAAAAATCTTTACTTCAAAAATTTAATTTAGAAATCATTTAGAAAACTTTTAAAAAATGTGCGACTTTATAAATGACACATAATGGCGTATTTAAAAATTAAAATCAATAGCAAAATGTAATTAAACAAATACAAAATATAATTTAAAAAATATATAAATGAGTCCTAATATAAACCATGCTTGAAATTTCATATAAACCAGGAGGACATAATTGTAATTAAACTTAAAAAAACTTTAAAAATGAAATTGAAATTACATTACCCACGCGTGCGAAGATGATGAACCCTATTTCTCCAAGCTGCCGCCTGTGTATTCCACCGTTTCTTCACCTTGGAAGTCGCTGATGTCGTTGGATTTGCCGCCGAGGAGCTCCGTCCGCCGCGAGAGGCGCTGCGCTGCTGATGTTTCGTCCGTCCGCCGCGAGAAGTGGTGCGCCGCCGACGGTAATGGTGGTCGGAGATGGTGGTGGGATGAAGGTAGAGAAGATGATGAATATTAGACTCTCGATTTGCGTACCTGAAAAAAATGGAAAAAAAGAAGAAAGAGAAAGTGGAATTTGGAGGGAAAACTTCTTTTTGGTCAAAGAAAAATCAACTTTGACTTCAAAATCACTCTTTTAAACTTCTCTCAAAAACTCTAATTTATCGGTCTCTCTACGACTTTTTCTCTCATCTCCCCCATTATGCTCTCTTTGGTCGGTATTTATAGATCGTTGGAAACTCCCACCAAAGGTAAAAATTGAAGTAAATTTATGATTCGATATTTTTCTCATTCAAAACTGATTTTGACCATAAAATGAACAAATATTTTATACTCATAAATGAATATAAAATTTTAACCCAAAAATGAATTAAATATTTTATACTCATAAATGAATATCAAATTTTAACCCAAAATGAATTAATTATTCTATACTCATAAATGAATATCAAATTTTAATCCAAAATGAATTAAATATTTTATACTCATAAATGAATATCAAATTTTAACCCAAAATGAATTAAATATTTTATACTCATAAATGAATATCAAAATTTTAATCCAAAAATGAATTAAATAATTTATACTCATAAATGAATATCAAATTTTAAATCAAAAAATGAATTAAATAATTTATACTCTTGGGATAGAAATAAATGAATATTAAATTTTAGCCATAAAATGACTTATAAATTTTATACTCATAAAACGCTAATCTTATTTGTCAAATTAGGTAAAAATCATTCCCAAACAATTAAAACATTATTTTTGTTATTTTTATCCATTTTTCGAAATTAATTAAATACATAATAAAAAGTGAATTTACAACTTAAAAAGACTCAATAAGATATGATAAAAAAAAATAAGGTAAAAATATTAATAATAAACAAATGCCCGGACCAAATACGGTGTCTACAACTTGCTCCCCTTTGTGTATCTTTGAAGAATTGAAAGGGTAGACAAAGGACGAAGCAACGTATTGGGAAGGTGAAAATTTGTTTATTATTAAAACGAAGACGGACCTGGGTTTACACAGGCTATGACCTCTAATCTTGGATTAGGGTTTGATTTAACCAACAAGGAAATGAAACGAACCTGGGTTATGTCCACAGGCTTCGACCGCTAATCTTGGATTAGGGTTCGATTTAACCAACAAGGAAATAAAACGGACCTGAGTTATGTCCACAAGCTTCGACCGCTAATCCTGGATTAGGGTTCGATTTAACCAACAAGGAAATGAAACGGACCTGGGTTATGTCCACAGGCTTCGACCGCTAATCTTGGATTAGGGTTCGATTTAACCAACAATGAAATGAAACGGACCTGGATTATGTCCACAGGCTTCGACCGCTAATCTTGGATTAGGGTTCGATTTAACCAACAAGGAAATGAAACGGACCTGGGTTATGTCCACAGGCTTCGACCGCTAATCTTGGATTAGGGTTCGATTTAACCAACAAGAAAAAATGTAAAACATTGAGTGATTGATTTTTATTTTGATTTTTGATTTTAAATTTAAATGGGACAACAGTTTTTATTTCAAAGCTTAGTTGTTAAAATGAATGATATTTTTTTAAACAGGGATTTCGTATTTCAGAAATTTGCTTAAAAATGGACAACGATTTTTATTTCAAAACTTAGTTGTCAAAATGAAAGATATTTTTAAAACAGGGACTTCGTATTTCAGAAATTTTCTTTAAAAGGATGACGGTTTTTATTTCAAAACTTAGTCGTCAACACAAAAGACACTTTTAAAATAGGGACTTCGTATTTCAGAAATTTGCTTTAAAAGCGACAACGGTTTTTATTTCAAAACTTAGTTGTCAAACAAAAAACTACTTTAAAACATGGACTTCGTATTTCAGAAATTTGCTTTAAAGGGACGACGATTTTTATTTCAAAACTTAGTCGTCAACACAAAAGACACTTTTAAAACAGGGACTTCGTATTTCAGAAATTTGCTTTAAAAGGGACAACGGTTTTTATTTCAAAACTTAGTTGTCAAACAAAGACTCCTTTAAAACAGGGACTTCGTATTTCAGAAATTTGCTTTAAAGGGACGACGGTTTTTATTTCAAAACTTAGTCGTCAACACAAAATACACTTTTAAAACAAGGACTTCATATTTCAGAAATTTGCCTTAAAAGGGACAACGGTTTTTATTTCAAAACTTAGTTATCAAACAAATACTCCTTTAAAACAGGGACTTCGTATTTCAGAAATTTGTTTTAAAAGGGACAACGGTTTTTATTTCAAAACTTAGTTGTCAAACAAAGACTCCTTTAAAACAGGGACTTCGTATTTCAGAAATTTGCTTTAAAGGGACGACGGTTTTTATTTCAAAACTTAGTCGTCAACACAAAAGACACTTTTAAAACAGGGATTTCGTATTTCAGAAATTTGCTTTAAAATGGACAACGGTTTTTTATTTCAAAACTTAGTTGTCAACACAAAAAACTACTTTAAAACAGGGACTTCGTATTTCAGAAATTTGCTTTAAAGGGACGACAGTTTTTATTTCAAAACTTAGTCATCAACACAAAAGACACTTTTAAAACAGGGACTTCGTATTTCAGAAATTTGCTTTAAAAGGGACAACGATTTTTATTTCAAAACTTAGTTGTCAAACAAAAGACTCCTTTAAACAGGGACTTCGTATTTCAGAAATTTGTTTTAAAGGGACGACGGTTTTTATTTCAAAACTTAGTCGTCAACAAAATAGACACTTTTAAAACAGGGACTTCGTATTTCAGAAATTTGTTTTAAAAGGGACAACGGTTTTTATTTCAAAACTTAGTTGTCAAACAAAAGACTCCTTTATAACAGGGACTTCGTATTTCAGAAATTTGCTTTAAAAGGGACAACGGTTTTTATTTCAAAACTTAGTTGTCAAAAATGAAACTTTTTTTTTAGAGATTTTTTAAAATGTTCTTTCGAAAACATTAAGACTTCATGAATATGAAGAAGAGTGAAATGTATGAGTTATGAGATATGAGTTTGTCAAATGATGTGAAAACTAGAATGAATTGATGACTGAGTCTCAACAGAGAATGTGATGACATGCAAATGTAAAAATGTCAAATGCAAATGGATTAATTTCGCCCAGCGTTACGGTGAAACCTGCGTATGATAAGGTGTGCCTTCATTTGTTTTGGTTGGACTAATCAGATTGATTTTGAAAACGTGACGTATTGATGCATATGCACGCCAATAGTAGAAAAATGAATGTCATGAATGCAGTATGTATGCATGTGCATGCTGATGGTGGGTTAAAAATGTCATGAATGCAACATGTATGCATGTACATGCCAATGGTAGATAAATGTAACATGGTATGCCTGATCTTTATCTAACCATGATATACGAGAAGGATTTTTGGTTTTTTTTTTTTTGAGAAATAATGATGTAAATGATTTTAAATCGATTAACGAAATGTAAGATATGTGGAAATTATGACATCAAAATGATTTTCAATGTTTAAGAAAAAATGATTATCCTTGTCTACTCTCATTGTTCTTGTTAGCTGATACTTAGTAGTAAAGAATCAAAAAGAGAAAATGTTGTCATCATATGAGTTTTTTTTTTTTTTTTTTTTTTTTTTTTTTTGAATGAATGAATGAATGCTTTCACTGGAAAGGAATCATGTATGTCAATCATAGATTACTCACCATATTAGGGTTCGGTGGGTTTTTGAGAAGTGTCTCATGTGCTAGTTTAGAGAACTATCAAAGGTAGTTTCCAGTATTGAACATCTTACTTGATTAACTGGTTCATGATTTAGTCTTGTAATAGACACAATAGTTTGAATATGAGTTTGAGTTCGAAGAAGTATAAAATGATAAAAAGTACATGTTTTTTTCGAAAGGAAAAATACAACGGACAATGTGGTTTTCAAATCTCTTGAACAATAAGAGATTGATGATATATTTCAAATATTTGAGTAAGAGATTGAATATGATAAAATGGAAGACGAATGAACGAATGAAGTGATTCAAATTTTTTGGACAATAATTTTGAGAACCTGAAGTCAGCCCCTGAAGAAATCATCTCATATATGCTTCTTTCTCTGGGTAAGCTCGAAGTCCTCGATAATTTGATTATCTTCATCCTGACTTGGTCTGGTGGTGTGGCGAAGACGAATGATTTTGCCCAAATGTGGCAAAGGAGACACTTTTGCCCGATTTGTTGATGGTAGCCTTGCCCCAATATGACAAAAATGAAGACTTTGCTCCAGTATGATAAAGATGAAGACTTTGTTCCTGTTTTGCAAAGATGAAGGCTTTGCTCCAGTTTGTTGATGGCGGTCTTGCTCCAATGTTGAATTAAAAGTGAGATTTTTTTTTTTTTTAAGAAATGGCGCAATCAAATGCTCCAACTTGCTGATGTTGATTTTGATCCCAGTGTGGATAGTGGTCTTGCTCCAGTGCGGCAAAGTCGAAGACTTGGCTCCAACTTGGTGATGGTTGTCTTGCTCCGGTATGGCAAAGACGAAAACTTTGCTCCAGTTTGCAAAGTTTTGAGAGTTTTTGTCCCAGTTTGGCGAAGACGAAGGCTTTGCTCCAGTTTGCAACGATGGTCTTGCTCCAGTATGGCAAAGGCGAAGACTTTGCTCCAGAATGACAAAGACAAAGACTTTGCTCCAGTTTGCTGACGGTAGCTTTGCTCTTGTGTGGTAAATGTGAGGTTTTGCCCAGTTTGCAAAGTTGGAAACTTTGTCTCAGTTTAGGAAAGATGGAGGCTTTGCCCCAATTAGTTGCCTTGCAAAGAAGATTTTACGAGCATTCCAGATGTAGTTCCTTGATCTATTGATTACACAAACTTTGCATTTTTTTTTTTTTTTTTTTTTTTTTTTTTTTTTTTGCTAAGATATTGTTTCTTTTATTTAGCAAGAGATTGTGCAATCACATACAAAATATTGATGATATATGGTTACTCCTTTACAGCTCTTGTAGTCCTTCTA
The DNA here is from genome assembly GCA_028017165.1 of Herpetospermum pedunculosum. NCBI lineage: Eukaryota > Viridiplantae > Streptophyta > Magnoliopsida > Cucurbitales > Cucurbitaceae > Herpetospermum > Herpetospermum pedunculosum. Next base: position 36,804,343 of record CM051531.1, read on the forward strand.
TGTCATTTCTTTGTCCATGACCCCTGACATCGTGATGAAGATCCTTCAAGCGAAACTCGTTGAATGAAGCTGAGATTTTTAGATAATTTCCAAAGTTGCTGACTCATTTGTGCTTAAAACTATTATCTCTAGTCTTGGAATCACTTTCAAATTGAGGAAAGAGAAATGACAAATGATAAGAATGAAAAGAAATGAGAATCTGGATCAACTGAAGTTGAATATGAGGAATATATGAAAAATCACAAGTTTCAATTATGAAGCAATAGATCACAAGAGTTCAATACTATTTCATTACATTTGAAACTCTCTCGAATAATTTGGGATGTTTGCCATCTAAATAAATGTGACAGGTTTAACAAAAGGGCTAGGTGGGTAGAGAGGCACCATATAATGTAGATGGTGAGTTTGGTATGGATTTAAAGGTGGATCCACAAAATCAGGGTAAATTGCCTCAAAGTTTATGTGGCATGCAAGTTCAAGGTTTTACCGTGAGTAATTTTGGACTTTCACTACAAAAGGGTGTTTGCCCAGTATGAAGATTAAAATCTTGCTCAAGTTGTGTGGTGACAAAGTGTTTAGCACATGAGGGATATATAGGTCGAAATAAGGTCGTCTTCAACTACGAGTTCGTCTCAATTATGAAACTTGAGAGAAGTATTTTTCAAAGAAGACATAAAATGGTTGAGACTTGACAATTTCTTTTATAACAGTAGTGAAAGCACTCATTCCTTTTTTTTTTTTTTTTTCATTTTCTATTTTTTTCATTCCCCCAAATGATGATTCAACATTTTTGCTCAAAAATCTTGTTAAGTTTTCAGCTAACATGAACGACCAAAGTAAACACAAGGGTAATCAAAGTGAACACAAAAATGTTTTATTTTTTTATTTTTAAATGATGTGATGAAGAATATGATAAAAATTGATAATGTTTTGTGAAAAACATGTGTGAGATGATATTATGGAATTGATGAATAACAAATGTTTTTTTATTTTTATTTTTTTTATGTAAAATGAGATAATGATGCATGAGCATTTGTATCATGTGTGAGATAGTAGTGAAACTTGATTTTTGTGATGTATGCATGTGCACGATAACAAATGATTTTTTTTGTCTTGTTTTGTTTTTTATATGTATGACTCTGTGAGATGATATGATGCAATTGATGATTTGACATACAAAATAATGCATTAAATTTATTTTTTCTTTTTTTAATTTTTTCATGATGTGATAACAAATATTTTTTATTTTTTTATCTTTTGATGTATGCATGTGTGAGATGATGTGATGCGATTAACAAATAATTTTTTTTTTTTTTTTTTTTAAATGTTATGACTTGATATGCAAAATTAAATAATGATGCATGAATATTTTTTTTATTTTTTTATGATTCATATATGAGATGACTTTATGCAACTAACAAATAATTTTTTTTTTAAATGTTATGACTTGACATGCGAAATTAGATAATGATGCATGAATATTTTTTTATTTTTGTCCTCTTTTGTATGCATATGTGAGATGATATATGCGATGAACAATATTTTTTTTAAAAAAAATGTTAATGTCTTGACATATGCAAAATGGGACAATGCAATGAAAATTTCTTTTTATATGCATGTAAATATGCCTAGACCCTAAATGTATTTAGAAAGAGAAAAAAAAGTATTCACGAGAGAGAAATTTTGTGCTTGCAAGAGACCCCAATGAGTCACAAATTTATGAACGTGAAAAAATGCATGATGCTTACATTCTAGGATATGCCAAAAACTCAAATGAATTCTTTGAGTTTCATATAATGAATGAACCGATATGATCTTATGGAAGTGCATGAAGGTGTCTAAAAATGTCCTACTCATAGATGAGATGTGTATGAATGATGTGTGTTATGCATTTTTGTTATCCAGTTTTTTTTTTTTAATTTATTTATTATTATTATTATTATTATTTAAAAAAAATGAAAGATAATCCTAAACTAAAATTTTAGAAGACAAGACTCAACACTTAATTTCAATGTTATAAAATAACAAATGAAATAACTTAGGTAAAAACACTTCATGCGCCTATACGGGGGCATTTACATCCCCTCGATGGTCGACACTACTCAATCTTAAAGATTTTTTTCATGCGCCTATACGGGGCATTTACATCCCCTCGATGGTCGACACTACTCAATTTTTACATTTATTTATTTTAATTATTTTTTATTTTTTTGTGACAAGAAAATATTTTTAAAAAGATAATAATAATAATGAAACAAGAAAAAAAACAAATACATAGGACCTTTCATGCGCCAATACGGGGGCATTTAAATCCCCTCGAAGGTCGACACTACTAACTCTAATAATGAGTGAAAATTAAAATAAAACTTTTCATGCGCCTGTACGGGACATTGACAGTCCCATTGAAGGTCGACACTACTAAATCTTAAAAATATTTGATTTAAGCTAAATAACACATGACTCTAAGTATGACTACTTAAAACTTTTTTTATTATGTTATTTTTAGATGTAGGAAAGAATCCTACATATATTTTTTAGAAAAAAATATTTTTATCAAAAGAACAAACGTAATAATTTTCTTTTCTTTTTGGAATTTTAGTATTTTGATTTTTTTTTATTTCTTTTTAGAAAAATAAAAATAAAGATTAACTTCAACTAAAAAAAGATGCAACCATAAATGTAATAAAATAAAATGACCTCAGAATCCAATCTACAAATAATTAAAATGAACAAAATTACAAATGATGTGACGGTAAAATTCTAATCCTACGGGATAAAGGCCCCCAAATTAATTCGAATGCTAAGAATTAACAAATGAATTAACTTGAGCGAGAATCTTTCGTGCGCCTATACAGGGGCAATTATATCCCCTTGAAGGTCGACATTACTCGATTCTCAATTCTAATCCTACAAGGTGTAGCCCGGGTAGGAGGCTTGTGGTTGTGTGTGGAATGCATGACAATGAAAAAAAAGAATTGCGATAAATAAGTTAAAAAAAATAAATAGTACATAAATAAAATAAAACAAACCAAACAAAGGACCAACAAATAAAATAAAATTGGATAATAAAAGATAAAATGTAATGACCTGACCCTCTAAAAAAAAGGTCCCCAGTGGAGTCGCCATGCTGTCGCAACGTCATCGCGACGCGGAGCGGCCGACGTCCTCTTTCAAGGGTTTTGTTTTAAAAAACAAAGAGATGGAGTCGCCACCAACCATTTTGGGTGTGATTGGTCACCTTAAAACAAAAGCTGGTCTAAGAAAGCAGAAATTCAAGTTCGGGGATCGGTTGACTGTAGGGAAGGTGTTAGCACCCTACAACACCCGTTAAAACGGTAGCCAAAATTTGTCTTTATTATCCAATTAAATTTATTTAAAATGTCCTTAATTTGAGAAAAGAAAAAAAGAAATAATATTAAAAGAGAATGTCTCAACTAATCTTGCCTTAACTTTAAAATAAAGTAAGGACTCGACTTGTGAGTGGAATTACCCTTCAATTTTGTCATTAGTTGCCTTAATCCCATAACGGGGATTACGCAATAAACAAATATTTTTTGAAAGATTTTTGAAATATTTTTTATTTTTTTAAATTAATTTGAAATTCATTTCAAACCAGTTTAAAACAAAAATAAAATTTCATGTTTTGGAAACCATTTTGAAAGTCAATTTAAAACATTTAAAAGAAAACTAATTCATTTGAAAATATTTTAAAATAAAACAATGATTTGAAATCCAGGTAAATTATAGATTTAGAAATAAATGAAAATCAAAATTTTAAAATTGTTCAAAATCAATTTGACAAAATCATTTAGAAAGGAATTGAAAATTAAATTAAAAATCTTTACTTCAAAAATTTAATTTAGAAATCATTTAGAAAACTTTTAAAAAATGTGCGACTTTATAAATGACACATAGTGGCGTATTTAAAAATTAAAATCAATAGCAAAATGTAATTAAACAAATACAAAATATAATTTAAAAAATATATAAATGAGTCCTAATATAAACCATGCTTGAAATTTCATATAAACCAGGAGGACATAATTGTAATTAAACTTAAAAAAACTTTAAAAATGAAATTGAAATTACATTACCCACGCGTGCGAAGATGATGAAGCCTATTTCTCCAAGCTGCCGCCTGTGTATTCCACCGTTTCTTCACCTTGGAAGTCGCTGATGTCGTTGGATTTGCCGCCGAGGAGCTCCGTCCGCCGCGAGAGGCGCTGCGCTGCTGATGTTTCGTCCGTCCGCCGCGAGAAGTGGTGCGCCGCCGACGGTAATGGTGGTCGGAGATGGTGGTGGGATGAAGGTAGAGAAGATGATGAATATTAGACTCTCGATTTGCGTACCTGTAAAAAATGGAAAAAAAGAAGAAAGAGAAAGTGGAATTTTGAGGGAAAACTTCTTTTTGGTCAAAGAAAAATCAACTTTGACTTCAAAATCACTCTTTTAAACTTCTCTCAAAAACTCTAATTTATCGGTCTCTCTACGACTTTTTCTCTCATCTCCCCCATTATGCTCTCTTTGGTCGGTATTTATAGATCGTTGGAAACTCCCACCAAAGGTAAAAATTGAAGTAAATTTATGATTCGATATTTTTCTCATTCAAAACTGATTTTGACCATAAAATGAACAAATATTTTATACTCATAAATGAATATAAAATTTTAACCCAAAAATGAATTAAATATTTTATACTCATAAATGAATATTAAATTTTAACCCAAAATGAATTAATTATTCTATACTCATAAATGAATATCAAATTTTAATCCAAAATGAATTAAATATTTTATACTCATAAATGAATATCAAATTTTAACCCAAAATGAATTAAATATTTTATACTCATAAATGAATATCAAAATTTTAATCCAAAAATGAATTAAATAATTTATACTCATAAATGAATATCAAATTTTAAATCAAAAAATGAATTAAATAATTTATACTCTTGGGATAGAAATAAATGAATATTAAATTTTAGCCATAAAATGACTTATAAATTTTATACTCATAAAACGCTAATCTTATTTGTCAAATTAGGTAAAAATCATTCCCAAACAATTAAAACATTATTTTTGTTATTTTTCTCCATTTTTCGAAATTAATTAAATACATAATAAAAAGTGAATTTACAACTTAAAAAGACTCAATCAGATATGATAAAAAAAAAATAAGGTAAAAATATTAATAATAAACAAATGCCCGGACCAAATACGGTGTCTACACTAACATGAATGGATGACTCTGAATTCTTACTCCTTCCGGAGGTTAGGAATTCTTTAGACAAAATGGATGGCCGGTCGAAATTGCCCGTGGGATGAAGATCACATACATTCAATGCAATCATGCTACTCTACATGCTGAATTCTCATGCTTCTAGCCTACAGATTCCTCTTTAGCAGACCCCTCTTAGATTAGTTACTCATGGTTTACGAAGAATTGAGGGAGATGGATTGATTGAACATGAATTGAAGAACTCAACAAACCTAGTTGATTGATATATAATTAAATAAAGAACTCAACAAAACAACAAATTGATTAAGGGATGACAGAATGAAGAACTCAATAAACCAATTGATTACTCTTTTAAGAAAGCAATTCATATAATAATTCGTAAACAAACATATGTCAATCCGGAAGCAACAATGAAAGGGAAAAGCAATAAATGATTCAGAACATCATTTAGAGGAAGCATAAATTAAATTGGAAAGCGACAAAGGAAAGCAGTAAAGGAAAGCATTAAAGGAAAGCTGTTAATTGCGTGAGGATCTTCCAAGTCGTGAATCGCCTCGGATTAAGGGGAAGATTAGCTGATCTTCGGGATAAATTCAATCAGAAGAGAAGATGGATCTTCTCTTCTTCCTCTCGAATTATCACACCAAGGGGTTTGTTTCTTCGATCCAACAACCGGAGGAGAAGGATTTCGTCTTCGAGTTCTTCACTATTGAGTTGTGTTTGAATTGAGGGGAATTCAATTGCTTTGATCCTTCATTTAACTCTCTTTATATATCCTCTAGGTGGTTGCAAAAGGCTGCTCAATAATTGTGGATCACCATTCAATTTTGTGAGGTAGTCAAGCTTGACATGTGGCAGCAGCAGGGAGAGTTGACTACTGGAAAAACTCAGTCAACAAAGACTGTTGACTGGAAAAAAATGCAGCAGCAAAGACTGTTTTATTGCGAGCTCCGCAATTTTTCAGCAATGTACATTTTAGCTTCTTTTACATCATTTTGCATCCTTTTTCTTTCCTATTCCAAATAAGCCTTAATTTAGCATCATTTCTCAAATTCTCACATTTAAGCACACATTAAGCTAACTCTTAACAAAAACACTCAAGAATTTCCATGATTTTTAGGTAAATATGACCTTAAATAATGTACTTTTGGAGAGGTAACACACCCCCAAACTTGAGTTATTGCTCGTCCTCGAGCAATATAAAGGCTTACTTTCTCTCTAATTAGCTGCTAACTCTTGTCTTTTAAACTCTACCTACCTGATTTGCTGACTTCCCTAGGTTTACTGTCAAAGGCATTGCTGTCCTGTGACACTCTCCTAGGCTAAAACTAACTTCATACTTTGTCTATTCTGATTACCCTTGTCTTTAAAACCTTCTGTTTTTACTAACTTCCTGTCTTTTGGTTTATCTGCCTATATCATTGAGCTCATTGTGCAGTTATCCCTAAGCTTTCAAATTCTCCCTAATTTTAACTTAGACTCAGTACATGCTTCTAATGTCTTTATTTTTGAATTACCTAGGATTCCTTAAAGTCATGCCAGGCTTAGCACACACGAGTATCAGAGTTCAGTATCCATAGAACAAACTAAGCCCTGGCATTACTGTGTTGGATAGACACTCATCTCCCTTGACATACCTTCAAGCTACAGCCCTGTGTTTAGCAAACTAAGGATCAGAGTTCAATTTCACAGGACATCTAAACACTTAGGCCGTAGCTCTTTGGCACACATTCTTCTTCCTTGGTTTTACTTTTCCTTTTTTTTCTCTTTTGGCAAAGTCTTCTCTTTGAATTGCCTTTTGATGCAGTGCCCTTTGTGGGTTACACAACTGGCCCTGATTACTCAACATCCTTAGAGAGAGACAATACACTTTACTTTTCTTTTGCTTTCTTATTCATTTTTTTTTTAGAAGAAGAATGCCTATTTTTCAAAGGAGAGAGGAGTGTTCCTAGGCCTAGAGGTTGCCTCCCCCAAACTTAAACTTCTCATTGTCCTCAATGAGAGTCTGAGGTGGCACACCCCCAAACTTATCTTAGAAGCATCTAGTCTAAATAAAAACCAGACAGACTTAAAACTCCTAGGGATGGAATGACCCGCATAGTGCATATAACTCAACAGCAGAAATTTACTAAAACCAACATGGTAAGGTCTAACAGAGGTACATGCTCAGAAATTCATGAAGCTAATTAGAACTAACAAAGGTGTACTTGACACTCATCTAGCATGCTCAATAGACAGACTACCTATGGACATCAGTAATGCAGCCAAATCATGAGATTTAAAGACAGACAACCCATCAAAAAGTCACACACCAACATGTTTAAACTAACAAAATATTGCGGTGTCCGCAAAGAATTCGAAATGATTCCAACAGAGCAGTTTTAACTGTGATCAAGGCTCCTAGCATGCGATATTCGTTCATAAACAACTACAGAAAATAGCAAAATTATCTAAGCTACCTAATCATACGACATTAAACTAGACAAAGCTACTCTACTTAGGCAAATTAAGAATTTAAAACAGAACAAACAGTTGATATTGGTGGGGTAACAGGTCACAAAAAAGCAGATTTTTTTCTTGTTTTTGACAGGAATAAAAAATACTCCCTCGAATGCCGTTTAAAAATCTCCAATTGCCACGTTCTTTTTAGGCTTCGGATAAAAGGAAGACTGAGAGTTTCACATCTCCCTCCTCATAGTAGTGCTTCAATCTAGCACCATTCACCATGAACGGCTGTCCTTGTTCCAGATTTCGAATTTCAATTGCACCATGAACAAACACATTAGTAATCACAAAAGGACCGGACCAACGAGACTTTAATTTGCCAGGAAACAATTTCAATCGTGAGTTAAACAATAGAACATGCTGGCCCTTTTTAAAGTCCTTAATCCTAAGTCTACTATCATGCCAAATTTTAGTCTTTTCCTTATACATTTTAGCATTTTCATATGACATGTGTCTTAGTTCATCTAACTCATGCAATTGTAGAGACCGCAATGTTCCCGCATCGGTTATGCAAAAATTCAACTCTTTTAAAGCCCAAAAAGCTTTGTTTTCTAATTCAAGGGGAAGATGACATGTTTTTCCATAAACTAGCCTATAGGGGGACATTCCTAAAGGTGTTTTATATGCAGTTCTATATGCCCACAGTGCATCATCAATTCATACTAAACGACTATGATTGTTGGTACATAATAAATATTTCATTCCCAAAATAAACTACTCCTAACATACGAAATCTAAGCAAAGCATGATAAAATCCTAATTTAAGAGTTTAGGGATCAGAAATCTCCCTTGTCAATCTGCCTCATATGTATATTTTTCAATGTTTCGAGGCATCACTTCTGCTCCTTTAAGATACTTAAGTCTTGATTTACGGGGTCGGACATTCTGCCACACCTTGAAATTGTTGATTCTTTCAAAGAGACTGCATGTTATAACATCCCAAGGTTTGTACTTTATGTGCGTTGGTACAACATAGGTTTGATGCGATGAGAGTTATTTTTCTGGCACATCTCTTTCTAACTCCTTCAGCTGGAGCATTTGTGGTGGTGGTGGCTCAGCTCTTTCATTGGTGGAGAAGCTTGCTGCAACCTCAAACATTTCAAATTCTTGTTCCTCAAGCAGCACATTAGTCTCTTTGGCCTCATCCTGCACAATTTCATTTTTCTCAACTTTCACCAACTCCCCCAATTCATATGAAGATTCCATTGGTTCACTCTTCTTAGATTCGAAGGTAACAAAGGAGTCATCATCATAAAAATCAAACATTTGAGGGTATGGTGGTGGTGACACATAGGTAGGCAAATCAGGTTGCCTAGGGGGAGGCCTAGATATTTCTTCTGGTTCCTCAATGATAGGTTCCAGCCTCACCCTTGTTGTGCTTGGTTGTATTTGATCAAGGTTAGGCAGAGAATCCAGTGGAGCACTAGACTCTTCATTCTCTACTCTCTTTGGTGTTTCTCTGCTACTCATCACCAATGGCCTTCCACTCCGTAGTTCAATAGCTTGAACTTGTTCCTTACCATCTCTTCTTGGAAATTCAGTGTCTGCAGGCAGTCTGCCTTGGGGCCTATTCTTCAGCTCGTCTGCCAACTGCCCGATTTGAGTCTCTAAGCTTCTCAAGGTTGCTTGCTGGCTCTGCAAAGTTGCATCATTCTTTGCTATGTATTCCTTCAGCAAGTTCTCCACTGATGTTCCCATCGGTTGGTTGTTGACATATTGTTCCTGATATGGGGGTTGACTAGTTTGTTAGTGTTGAGTGAAACCAAGTGGTCCACTCGGTCTTGATTGATTTTGCGTTTGGCTTGTGCTTTGTTGTCCACCCCAAGAGAGATTTGGGTGGTTTCTCCAACCAGGGTTATATGTATTTGAATAGGGGTTGTTCCTTGGTTGTTGTTGACTTCCAACATAGCACACCGAATATGGATTAACAGGGCAATAGTCATACATATGCCCTTCCCCACAGAATCAACAAACTAGTGACTCACCTTGGTTGGCTATTGCTGTGCTTGTTGAAACAGCTGCCACTGTGTTGACACTTTGTTGAATATTGGGTTGAGTCATTTGCTTCACCAGGTTGGTCAGAGCATTGATCTGGCTGCTCATTGCGCTGAGTGCATCCATGTCTTGAGCCTTCCTTCTGTTTGGCTCCACAGGATCGTCTAACCATTGACAATGTGATGTTGAGATTTTCTCCAAAATCTCATAGGCTTCGTTATAGCTCTTTGATAGCATCGAACCTCCAACTGAGGAATTCAAGACTTGCCTCGTGCTGGGTGTTAAGTCTCTGAAAGTGACTTATTTAGGACCCATTTAGCTTAAGAAGATGTACACTTTTAGGTGTTTTTGATAGCATTTAGCCTAAACCTATGCTTAAATATGAGAATTAGAAGAAGGTAGCTAAATTAGGACTTATGTACAATAGGAAAGAAAAGGGTTAAAAACCGAAGGAAAAGAATGAAAAAAAACTGCATTGCGACAGCATTGCGAAAACATTGCTGAAGCCGCAATTATTCAAGTGAAAACCGTAAGTTGACTGATCTTTTTCCGTTAAATTCCGTGATTTCAGGGATTCGTTCTTTCTCCTCCATCCATTCTGATATACGACGTTGAAGATTGATGGTTCTCCTTGGCCCAAACGCACCTGCAAACTACTATAAAAGGGGGTCAAAGTCGGAGGTTCAAACATCATCCGAAAGCGTAGAAGTCTTCTCGCAGTCCATCTTTTCTCCTAGTTTTCCTTTGCCGTCTGCTGGTTTGCGAAGCTCAGCTGTTGGAATCGATAATCTGATAGGAAGGAGAGGAGATTCTTCTTCTCTCCCGATTGGATTCATCCAAGCAAGGCTGACCTTTCTCATCCTTCATTCGAGACGGCTGCAACGAGATTTCGAGCTGTTTTATTGCTTTCTGTTCTTCATTTCTACTTTACAAACTCTGTCTTGTGTTGTTTCTGTTCTAGTGGTTCATTCAGTTCATTTCGTTGTGTTCTGTCTTGCTGTTCTTTACTTTAAGTATCTTTTATATTCATTCAAACAATCAATTAATCAAACGCAAAGTTCAGTATTTCACAGTTTCGTTCCTTTACATTCTACTGCTTTCCTTTACTGTCTTAAGCACATTTCCCTTCTAAGCATGTCTGTTTTATCTTTTAGTTCTGTTTTCCCTATATCCATGAGTAACTAAGTCACTTAGGGGCATGCTAATGACAACTCCATAGGCTAAAAAACGTGAATCAAGCATGTAGGATAGCTCTCGAACATTGATTGTATGTAAGCTTCATCCCACGGGCAATTTCGATTGGCCATCCATTTTGTCCAAAGAACTCCTAACCTCTGGAAGGAGTAAGAGTTCAGAGTCATATTATCATGCTAGCCTTTCAAGGTAACCAGGAAACGGCCTAGGAATAGGCGTTTCCCTAGTACAAACCATATCTTTCTGCCTTAACAAGATGCTTAAGACCTTACTTTGAGTTGAGTAAACTAAAGAATCTAATGCATGGAATCGGACGATACATGAGATTGAGATAGTTTGATGCATAGAGAGTAGATCCAGTGCTTGAGAATCGTATAAAAATGCCTATAGGATAGTCATTAGTAGCCCTTAATTCACCCATTTACACACTTTCGCTGTTATTGTAATTGCGGTAGAATTGCGGTCTCCGCAATTCCGTCTAAGTTTCCATTCTGTTTCGCTGTCTTTGCATTCATTTATTAATTTCGTTTCTTTTCATTTTAGTTTAGCTTTGACTTGTTCTTGTTTATGTTACTACCGTTTACACATTCAGCAAAAATTAGACAATTAAAAACCAATTTTACCCCATCAAATCCACCCCTTCTTTCTTAACAAAACACTTCGCGAATAGCTAAAAATAAGTCTCTGTGGGAAAACGAATGAAATATACTTACTACTTGCTATAAGATCATGTATGCTTGCATGTTCTGAGTGCTCTATCTCTTTTATTGCCTAATTATTTCAGCACATTGAGCACGCAACAAGTTTTTGGCGCCGCTGCCGGGGACTTATTTAAGTGAAAACGAAGTTAGTTAAGTTTGAAACACCAAGTTATTTTCCATTGAAACTGATCCATTTTCATTTCTTTTTCAGGTACCATTTGGGTTAGTTTATGAATGAACCTCCAAGTAGTGATCTAGAGTTCAACCCTGAGCCCGAGAGATTACTTAGAGCTAGGAATAGAGCCAAGAAACGCCTCTTTAAACAACCTTCATTACCTCCATTAATTGCTGAAACCGCAAGGTTACCGCAATCTCCTCAAGAAGAAATGGATAGAAGAGATCAAAACCTGGTGCCTGTCACTCGCAATCCCATCGAAATAGCGAATGATAAGGATAGCGCCATACTTTCTTACCTAGTACCTATGCCTGGGGAGCTGAACCCCAGCATAATCCGTCCTGAGATCACTGCCAACTCATTCGAGTTAAAGCCAGTGATGTTCCAAATGTTGTCCACTGTGGGACAATTCTTTGGAATAGAAAATGAGGACCCCCACAACCATCTTAGAAACTTCCTAGGAGTTAGTGACACATTCCTGATCCCTGGAGTTTCCCAAGAAGCCTTGAGGCTATATCTGTTCCCTTACTCTCTGAGGGACAAAGCCAAAACGTGGTTAAACTCATTACCCTCTGGATCTGTCCTCAATTGGACAGACTTAGCAGAAAAATTCCTAGTCAAATATTTCCCACCAGATAGGAATTCCACCTTTCGTGATGATATCATCAAATTCAAACAAGCTCCAAGTGAGTCTCTTCACGAAGCTTGGACAAGATTCAAAGACCTTCTCATTAAATGTCCACACCATGGCATTCCATGGTGTATCCAAATAGAAGTCTTTTTCAAAGGATGCAACCCCAGCACCAGACAAGTTCTAAATTCATCTGCTGGTGGTTCCATGTTGTCCAAGAGTTACAACGAAGCTTATGAGATCCTGGAGAAGATCTCAACATCTCACTGTAGGTGGTCAGATGATCCAGTCGAGCCAACTAGAGCTCAAGACAAGGATGCTCTTAGCGCCATGAGCACCCAAATAAACGCCCTGACCAACCTAGTTAAGCAAATGGCTCAGGCCAATCTCCAAACCAGTGCCAATACCGCCACAGCCATGTCAATGGGCACCCAACCAAGTCAAGGCGAGGCACTTATCTGTGGATTCTGTGGGGAAGGGCACCCATATGAATACTGCCCTGGGAATCCATCCTCAGTCTGCTATGTAGGAAGCCAACAGCAGCCTAGGAATAACCCCTATTCACAAACTTACAACCCTGGTTGGAGGAACCACCCAAACCTGTCATGGGGTGGCCAACAAAATGCTAACCAAAATCCTAACCAGCCTAGACCGAGTGGAACACCTGGTTTCACTCCCCAACATAGCCAATCAATGTATCAAAAACCTTACAACCAACCTGTAGGATCTTCTGTAGAAAACTTACTCAAGGAATACATAGCTAAGAATGATGCTACTCTTCAAAGCCAGCAAGCTACTCTTAGGAGCCTAGAGAACCAAATAGGCCAATTGGCCAATAAACTCAAGAGTAGGCCCCAAGGTAGACTTCCTGCTGACACCGAGGTGCCAAGGAGAGATGGTAAAGAACAAGTTCAAGCAATTGAACTTAGAAGTGGTAGACCCTTGGTGAGCAACACAAAGGACACACCAAAGAGAGTAGAGAACACTGAGTCTAGTGCTCCACTGGAGTCTCTGCCAACCCAAGGTCCACCACCAACAAGCACATCAGGAGCCAGGCTAGAGCCAATTATTGAGGAGATAGAAGAAATTCCAAGGCCTCCTCCAATCCTAAGGCGACCTGACGTGCCTGCATATGTGCCACCACCTCCATATCCTCGAAGGCTTAAGAAGAAACAAGAACAGGAAGTGCACTTTAACAAATTTCTTGAAATTCTTAAGCAAGTGCATGTCAACATTCCTTTTGTAGAAGTTTTACAGTCTATGCCTTCCTATGTAAAGTTTTTGAAGGACATTATTACTAACAAAAAAATAATTGGTGAGTTTGAAACAGTAAACCTCACTGAGGAGTGCAGTGCCATACTCCAAAACAAGTTGCCCAAGAAGGAGAAGGATCCTGGTTCCTTCACCTTACCTGTAGAACTTGGAGGCAAGCACGTGGGCAGAGCGCTTTGTGACCTGGGCGCCAGCATAAACCTCATGCCCCTATCACTATTCCGCCAGCTAGGAATAGGAGAAGCACGTCCAACCACTGTCACTTTACAACTAGCAGACAGATCCATTGCATACCCTGAAGGTAAGATTGAGGATATTCTAGTGAAAGTTGACAAATTTATTTTCCTTGCAGATTTCATTATCCTGGATTATGAAGCAGACAAGGAGGTCCCCATCCTGCTAGGTAGACCATTTCTAGCCACAGGTAGGGCACTAATAGATGTTCAAAAAGGTGAGCTCACTATGAGGGTTCATGATGAAGAAGTGAAATTTAGTGTTTATAAAGCCTTAAGGTACCCCTCTGATTCTGAGTCTTGTGCTAGCATAGATATTGTTGACTCACTAATGGAAGAACAATTAGAGCATGTACTATTAACTAAGCATGCTAATGAATATGTACAATTAGATGTAGCTGACTTAAATGTTTCTGAAATAATGGATATGCCTGTAGATAAACCACAACATGTATGTATGAATATAGACCTAACTGATAGATCATTAAATCCTTTAAAGCCATCCATTGAGCATCCACCTGTTTTAGAACTAAAACCACTACCCACTCACCTCAAGTATGCATATTTAGGGAGTAATGAAACTCTGCCTGTTATCATTTCTTCTAAATTAAGTGAAAAACATGAGGTTGAACTGATTTTACTGCTTAAGCAACATAGAAAGGCTATTGCATGGACTATTGCTGATATTAGAGGCATTAGCCCTTCTTATTGCATGCATAAGATTATACTAGAGGAAGAGCACACACCTAGAGTAGATCATCAACGTAGGCTGAATCCCTCTATGAAAGAGGTAGTTAAGAAAGAAATAATAAAATGGTTAGATGCTGGTGTGATCTTCCCCATAGCTAGTAGTCAGTGGGTAAGCCCTATACAGTGTGTACCTAAAAAAGGGTGGGATGACTGTGGTAGTCAATGAGAACAACGAACTGATTCCAACCAGGACTGTCACGGGGTGGAGAGTATGTATGGATTATAGGAAGCTCAATAAAGAAACTAAAAAAGACCACTTCCCTCTACCATTCATTGACCAGATGCTAGACAGAATAGCTGGTAGAGCCTACTATTGTTTCTTAGACGGTTATTCAGGGTATAACCAGATCACTATAGACCCCAAAGACCAAGAAAAGACTACCTTCACTTGCCCTTTTGGAACATTTGCCTTTCGCAGAATGCCTTTTGGCTTATGCAATGCACCGGCAACATTCCAAAGGTGCATGTTGGCAATCTTTTCTGACTTGGATGAGTCCATGATAGAAATATTCATGGATGATTTCTCAGTCTTTGGGGATTCATTTACAAACTGTCTAGAAAATTTAGGACAAGTCCTAACCAGATGTGAAGAGACCAACTTAGTCCTTAATTGGGAGAAGTGTCATTTCATGGTGGACGAGGGGATTGTCCTAGGTCATAGAGTGTCGAGGGCAGGTGTAGAAGTTGACCGAGCCAAAATTGAGATCATAGAGAAGTTGGTAGAGCCTCAGAATGTCAAGGCCATTAGAAGTTTCTTAGGGCATGCTGGCTTCTACAGAAGGTTCATTAAGGACTTTTCTAAGATAGCCAAGCCTCTGTGTGAGCTTCTAGAATTAAATAGGCCATTCATCTTCTCTAAGGAATGTGTAGTAGCTTGGACCACCCTTAAGAAAGCACTAGTCACAACCCCTATCATAGTAGGACCAAATTGGGATCTTCCCTTTGAGATGTTATGTGATGCCAGTGAATATGCTGTAGGAGTGATGTTAGGACAGAAGATTGACAAGCTAACACACCCTGTCTATTATGCTAGTAAAACCTTGAATGAGGCTCAATGTAATTATACAACTACTGAGAAAGAGATGCTTGCTGTAGTGTTTGCTTGCGAAAAATTTAGAAACTATATTGTAGGCACTAGGACAATTGTGTACACTGACCATTCTGCCTTGAAGTATCTTATGAGGAAGGCTGATGCTAAGCCTAGGTTGATTAGGTGGGTACTGCTGCTGCAAGAGTTTGATTTGGACATTCGAGACAAGAAGGGATGTGAAAATGTGGTTGCGGATCACCTGTCTCGATTGCAGCACAATTGCAAAAAAATTGCGGACCCCGCAATTTCTGATGCTTTTATTGATGAACATGTCTTTGCTTTGACTCATCGTGATAACGATGAGGAACCTTGGTTTGCTGACATTGCTAATTTCCGTGCATCACAGGTTTTACCAGTTTTTAAGGGAGGACAAGAGAAGAGGAGGTTCCTTCATGAAGCAAGGAAATTCATATGGGATGACCCCACACTTTACAGAACCTGTGCTGACGGCTTACTAAGGAAGTGTGTTTCAGCTGCTGAGGCGAAGTCTGTGCTGCAGCACTGCCACACAGCTCCTTATGGTGGACACTTTGGTGGCCAAAGAACAGCTGCAAAGGTATTTCAGAGTGGCTACTATTGGCCAACAATCTTCAAAGATGCCTACAACTATGCCCACAGCTGTGATGAATGCCAAAGGACAGGTAACCTCAGTCGCAAGGATGAAATGCCTCTCACTTACATCCTAGAGTTGGAACTCTTTGATGTGTGGGGCATTGATTTCATGGGGCCATTCCCTCCATCATCAGGTAACCTTTACATCCTTGTAGCAGTAGACTATGTGTCTAAGTGGGTAGAGGCCATAGCATGTCCTAGTAATGATGCCAAAACGGTCATAAAATTCTTGCATAGGCATATTTTCACTAGGTTTGGAACACCCCGAGCTATCATTAGTGATGAAGGGACGCATTTCATTAATAAAGCCATGGAGAGAGTGTTGGCTAAGTATAACATTAGACATAGAGTAGCCACTCCCTACCACCCACACTCGAATGGACAAGCTGAAATTTCCAATAGGGAGATAAAAAACATCCTAGAAAAGGTGGTCAAACCAAATAGGAAGGACTGGTCATTTAAGCTTGAGGATGCGCTTTGGGCTTATAGAACATCATACAAAACACCCCTAGGTATGTCTCCCTATAGGTTGGTATATGGCAAGGCTTGTCACTTGCCATTCGAGTTAGAAATTAAGGCATTTTGGGCATTAAAAGAGCTGAACTACTGCGTGACTGATGCAGGGACATTACGGTCTTTGCAATTACATGAGCTTGATGAGCTCAGGCATATGTCTTATGAAAATGCCAAAATGTATAAAGAAAAGACCAAAATATGGCACGACAGTAGACTTAGGATCAAAGACTTTAGGAAAGGCCAACTTGTCCTATTATTTAACTCACGACTGAAATTGTTTCCAGGCAAACTAAAGTCTAGATGGTCAGGTCCATTTGTCATTACTAATGTGTTTGTTCATGGTGCAATAGAGATAAAGAACTTGCAGCAAGGTCATCCATTTATGGTCAATGGGGCGAGGTTGAAGCACTACTATGAGGAAGGAGATGTGAAGACTCTCTCGGCCTTCCTCTTGAATGAAGCATGAAATTAAGAACGAGAGAGAACGAGTGGTTACTGTGCTCGTTTAGTCAAGGCTAATGCCTTAGTTTATTTTTTGCACTTTTTCCGGTTATCATTTGTACATATGTTGGTGTGATTTTAATTAAGTATTTAATGTTTGTTTTATTTATTTTTGCAGAGAATCAAGAGAGGGGATAAAGGAGATTAAATCCAGCCAAAGAAATCAAGAAGATGTTGAGCCAAATCGAAGATACGGTTGAGCAAAAATTGCAATTTAAATGAAAAAAAATCTCCAACGGGCCTTAAAGATTGCGCAGGAATTGCGGGATCCGCAAAAATATAGCCGTTGGGATTTTTTTTTCCGTTTTCTTTATATCCGTTGGAAGGCGCGAGGATCTGTACGTCTCTCTCATCATCTGATCTTCGAGCAAGCTGCGATTCTCTTCATCTTTGATTCTTCTTTCCAAATCTCCAAGATCCAACAATGGTACTCACAAGGGCTGAAAGATCTGCGGCCAAGAAAAGGGCTGATGAAGCTGAAACGGCTGCGAGGGAAGCACTTCTTGCCCTCGCAGATGCTGGTGCTGCACGCACCGAACGTCTTCCCAAACTTCCGATCCGTAGGAAGAAGTGGAGGGTTGTCACAGAAATCCCTGCTGGACCTTCTGAACCAGCGGGCACACCCAAGAAGCGCCGGTGGAGTGTCGAGATGGCCGCCGAACCAAGCAAAGCAAAGACTCCCTCTGTGGAGAGTCAAGAAACGGATCGGGCGTCTCACGAGTCGACCAAGAAGGGTTCGTCGCCATCTGCATCACCTGCGCACAGCCCCTCACCATCTGAACCAGTGCAAAGCCCAGGGCTCGCTTCATCGCCGCCTGCACAGAGCCCTGAGTTGTCTTCATCACCTCAGAGTTCTGCACAGACACCTACATCAGCGCAGACCTCCACGCCGTCGCACACTTCCCCACGGCCTGACCCTGAATTCCCATATGGGGAGTACCAAGAATCCACGCAGGGCAGTGGGGAAGGTGAGGAAGACGAGGTCTTCTCGCCTGTGAGGGAAGCTAGCCCAGAGAGTCCTGCACAGCAGGATGATTCCATGGAGGAGACATTGGGGGCGTGCCTCCAACAGATCACCATCAAGGCAGCGCTCAAGAAAAAGAAGAAGGCCAAGATTCTCAAAGCCAAGCGGTCCAAGAAGCTGAAAAAGAAGAAGGCTAAGAAGGCGCCTTCATCAGAGAAGGAGAGCACTGAGCCATCGCTCAAAAGACTCAAGGTTGAGGCTGCAGAGTCAGCCAAGCCAGCAGACAAAAGGAAGGCCAAGCTTTACCCTGAAGATGAGCCTCAGTCAGTGAGGTACGTGTCTTCTGACGCTGAGTCTAGAGGCATGGAGCTGAGGAAACGAGAGCTGCTGCACGAGAAGGGCTTCCTCGACAGACCAGCTGACCTGCCGCAGTTCTTGCGCGCAGGAATTATAAATCACAGCTGGGAAGAGTTGTGCAGGCCACCTAATCCAGCTTACACGAATATGGTATACGACTTCTACGCCAACCTGCGAAACTCTGAGGAGGGGCTTTCTGTGGTTAGGGGAGTAGAGGTGGACTACTCAGCAAAAGCCATCAATAAAGCTTATGGCCTCAAGGGCCAAAGACATACTGACTATGCGAGGATCGTTGATGAGCCTACTGAGGCAGTGCTGGAAGAGGCCATTCGAACCATTGGCCAGCCTGAAGCAGCGTGGACTGTATCACGCAATGGGAAGCACACCCTCATGAGTGCCAATCTCACAGCAAAGGCAGCTGTATGGTTTGCCTTTGTAAGGAGGAAGTTGTCCCCTGTGACCCATGAGACGACCATCAACCAGAGCAGATCGCTGCTGGTCTATGCCATCATGCGAGGTCTCACGGTCAACGTGGGTGAAATCATGTCAGCCGCCATTGCTGAGTGCGCCAAAAAAGGTAAGGGACCATTGTTTTTCCCTAACACCATAACCAAACTATGTTTGCTTGCAGGAGTCCCCATTGAGCGAATGGAGCAGCAGATGGCTTACACAGGCCACTTGGAGCTGCCTGCTAGCTTGAGGCTGAAGAGGAAGGGGAATATGGAGTTCGAACTGGATAGGCTGGCTGCTGATCAGTCACTATCCATGGCATGCCTGATGGATATGCAAAGGAGGATGGCTCAATGGGCCACTTACGCGCAGGCACGGGACAAGGAGGTTGCAGACCAACTTGGGTGCATCTTCCCTGACTTCCCTACAAATCTCCTGACTCCATGGGTGCCCCCACGACCACGACAACCTGATGAAGATGAAGACACTTGAGTGCTGGTTTGAATTGCACTGAAGGGAGTATTGTTGTCCCTTAGAAAAAAAAAACAAAATCTGCTTTCTGATAGACTATGTGAATTATGTTGTTTTTCGTACACTTTTGATCTGTTTTAGATGCTTAGTTTTATGTTTTTTCTTGCTTAGTATAGTCTGATGATAGTTGACTAGGTAGGTTAGTTTTGTTTTATTTTTAGAGAGCTCGAATGACTGGAAAAAGCATGCTTAGGGGCCTTAATCACTGTTATATCTGCCCTGGTTTGATTGCGAAATAATTGCGGTACCCGCAATTTTTATTACTGAAAGCATGTTTTGGACTGTCTGTTTAGCTAAGTTGTGATCTGTTTAAATTCCATCTTTTGCTGCTATCATGAATACCATATATAGCTTATCTAAACGCATGCTGGATGAGTGTCATAAGACACCCTTTGCTAGTTTAAATCAACCTCTAAAAAGCTCAGCATGCACAGCTTTAAGCCCTTATCTGCCTGTTTTTTATTATTTCTGCTGCTGTGATATTTGCCGTTTGAATGTCTTGTCTATGCCTAGGGCTTTAGATTCTCTTTGTTTTACCTTAGACTAGATGCTTCTAGGATAGTTTGGGGGTGTGCCACCTCAGACACTCATTGGGGACAATGAGTAGTTGAAGTTTGGGGGAGGCCACCCTAGGCCTAGGAACATTCCTCTCTCCCTTAGAAACATAAGCATTCTTCTTCTCCTTTACAAAAAATGATGAACGAAAAAAAGAAAAAAAAAAAAAAAAAAAGAAAAAATTGAAATAAAGAGGGGGGTTTCTCTTAGGTTGCTAAATAATCAGTGCCAAGTGTGTGACCCACAAGTGGCATTGCATCAAAAGGCAACCAGAGGCGAGGCCCCACCTAAGTAAGAAAAAGGATAAAGAGTAGGGAAGAAGAATGTACACCTAGGAGTTATAACGTTGTGGCTTAGATGTCCTATTTAAAAAGCACTCTGATCCTCAATTAGCTAAGCACAAAGTTGTAACTTGTAGGGTTGTTTAGGGAGATGAGTGTTTATCCAATGTAGTGATGCCAGGGTTTAGGTTGTTCTTTAAAAGTACTACTGTTACCGTTAATACTAAGACTTGCATGACTCTAAGGAATCCTAGGCACATTAAAAATAAAGCTAGAAGCATGTACTGAGTCTGAGGTAAAGCTAGGCAGAATTTGAAACTTTAGGGATAGTGGCATGATATGACAAAAGCAAGAAGATCAGTTGTAGGGAGTTAATGGAAACAGATGGAGTGTTAGGCAGGCGAAGTCAGAAGAAGCTAGATAAGAGGGTAGTTTTAAGCTTAGAAGTGTGTCACAGGACAGCAGTGCTATAGATAGGGATATAGAGGAGTCAGTAAGTGGTTAAAGAAGAAGAAACAGCAGCCTAGGTAAGTCCTTAGTGTGCTTGAGGACAAGCAAAACCTTAAGTTTGGGGGTGTGTTAAGTCTCTGAAAGTGACTTATTTAGGACCCATTTAGCTTAAGAAGATGTACACTTTTAGGTGTTTTTGATAGCATTTAGCCTAAACCTATGCTTAAATATGAGAATTAGAAGAAGGTAGCTAAATTAGGACTTATGTACAATAGGAAAGAAAAGGGTTAAAAACCGAAGGAAAAGAATGAAAAAAAACTGCATTGCGACAGCATTGCGAAAACATTGCTGAAGCCGCAATTATTCAAGTGAAAACCGTAAGTTGACTGATCTTTTTCTGTTAAATTCCGTGATTTCAGGGATTCGTTCTTTCTCCTCCATCCATTCTGATATACGACGTTGAAGATTGATGGTTCTCCTTGGCCCAAACGCACCTGCAAACTACTATAAAAGGGGGTCAAAGTCGGAGGTTCAAACATCATCCGAAAGCGTAGAAGTCTTCTCGCAGTCCATCTTTTCTCCTAGTTTTCCTTTGCCGTCTGCTGGTTTGCGAAGCTCAGCTGTTGGAATCGATAATCTGATAGGAAGGAGAGGAGATTCTTCTTCTCTCCCGATTGGATTCATCCAAGCAAGGCTGACCTTTCTCATCCTTCATTCGAGACGGCTGCAACGAGATTTCGAGCTGTTTTATTGCTTTCTGTTCTTCATTTCTACTTTACAAACTCTGTCTTGTGTTGTTTCTGTTCTAGTGGTTCATTCAGTTCATTTCGTTGTGTTCTGTCTTGCTGTTCTTTACTTTAAGTATCTTTTATATTCATTCAAACAATCAATTAATCAAACGCAAAGTTCAGTATTTCACAGTTTCGTTCCTTTACATTCTACTGTTTTCCTTTACTGTCTTAAGCACATTTCCCTTCTAAGCATGTCTGTTTTATCTTTTAGTTCTGTTTTCCCTATATCCATGAGTAACTAAGTCACTTAGGGGCATGCTAATGACAACTCCATAGGCTAAAAAACGTGAATCAAGCATGTAGGATAGCTCTCGAACATTGATTGTATGTAAGCTTCATCCCACGGGCAATTTCGATTGGCCATCCATTTTGTCCAAAGAACTCCTAACCTCTGGAAGGAGTAAGAGTTCAGAGTCATATTATCATGCTAGCCTTTCAAGGTAACCAGGAAACGGCCTAGGAATAGGCGTTTCCCTAGTACAAACCATATCTTTCTGCCTTAACAAGATGCTTAAGACCTTACTTTGAGTTGAGTAAACTAAAGAATCTAATGCATGGAATCGGACGATACATGAGATTGAGATAGTTTGATGCATAGAGAGTAGATCCAGTGCTTGAGAATCGTATAAAAATGCCTATAGGATAGTCATTAGTAGCCCTTAATTCACCCATTTACACACTTTCGCTGTTATTGTAATTGCGGTAGAATTGCGGTCTCCGCAATTCCGTCTAAGTTTCCATTCTGTTTCGCTGTCTTTGCATTCATTTATTAATTTCGTTTCTTTTCATTTTAGTTTAGCTTTGACTTGTTCTTGTTTATGTTACTACCCTTTACACATTCAGCAAAAATTAGACAATTAAAAACCAATTTTACCCCATCAAATCCACCCCTTCTTTCTTAACAAAACACTTCGCGAATAGCTAAAAATAAGTCTCTGTGGGAAAACGAATGAAATATACTTACTACTTGCTATAAGATCATGTATGCTTGCATGTTCTGAGTGCTCTATCTCTTTTATTGCCTAATTATTTCAACACATTGAGCACGCAACACTAGGGTTGCATCCTTTGAAGAATACTTCAATCTGGATACACCATGGAATGCCATGGCGTGGACATTTGAGTAGAAGATCTTTGAATCTGGTCCAAGCTTCATGTAGAGATTCATTCTCAGCTTGCTTGAACTTGATGATGTCAACACGAAAGTTAGAGTTCCTATCTGGAGGGAAATACTTTACCAGGAACTTCTCAGCTAGGTCTGTCCAATTGACAATTGATCTAGAGGGGAAGGAATTCAACCATGTCTTGGCTTTGTCTCTCAATGAATAAGGACACAGGTACAATCGCAAAGCCTCTTGAGATACTCCTGGAATGACAAAGGTGTCACTCACTCCCAGGAAGTTCCTCAAGTGATTGTGGGGGTCTTCATTCTCCACTCCGAAGAATTGTCCAACTGTGGACAGCATTTGAAACATGACATGTTTTAATTCGAATGAGTGAGCTGTAATCTCGGGGCGTATGATGCTCGGATTAAGCTCCTCAGGCATTGGTACAAGGTATGATAGAATAGCACTATCCTTATCATTCACAATTTCAATGGGGTTGCGAATGATAGGTGCTTGATTTGGTGCTTCTTCTGCTCTTTCCATTTCAGCTTGTTGTGGTTCAAATTGTACTGACTCTGCGTGGTCAACAATGTGCTGAAGTACAGGTTGCTTTTGCTGTTTAAAAAGGCGTTTCTTAATTTTATTTCTGGTCCTTAGAGTTCTTTCAGGCTTAGGATCAAATTCTAGATTGTGATTTGGAAACTCATTCATAAACCAGCTTTGTTGGTACCTGTAAATGCAAAAGATTAGCTCCAATATATTAAGTTCTCCTAAAATAACACAAATCGTGTTTACTAAACAAAATCCCCGGCAGCGGCGCCAAAAACTTGTTGCGCGCTCAGTGTGTATATAAAATGTAAATGCGAAGAGCGCTAAGATCATGCAAGCATACATGGTCTGCAGCAAGTGATAAATATAATTTAATTCGTTTTCCCACAGAGATTAAGTTTAGTGACTAACGATTTGGTGTGTTAGATTAGATAAGGTAACTTAAATTGGATAGATTTTGGGTTGAGGTACAGGAATATAAAAGATGCAAGAAGAATGTAAACATAAATGCAAAGCTAGCAAAGAGGTAAAGTCATAATGTGGAAAAGTAGAATTGCGGTTCTTGCAATAATCTAGCAATAAATTAGCAACGATTCTAATGTAAAGTAAGGCAGCAAGATCGACTTAAGAATCCTCTATAGGCATTTAACTATGATCATTCAACAGTAGATTAACATCTCATGCATCGTCTTAGCTAGTTCTCATGCATTGTCCGATTACATGCATTAGTTTCTTAGATTACTTCTGTCCAAGTAAAGCTAACAACCTAATCATAAACACATGCTAATAAACGTGCTAGGAGAACGCCTATTCCTAGGTCATTTTCTGATTACCATAAAAGGCTAACATGAATGGATGACTCTGAATTCTTACTCCTTCCGGAGGTTAGGAATTCTTTAGACAAAATGGATGGCCGGTCGGAATTGCCCGTGGGATGAAGATCACATACATTCAATGCAATCATGCTACTCTACATGCTGAATTCTCATGCTTCTAGCCTACAGATTCCTCTTTAGCAGACCTCTCTTAGATTAGTTACTCATGGTTTACGAAGAACTGAGGGAGATGGATTGATTGAACATGAATTGAAGAACTCAACAAACCTAGTTGATTGATATATAATTAAATAAAGAACTCAACAAAACAACAAATTGATTAAGGGATGACAGAATGAAGAACTCAATAAACCAATTGATTACTCTTTTAAGAAAGCAATTCATATAATAATTCGTAAACAAACATATGTCAATCCGGAAGCAACAATGAAAGGGAAAAGCAATAAATGATTCAGAACAACATTTAGAGGAAGCAGAAATTAAATTGGAAAGCGACAAAGGAAAGCAGTAAAGGAAAGCATTAAAGGAAAGCTGTTAATTGCGTGAGGATCTTCCAAGTCGTGAATCGCCTCGGATGAAGGAGAAGATTAGCTGATCTTCGGGATAAATTCAATCAGAAGAGAATATGGATCTTCTCTTCTTCCTCTCGAATTATCACGCCAAGGGCTTTGTTTCTTCGATCCAACAACCGGGGGAGAAGGATTTTGTCTTCGAGTTCTTCACTATTGATTTGTGTTTGAATTGAGGGGAATTCAATTGCTTTGATCCTTCATTTAACTCTCTTTATATAGCCTCTAGGTGGTTGCAAAAGGCTGCTCAATAATTGTGGATCACCATTCAATTTTGTGAGGTAGTCAAGCTTGACATGTGGCAGCAGCAGAGAGAGTTGACTACTGGAAAAACTCAGTCAACAAAGACTGTTGACTGGAAAAAAATGCAGCAGCAAAGACTGTTTTATTGCGAGCTCCGCAATTTTCAGCAATGTTCCTGCAATGTACATTTTAGCTCTTTTTACATCATTTTGCATCCTTTTTCTTTCCTTTTCCAAATAAGCCTTAATTTAGCATCATTTCTCAAATTCTCACATTTAAGCACACATTAAGCTAACTCTTAACAAAAACACTCAAGAATTTCCATGATTTCTAGGTAAATATGACCTTAAATAATGTACTTTTGGAGAGGTAACAATGCACTAAGTGCAATGAGCAGCCAAATCAATGCCCTGACCAATCTAGTAAAACAAATGGCTCAAACTAGTATTCAACAAAGTGTCAACACCGCAGCAACTGTTTCGACGAGCGCAACAACCAATCAAGGTGAGGCACTAGTCTGTGGATTCTGTGGGGAAGGGCACATGCATGATTTTTGCCCTGGGAATCCAACCTCGGTATGTTATATTGGAAGTCAACAACAACCAAGGAACAACCCCTACTCCAACACTTATAACCCTGGTTGGAGAAACCACCCAAATCTTTCTTGGGGTGGACAACAAAATACTAACCAAGGACAAAATCAACCAAGACCGAGTGGAACACCTGGTTTCACTCAACAAATTAACCAACCCATGTACCCAAAACAATATAACCAACCGATAGGATCATCAGTAGAGAATTTGCTTAAGGAATACATTGCAAAAAATGATGCAACCCTGCAAAGTCAGCAAGCAACCCTGAGGAGCTTAGAAAACAAAATAGGGCAGTTAGCAAACGAGCTGAAAAATAGGCCCCAAGGTAGATTGCCTGCAGACACTGAAATACCAAGAAGGGATGGGAAAGAACAAGTTCAAGCAATTGAACTTCGAAGTGGAAGACCGTTGGTGATCAATAACAGAGAAGCCCCAAAGCGAGTAGAGAATGAAGACTCTAGTGCTACACTGGATTTTCTGCCCAACCTTGATCAATCACCACCAAGCACAACAAGGGTGAGGCTGGAACCTATCATTGAGGAACCATAAGAAATCCCGAGGCCTCCACCTGTCATTAGGCGACCTGAATTGCCTACATATGTGCCACCACCTCCATTCCCTAGAAGGCTGAAGAAGAAACAAGAACAAGAAGTGCACTTTCATAAGTTTTTAGAAATTTTAAAACAAGTGCATGTTAACATCCCATTTGTGGAAGTTTTGCAATCTATGTCTTCTTATGTTAAATTCTTGAAAGATATAATTACTAACAAAAAAATTATTGGTGAATTTGAAACAGTGAATCTCACTGAGGAGTGCAGTGCTATACTCCAAAATAAACTGCCAAAGAAGGAGAAGGATCCTGGTTCCTTTACCTTACCAGTCGAATTGGGAGGCAAGCACGTGGGCAGAGCTCTGTGTGATCTGGGAGTCAGCATCAATCTCATGCCCTTGTCACTATTCCGACAACTTGGGATAGGGGAAGCACGACCAACTACTGTCACCTTGCAGCTTGCAGACAGATCCATCGCATACCCTGAGGGTAAAATTGAGGATATACTTGTCAAGGTTGAAAAATTCATTTTTCTTGCAGACTTTATAATTCTGGATTATGAGGCAGACAAGGAGGTACCAATCTTATTGGGCAGACCGTTCTTAGCCACAGGTAGGGCTTTAATCGACGTCCAGAAAGGTGAGCTCACCATGAGAGTTCATGATGAGGAGGTTAAATTCAGTGTATTTAAAGCTCTAAGGTACCCCTCTGACCTTGAATCCTGTGCAACTATAGATGTAGTAGATTCACTTATGGAAGAAGAACTTGAGCATGAACTGTTAATTAAGCATGCTACTAACTATGCACAAGTAGATATAGATGATTTAAATATCTCTGAATTGATGGATGTATCTGTGGACAATCCTCAGCATGTATGTATGACTAATAAATTGTCTGAGAGAACCACAAATCCTTTGAAACCATCAATTGAACACCCACCTTTACTAGAATTAAAACCATTGCCTGATCATCTTAAGTATGCATATCTAGGAGAGCAAGATACTTTGCCTGTTATTATTTCGTCCAAACTAAGTAAACAGCATGAAATTGCGTTAATATTGCTGCTTAAGCAACATAAAAAAGCTATTGCTTGGACGATTGCTGATATAAGAGGTATTAGTCCTTCCTATTGCATGCATAAAATATTGTTGGAAGAGGAACATACACCTAGGGTAGATCACCAATGTAGGTTGAACCCCTCCATGAAGGAGGTAGTTAAAAAAGAAATTATCAAATGGTTAGATGCAGGTGTAATTTTTCCCATAGCCAACAGTCAATGGATTAGTCCGATTCAATGTGTGCCTAAGAAAGGAGGAATGACTGTAATAGTTAATGAAAACAACGAACTAATACCAACTAGAACTGTTACAGGATGGAGAGTCTGTATGGACTACAGAAAACTTAACAAAGAAACAAAAAAAGAACATTTTCCTTTACCACTTATAGATCAAATGTTAGATAGAATAGCTGGCCGAGCCTATTACTACTTTTTAGATGGTTATTCAGGATATAACCAAATTACCATAGACCCTGAGGACCAGGAGAAAACAATCTTCACATGTCCCTTTGGAACATTTGCCTTTCGCAGAATGTCATTTGGCTTATGCAATGCACCAGCAACATTCCAAAGATGCATGTTGGCTATTTTCTCTGACTTAGATGAGTCCATGATAGAAATATTTATGGATGACTTCTCAGTCTTTGGTGATTCTTTTAACAATTGCTTAGAAAACTTAGGACAAGTCCTGACTAGGTGTGAAGAGACCAACCTAGTCTTAAATTGTGAAAAATGCCACTTTATGGTGGAAGAAGGAATATTCCTAGGACATAGAGTATCTAGAGCAGGAGAAGAGGTCGATAGGGCAAAAATAGAAATCATAGAGAAGCTAGTGGAACCTCAAAACGTCAAAGCTATAAGGAGTTTCCTAGGGCATGCAGGTTTTTATAGGAGATTCATAAAAAATTTCTCAAAGATTTCTAAACCCTTGTGTGAGCTTCTAGAGCTAAATAAACCGTTTGTCTTCTCAAAAGAATGTTTCCTAGCGTGGACAAAACTTAAAGAAGCCTTAGTCAAAGCACCAATTATAGTAGGTCCAAATTGGGATTTACCTTTTGAACTAATGTGTGATGCTAGTGACTATGCGATTGGGGCTATGCTGGGGTAGAAAATAGATAAACTAACACATCCTGTATATTCTGCAAGTAAGACTTTAAATGAAGCACAATGTAATTACACTACCACAGAGAAGGAAATGCTGGCGGTAGTATTTGCATGTGAAAAATTTAGGCCTTATATTGTAGGTACTAAAACAATTGTTTACACTGACCACTCTGCAATAAAATATTTAATGAGGAAGGCTGATGCTATACCACGGCTAATTAGATGGGTGTTATTATTGCAAGAGTTTGACTTAGACATTAGAGATAAAAAAGGATGCGAAAACGTAGTTGCTGACCATTTGTCTAGATTGCGGAGTAATTGCGAAATAATTGCTGAGCCCGCAATTTCTGATGCCTTTGTTGTTGAACATGTCTTTGTGTTAGCACATTGTGATGACAATGAGGAACCTTGGTTTGCGGATATTGCTAACTTCCTTGCCTCGCAGGTACTACCAACTTTCAGAGGGGGCAAGAAAAGAAGAAGTTCCTACATGAAGCTAGGAAGTACATCTGGGACGATCCTACACTTTACAAGAATTGTGCGGATGGATTGCTGAGGAAGTGTGTATCAGCTGCTGAGGCAAAGTCAGTATTGCAGCACTGTCATACATCTCCTTACGGTGGGCATTTTGGTGGTCAAAGGACGGCTGCAAAAGTGTTCCAAAGTGGCTACTACTGGCCCACGATCTTCAAGGATGCCCACGACCATGCACACAGCTGCAATGAGTGTCAACGAACAGGTAACCTCAGTAGGATGGATGAGATGCCTCTCACCTATATCTTAGAGTTGGAACTCTTTGATGTATGGGGCATTGACTGGTGGGCGGATTTTTGAATATCCACTTAATCTCAAGCTGTCGAGGCTTGCCAAAATACGATTTATAAAGCCTATGACCAAGGCTTTGCAGCCAGTGGTAACAGGGTCGATCCAAGGAATAGGTAGATTGAAATTACTAGTGAAATTGGGATTTAATTGATTAATTGGTAACGGGGGGGTTTTATCATGCAAGGGGAAATAATGAGAAAGCTAACGAAGAAAGAATAATAAGAAGAGAACGTGTGCACGGTTTGGGAGTTTCGGGATCAATTGTTAAACAAATTTAGTTCATCATTTAATGCTAATAACATGGAATTCAGTTTATTGAGCACGCGGACGACTACCAGAGAAGCCCCAAAGTAGCCGACTTCATGGATTTTAATTAGACCACACAGTTCTAATTACACGTTATCTAAGCCTACATCAAGGTGATCAGCCCTAAGGTAAATTTAGACAGTCACTAGCTAACCGCGACGAACATTCGAACGTGAATTCCAATTGCTAGTAGATTGCCCGCAAACGCCGTATGCAATCAACAATTATCCTACCCGACTCGATACTTCGATTTAGTTCTATCTACCTGTGTTACTTAGTCGAGCAGTGAGAGGCACGGCATCGCTACTCTTTAACATACACAACATGCGAAACTACTCGAGTGTCAATCGTCGTATTTTAACATGCGCGTTGGGTTAAGCAAGGTAGAACGATGCAAAGTAAACATAACCAATATGCATATCAAAGCTCAGATTATCAAAACCAAATATGTTTAACAAAATTGCCCTAAACTAATCCCAAACCGTCACCCTTACCTTAGCCGCTCATGGCGCGGTTCGTCAATCCCGCTCCAACCACGGCCATGGAAGGATTCGTCTACTTATTACAATGGAAAGTGGAGCTCTCTAGCATGCCAACAATGGCGGAGCTCCACGGAAAATAGAGAGAAAATGGGGAAGAAGAAGACCAAAACTAGCAAAAATGGTGGAGAGATGAAGAAGATGATCCCCCAAAAATGTGCAGAAAAATCGTCAATATAAGTTCTGCAATCGTCGTAGCGTCGAGACGCTAGGCCAGCGTCTCGACGTTGTGCCCTAAATTGCCGCGCGCGCTCGCGATGGCGTCGCGACGCTGCCCCGATAAATTTCCTGCGCGCGCCTCCTCCGGAGCGTCTCGACGCCAAGCAGGGTCTCGACGCCAGGGCAGCGTCGAGCTAGCGTCTCGACGCTATCACTCGACGCTTGCTCTCGGGTTTTTCCAGCGTCGAGCCAGCGTCTCGACGCTGTAGCTCGACGCTGGCTCTCGGGTTTGGGGCTGAAGCTTTGCCTCTCCAAGGCAGTTTTGGCCCGTTTCTTCACGGATCAAGTTCCCCTCTTCCCGATGCATTCCCGGGGCGCTAAAACTCTACTTTAAGCACTCGAATAGGCCCAACGGACGCACGAGCTCTTCGCCGCTTTTTTCCTACAAAAGAGATATATTTAATCAATTGAAAGCGGACTTTAGCTATAATTAGGAAGTATTTAATAGCTCCAAAATGGAGTTATCAAACACCCCCAACTTAAACATTGCTAGTCCTCGAGCAAGCACTACAAAGACATTGACTCTAAGGACGTGCTTACATGCATTCTAACTCAAACCTCCATGCATATTGAAATTTAAACACGAGTATAATCATGGAAGCATTTTGTTCATGTATTAACTAGGACATATCAAAAATTAACTCTTGCCCCCTAACGTGTGTGTGTGCTAGCCATCCACTCCTAAACTCACGTAAACCCGGAAAACCTACATGCAACGCACATCCCATTTTCCCCCTACTTCTAGCGTTTAAGAACAGCTACACTTGACTTACACGAGAGAGAGAAGCAAATTAAGAGACCTAATTATTTTTCTCATTCTTTTTCTTTCTTTTCAAAAGTACTTTGTACTCTTTTATTAAGGTTCTTTGAACCAACCTTTTTTTTTTTTTCTTTTTCTTTCCAACCCGAGCTGCCTAACACGTCAAATTCATGCATAAACTTCACGTTTTTAAGGACTAGCGCTCACTTCTTAAGTGCACTAATAAGAAGGAGGAGCGCCTCGAGAGGATTTTTCTATCAAACATGCTTTTCTATTTTTTTTTTAACTAGGCTAAGCACATGCTTTCTCAATTAACTAACCACTAACTCTCATGCAACAAGCTACCTAGAGATGCCTTTCGGGGTGACAACGAGAATTAGTGAAACATGCGATTTACAAAGCCTACGGAATCTAGGGAGAGGTTGCTAAGTGCGCGATAAGTGCAAGGGAACAACAGAAATTTTTTTTTAAAATTTTTGACATGAACCTAATAGACACAAAACTCATGCAAAAACTTGATTATGAGCATGCTCAAATTACCAACATGCATTTCCTAGGTTATCATTGTCAGAAAACAATAAACAGAGTCCCAAGCACTTCAATATCAATGCAACACTTCTCAACAAACTACACATGCATATCTGTCAGACTAACTCCACCCCCAACTTCAAAATCTGGCATTGTCCTCAATGCCAACCAGTCAGATACAACAAAGTAAAAGGGAAGAAGAAATACACTTCCCTGACTCTTTGTGAAGCTGGCGAGGGTGAGGAAGCGGCGCACAAAAGCATCAGAGCCCAAAATTGTCTTCTCTTCCTCGATTCCTAACAAAAAAAACAGCAAGCTAATTAAAACTAAGTTAATCTAAAAAGCAATAAAAACTAAACTAAAGCATAAAAACAGTCCATCGCTCGGGTGCCTCCGAGAAGCGCAGAATTTTTAAAGTCGGTTGCTCGACTGTATTCTCTCAACAGACTCATCCATAGTCTGTAAGTGCGGGGGACGATCCAGACTTGTCCACATCCACACTTTTCCTGCCATCATCCTGAAAAATATTTTGCACTCTTCGTGCCTCGGGCACGTGAATATCAGAAGTGTTAGTGCAAAAACCAGTATCATTATCACACAAATTTAAATCAGATTTTTTAACAGAGACATGGGAACCATCCCTCAAGCGCGAGGGTAGACTCCCATTCTCATCATGCTCAACAACAGACACATTCCCAACAGTCACAGACGACTTTGATGCATTTATAATAAATTCATTCACCATTCCATCAAATTCTACAAATAAGGCACCCCTATCAACATCTATCTTGACCTTAGCGGTCTTCATAAATGGGCGGCCTAACAAAATAGAAGAGGAAACATGCGAAGAATTCTCATTCATATTCAGCACATAAAAATCGCATGGAAACAGTAAGTCCTTAACTTTGACTAAAATATCCTCGACCTTCCCTAAAGGATGCACATAAGATCGATCGGCTAGTTGGACAACTATATTGGACTCGATTAAAGTACACAATTCAAGTTCTTTAAAAACATCATAAGACATGACATTAATCGAGGCACCGAGATCTAACATGGCATTTTCAATGAATTTAGTACCAATAGTGCATGGGATAGAAAACATACCAGGATCGATGCACTTCGGTGGAAGATTACCTTGGAAGATTGCGGAGACGGTTTCTTTCTTCGTCTCGTCACTTTTTCTCGACATTCTCTTACTCGTACACCACTTCTTGAGAAACTTGGCGTATTTTGGCACTTGGCTTACGGCCTCAAGAAGTGGGATGTTGACCACCACCTTTTGGAAGGTTCGAAAGACCTCCGCATCCTCGGTCTCCAAAGTAGGCTTCACAAGCCGACTCGGGAATGGTGCTCTGGTAACATCCTCAGGTACACTGACCTTCTCATCTTTTCTCACATTCTGAATCTCAGGAGCAGTCGGGGCGGACTTGTTCAGGCTGTCCGTGGCTTCCTTCGCAGCTCTGGTGGAAAGTGACTTCCCACTGCGCAGCTGAATGGCACTCACGTTTTCACATGAGTTTACTGTAGTTTGGGAAGGAAGCTTCCCCGAGCTCTTGCTCTCAATCTTACTGATAGACACCGCCATCTGTGTCAGCTACTTGTTCAAGTTCTGCAGCTCTGCCTTATGAGAATTGAGCTCTTCTCGAGCCTCTTTCTGGAATTGGCTGGTGCTCGTCACGATGGTCCTTACCATCTCTTCAAGTGAGCTGGAGGAGCTCGAGGCTTGAGCCTGGGTGGAAGAATTAGGCCTATCCTGGGACTGGCCTTGGAAGCGAGTTTGTCCTTCCCTGTTCCCATAGCTAAAGTTTGGATGGTCGCGCCAACCGGGGTTATAAGTGTTTGCATATGGGTCGTACTTCCTTGGGTTGGAAGCGTACCCCCGATTGCGTTGACCTCCGCATCCTCACGGTGTCCTCCAACGATTTTCTTCAACATACTGCCTATCTCGGCCACCTGGGCCCTCATCTCAGTCATCTCGTGGCTCTGAGCCACGCTGTGCACTTGTCCTTGTCCCCGAATACCGAAATGTTTGCAATCAACTGCTTGGCCTCAACTGGGGTCTTGTCAATCAGTGCCCCTCCACTCGCTGCATCGATCATCTGCCGGTCATGGGGCGTCATCCCCTCATAAAAGTACTGAATCAATAACTGATCGGCAATCTGATGATGTGTGAAGCTCGCGCACAGGCGCCCGAAGCGTTCCCAGTATTCGTGCAGGGACTCACCGACATCCTGGGTGATCCCATAAATCCTCTTCCGCAGAGTGGTGGCCAAGGATGCGGGAAAGTATTTCTCCAAAAATACCCGCTTCATATCCTGCCACGTGGTGATGGATCCGGAGGGCAAGTAGTATAGTCAATCCTTGGCCTTGTCTTTGAGTGTGAAGGGGAATGCCCTCATATTCAGTTGCTCCTCCGTGACCCCTGCGGGTTTCATCCCCGCGCAGACGCAATGGAACTCCATCAGGTGTTTGTTCGCGTCCTCACCTGCGTTGCCATGGAAGGAAGGTAACTGGTGAATTAAACCAGATTTTAATTCGAAGTTACCTGCTACCACGGGGTAGTTAATGCACAAAGGCTGCAGGTTCAGGTCTGGCGCTGCCAGTTGCTTAAGCGTCCGTGGCGCATCACCTTGCGCCATCTCGTCGAAGGGATTGTCTTCTTCTCTTTCAAACGGTCCGTGCCCCTCCCGGGCTTCTCTTCGTAACCGCCGCTCCTCTCTGTCAATCTCAGGGATAAACTGCAAACTACTACCCTGGTAGAGCACTTTTGGGGTACTCCAATTTCAAGCTGTCGAGGCTTGCCAAAATAACATTTATAATACCGAAACTACTAAGCTTTGCAGCTAGTGGTAACGGGTGTCGAACCACAGGGAACCTAAGTTATTTTCTCCAAGCTAATTTCTATTTGTTTTTAAAACTAAGACTCGAAAGCAATTAAAAAGGGGGGTTTGATTAAATCTAAACTAACGGGAAAAATAAATGCTAAAAGTAAAGAGCGGAAAAATAAAAGTAACACGTGCTCGTAATTCGAGTGTCGGGGTTCATCTTGATGCGCTTAGTTCATAGGGATTCTAATTCGCAAAGTTGTTCTATTTCATGCACACAAAATGCTTCGTCCCAAACGGGTCCGAAGCACCCCAAAGAATTAATTAGAGGCGTAAATTCTAATTAAACATGCTTCCTAATTAATCTAAGTTCATGACGCTTAAACCAATTAACAAACAGTAACGGGTATCATTGAGACGAATTAATCCTAAAACTAATTCGATTTATCCCTTAGTCTTAAGCCCGCCGTGAAAACGTTAATCAACTCCTACCCCCAACTGTCACTTAGGCTCGAATTGATTAGCCACGAGCTAGACTTTCGCTACTAAGTATTGAAGTTTGTCAAAAATCAATAATAGCCAACTAAGCATGCGTAACTAATTATGGACGTCACTCCTAACCGGAAAGGCAAGTTATTCGTTCTTAATACAGACCAAGAGATGCAAGAAATTAACAAAACCAAGCTAGAAATTCATATAAACCCTCCCTAAGCATCAAGACAACCCCTAAACTCGAATTAGAGCACTTACCTTAGTTGCCCGTTGTGAAAATCAAGAGTAATCCACTCAAATGTATTAGAAATAGGTAAGAAACGTGTTTTGGCTCAAGATTTGAGCTCTACAACAAATGGGGGCGGAAGAAAATGAGAGAGAATGGGAGAGAATGACCTAAAAACAGCAAAAACGGACTTAAATACCCATTTCTGCGTCAGACTAGCGCCTAGGCGCCATAAGTCAGCGCCTAGGCGCCGCGGGCGCGCGCGCACAGATTCCGGACAGCGCCTAGGCGCTATAAGTCAGCGCCTAGGCGCCGAGCCCTCTGGAAAAATTACAAAAATGGGAATTTCTTAACTTTTAAGGACGGGGTTCAGGACTTTAGATGACGGTTATTTTGCGTCAGGGAAAAGGTTGCGCGCGCGGTCGAGGCGAGGCGTGGGCGAGCGGCGCGCGCGGGGGGCGCGCGGACACGGGCGTTGGCGGGCGAGGACGCGCGCGGGCGTCGGCGGACACGGGCGCTGGGGCGCGCGGGCGGATCGGGTGATGGGCAGGCGATGCGAGGCGGCGCGCGCGGACCTTCGATGACGGGCGCACGGGGCGCGCGCGCGTCTGGCCGTCTGGGCGCGGTCGTGCTGCTGGTGCTGGGCGATGCGCGCGCGGACGTGGGCGCTGGGGCGCTGCTGGTGCTTGGCGCCGGCGCCTGGGCGCTGACCTCTCGGGTCTAAACCCCATTTTGGGTCGTTTTTGCTCCCGAACTCCGTTTGGCCTATCTTTTTGACCCGAACACTTCCCGAAACCTCTTAAATGACCGATTTAGCCCTGAAATTCATAATTGGACTTCCCGAGCTCTTCCCCACGAAAACACCTATAAAAAGGCAATTTAACTAAATTAAGCATGGCATTTAGCTAGATTTGAGGCTATAATTATAGCTATATTTTAGAGCTATCAAAATACCCCCCACCTGAATCTTGCTAGTCCTCGAGCAAGGAACACTTAGATTTATCTCATAGAAATAAGCATGCATGTTGATGACTCGAATCTCAATACTTGCAAAAACAAGATAATCATGCTAACGGAAAACAATCAAGCATATGCATAAATTGTGAATATTTCAAAATATTAACTCCTATTCCCTAACGTGTGTGTGTGATTAGCGCCTCCTATCCTAGTTTCCATAGACCCGGAACCACCTTAATCGATCCTAATACTCATCTTCCCCCTACTTCTGGCAATGAGAACAGTCTAATGGCTTTTCAATGTCGGAAAGAATAACAAAACAAAAGGCCTAACTATTTTTTTTTTCTTTTCTTTTCTTGAGAGCCTAACACGTCAAGCTTTTAGTTCGCTTCACGTTTTTAAGGACTAGTGCTCACTTCTGTTAGTTGCCTTTTCATGCAGTGGCAACGTGGGTTACACGATCGCCCCTGGTTACACGGGCAACACAAGAAGGAGGAGCACCTCATAATATATTACAAACATGCTCTTTACTCTCAATGATTTATTTTTAAATAGGCATATAGCTTCGCTAAATCAAATGATTCGTTATAAATTCTAACACATCAAGCCTCCCTAAAGGTACCTTTCGGGGTGACAACAAGTTTTCAGACCAAATAAAATTATTCTAAGCCTACAGAACTAAGAGTAAGAGGTCTACGTGCTCAGTGAATGTAGGGGAATATTCGAAAAAATTTTAAAATATGCTCAAACTATGCATACATTCTCATAGCTTTCTCGCAATGCACAATTATGGAGTATTTACAAACAAATCACAGAAAGTCCTCATCGGACAACATGCATTCAGATTCCTAAACAACTCAAAATCATAGTATGACATGCTCAAGAACTACAACGAAGTCCAACTATACATTCTACCCCCCACCTAAAAGATTGCATTGTCCTCAATGCATCTAATCCCACAGATAAACAATGATAACGTCAAAAATTAAAGGGAACAGAAACCTCCCCTGAATTTTTGCGGGATTGTGAGTAGGGATGCGCAACCTTGTCTTCAAAATATATCCGAAGTGCATGTCATCTCTCGCTTATTACCTAAGAAAACAAGAAAAAGCTAAGTTACGAAAATAAAAACTAAAAGTAAAGACAAAAATTGAAATACTCATGGGTTGCCTCCCAAGAAGCGCAAATTTTTAACGTCGTTATGCTCGACGTGTCTTCCACTCTGTCAGGGTACATAGAAATTCTCGTACTTCTTCGGCCCCTTCTTCCTTGAATCAATAAAACCTGCTAAGAGAAGCAAGCTCTTCGACTTTTGGAGGCAGCCGGACAGAGTTGTTATTTTTTTGGTATTTTTGATATATGGAAAAATAAAAGACTCAACAGACTCAAACAAAATAAAAGCAGACTCAACTGACTCAACATAATTAAAAGACTCAACTAACTGAACAGAAAATAAAGACTCGATATGGGAAGGGATCACATCGAAATTCTCGAGGCAACCAACATTAACTGAAGCACAGATGGAAGGGGGCATGCAAGATAAATCTCCTAGATTACATGAATTATCACGAGGCACAACACAAGGAGATAAATAATCTAAAGGCACAATTGCCACTTCCTCATCCATCACAACAATATTTTCATAGCATGCTGGTTCTAACTCATCAGTGAAAAGATTTTCGAAAATATCTTCAACATCAGAAATATGCTCAAGCTCATCCATGCATGATTCTTCAAATAAATTTTCAATACAAAATTCATGCTTTGAATCGAAATCAACAGGTGGAGAATTACTTACCTCTAAGAATTCTCTGAGATCTTCTTCATCACAGGCGAGAAATTCTGCCCAGAACTTCAATCCTGGAGAAGTCTCAGCTCCACTCAGCTCATTCGCATCGTCAGTCTCCTCAGGATATTCCTCGGGACTAAACTCAGCCTCCCCTTGTTCGTCAGACCTCGAAGGAAAGTACTCGGGGCATGAGTCTTCCCGGGGCTCTTCTTGAGGCTGAGCTTGTTCTTGATGGAATATGGTTGTTGCCTTCTGCAATTCAAAGTTAGTAGTGGCCATTTGCGCAACCATTTGTTCCAATAACAAACCTGTGCGAGCTTGACTTTCCTCTCGAGCTCTGTTGTATGCCTGATAATCCTCAACAGTTGATTTACATAAAGCAACTAAATCAGACATTTGAGCTTTCAGTTCACTGACTTCATCAGAGAGAGATCCCTTGGAACAATACATTTTTATTTTTTTTTTAACAAATAAAATTTAACTAAGAGAAATTAAATGGTTCCCCGGCAACGGCGCCAATTTTGGTAGAGCACTTTTGGGGTACTCCAATTTCAAGCTGTCGAGGCTTGCCAAAATAACATTTATAATACCGAAACTACTAAGCTTTGCAGCTAGTGGTAACGGGTGTCGAACCACAGGGAACCTAAGTTATTTTCTCCAAGCAAATTTCTATTTGTTTTTAAAACTAAGACTCGAAAGCAATTAAAAAGGGGGGTTTGATTAAATCTAAACTAACGGGAAAAATAAATGCTAAAAGTAAAGAGCGGAAAAATAAAAGTAACACGTGCTCCTAATTCGAGTGTCGGGGTTCATCTTGATGCGCTTAGTTCATAGGGATTCTAATTCGCAAAGTTGTTCTATTTCATGCACACAAAATGCTTCGTCCCAAACGGGTCCGAAGCACCCCAAAGAATTAATTAGAGGCGTAAATTCTAATTAAACATGCTTCCTAATTAATCTAAGTTCATGACGCTTAAACCAATTAACAAACAGTAACGGGTATCATTGAGACGAATTAATCCTAAAACTAATTCGATTTATCCCTTAGTCTTAAGCCCGCCGTGAAAACGTTAATCAACTCCTACCCCCAACTGTCACTTAGGCTCGAATTGATTAGCCACGAGCTAGACTTTCGCTACTAAGTATTGAAGTTTGTCAAAAATCAATAATAGCCAACTAAGCATGCGTAACTAATTATGGACGTCACTCCTAACCGGAAAGGCAAGTTATTCGTTCTTAATACAGACCAAGAGATGCAAGAAATTAACAAAACCAAGCTAGAAATTCATATAAACCCTCCCTAAGCATCAAGACAACCCCTAAACTCGAATTAGAGCACTTACCTTAGTTGCCCGTTGTGAAAATCAAGAGTAATCCACTCAAATGTATTAGAAATAGGTAAGAAACGTGTTTTGGCTCAAGATTTGAGCTCTACAACAAATGGGGGCGGAAGAAAATGAGAGAGAATGGGAGAGAATGACCTAAAAACAGCAAAAACGGACTTAAATACCCATTTCTGCGTCAGACTAGCGCTTAGGCGCCATAAGTCAGCGCCTAGGCGCCGCGGGCGCGCGCGCACAGATTCCGGACAGCGCCTAGGCGCTGAGCCCTCTGGAAAAATTACAAAAATGGGAATTTCTTAACTTTTAAGGACGGGGTTCAGGACTTTAGATGACGGTTATTTTGCGTCAGGGAAAGGGTTGCGCGCGCGGTCGAGGCGAGGCGTGGGCGAGCGGCGCGCGCGGGGGCGCGCGGACACGGGCGTTGGCGGGCGAGGACGCGCGCGGGCGTCGGCGGACACGGGCGCTGGGGCGCGCGGGCGGATCGGGCGATGGGCAGGCGATGCGAGGCGGCGCGCGCGGGCGCGCGCGCGGACCTTCGATGACGGGCGCGCGCGCGTCTGGCCGTCTGGGCGCGGTCGTGCTGCTGGTGCTGGGCGATGCGCGCGCGGACGTGGGCGCTGGGGCGCTGCTGGTGCTGGGCGCCGACGCCTGGGCGCTGACCTCTCGGGTCTAAACCCCATTTTGGGTCGTTTTTGCTCCCGAACTCCGTTTGGCCTATCTTTTTGACCCGAACACTTCCCGAAACCTCTTAAATGACCGATTTAGCCCTGAAATTCATAATTGGACTTCCCGAGCTCTTCGCCACGAAAACACCTATAAAAAGGCAATTTAACTAAATTAAGCATGGCATTTAGCTAGATTTGAGGCTATAATTATAGCTCTATTTTAGAGCTATCTACCCTCAGAGGAACGGGTCATACACAAACAAAAATCCAAACATACAAGATACAAACAGAAAAAAATTTCAGTCAACCATCAATGAATCAAATTCAAACTTCAATCATAAATTCAATCAAATGCCTAATCCCCGGCAACGGCGCCAATTTTTTGGTGGGCGGATTTTTGAATATCCACTTAATCTCAAGCTGTCGAGGCTTGCCAAAATACGATTTATACAGCCTATGACCAAGGCTTTGCAGCCAGTGGTAACAGGGTCGATCCAAGGAATAGGTAGATTGAAATTACTAGTGAAATTGGGATTTAATTGATTAATTGGTAACGGGGGGGTTTTATCATGCAAGGGGAAATAATGAGAAAGCTAACGAAGAAAGAATAATAAGAAGAGAACGTGTGCACGGTTTGGGAGTTTCGGGATCAATTGTTAAACAAATTTAGTTCATCATTTAATGCTAATAACATGGAATTCAGTTTATTGAGCACGCGAACGACTACCAGAGAAGCCCCAAAGTAGCCGACTTCATGGATTTTAATTAGACCACACAGTTCTAATTACACGTTATCTAAGCCTACATCAAGGTGATCAGCCCTAAGGTAAATTTAGACAGTCACTAGCTAACCGCGACGAACATTCGAACGTGAATTCCAATTGCTAGTAGATTGCCCGCAAACGCCGTATGCAATCAACAATTATCCTACCCGACTCGATACTTCGATTTAGTTCTATCTACCTGTGTTACTTAGTCGAGCAGTGAGAGGCACGGCATCGCTACTCTTTAACATACACAACATGTGAAACTACTCGAGTGTCAATCGTCGTATTTTAACATGCGCGTTGGGTTAAGCAAGGTAGAAAGATGCAAAGTAAACAGAACCAATATGCATATCAAAGCTCAGATTATCAAAACCAAATATGTTTAACAAAATTGCCCTAAACTAATCCCAAACCGTCACCCTTACCTTAGCCGCTCATGGCGCGGTTCGTCAATACCGCTCCAACCACGGCCATGGAAGGATTCGTCTACTTATTACAATGGAAAGTGGAGCTCTCTAGCATGCCAACAATGGCGGAGCTCCACGGAAAATAGAGAGAAAATGGGGAAGAAGAAGACCAAAACCAGCAAAAATGGTGGAGAGATGAAGAAGATGATCCCCCAAAAATGTGCAGAAAAATCGTCAATATAAGTTCTGCAATCGTCGTAGCGTCGAGACGCTAGGCCAGCGTCTCGACGCTGTGCCCTTAGTTGCCGCGCGCGCTCGCGATGGCGTCGCGACGCTGGGTAGCGTCGCGACGCTGCCCCGATAAATTTCCTGCGCGCGCCTCCTCCGGAGCGTCTCGACGCCAAGCAGGGTCTCGACGCCAGGGCAGCGTCGAGCTAGCGTCTCGACGCTATCACTCGACGCTTGCTCTCGGGTTTTTCCAGCGTCGAGCCAGCGTCTCGACGCTGTAGCTCGACGCTGGCTCTCGGGTTTGGGGCGAAGCTTTGCCTCTCCAAGGCAGTTTTGGCCCGTTTCTTCACGGATCAAGTTCCCCTCTTCCCGATGCATTCCCGGGGCGCTAAAACTCTACTTTAAGCACTCGAATAGGCCCAACGGACGCACGAGCTCTTCGCCGCTTTTCTCCTACAAAAGAGATATATTTAATCAATTGAAAGCGGACTTTAGCTATAATTAGGAAGTATTTAATAGCTCCAAAATGGAGTTATCATTGACTTCATGGGACCATTCCCTCCATCTGCGGGTAATCTTTATATAGTAGTAGCTGTAGATTATGTTTCTAAATGGGTAGAAGCTATTGCATGTCCCTCAAATGATGCCAAGACAGTCATTAAATTTCTGAATAGGCATATTTTTACAAGATTTGGTACACCACGTGCAATAATAAGTGATGAAGAAACCCACTTTATAAATAAAGCTATGGAAAAGGTACTGGCTAAATATAATGTTAAACATAGAGTAGCAACCCCTTATCACCCACACTCAAATGGACAAGCTGAAATATCCAATAGGGAGATCAAAAGCATACTTGAAAAAGTTGTTAAACCTAATAGAAATGACTGGTCTTTTAAGTTAGACGATGCACTTTGGGCGTATAGGACTGCATATAAAACACCCTTAGGTATGTCTCCTTATAGGCTAGTGTATGGAAAAGCATGTCATCTTCCCTTTGATTTAGAAATCAAACCCTTTTGGGCCTTAAAAAAGTTGAATTATTGCGTAACCGATGCGGGAACATTGCGGTCTCTGAAATTACATGAGTAAG
Source organism: Herpetospermum pedunculosum (assembly GCA_028017165.1). Lineage (NCBI taxonomy): Eukaryota > Viridiplantae > Streptophyta > Magnoliopsida > Cucurbitales > Cucurbitaceae > Herpetospermum > Herpetospermum pedunculosum. The sequence goes on from CM051531.1 coordinate 36,846,717, forward strand.
ATGAACTAAGACATATGTCCTATGAAAATGCTAAAATGTATAAAGAAAAAACTAAGATTTGGCATGATAGTAGACTTAGGATCAAGGACTTTAAAAAGGGCCAGCATGTTTTATTATTCAACTCGCGATTAAGGTTATTTCCAGGCAAACTTAAGTCTAGGTGGTTGGTAACGATATTTTCGAATTATCGCCAAACATCGGGTTGTCGAGACCCGCCAAAATGAATTTGTAATTACCCGAATACATTAAACTATTAGCAGCTTAGTGGTAACGGGGTCGATCCACAGGGAATTATGCGAATTTGACTTAATTCTAATTAAATTTGCAAACTATGAAAATAAACAAAATGTGGGGATGTTGGTCTTCAATTAGCTAATGGAGAACAACGAAAAATAGGGAAAACTTAACTAACGGAGCATTCGACTCGGGACGATCGAGTTTAAAACTAGCAAGCTTTTGGATCCCAGGTTGACGATAATAATGGCTAAATATTTGAACGAATACGCAGCCCGTCTCGAATCAATAAATTAATTCAGACATGCTCCATGGATATTAATTAGACATAATAAATCATGCTAATTAGGCATATCGATTGGACATTGGCGGCCAACGCTCTCCCAAGACCAATCGATAGAAACGAGCTAACTACGACGATTATCTAACTTGGACGCCAAATTAGTGTATCGATTTCAGATTCTATTTCGAGAAGAACGAACACCAAGAACGCAAGGAAGCCTATGCGCTCAATGGCATCGTTAATCTTTGTTACTTGGCGATTAAGAGAGGCACGACATCAAAACCTTTAACAAATGAAGCATGCTCGAAATCAAAGTTGTCTAGTCCTATCAATCAAGCACATTCATGGATTAAGCAAGGAAATAGAAGCTAATTCAATCAAATGCTCTAGCCAAATCAGAAATTTAGTTCAACAACTTCACCAAAAATTTAAACTACATTATTCCCTTACAATCCCGAGTCAAAAACGCTAAGCACTACTCACTCATGATGGGTGTTATGTGGGATGGCTCCAATCCAAGCTCCTTAGCCTCTCCCATGGTGGAAATGGCTTGAAAAACGTCCAATCTGGTGCGGAGCCCGAGGTTGAAGATGAAGATCCCGGCTAAAAATCGGACAAAAAGTTTAAATATTCCGTCGGAGCTTCGAGACGCTAGGGCAGCGTCTCGACGCTGCGCCCTAAAGTTTCAGCGCGCGAAGTCGGGGCGGCGTTGAGACGCTTGCGCAGCGTTGAGCGAGCGTCGAGACGCTGACCACTCGACGCTTGCTCTCGGGTGGAAACTCCAAATGACGCTTCAGGCTTCGGGGCGTCGAGACGCTCTGGCAGCGTCTCGACGCTTAGGCAGCGTCGAGCTAGCGTCTCGACGCTGTCTGCTCAACGCTAGCTCTCGGGTTTTTGCATGGTATTTTGCCTTGAAAACTTCCCAAAACGCCAAATCTCTATGTTTTTGCATGGTTCTTCCCCGAAAGTGTTCCCAGGTCCTTAAAATGCGACTTTAAGCCTCGAACGACGTCGAAACACACCCGAGGACGAATTTGCCGAGAACACCTATAATAAACACAAGTAAGCAAGATTAAGCATGTAATAGTCATAAATTAGGGACATAAATGTAGCTCCGAAATGGAGCTATCAAACACCCCCAACTTAAATCTTGTTAGTCCTCGAGCAAGGTGGAATTCTGACTAATCAAAATAAAACGACACACATGCAATTTCATTGCACAATGCATTTGACTACGGGCAAAATTCACATTTTTAAGGACTAGCGTTCACTTCTTTGTGCTCCCTTTTCGTGCAGTGGCGACCGTGGGTTACACGACCGCCCTTGGCTACTAAGGCACCTCAAGAAGGAGGAACACCTCAGGAGATTACTATCTTTTTAGAAATTTTTGCATTCTTTTCTTTTTAGCCTATGAATTATGTTAAAATTTTGAGCGCATGAATTACGAACATAAACGAATCTTAGCCCATCCTAAGGATGCCTTTCGAGGTGACAACGAATTTCAAAACAAGCAGAACTACCCTAAACCCACAGATCCAAGATAGAGTGCTAACATGCGAAGCTTAAACAGGGAAATATATAGAAAAAAATTTCAAAATGGCCCTAACAAATGCAACCATGCTGAATTTCACAACGGATACAAATACGAAGACCCCAACAGTACATCACAAAATTTCATAGTCAAGCTAGCATGCATACATCACAACAAAACACGTTCATCAGAATTCCACAGCTAAACTCGACAAACGCTGTAAGGCACAACCCACCACCCCCAACTTAGAAATGGACAATGTCCTCATTGGACTAAATAGGCACGGTCAAAATTCTGAGGAAAGAAAACCTTGCCTAAATTGTGACTTAGAGGGTTGGAGAGTGCGCTTGGTCCTTTGCAAACAAACCTCAAGGACGAGCCATCGTTTCTCCTGAAAACTCACAACATGAGAGTAAGAACCTAAGCTAATCCTAAAAATAGTAAAGTAAACAAAAAACATGTACAGTTCAAGCTCGGGTGCCTTCGAGAAGCACAAATTTTTAGAGTCGATTGCTCGACTTTACCAAAACTCGTTTCATCCTTTCTCATACTCGGGCTCTCTCAAGTAAGCATGCTCGTCGAAGTCCTCGGACATCCCCTCATGGAAAATCTTCAGTCTCTGGCCATTCACCGTGGAGTCCTTTCCTGTTTCTAGGCTCTGAATCTTGACTGCACCATAGTGATGGACATGAGTTATAATAAAAGGGCCAATCCAACGGGAACGAAGTTTACCTGGCATGAACTTCAGGCGGGAGTTGAACAAGAGGACCTTCTGACCAACTTCGAAGTGTTTTCGAATGACTCGTCTGTCGTGGAACAACTTGGTCTTCTCCTTGTAGATCCTCGAGTTCTCATATGCGTCTAGACGAAGCTCCTCTAGTTCTTGTAATTTGAGGAGTCTTTCTTCGCCAGCCTGATCGAAGTGCATATTACACTTCTTCACTGCCCAGTAAGCTTTGTGCTCGATCTCCACTGGGAGATGATAGGCTTTCCCAAAAACCATCCGGTAGGGAGACATCCCTATGGGGGTTTTGTAAGCCGTGCGATAAGCCCACAAAGCATCGTCCAGCCTGAGACTCCAATCTTTTCTCCCAGGACTCACTGTCTTTTCAAGGATGGACTTCACCTCTCGGTTAGAGACTTCTGCTTGGCCATTGGTTTGAGGATGGTACGGGGTAGATATTTTGTGATTGACCCCATACCTCCTCATCAAGGCCTGGATTATTTTGTTGCAGAAGTGACTCCCCTGATCGCTTATAATGGCTCATGGAACTCCATACCTGCTACAAATGTTAGATTTGACAAAACTAGAAACAACCTTAGTAGTATCAACCTTGGTGGCCTTATCCTCCACCCACTTAGACACGTAGTCCACATCCAACAAAATATAGACAAAACCAAATGAAGGGGGGAAAGGTCCCATAAAGTCCATACCCCAAACCTAAAAAATTTCACAAGTTAAAATAGAGGTTTGGAGCATTTCATTCCTACTTGAGATGGACCCTTTTCACTAACACTGATCACATGATTTACAAAATTCATAACAGTCTTTAAACAGTGATGGCCAGAAAAACCCACAATCTAATATTTTCCTCGCTGTCTTAGTTAGCCCAAAGTGTCCCCCACATGCAAATTCATGGCAAAATTCAAGAATGGACTTATGCTCAGATTTAGGGACACACTTCCTAATTACTTGGTCAGCACAAAATTTCCATAAAGCAGGCTCATCCCAGACATATTTCTTTGCTTCGCTTCTCAGCTTAGCTCTCTTATTATATGAAAAGTCGAATGGGAACGTACCTGTGACCAAATAATTGACAATGTCGGCATACCATGGTATCTCCTCACTCACCTGAAAGAGGACTTCATCAGGGAATTCGTCATTCAGAGGCAAGTCATCCTCACTACGCACAATGCGGCTCAAGTGGTCAGCAACTGTATTATCTGATCCTTTCCTATCCTGGATTGAGACATCGAACTCCTGGAGTAGTTGATAGCTCCAAAATAGAGCTATCTTTATGTCCCTAATTTTGGCTAAAACCATGAAATATATTGATTAAAATGCTTTCTTGTAGGTGATTTCATGGTTGAGAGCTCGGGAAGTCCAAAGACACATTTCGGGGCTTAAAGTGTCGTTTTAGAGCTTCATAGATGCATCGGGAGTGAAATGACTTATAGAATCTAAGAGATGGCAAAAATTGCCTTGAAGAGACACAATTTGGCCATCCAAACCCGAGAGCTCACTTGCATGGGCGGCAGCGTCGAGACGCCGCCCGAAGGTCTCGACGCCGCCCCGACACCATCCGAAGGACGAGCGCGCCCCAGCGTCGAGACGCCGCCCGAGGGTCTCGACGCCAGCCCGATGATTTTCCAGATAGACGCGCGACAGCGTCGAGACGTTGTCCGAGCGTCTCGACGCCCGCGCGCGCGCGCGCGCGACAGCCAAGTTAGGGCACAGCCTCTCGACGCTTGCCTAGCGTCTCGACGCTCCGACGTTTAAAGGCGTGAAAACGCCAAATTTCGCCCAACTTTTGATTCTTCTTCTTCTTCCCCAATCTTCCTCTCGGGTTTACACCATTTTCCACCATTTTTGGGCTTCTTCTACTCCTCTTTGTATGCTACTAAGCTCTTCCATGGGGGATTGGATTTATTCATCCTCCATGGAAGGCTAAACTAAGGTTAGTGCTTAATTTTGAGTATGGTTTTGTAAGTTTTGGATGTTTGGGGAGATTTGCCCCTTTGTAAATGTGAAGCCAATTAGCATGTCTTTTGCATTATCTTGCTTGTTCTTATTCCAATTCTAGCATGTGTAGCTAAATTAGATTGACGCTCTAATTCCTATGCATGATAGAGGGCTAAATGTTGGGACGTATAATTGCCCAAACCGCTAGGTAGCACGGGCTTAAGCATGGCTAATTAATTCAACCCAAAGTGACCGTTGGTAATCTGAATTAATTATCGTTTTCATGTTAGGCTTAAGGCAAGAGAGAAACCGGGTTAGTCTTAGGATTAGACCGTCACAGTGTTCCCGTCACTGGCTTATAGTCGATTTAGGGGTCGCGACCTTGGATAGATTATTAGCCAAGTATAATTAGAATTGCACGTGTCTAATTATTTCTTTGGGTCATTTGAGCTAGCACTTAGCCAAATGAATTGTGTGCTGAAGCATGGCTAGTTAATCAATTGCATCGATGATCCGAACATCCATAACGATCAATTCCATTTCTCGAAGTTAAGCACGATCGTTTAAATTCTTGCACGTTGTCATTTAATTTTCCGTTAGCTTGCATATTAGGAGCTCCCTTCCCCCCAAACCAAATTACCATTCTTTTATTGTGCATACTTTTTATAATTAACAAATTAGGCTTAGTTAAATTGAATTTCTTATTTCCCTGTGGATCGACCCCGTTGCCACTTAGCTACAAATAGCTCGGTGTATTCGGGTTTATAAATTGTATTTTGGCAAGCCTCGACAGCTTGAATTTGGAGTACCACATAAAGTGCTCTACCAAAATTGGCGCCGTTGCCGGGGATTTAAGTTTAATTTAATTTGATTAAGTTTAGTTTGTTGGTTTTAAAATTTTTCTTTACCTTTTTGTACAGTTTAATTCTTTTGTATTATTTTACCCGTTTTTGTTCGAGTTTTTGAGCGCAGTCATTCTTTGAAAATTCAAAAGACGCGCCATGATAGAGGTCGTGGGTAATTTTGAGCAACAAAGAACCTTGAGGGAGCTTGCATCATCTGAGCTAGGCCGAAACACATCGAGTATATTGTATCCGGTAGCTTCAGGTAATTTTGAACTTAAAGCTGGTCTTGTTAACTTATTACCTTCTTTTTGTGGTAATACAGATGAGAATCCCGTCAGACACGTCAAGGCAATTCAGATGGTGTGTTCGTCATTTAGGACCGACGACATCACCGCAGATCAACTCCATCTCAGGGCCTTTCCCTTCACCTTGAAGGAAGAGGCAAGAGATTGGATGCATTACCTACCGACTGGGTCCATCACTTCTTGGGCAGAGCTGCAGGGAGCGTTTTATGCGAAGTATTTTCCGCCTCCCAAGGTAGCCTTCCTTAGAAGAATGATAAACATAATTGAGCAAGGAGAAAAAGAGACCGTTCTCGAGTGTTAGGAGAGATTTGGTCGGTTGTGCGAAGATTGTCCCAACCACCAAGTAGCTGACAACAGCTCATTCAGAACTTCTACGAAGGTCTCTTACCGCCAAACCGACAGTTAGTTGATGTCGCTAGTGGAGGATGTCTCATGGATAAAACACCCGCCGAAGCTAGAGTTTTAATTTCCAACTTGGCTAGAAGCTTGGAGCGGAGTGGAGGTGGAGACAAGGAGAAAGATCGCCTGATCAGGGACGTGGACGAGCTTAAAGCCCAACTTTTTGAGGTAAGTAGTGCTATTCTTGCTTTGAAAAATAGCTCACAACCCTGTTCTTCTGTTTCAGGTAGATCGTTGGAAGAAATACTTGAATCACAACATAGGGAAACTCGAGAGCAGTTTCAAACTCTGAGCGATGCAGTGATTCAAGTCAGTAAGAGGTTGACAGGGATTGAGCATCAGAACGCGGAGAGCGCTAGTGCCGTCACTTTGAGAAGTGGGAAGCAACTTCCCACGAGTACCCCGCCGGTGGAAGTGGATCATGGCCACGTCGAGCCACAGACAGAAAATCCCGAACCACGGTGGCATGGGGTAAATTTCGATCCAACATGCACTAGAGTTTACCTCCCTTTCCTAGCAGGTTAGCGAGACTGCCGAAGGAGAACTACGAGAAGGAGTTCCTAGACACATTCAGGAAGGTAGAGATTGTTGCGTGCTCAGTGTTTAAATAAAGATGCAATGTGAGAGCACTCAGAACATGCAATGTGAGAGCATTCGATTTCCCACAAAGATTTATTCTTAGTTACTAACGAAGTGAGATGCTAAATTAGAGAGGGTGGTTTAAATGGGGTGAATTGAAGATTAATGTGCCTAACTAATGAAGAATATATAAAATATGCAAGCATAAACAAAGACAAGTAAAGAGGTTAACTTGAATGTAGAAGAAAAATAATTGCGGAGAAAGCAATTATCTAGCAATGAAATCCCAAAACAAAAGACTGGAAAAATGGCTAAGGCAAAAATAGAACTAAAGGAATTGCGCAGACAACAATTTTCTAGCAATTAAGGGCCCGTTTGGTAACGTTCCTGTTTCTTGTTCCCTGTTTCTCGTTTCTCGTTCCCTGTTTCTTGTTCCCTGTTTTTTTAGAACCAGAAACAGAAACATGTTTGATAACTACTCCTGTTTCTTGTTTCTTGAAAAAAAAGAAACAGAAACACATACTTGTTTGATAACGTTTCTTGTTTCTTGTTTCTTGAAAAAAAAAATAGAAATATCGTCATGTTTGATAATTTTTTTTTGTTAATTGTTTCTTTTTTCTTTTTTCTCTTTATGTTTTATTTTTTATTTTTTATAGTTTAAATAAAATTTAGTATACATAATATAAAAAAGATATAACATGCATTAAAAAATAAATAAATAAATAAAAAATAAATTGCAATTTGATTTGATTTGGTATATGTTTTTGTGTGTTGATAAGGAGACATTTATTTAAGAATAGGGAAGCGAGTCTCCAACACGCCAAAACAACGTTCAATAACATTTTGCAGTGAAAATTTTTTGATAGTTAAACATTTTTCCCTACCTCGAGGATGATGCCTTCCTTGCTCTAAAATCTCGAAGTCGTTGTCATTCGTCATTGTTTGTTATGGGTCATGTTTTAAATTTTCGTTGACGTGTAGACATTTCTACGTGTCAATGAGCTCAATATCGACATGAGAGGTGAATGGACATTTCAATTATATTATAGATAAATTTATCTTATATAACTAAAATATCACTATTTGTGAATCTAATATTTAATAGTGGGAAATTTAAACTAATTTAAAAATATTGAAATGCTAATTTGCAAAGTTTAAAGTGTGGTCTTCGATGAAAATATGAAAATATCGATGTGAATGGATACTTATTAAAAAAACATAAAAAATAATAATAATAATTTTTTTTTACAATTAATAAATAAATATTTTAATGTATTTAAAAAAAAGATATAACAAATTTAATAAATAAATATAATAAATATTTTTATGTATTTAAATAAAATAAAAAGTAATTAGTAATGTATCCTAAAAAAAATAGTAAAATTTAAAATTAAAATAATATATAAAAAAAAAACATTGCATAATTAAGAAAGAAAAAAAAAAGAAAAAAAAAAGAAAAAAAAAGTGTTATAATGAGGATTTGAAGCCAAGACCTCATAGGTGAGGAGTTTATTTGATGCTTCTCTTGCCAATGAACCAACACTAATTTATCATCATTTTGGGAACAAATTTATATAAAGAGAAACGGAACTGGGAGAAACACCTTTTTGAAGTTTCTCAAATTTTGCCTTTTTTTAAGAAACGTTTCTCAAAATTTAGAAACAAGAAACGGGAATAGTTATCAAACAAGTCCGTTTCTTAAAAAATGAGAAACAGGAACAAGAAACAGGAAACGGGAACGTTACCAAACAAGCCCTAAGCTAACAGCGTTTGAAGGGTAAGATGGGGAAACAAGGTCAACTAACGACTCCTCTATAGGCTTTTTCATACGATTCTTCACCAGTAGATCAACTTTTCATGCATCAATTTAACTCATTCTCAAGTATCTCTCGATTACATGCATTAGATCCTTTAGTTTACTCATATCCAAGTAAGGCTTAAGCATCTATTTATATAAGCAAGTTAATGAATTGTGCTAGGAAAACGCCTATTCCTAGGTCGTTTTCTGGCTACCATGAAAGGCTAGCATGAATGGACGACTCTGAACTCTTACTCCTTCCGGAGGTTAGGAGTTCCTTGGACAAAATGGATGGCCAATCGAAATTGCCCGTGGTATGAAGCATACATACATTCAATGCATTTGAAGTTATCCTACATGCTGAATTCACGGATTCCTACCTAGAGATTCATCATTAGCAGACCCTTGTGTGGTTTAGTTACTCATGGAAGATGATGGATTGGAAAGAGTAGATTGTTTGAACATAAGAGACGTGTGAAGTTGTCAAATAATTCCTCTATTGAATAAGATTCAAAGCTTAATGTGCAACGACTATAAAGCAGAAACGACTACGCAAATGAAAACGACTTGAACCAAATGTGACTAACAGCAATAAATGGCAGCAAACAGAAACGAAAAGAAAAGACAGAAAGCAGTAGAAAGCGCATAAACGTGTGCGTGAACTCCTCGCCGCAAGAGCCTCGGATGAAGAGAGAAGGTGAGCTTTGTTTGGGGATGAATCCAATAAGAAGAGAAGAAGGATCTTCTCTTCTTCCTCTCAGATTATCGATGCCAACAGCTGATTCCTTCACGCCAACAAACGGAAGAGAAAATAGGGAGAAACTGCGTTGAGATGGAGAGTTCTACGCTTCCAAGCTTGTTGTTCTTCTTCCCTCTTGACCTCCTTTTATAGCTCTTTGCAGGTACTCTTCAGTCAAGGAGAACCATCCATTCTCAACGTCGTCCCACCACGTGGCAGCAGGGGAGAAATTGGGCGGCTGAAAGATCGCAACAGAACGGCGGACGGTTGGACAACTTAATAATTTCCAGCTTAAACATTGCGGAGACAACAATGTTTCCGCAATTTTCCTGCAATACAGAATTTCAACTCTTTTAGCTTTGTTTTTGATCCTTTCTTGTTCCTTTTGTAAATAAGTCCTGATTTAGTTTCATTCTATAATTTCTCATATATAAGCACGTATAAAACTAAATTCTATCAAAAACGCTTAAAAGTTCACACAATTATATGGCAAATAAGTCCCTAAATTAAGTACTTTTGGAGACGTAACACACCCCCAAACTTAAGTTATTGCTCGTCCTCGAGCAATATAAGGGCTTACTTGGGCTGCTATTTCTCTATCTGACTACTTGCTGACTTCCCTAAGTTCACTATCTAAGGCATGGCTGTCCTGTGACACTTTTCTAAGTTCAAACTAACTTCTCAATCTGCTTACTCTGATTTCTCTTGCCTTGTAAACCTACTGCCTTTACAACTCTCCTACAACTAATCTATCTGCCTTGGTCATTAGGTTCATTGTGCAGCTACCCCTAAGTTTTCAAATTCTATCTTGTTTTATCTCAGCCTCAGTACATGCTTCTAATGTTTTTCTTTTAAGCTACCTAGGATTCCTTAGAGTCATGCCAGTCTTAGTACACACGAGTAACAGTAGTACATTTCATAGAACAACCTAAACCCTGACATCACTACATTGGATATACACTCATCTCCCTTAACATACCTTCAAGCTATAGCCCTGTGCTTAGCAAACTAAGGATCATAGTTCATTCATACAGGACACCTAAGCACATAGACTGTAACTTGTAGGCATACATTTTTCTTCCTTGGTTCTTCTTTTTCCTTCTTTTCTTTTCCTAGTAGAGTCTCTCCTTTTCATTTGCCTTTTGATGCAGTGCCATTTGTGGGTTACACAAATGGCCCTGATTACTCAGCAACCTCAAGAGAGACACTACTCTTTATTCTTTTGTTTTTCATTTTTTTTTTCAAAGAAGAAGAATGCTTGTGTTTAAGAGGGAGAGAGGAATGTTCCTAGGCCTAGGGCTGCCTCCCCCAAACTAAAACTTCTCATTGTCCCCAATGAGAGTCTGAGGGGGCACAACCCCAAACTTGTCCTAGAAGCATCTAGTCTAAGGCAAAACAAGCAGAACTTAAAACTCCTAGGCATAAAAATGACCTTCTTAGAACAGATAACTCAGATGCATAAGTTTGTAAACACAACATGGTAAGGGCTTATAGAGGTGCATGCTGAGCAATAAAGGAAGCTAAATTAAACTACCAAAGGTGTACTATGACACTCATCCAGCATGCTCAACAGATATATCACATATTGAAGTCAGTAAAGCATCAAGAGATTGACATTTAAACAGAAACAACCCATCAAAAAGTCATCCAACAGCATGCTAAAACTAACAAAAAATTGCGGACACCGCAAAGAATTCGCAATAAACCTACAGAGCAAAATTAGTTGTGATCAAAGCTCCTAGCATGCTATATTCAGACATCCAAAACTACATCAAATAGCAAAACTAACTAAACTAACTACTCAGATACCATTAAACAAAAGCAAACTATCCTAAACAAACAAAAGAACATTTAAAACAAGCATTTGATTAATAACAGGGGTCACAGGTCACAGAAAAGCAAGTTTTTTTTTTTAATATTTTTCATAGGGATCAGAAAACTCCCTCGAATGCCGTTCAGATTGGCATTCAACCATCTTCTTCCTCATCTCTCCTTTCTTTAGGAGGCGCCCATGGCTTCAGCCGATCCGTAGGGAAGGCAGGGAATATGCATCCCAGCTGGTCAGCTACATCCTTGTCCCTTGCCTGTGCATACTCAGCCCACTGAGCCATCTTGTGCTGTAGGTCCATTAGGCAGGCCATGGACAGCGATTGTGCAGCAGCCATGCCGTCCATCTCAAATTCCATGTTGCCCCTCCTACGCATCCTCAAGATGGTGGGCAGCTCCAGATGGCCAGTGTAAGCCAACTGCTTCTCATTCTTCTCCATTTGCACACCTGCACGTAAGCACAATTTAGTTATGGTGTTTGGGAAAAATAGCTGACCCTTACCTTTCTTTGAACAGTCAGTGATGGAGGCAGCAATGACTTCACCCACGTCAATGGTGAGTCCCCGCATGATGGCATACAACAGCAATGATCGCCTCTGGTTGATAGTCGTTTCATGGGTCACAGAGGAGATACGTCTGCGCACAAAAGAGAACCAGACGGCCGCCTTATCTCGCAGGGTTGCACTCATCAGGGTGTGCTTCCCGTTCCTTGAGACCGTCCAAGATGCCTTTGGTTTGCCTATCGTGTGCAAGGCCTCTTCTAAGACTGCCTCAGTCGGCAAGTCAACAATCTTGGCGTATTCAAAATGCGGATACCCCTTGAGAGCATAGGCCTCATTGATGGCATTGTGTTGCGTGCTCAATGTGTAAATTAAAATGCAGAGTGAGAGCACTCAAAACATGCAAGCATATATGGTCTTGTAGCAAGTAATAAGTATTTTTTCATTCGATTTCCCACTGAGATTTATAATTAGTTACTAACGAAGTGAGATGTTAAATTAGGAAGGATGGCTTAAATGAGATAGAATTGGGATTAATGTGCCTAACTAATAAAGAACGTGCGAGATGTGTGGTACACGATATTTTCGAATTATCGCTAATCTCAAGCTGTCGAAGCTTGCCAAAATACGATTTATAAGCCTATAACCAAGGCTTTGCAGTCAGTGGTAACAGGGTCGATCCAAGGAGAAGGTATGACTGAAATTAATATTAAAATTGAGATTAACTAATTGATTGGTTTTGTAACGGGGGGATTTTTCAGCATGCAAAGAAAGCAATAAACGCTAACGGAAGAAATAAAAGAGAGAGACGCGTACACGGTTTGGGGATTTTCGGGATTAATTGTTAGACAAATTCAGCTTATCATTTAATACAAAATTCATGGCAAACAGTTTATAGTACACACGGACGACTACCCGAGAAGCCCCAAGGTAGCTGTTAAGTCTCTGAAAGTGACTTATTTAGGACCCATTTAGCTTAAGAAGATGTGCACTTTTAGGTGTTTTTGATAGCATTTAGCCTAAACCTATGCTTAAATATGAGAATTAGAAGAAGGTAGCTAAATTAGGACTTATGTACAATAGGAAAGAAAAGGGTTAAAAACCGAAGGAAAAGAATGAAAAAAACTGCATTGCGACAGCATTGCGAAAACATTGCTGAAGCCGCAATTATTCAAGTGAAAACCGTAAGTTGACTGATCTTTTTCTGTTAATTTCCGTGATTTCAGGGATTCGTTCTTTCTCCTCCATCCATTCTGATATACGTCGTTGAAGATTGATGGTTCTCCTTGGCCCAAACGCACCTGCAAACTACTATAAAAGGGGGTCAAAGTCGGAGGTTCAAACATCATCCGAAAGCGTAGAAGCCTTCTCACAGTCCACTTTTTCTCCCTGTTTTCCTTTGCCGTCTGTTGGAGTGAGAGTCTCAGCTGTTGGAATCGATAATCTGATAGGAAGGAGAGGAGATTCTTCTTCTCTCTCGATTGGATTCATCCAAGCAAGGCTGACCTTTCATCCCCTTCATTCGAGGCGACTGCAACGAAGCTTTCAAGCGCCATTTTACTGTTTTCTGTCGTTCTTCTTCTAATTTCCAGTTTTGATCATTGTTGTTCCTAGTTTAGTGTTTTAGTTACTGCATTTCGTTGTTGTCTGTCTTTGAATTACTGCCTTTAAGTTTCTCTTTGTTCGTTCAACATTCAAAGTAATCAGAGTGCAAGTTTCATTTCACGGTTTCCTTCTTCTGCTGCTACGGTTTTGTCTTGCTGTTTTAAGTTTATTTCCCTTCTAAGCATGTCTGTTTCATCTTACATTTCTGTTCTCTATATATCCATGAGTAGCTAAGTCACTTAGGGGCATGCTAATGACAGAACTATAGGCTAAAAAACGTGAACCAAGCATGTAGGATCGCCTTCGAAACATTGATTGTATGTAAGCTTCATCCCACGGGCAATTTCGATTGGCCATCCATTTTGTCCAAAGAACTCCTAACCTCTGGAAGGAGTAAGAGTTCAGAGTCATATAATCATGCTAGCCTTTCATGGTAATCAGGAAACGGCCTAGGAATAGGCGTTTCCCTAGTACAAACTAAACACTTCTGTTTTAACAAGATGATTAAGACCTTACTTTGAAGTCGAGTAAACTTAGGAATCTAAAGCATGGAATCGGACGATACATGAGATAGAGTGAGTTTGATGCATAGAGAGTAGATCCAGTGCTTGAGAATCGTATAATAATGCCTATAGGATAGTCATTAGTAGCCCTTAACTCACCCAATTACACACTTTCGCTGCTGTTTAATTGCGGAAACATTGCGGTCCCCGCAATTCTGCTAAATTTTCATTCTGTTTAGCTGTTTTCTTCTTCGTTTATCAATTCCATCTCTTGTCCTTTGAGTCTAATTTCAACTTGCATTTGTTTATGTTATATTCCTTTACACATTCAGCAAAAATTAGATAATTAAAAACCAATTTTACCCCATCAAATCCACCCCATCTTTCTTAACAAATACACTTCGCGAATAGCTAAACATAAGTCTCTGTGGAAAAAACGAATGAAATATACTTACTACTTGCTGTGAGACCATGTATGCTTGCATGTTCTGAGTGCTCTCTCTACTTTCTTGCTTATTTATCTTTACACATTGAGCACGCAACAGTAGCCGGCTCCATAGAAATTAAGCAGACCACACAGTTCCGATTAAACATTATCCAAAATTGCATTAAGGTGATCAGCCCTAAATTTATTCTAGATAGTCATTAGCTAACCGCGACGAACATTCAAGCGCGTAATCTAATTGCTAACTGATTGCCCGCCAACGCTGTATGTAATCAACAACCATCATACACGACTCGATACTCCGATTTAGTTTTATCAATCTGTGTTACTTAGTCGAGCAGTGAGAGGCACGACATCACTACTCTTTAACATACACAACATGCAAGACAACTCGAGTGTCAATCGTCGAAATCTAACATATGCGTTGGATGAAGCAAGAGAGATAAATGCATATAAACAGCCACCAAAAGGTAATCGAAGCATAGATTATCAAAACTAAAACGTCTAACAGAAATCCCTTAAATATTTCCCAAACCGTTCATTCTTACCTTAGCCGTCCATGGAACGGGTTGTCAATTCCGCTCCAAGGTAAGCCATGGAAGATGTCATCAACAAAATACAAGAAGCAAGCTCATAAACAAGCCAACAATGGCTGAGCTAAAGGGAAAATGGTGGAAAAACGAGAGGAAGAAGAAGAAGAATCGCCTAAGAATGGAGAAGATGAAGATTATCCAAGATACCCCCTCCAAATGGCAGAAAATGGTCATTTTAGCTTCTGTAATCGACGTAGCGTCGAGACGCTGGGCGCAGCGTCGACGCTGCGCCCAGCGTCGAGACGCTGCGCCCTAAATAATCCGCGCGCGCCTCGCGATGGCGTCGAGACGCTAGGGCAGCGTCGAGACGCTGACCCGATGATTCCTTGCGCGCGCCTCCTCCGAAGCGTCTCGACGCCTCAGCAGAGTCTCGACGCCTTGGCATCGTCGAGCTAGCGTCTCGACGCTATCAGTCGACGCTAGCTCTCGGGTTTTGACAGCGTCGAGCTAGCGTCTCGACGCTAGCTCTCGGGTTTGGGGCTGGAAAAATTGCCTCTCCTAGGCATATTTGGTCCGTTTCTCCTCGGATCGATTTGCCCTTTCCCGATGCACTCCCGAGGTGTTAAAACTCTGCTTTTAGCTCTCGAACGGGTCCAATGGATGCACGAGCTCTTTGCCGCATTTCTCCTACAAACGAGATAGATTAACCAATTAAACGCGGACTTTAGCCATAATAAGGAAGTATTTAATAGCTCCAAAATGGAGTTATCAAACACCCCCAACTTAAACCTTGCTAGTCCTCGAGCAAGTGCTACAAAGATATTGACTCTAAGGACACGCCTACATGCTACTAACTCAAACCTCCATGCATTTTGAAAATTTAAACACAACATAATCATGAAAGCATTTCGTGCATGCATTTACTATGAACATATCAAAAATCAACTATTGCCCCCTAACGTGCGTGCGTGCTAGCCAACCACTCCTAAACTCACGTAAACCCGGAAAAACCACATGCAACATCACATCCCGTTTTCCCCCTACTTCTAGTGTTTAAGAACAGTCTAAACTTGACTTACACGAGAGAGAGAAGCAAATTAAGAGACCTAAGTATTTTTTTTTTCTCTTCACGAGTACTTTGTACTCTTTTATTAAGGTTCTTTGAACCAACATTTTATTTACTTTTTCTTTCCACCTCGAGGTGCCTAACACGTCAAACTTTGGCCAAAGCCTCACGTTTTTAAGGACTAACGCTCACTTCTTAAGCGCGCAAATAAGAAGGAGGAGCGCCTCGAGAGGATTTTCTATCCAACATGCTTTTTTATTTTTTTTATTTTTTTTTTTTACATTAGGCTTAGCATACGCTATCTCAATTAACCAACCACTAACTCTCATGCAACAAGCTACCTAAGAGTGCCTTTCGGGGTGACAACGAGAATTAGTGCAACATGCGATTTACAAAGCCTACGGAATCTAAGACGAGGTTGCTAAGTGCGCTAAGGATGCAATAGAAATTTTTTTAAAATTTTTGACATGGACCTAATAAATGCAAAACTCATGCAAAAACTCGATTATGAACGTGCTCAGATTTCCAACATGCATTTCCTAGGTTATCATCATCAGAAAACAGTAAACAGCGTCCCAAGCACTTCAATATCAATATAGCACTTCTCAACAGACTACACATGCTTATCCATCAGTCCAACTCCACCCCCAACTTCAAAATTTGGCATTGTCCTCAATGCCATTCAGTCAGATACACAAAATAAAAGGGAAGAAGAAACTACACTTCCCTGACTCTTTGTGAAGCTGGCGAGGGTAAGGAAGCGGCGCGGACATACATCGAAGCCCAAAATTGTCCTCTCTTCCTCGATTCCTAAAAAAAAACAGCAATCAAAGTAAGACTAAATTACACTAAAAAGCAATAAAAATCAGCAACTAAACTAAAGCAGGAAAACAGTTCATCGCTCGAGTGCCTCCGAGAAGCGCAGAATTTTTAAAGTCGTTTGCTCGACTGAATTCTCTCCACTGACTCAACCATAATCTGAAAGTGCGGGGAACGATCCAGACTTGTCCGCATCCACACTTGTCCTGCAAGCAACATTAAAAACATTTTGCACTCTTCGTGCCTCGAGCACGTGAATATTACAGTCATTAGTGCAAAACTCGGCATTCAAATCATTTAATTCTAAGTCAGATTTTTTAACCGAGACATGGGAACCATCCCTCAAGCGCGAGGGTAGACTCCCATTCTCGTCATACTCAACCACAGATACATTCTCAGCAGACTTCCTTTCAAATAATGAAAATTCATGCATTATATCATCAAACTCTAAAGAAACGACGCCCTTAAACACATCGATTTTGACCCTAGCGGTCTTAAGAAAAGGGCGTCCTAACAGCATAGAGGACGAAGCATGCAACTATTTTTCATTCATATCAAGTATAAGGAAATCAGCGGGGAACATCATATCACCTACCCTAACAAGAACATCCTCCATTTTCCCTCTAGGACAAACACTTGACCCATTAGCTAACTGGACAGTCACGTTACACTCATGCAGTTCATTTAAGTTCAGTTCAAGAAACAAAGCATAAGACATAACGTTCACAGAAGCTCCTAAGTCTAGCATGGCATTTCTAACTACCTTACTACCTATCATACAAGGAATAGTAAAGGTACCTGGATCGTTCCACTTGGCGGGCAACGTACCTGGGAGGATCGCAGAAACGTTCTCTTTTCTCTTCTCAGTCCCTCTGGACTTTCTTTTCTTCGTGCACCAGCTCCTTAAAAATTTGGCGTACTTAGGCACTTGGCTGACTGCCTCTAGGAGCGGAATGTTGACCATCACCTTCTGGAAGGTACGAAGGACCTCCTCATCATCGGATTCCAAAGTAGGCTTCGCAAGCCTACTCGGGAAGGGTGCTCTGGCAACTTCCTCTGGCACACTGACCTTTTCTTCTTTAATCTCATTCTGATTCTCGGGAGCAGTCGGGGCGGACTCGTTCAGGCTGTCCTTGGCTTCCTTCACGGCTCTGGGTGAAAGTGACTTTCCACTCCTTAGCTGAATAGCACTCACGTTTTCACATGAGTTGACCGTGGTTTGGGAAGGAAGCTTCCCTGAGCTCTTGCTCTCGATTTTACTAATTGACACCGCCATTTGTGTCAGCTGCTTGTTTAAATTCTGCAGCTCGGCCTTGTGAGAGTTAAGCTCTTCTCGAGCTTCTTTTTGGAACTAGCTGGTGGTCGTGACAATGGTCCTCACCATTTCTTCTAATGAGCTGGAGGAGCTCGAGGCTTGCGCTTGGGTGGAAGTGTTGGGCCTATCCTGAGACTGACCTTGGAAGTGTGGTTGTCCTTCCCTGTTCCCATAGCTGAAGTTGGGGTGATCGCGCCAACCGGGGTTATAAGTGTTTGAATATGGGTCATACTTCCTCGGGTTGGAAGCGTACCCCCCGATTGCATTCACCTCCTCCGCCTCGCGGGTTCCTCCAACAATCTTTTTCAGCATATTACCGATCTCGGCCACTTGGGCCCTCATTTCTGTCATTTCGTGGTTCTGGGTCATACCATGGACTTGTCCTTGCCCCCGAATACCAAACTGCTGCGAGTTGGTTGCCATATTCGCTATAAGCTGTTTGGCCTCAACTGGGGCCTTGTCGATCAAGGCCCCGCCGCTCGCTGCATCAATCATTTGTCGATCGTGGGGCGTCATCCCCTCATAGAAATACTGTATCAGAAGCTGATCGGCAATCTGATGGCGTGGGAAGCTTGCGCACAGGCGCCCAAAACGTTCCCAGTATTCGTGCAAGGACTAACCCACGTCCTGAGTGATCCCATATATTCTTTTCCTTAATGTCGTGGCCAAGGATGTGGGGAAGTATTTTTCCAGAAATACCCGCTTCATGTCCTGCCACGTGGTGATTGATCCGAAGGGCAGATAATACAGCCAATCTTTGGCTTTGTCCTTGAGCGTGAAGGGGAATACCCTCATGTTCAGCTGCTCCTCCGTGACTCCAGCCGGCTTCATCCCCGCGCAGACGCAGTGAAATTCCATCAGATGTTTGTTCGCGTCCTCCCCTGCATTACCATGAAAATAAGGTGATCAGCCCTAAATTAACCAGACCACACAGTTCCGATTAAACATTATCCAAAATTGCATTAAGGTGATCAACCCTAAATTTATTCTAGATAGTCACTAGCTAACCGCGACGAACATTCAAGCGCGTAATCTAATTGCTAACTGATTGCCCGCCAACGCTGTATGCAATCAACAACCATCATACACGACTCGATACTCCGATTTAGTTTTATCAATCTGTGTTACTTAGTCGAGCAGTGAGAGGCACGACATCGCTACTCTTTAACATACACAACATGCAAGACAACTTGAGTGTCAATCGTCGAAATCTAACATATGCGTTGGATGAAGCAAGAGAGTTAAATGCATATAAACAGCTACCAAAATGTAATCAAAGCATAGATTATCAAAACTAAAACGTCTAACAAAAATCCCTTAAATATTTCCCAAACCGTTCACTCTTACCTTAGCCGTCCATGGAACGGGTTGTCAATTCCGCTCCAAGGTAAGCCATGCAAGATGTCATCAACAAAATACAAGAAGCAAGCTCATAAACAAGCCAACAATGGCTGAGCTAAAGGGAAAATGGTGGAAAAACGAGAGGAAGAAGAAGAAGAATCGCCTAAGAATGGAGAAGATGAAGATTATCCAAGATACCCCCTCCAAATGGCAGAAAATCGTCATTTTAGCTTCTGTAATCGACGTAGCGTCGAGACGCTAGGCCAGCGTCTCGACGCTGCACCCTAAATAATCCGCGCGCGCCTCGCGATGGCGTCGAGACGCTAGGGCAGCGTCTCGACGCTGGCCCGATGATTCCTTGCGCGCGCCTCCTCTGGAGCGTCTCGACGCCTCAGCAGAGTCTCGACGCCTTGGCAGCATCGAGCTAGCGTCTTGACGCTATAGCTCGACGCTATAGCTCGACGCTAGCTCTCGGGTTTGGGGCTGGAAAAATTGCCTCTCCTAGGCAGATTTGGTCCGTTTCTCCTCGGATCGATTTGCCCTTTCCCGATGCACTCCCGGGGCGTTAAAACTCCGCTTTTAGCTCTCGAACGGGTCCAATGGACGCACGAGCTCTTTGTCGCATTTCTCCTACAAACGAGATAGATTAACCAATTAAACGCGGACTTTAGCCATAATAAGGAAGTATTTAATAGCTCCAAAATGGAGTTATCAATGTGCAAGCATAAACAAAGACATGTAAAGAGGTTAACTTGAATGTAGAAGAAAAAAAATTGCGGAGAAAACAAATATCTAGCAATAAAATCGCAAGACAGAAAGCTAAGAAAAATGGCCAAGGCAAAAGTATAACTAAGAAAATTGCGCAGACAACAATTTTCTAGCAATTGTACTAACAGTGTTTTAAGGGTGAAGTGTTGAAACAAGGGTTACTAACGACTCCTCTATAGGCTTTTTCATACGATTCTTCAGCAGTAGATCAACTTATCATGCATCAAATTAACTCATTCTCATGTATCTCTGGATTTCATGCATTAGATCCTTTAGTTCACTCATGTCCAAGTAAGACTAAAACATCTATTTATATAAGCAAGTTAATGATTTGTGCTAGGAAAACGCCTATTCCTAGGTCCTTTTCTGGCTACCATGAAAGGCTAGCATGAATGGACGACTTTGAACTCTTACTCCTTCCGGAGGTTAGGAGTTCTTTAGACAAAATGGATGGCCAATCGAAATTGTCCGTGGGATGAAGTACACATACATTCAATGCGTGCGAAGCTATTCTACATGCTGAATTCACGTATTTCTACCTATAGATTCATCATTAGCAGGCCCTTATGTGTTTAGTTACCCATGGATGATGATGGAGTGGGAAGACTTGATGGATTAAACATGCTTAACGGTATTTAAATGGAAACAAACAGAAAATAGGAAGCAAAAAGGAACTCGCGAAATAGTCAAATAACTCATTTATTAAACCAGATTCGAAACTTAATGTGCAACAACTTTAAAGCGATAAAGGCTAAACAGAAGAAGACGAAATGGAACAATGTATCTAACAGAAGTAAATGGCAACAAACAGCAGCAAAAAGGAAACAGAAAGCAGAAGAAAGCAGGTAAATGTGTGCGTGAAGCCTCGCCGCAAGCGCCTCGGATGAGGGGAGAAGGGGAGCTTTGTTTGGGGATGAATCCAATCAGAAGAGAAGAAGGATCTTCTCTTCTTCCTCTCAGATTATCGATGCCAACAGCTGAAACCTTCACGCCAACAACGGGAGAAGAAATAGGAAAGAAACTGCGTTGAGATGGGAGTTCTACGCTTCAAAGATTGTTGTTCTCCTTCCCCCTTGACCTCCTTTTATAGTGTTTTGCAGGTACGATTCGGCCAGGGAGAACCATCCATTCTGAACGACGACCTTTCACGTGGCAGCATGAGAGAAATTGGACGGCTGAAAGATCGCTACAAAACAGAAGACGGTTAGAACAACTTAACATTTTCACTTAAAACATTGCGGAGACAGCAATGTTTTCGCAATGTTCCTGCAATACAGAAATTTCAACTCTTTAGCTTTGTTTTCGGTTCTTTTTCCTTTCTTTTACACAATAGTCCTGATTTAGCTTCATTCTATAAATTCATATATATAAGCACATGTTTAGACTAAATTCTATCAAAAACACTTAAGAGTTTACACCATTCTATAGCAAATAAGTCCCTAAAATATGCACTTTTGGAGACGTAACACACCCCCAAACTTAAGTTATTGCTCGTCCTCGAGCAATATAAGGGCTTACTTGGGTTGCTATCACTCTACCCGACTACTTGCTGAGTTCCCTAAGTTCACTATCCATCGCATTGCTGTCCTGTGACACCCTTCTAAGTTTAAAACTAACTTCTCATTCTGCTTATTCTGATTTCTCTTGCCTTGCATAACCTACTATCTTTCTAAACTTCCTACCACAGATCTATCTGCCTTATGTCCTTAAGTTTATTGTGAAGCTATCCCTAAGTTTTCAAATTTTCCCTTGCTTTACCCCAGACTCAGTACATGCTTCTAACGTCTTTCTTTTAAGCCACCTAGGATTCCTTAGAGTCATGCCAGTCTTAGTACACACAAGTAACAGTAGTACATTTCATAGAACAACCTAAACCCTGGCATCACTACATTGGATATACATTCATCTCCTTTAACAAACCTACAAGCTACAACCCTGTGCTTAGCTAATTGAGGATCAGAGTTCATTCATACAGGACACCTAAGCACATAAGCTATAACTCATAGGCACACATTCTTCTTCCTTGGTTTTTCCTTTTTCCCTTTTCTTTAGTAGAGTCCCTCTTTTGGTTTGCCTTTTGATGCAGTGCCACTTGTGGGTTACACAAATGGCCCTGATTACTCAGCACCCTCAAGAGAGACACTACTCTTTATTCTTTTGTTTTTCATTTTTTTTTTCAGTTCATTTGTTTTCAAAGAAGAAGAATGCTTATGTTAAAAAGGGAGAGAGGAATGTTCCTAGGCCTAGGGCTGCCTCCCCCAAACTTAAACTACTCATTGTCCCCAATGAGAGTCTGAGGTGGCACACCCCCAAACTTGTCCTAGAAGCATCTAGTCTAAGGCAAAACAAGTAAAATATAAAACTCCAAGGCATAGAATGACCTTCCTAAAGCAGATAGCACAGAAGCAGAACTTTGGAAAAAACAGCATGTTACGGGCTTACAGAGGTTCATGCTTAGCAGTAAAGAAAGCTAATTTAAACTATCAAAGGTGTACTAAGACACTCATCCAGCAAGCTTAGCAGATAGATCACATAATGAAGTCAGTACAACAGCAAAATATCGAGATATAAACAGAAACAGCCCATCCAACAATCATCCAATAGCATGCGAAAACTAACAAAAATTGCGGACTCAGCAAAGAATTCGCAATAGACCTACAGAGCATTAGCATTGATCAAGGCTCCTAGCATGCTATTTCCAGGCAACCAAAACTACATCAAACAGCAAAACTAACTAATCTAACTACTCAGATACCATCAAGCTAAACTAAACTACTCTAAACAAACAAGGAAATTAAAAACAGATCATGCATTTGATTAAGAACAGAAGTCACAAGTCACAGAAAAGCAGGTTTTTTTTTTTTTTTTTTCAAGAGGGATCAGAAAACTCCCTCGAATGTCGTTCAAGCTGGCATTCAATCCTCCTCATCCTCATTTCTCCTCTCTCTAGGAGGCGCCCATGGCTTCAACAGGTCAGTAGGGAAGGCAAGGAAGATGCATCCCAGCTGGTCAGCCACATCCTTGTCCCTTGCTTGAGCATACTCCGCCCACTGAGCCATCTTGTGCTGCAGATCCATCAAGCAGGCCATGGATAGTGATTGGGCAGCAGCCAAGCTGTCCATCTCAAACTCCATGTTGCCCCTCCTACGCATCCTCAAAAGGGTGGGCAGCTCCAGATGGCCCGTGTAAGCCAACTGCTTCTCATTTTTCTCCATTGGCACTCCTGCACGAAGGCACAATTTAGTTATGGTATTTGGGAAAAATAACTGACCCTTACCTTTCTTTGAACAGTCAGCAATGGAGGCGGCAATGACTTCACCAACGTCAATGGTGAGTCCCCGAATGATGGCATACAGCAGCAATGATCGCCCCTGGTTGATAGTCGTCTCGTGGATCACAGGGTCGATGCGTCTGCGCACAAAAGAAAACTAGACGGCCGCCTTGTCTCTCAGGGTTGCACTCATCAGGGTGTGCTTCCCGTTCCTTGAAATTGCCCACGATGCCTTTGGTTTGCCTATCGTGTGAAAGGCTTCTTCCAAGACTGCCTCAGATGGCAGGTCAACCATCTTGGCGTAATCAGAATGTGGGTACCCCTTGAGCTCATAAGCCTCATTGATGGCATTTGCGGAGAAGTCGACCTCTACCCCTCTCACTGTGGACAGACATGCTTCAGGGTGCGTGAGGTTGGCGTAGAAGTCATACACCATGTCCGGATAGGCAGGAATCGGGGGTCTGCACAACTCTTCCCAGCTGTGGGTGATGATTCCTGCGCGCAAGAATTGCGGCAGGTCCGCCAACGCATCAAGGAATCCTCCCTCGTGGAGGAGTTCCTTCTTCCTTAATTCGAGGCTCTTGGCCTCAGCTTCTTGTGAGACAAACCGCACAGCTGAAGGTTCGTCCTCGGGGTACATCTTCTTCTTCCCTTTCTCTTTTGCTTTGGCCGATTCAGCAGCCTCAACCTTCAATTTCTTTAAAGAAGGCTCACCACTAACCTTCTTCTTCTTGGCTCGCTTAGAGGCTTTCGGTCGTTTGCCTTTCACGATCACCGGGACCCTTTTCTTGAGACGAGCCTTGGAGGCCATTTGCTGGAGACAGTCTCCCAAAGTTTCGTCCATTGAATCCCTACTTCCCCCCTCCATAGGGCTGTCAAGACTGACTTCCCTTAAGGGGGAGAATACCTCCTCGTCCTCAGCCGGCTCTTCACTTGGCATCGAGTCTTGGTGCTCTTCAGGTGGGGCTTTAGGCTCGGGCGTCTGTGGGGAAGGTTCAGGGCTTTGCCTGGCCGTCTCATAGGATGGGCGGCCACTCCCACGACTCTCCTCGCTGGGATTCTTTTCTTGGATCAGTGGATCCTCCACCGCAACCGTCCACTTTCGTTTCTTCGGTGTACCGACTGGTTCAGAAGGACCAGCAGGGATCTCAGTCACCACCTTCCACTTCTTCTTTCGCACTGGTAGCTTCGGAGGCCGTGAGGGCTGCGCAGCCTCAGCATCTGCTAAGGCAAGCAGCGCCTCTCTCGCTGCTTCTTTGCGTCAGGTGACTTCTTTTTGGGTGTGGAACGATCTGCTCGTGTGGATACCATTGTCGTGCTTTGAGGATCTGAAGGTAGGAGATGCAGATGAAGAAGAAGACTGAAATCTTGAGGTCCAACGGCTCTATTCTGTTGCGGATTCAGCAAATCTGCCGCAATTAATTCGCCTAGCCGTTGGGATATTTCTTGATTTAAGTTGCAAGATTCAGCAACCAAATCTTTGATTTAGCCCGACCTTCTTCGTTGATCTCCTCCCCTTGATTCCCTCTTAAAGATCTCCTGTTAAAATCCACCTAAATAAAACAAAAATCCGTAATTGAAAATCAAAAATAAACACACAACACAAACCGAAAATACTGGAAAGAAAAAAAAAACTAAGGCATAGCCTTTTGATGGATGAGCACAGTGGTCACTCATCTCCTTCTCGATTCAATTCTCAAACTTCAGATAAGAGGAAGGCCGAGAGTGTCTTCACATCTCCTTCCTCGTAGTAATGCTTCAATCGTGCACCATTGACCATAAACGGCTGCCCGTGCTGTAGGATTCTAATCTCAATCGCACCATGAACAAACACGTTAGTTATCACAAAAGGACCTGACCATCTGGACTTAAGTTTGCCTGGAAATAACCTTAACCTTGAGTTGAATAATAAGACATGCTGGCCTTTTTTAAAGTCCTTGATCCTTAGTCTACTATCATGCCAAATCTTAGTTTTTTCCTTATACATTTTAGCATTTTCATAGGACATATGTCTTAGCTCATCTAACTCATGTAATTGCAGAGACCGCAAAGTTCCAGCATCGGTCACGCAATAATTCAGTTCTTTTAAGGCCCAAAAGGCTTTGATTTCCAATTCGAAGGGAAGATGACATGCTTTTCCATATACTAGCCTATAAGGAGACATACCTAAGGGTGTTTTATATGCAGTCCTATATTCCCAAAGTGCATCGTCCAACTTAAAAGACCAGTCTTTTCTATTAGGTTTGACCACTTTTTCAAGTATGTTTTTGATCTCCCTATTGGATATTTCAGCTTGTCCATTTGAGTGTGGGTGATAAGGGGTTGCTACTCTATGTCAAACATTGTATTTAGCTAACACCTTTTCCATAGCTTTATTAATAAAGTGAGTTCCCTCATCACTAATTATAGCACGGGGTGTACCAAACCTCGTAAAAATATGCATATTTAGAAACTTAATGACTGTTTTGGCATCATTCGATGGACATGCAATGGCTTCTACCCATTTAGATACATAATCTACAGCTACAAGTATATAAAGGTTACCTGCAGAAGGAGGGAATGGTCCCATAAAGTCAATGCCCCACACATCAAAGAGTTCCAACTCCAAGATGTAGGTGAGAGGCATCTCATCTTTCCTACTGAGATTACCTGTCCTTTGACACTCATTGCAGTTGTGTGCGTGGTCGTGTGCATCCTTGAATATCGTGGGCCAGTAGTAGCCACTTTGGAACACCTTTGCAGCCTTCCTTTGGCCACCAAAATGTCCACCATAGGGAGACGTATGGCAGTGCTGCAACACTGACTTCGCCTCAGCAGCCGATACACACTTCCTCAGTAATCCGTCTGCACATGTTTGTAAAGTGTAGGATCGTCCCAGATGAACTTCCTAGCTTCATGTAGAAACCTCTTCTTTTCTTGCCCCCCTTTGAAAGTTGGCAGTACCTGCGAGGCAAGGAAGTTAGCAATATCCGCAAACCACGGTTCCTCATCAACAAAGGCATCAGAAATTGCTGGCTCAGCAATTTTTTCGCAATTACTTCGCAATCGTGATAAATGGTCAGCAACTACATTTTCGCATCCTTTCTTATCTCTAATGTCTAGATCAAACTCTTGCAACAATAATACCCACCTAATTAACCTCGGCTTAGCATCAGCCTTCCTCATTAAGTATTTTAGTGCAGAGTGATCAGTGTACACAATTGTTCTAGTGCCTACAATGTAATTCCTAAACTTCTCACAGGCAAATACTACAGCTAGCATTTCCTTCTCCGTGGTTGTGTAATTACATTGTGCTTCATTCAGAGTCTTACTTGCATAATATACAGGATGTGTTAGTTTATCTATTTTTTGTCCTAGCATGATCCCTACTGCATAGTCACTAGCATCACACATCATCTCAAATGGTAAGTCCCAATTTGGTCCTACTATAATTGGTGCTTTGACTAATGCTTCCTTAAGTGTTGTCCATGCTAGGAAACATTCTTTTGAGAAGACAAATGGTTTGTTAAGCTCTAGAAGCTCGCACAAAGGTTTAGAGATTTTTATGAGTTCTTAATGAATCTCCTATAGAAACCTGCATGGCCTAAAAAGCTTCTAATAGCTTTTACATTTTGAGGCTCCACTAGCTTCTCTATTATCTCTATTTTGGCCCTATCGACCTCTACTCCTGCTCTAGACACTCTATGACCTAGGACTATTCCTTCCTCCACCATAAAGTGGCATTTCTCCCAATTTAAGACTAGGTTGGTCTCCTCACACCTAGCTAGGACTTGTCCTAAGTTCTCTAAGCAATTATTAAAAGAATCACCAAAGACTGAGAAGTCATCCATAAATATTTCTATCATGGATTCATCTAAGTCAGAGAAAATGGCCAACATGCACCTTTGGAATGTTGCTGGTGCATTGCATAAGCCAAAAGGCATTCTGCGAAAAGCAAATGTTCCAAAGGGACATGTAAAGGTTGTTTTCTCCTGGTCCACAGGGTCTATGGTGATTTGGTTATATCCAGAATAACCATCTAGAAAGCAGTAATAGGCTCGGCCAGCTATTCTATCTAATATTTGATCTATAAACGGTAAAGGAAAATGATCTTTTTTTATTTCTTTGTTTAATTTTCTATAGTCCATACAGACTCTCCATCCTGTAACAGTTCTAGTTGGAATTAGTTCATTATTCTCATTAACTATTACAGTCATCCCCCCCTTCTTAGGCACACATTGAATTGGACTCACCCATTGACTATTGGCTATGGGAAAAATTACACCTGCATCTAACCATTTAATGATTTCTTTTTTTACTACCTCCTTCATGGAGTGATTCAACCTACGTTGGTGATCTACCCTAGGTGTATGTTCCTCTTCCAATAAAATCTTATGCATGCAATAGGAAGGACTAATACCTCTTATATCGGCAATCGTCCATGCAATAGCTTTTTTATGTTGCTTAAGCAGCAATATTAACGCAATTTCATGCTTTTCACTTAATTTGGACGAAATGATAACAGGCAAAGTATCATGCTCTCCTAGATATGCATACTTAAGATGATCAGGCAATGGTTTTAATTCTAATAGAGGTGGATGCTCAATTGATGGTTTTAATGGATTCATGGATCTTTCAGACAAGTCATTAGTCATACAAACATGTTGAGGTTTGTCCACAG
Source organism: Herpetospermum pedunculosum (assembly GCA_028017165.1). Lineage (NCBI taxonomy): Eukaryota > Viridiplantae > Streptophyta > Magnoliopsida > Cucurbitales > Cucurbitaceae > Herpetospermum > Herpetospermum pedunculosum. The sequence goes on from CM051531.1 coordinate 36,874,766, forward strand.
GTATCTCCATTATTTCAGAAATGTTTACGTCAGTTATATCTATTTGTACATAGTCAGTGGCATGCTTAATTAACAGTTCATGCTCAAGTTGTTCTTCCATCAGTGAATCTAGTACATCTACACTTGCACAAGATTCAGAGTCAAAGGGATACCTTAGACCTTTAAAGACACTAAATTTAACCTCCTCATCATGAACTCTCATGGTGAGCTCACCTTTCTGGACATCGATCAAGGCCCTACCTGTGGCTAGAAATGGTCTGCCCAATAAGATTGGTACCTTCTTGTCTACCTCATAATCCAGAATGATGAAGTCTGCAAGAAAAATGAATTTGTCAACCTTGACAAGAATATCCTCAATCTTACCCTCAGGGTATGCTATGGATCTGTCTGCAACCTGCAAGGTGACAGTAGTAGGACGTGCTTCCCCTATTCCAAGCTGACGGAATAGTGACAGGGGCATGAGATTGATGCTGGCTCCCAGATCACAAAGAGCTCTGCCCACGTGCTTGCCTCCCAACTCGACTGGTAAGGTGAAGGACCAGGATCCTTCTCCTTCTTAGGTAGCTTGTTTTGGAGTATAACACTGCACTCCTCGGTGAGATTCACTGTTTCAAATTCACCAATGATCTTTTTGTTAGTAATAATATCCTTCAAAAATTTAACATAAGAAGGCATAGATTGCAAAACCTCTACAAATGGAATATTCACATGCACTTGTTTTAAAATTTCTAAAAACTTATTAAAGTGCACTTCCTGTTCTTGTTTTTTCCTCAGCCTTTTAGGGAATGGAGGTGGTGGCACATATGTAGGCAATTCAGTTCGCCTAAGGACAGGTGGAGCTCTTGGAATTTCTTCTGGTTCCTCTATGATAGGTTCCAGCCTCACCCTTGTTGTGCTTGGTGGTGGTTGATCATGGTTTGGCAGAGAATCCAGTGGAGCACTAGACTCTTCATTCTCTACTCGCTTTGGTGCTTCTCTATTGTTGCTCACCAATGGTCTCCCACTTCGAAGTTCAATTGCTTGAACTTGCTCTTTTCCATCCCTTCTTGGCACTTCAGTGTCTGCAGGCAATCTACCTTGGGGCCTATTTTTCAGTTCATTTGCTAACTGCCCTATTTGGTTTTCTAGGCTCCTGAGGGTGGCTTGCTGACTTTGTAGGGTAGCATCATTGTTACGTCTCCAAAAGTGACCTTTTTAGGACTTAATTAGCTTAGAAAGATGTTCACTCTTAGGTGTTTTTGATAGCATTTAGCCTAAACCTATGCTTAAATATGAGAATTAGAAGAAGGTAGCTAAATTAGGACTTATGTACAATAGGAAAGGAAAGGGTTGAAAACCGAAGGAAAAGAATGAAAAAACTGCATTGAGACAGCATTGCGAAAACATTGCGGACACCGCAATGTTTCAAGTGAAAACCGTAAGTTGACTGATCTTTTTCTGTTAATTTCCGTTATTTCAGGGATTCGTTCTTTCTCCTCCATCCATTCTGACGTACGACGTTGAAGATTGATGGTTCTCCTTGGCCCAAATGCACCTGCAGATTACTATAAATAGGGGTCAAAGTCGAGGGTTCAAGCATCATCCGAAAGCGTAGAAGTCTTCTCGCAGTCCATCTTTTCTCCTGTTTTCCTTTGCCGTCTGCTGGTTTGCGAAGCTCAGCTGTTGGAACCGATAATCTGATAGGAAGGAGAGGAGATTCTTCTTCTCTCCCGATTGGATTCATCCAAGCAAGGCTGACCTTTCTCATCCTTCATTCGAGGCGGCTGCAACGAGACATTCGAGCTTGTTTTACTGCTTTTTGCTCTTCATTTCCATTTTCCAGCTTTGTCTTGTTGTTGTCTCTTTTCTAGTAGTTAGATTAGACTATTTCGTTGTGTTCTGTCTTCCTGTTATTTGCTTTAAAGCTTTTCTTTGTCAATCAAACAATCAAGTGATCAAATCTCAATTCTTCATTCCACAGTTTCTTGCCTTTACATTCTACTGCTTTCCCTTACTGTTTTGTCTTTAAATTCCGTCTAAGCATGTCTACTTCTTCTCTTGCTTCTGTTCTGTTTACATCCATGAGTAGCTAAATCACTTAGGGGCATGCTAATGACAACACTTTAGGCTAAAAAACGTGAACCAAGCATGTAGGATAGCTCTCGAAGCATTGATTGTATGTAAGCTTCATCCCACGGGCAATTTCGATTGGCCATCCATTTTGTCCAAAGAACTCCTAACCTCTGGAAGGAGTAAGAGTTCAGAGTCATACTATCATGCTAGCCTTTCAAGGTAACCAGGAAACGACCTAGGAATAGGCGTTTCCCTAGTACAAACCATATTTTTCTGCCTTAACAAGATGCTTAAGACCTTACTTGGACATGAGTAAACTAAAGAATCTAATGCATGAAATTGGAAGATACATGAGAATGAGATAGTTTGATGCATAGAGAGTTGATCCAATGCTTGAGAATCGTGAGAAAAAGCCTATAGGATAGTCGTTAGTAGCCCTTAACTCATCATTTTACACTTTCGCTGTTACTAAAATTGCGGTAGGATTGCTGTTTCCGCAATTCTGCTAAGTTACAAATCTGTCTAGCTGTTTTTGTCTTCATTTATTAATCTCGTCTCTTCTCATTTGAGTTTAGCTTTGACTTGCACTTGTTTATGTTGCTACCCTCTTCGTATTCAGTAGGAAATAGATAATTAAAAACCAATTCTACCCCATCAAATCCACCCCTTCTTTCTTAACTTTACACTTCATGAATAGCTTATAATAAATCTCTGTGGGAAAACGAATGAAATATACTTACTACTTGCTATAAGACCATGTATGCTTGCATGTTTTGAGTGCTCTCTCTACCTTATTGCTTATTTATTTTAACACATTGAGCACGCAACAAGTTTTTGGCGCCGCTGCCGGGGATTTATTTAAGTGAAAACGAAGTTTGTTAAGTTTGAAACACCAAGTTTATTGCCTATTGAAGCTGATCTGTTTCATTTCTTTTGCAGGTACTATTGGGTTAGTTTATGAGTGAGCCTTCAAGTAGTGATCTAGAGTTCAATCCTGAGCCTGAGAGATTACTTAGGGCCAGAAATAGAGCCAAGAAACGTCTCTTTAAACAACCCCCTTTACCTCAAGTAATTGCGGGAACCGCAATTCCTCCGCAATTGTCTCAAGAAGAAATGAATGGAATAGTTCCAAATCCGGTGCCTGTCACTCGCAATCCCATCGAAATAGCGAATGACAAGGATAGCGCCATACTCTCGTACCTAGTACCTATGCCTGGGGAGCTGAACCCCAGCATAATCCGTCCTGAAATCACTGCCAACTCATTCGAGTTAAAGCCAGTGATGTTCCAAATGTTGTCCACTGTGGGACAATTCTTTGGAGTGGAAAATGAGGACCCCCACAACCATCTTAGAAACTTCTTAGGAGTTAGTGACACATTCCTCATCCCTGGAGTTTCCCAAGAAGCCTTGAGGCTATACCTTTTCCCTTACTCTTTGAGGGACAAAGCCAAAACATGGTTGAACTCATTACCCTCTGGATCTGTTCGCAATTGGACAGACTTAGCAGAAAAATTCCTAGTCAAATACTTTCCACCTGATAGGAATTCTACCTTTCGTGATGACATAATCAAGTTCAAACAAGCTGACACTGAGTCTCTTCACGAAGCTTGGACAAGGTTTAAAGATCTTCTTCTTAAATGTCCACACCATGGCATCCCATGGTGTATCCAAATAGAGGTCTTTTTCAAAGGATGCAACCCCAACACTAGACAAGTCTTAAACTCATCTGCTGGAGGTTCCATGTTGTCCAAGAGTTACAACGAGGCCTATGAGATCTTGGAGAAGATCTCAGCACCTCACTGTAGGTGGTCAGATGATCCAGTTGAGCCAACTAGAGCTCAAGACAAGGATGCTCTAAGTGCAATGAGCAGCCAAATAAATGCCCTGACCAACCTAGTTAAGCAAATGGCTCAAGCCAATCTCCAAACAAGTGTCAACACCGCCACAGCCATGTCAATGGGCACCCAACCAAGTCAAGGTGAGACACTTATCTGTGGATTCTGTGGGGAAGGGCACCTGTATGAATACTGCCCTGGGAATCCATCCTCAGTCTGCTATATTGGAAGCCAGCAGCAGCCTAGGAACAACCCCTACTCTAATACTTACAACCCTGGTTGGAGGAACCATCCAAACCTGTCATGGGGTGGACAACAGAATGTTAACCAAAATCCTAACCAACCAAGACCGAGTGGAACACCTGGTTTCACTCCTCAACATAACCAATCAATGTATCAAAAACCATACAACCAACCTGTAGGATCTTCTGTAGAAAACTTACTCAAGGAATACATAGCCAAGAATGATGCTACTTTGCAAAGTCAGCAAGCCACTCTTAGGAGCCTAGAGAACCAAATAGGCCAGTTAGCCAATGAACTCAAGAGTAGGTGTTAAGTCTCTGAAAGTGACTTATTTAGGACCTATTTAGCTTAGGAAGATGCACATACTTAGGTGTTTTTAATAGCATTTAGCCTAAACCTATGCTTAAATATGAGAATTAGAAGAAGGTAGCTAAATTAGGACTTATGTACAATAGGAAAGAAAAGGGTTGAAAACCGAAGGAAAAGAATGAAAAACGAGCATTGCGATAGAATTGCGAAAACATTGCGGGAACCGCAATAATTCAAGTGAAAACCGTAAGTTGACTGATCTTTTTCTGTTAATTTCCGTTATTTCAAGGATTCGTTCTTTCTCCTCCATCCATTCTGATATACGACGTTGAAGATTGATGGTTCTCCTTGGCCCAAACGCACCTGCAAACTACTATAAAAGGGGGTCAAAGTCGGAGGTTCAAGCATCATCCGAAAGCGTAGAAGTCCTCTCGAAGCTCCATTTTTCTTCGTGTTTTCCTTTGCCGTCTGTTGGAGTGAGAGTCTCAGCTGTTGGAATCGACAATCTGATAGGAAGGAGAGAAGATCCACCTTCTCTCCCGATTGGATTCATCCAAGCAAAGCTATTCTTTCATCCCCTTCGGCCGAGGCGGTTGCGACGAGGCTTCCAAGCAACATTTACTGCTTTCTGTCTTTCCTTTTCTAGTTTACATTTCTGCTTTGTGTTGTTCTCTTTCTAATAGCTAGAACACTCCATTTCGTTGCTTTCTGTCTTGCTGTTATTTACTTTAAAGCTTTCTTTTGTCCAATCAAACAATCAAGTAATCAAATCACAAGTCTTCATTTCACAGTTTCTACTTCGCATTCTACTGCTTTCCTTTACTGTTTTCAGTTCATTCCTCTTCTAAGCATGTCTGTTTTATCTTATATTTCTGTTCTCTATATATCCATGAGTAGCTAAATCACTTAGGGGCATGCTAATGACAGAACTATAGGCTAAAAAACGTGAACCAAGTATGTAGGATAGCTCTCGAAGCAGTGATTGTATGTAAGCTTCATCCCATGGGCAATTTCGATTGGCCATCCATTTTGTCCAAAGAACTCCTAACCTCTGGAAGGAGTAAGAGTTCAGAGTCGTATAATCATGCTAGCCTTTCATGGTAGCCAGGAAACGGCCTAGGAATAGGCGTTTCCCTAGTACAAACTAAACACTTCTGTTTTAACAAGATGCTTAAGGCCTTACTTTGAGTTGAGTAAACTAAAGAATCTAATGCATGGAATCGGACGATACATGAGATAGAGTGAGTTTGATGCATAGAGAGTTGACCCAATGCTTGGGAATCGTATTAAAATGCCTATAGGATAGTCGTTAGTAGCCCTTAATTCTCCATTTTACACACTTTCGCTGTTTTTACAATTGCGATAACATTGCGGTGTCCGCAATTCTGCTAAGTTACCATTCTGTTTAGCTGTTTTCTTCTTCGTTTATTAATTCCATCTCTTGTCCGTTGAGTCTAATTTCAACTTGCATTTGTTTATGTTGCATTCCTTTATATGTTCGGTAAGAAGTAGACAATTAAAAACCAATTTGCTCCCATCAAATCCACCCCTTCTTTCTTAACTTTACACTTCTCGAGTAACTTACAATAAGTCTGTGGGAAAACGAATGAAAAAATACTTATTACTTGCTATAAGATCATGTATGCTTGCATGTTCTGAGTGCTCTCTCTCTCTTAATTCTTATTCTTATTAACACATTGAGCACGCAACAAGTTTTTGGCGCCGCTGCCGGGGACTTATTTAAGTGAAAACGAAGTTAGTTAAGTTTGAAACACCAAGTTATTTTCCATTGAAACTGATCCATTTTCATTTCTTTTTCAGGTACCATTTAGGTTAGTTTATGAATGAGCCTCCAAGTAGTGATCTAGAGTTCAACCCTGAGCCCGAGAGATTACTTAGAGCTAGGAATAAAGCCAAGAAACGCCTCTTTAAACAACCTTCATTACCTCCATTAATTGCTGAAACCGCAAGGTTACCGCAATCTCCTCAAGAAGAAATGGATAGAAGAGATCAAAACCTGGTGCCTGTCACTCGCAATCCCATCGAAATAGCGAATGATAAGGATAGCGCCATACTTTCTTACCTAGTACCTATGCCTGGGGAGCTGAACCCCAGCATAATCCGTCCTGAAATCACTGCCAACTCATTCGAGTTAAAGCCAGTGATGTTCCAAATGTTGTCCACTGTGGGACAATTCTTTGGAATGGAAAATGAGGACCCCCACAACCATCTTAAGAACTTTTTAGGAGTTAGTGATACATTCCTCATTCCTGGAGTTTCCCAAGAAGCCTTGAGGCTATACTTGTTCCCTTACTCTTTGAGGGACAAAGCCAAAACGTGGTTAAACTCATTACCTTCTGGATCTGTCCTCAATTGGACAGACTTAGCAGAGAAATTCCTAGTCAAATACTTCCCACCAGATAGGAATTCTACCTTTCGTGATGATATCATCAAATTCAAACAAGCTCCAAGTGAGTCTCTTCACGAAGCTTGGACAAGATTCAAAGATCTTCTCATTAAATGTCCACACCATGGCATCCCATGGTGTATCCAAATAGAGGTCTTTTTCAAAGGATGCAACCCCAGCACCAGACAAGTTCTAAATTCATCTGCTGGTGGTTCCATGTTGTCCAAGAGTTACAACGAAGCTTATGAGATCCTGGAGAAGATCTCAACATCTCACTGTAGGTGGTCAGATGATCCAGTCGAGCCAACTAGAGCTCAAGACAAGGATGCTCTTAGCGCCATGAGCACCCAAATAAACGCCCTGACCAACCTAGTTAAGCAAATGGCTCAGGCCAATCTCCAAACCAGTGCCAATACCGCCACAGCCATGTCAATGGGCACCCAACCAAGTCAAGGCGAGGCACTTATCTGTGGATTCTGTGGGGAAGGGCACCCATATGAATACTGCCCTGGGAATCCATCCTCAGTCTGCTATGTAGGAAGCCAACAGCAGCCTAGGAATAACCCCTACTCACAAACTTACAACCCTGGTTGGAGAAACCACCCAAACCTGTCATGGGGTGGCCAACAAAACTCTAACCAAAATATTAACCAACCAAGGCCGAGTGGAACACCTGGTTTCACTCCCCAACATAACCAATCCATGTACCAAAAACCATACAACCAACCTGTAGGATCTTCTGTAGAAAATTTACTTAAGGAATACATAGCTAAGAATGATGCTACTCTTCAAAGCCAGCAAGCTACTCTTAGGAGCCTAGAGAACCAAATAGGCCAATTGGCCAATGAACTCAAGAGTAGGCCCCAAGGTAGACTCCCTGCTGACACCGAGGTACCAAGGAGAGATGGTAAGGAACAAGTTCAAGCAATTGAACTCAGAAGTGGTAGACCCTTGGTGAGCAGCAAAAAGGACACACCAAAGAGAGTAGAGAACACTGAGTCTAGTGCTCCACTGGAGTCTCTGCCAAACCAAGGTCCACCACCAACTAGCACATCAGGAGCCAGGCTAGAGCCAATCATTGAAGAAATAGAAGAAATTCCAAGGCCTCCACCTATCCTGAGGCGGCCTGAAGTGCCTGCATATGTGCCACCACCTCCATACCCTCGAAGGCTTAAAAAGAGACAAGAACAGGAAGTGCACTTTAACAAATTTCTTGAAATTCTTAAACAAGTGCATGTTAACATTCGTTTTGTAGAAGTTTTACAGTCTATGCCTTCGTATGTAAAGTTTTTGAAGGACATTATTACTAACAAAAAAATAATTGGTGAGTTTGAAACAGTAAACCTCACTGAGGAGTGCAGTGCCATCCTCCAGAACAAGCTACCCAAGAAGGAGAAGGATCCTGGTTCCTTCACCTTACCTGTAGAGCTAGGAGGCAAGCACGTGGGGAGAGCTCTTTGTGATCTGGGAGCCAGCATAAACCTCATGCCCCTATCACTATTCCGCCAGCTGGGAATAGGAGAAGCACGTCCAACTACTGTCACTTTACAACTTGCAGACAGATCCATCGCATACCCTGAAGGTAAGATTGAGGATATTCTTGTAAAAGTTGACAAATTTATTTTCCTTGCAGATTTCATTGTCCTGGACTATGAAGCAGACAAGGAGGTCCCCATCCTGTTAGGTAGACCATTTCTAGCCACAGGTAGGGCTTTGATAGACGTCCAAAAAGGTGAGCTCACTATGAGGGTTCATGATGAAGAGGTGAAATTTAGTGTGTATAAAGCTTTAAGGTATCCCTCTAACCTTGAATCCTGTGCTAGCATGGACGTTGTAGATTCTTTAATGGAAGAACAATTGGAGCATGTACTATTAACTAAGCATGCTAATGAATATGTACAATTAGATGTAGCTGACTTAAATGTATCTGAAATAATGGATATGCCTGTAGATAAACCACAACATGTATGTATGAATATAGACCTAACTGATAGATCATTAAATCCTTTAAAGCCATCCATTGAGCATCCACCTGTCTTAGAATTAAAACCTCTCCCCACTCACCTCAAGTATGCATATTTAGGGAGTAATGAAACTCTGCCTGTTATCATTTCTTCTAAATTAAGTGAAAAGCATGAGGGTGAACTGATATTACTACTGAAGCAACATAGGAAGGCTATAGCATGGACCATTGCTGACATTAGAGGAATTAGTCCTTCCTATTGCATGCATAAGATCATACTAGAGGAAGAACATACCCCTAGAGTAGACCACCAACGTAGGCTGAACCCCTCTATGAAAGAGGTAGTAAAAAAAGAAATAATTAAGTGGTTAGATGCTGGTGTGATATTTCCCATAGCTAGTAGTCAGTGGGTAAGCCCCATACAATGTGTACCTAAAAAGGGTGGGATGACTGTGGTAGTCAATGAGAACAACGAACTGATTCCAACTAGGACTGTCACGGGGTGGAGAGTATGTATGGATTATAGGAAGCTCAATAAAGAAACTAAAAAAGACCACTTCCCTCTACCATTCATTGACCAAATGTTAGACAGAATAGCTGGTAGAGCCTACTACTGTTTCCTAGACGGTTATTCAGGGTACAACCAAATCACTATAGACCCCAAAGACCAAGAAAAGACTACCTTTACTTGCCCTTTTGGAACTTTTGCCTTTCGCAGAATGCCTTTTGGCTTATGCAATGCACCGGCAACTTTCCAAAGGTGCATGTTGGCAATCTTTTCTGACCTGGATGAGTCCATGATAGAAATATTCATGGATGATTTCTCAGTCTTTGGGGATTCATTCACCAACTGTCTAGAGAACCTAGGACAAGTCTTGGCTAGATGTGAAGAGACTAACTTAGTCCTTAATTGGGAAAAGTGTCACTTCATGTTAGATGAGGGGATTGTCTTAGGTCATAGAGTGTCAAGGGCAGGTGTAGAAGTTGACAGGGCAAAGATAGAGATCATAGAGAAGTTGGTAGAGCCTCAGAATGTCAAGGCCATTAGAAGTTTCTTAGGGCATGCTGGCTTCTATAGAAGGTTCATTAAGGACTTTTCTAAGATAGCCAAGCCTCTGTGTGAGCTTCTAGAACTAAACAGGCCATTCATCTTCTCTAAGGAATGTGTAGTAGCTTGGACAACCCTTAAGAAAGCACTAGTCACAGCACCTGTTATAGTAGGGCCAGATTGGGATCTCCCATTTGAGATGTTATGTGATGCTAGTGACTATGCTGTAGGGGTTATGTTAGGACAGAAGATTGACAAGCTAACACACCCTGTCTATTATGCTAGTAAAACCTTCAATGAGGCTCAATGTAATTATACAACTACTGAGAAAGAGATGCTTGCTGTAGTGTTTGCTTGTGAGAAATTCAGGAACTATATTGTAGGCACTAGGACAATTGTGTACACTGACCATTCTGCCTTGAAATATCTTATGAGGAAGGCTGATGCTAAGCCTAGGTTGATTAGGTGGGTGTTATTGCTGCAGGAATTTGATTTGGACATTCGAGACAAGAAAGGATGTGAAAATGTGGTTGCGGATCACCTTTCTCGGTTGCAGCACAATTGCGAAAAAATTGCGGAACCCGCAATTTCTGATGCTTTCATTGATGAACATGTCTTTGTTTTGGCTCATCGTGATAACGATGAGGAGCCTTGGTTTGCTGACATTGCTAACTTCCTTGCATCACAGGTATTACCAGTTTTCAAGGGAGGACAAGAGAAGAAGAGGTTCCTTCATGAAGCAAGGAAATTCATATGGGATGACCCCACACTTTACAGAACCTGTGCTGACGGCTTGCTAAGGAAGTGTGTTTCAGCTGCTGAGGCAAAGTCTGTGCTGCAGCACTGCCACACAGCTCCTTATGGTGGACACTTTGGTTGCCAAAGAACAGCTGCAAAGGTATTTCAGAGTGGCTACTATTGGCCAACAATCTTCAAAGATGCCTACAACTATGCCCACAGCTGTGATGAATGCCAAAGGACAGGTAACCTCAGTCGCAAGGATGAAATGCCTCTCACTTACATCCTAGAGTTGGAACTCTTTGATGTGTGGGGCATTGATTTCATGGGGCCATTCCCTCCATCATCAGGTAACCTTTACATCCTTGTAGCAGTAGACTATGTGTCTAAGTGGGTAGAGGCCATAGCATGTCCTAGTAATGATGCCAAAACGGTCATAAAATTCTTGCATAGGCATATTTTCACTAGGTTTGGAACACCCCGAGCTATCATTAGTGATGAAGGGACGCATTTCATTAATAAAGCCATGGAGAGAGTGTTGGCTAAGTATAACATTAGACATAGAGTAGCCACTCCCTACCACCCACACTCGAATGGACAAGCTGAAATTTCCAATAGGGAGATAAAAAACATCCTAGAAAAGGTGGTCAAACCAAATAGGAAGGACTGGTCATTTAAGCTTGAGGATGCACTTTGGGCTTATAGAACTGCATATAAGACACCCCTAGGTATGTCTCCCTATAGGTTGGTATATGGCAAGGCTTGTCACTTGCCATTCGAGTTAGAAATTAAGGCATTTTGGGCATTAAAAGAGCTGAACTACTGCGTGACTGATGCAGGGACATTACGGTCTTTGCAATTACATGAGCTTGATGAGCTCAGGCATATGTCTTATGAAAATACCAAAATGTATAAAGAAAAGACCAAATTATGGCACGACAGTAGACTTAGGATCAAAGACTTTAGGAAAGGCCAACTTGTCCTATTATTTAACTCACGACTGAAATTGTTTCCAGGCAAACTAAAGTCTAGATGGTCGGGTCCATTTGTCATTACTAATGTGTTTGTTCATGGTGCAATAGAGATAAAGAACTTGCAGCAAGGTCATCCATTTATGGTCAATGGGGCGAGGTTGAAGCACTACTATGAGGAAGGAGATGTGAAGACTCTCTCGGCCTTCCTCTTGAATGAAGCATGAAATTAAGAACGAGAGAGAACGAGTGGTTACTGAGCTCGTTTAGTCAAGGCTAATGCCTTAGTTTATTTTTTGCACTTTTTCCGGTTATCATTTGTACATATGTTGGTGTGATTTTAATTAAGTATTTAATGTTTGTTTTATTTATTTTTGCAGAGAATCAAGAGAGGGGATAAAGGAGATTAAATCCAGCCAAAGAAATCAAGAAGATGTTGAGCCAAATCGAAGATACGGTTGAGCAAAAATTGCAATTTAAATGAAAAAAAAATCTCCAACGGGCCTTAAAGATTGCGCAGGAATTGCGGGATCCGCAAAAATATAGCCGTTGGGATTTTTTTTCCGTTTTCTTTATATCCGTTGGAAGGCGCGAGGATCTGTACGTCTCTCTCATCATCTGATCTTCGAGCAAGCTGCGATTCTCTTCATCTTTGATTCTTCTTTCCAAATCTCCAAGATCCAACAATGGTACTCACAAGGGCTGAAAGATCTGCGGCCAAGAAAAGGGCTGATGAAGCTGAAACGGCTGCGAGGGAAGCACTTCTTGCCCTCGCAGATGCTGGTGCTGCACGCACCGAACGTCTTCCCAAACTTCCGATCCGTAGGAAGAAGTGGAGGGTTGTCACAGAAATCCCTGCTGGACCTTCTGAACCAGCGGGCACACCCAAGAAGCGCCGGTGGAGTGTCGAGATGGCCGCCGAACCAAGCAAAGCAAAGACTCCCTCTGTGGAGAGTCAAGAAACTGATCGTGCGTCCCACGAGTCGACCAAGACGGGTTCGTCGCCATCTGCATCACCAGCGCACAACCCTTCACCATCTGAACCAGTGCAAAGCCCAGAACTCCCTTCATCGCCACCTGCACAGAGCCCTGAGTTGTCTTCATCACCTCAGAGTTCTGCACAGACACCTGCAGCAGCACAGAGCACCACGCCGTCTCACACTTCTCCACGGCCTGATCCTGAATTCCCATATGGGGAGTACCAAGAGTCAACGCAGGGCAGTGGAGATGCTGAGGAAGACGAGGTCTTCTCTCCTATGAGGGAAGATAGCCCGGCGAGTCCTGCACAGAAGGATGACTCGATGGAGGAGACATTGGGGGCGTGCCTCCAGCAGATCACCGTCAAGGCCAAGCTCAAGAAGAAGAAGAAGGCCAAGATTCTCAAGGCCAAGCGATCCAAGAAGCTGAAGAAGAAGAAGGGAAAGAGAGCGCCTTCATCAGAGAAGGAAAGCACGGAGCCATCGCTCAAGAAACTTAAGGTTGAGGCTGCGGAGTCAGCCAAACCAACAGACAAAGGGAAGGCTAAACTATACCCTGAAGATGAGCCTCAATCGGTGAGGTATGTGTCCTCTGACGCTGAATCCAGAGGCATTGAATTGAGGAAGAGGGAGTTGCTGCACGAGAAGGGCTTCCTCGACCGACCTGCTGACCTGCCGCAGTTCTTGCGCGCAGGAGTTATAAACCACGGCTGGGAGGAATTTTGCAGACCGCCCAATCCAGCCTACACGAGCATGGTGTATGATTTCTACGCCAATGTGCTCAGCCCTGAGGATGGCCTGTCTGTGGTCAGAGGGGTAGAAGTGGATTTCTCAGCCAAGGCCATCAACGAAGCTTATGGTCTCAAGGGCCAAACACATACAGATTATGCACGGATTGTTGATGAGCCTACTGAGGCAGTTCTGGAAGAGGCAATTCGGACCATTGGCCAGCCTGAAGCTTCCTGGACCGTGTCACGCAATGAGAGGCACACTCTCATGAGTGCCAACCTCACGGCTAAGGCGGCTGTTTGGTTTTCGTTCGTGAGAAGGAGATTGTCCCCAGTGACTCACGAGACTACAATCATTCAGAGCCGATCGCTGCTGGTGTATGCGATAATGAGAGGTCTCACAATCAACGTGGGAGAAGTCATCACTGCTGCTATTGCTGAGTGCGCCAAGAAAGGTAAGGGACCATTGTTTTTCCCTAATACTATAACTAAACTCTGTTTGCTTGCAGGAGTTCCCATCGAGCGCATGGAGCAGCAAATGGCTTACACAGGCCACTTGGAGTTACCTGCTGGCTTACGGCTGAAGAGGAAGGGGAACATGGAATTCGAGCTGGATAGGCTGGCTGCTGATCAGTCACTGTCCATGGCTTGCCTGATGGATATGCAGAAGAGAATGGCTCAATGGGCCACTTACGCGCAGGCACGAGACAAGGAAGTTGCTGATCAACTTGGGTGCATCTTCCCTGACTTCCCCACGAATCTCCTGAATCCATGGGTGCCCCCACGACCACGACAACCTGATGAGGATGACGACATCTGAGTGCTGGTTTGAATTGCACTCAAGGGAGTACTACTGTTCCCTTAAACTAATTTATAAAAAAAAAAAAAAAAATCTGCTTTCTGATAGACCATGTGAATTATGCAGTTTTTAGTTCGTATTTTGTTCTGTTTTAGTTGCTTAGTATTTAGTTTTTTCAATTGTTTAGTGTAGTCTGATGATAGATGAATAGGCAGGTTAGTTGAATTTTATTTTTGTAGAGCTTGAGTGACAGGAAAAAGCATGCTTAGGGGCCTGAATCACTGCTATATCTGCCCTGGCCTTATTGCGAAATAATTGCGGTCACCGCAATTTTTATTACTGAATGCATGTTTTGGACTGTCTGTTTAGCTAGGCTGTGATCTGTTTAAATTCTATATTTTGCTGCTAGCATGACTACCTTATATAGCTTATCTTAAAGCATGCTGGATGAGTGTCATAAGACACCCTTTGTTAGTTTAAATTAACCTCTAAAAAGCTCAGCATGCATAGCTTTAAGTCCTTACCTGTCTGTTTTTTTTCAAATGTCTGCTGATGTAATATTTACTTTTAGAATGTTCTGTCTATGCCTAGGGCTTTTAGATTCTCTTTGTTTTACCTTAGACTAGATGCTTCTAGGTAAGTTTGGGGGTGTGCCACCTCAGACACTCATTGGGGACAATGAGTAGTTTAAGTTTGGGGGAGGCCACCCTAGGCCTAGGAACATTCCTCTCTCCTTTTAGACTTAAGCATTCTTCTTCTCCTAAAAAAAAAAAAAATGTGATAAATAGAAAAAGTGAAAAATAGAATAAAGAGGGGAGTCTCTCTCAAAGTTGCTAAGTAATCAGTGCCAAGTGTGTAAACCACAAGTGGCATTCCATCAAAAGGCAACCCAAGGAGAGGCTCCACCTAAGTAAGAAAGGAAAAAGGGAGAAATAGGGAAGAAGAATGTATGCTTAGGAGTTATAACCTTGTGGCTTAGATGTCCTAATTAAAAAGAACTCTGATCCTCAATAAGCTGAGCACACGGTTGTAGCTTTTAGGGTTGTCTAGGGAGATGAATGTATATCCAATGAAGTGATGCCAGGGTTTAGTTGGTCATATGAAAGTACTACTGTCACTGGTTTTGTACTAAGACTGGCATGACTCTAAGGAATCCTAGGTAGCTCATAAGTAAAAACTAGAAGCATGTACTGAGTCTGGGGTAAAGCTAGGCAGAATTTGAAATCTTAGGGATAGTGGCATGATATGACAAAAGTAGGTAGATCAGAAGTAGGGAGTTAATAAAAACAGCAGGTGTATTAGGCAGGCGAAGTCAGAAGAAGCTTGATAAGAGGATAGTTCTAAACGTAGAAATGTGTCACAGGACAGCACTGCTATAGATAGGGATATAGGGGAGTCGGTAAGTGGTTAAAGAAGATAAAACAACAGCCTAAGTAAGACCTTAGTTTGCTTGAGGACAAGCAAAACCTTAAGTTTGGGGGTGTGTTAAGTCTCTGAAAGTGACTTATTTAGGACCTATTTAGCTTAGGAAGATGCACATACTTAGGTGTTTTTAATAGCATTTAGCCTAAACCTATGCTTAAATATGAGAATTAGAAGAAGGTAGCTAAATTAGGACTTATGTACAATAGGAAAGAAAAGGGTTGAAAACCGAAGGAAAAGAATGAAAAACGAGCATTGCGATAGAATTGCGAAAACATTGCGGGAACCGCAATAATTCAAGTGAAAACCGTAAGTTGACTGATCTTTTTCTGTTAATTTCCGTTATTTCAAGGATTCGTTCTTTCTCCTCCATCCATTCTGATATACGACGTTGAAGATTGATGGTTCTCCTTGGCCCAAACGCACCTGCAAACTACTATAAAAGGGGGTCAAAGTCGGAGGTTCAAGCATCATCCGAAAGCGTAGAAGTCCTCTCGAAGCTCCATTTTTCTTCGTGTTTTCCTTTGCCGTCTGTTGGAGTGAGAGTCTCAGCTGTTGGAATCGACAATCTGATAGGAAGGAGAGAAGATCCACCTTCTCTCCCGATTGGATTCATCCAAGCAAAGCTATTCTTTCATCCCCTTCGGCCGAGGCGGTTGCGACGAGGCTTCCAAGCAACATTTACTGCTTTCTGTCTTTCCTTTTCTAGTTTACATTTCTGCTTTGTGTTGTTCTCTTTCTAATAGCTAGAACACTCCATTTCGTTTCTTTCTGTCTTGCTGTTATTTACTTTAAAGCTTTCTTTTGTCCAATCAAACAATCAAGTAATCAAATCACAAGTCTTCATTTCACAGTTTCTACTTCGCATTCTACTGCTTTCCTTTACTGTTTTCAGTTCATTCCTCTTCTAAGCATGTCTGTTTTATCTTATATTTTTGTTCTCTATATATCCATGAGTAGCTAAATCACTTAGGGGCATGCTAATGACAGAACTATAGGCTAAAAAACGTGAACCAAGTATGTAGGATAGCTCTCGAAGCAGTGATTGTATGTAAGCTTCATCCCATGGGCAATTTCGATTGGCCATCCATTTTGTCCAAAGAACTCCTAACCTCTGGAAGGAGTAAGAGTTCAGAGTCGTATAATCATGCTAGCCTTTCATGGTAGCCAGGAAACGGCCTAGGAATAGGCGTTTCCCTAGTACAAACTAAACACTTCTGTTTTAACAAGATGCTTAAGACCTTACTTTGAGTTGAGTAAACTAAAGAATCTAATGCATGGAATCGGACGATACATGAGATAGAGTGAGTTTGATGCATAGAGAGTTGACCCAATGCTTGGGAATCGTATTAAAATGCCTATAGGATAGTCGTTAGTAGCCCTTAATTCTCCATTTTACACACTTTCGCTGTTTTTACAATTGCGATAACATTGCGGTGTCCGCAATTCTTCTAAGTTACCATTCTGTTTAGCTGTTTTCTTCTTCGTTTATTAATTCCATCTCTTGTCCGTTGAGTCTAATTTCAACTTGCATTTGTTTATGTTGCATTCCTTTATATGTTCGGTAAGAAGTAGACAATTAAAAACCAATTTGCTCCCATCAAATCCACCCCTTCTTTCTTAACTTTACACTTCTCGAGTAACTTACAATAAGTCTCTGTGGGAAAACGAATGAAAAAATACTTATTACTTGGTATAAGATCATGTATGCTTGCATGTTCTGAGTGCTCTCTCTCTCTTATTGCTTATTCTTATTAACACATTGAGCACGCAACAGTAGGCCCCAAGGTAGACTCCCTGCTGACACTAAAGTGCCAAGAAGAGATGGTAAAGAACAAGTTCAAGCAATTGAACTTAGAAGTGGTAGACCATTGGTAAGCAACACCAAAGACACACCAAAGAGAGTAGAGAACACTGAGTCTAGTGCTCCACTGGAGTCTCTGCCAAACCAAGGTCCACCATCAACAAGCACATCAGGAGCCAGGCTGGAGCCGATTATTGAGGAGATAGAAGAAATTCCAAGGCCTCCACCAATCCTAAGGCGACCTGACGTGCCTGCATATGTGCCACCACCTCCATATCCTCGAAGGCTTAAGAAGAAGCAGGAACAGGAAGTGCACTTTAATAAATTCTTAGAAATTCTTAAGCAAGTGCATGTCAACATTCCGTTTGTAGAAGTTTTACAGTCTATGCCTTCCTATGTAAAGTTTTTGAAAGATATTATTACTAACAAAAAAATAATTGCTGAGTTTGAAACAGTAAACCTCACTGAGGAGTGCAGTGCCATCCTCCAGAACAAGCTGCCCAAGAAGGAGAAGGATCCTGGTTCCTTGACCTTACCTGTAGAACTTGGAGGCAAGCACGTGGGCAGAGCGCTTTGTGACCTGGGCGCCAGCATCAACCTCACGCCCCTATCACTATTCCGCCAGTTGGGAATAGGAGAAGCACGTCCAACCACTGTCACTTTACAACTAGCAGACAGATCCATCGCATACCCTGAAGGTAAGATTGAGGATATTCTAGTGAAAGTTGACAAATTTATTTTCCTTGCAGATTTCATTATCCTGGATTATGAAGCAGACAAGGAGGTCCATATCCTATTAGGCAGACCATTTCTTGCCACAGGTAGGGCCCTGATCGACGTCCAAAAAGGTGAGCTCACTATGAGGGTTCATGATGAAGAGGTGAAATTTAGTGTGTATAAAGCTTTAAGGTACCCCTCTGACCTTGAATCCTGTGCTAGCATGGACGTTGTAGATTTTTTAATGGACGAACAATTAGAGCATGAACTGTTGACTAAGCATGCTAATAACTATGTAGGATTAGAATTAACTGATTTAAACATAGCTGAGATAATGGACATATCTGTAAATAACCCTCAGCATGTTTGTATGAATAGTGACTTAACTGATAGAGCCTTGAATCCTTTAAAGCCATCCATTGAGCATCCACCTGTATTAGAATTAAAACCTCTCCCCACTCACCTCAAATATGCATATTTAGGGAATAATGAGACTTTGCCTGTAATTATTTCTTCTAAGCTAAGTGAACAGCATGAGGTTGAATTAATATTACTACTTAAGCAACATAGGAAGGCTATTGCATGGACTATTGCTGATATTAGAGGCATTAGCCCTTCTTATTGCATGCATAAGATTATACTAGAGGAAGAGCACACACCTAGAGTAGATCATCAACGTAGGCTGAATCCCTCTATGAAAGAGGTAGTTAAGAAAGAAATAATTAAATGGTTAGATGCTGGTGTGATCTTCCCCATAGCTAGTAGTCAGTGGGTGAGCCCTATACAGTGTGTACCTAAGAAGGGGGGGATGACTGTGGTAGTCAATGAGAACAATGAACTGATTCCAACTAGGACTGTCACAGGGTGGAGAGTATGTATGGATTATAGGAAGCTAAATAAAGAGACCAAAAAAGACCATTTTCCTCTACCATTTATTGACCAAATGTTAGACAGAATAGCTGGTAGAGCCTACTACTGTTTCTTAGACGGTTATTCAGGTTATAACCAGATCACTATAGACCCTAAGGATCAAGAGAAGACCACCTTCACTTGCCCTTTTGGAACTTTTGCCTTTCGCAGAATGCCTTTTGGCCTATGCAATGCACCGGCAACTTTCCAAAGGTGCATGTTGGCAATCTTCTCTGATTTGGATGAGTCCATGATAGAGATATTCATGGATGATTTCTCAGTCTTTGGGGATTCCTTTACCAACTGTCTAGAGAATTTAGGACAAGTCCTGGCTAGATGTGAGGAGACTAACTTAGTCCTTAATTGGGAGAAGTGTCACTTCATGGTAGATGAGGGGATTGTCTTAGGTCATAGAGTGTCAAGGGCAGGTGTAGAAGTTGACAGGGCTAAGATAGAAATCATAGAGAAGTTGGTAGAGCCTCAGAATGTCAAGGCCATTAGAAGTTTCTTAGGACATGCTGGCTTCTACAGAAGGTTCATTAAGGACTTTTCTAAGATAGCCAAGCCTCTGTGTGAGCTTCTAGAGCTCAATAGGCCATTCATCTTCTCTAAGGAATGTTTAGTAGCTTGGAAAACCCTTAAGGAAGCACTAGTCACGGCACCTATTATAGTAGGACCAGATTGGGATCTCCCATTTGAGATGTTATGTGATGCTAGTGACTATGTTGTAGGGGTTATGTTAGGACAGAAGATTGACAAGCTAACACACCCTGTATACTATGCTAGTAAAACCCTGAATGAGGCTCAATGTAATTATACAACTACTGAAAAAGAGATGCTTGCTGTAGTGTTTGCTTGTGAGAAATTTAGAAACTATATTGTAGGCATTAGGACAATTGTGTACACTGACCATTCTGCCTTAAAGTATCTCATGAGGAAGGCTGATGCTAAGCCTAGGTTGATTAGGTGGGTGTTATTGCTGCAGGAATTTGATCTGGACATTCGAGACAAGAAAGGATGTGAAAATGTGGTTGCGGATCACCTTTCTCGATTGCAGCACAATTGCGAAAAAATTGCGGAAC
Organism: Herpetospermum pedunculosum; assembly: GCA_028017165.1. Classification (NCBI taxonomy): domain Eukaryota; kingdom Viridiplantae; phylum Streptophyta; class Magnoliopsida; order Cucurbitales; family Cucurbitaceae; genus Herpetospermum; species Herpetospermum pedunculosum. Next base: position 36,894,770 of record CM051531.1, read on the forward strand.
CCGCAATTTCTGATGCTTTTATTGATGAACATGTCTTTGTATTGACTCATCGTGATAACGATGAGGAACCTTGGTTCGCTGACATTGCTAACTTCCTTGCATCACAGGTATTACCAGTTTTCAAGGGAGGACAAGAGAAGAAGAGGTTCCTTCATGAGGCAAGGAAATTCATCTGGGATGACCCCACACTTTACAGAACATGTGCTGACGGCTTGCTAAGGAAGTGTGTTTCAGCTGCTGAGGCGAAGTCTGTGCTGCAGCACTGTCACACAGCTCCTTATGGTGGACACTTTGGTGGCCAAAGAACAGCTGCAAAGGTATTTCAGAGTGGCTACTATTGGCCAACGATCTTCAAGGATGCCCACAACTATGCCCACAGCTGTGATGAATGCCAAAGAACAGGTAACCTCAGTCGCAAGGATGAGATGCCTCTCACCTACATCTTAGAGTTAGAGCTCTTTGATGTATGGGGCATTGACTTCATGGGACCATTTCCTCCATCCTCAGGTAACCTTTACATTTTGGTGGCAGTAGATTACGTATCCAAGTGGGTAGAGGCCATAGCATGTCCTAATAATGATGCTAAAACAGTCATAAAATTCTTGCATAGGCACATTTTTACTAGGTTTGGGACACCTCGTGCTGTCATTAGTGATGAGGGGACACACTTCATTAATAAGGCTATGGAGAGAGTATTGGCTAAGTATAACATTAGACATAGAGTAGCCACTCCCTATCACCCACACTCGAATGGTCAGGCTGAAATTTCAAATAGAGAGATTAAGAACATCGTAGAAAAAGTGGTCAAACCTAATAGAAAGGACTGGTCATTTAAACTAGAGGATGCACTTTGGGCGTATAGAACTGCATATAAGACACCCCTAGGTATGTCTCCTTACAGACTTGTATATGGTAAAGCTTGTCATCTTCCATTTGAGTTAGAAATTAAGGCATTTTGGGCACTAAAAGAGTTGAATTATTGCGTGACCGATGCGGGAACGTTGCGGTCCTTGCAATTACATGAGCTTGATGAGCTTAGACATATGTCTTATGAAAATGCCAAAATGTATAAGGAAAAGACCAAGATTTGGCACGATAGTAGACTTAGGATCAAGGACTTTAAGAAAGGCCAACTTGTTTTATTATTTAACTCACGATTGAGGTTGTTTCCAGGCAAACTAAAGTCCAGATGGTCAGGTCCTTTCATGATTACTAATGTGTTTGTTCATGGTGCCATCGAGATAAAGAACTTGCAGCAAGGTCAACCATTCATGGTTAATGGTGCAAGGTTGAAGCACTACTATGAGGAAGGAGATGTGAAGACTCTCTCGGCCTTCCTCTTGACTGAAGCGTGAAATTAAGAACGAGAGAGGACGAGTGATTACTGTGCTCGTCAATATGAGGCTCATGCCTTAGTTTATTTTTTGCGATTTTCCGGTTATTGTTTGTGTGTTTTGTTGTATGATTTTAATTACGAATTTGATGTTGATTTTATTTCTTTTTGTAGGGAATCAATAGAGGGAATCAAGGAGAGTAAATCCAGCTTTAAAAATCAAGAAAATATTGGGCCAAATAAAAGATACGGATGAGCAAAGATTGACATTTAGATGGAAAAAAATTTCCAACGGTCACTAAAATTGCGCTGGATTTGCAGGATCCGCAAAAATATAGCCGTTGGGATTTATCCGTTTCCTTTATATCCGTTAGAAGGCGCGTTGATCTATACGATTCTCCCATTCTCTGAACTCCAAGAAAGCTTCGATTCTCTTCATCTGTGATTCTTCTCTCCAAACCTCCACGATTCAAAAATGGTACTCACGAGGGCTGAAAGATCTGCGGCCAAGAAAAGGGCCGATGACGCTGAAACGGCTGCGAGAGAAGCACTGCTTGCCTTGGCTGATGCTGAGGCTACGCGTACCGAACGCCTGCCGAAACTGCCTGTCCGCAAGAAGAAGTGGAAGGTAGTTACAGAGATACCTGCTGGACCTTCTGAACCAGCAGGCACACCCAAGAAGCGACGATGGAGTATGGCGGTGGCCGAGGAAGAAATCAAGAACAAGACTCCCTCTGTGGAGAGTCAAGAACAAAGCCAGCCATCCCACAAGTCAGCCGAGCGCAGCCTTTCACCAGCCCCACCAGCACAGAGCCCTGAGCTCTCCTCATCACCGCCATCGCAGAGCCCTGAGCAGCCGTCTTCACCACAGAGTTCTGCGCAGACACCTACAGCAGAGCAAGGAACCACGCCGTCGCACACTTCCCCACGGCCTGACCCTGAATTCCCATATGGGGAGTACCAAGAATCAACGCAGGGCAGTGGGGAAGGTGAGGAAGAAGAGGTTTTCTCTCCGTTGAGGGAAGCCAATCCTGAGAGTCCTGCGCAGAAGGATGATTCCATGGAAGAGACGCTGGGGGCGTGCCTCCAGCAGATCACCATCGAGGCAAAGCTCAAGAAGAAGAAGAAGGCCAAGATTCTCAAGGCCAAGCGGTCCAAGAAGCTGAAAAAGAAGAAGGCCAAGAGGGCGCCTTCATCAGAAAAGGAGAGCACTGAGCCATCGCTCAAGAGACTCAAGGTTGAGGCTGCGGAGTCAGCCAAACCAGCAGACAAAGGGAAGGCCAAGCTTTACCCTGAAGATGAGCCTCAGTCATTGAGGTATGTGTCCTCTGACGCTGAGTCCAGGGGTATTGAGCTGAGAAAGAGGGAGTTGCTGCATGAGAAAGGCTTCCTCGACAGACCTGCTGACCTGCCGCAATTCTTGCGCACAGGCATTGTGAATCACAGATGGGAGGAGTTGTGCAGGCCGCCCAATCCGGCTTACACGAGTATGGTATACGACTTCTACGCCAACCTGCGAAACTCTGAGGAGGGGCTGTCTGTGGTTAGGGGAGTAGAAGTGGACTACTCAGCAAAAGCCATCAACGAAGCCTATGGCCTCAAGGGCCAAAAACATACTGACTATGCGAGGATCGTTGATGAGCCTACTGAGGCAGTCCTGGAGGAGGCCATTCGAACCATTGGCCAGCCTGAAGCATCCTGGACCGTGTCACGCAATGGGAGGCACACTCTCATGAGTGCCAACCTCACAGCTAAGGCGGCTGTATGGTTTGCATTTGTAAGGAGGAAGTTGTCCCCCGTGACTCATGAGACCACCATCAACCAGAGCAGATCGCTGCTGGTCTATGCCATCATGCGAGGTCTCACGGTCAACGTAGGTGAAATCATGTCAGCCGCCATTGCTGAGTGCGCCAAGAAAGGTAAGGGACCATTGTTTTTCCCTAATACCATAACTAAACTCTGTTTGCTTGCAGGGGTTCCCATTGAGCGAATGGAGCAGCAGATGGCGTACACGGGCCACTTGGAGCTGCCTGCTGGCTTAAGGCTGAAGAGGAAGGGGAATATGGAGTTCGAACTGGATAGGTTGGCTGCTGATCAGTCACTGTCCATGGCTTGCCTGATGGATATGCAGAAGCGGATGGCTCAATGGGCCACTTACGCGCAGGCACGGGACAAGGAAATTGCAGACCAACTTGGGTGCATCTTCCCTGACTTCCCCACGAATCTCCTGAATCCATGGGTGCCTCCACGACCACGACAACCTGATGAGGATGAAGACATTTGAGTGCTGGTTTGAATTGCACTGAAGGGAGTATTGCTGTTCCCTTAGAAAAAAAAACAAAATCTGCTTTCTGATAGACCATGTGAATTATGCTGTTTTTAGTACAATTTTGATCTGTTTTAGTTGCTTAGTTTTATGTTTTTAAATTGCTTAGTATAGCCTGCTGCTAGCTGATTAGGTAGGATAGTTTAGGTTTCTTTTTGTTGAGCTTGAACGACTGGATAAAGCATGCTTAGGGGCCTTAGTAACTGATATATCTGCCCTGACTTGATTGCGAAATAATTGCGGTACCCGCAATTTTTATTACTGAAAGCATGTTTTGGACTGTCTGCTTAGCTAGGCTGTGATCTGTTTAAATTCTATCTTTTGCTGCTATCATGACTACCTTATATAGCTTATCTAAATGCATGCTGGATGAGTGTCATAGGACACCCTTTGATAGTTTAAATTAACCTCTAAATAGCTCAGCATGCATAGCTGTAAGTCCTTGCCTGTCTGTTTTTCAAATTCCTGCTGCTGTGATATTTTCTTTTAGAATGTTCTGTCTATGCCTAGGGCTTTTAGATTCTCTTTGTTTTACCTTAGACTAGATGCTTCTAGATAGTTTGGGGGTGTGCCACCTCAGACACTCATTGGGGACAATGAGTAGTTGAAGTTTGGGGGAGGCCACCCTAGGCCTAGGAACATTCCTCTCTCCCTTAAAACATAAGCATTCTTCTTCTCCTTGACAAAAATAATGAACTGAAAAAAAATGAAAAATAGAATAAGGAGGGGAGTCTCTCTTAGGTTGCTGAGTAATCAGTGCCAAGTGTGTAACCCACAAGTGGCATTGCATCAAAAGGCAACCAAAGGAAAGGCTCCACCTGAGAAAGGAAAAAAGGAAAAAGTAGGGAGGAAGAATGTATACCTAGGAGTTGCAACTTTGTGGCTTAGATGTCCTATTTAAAAAGAACTCATGTCCTCAATTAGCTAAGCACAAAGTTGTAGCTTGTAGGGTTGTTTAGGGAGATGAGTGTATATCCAATGTAGTGATGCCAGGGTTTAGGTTGTTCTCTAAAAGTACTACTGTTACCATTAATACTAAGACTGGCATGACTCTAAGGAATCCTAGGTAGCTCATAAATATAAACTAGAAGCATGTACTGAGTCTGGGGTAAAGCTAGGTAGAATTTGAAACCTTAGGGATAGTGGCATGATATGATAAAAGCAGGTAGATCAGTTGTAGGGAGTTAATAAAAGCAGTAGGAGTTTTAGGCATGCGAAATCAGAAGAAGCTAGATGAGAGGGTAGTTTTAAGCTTAGAAGTGTGTCACAGGACAGCACTGCTATAGATGAGAATATAGGGGAGTCAGTAAGTGGTTAAAGAAGAAGAAACAGCAGCCTAGGAAAGTCCTTAGATTGCTCGAGGACAAGCAAAACCTTAAGTTTGGGGGTGTGTTACGTCTCCAAAAGTGACCTTTTTAGGACTTAATTAGCTTAGAAAGATGTTCACTCTTAGGTGTTTTTGATAGCATTTAGCCTAAACCTATGCTTAAATATGAGAATTAGAAGAAGGTAGCTAAATTAGGACTTATGTACAATAGGAAAGGAAAGGGTTGAAAACCGAAGGAAAAGAATGAAAAAACTGCATTGAGACAGCATTGCGAAAACATTGCGGACACCGCAATGTTTCAAGTGAAAACCGTAAGTTGACTGATCTTTTTCTGTTAATTTCCGTTATTTCAGGGATTCGTTCTTTCTCCTCCATCCATTCTGAAGTACGACAATGAAGATTGATGGTTCTCCTTGGCCCAAATGCACCTGCAGATTACTATAAATAGGGGTCAAAGTCGAGGGTTCAAGCATCATACGAAAGCGTAGAAGTCTTCTCGTAGTCCATCTTTTCTCTTGTTTTCCTTTGCCGTCTGCTGGTTTGCGAAGCTCAGCTGTTGGAATCGATAATCTGATAGGAAGGAGAGGAGATTCTTCTTCTCTCCCGATTGGATTCATCCAAGCAAGGCTGACCTTTCTCATCCTTCATTCGAGGCGGCTGCAACGAGACATTCGAGCTTGTTTTACTGCTTTTTGCTCTTCATTTCCATTTTCCAGCTTTGTCTTGTTGTTGTCTCTTTTCTAGTAGTTAGATTAGACTATTTCGTTGTGTTCTGTCTTCCTGTTATTTGCTTTAAAGCTTTTCTTTGTCAATCAAACAATCAAGTGATCAAATCTCAATTCTTCATTCCACAGTTTCTTGCCTTTACATTCTACTGCTTTCCCTTACTGTTTTGTCTTTAAATTCCGTCTAAGCATGTCTACTTCTTCTCTTGCTTCTGTTCTGTTTACATCCATGAGTAGCTAAATCACTTAGGGGCATGCTAATGACAACACTTTAGGCTAAAAAACGTGAACCAAGCATGTAGGATAGCTCTCGAAGCATTGATTGTATGTAAGCTTCATCCCACGGGCAATTTCGATTGGCCATCCATTTTGTCCAAAGAACTCCTAACCTCTGGAAGGAGTAAGAGTTCAGAGTCATACTATCATGCTAGCCTTTCAAGGTAACCAGGAAACGACCTAGGAATAGGCGTTTCCCTAGTACAAACCATATTTTTCTGCCTTAACAAGATGCTTAAGACCTTACTTGGACATGAGTAAACTAAAGAATCTAATGCATGAAATCGGAAGATACATGAGAATGAGATAGTTTGATGCATAGAGAGTTGATCCAATGCTTGAGAATCGTGAGAAAAAGCCTATAGGATAGTCGTTAGTAGCCCTTAACTCATCATTTTACACACTTTCGCTGTTACTAAAATTGCGGTAGGATTGCTGTTTCCGCAATTCTGCTAAGTTACAAATCTGTCTAGCTGTTTTTGTCTTCATTTATTAATCTCGTCTCTTCTCATTTGAGTTTAGCTTTGACTTGCACTTGTTTATGTTGCTACCCTCTTCGTATTCAGTAGGAAATAGATAATTAAAAACCAATTCTACCCCATCAAATCCACCCCTTCTTTCTTAACTTTACACTTCATGAATAACTTATAATAAATCTCTGTGGGAAAACGAATGAAATATACTTACTACTTGCTATAAGACCATGTATGCTTGCATGTTTTGAGTGCTCTCTCTACCTTATTGCTTATTTATTTTAACACATTGAGCACGCAACAATCATTTTTTGCAATGTATGCCTTAAGTAAATTTTCTACTGATGACCCTATTGGTTGGTTATATGGCTTTTGAGCTTGGTTAGCATTTTGTTCCCCACCCCAAGAAAGATTTGGGTGGTTCCTCCAACAAGGATTATAGGTGTTAGAATAGGGGTTGTTCCTAGGCTGCTGTTGACTTCCAACATAGCAGACTGGGGCTGGATTCCCAGTGCCCTTCCCCACAGAACCCACAGATTAGTGTCTCACCTTGACTAGTTGGTGCGCCCATTAAAATGGCTGCTGCGGTGTTGACACTAGGTTGGAGATTGGTTTGAGCCATTTGTTTAACTAGATTGGTCAGGGCATTAATTTGGCTACTCATTGCACTAAGTGCATCCTTGTCTTGAGCTCTCCTAGGCTCTACAGGATCGTCTGACCATCTACAATGGGAAGTTGAGATTTTCTCCAAAATCTCATAGGCTTCATTGTAGCTCTTAGAAAGCATGGAACCACCAGCTGAAGAATTCAGCACTTGCCTTGTGCTGGGGTTGCATCCTTTAAAGAACACTTCTATTTGGATACACCATGGAATGCCATGGTGTGGACATTTAAGCAGAAGGTCCTTTAACCTTGTCCAAGCTTCGTGAAGGGATTCGTTTTCGGCTTGTTTAAATTTGATTATATCATCACGAAAATTGGAATTCCTATCAGGTGGGAAGTATTTGACTAGGAATTTCTCAGCCAGATCTGTCCAATTGACAATTGATCCAGAGGCCAGGGAATTTAATCACGTTTTGGCTTTATCTCTTAATGAATAAGGGATGAGGTAAAGCCTCAAAGCTTCGTGGGAAACTCCAGGGATGAGGAAGGTATCACTAACCCCTAAGAAATTTCTCAGATGATTGTGGGGATCTTCGTTTTCCACTCCAAAGAATTGTCCCACAGTGGACAACATTTGGAACATTACTGGCTTTAACTCGAATGAGTTGGCAGTAATTTCAGGGCGTATAATGCTTGGGTTAAGCTCCCCAGGCATGGGAACTAAGTATGAGAGGATGGCACTATCCTTGTCATTCGCTATTTCGATGGGGTTGCGAATGGTAGGTGCTTGGTTTGGGACTGGTCTATCCATTTCGATTTGATGGAATTGCGATGACTCCGCGGAGTCAGCAATGTTTTGAGTTACAGAGGGTTGTTTAAAGAGGCGTTTCTTAGCTTTGTTTCTGGCCCTAAGTAATCTTTCAGGCTCAGGACTGAACTCTAGATCGCTACTTGAATGCTCATTCATAAACTAACCCAATGGTACTTGTAAAAGAAATTAAAGAAGATCAGCTCCATCAGGTATTAAGATTTGTGTTTCTAACTTAACAAACTTCGTTTTTACTAAACAAAATCCCCGGCAGCGGCGCCAAAAACTTGTTGCGTGCTCAATGTGTAAATTAAAATGCAGAGTGAGAGCACTCAGAACATGCAAGCATACATGGTCTTGTAGCAAGTAATAAGTATTTTTTCATTCGATTTCCCACAGAGATTTATTCTTAGTTACTAACGAAGTGAGATGTTAAATTAGGAAGGATGGCTTAAATGGGATAGAATTGGGATTAATGTGCCTAACTAATAAAGAACGTGCGAGATGTGCAAGCATAAACAAAGACAAGTAAAGAGGTTAACTTTAATGTAGAAGAAAAAGAATTTCGGAGAAAGCAAATATCTAGCAATAAAATCGCAAGACAGAAAGCTAAGAAAAATGGCGAAGGCAAAAGTATAACTAAGAAAATTGCGCAGACAACAATTTTCTAGCAATTGTACTAACAGTGTTTTAAGGGTGAAGTGTGGAAACAAGGGCTACTAACGACTTCTCTATAGGCTTTTTCATACGATTCTTCAGCAGTAGATCAACTTATCATGCATCAAATTAACTCATTCTCATGTATCTCTCGATTTCATGCATTAGATCCTTTAGTTCACTCATGTCCAAGTAAGACTCTGAACTCTTACTCCTTCCGGAGGTTAGGAGTTCTTTAGACAAAATGGATGGCCAATCGAAATTGTCCGTGGGATGAAGTACACATACATTCAATGCGTGCGAAGCTATCCTACATGCTGAATTCACGTATTTCTACCTATAGATTCATCATTAGCAGGCCCTTATGTGTTTAGTTACCCATGGATGATGATGGAGTGGGAAGACTTGATGGATTAAACATGCTTAACAGTATTTAAATGGAAACAAACAGAAAATAGGAAGCAAAAAGGAACTCGCGAAATAGTCAAATAACTTCTTGATTAAACCAGATTCGAAACTTAATGTGCAACAACTTTAAAGCGATAAAGGCTAAACAGAAGAAGACGAAATGGAACAATGTATCTAACAGAAGTAGATGGCAACAAACAGCAGCAAAAAGGAAACAGAAAGCAGAAGAAAGCAGGTAAATGTGTGGGTGAACCCTCGCCGCAAGCGCCTCGGATGAGGGGAGAAGGGGAGCTTTGTTTGGGGATGAATCCAATCAGAAGAAAAGAAGGATCTTCTCTTCTTCCTCTCAGATTATCGATGCCAACAACTAAAACCTTCACGCCAACAACGGGAGAAGAAATAGGGAAGAAACTGCGTTGAGATGGGAGTTCTACGCTTCCAAGCTTGTTGTTCTCCTTCCCCCTTGACCTCCTTTTATAGTGTTTTGCAGGTACGATTCGGCCAAGGAGAACCATCCATTCTGAACGACGACCTTTCACGTGGCAGCATGAGAGAAATTGGACGCCCGAAAGATCGCTACAAAACAGAAGACGGTTAGAACAACTTAACATTTTCACTTAAAACATTGCGGAGACAGCAATGTTTTCACAATGTTCCTGCAATACAGAAATTTCAACTCTTTAGCTTTGTTTTCGGTTCTTTTTCCTTTCTTTTACACAATAGTTCTGATTTAGCTTCATTCTATAAATTCATATATATAAGCACATGTTTAGACTAAATTCTATCAAAAACGCTTAAGAATTTACACCATTATATAGCAAATAAGTCCCTAAAATATGCACTTTTGGAGACGTAACACATTGGCAGAGAAGTCAACCTCTACCCCCCTCACAGTGGACAGACATGCTTCAGGGTGTGTGAGGTTGACGTAGAAGTCATACACCATGTCAGGGTAGGCTGGAATTGGGGGTCTGCACAGCTCTTCCCAGCCATGGGTGATAACTCCTGCGCGCAAGAATTGCGGCAGGTCTGCCAATGCATCAAGGAATCCTCGCTCGTGGAAGATTTCCTTCTTCATTAATTCGAGGCCCTTGGCCTCAGCTTCTTGTGAAACATACCTCGCAGCTCGAGGTTCGTCTTCTGGGTACATCTTTCTTTTCCCCTTCTCTTTCGCCTTGGCCGATTCAGCAGCCTCAACCTTCATTTTCTTTAAAGATGGTTCAGCTCCAACCTTCTTGTTCTTGGCTCGTTTTGAGGCCTTCGGCCGCTTGCCTTTCACGATCACGGGAGACCTCTTCTTCATCCGTGCCTTGGTGGTAATTTGCTGGAGACAATCCCCCAACGTCTCATCCATAGAGTCCTTGCTTCCCCCCTCCACAGGGCTGTCAAGACTGACATCCCTTAAGGGGGAAAACACTTTTTCTTCCTCTGCCGGCTCTTCGCTTGGCACCGAATCTTGGTGCTCTTCAGGTGAGCCTTCAGGTTCCGGCGTCTGTGGAGAAGGTTCGGGGCTCTGCCTAGCCGTCTCATATGATGGGCGGCTACTATCGAGGTCTTCTTCGCTGGGCGTCTGTGTCTCTTTGCTCGGTGAATCAGACACCGCAACCTTCCTCTTTCTCTTCTTAGGACTCCCTACCGGATCAGAAGGGCCAGCAGATACCTCAGTCACCACCTTCCACTTCTTCCTTCGCACCATCAACTTCGAAGGCCGTGAGGGCTGCGCAGTGTCGGCGTCTGCTAAGGAAAGCAGCGCCTCCCCCACAGCTTCTTCTGCGTGAGGTGACGCTTTATTTGGCGTGGATCGCTTTGATCGTGTGGACACCATTGTCGTTCTTTGAGGATTAGAAGGTAGGAGATGCAGATGAAGGAGAAGACTGAATATTGGAGGTCCAACGGTTTGAGAAAACGTATAGGGCAGGGATCCAACGACGGCTATTTGTACTTGAGTACTCTCCAACGGCTCTTTTCTGTTGCGGACTCAGCAAATCTTCCGCAATTAATCCGCCTAGCCGTTGGGATATTTCTTGATTTGAGTTGCAAGATTCAGCAACCAAATCTTTGATTTAGCCCGATCTTCTTCGTGGATCTTCACCCCTCGATTCATCTCCTTCATTGCCTCTTAAAGATTTCCCATTAATATCCGCCTAATTACAACAAAAATCCGTAATTAAAATAAAAAATAAACACACAAATACAATCCGAAAATACTAAAAAAAAAACTCTAAGGCATAGCCTTCTGACGGATGAGCACAGTGATCACTCATCCTCTCTCGATTCGTTTCTCAAGCTTCAGATAAGAGGAAGGCCGAGAGTGTCTGCACATCTCCTTCCTCGTAGTAATGCTTCAACCTTGCACCATTCACCATGAACGGTTGCCCTTGATGTAGGTTCCGAATCTCAATAGCACCATGAACAAAAACGTTAGTTATCACAAAAGGACCTGACCATCTAGACTTAAGTTTGCCTGGAAATAACCTTAACCGTGAGTTGAATAATAAGACATGCTGGCCTTTTTTAAAGTCCTTGATCCTAAATCTACTATCATGCCAAATCTTAGTTTTTTCCTTGTACATTTTAGCATTTTCGTAGGACATATGTCTTAGCTCATCTAACTCATGTAATTGCAGAGACCGCAAAGTTCCAGCATCGGTCACGCAATAATTCAGTTCTTTTAAGGCCCAAAAGGCTTTGATTTCTAATTCGAAAGGTAAGTGACATGTTTTTCCATATACTAGCCTATAAGGAGACATACCTAAGGGTGTTTTATATGCAGTTCTATATGCCCACAGTGCATCATCAATTCATGCTAAACGACTATGATTGTTGGCACATAATAAATATTTCATTCCCAAAATAAACTACTCCTAACATGCGAAATCTAAGAAAAGCATGATAAAATCCTAATTTAAGAGTTTAGGGATCAGAAATCTCCCTTGTCAATCTGCCTCATATGGATGTTCTTCAATGTTTCGAGGCATCACTTCTGCTCGTTTAAGACACTTAAGTCTTGATTTACGAGGTCGGACATTCTGCCACACCTTTAAATTGTTGATTCTTTCCAAGAGACTGCATGTTATAACATCCCAAGGTTTGTACTTTATGTGCGTTGGTACAACATAGGGTTGATGCGATGGGACTTCTTTTTTTGGCACATCTCTTTCTAACTCCTTCAGCTGGAGCATTTGTGGTGGTGGTGGCTCAGCTCTTTCATTGGTGGAGAAGCTTGTTGCAACCTCAAACATTTCAAATTCTTGTTCCTCAAGCAGCGCATTAGTCTCTTTGGCCTCATCCAGCACAATTTCATTTTTCTCAACTTTCACCAACTCCACCATTTCATATGGAGATTCCATTGGATCACTCTTCTCAGATTCGAAGGTAACAAAGGAGTCATCATCATAAAAATCAAACATCTGAGGGCATGGGGGTGGTGATTTTTCTATAGCAAGTAGATCTTGTAAGTTATTTGTGAGCTGGGCTAATTGCACATCAATTCTTCTCATGGATGCATCATTCCTTTCCATGAATTCTATCCATAGCGCCTCCAAAGTGGGTGATAATTCTTCATTTGGAGTTGGGGCATAATGTTGATAGTCTTCATGTTGGGGGAACTCTTCATAATGAGCAATTTGCACATGCTCTTCCCAAGGATTATTTGAGAGTTGCCACTGATCATGTTCACACATGTACGAATAATTGTTGTCATAGCTTTGTTGATATTGCCTCTCTTGATAATTCAATGTTTGGCAATTCTCCAAGTTATGATTATCCCCACAATAAGCACATGGCTGATAAAATTCTTCAAACTGTTGTGGGCAAACTCGTCCTCCAATTAAGTTCTGCAGCATATTCATTTACTTTGTCGTACACATACGTTTTCCACCTGCAAAGTTTCTCTCTGTGCGAGTTGAGGTTTGGAAACTCATTCATAAACTAGCTTGATAGTACCTGTAAAGGAAATGATAGAAGATTAGCTCCAATAGATATTAAGTTTTTTTTTTTTTCTAAATTAACAAACTTCGTGTTTACTAAACAAAATCCCCGGCAGCGGCGCCAAAAACTTGTTGCGTGCTCAGTGTTTAAATAAAGATGCAATGTGAGAGCACTCAGAACATGCAAGCATACATGATCTTGTAGCAAGTAATAAGTATTTTTTTTTTCGATTTCCCACAGAGATTTATTCTTAGTTACTAACGAAGTGAGATGCTAAATTAGAGAGAGTGGTTTAAATGTGGTGAATTGAAGATTAATGTGCCTAACTAATGAAGAATATATAAAATATGCAAGCATAAACAAAGACAAGTAAAGAGGTTAACTTGAATGTAGAAGAAAAAAAATTCCGGAGAAAGCAATTATCTAGCAATGAAATCGCAAAACAAAAGACTGGAAAAATGGCTAAGGCAAAAATAGAACTAAAGGAATTGCGCAGACAGCAATTTTCTAGCAATTAAGCTAACAGCGTTTGAAGGGTAAGATGGGGAAACAAGGTCAACTAACGACTCCTCTATAGGCTTTTTCATACGATTCTTCAGCAGTAGATCAACTTATCATGCATCAATTTAACTCATTCTCAAGTATCTCTCGATTACATGCATTAGATCCTTTAGTTTACTCATATCCAAGTAAGGCTTAAGAATCTATTTATATAAGCAAGTTAATGAATTGTGCTAGGAAAACGCCTATTCCTAGGTCGTTTTCTGGCTACCATGAAAGGCTAGCATGAATGGACGACTCTGAACTCTTACTCCTTCCGGAGGTTAGGAGTTCTTTGGACAAAATGGATGGCCAATCGAAATTGCCCGTGGGATGAAGCATACATACATTCAATGCATTCGAAGCTATCCTACATGTTAAATTCACGTATTTCTACCTAGAGATTCATCATTAGCAGACCCTTGTGTGGTTTAGTTACTCATGGAAGATGATGGATTGGGAAGAGTAGATTGTTTGAACATGCTTAACAGTATTTAAAGGGAAACAAATAATTCCTCTATTGAATAAGATTCAAAGCTTAATGTGCAACGACTATAAAGCAGAAACGACTACGCAAATAAAAACGACTTGAACCAAATGTGACTAACAACAATAAATGGCAGCAAACAGAAACGAAAAGAAAAGACAGAAAGCAGTAGAAAGCGCATAAACGTGTGCGTGAACTCCTCGCCGCAAGCGCCTCGGATGAAGGGAGAAGGTGAGCTTTGTTTGGGGATGAATCCAATCATAAGAGAAGAAGGATCTTCTCTTCTTCCTCTCAGATTATCGATGCCAACAGCTGATTCCTTCACACCAACAAACGGAAGAGAAAATAAGGAGAAATTGCGTTGAGATGGAGAGTTCTACGCTTCCAAGCTTGTTGTTCTCCTTCCCCCTTGACCTCATTTTATAGCTCTTTGCAGGTACTCTTCAGTCAAGGAGAACCATCCATTCTGAACGTCGTCCCACCACGTGGCAGTAGGGGAGAAATTGGGCGGCTGAAAGATCGCAAAAGAACGGCAGACGGTTGGACAACTTAATAATTTCCAGCTTAAACATTGCGGAGACAACAATGTTTCCGCAATTTTCCTGCAATACAGAATTTCAACTCTTTTAGCTTTGTTTTTTATCCTTTTTTGTTCCTTTTGTAAATAAGTCCTGATTTAGTTTCATTCTATAATTTCTCATATATAAGCACGTATAAAACTAAATTCTATCAAAAACGCTTAAAAGTTCACACAATTATATGGCAAATAAGTCCCTAAATTAAGTACTTTTGGAGACGTAACAGAGATCAACATCCCTCTGTTGGACGCCATCAAACAAATCCCAAGGTACGCTAAGTTCCTGAAAGAGTTGTGCACCAACAAGAGGAAGACAAAAGAGAAAGAACACGTCGTGGTAAGTAAGAACGTTTCCGCTTCGATCACAAAGAACTTACCAAAAAAATGCGACGATCCAGGTATGTTTTCTCTGCCTTGCACTATTGGAGGTAAGAAAATTAGAAGAGCCATGATAGATCTAGGAGCCTCCATTAGTGTCATGCCTCACTCCGTTTATCAGGATTTGAGTTTAAAAGAAATACAGGAAACTGGTGTTGTTATACAACTTGCTGATAGGTCTTTCGTGCATCCCTTAGGAGTAGTGGAAGATGTATTAGTGAATGTTAATGGGCTGATTTTTCCTGTTGATTTTTATATTCTGAAAATGGATGGAAATTCTGCTTCTTCGTCTGCGTCGATCTTATTAGGTAGGCCCTTTATGAAAACTGCTAGAACTAAGATAAATGTAGATAAGGGCACTTTATCTGTTGAGTATCGTGGACAAGTTGTTGAGGTTGATGTGTCTAATGAGTTGGAGCATGATGAGAGCGTCCACTCTCTTTGTCAAGTAGATACAATTGAATCGTTAGTTCAGGATGAATGCATGTCTGATAGAGATGGGGATGACCCATTGTTTTTTACTGATCTTTTTGATGAATGTGATATGCATGAACCATCTATGTCTGAGCCTTGTGATTCAACTGTCTCTTCTTTGGAAACTGTTCAGAACCATGTTAAGATGCTCCCCTCTACTTTGCAGGCACCTAAATTGGAGTTGAAAGACTTACCTGATCATCTCAAATACGCGTATTTGGGGGATGATGAGACGTTGCCGGTCATCATAGCGAAAGATCTTATACCGGCTCAGGAAGGGAAATTAATGGAAGTTCTTAAAGAGAACAAGCTGGCGATTGGATGGACATTAGCAGATTTACATGGGCTAAGTCCAGCTACGTGCATGCACAGAATCCTGCTCGAGGATGGAGCGAAACCTTCACGAGAGCCCCAAAGGAGGCTCAATCCCGCGATGAAGGAGGTAGTAGTTTCTGAGATTCTCAAACTCCTCGAAGCAGGTATCATCTATCCTATCTCAGATAGTAAATGGGTCAGTCCTATTCATGTCGTTCCTAAGAAAACTGGCATAACTGTGGTTAGGAATGAGAAAAATGAATTAGTACCCAAAAGAATTCAAAATGGATGGAGAATGTGGATAGACTTTAGGAAACTGAATGAGGTCACTAGGAAGGACCATTTTTCCATTCCTTTTATTGATCAGATGGTGGAGCGTTTAGCTGGGAAGCCATTCTTTTGTTTTCTCGATGGTTTCTCTGGCTTTTACCAAATCCCCATAGCCATAGAAGACCAAGAGAAAACAACGTTCACGTGCCCTTTTGGCACATTTGCATTTAGAAGGATGCCTTTTGGGCTTTGTAACGCTCCTGGTACATTTCAGAGATGCATGATGAGTATTTTTTCTGAGTTTGTAGAAAAATGCATTGAAGTGTTCATGGATGATTTTACAGTTTATGGCAATTCCTTCGATGTTTGTTTAATTAATTTATCGCATGTCCTGAAAAGATGTATTGAAATGAACCTTGTGCTGAATTTTGAAAAATGTCATTTTATGGCTAGTCAAGGTATCGTTTTAGGGAGGTTCGGTCTTTTCTTGGCCATGCAGGGTTTTATCGCAGGTTTATCCAGGACTTCTCCAAGGTTGCCATGCCTATGACGTACCTTCTTCAGAAGGATGTCACGTTTGATTTTGGGGAGGAGTGCAGAAAAGCCTTCGATTCGCTTAAGGATAGTTTGACGAGCGCAACCATCATACACCCACCCCAGTGGGACATGCCTTTCGAGATTATGTGCGACGCCAGCAACTATGCCTTGGGAGCCATGCTTGGTCAGAGGATCGAGAACAAGAGTCGTGTCATTTACTATGCCTCTAGGACGCTTAATCCAGCGCAGTGCAATTACACGACAACGGAAAAAGAACTTCTTTCTATTGTATTTACACTTGATAAAATTCGTCCTTACATTATTGGCTCTCAAGTAACTGTTTTCTCTGATCATGCACCTGTTCGGTACCTGATGACCAAGAAGGACGCGAAACCGAGGCTACTTCGGTGGATTTTGCTCCTCCAGGACTTCGATGTGAAGATCAAAGATATGAGAGGAGCAGAGAACCCGGTAGCCGACCATCTGAGCCGCTTGGTCAGAAAGGAAGACCTCCTGCCGCTGAATGAAGATTTCCCCGATGAGACACTCTAAAGACTTGATACAGTCCTTCTCTGGTATGCTGTTATGGTAAATTACTTGGTCACAGGTAATTTTCCTTTTGTTTTCTCTAATGATAGGAAAGCGAAGCTGAAAAGCGACGCTAAGTCCTATGTTTGGGAGGATCCCCATTTATGAAAGTTATGTTCTGATCAGATAATTAGGAGATGTGTCCCTGAGAATGAGCATGCGTCTATTCTTACTTTTTGTCATGATTATGCATGCGGGGGACATTTTGGGCCTAGGAGGACAGCTAGGAAAGTTTTAGATAGTGGGTTTTACTGGACTTCTTTGTTTAAAGATTCGTATGAATTTTGTAAAACCTGCAATAGATGTCAAAGAATAGGGTCGATATCTGGTAGAAATGAAATGCCGCAAACCTCGGTCTTAGTTTATGAAATCTTTGACGTTTGGGGCATGGATTTTATGGGACCCTTCCCGCCTTCTTATGGTTTTTCTTATATATTGCTGACTGTTGATTATGTTTCTAAGTGGGTAGAGGCGAAAGCCACGAAGACTAACGATGCTAATTCTGTTGTTAGGTTCGTTCAGTCTAATATTTTTACCAGGTTTGGAATCCCACGAGCCATAATCAGCGACCAGGGGACTCATTTTTGCAACCGATCTGTGGAGGCTTTGCTGAGGAAGTATGGTGTGCACCATCGAGTGTCCACCACCTACCATCCTCAAGCCAATGGGCAAGCCGAGGTCTCCAACAGAGAGGTAAAGTCCATTCTGGAGAAAACCGTGAGACCGAGTAGGAAGGATTGGAGCACTCGTTTCAGGATGCTTTGTGGGCCTACCGCACCGCCTACAAAACACCTATCGATATGTCCCCATACCGGTTGGTGTTTGGTAAGGCTTGCCACTTACCCGTGGAGATTGAGCACAAAGCATTCTGGGCGATCAAGCAGTGTAACATGAGCTCTGACGAAGCTGGCGAGGCACGACTGCTTCAGTTACAGGAATTGGAGGAACTGCGTTTGGACTCCTACGAGAACTCTAGGATCTATAAAGAGAAGTCCAAACAGTTTCATGACCGAAGGATCTTAAAGAAGAATTTTGAAGTCGGTCAGAAAATTCTGCTGTTCGATTCCCGTCTGAAGTTCATGTCAGGTAAGCTTCGTTCCCGTTGGAAAGGACCCTATATCATAACTAAAAATTTTCCTTATGGTAGTGTGGAGATTCAGAGCTTGGACTCGGATGAGGTGCATAAAGTGAATGGGCACCGGTTGAAGATTTTCCACGAGGGGGACGTTGAGTGCTATGACGCCACATTACTTCTAGCGCCGCCCCCGATCGATTATGGATGAGTGGAAGAGTGAATACAGTCGAGCAATCGACTCTAAACATTTGCGCTTCTCGGAGGCACCCGAGCTTGGACTGTAATTCAGTTATTTATCGCTTTGTTCTTGTTTATATTAGTTTTTGAATTCGTTGTTTGTTTGTTTACTTGCTTTCTTAGGAGAAGAGGTGGAATGGCCGACAATTCAAGAGTATATTGGAGGACGATGGTGCACATCTCCACCCGTCAGCTCCATAAAATTCAGGGGAGGTTTTCTGTTCCCTTAGAATTTTATTGTTTTTAGTTGTTGAATGCATTGGGGACAATGCATGTCTTAAGGTGGGGGGGTGGAGTTTGTTGATAGAAATACGACTTCTTAGTAGTTGTCGGGTGTATGTATACTCTGATGGTTAGATTAGAATCTGAATGCATGTTGTCCGATGAGGACGGTCTGTGATTTGCTTGTGAACACTCCGTATTTGCATGATTTTTTTCCCTACATCCACTGAGCACATAGCCCTCTTATTCTCAGTTCTGTAGGTCTAGAATAATTTTATTTGGTCTGAAACCGTGTTGTGACCCCGAAAGGTTCCTTTAGGGAGGCTTGATGTGTTAGAAGTAGTAATAACTCATTTGTTGTATAGCATAGCTATTGCCTAAAAAAAAAAAAAGTGTTAGCATGAAAAATAAAAACTCTAGAGTTGCTCCTCCTTCTTGTGTTGCCCGTGTAACCAGGGGCGATCGTGTAACCCACGGTTGTCACTGCATGAAAGGGAACTAATAGAAGTGAGCAATAGTCCTTAAAAACGTGAAGCTAAATTTGGTTTGACGTGTTAGGCTCTCTTGGAGAAAAATAAAAAAAAGTGGTTCAAAAGAAAAATGGGTACAAAGTACTCAAAGAAAGGAATAAAATGTTGGCCTTTTGTTTTGTTGCTCTTTCTATGACTAAAAGCCATTAGACTGTTCTTATCGCCATAAGTAGAGGGAAAACGAGTTATAGGGCTGTATAAGGTTGCTTCGGGCTTGCATGAGCTAGGTTGAGAGGTGCTAAGCACACACACACGTAAGGGAATAGGAGTTTAAATTTTGAAATGATTTCAACGTTTGCATGCATTTGATGGTTTTGAATTTATTTCAAGTACCTTGTCTCACAAGCATTGAGATTAGAGTTTTCAGCATGCGTTTAATTCTTTGGAGATTATTTAGAGTATACCTTGCTCGAGGACTAGCAAGATTTAGGTCGGGGGTATTTTGATAGCTCCAAAATAGAGCTATCTTTATGTCCCTAATTCTGGCTAAAACCATGACATATATTGATTAAAATGCTTTCTTGTAGATGATTTCATGGTTGAGAGCTTGGGAAGTCCAAAGACACATTTTGGGGCTTAAAGTGCCGTTTTATGGCTTCATAGATGCATCGGGAGTGAAATGTCTTAAAGAATCCAAGAGATGGCAAAAATTGCCTTGAAGAGACACAATTTGGCCATCCAAACCCGAGAGCTCACTTGCATGGGCGGCAGCGTCGAGACGCTAGCTCGACGCTGCCAGCGTCGAGACGCCGCCCGAGGGTCTCGACGCCGCCCCGACACCATCCGAGGACGAGCGCGCCCCAGCGTCGAGACGCCGCCCGAGGGTCTCGACGCCAGCCCGATGATTTTCCAGATAAACGCGCGACAGCGTCGAGACGATGTCCGAGCGTCTCGACGCCCGCGCGCGCGCGCGCGGCAGCCAACTTAGGGCACAACGTCGAGACGCTTGCCTAGCGTCTCGACGCTCCGACGTTTAAAGGCGTGAAAACGCCAAATTTCGCCCAACTTTTGATTCTTCTTCTTCTTCCCCAATCTTCCTCTCGGGTTTCCACCATTTTTTACCATTTTTGGGCTTCTTCTTCTCCTCTTTGTATGCTACTGTTACGTCTCCAAAAGTGACCTTTTTAGGACTTATTTATCTTAGAAAGATGTACACTCTTAGGTGTTTTTGATAGGATTTAGCTTAAACCTATGTTTATATATGAGATTTAGAAGAAGGTAGCTAAATTAGGACTTGTGTGCAAGAGGAAAGAAAAGGAATGAAAACCGAAGGAAAAGAGTGAAAACTGCGCATTGCGATACCATTGCGGAAACATTGCTAAAAAAGCAATGTTTCAAGTGAAAACCGTAAGTTGACTGATCTGTTTCTGTTAATTTCCGTTATTTCATGGATTCGTTCTTTCTCCTCCATCAATTTTGAAGTACGACGTTGAAGATTGATGGTTCTCCTTGGCCCAAACGCACCTGCAAATTACTTTAAAAGGGGGTCAAAGTAGAGGGTTCAATCATCATCCGAAAGCGTAGAAGTCTTCTCGCAGCTCCATCTTTTATCCTGTTTTTCTTTGCCGTCTGTTGGTTTGCGAAGTTTAGCTGTTTGGAGTCGATAATCTGATAGGAAGGAGAGAAGATTCATCTTCTCTCTCGATTGGATTCATCCAAGCAAGGCTGATCTTTCTCATCCTTCAGCCGAGGCGGTTGCGACGAGGCGTTCGAGCTCATTTACCTGTTTTCTGTCTTTCCTTTCTAATTTCCAGCATTGTTTAGTTGTTGTTTCTGTTCTAGTAGCTAGTTTATTGC
Organism: Herpetospermum pedunculosum; assembly: GCA_028017165.1. Lineage (NCBI taxonomy): Eukaryota > Viridiplantae > Streptophyta > Magnoliopsida > Cucurbitales > Cucurbitaceae > Herpetospermum > Herpetospermum pedunculosum. The sequence continues at coordinate 36,915,663 of CM051531.1, forward strand.
ACTTCGTTGCTTTCTGTCTTTGTGTCATTCACTTTAGGCTTTCCTTGCTCATTCAAACAATCAAGTAATCAAAGCAAAATTCAGCGTTTCACAGTTTCTTGCCTTTGCGATCTACTGTTTTTCTTTACTGTTTTATCTTTAAATTCCTTCTAAGCATGTCTGTTTTATCTCTTCTTTTTGTTCTCCCTATATCCATGAGTAACTAAGTCACATAGGGGCTCGCTAATGACAATACTATAGGCTAAAAAACGTGAACCAAGCATGTAGGATAGCTCTCGAAGCATTGATTGTATGTAAGCTTCATCCCACGGGCAATTTCGATTGGCCATCCATTTTGTCCAAAGAACTCCTAACCTCTGGACGGAGTAAGAGTTCAGAGTCATACACTCATGCTAGCCTTCCAAGGTAGCCAGAAAACGACCTAGGAATAGGCGTTTTCCTAGTACAAACCATAACTTTATGCTTTAACAAGATGCTTAAGACCTTACTTGGATATGAGTAAACTAAAGAATCTAATGCATGGAATCGGACGATACATGAGATTAAGTGAGTTTGATGCATAGAGAGTTGATCCAATGCTTGAGAATCGTGAGAGAATGCCTATAGAGGAGTCGTTAGTAGCCCTTGTTTCTCCATTTTACACATTTTCGCTGTTAGGAAAATTGCGGTAGAATTGCTGTTTCCGCAATTCTGCTAAGTTTACAATTCTGTTTAGCTGTTTTCTTCTTCGTTTATTATTCTCGTCTCTTTTCCTTTGTGTTTAACTTTGACTTGCTCTTGTTTATGTTGCTATCCTTTACATATTCCGTAGGATTTAGACAATTTAAAACCAATTCTACCCCGTCAAATCCACCCATTCTTTCTTAACTTTACACTTCACGAGTAGCTTATAATAAATCTCTGTGGGAAAACGAATGAAAAAATACTTACTACTTGCTATAAGATCATGTATGCTTGCATGTTCTGAGTGCTCTCTCTATCTTATTGCTTATTTATTTTAACACATTGAGCACGCAACAAGTTTTTGGCGCCGCTGCCGGGGATTTATTTAAGTAAAAACGAAGTTTGTTAAGTTTGAAACACGAAGTTTATTGCCTATTGAAGCTGATCTGTTTCATTTATTTTGCGGGTACTAGTTGGGTTAGTTTATGAGTGAGCCTTCAAGTAGTGATCTAGAGTTCAATCCTGAGCCTGAGAGATTACTTAGGGCCAGAAATAGAGCCAAGAAACGTCTCTTTAACCAACCCTCTATACCTCCAATAATTGCGGGAACCGCAATTCCTCCGCAATTGTCTCAAGAAGAAATGGATGGAATAGTTCCAAATCCGGTACCTGTCACTCGCAACCCCATCGAAATAGCGAATGATAAGGATAGCGCCATACTTTCTTACCTAGTACCTATGCCTGGGGAGCTGAACCCCAGCATAATCCGTCCTGAAATCACTGCCAACTCATTCGAGTTAAAGCCAGTGATGTTCCAAATGTTGTCCACTGTGGGACAATTCTTTGGAGTGGAAAATGAGAATCCCCACAACCATCTTAGAAACTTCCTAGGAGTCAGTGATACATTCATACATTCATCAACCAACCTGTAGGGTCCCAAGGTAGACTACCTGCTGACACTGAAGTGCCAAGGAGAGATGGTAAAGAGCAAGTTCAAGCAATTGAACTCAGAAGTGGGAGACCATTGGTGAGCAACACCAAAGAAACACCAAAGAGAGTAGAGAACAATGAGTCTAGTGCTCCACTGGAGTCTCTGCCAAACCAAGGTCCACCACCAACAAGCACATCAGGATCAAGGCTGGAGCCAATCATAGAAGAGATAGAAGAAATCCCAAGGCCTCCACCTATCCTGAGGCGACCTGAAGTGCCTGCATATGTGCCACCACCTCCATTTCCTCGAAGGCTAAAGAAAAAACAAGAACAGGAAGTGCACTTTAATAAATTTCTAGAAATTCTTAAGCAAGTGCATGTTAATATTCCTTTTGTAGAAGTTTTACAGTCTATGCCTTCTTATGTAAAGTTTTTGAAGGATATTATAACTAACAAAAAAATAATTGGTGAGTTTGAAACAGTAAATCTCACTGAGGAGTGCAGTGCCATACTCCAGAACAAGCTACCCAAGAAGGAGAAGGATCCTGGTTCCTTCACCTTACCTGTAGAGCTAGGAGGCAAGCACGTGGGCAGAGCTCTTTGTGACCTGGGAGCCAGCATAAACCTCATTCCCCTGTCACTATTCCGCCAGCTAGGAATAGGAGAAGCACGTCCAACTACTGTCACCTTACAATTAGCAGACAGATCCATAGCATACCCTGAAGGTAAGATTGAGGATATTCTTGTAAAGGTTGACAAGTTTATTTTCCTTGCAGATTTCATTATCCTGGATTATGAAGCAGACAAGGAGGTCCCCATCCTGTTAGGCAGACCATTTCTAGCCACAGGTAGGGCGCTGATAGATGTCCAAAAAGGTGAGCTCACTGTGAGGGTTCATGACGAGGAGGTTACGTTTAGTGTTTTTAAAGCACTGAGGTATCCTTCTGACTCTGAATCTTGTGCTAGCATGAACATTGTAGATTCGTTAATGGAAGAACAATTGGAGCATGAATTGTTGACTAAGCATGCTCATGAATATGTAGGATTAGAATTAACTGACTTAAACATAACTGAGATAATGGACATACCTGTAAATAACCCTCAGCATGTTTGTATGAATATTGACTTAACTGAAAAATCTTTGAATCCATTAAAACCATCCATTGAGCATCCACCTGTCTTAGAATTGAAACCTCTCCCCACTCACCTCAAGTATGCATATCTAGGAAGTAATGATACTTTGCCTGTGATTATTTCTTCTAAATTAAGTGAAAAGCATGAGGTTGAACTGATTTTATTGCTTAAGCAACTGTTGCGTGCTCAATGTGTTAAAGATAAATAAGCAAGAAGGTAGATAGAGCACTCAGAACATGCAAGCATACATGGTCTCACAGCAAGTAGTAAGTATATTTCATTCGTTTTTTCCACAGAGACTTATTTTTAGCTATTCATGAAGTGTATTTGTTAAGAAAGAAGGGGTGGATTTGATGGGGTAAAATTGGTTTTTAATTATCTAATTTTTGCTGAATGTGTAAAGGAATGCAACATAAACAAATGCAAGTTGAAATTAGACTCAAAAGACAAGAGATGGAGTTGATAAACGAAGAAGAAAACAGCTAAACAGAATGGTACTTAGCAGAATTGCGGACACCGCAATTTTACCGCAATTGAATAACAGCGAAAGTGTGTAAATGGGCGAATTAAGGGCTACTAATGACTATCCTATAGGCATTTTTATACGATTCTCAAGCACTGGATCTACTCTCTATGCATCAAACTCACTCTATCTCATGTATCGTCCGATTCCATGCATTAGATTCTTTAGTTTACTCGACTCAAAGTAAGGTCTTAAGCATCTTGTTAAAACAGAAGTGTTTAGTTTGTACTAGGGAAACGCCTATTCCTAGGCCGTTTCCTGGTTACCATGAAAGACTAGCATGATTACACGACTCTGAACTCTTACTCCTTCCAGAGGTTAGGAGTTCTTTGGACAAAATGGATGGCCAATCGAAATTGCCCGTGGGATGAAGCTTACATACAATCAATGCTTCGAGAGCTATCCTACATGCTTGGTTCACGTTTTTTAGCCTATAGTTCTGTCATTAGCATGCCCCTAAGTGACTTAGCTACTCATGGATATACAGAGAACAGAAATGTAAGATAAAACAGACATGCTTAGAAGGGAAATATACTCCAAACAGTAAGACAAAACCGTAGCAGCAGAAGATGGAAACTGTAAACTGAAGACTTGTAATTTGATTACTTTGAATGTTGAACGGACAAAAGGGAACTTAAAGGAAATAATTCAAAGACAGACAGCGACGAAATGCAGTAGATAGAACATTAAGCTAGAAACAACAACTGATCAAAGCCGGAAATTAGAAAAGGAAAACAGAAAGCAGGAAATGACGCATGAAAGCCTCGTTGCAGTCGCCTCGAATGAAGGGGATGAAAGGTCAGCCTTGCTTGGATGAATCCAATCGAGAGAGATAAAGAATCTCCTCTCCTTCCTATCAGATTATCGATTCCAACAGCTGAGACTCTCACTCCAACAGACGGCAAAGGAAAACAGGGCGAAAAGATGGACTGCGAGAAGACTCTACGCTTTCGGATGATGACTGAACCTCCGACTTTGACCCCCTTTTATAGTAGTTTGCAGGTGCGTTTGGGCCAAGGAGAACCATCAATCTTCAACGTCATATATCAGAATGGATGGAGGAGAAAGAACGAATCCCTGAAATTACGGAAATTAACAGAAAAAGATCAGTCAACTTACGGTTTTCACTTGAATAATTGCGGCTTCAGCAATGTTTTCGCAATGCTGTCGCAATGCAGCTTTTTTTTCATTCTTTTCCTTCGGTTTTCAACCCTTTTCTTTCCTATTGTGCAAAAGTCCTAATTTAGCTACCTTCTTCTCATTCTCATATTTAAGCATAGGTTTAGGCTAAATGCTATCAAAAACACCTAAAAGTGTACATCTTCTTAAACTAAATGGGTCCTAAATAAGTCACTTTCAGAGACTTAACAGCAACATAGGAAGGCTATTGCATGGACTATCGCTGACATTAGAGGCATTAGCCCTTCCTATTGCATGCATAAGATTATATTAGAGGAAGAGCATACACCTAGAGTAGATCACCAACGTAGGCTGAACCCCTCTATGAAAGAGGTAGTTAAAAAGGAAATAATAAAATGGCTAGATGCTGGTGTGATCTTCCCCATAGCTAGTAGTCAGTGGGTGAGCCCTATACAATGTGTACCTAAGAAGGGGGGGATGACTGTGGTAGTCAATGAGAACAATGAACTGATTCCAACTAGGACTGTCACAGGATGGAGAGTTTGCATGGATTATAGGAAACTCAATAAGGAAACCAAAAAAGACCATTTCCCTCTACCATTCATTGACCAGATGCTAGATAGGATAGCTGGTAGAGCCTACTACTGTTTCTTAGACGGTTATTCAGGATATAACCAGATTACTATAGACCCTAAGGACCAAGAGAAGACTACCTTCACTTGCCCTTTTGGAACTTTTGCCTTTCGCAGAATGCCTTTTGGCTTATGCAATGCACCGGCAACTTTCCAAAGGTGCATGTTGGCAATCTTCTCTGATTTGGATGAGTCCATGATAGAGATATTCATGGATGATTTCTCAGTATTTGGGGATTCATTTACAAACTGTCTAGAGAACCTAGGACAAGTCCTGGCCAGGTGTGAGGAGACTAACCTAGTCCTAAATTGGGAAAAGTGCCACTTCATGGTGGATGAAGGTATTGTCTTAGGTCATAGAGTGTCAAGGGCAGGTGTAGAAGTTGACAGGGCAAAAATTGAAATAATAGAGAAATTGGTAGAACCCCAAAATGTCAAGGCCATTAGAAGTTTCTTAGGGCATGCTGGTTTCTATAGGAGGTTCATTAAGGACTTTTCTAAGATCTCCAAGCCTTTATGTGAGCTTTTAGAGCTAAACAAACCATTCATTTTCTCTAAAGAATGTTTCCTAGCTTGGAAAACCCTTAAGGAAGCACTAGTCACAGCACCTATCATAGTAGGGCCTAATTGGGATCTTCCCTTTGAGATGTTATGTGACGCCAGTGACTATGCTGTAGGGGTTATGTTAGGACAGAAGATTGACAAGTTAACACACCCTGTATACTATGCTAGTAAGACACTTAATGAGGCACAATGTAATTACACAACTACAAAGAAGGAGATGCTAGCTGTAGTGTTTGCTTGTGAGAAGTTTAGGAATTACATTGTAGGCACTAGGACGATTGTGTACACTGACCATTCTGCTTTGAAGTACCTTATGAGGAAGGCTGATGCTAAGCCTAGGTTGATTAGATGGGTTTTGCTGCTGCAAGAGTTTGATCTAGACATTAGAGATAAGAAAGGATGTGAAAATGTGGTTGCGGATCATCTTTCTAGATTGCAGCATAATTGCGAAAAAATTGCGGAAACCGCAATTTCTGATGCTTTTATTGATGAACATGTCTTTGTATTGACTCATCGTGATAACGATGAGGAACCTTGGTTTGCTGACATTGCTAACTTCCTTGCATCACAGGTACTACCAACTTTCAAGGGAGGCCAAGAGAAGAAGAGGTTCCTTCATGAAGCAAGGAAATTCACATGGGATGATCCCACACTTTACAAGACATGTGCTGATGGTCTACTCAGGAAGTGTGTGTCAGCTGCTGAGGCAAAGTCTGTGCTGCAGCACTGCCATACAGCACCTTATGGTGGACATTTTGGTGGCCAAAGGACAGCTGCAAAGGTGTTCCAGAGTGGCTACTATTGGCCAACGATCTTCAAGGATGTCCACAACTATGCCCACAGCTGTGATGAATGCCAGAGAACAGGTAACCTTAGTCGAAAGGATGAGATGCCTCTCACTTACATCTTAGAGTTGGAGCTCTTTGATGTGTGGGGCATCGACTTCATGGGACCATTTCCCCCATCATCAGGTAACCTTTACATATTGGTAGCAGTAGACTACGTGTCTAAGTGGGTAGAGGCTATAGCATGTCCAAATAATGATGCAAAAACAGTCATAAGATTCTTGCATAGACATATTTTTACTAGATTTGGGACACCTCGGGCTATAATCAGTGATGAGGGGACACATTTCATTAATAAGGCTATGGAGAGAGTGTTGGCTAAGTATAATATTAGACATAGAGTAGCCACGCCTTATCACCCACACTCGAATGGCCAAGCTGAAATTTCAAATAGGGAGATTAAGAACATACTTGAAAAAGTGGTCAAACCCAATAGAAAAGATTGGGCGTTTAAACTCGAGGATGCACTTTGGGCGTATAGAACTGCATATAAGACACCCCTAGGTATGTCTCCTTATAGACTGGTGTATGGCAAAGCATGTCACTTCCCATTCGAGATAGAAATTAAAGCATTTTGGGCCCTAAAAGAGTTGAATTACTGCGTGACCGATGCGGGAACATTGCGGTCTTTGCAATTACATGAGCTTGATGAGCTTAGGCATATGTCTTATGAAAATGCCAAAATGTATAAGGAGAAGACCAAGATTTGGCACGACAGTAGACTTAGGATTAAGGACTTCAAGAAAGGCCAGCTTGTCTTATTATTTAACTCACGATTGAAATTATTTCCAGGTAAACTTAAGTCTAGATGGTCAGGTCCATTTATAATAACTAATGTGTTTGTTCATGGTGCAATCGAGATAAAGAACCTGCAGCAAGGACAACCATTCATGGTTAATGGTGCAAGATTGAAGCACTACTATGAGCAAGGAGATGTGAAGACTCTTTCGGCCTTCCTCTTGACTGAGACATGAAAACGAGAACGAGAGAGGACGAGTGATTGTTGTGCTCGTCAATATGAGGCTCATGTCTTAGTTTATTTTTTTTGCGATTTTCCGGTTACTGTTTGTGTATATTTTTGTGTGATTTTAATTAAGTATTTGATGTTGATTTTATTTATTTTTGCAGGGAATCGATAGAGGGAATCAAGGAGATGAAATCAAGATAAAAAAATCGAGGAGATATCAAGCCAAATCAAAGATACGGTTGAGGAAAGATTGGCATTTAAACGCAAAAAAGAAAATCTCCAACGGTCACTATAATTGCGCTGGAATTGCAGAATCCGCAACAAATATAGCCGTTGGGATTTTTTTTTTGTTTTATTTATATCCGTTAGAGGCGCGATGATCCGTACGACTCTCCCATTATCTGAACTCCAAGAAATCTGCTTTTCTCTTCATCTGTGATTCCTCTTTCCAAAACTCCACAGTTCGACAATGGTGCTAACAAGAGCTGAAAGATCTGCAGCCAAGAAGAAGGCTGACGACGCTGAAACGGCTGCGAGGGAAGCACTTCTTGCCCTTGCAGACGCTGATGCTGCGCGAACTGAACGACTTCCCAAACTGCCGATCCGCAAGAAGAAGTGGAAGGTTGTCACAGAGATACCTGCTGGACCCTCTGAACCAGCAGGCACACCCAAGAAACGCAAATGGAGTATGGCGGTGGCCGAAGAAGCAAGCAAGGAAAAGACTCCCTCTGTGGAGAGTCAAGAAAGTGATCCTCGGTCACCCGAGTCTCCAAAGCAGAGCTCTTCGCCATCTCCGCCAGCGCACAGCCCTGAGCTGCCTGCATCACCGCAGAGTTCTGAGCACACCCCACCAGAAGAGAGCCCTGCAGCATCACCCACTTCCCCACAACCTGACCCTGAATTCCCATATGGGGAGTACCAAGAATCGACGCAGGGCAGTGGGGAAGCTGAGGAAGAAGAGGTCTTCTCTCCTTTGAGGGAAGCCAGTCCTGAGAGCTCTGTGCAGAGGACTGATTCGATGGACGAAGTACTGGGGGATTGCCTCCAGCAGTTGACAACCAAGGCGAGGTTGAAGAAGAAGAAGGCCGCCAAGGCTGTTAAAGCCAAACGGCCCAAGAAGTCAAAGAAAAAGAAAACCAAGAAGGCTGCGCCTCCATCAGAGAAAGAGAGTGATGAGCCGTCGCTGAAAAAGCTCAAGATTGAGGCTGCTGAGTCAGCCAAACCAAAAGACAAAGGGAAAGCCAAGCTTTACCCTGAAGATGAGCCTCAATCAGTGAGGTATGTCTCCTCTGATGCTGAGTCCAGAGGCGCTGAGCTGAGAAAGAGAGAGTTGCTGCACGAGAAGGGATTCCTCGACGCACCTGCTGACCTGCCGCAATTCTTGCGCGCAGGAATCACGGTTGGGAGGAGCTATGCAGACCACCCAATCCAGCCTACTCTGGCATGGTGTATGACTTCTACGCCAATCTGATGAATCCGGAGGATGGCCTATCTGTGGTCAGAGGGGTTGAGGTAGACTTCTCAGCAAAGGCGATCAACGAAGCCTATGGCCTCAAAGGCCAAAAACATACTGACTATGCAAGGATTGTTGATGAGCCAACAGAGGCTGTCTTGGAGGAGGCCATTCGGATCATTGGCCAGCCAGAGGCATCATGGACAGTATCGCGCAATGGGAGGCACACCCTGATGAGTGCCACCCTCATAGCCAAGGCGGCTGTCTGGTTTTCCTTCGTTAGAAGGAAGCTGTCCCCAGTGACTCATGAGACCACCATCAACCAGAGCAGGTCGCTGCTGGTCTACGCAATCATGCGAGGTCTCACGATCAATGTGGGCGAAGTCATTGCAGCTTCCATTGTTGACTGCGCCAAAAAGGGTAAGGGACCACTTTTCTTTCCCAACACCATTACTAAACTGTGCTTACGTGCAGGGGTCCCAATCGAGCGCATGGAAAGGCAGCTTGCCTACACGGGCTACTTGGAATTGCCTACGGCCTTGAGGTTGCGCAGAAAGGGGAACATGGAGTTCGAGCTCGATGGCTTGGCTGCTGCTCAGTCTTTGACCATGGCATGTGTTACGTCTCTAAAAGTGACCTTTTTAGGACTTAATTAGCTTAGAAAGATGTTCACTCTTAGGTGTTTTTGATAGCATTTAGCCTAAACCTATGCTTAAATATGAGAATTAGAAGAAGGTAGCTAAATTAGGACTTATGTTCAATAGGAAAGTAAAGGGTTGAAAACCGAAGGAAAAGAATGAAAAAACTGCATTGAGACAGCATTGCGAAAACGTTGCGGACACCGCAATGTTTCAAGTGAAAACCGTAAGTTGACTGATCTTTTTCTGTTAATTTCCGTTATTTCAGGGATTCGTTCTTTCTCCTCCATCCATTCTGAAGTACGACGTTGAAGATTGATGGTTCTCCTTGGCCCAAATGCACCTGCAGATTACTATAAATAGGGGTCAAAGTCGAGGGTTCAAGCATGATCCGAAAGCGTAGAAGTCTTCTCGCAGTCCATCTTTTCTCCTGTTTTCCTTTGCCGTCTGCTGGTTTGCGAAGCTCAGCTGTTGGAACCGATAATCTGATAGGAAGGAGAGGAGATTCTTCTTCTCTCCCGATTGGATTCATCCAAGCAAGGCTGACCTTTCTCATCCTTCATTCGAGGCGGCTGCAACGAGACATTCGAGCTTGTTTTACTGCTTTTTGCTCTTCATTTCCATTTTCCAGCTTTGTCTTGTTGTTGTCTCTTTTCTAGTAGTTAGATTAGACTATTTCGTTGTGTTCTGTCTTCCTGTTATTTGCTTTAAAGCTTTTCTTTGTCAATCAAACAATCAAGTGATCAAATCTCAATTCTTCATTCCACAGTTTCTTGCCTTTACATTCTACTGCTTTCCCTTACTATTTTGTCTTTAAATTCCGTCTAAGCATGTCTACTTCTTCTCTTGCTTCTGTTCTGTTTACATCCATGAGTAGCTAAATCACTTAGGGGCATGCTAATGACAACACTTTAGGCTAAAAAACGTGAACCAAGCATGTAGGATAGCTCTCGAAGCATTGATTGTATGTAAGCTTCATCCCACGGGCAATTTCGATTGGCCATCCATTTTGTCCAAAGAACTCCTAACCTCTGGAAGGAGTAAGAGTTCAGAGTCATACTATCATGCTAGCCTTTCAAGGTAACCAGGAAACGACCTAGGAATAGGCGTTTCCCTAGTACAAACCATATTTTTCTGCCTTAACAAGATGCTTAAGACCTTACTTGGACATGAGTAAACTAAAGAATCTAATGCATGAAATCGGAAGATACATGAGAATGAGATAGTTTGATGCATAGAGAGTTGATCCAATGCTTGAGAATCGTGAGAAAAAGCCTATAGGATAGTCGTTAGTATCCCTTAATTCATCATTTTACACACTTTCGCTGTTACTACAATTGCGGTAAAATTGTTGTTTCCGCAATTCTGCTAAGTTACAATTCTGTCTAGCTGTTTTTGTCTTCATTTATTAATCTCGTCTCTTCTCATTTGAGTTTAGCTTTGACTTGCACTTGTTTATGTTGCTACCCTCTTCGTATTCAGTAGGAAATAGATAATTAAAAACCAATTCTACCCCATCAAATCCACCCCTTCTTTCTTAACTTTACACTTCATGAATAGCTTATAATAAATCTCTGTGGGAAAACGAATGAAATATACTTACTACTTGCTATAAGACCATGTATGCTTGCATGTTCTGAGTGCTCTCTCTACCTTATTGCTTATTTATTTTAACACATTGAGCACACAACAAGTTTTTGGCGCCGCTGCCGGGGATTTATTTAAGTGAAAACGGAGTTTGTTAAGTTTGAAACACCAAGTTTATTGCCTATTGAAGCTGATCTGTTTCATTTCTTTTGCAGGTACTATTGGGTTAGTTTATGAGTGAGCCTTCAAGTAGTGATCTAGAGTTCAATCCTGAGCCTGAGAGATTACTTAGGGCCAGAAATAGAGCCAAGAAACGTCTCTTTAACCAACCCTCTTTACCTCAAGTAATTGCGGGAACCGCAATTCCTCCGCAATTGTCTCAAGAAGAAATGAATGGAATAGTTCCAAATCCGGTGCCTGTCACTCGCAATCCCATCGAAATAGCGAATGACAAGGATAGCGCCATACTTTCGTACCTAGGACCTATGCCTGGGGAGCTGAACCCCAGCATAATCCGTCCTGAAATCACTGCCAACTCATTCGAGTTAAAGCCAGTGATGTTCCAAATGTTGTCCACTGTGGGACAATTCTTTGGAGTGGAAAATGAGAATCCCCACAACCATCTTAGAAACTTCTTAGGAGTTAGTGACACATTCCTCATCCCTGGAGTTTCCCAAGAAGCCTTGAGGCTATACCTTTTCCCTTACTCTTTGAGGGACAAAGCCAAAACGTGGTTAAACTCATTACCCTCTGGATCTGTCCTTAATTGGACAGACTTAGCAGAAAAATTCCTAGTCAAATACTTCCCACCTGATAGGAATTCTACCTTTCGTGATGACATAATCAAGTTCAAACAAGCTGACACTGAGTCTCTTCACGAAGCTTGGACAAGGTTTAAAGATCTTCTTCTTAAATGTCCACACCATGGCATCCCATGGTGTATCCAAATTGAGGTCTTCTTCAAAGGATGCAATCCCAACACTAGACAAGTCTTAAACTCATCTGCTGGAGGTTTCATGTTGTCCAAGAGTTACAACGAGGCCTATGAGATCTTGGAGAAGATCTCAGCATCTCACTGTAGGTGGTCAGATGATCCAGTTGAGCCAACTAGAGCTCAAGACAAGGATGCTCTAAGTGCAATGAGCAACCAAATAAATGCCCTGACCAACCTAGTTAAGCAAATGGCTCAAGCCAATCTCCAAACAAGTGTCAACACCGCTACAGCCATGTCAATGGGCACCCAGCCAAGTCAAGGTGAGACACTTATCTGTGGATTCTGTGGGGAAGGGCACCTGTATGAATACTGCCCTGGGAATCCATCCTCAGTCTGCTATATTGGAAGCCAACAGCAGCCTAGGAACAACCCCTACTCTAATACTTACAACCCGGGTTGGAGGAACCACCCAAACCTGTCATGGGGTGGACAACAGAATGTTAACCAAAATCCTAACCAACCAAGACCGAGTGGAACACCTGGTTTCACTCCTCAACATAACCAATCAATGTATCAAAAACCATACAACCAACCTGTAGGATCTTCTGTAGAAAACTTACTCAAGGAATACATAGCCAAGAATGATGCTACTTTGCAAAGTCAGCAAGCCACTCTTAGGAGCCTAGAGAACCAAATAGGCCAGTTAGCCAATGAACTCAAGAGTAGGCCCCAAGGTAGACTCCCTGCTGACACTGAAGTGCCAAGGAGAGATGGTAAAGAACAAGTTCAAGCAATTGAACTTAGAAGTGGTAGACCATTGGTAAGCAACACCAAAGACACACCAAAGAGAGTAGAGAACACTGAGTCTAGTGCTCCACTGGAGTCTCTGCCAAACCAAGGTCCACCATCAACAAGCACATCAGGAGCCAGGCTGGAGCCGATTATTGAGGAGATAGAAGAAATTCCAAGACCTCCACCAATCCTAAGGCGACCTGACGTGCCTGCATATGTGCCACCACCTCCATATCCTCGAAGGCTTAAGAAGAAGCAGGAACAGGAAGTGCACTTTAATAAATTCTTAGAAATTCTTAAGCAAGTGCATGTCAACATTCCTTTTGTAGAAGTTTTACAGTCTATGCCTTCCTATGTAAAGTTTTTGAAAGATATTATTACTAACAAAAAAATAATTGGTGAGTTTGAAACAGTAAACCTCACTGAGGAGTGCAGTGCCATCCTCCAGAACAAGTTGCCCAAGAAGGAGAAGGATCCTGGTTCCTTCACCTTACCTGTAGAACTTGGAGGCAAGCACGTGGGCAGAGCGCTTTGTGACCTGGGCGCCAGCATAAACCTCATGCCCCTATCACTATTCCGCCAGTTGGGAATAAGAGAAGCACGTCCAACCACTGTCACTTTACAACTAGCAGACAGATCCATCGCATACCCTGAAGGTAAGATTGAGGATATTTTAGTAAAGGTTGACAAGTTTATTTTCCTTGCAGATTTCATTATCCTGGATTATGAAGCAGACAAGGAGGTCCCCATCCTATTAGGCAGACCATTTCTTGCCACAGGTAGGGCCCTGATCGACGTCCAAAAAGGTGAGCTCACTATGAGGGTTCATGATGAAGAGGTGAAATTTAGTGTGTATAAAGCTTTAAGGTACCCCTCTGACCTTGAATCCTGTGCTAGCATGGACGTTGTAGATTCTTTAATGGAAGAACAACTGGAGCATGTGTTATTAACCAAGCATGCTAATGAATATGTAGGATTAGAATTAACTGATTTAACCATAGCTGAGATAATGGACATATCTGTAAATAACCCTCAGCATGTTTGTATGAATATTGACTTAACTGATAGAGCCTTTAATCCTTTAAAGCCATCCATTGAGCATCCACCTGTATTAGAATTAAAACCTCTCCCCACTCACCTCAAATATGCATATTTAGGGAATAATGAGACTTTGCCTGTAATTATTTCTTCTAAGCTAAGTGAACAGCATGAGGTTGAATTAATATTACTACTTAAGCAACATAGGAAGGCTATTGCATGGACTATTGCTGATATTAGAGGCATTAGCCCTTCTTATTGCATGCATAAGATTATACTAGAGGAAGAGCACACACCTAGAGTAGATCATCAACGTAGGCTGAATCCCTCTATGAAAGAGGTAGTTAAGAAAGAAATAATTAAATGGTTAGATGCTGGTGTGATCTTCCCCATAGCTAGTAGTCAGTGGGCGAGCCCTATACAATGTGTACCTAAGAAGGGGGGGATGACTGTGGTAGTCAATGAGAACAATGAACTGATTCCAACTAGGACTGTCACAGGATGGAGAGTATGTATGGATTATAGGAAGCTAAATAAAGAGACCAAAAAAGACCATTTTCCTCTACCATTTATTGACCAAATGTTAGACAGAATAGCTGGTAGAGCCTACTACTGTTTCTTAGACGGTTATTCAGGTTATAACCAGATCACTATAGACCCTAAGGATCAAGAGAAGACCACCTTCACTTGCCCTTTTGGAACTTTTGCCTTTCGCAGAATGCCTTTTGGCCTATGCAATGCACCGGCAACTTTCCAAAGGTGCATGTTGGCAATCTTCTCTGATTTGGATGAGTCCATGATAGAGATATTCATGGATGATTTCTCAGTCTTTGGGGATTCCTTTACCAACTGTCTAGAGAATTTAGGACAAGTCCTGGCTAGATGTGAGGAGACTAACTTAGTCCTTAATTGGGAGAAGTGTCACTTCATGGTAGATGAGGGGATTGTCTTAGGTCATAGAGTGTCAAGGGCAGGTGTAGAAGTTGACAGGGCTAAGATAGAAATCATAGAGAAGTTGGTAGAGCCTCAGAATGTCAAGGCCATTAGAAGTTTCTTAGGACATGCTGGCTTCTACAGAAGGTTCATTAAGGACTTTTCTAAGATAGCCAAGCCTCTGTGTGAGCTTCTAGAGCTCAATAGGCCATTCATCTTCTCTAAGGAATGTTTAGTAGCTTGGAAAACCCTTAAGGAAGCACTAGTCACGGCACCTATTATAGTAGGACCAGATTGGGATCTCCCATTTGAGATGTTATGTGATGCTAGTGACTATGCTGTAGGGGTTATGTTAGGACAGAAGATTGACAAGCTAACACACCCTGTATACTATGCTAGTAAAACCCTGAATGAGGCTCAATGTAATTATACAACTACTGAAAAAGAGATGCTTGCTGTAGTGTTTGCTTGTGAGAAATTTAGAAACTATATTGTAGGCACTAGGACAATTGTGTACACTGACCATTCTGCCTTGAAGTATCTCATGAGGAAGGCTGATACTAAGCCTAGGTTGATTAGGTGGGTGTTATTGCTGCAGGAATTTGATCTGGACATTCGAGACAAGAAAGGATGTGAAAATGTGGTTGCGGATCACCTTTCTCGATTGCAGCACAATTGCGAAAAAATTGCGGCACCCGCAATTTCTGATGCTTTTATTGATGAACATGTCTTTGTATTGACTCATCGTGATAACGATGAGGAACCTTGGTTTGCTGACATTGCTAACTTCTTTGCATCACAGGTATTACCAGTTTTCAAGGGAGGACAAGAGAAGAAGAGGTTCCTTCATGAAGCAAGGAAATTCATCTGGGATGATCCCACACTTTACAAAACATGTGCTGACGGCTTGCTGAGGAAGTGTGTTTCAGCTGCTGAGGCGAAGTCTGTGCTGCAGCACTGTCACACAGCTCCTTATGGTGGACACTTTGGTGGCCAAAGAACAGCTGCAAAGGTATTTCAGAGTGGCTACTATTGGCCAACGATCTTCAAGGATGCCCACAACTATGCCCACAGCTGTGATGAATGCCAAAGAACAGGTAACCTCAGTCGCAAGGATGAGATGCCTCTCACCTACATCTTAGAGTTAGAGCTCTTTGATGTATGGGGCATTGACTTCATGGGACCATTTCCTCCATCCTCAGGTAACCTTTACATTTTGGTGGCAGTAGATTACGTATCCAAGTGGGTAGAGGCCATAGCATGTCCTAATAATGATGCTAAAACAGTCATAAAATTCTTGCATAGGCACATTTTTACTAGGTTTGGGACACCTCGTGCTGTCATTAGTGATGAGGGGACACACTTCATTAATAAGGCTATGGAGAGAGTGTTGGCTAAGTATAACATTAGACATAGAGTAGCCACTCCCTATCACCCACACTCGAATGGTCAGGCTGAAATTTCAAATAGAGAGATTAAGAACATCCTAGAAAAAGTGGTCAAACCTAATAGAAAGGACTGGTCATTTAAACTCGAGGATGCACTTTGGGCATATAGAACTGCATATAAGACACCCCTAGGTATGTCTCCTTACAGACTTGTGTATGGTAAAGCTTGTCATCTTCCATTTGAGTTAGAAATTAAGGCATTTTGGGCACTAAAAGAGTTGAATTACTGCGTGACCGATGCGGGAACGTTGCGGTCTCTGCAATTACACGAGCTTGATGAGCTTAGACAAATGTCTTATGAAAATGCTAAAATGTATAAGGAAAAGACCAAGATTTGGCACGATAGTAGACTTAGGATCAAGGACTTTAAGAAAGGCCAACTTGTTTTATTATTTAACTCACGATTGAGGTTGTTTCCAGGCAAACTAAAGTCCAGATGGTCAGGTCCTTTCATGATTACTAATGTGTTTGTTCATGGTGCCATCGAGATAAAGAACTTGCAGCAAGGTCAACCATTCATGGTTAATGGTGCAAGGTTGAAGCACTACTATGAGGAAGGAGATGTGAAGACTCTCTCGGCCTTCCTCTTGACTGAAGCGTGAAATTAAGAACGAGAGAGGACGAGTGATTACTGTGCTCGTCAATATGAGGCTCATGCCTTAGTTTATTTTTTGCGATTTTCCGGTTATCGTTTGTGTGTTTTGTTGTATGATTTTAATTACGAATTTGATGTTGATTTTATTTCTTTTTGTAGGGAATCAATAGAGGGAATCAAGGAGAGTAAATCCAGCTTTAAAAATCAAGAAAATATTTGGCCAAATAAAAGATACGGATAAGCAAAGATTGACATTTAGATGGAAAAAAATCTCCAACGGTCACTAAAATTACGCTGGATTTGCAGGATCCGCAAAAATATAGCCGTTGGGATTTATCCGTTTCCTTTATATCCGTTAGAAGGCGCGTTGATCTATACGATTCTCCCATTCTCTGAACTCCAAGAAAGCTTCGATTCTCTTCATCTGTGATTCTTCTCTCCAAACCTCCACGATTCAAAAATGGTACTCACGAGGGCTGAAAGATCTGCGGCCAAGAAAAGGGCCGATGACGCTGAAACGGCTGCGAGAGAAGCACTGCTTGCCTTGGCTGATGCTGAGGCTACGCGTACCGAACGCCTGCCGAAACTGCCTGTCCGCAAGAAGAAGTGGAAGGTAGTTACAGAGATACCTGCTGGACCTTCTGAACCAGCAGGCACACCCAAGAAGCGACGATGGAGTATGGCGGTGGCCGAGGAAGAAATCAAAAACAAGACTCCCTCTGTGGAAAGTCAAGAATAAAGCCAGCCATCCCACGAGTCAGCCGAGCGCAGCCTTTCACCAGCCCCACCAGCACAGAGCCCTGAGCTCTCCTCATCACCGCCAGCGCAGAGCCCTGAGCAGCCGTCTTCACCACAGAGTTCTGCGCAGACACCTACAGCAGAGCAAGGAACCACGCCGTCGCACACTTCCCCACGGCCTGACCCTGAATTCCCATATGGGGAGTACCAAGAATCAACGCATGGCAGTGGGGAAGGTGAGGAAGAAGAGGTTTTCTCTCCGTTGAGGGAAGCCAATCCTGAGAGTCCTGCGCAGAAGGATGATTCCATGGAAGAGACGCTGGGGGCGTGCCTCCAGCAGATCACCATCGAGGCAAAGCTCAAGAAGAAGAAGAAGGCCAAGATTCTCAAGGCCAAGCGGTCCAAGAAGCTGAAAAAGAAGAAGGCCAAGAGGGCGCCTTCATCAGAAAAGGAGAGCACTGAGCCATCGCTCAAGAGACTCAAGGTTGAGGCTGCAGAGTCAGCCAAACCAGCAGACAAAGGGAAGGCCAAGCTTTACCCTGAAGATGAGCCTCAGTCAGTGAGGTATGTGTCCTCTGACGCTGAGTCCAGGGGTATTGAGCTGAGAAAGAGGGAGTTGCTGCATGAGAAAGGCTTCCTCGACAGACCTGCTGACCTGCCGCAATTCTTGCGCACAGGCATTGTGAATCACAGCTGGGAGGAGTTGTGCAGGCCGCCCAATCCGGCTTACACGAGTATGGTATACGACTTCTACGCCAACCTGCGAAACTCTGAGGAGGGGCTGTCTGTGGTTAGGGGAGTAGAAGTGGACTACTCAGCAAAAGCCATCAACGAAGCCTATGGCCTCAAGGGCCAAAAACATACTGACTATGCGAGGATCGTTGATGAGCCTACTGAGGCAGTCCTGGAGGAGGCCATTCGAACCATTGGCCAGCCTGAAGCATCCTGGACCGTGTAACGCAATGGGAGGCACACTCTCATGAGTGCCAACCTCACAGCTAAGGCGGCTGTATGGTTTGCATTTGTAAGGAGGAAGCTGTCCCCCGTGACTCATGAGACCACCATCAACCAGAGCAGATCGCTGCTGGTCTATGCCATCATGCGAGGTCTCACGATCAACGTAGGTGAAATCATGTCAGCCGCCATTGCTGAGTGCGCCAAGAAAGGTAAGGGACCATTGTTTTTCCCTAATACCATAACTAAACTCTGTTTGCTTGCAGGGGTTCCCATTGAGCGAATGGAGCAGCAGATGGCTTACACGGGCCACTTGGAGCTGCCTGCTGGCTTAAGGCTGAAGAGGAAGGGGAATATGGAGTTCGAACTGGATAGGTTGGCTGCTGATCAGTCACTGTCCATGGCTTGCCTGATGGATATGCAGAAGAGGATGGCTCAATGGGCCACTTACGCGCAGGCACGGGACAAGGAAATTGCAGACCAACTTGGGTGCATCTTCCCTGACTTCCCCACGAATCTCCTGAATCCATGGGTGCCTCCACGACCACGACAACCTGATGAGGATGAAGACATTTGAGTGCTGGTTTGAATTGCACTGAAGGGAGTATTGCTGTTCCCTTAGAAAAAAAAACAAAATCTGCTTTCTGATAGACCATGTGAATTATGCTGTTTTTAGTACAATTTTGATCTGTTTTAGTTGCTTAGTTTTATGTTTTTAAATTGCTTAGTATAGCCTGCTGCTAGCTGATTAGGTAGGATAGTTTAGGTTTCTTTTTGTTGAGCTTGAACGACTGGATAAAGCATGCTTAGGGGCCTTAGTAACTGATATATCTGCCCTGACTTGATTGCGAAATAATTGCGGTACCCGCAATTTTTATTACTGAAAGCATGTTTTGGACTGTCTGCTTAGCTAGGTTGTGATCTGTTTAAATTCTATCTTTTGCTGCTATCATGACTACCTTATATAGCTTATCTAAATGCATGCTGGATGAGTGTCATAGGACACCCTTTGATAGTTTAAATTAACCTCTAAATAGCTCAGCATGCATAGTTGTAAGTCCTTGCCTGTCTGTTTTTCAAATTCCTGCTGCTGTGATATTTTCTTTTAGAATGTTCTGTCTATGCCTAGGGCTTTTAGATTCTCTTTGTTTTACCTTAGACTAGATGCTTCTAGATAGTTTGGGGGTGTGCCACCTCAGACACTCATTGGGGACAATGAGTAGTTGAAGTTTGGGGGAGGCCACCCTAGGCCTAGGAACATTCCTCTCTCCCTTAAAACATAAGCATTCTTCTTCTCCTTGACAAAAATAATGAACTGAAAAAAAATGATAAGGAGGGGAGTCTCTCTTAGGTTGCTGAGTAATCAGTGCCAAGTGTGTAACCCACAAGTGGCATTGCATCAAAAGGCAACCAAAGGAAAGGCTCCACCTGAGAAAGGAAAAAAGGAAAAAGTAGGGAGGAAGAATGTATACCTAGGAGTTGCAACTTTGTGGCTTAGATGTCCTATTTAAAAAGAACTCTGATCCTCAATTAGCTAAGCACAAAGTTGTAGCTTGTAGGGTTGTTTAGGGAGATGAGTGTATATCCAATGTAGTGATGCCAGGGTTTAGGTTGTTCTCTAAAAGTACTACTGTTACCATTAATACTAAGACTGGCATGACTCTAAGGAATCCTAGGTAGCTCATAAATATAAACTAGAAGCATGTACTGAGTCTGGGGTAAAGCTAGGTAGAATTTGAAACCTTAGGGATAGTGGCATGATATGATAAAAGCAGGTAGATCAGTTGTAGGGAGTTAATAAAAGCAGTAGGAGTTTTAGGCTTGCGAAATCAGAAGAAGCTAGATGAGAGGGTAGTTTTAAGCTTAGAAGTGTGTCACAGGACAGCACTGCTATAGATGAGAATATAGGGGAGTCAGTAAGTGGTTAAAGAAGAAGAAATAGCAGCCTAGGAAAGTCCTTAGATTGCTCGAGGACAAGCAAAACCTTAAGTTTGGGGGTGTGTTACGTCTCTAAAAGTGACCTTTTTAGGACTTAATTAGCTTAGAAAGATGTTCACTCTTAGGTGTTTTTGATAGCATTTAGCCTAAACCTATGCTTAAATATGAGAATTAGAAGAAGGTAGCTAAATTAGGACTTATGTACAATAGGAAAGGAAAGGGTTGAAAACCGAAGGAAAAGAATGAAAAAACTGCATTGAGACAGCATTGCGAAAACATTGCGGACACCGCAATGTTTCAAGTGAAAACCGTAAGTTGACTGATCTTTTTCTGTTAATTTCCGTTATTTCAGGGATTCGTTCTTTCTCCTCCATCCATTCTGAAGTACGACGTTGAAGATTGATGGTTCTCCTTGGCCCAAATGCACCTGCAGATTACTATAAATAGGGGTCAAAGTCGAGGGTTCAAGCATGATCCGAAAGCGTAGAAGTCTTCTCGCAGTCCATCTTTTCTCCTGTTTTCCTTTGCCGTCTGCTGGTTTGCGAAGCTCAGCTGTTGGAACCGATAATCTGATAGGAAGGAGAGGAGATTCTTCTTCTCTCCCGATTGGATTCATCCAAGCAAGGCTGACCTTTCTCATCCTTCATTCGAGGCGGCTGCAACGAGACATTCGAGCTTGTTTTACTTCTTTTTGCTCTTCATTTCCATTTTCCAGCTTTGTCTTGTTGTTGTCTCTTTTCTAGTAGTTAGATTAGACTATTTCGTTGTGTTCTGTCTTCCTGTTATTTGCTTTAAAGCTTTTCTTTGTCAATCAAACAATCAAGTGATCAAATCTCAATTCTTCATTCCACAGTTTCTTGCCTTTACATTCTACTGCTTTCCCTTACTGTTTTGTCTTTAAATTCCGTCTAAGCATGTCTACTTCTTCTCTTGCTTCTGTTCTGTTTACATCCATGAGTAGCTAAATCACTTAGGGGCATGCTAATGACAACACTTTAGGCTAAAAAACGTGAACCAAGCATGTAGGATAGCTCTCGAAGCATTGATTGTATGTAAGGTTCATCCCACGGGCAATTTCGATTGGCCATCCATTTTGTCCAAAGAACTCCTAACCTCTGGAAGGAGTAAGAGTTCAGAGTCATACTATCATGCTAGCCTTTCAAGGTAACCAGGAAACGACCTAGGAATAGGCGTTTCCCTAGTACAAACCATATTTTTCTGCCTTAACAAGATGCTTAAGACCTTACTTGGACATGAGTAAACTAAAGAATCTAATGCATGAAATCGGAAGATACATGAGAATGAGATAGTTTGATGCATAGAGAGTTGATCCAATGCTTGAGAATCGTGAGAAAAAGCCTATAGGATAGTCGTTAGTATCCCTTAATTCATCATTTTACACACTTTCGCTGTTACTACAATTGCGGTAAAATTGCTGTTTCCGCAATTCTGCTAAGTTACAATTCTGTCTAGCTGTTTTTGTCTTCATTTATTAATCTCGTCTCTTCTCATTTGAGTTTAGCTTTGACTTGCACTTGTTTATGTTGCTACCCTCTTCGTATTCAGTAGGAAATAGATAATTAAAAACCAATTCTACCCCATCAAATCCACCCCTTCTTTCTTAACTTTACACTTCATGAATAGCTTATAATAAATCTCTGTGGGAAAACGAATGAAATATACTTACTACTTGCTATAAGACCATGTATGCTTGCATGTTCTGAGTGCTCTCTCTACCTTATTGCTTATTTATTTTAACACATTGAGCACACAACAAGTTTTTGGCGCCGCTGCCGGGGATTTATTTAAGTGAAAACGGAGTTTGTTAAGTTTGAAACACCAAGTTTATTGCCTATTGAAGCTGATCTGTTTCATTTCTTTTGCAGGTACTATTGGGTTAGTTTATGAGTGAGCCTTCAAGTAGTGATCTAGAGTTCAATCCTGAGCCTGAGAGATTACTTAGGGCCAGAAATAGAGCCAAGAAACGTCTCATTAACCAACCCTCTTTACCTCAAGTAATTGCGGGAACCGCAATTCCTCCGCAATTGTCTCAAGAAGAAATGAATGGAATAGTTCCAAATCCGGTGCCTGTCACTCGCAATCCCATCGAAATAGCGAATGACAAGGATAGCGCCATACTTTCGTACCTAGTACCTATGCCTGGGGAGCTGAACCCCAGCATAATCCGTCCTGAAATCACTGCCAACTCATTCGAGTTAAAGCCAGTGATGTTCTAAATGTTGTCCACTGTGGGACAATTCTTTGGAGTGGAAAATGAGGATCCCCACAACCATCTTAGAAACTTCTTAGGAGTTAGTGACACATTCCTCATCCCTGGAGTTTCCAAAGAAGCCTTGAGGCTATACCTTTTCCCTTACTCTTTGAGGGACAAAGCCAAAACGTGGTTAAACTCATTACCCTCTGGATCTGTCCTTAATTGGACAGACTTAGCAGAAAAATTCCTAGTCAAATACTTCCCACCTGATAGGAATTCTACCTTTCGTGATGACATAATCAAGTTCAAACAAGCTGACACTGAGTCTCTTCACGAAGCTTGGACAAGGTTTAAAGATCTTCTTCTTAAATGTCCACACCATGGCATCCCATGGTGTATCCAAATTGAGGTCTTCTTCAAAGGATGCAATCCCAACACTAGACAAGTCTTAAACTCATCTGCTGGAGGTTCCATGTTGTCCAAGAGTTACAACGAGGCCTATGAGATCTTGGAGAAGATCTCAGCATCTCACTGTAGGTGGTCAGATGATCCAGTTGAGCCAACTAGAGCTCAAGACAAGGATGCTCTAAGTGCAATGAGCAACCAAATAAATGCCCTGACCAACCTAGTTAAGCAAATGGCTCAAGCCAATCTCCAAACAAGTGTCAACACCGCTACAGCCATGTCAATGGGCACCCAGCCAAGTCAAGGTGAGACACTTATCTGTGGATTCTGTGGGGAAGGGCACCTGTATGAATACTGCCCTGGGAATCCATCCTCAGTCTGCTATATTGGAAGCCAACAGCAGCCTAGGAACAACCCCTACTCTAATA
Organism: Herpetospermum pedunculosum; assembly: GCA_028017165.1. NCBI lineage: Eukaryota > Viridiplantae > Streptophyta > Magnoliopsida > Cucurbitales > Cucurbitaceae > Herpetospermum > Herpetospermum pedunculosum. Next base: position 36,939,157 of record CM051531.1, read on the forward strand.
CTTACAACCCTGGTTGGAGGAACCACCCAAACCTGTCATGGGGTGGACAACAGAATGTTAACCAAAATCCTAACCAACCAAGACCGAGTGGAACACCTGGTTTCACTCCTCAACATAACCAATCAATGTATCAAAAACCATACAACCAACCTGTAGGATCTTCTGTAGAAAACTTACTCAAGGAATACATAGCCAAGAATGATGCTACTTTGCAAAGTCAGCAAGCCACTCTTAGGAGCCTAGAGAACCAAATAGGCCAGTTAGCCAATGAACTCAAGAGTAGGCCCCAAGGTAGACTCCCTGCTGACACTGAAGTGCCAAGGAGAGATGGTAAAGAACAAGTTCAAGCAATTGAACTTAGAAGTGGTAGACCATTGGTAAGCAACACCAAAGACACACCAAAGAGAGTAGAGAACACTGAGTCTAGTGCTCCACTGGAGTCTCTGCCAAACCAAGGTCCACCATCAACAAGCACATCAGGAGCCAGGCTGGAGCCGATTATTGAGGAGATAGAATAGGTAGATTAGTTTAGTTTCATTTTTGTATAGCTTGGATGACGGGAAAAAGCATGCATAGGGGCCTTAATCACTGATATATCTGCCCTGTCTTTATTGCGAAATAATTGCGGAAACCGCAATTTTTATTACTGAATGCATGTTTTTGACTGTCTGTTTAGCTAGGTTGGTTCTGTTTAAATTCTATCTTTTGCTGCTATCTTGTCTGCCTTATATAGCTTATCTTAAAGCATGCTGGATGAGTGTCATAGGACACCCTTTTGATAGTTTAAATTAACCTCTAAACAGCTCAGCATGCATAGCTTTAAGGCCTTACCTGACTGTTTTTACAAATTTCTGCTGCTGTGATATTTACTTTTAGAATGTTCTGTCTATGCCTAGGGCTTTTAGATTCTCTTTGTTTTACCTTAGACTAGATGCTTCTAGGACAAGTTTGGGGGTGTGCCACCTCAGACACTCATTGGGGACAATGAGTAGTTTAAGTTTGGGGGAGGCCACCCTAGGCCTAGGAACATTCCTCTCTCCCTTAAAAGCATAAGCATTCTTCTTCTCCTTTACAAAAAATGATGAGCTGAAAAAAAAAAAAAAAAAACAAATGAAAAATAAAATAAAGAGGGGTGTCTCTCTTAGGTTGCTGAGTAATCAGTACCAAGTGTGTAACCCACAAGTGGCATTGCATCAAAAGGCAACCAAAGGAGAGGCTCCACCAGAGTGTGAAAGAAAGAGAAAAAAATAGAGAAGAAGAATGTATACCTAGGAGTTACAACTTTGTGGCTTAGATGTCCTGATTAAAAAGAACTCTGATCCTCAAGTAGCTGAGCACAAAGTTGTAGCTTGTAGGGTTGGTTTAGGGAGATGAATGTATTTCCAATGTAGTGATGCCAGGGTTTAGGTTGTTCTCTTAAAGTACTACTGTCACTGTTAATACTAAGACTGGCATGACTCTAAGGAATCCTAGGTAGTTCAAAAGTAAAAACTAGAAGCATGTACTGAGTCTGGGGTAAAGCTAGGTAGAATTTGAAACCTTAGGGATAGTGGCATGATGTGACAAAAGCAAGTAGATCAGTTGTAGGGAGTTAATGAAACAGTAGGAGTATTAGGCATGCGAAGTCATAAGAAGCTAGATAAGAGGATAGTTTTAAACTTAGAAGTGTGTCACAGGACAGCACTGCTATAGATAGGAATGTAGGGGAGTCAGTAAGTGGTTAAAGAAGATGAAACAGCAGCCTAGGCAAGTCCTTAGATTGCTCGAGGACAAGCAAAACCTTAAGTTTGGGGGTGTGTTACGTCTCCAAAAGTTACCTTTTTAGGACTTATTTATCTTAGAAAGATGTACACTCTTAGGTGTTTTTGATAGGATTTAGCTTAAACCTATGTTTATATATGAGATTTAGAAAAAGGTAGCTAAATTAGGACTTGTGTGCAAGAGGAAAGAAAAGGAATGAAAACCGAAGGAAAAGAGTGAAAACTGCGCATTGCGATAGCATTGCGGAAACATTGCTAAAACAGCAATGTTTCAAGTGAAAACCGTAAGTTGACTGATCTGTTTCTGTTAATTTCCGTTATTTCAGGGATTCGTTCTTTCTCCTCCATCCATTTTGAAGTACGACGTTGAAGATTGATGGTTCTCCTTGGCCCAAACGCACCTGCAGATTACTTTAAAAGGGGGTCAAAGTAGAGGGTTCAATCATCATCCGAAAGCGTAGAAGTCTTCTCGCAGCTCCATCTTTTATCCTGTTTTTCTTTGCCGTCTGTTGGTTTGCGAAGTTTAGCTGTTTGGAGTCGATAATCTGATAGGAAGGAGAGAAGATTCATCTTCTCTCTCGATTGGATTCATCCAAGCAAGGCTGATCTTTCTCATCCTTCAGCCGAGGCGGTTGCGACGAGGCGTTCGAGCTCATTTACCTGCTTTCTGTCTTTCCTTTCTAATTTCCAGCATTGTTTAGTTGTTGTTTCTGTTCTAGTAGCTAGTTTATTGCACTTCGTTGCTTTCTGTCTTTGTGTCATTCACTTTAGGCTTTCCTTGCTCATTCAAACAATCAAGTAATCAAAGCAAAATTCAGCGTTTCACAGTTTCTTGCCTTTGCGATCTACTGTTTTTCTTTACTGTTTTATCTTTAAATTCCTTCTAAGCATGTCTGTTTTATCTCTTCTTTCTGTTCTCCCTATATCCATGAGTAACTAAGTCACATAGGGGCTCGCTAATGACAATACTATAGGCTAAAAAACGTGAACCAAGCATGTAGGATAGCTCTCGAAGCATTGATTGTATGTAAGCTTCATCCCACGGGCAATTTCGATTGGCCATCCATTTTGTCCAAAGAACTCCTAACCTCTGGAAGGAGTAAGAGTTCAGAGTCATACACTCATGCTAGCCTTCCAAGGTAGCCAGAAAACGACCTTGGAATAGGCGTTTTCCTAGTACAAACCATAACTTTCTGCTTTAACAAGATGCTTAAGACCTTACTTGGATATGAGTAAACTAAAGAATCTAATGCATGGAATCGGACGATACATGAGATTGAGTGAGTTTGATGCATAGAGAGTTGATCCAATGCTTGAGAATCGTGAGAAAATGCCTATAGAGGAGTCGTTAGTAGCCCTTGTTTCTCCATTTTACACATTTTCGCTGTTAGGAAAATTGCGGTAGAATTGCTGTTTCCGCAATTCTGCTAAGTTTACAATTTTGTTTAGCTATTTTCTTCTTCGTTTATTAATCTCGTCTCTTTTCCTTTGAGTTTAACTTTGACTTGCTCTTGTTTATGTTGCTATCCTTTACATATTCCGTAGGATTTAGACAATTTAAAACCAATTCTACCCCGTCAAATCCACCCATTCTTTCTTAACTTTACACTTCACGAGTAGCTTATAATAAACCTCTGTGGGAAAACGAATGAAAAAATACTTACTACTTGCTATAAGATCATGTATGCTTGCATGTTCTGAGTGCTCTCTCTATCTTATTGCTTATTTATTTTAACACATTGAGCACGCAACAGCTACTAAGCTCTTTCATGGGGGATTGGATTTATTCAACCTCCATGGAAGGCTAAACTAAGGTTAGTGCTTAATTTTGAGTATGGTTTTGTAAGTTTTGGATGTTTGGGGAGATTTGCCCCTTTGTAAATGTGAAGCCAATTAGCATGTCTTTTGCATTTTCTTGCTTGTTCTTATTCCAATTCTAGCATGTGTAGCTAAATTAGATTGACGCTCTAATTCCTATGCATGATAGAGGGCTAAAGGTTGGGACGTATAATTGCCCAAACCGCTAGGTAGCACGGGCTTAAGCATGGCTAATTAATTCAACCCAAAGTGACAGTTGGTAATCTGAATTAATTATCGTTTTCATGTTAGGCTTAAGGCAAGAGAGAAACCGGGTTAGTCTTAGGATTAGACCGTCACAGTGTTCCCGTCACTGGCTTATAGTCGATTTAGGGGTCGCGACCTTGGATAGATTATTAGCCAAGTATAATTAGAATTGCACGTGTCTAATTATTTCTCTGGGTCATTTGAGCTAGCACTTAGCCAAATGAATTGTGTGCTGAAGCATGGCTAGTTAATCAATTGTATCGATGATCCGAACATCCATAACGATCAATTCCATTTCTCGAAGTTAAGCACGATGATAGCTCTAAAATAGAGCTATAATTATAGCCTCAAATCTAGCTAAATGTCATGCTTAATTTAGTTAAATTGCCTTTTTATAGGTGTTTTCGTGGCGAAGAGCTCGGGAAGTCCAATTATGAATTTCAGGGCTAAATCGGTCATTTAAGAGGTTTCGGGAAGTGTTCGGGAGCAAAAACGACCCAAAATGGGGTTTAGACCCGAGAGGTCAGCGCCCAGGCGCCAAGCACCAGCAGCGCCCCAGCGCCCACGTCCGCGCGCGCATCGCCCATCACCAGCAGCACGACCGCGCCCAGACGGCCAGACGCGCGCGAGCCCCGTGCGCCCGTCATCGAAGGTCCGCGCGCGCGCCGCCTCGCCTCGCCCTCGCCCGATCCGCCCGCGCGTCGTCCGCCCGCGCGCCCCAGCGCCCGTGTCCGCGCCACAGCCAACACCCGCGCGCGCTCGCCTGGCCACGCCCGTGTCCGCGCGCTCACCCTATCCATGACTCTATTTGACCGTCATTAAAAGTCCCAAAAATGCCCGTCCTTAAAAGTCAAAGAAATTCTTGATTTTATTAATTTTTCCAGAGAGCTCAGCGCCTAGGCGCAGACTTATGGCGCCTAGGCGCTGTCCAGAATCTGTGCGCGCGCGCCCGCGGCGCCTAGGCGCTGACTTATGGCGCCTAGGCGCTGTCCGGAATCTGTGCGCGCGCGCCCGCGGCGCCTAGGCGCTGACTTATGGCGCCTAGGCGCTAGTCTGACGCAGAAATGGGTATTTAACTCCGTTTTTGCTGTTTTTAGGTCATTCTTTCCCATTCTCTCTCAATTTCTTCCGCCCCCTTTCTTTGTAAAGCTCAAATCTTGAGCCAAAATACGTTTCTTACCTATTTCTAATACATTTGAGTGGATTACTCTTGATTTTCACCACGGGCAACTAACGTAAGTGCTCTAATTCGAGTTTAGGGGTTGTCTTGATGCTTAGGGAGGGTTTATATGAATTTCTAGCTTGGTTTTGTTAATTTCTTGCATCTCTTGGTCTGTATTAAGAACGAATAACTTGCCTTTCCGATTAGGAGTGACGTCCATAATTAGTTACGCATGCTTAGTTGGCTATTATTGATTTTTGACAAACTTCAATACTTAGTAGCGAAAGTCTAGCTCGTGGCTAATCAATTCGAGCCTAAGTGACAGTTGGGGGTAGGAGTTGATTAACGTTTTCACGGCGGGCTTAAGACTAAGGGATAAATCGAATTAGTTTTAGGATTAATTCGTCTCAATGATACCCGTTACTGTTTGTTAATTGGTTTAAGCGTCATGAACTTAGATTAATTGGGAAGCATGTTTAATTAGAATTTACGCCTCTAATTAATTCTTTGGGGTGCTTCGGACCCGTTTGGGACGAAGCATTTTGTGTGCATGAAATAGAACAACTTTGCGAATTAGAATCCCTATGAACTAAGCGCATCAAGATAAATCCCGACACTCGAATTAGGAGCACGTGTTACATTTAATTGTTTTTCGCTCTTTACTTTTCGCAATTATTTTTCTGTTAGCTTAGTTTAGTTTTAATTAACTCCCCCTTTATTTGCTTTTGAGTTTTAGTTAAAAGACAAATAGAAATTAGCTAGGAGAAAATAACTTAGGTTCTCTGTGGTTCGACACCCGTTACCACTTAGCTCCAAATTGCTCGGTGCATTCGGGTTTATAAATTTCATTTTGGCGGGTCTCGACAACCCGAAATTTGTGAACGTACAAAAGTTTACTACCAAAATTGGCGCCGCCAGTTGCTTAAGCGTCTGTGGCGCATCACCTTGCGCCATCTCGTCAACCAAGAAGGGATTGCCTTCTTCTCTTTCAAACGTTCCTTGCCCCTCACGGGCTTCTCTCCGTAACCGCCGCTCCTCTCTGTCAATCTCAAGGATAAACTGCAAACTACCCTCAGAGGAACGGGTCATACACAAACAAAAATCTAAACATACAAATTACAAACAGAAAAAATTTTCAGTCAACCATCAATAAATCAAATTCAAACTTCAATCATAAATTCAATCAATTGCCTATTCCCCGGCAACGGCGCAAATTTTGGTGGAGGAATTTTTGAATATCCACTTAATCTCAAGCTGTCGAGGCTTGCCAAAATACGATTTATAAAGCCTATGACCAAGGCTTTGCAGCCAGTGGTAACAGGGTCGATCCAAGGAATAGGAAGATTGAATTTACTAGTGAAATTGGGATTTAATTGATTAATTGGTAACGGGGGGTTTTAATCATGCAAGAGAAATAATGATGTAAGCTATCGGAGGAAAGAAATAATAGGAAGAGAACGTGTGCACGGTTTGGGAGTCTAGGGATCAATTGTTAGACAAATTCGACTTATCATTTAACGCTAAAAACATGGAATACAATTTATTGAGCACGCGGACGACTACCAGAGAAGCCCCAAAGTAGCCGACTCCATGGATTTTAATTAGACCACACAGTTCTAATTATACGTTATCTAAGCTCACATTAAGATGATCAGTCCTAAGATGAATTTAGACAGTCACTAGCTAACCGCGACGAACATTCGAGCGTGAATTCTAATTGCTAGTAGATTGCCCGCAAACGCCGTATGCAATCAACAATTATCCAACCCGACCCGATACTTCGATTTAGTTCTATCTACCTGTGTTACTTAGTCGAGCAGTGAGAGGCACGGCATCGCTACTCTTTAACATACACAACATGCGAAACTACTCGAGTGTCAATCGGCGTATTTTAACATGCGCGTTGGATTAAGCAAAGTAGATAAATGCAAAGTAAACAGAACCAATATGCATATCAAAACTCAGATTATCAAAGCTAAATCGTCTAACAAAATCCCCCTAAACAAATCCCAAACCGTCACCCTTACCTTAGCCGCTCATGGCGCGGTTCGTCAATCCCGCTCCAACAACGACCATGGAAGAGTTCATCTACTTATTACAATGGAGGTGGAGCTCACAAGCATGCCAACAATGGCGGAGCTCCACGGAATATAGAGAGAAAATGGGGAAGAAGAAAACCAAAATGAGCAAAATCCGTAGAGAGATGAAGGAGAAGATCCTAAAAAATGTGCAGGAAAATCGTCTTTTAGCTGCTGTAATCGTCGTAGCGTCGAGACGCTAGGCCAGCGTCTCGACGCTGTGCCCTAAGTAATCCGCGCGCGCGCTCGCGATGGCGTCGCGACGCAAGGCTAGCGTCGCGACGCTGCCCCGATAAAATTCCTGCGCGCGCCTCCTCCGGAGCGTCTCGACGCCAAGCAGGGTCTCGACGCCAGGGCAGCGTCGAGCTAGCGTCTCGACGCTTGCTCTCGGGTTTTTCCAGCGTCGAGCCAGCGTCTCGACGCTGGCTCTCGGGTTTGGGGCTGAAGCTTTGCCTCTCCAAGGCTGTTTTGGCCCGTTTCTTCACGGAACAAGTTCCCCTCTTCCCGATGCATTCCCGGGGCGCTAAAACTCTACTTTAAGCTCTCGAACATGCCCAACGGACGCACGAGCTCTTTGCCGCTTTTCTCCTACAAAAGAGATATATTTAATCAATTGAAAGCGGACTTTAGCTATAATTAGGACGTATTTAATAGCTCCAAAATGGAGTTATCAAAGAGCCCCGGGAAGACTCATGCCCCGAGTACTTTCCTTCGATGTCTGACGAACAAGGGGAGGCTGAGTTTAGTCCCGAGGAATATCCTGAGGAGACTGACGATGCGAATGAGCTGAGTGGAGCTGAGACTTCTCCAGGATTGAAGTTCTGGGCGGAATTTCTCGCTTGTGATGAAGAAGATCTCAGAGAATTCTTAGAGGTAACTAATTCTCCACCTGTTGATTTCGATTCAGAGCATGAATTTTGTATTGAAAATTTATTTGAAGAATCATGCATGGATGAGCTTGAGCATATTTCTGATGTTGAAGATATTTTCGGAAATCTTTTCACTGATGAGTTAGAACCAGCATGCTATGAAAATATTGTTGTGATGGATGAGGAAGTGGCAATTGTGCCTTTAGATTATTTATCTCCTTGTGTTGTGCCTCGTGATAATTCATGTAATCTAGGAGATTTATCTTGCATGCCCCCTTCCATCTGTGCTTCAGTTAATGTTGGTTGCCTCGAGAATTTCGATGTGATCCCTTCCCATATCGAGTCTTTATTTTCTGTTCAGTTAGTTGAGTCTTTTAATTCTGTTGAGTCAGTTGAGTCTGCTTTTATTTTGTTTGAGTCTGTTGAGTCTTTTATTTTTCCATATATCAAAAATACCAAAAAAATAACAACTCTGTCCGGCTGCCTCCAAAAGTCGAAGAGCTTGCTTCTCTTAGCAGGTTTTATGGATTCAAGGAAGAAGGGGCCGAAGAAGTACGAGAATTTTTACGTACCCTGACAGAGTGGAGGACACGTCGAGCATAACGACGTTAAAAATTTGCGCTTCTTGGGAGGCAACCCATGAGTATTTCAATTTTTGTCTTTACTTTTAGTTTTTGTTTTCCTAGCTTAGCTTTTTCTTGCTTTCTTAGGTAATAAGCGAGAGATGAATTGCATTTTGGATCTGTTTTGGAGACGAGGTTGCGCATCCCTACTCACCGATCCCGCAAAACTTCAGGGGAGGTTTCTGTTCCCTTTAATTTTTGACGTTATCATTGTTTATCTGTGGGATTAGATGCATTGAGGACAATGCAATCTTTTAGGTGGGGGGTAGAATGTATATTCTGACTTCGTTGTAGTTCTTGAGCATGTCATACTCTGATTTTGAGATGTTTAGGAATCTGAATGCATGTTGTCCGATGAGGACTTTCTGTGATTTGTTTGTAAATACTCCATAATTGTGCATTGCGAGAAAGCTATGAGAATGTATGCATAGTTTGAGCATATTTTAAAAAAATTTCGAATATTCCCCTACATTCACTGAGCACGTAGACCTCTTACTCTTAGTTCTGTAGGCTTAGAATAATTTTATTTGGTCTGAAAACTTGTTGTCACCCCGAAAGGTACCTTTAGGGAGGCTTGATGTGTTAGAATTTATAACGAATCATTTGATTTAGCGAAGCTATATGCCTATTTAAAAATAAATCATTGAGAGTAAAGAGCATGTTTGTAATATATTATGAGGTGCTCCTTCTTCTTGTGTTGCCCGTGTAACCAGGGGCGATCGTGTAACCCACGGTTGCCACTGCATGAAAAGGCAACTAACAGAAGTGAGCACTAGTCCTTAAAAACGTGAAGCGAACTAAAAGATTGACGTGTTAGGCTCTCAAGAAAAGAAAAGAAAAAAAAATAGTTAGGCCTTTTGTTTTGTTATTCTTTCCGACATTGAAAAGCCATTAGACTGTTCTCATTGCCAGAAGTAGGGGGAAGATGAGTATTAGGATCGATTAAGGTGGTTCCGGGTCTATGGAAACTAGGAAAGGAGGCGCTAATCACACACACACGTTAGGGAATAGGAGTTAATATTTTGAAATATTCACAATTTATGCATATGCTTGATTGTTTTCCGTTAGCATGATTATCTTGTTTTTGCAAGTATTGAGATTCGAGTCATCAACATGCATGCTTATTTCTATGAGATAAATCTAAGTGTTCCTTGCTCGAGGACTAGCAAGATTCAGGTGGGGGGTATTTTGATAGCTCTAAAATAGAGCTATAATTATAGCCTCAAATCTAGCTAAATGCCATGCTTAATTTAGTTAAATTGCCTTTTTATAGGTGTTTTCGTGGCGAAGAGCTCGGGAAGTCCAATTATGAATTTCAGGGCTAAATCGGTCATTTAAGAGGTTTCGGGAATTGTTCGGGTCAAAAAGATAGGCCAAACGGAGTTCGGGAGCAAAAACGACCCAAAATGGGGTTTAGACCCGAGAGGTCAGCGCCCAGGCGCCGGCGCCCAGCGCCCAGGCGCCAAGCACCAGCAGCGCCCCAGCGCCCACGTCCGCGCGCGCATCGCCCAGCACCAGCAGCACGACCGCGCCCAGACGGCCAGACGCGCGCGCGCCCCGTGCGCCCGTCATCGAAGGTCCGCGCGCGCGCCGCCTCGCCTCGCCCTCGCCCGATCCGCCCGCGCGCCCCAGCGCCCGTGTCCGCCGCGCGCCATCGCCTGCCCAGCGCCCGTGTCCGCGCCACACGCCAACACCCGCGCGCGCTCGCCTGGCCACGCCCGTGTCCGCGCGCTCACCCTATCCATGACTCTATTTGACCGTCATTAAAAGTCCCAAAAATGCCCGTCCTTAAAAGTCAAAGAAATTCTTGATTTTATTAATTTATCTAGAGAGCTCAGCGCCTAGGCGCTGACTTATGGCGCCTAGGCGCTGTCCGGAATCTGTGCGCGCGCGCCCGCGGCGCCTAGGCGCTGACTTATGGCGCCTAGGCGCTAGTCTGACGCAGAAATGGGTATTTAACTCCGTTTTTGCTGTTTTTAGGTCATTCTTTCCCATTCTCTCTCAGTTTCTTCCGCCCCCTTTCTTTGTAGAGCTCAAATCTTGAGCCAAAATACGTTTCTTACCTATTTCTAATACATTTGAGTGGATTACTCTTGATTTTCACAACGGGCAACTAAGGTAAGTGCTCTAATTCGAGTTTAGGGGTTGTCTTGATGCTTAGGGAGGGTTTATATGAATTTCTAGCTTGGTTTTGTTAATTTCTTGCATCTCTTGGTCTGTATTAAGAACGAATAACTTGCCTTTCCGATTAGGAGTGACGTCCATAATTAGTTACGCATGCTTAGTTGGCTATTATTGATTTTTGACAAACTTCAATACTTAGTAGCGAAAGTCTAGCTCGTGGGTAATCAATTCGAGCCTAAGTGACAGTTGGGGGTAGGAGTTGATTAACGTTTTCACGGCGGGCTTAAGACTAAGGGATAAATCGAATTAGTTTTAGGATTAATTCGTCTCAATGATACCCGTTACTGTTTGTTAATTGGTTTAAGCGTCATGAACTTAGATTAATTGGGAAGCATGTTTAATTAGAATTTACGCCTCTAATTAATTCTTTGGGGTGCTTCGGACCCGTTTGGGACGAAGCATTTTGTGTGCATGAAATAGAACAACTTTGCGAATTAGAATCCCTATGAACTAAGCGCATCAAGATAAATCCCGACACTCGAATTAGGAGCACGTGTTACATTTAATTGTTTTTCGCTCTTTACTTTTCGCAATTATTTTTCCGTTAGCTTAGTTTAGTTTTAATTAACTCCCCCTTTATTTGCTTTTGAGTTTTAGTTAAAAGACAAATAGAAATTAGCTAGGAGAAAATAACTTAGGTTCCCTGTGGTTCGACACCCGTTACCACTTAGCTCCAAATTGCTCGGTGCATTCGGGTTTATAAATTTCATTTTGGCGGGTCTCGACAACCCGAAATTTGTGAACGTACAAAACAAGAAACAAGAAACCTGATCCCTCTGGTCTGTTGAAGCCTTGGGTGCCTCCAAGAGAAAGGAGTGATGAGGATGAGGATGTTTGAATGCCAGACTCACGGCATTCGAGGGAGTATTTCTGATCCCTCTTTTTAAAAAAAAACAAGAAACCTGCTTTTCTGTGAACTGTTACCTCCCTTTTTAATCAATTATGTGATCTACTGTGAATTGTTAGTTTGTTTGTTTAGAGTAGTTTAGTTGTGTTTGACTGTCATCTGAGTAGGTAGCTTAGGTAGTGTGTTGTATTTGTAGTTATCTAGGTCTGAATATCGCATGCTAGGAGCCTTGATCACAACTAGATTTGCTCTGTTAGATTAATTGCGAATTCCTTGCGGTGTCTGCAATATTTTGTTAGTTTTCGCATGCTGTTAGATGACTTTTTGATGGGCTGGCTATGTTTAAATCTCGATATTTTGCTGCTTTACTGACTTCACTAGGTAATCTGTCTATTGAGCATGCTGGATGAGTGTCATAGTACACCTTTGTTCGTTTAATTTAGCTTCATATATTGCTAAGCATGCACCTCTATAAGCCCTTACCATGTTGTTTTTTAAAATTCTTCCTTTGAGTTATCTGTTCTACGAAGGTCATTTTATACCTAGGAGTTTTAAGTTCTACTTGTTTTTCCTTAGACTAGATGCTTCTAAGACAAGTTTGGGGGTGTGCCACCTCAAACTCTCATTGGGGACAATGAGAAGATAAGTTTGGGGGAGGCAGCCTCTAGGCCTAGGAACATTCCTCTCTCCCTCTTGAAAAACATAAGCATTCTTCTTCTTTGAAAAAAAAAATGAAAATGAAAGAAACAGAAAAATAAAGGGTAGTGTCTCTCTAAAGGATGCTGAGTAATCAGGGCCATTTGTGTAACCTATAAGTGGCACTGCATCAAAAGGCAAACCAAAAGAAGACTCTACCGAAAGGAAAGAAAAAGAAAAATAAAACCAAGGAAGAAGAGTGTATGCCAACAAGCTATGGCCTAAGTGCTTAGGTGTCCTGTGTAATTGAACTCTTATCCTTAGTTTGCTAAGCATAGGGTTGTAGCTTGAAGGTTTGTCAAGGGAGATGAGTGTTGATCCAACACAGTGATGCCAAGGCTTAGTTGTTCTATGGACTGTATTCTGATTCTCGTGTGTGTTAAGCTTGGCATGACTGTAAGGATTTCTAGGTAGCTCAATAATAAATACCTTAGAAGCATGTACTGAGTCTGGGTTAAAACTAGGGAGAATTTGAAAACTTAGGGATAGCTGCACAATGAACCTAATGACATAGGCAGATAAACCATTTGTTAGGAAATTTGTAAAAGACAAAAGGTTTTAAAGGCAAGAGAAACCAGAATAAGCAGAATGTGAAGTTAGTTTGAACTTAGGAGAGTGTCACAGGACAGAAATGCCTTGGATAGTAAGCCTAAGGGAAGTCAGCAAGTCAGTTAGATAGAGTTTAAAAGACAAGAATTAACAGCCCAAGTAAGCCCTTGCAACATTTGAGAAGTTGGTGAACAACATTGGAAAGCGACAACTCAAAGATCTCAAGTGATGTTTCCACGACGGGGAGAACATGTGTTGCACTCTTTTTCCCTTGACTATTGTTTTATCCCTCTAGATTTTCTTAGCAAGGTTTTTAATGAGGAAGTTATTAAAGTATATGAATAATGTACTTTTTTTCATTCACTAGAATTTTGTCTCATTGGGTTTTTCCTAGTAATGTTTTAACGAGGCATATATTATATACACTATTGACATATAAGGGGAAGTATTATGAATATTTATGTTCATATACATAAGATAAATTTATCTTATCTCTCCCATTATCCCCTCCATGATCCTCCATGATCTTCCATAATCCATGATCTTCTTCATACCTTGTAAACGTCTTTATAGTGGTCGTTATGGCCTTTGACATACACAATTGAATAGAGAACACATTGACTCCCTACTATGTCTTCTCCATACTTTGTACTTGTTTTATTGTTTCACAACAATATTGTATTTTTCTTGGATAGATTTTTTTTTAAAGTGTCTAATAAATCTTTGACCTCTCAATTTTGTGTTTAATAGATCCACGAACTTTAAAAAGTGTTCACTATATTTTTCAACTTTCAATTTTGTATCTAATAGGTCCTCGAATTTTAAATTTGGAGTCTAATAGATCTTTGTCCTAATCTACATTTTTTAAAACCCAATGACACATTAGAAAAAAATTTGAAAGTTTAGGGACATATTGGACACCTTTAAAGTTTAGAAACTCATAAGATAATAACCAAACCGAGGCTAACTCAATTGATATAAGGTTGTGGCCTTAACTAAGAAGTCATGGGTTCAATCACTGCATTAATTAAATACTTCTGCAAAAAATAATAATAATAGATTGAAAGTTTAGGAACGCATTAACCATTTTTTTAAGTTTAAGGATCTAATAGACTCAATTTTTAAAGTTCATCGACTAAACTTGTAATTTAATTCTTTTTTTTTCTTATTTGATAAGACATTGAGATGAGCTAAAATATATGATGGTACTAAGTTTATTTGAACTTAGTTAATGAGTCTTTGATACACTTACCTATTCTATTTACCAATATATTTTTTTTTCGGTCAACATAGGGTGAGGAGGTGAAATCAAATCTCTAATTTTTTTTTTCTGTGATAATTTTTTTTTTTATTTATATAAAATAAATTTTCGTCCCGACATTATTGTGTGAATCTGTCCCTGAGTTTAGAGAGATTTTTAAAATGCTTGTTAATTTATCTCTCCTTAAATTTAGGATTTAAAGTTTAGAGTCTAAATTTTAAAATTTAGAATTATGGTTTAATATTTAGAATTTAGGGTTTAGGGTTTAAATTTTCAAATTTGAGGTAGGATTTAAGATTTTAGAGTTTAGATTTTAAAATTTAAACTAAACTTTACATTCATAACACACTAGACTAGACTATAAACTCTAAACCCTATCTCAAATTTACAAATTTAAAACTTAAACTTTAAACATTAAAATAAATCTTAAATATTAATCCTAAATTGTAAATATTAAACCTTAAATTTAAGATTTAGAAGTTAAATTCTTATCCCTAAAATTTAAGAAAATAAATTAAAATATATTCTAAAAAAGAAATTAAAAAAATGAAGCTAAAATGTCATGACATCATCTAGCCACGTTGTGGCTCTTGGTAATCTCTCCAGCGTTCATTCAATGTAGCTCAAAGAAAAAAAAAACACCGAAAAAAACACGTGATCTAAATGGGTGAATGAATTGCCAAAGCGAGCATGGCTTAGCGGGCATATGTATGTGTTAATGACCACGAAGTCTGTGGTTCGAATCCCCCCACCCCAATGTACCAAAAAAAAAATGGGTGAATGAATCCGTGAAATTTAATCGCCAATCCTTTCCTTTATTATTTTCTGCACGCTTAAATTATGCGTTTTGTCCATTACGTCCCCATCAATCTGCCTGTCAAAACAGCGGCCTCCGAATAAACCATGTTACCAAAGGAAAGAAAGAAATAAAAATAAAAAAACAAACAAACAATTGGTCCATTGCAACTCTTTTATGAAAAGAAATTAATTCTTATTTTATCTCTTCGTTTTCGGCCATTCTTCATTTTTTTATTCCTGCTTTTATAATACTATTTTGATTTTTAAACCTTTTTTTAAAAGGGATTGATTTTCCAAATTCAGCATATTTAAAGTGTAATAACGTGACATTCCTTCTTTAAATCTTTATACTCATATTTGTTGTCATATTTGTTGTACGGGATGATTTAGTCTGTCGGTCCAAACAACTATTTCCTCTTGCTTCCTCTCCTTTTTTCATTGAGAATACTATGAATATATATATCACCCTTTAACTAAATCTACTAAGATAAATACTAATAAATACTAAATATTTTCTTAAGATATATAGTCTCTAATACTTTCTCAAATTGGAGCAAGTAGAATCACAAATGTCCAACTTGAATATAAAGTGAGAATAAAGTAAACGGTTATGGTAAAAAGAAATTTGTAGCCTCCAAACATGGGTCAGCGTTGCAAATTTCAGGTCGATGTTTTACATTGCATCTTTAATTTTCTGCGGGCCTTCGCATCATTGCTTTGACCACGCAATATGAGTTTCTGCGAACCTCCAAACGTTGGTGCGGTGTCGCAATCTTGAGGTCGATGTCCCTCATGACATATCTTTTTCTTGTCTTTTAGTTTGAAGAAGATTTCTCTACAAACCAAATTTTTGCGGGTCTTCAATGAGAGTGATATTGCTTTTGATCACACAATACATTTTTTTTTGCGAGCCTCTGAACGCGGGTTGGTGCTCCCAGATAAAATTTTATGGTTGATCACCATATAAGAAATAGATGACGAATCAATTTTCACCCTCAGTGTTCCCTTCATTCATCATTCATCGAAGGAGAGGAAAAATAAAAAAACAAATCGCTCTTAGTGTTCCCTTCATTCATTCGAAGGAGTGGAAAATTTGGCATCCCTCAGTGTTCCCTTCATTGACACGGTCATATTGATGGAGCGATATACGCAGCGGATGCGATTTTGGATCGATGATACTCTAATTTCATCAATTTAACAAAGTAGAAAACATGCTCGAAAGACGAAAAAAAGAAAATTAGAATTACATACCCTTGTAGTTCCGATTTTCTTCCCGTTCCGCCGGCCGAAACTCGTCACGATCTCTTCGAATTTCTTCTCACGAACGTGCCGAGGACCACCCGAGGTAGTCCCGCTATCCTCGACGCCGTGCAACGGAGTTGTGGGACACCGTTAAAAGAAAAAAGAAAAGAAGAAAAGAAGAAAATGAAGGTTGGGAACAATAACTTCTTTCAACGAAGACAGAATCAAATTTTCAAAAAATGAAAAATTTCATCTGATCTTCATGAACCCCAAAAGTCATTCTCCAAGTTTTTAATATATATATATATATATATATATATTAAACTTACATATGTCTTAAATATTATTATTTTCAAAATTAATAAAAAAAATAATAAATATTTTTATTTATTAAACAATTTAATAATATATATATATATATATATTAATTAAATTTTTTAATTAATTAATATTATTTAATTTAATATCAAATATTAATTAAATAATAAGGCTAAACTCGGTTTTTCGAAAACCGACTTTTCGCACATGAATCGTATTCATGTTTTAGAGACCATTCCCATATTTAAATCATATTTAAATATGTCCATCATCCTTCCATAAACTGTTTGAACAATTCAAATTCTTTTTCTTTTTCTTTCTTTTCTTTTATATTGTTGCACGACGTTATCCGAGCTAGCCAGGAGAACCTAAAGGACCTACAGATCATGAGCTCCAACGATACGAGATTATTCGGTTAAAACTCTTTTAATCTGAATCAATCAACTTTCGTTAACCCCCGGAGACTCCACTATAGTCCGAGGATTGCATTCTCCGCACTGTAGATATATTATGTCCTCTTGATATAACCGTCATGAGAAAGTCGACCCTTCACAGGTTGTTCGTAATCACAGTCAGGTCATTTAAACCGTTTAACCCCTGCGTTACGTCTTTGTTCCTTAAGTACCACTGACACCTCTAATGAACAATAGATTTGTGGTTCAACCAACAGATCAATTAATAACCCTCTCTGATCAGGAGAGGGTGAGCGCTCATTGTTCAAGCCCCAAAGTCAGTTATTAAGGGAACAACCTATCTACTAACCCTGAAGAGCGGGTTAGGAGTGAATTCCATCTTACTAGAC
This sequence comes from Herpetospermum pedunculosum, assembly GCA_028017165.1. Taxonomy (NCBI): domain Eukaryota; kingdom Viridiplantae; phylum Streptophyta; class Magnoliopsida; order Cucurbitales; family Cucurbitaceae; genus Herpetospermum; species Herpetospermum pedunculosum. Next base: position 36,956,410 of record CM051531.1, read on the forward strand.
TATGTCCCCAGCTACCTATTGGACTTTATCCCTGAGATGATAAGTTATTGAGTCGGCGCTAATAGGCCACTTTCACCCGTACAAGTCTAAGGATACTGTCTAATAAGCAGAAGTTCAAAGTAAGCTCAGGATTAAGATTGAGTTACCTAGGCCATCAGTTTAAAACAGTCGGTCTCTTCAGTAAACAGCGTTATAAAGAGAGAGCGATTTTTTCGTGGTTCAGTCTTATGCAAACTCATTGCACAGGACGCCCCCGCTCGCACATCTCCATGTGAAACGATTCGGATCACATCGTTTTGTACAATACAAAGCGAGCCGCATCCAATAGTGTTGCCAGGATAAGGTACCCAGCCTTATCCGTATACTATAGACCATTTTGACTGTCTACTTGAGCCTGATCCACATTCATGTCAGATATGAAGCTCAAGTACTCATCCTTCGCCATGGGTGTTGGTCATTGGTATAGAATAAACCAAACACCTTTCACTTTATTCCAGTAAACTCTTTTACTGAATAAAACTAATAACTCTTTATTCTAAATAGATATTTACAAACATAACAGTTTACAAACCACGAGTTTTAGGACATTAATCCCAACAGATGTGTGCTAAAAAAATGGTGGAAGCAAAATCCACGGTGGAAATGAAGACTCCTGACTCAATTGCACATACGCGGGCTCCTGAGTTCGAGGCGAAAAAGTTTTTTTCTTTCTTCTTCTTTGTGCAGCAGGCAAATGAACCATTTTTTTTCTTGCAAACACCAGCAAATGCCAGACGTTTGCGGCAACTCTAAGCATTTTTTTTCTTCATATGTTCAGATTTTGTAAATGGAGACCTAAATCCAATCAAATACAAAGGAAATCTTCATAAAAATTCCACTCACAATAACATAAGCAACAAAACTAAATAAACTAAATTTTAGGAGTCAGGATCGAATACCCAAAGCGGCAGGCTGCGATGGTGGCAACCTGTGACTGCGATGGCGCGCGACAACCTGCGACGACGATGCTTGACATTTGGCAGCTGCGATGAACTAACATACCCTAAAATCTAGAGCTCTGACAAACTCGAGGGATGAACGAAAACCTAGATCCGAAGATGGATCGGCAACACTTCGTGAATCTTCAAACGACGACGACTTCAGATCTGAACTGTACTCCACAAACGAACCCAACGAACGCGAGCAACCTGTACCCGACGAACTAACAAACGAAACCTTCAGCTCTAAAGTAACAAAACCTTCAGATCTAAAGTAACGAAGCCTTTGGAACTGTCGACAACACTGTGGTGGCAATGATGTAGAACAAACCCCGACGATGGCGAATAGATTTGACGACATATAGGGTTAAAAGGCAGCGACTTCAGATCTGGACCATTTTGTTTTCTTCTTCTTCTTCTCTTGAAGCAAAAATGAGACAAAACTAATTGAACAGGCAAACAACGTAATCGGGCTTGCGTCGCCGCCCTAGGATTTAATATGTAACGACCCAAACTCCAGGTAAGAGAAATTTAATTAATTTTTATTGTTATCTGGCTTGTTAGTGGGTCGTTTAAGTGGAAGGGTCGTGTAATTTTGGGCTTAAAATAGGTTAAGGTAGGTCGTTTGAGTAAGTGAAACTGGAATTAATGAGTTATTAATAATAAAAATAATAATATTTTTTATTAATATTAATATATTTTTATTATTATTATTATTATTATTATTATTATTATTATTATTATAATTATTATTATTATTATTATTTATATATATATATATATATATGTAAGAGGAAAAGGGTCTTCTTCTTCGCGTGAAGAAGACCACCCACAACTGCCTCCCCATCCCTCACCCTCCATCTCTCCTCGCTTCCCCTCAACTCCGACCACCCACACATCGTCGCATGCCCGTGCTCTTCGTTGCTCTCTCTCCTCTTGGATCGTTGTCGTCGTCGTTCCATTCCGTCGTCGTTGTGCCCGCCGCCCCTCCGCACACCGTCGTCGCCGTCTCTCTCTCTCCCTCCCCGATCGCTTTCGTCGCTATTCCATTCCACCGTTGTCGCACGTCGTCGCCTTCCCTCTCCTTCTTTCTTCGCCAGTCACAAAAGGGTCATCGCGCCGGCATCCGCAACAATCAGGCGACGTTTTCTCTCATTCTTCATTCGTTCTCGCTACCCATGAACTTAATTGAATTCGAACATGATTACCCGCTTGTTTTAGACTTTAGATTTGCAGATTCTTGTGCGTTTGGCCACTGTCTAGCAAGGGATCGTGTCCTTTCGGTCCCGATTTGGGTAATTTTACTCTTTGAGCATCGTTGAGATTGAAAGCAAGGCTTTTGTGTAGATCATTCCAATAAGTAAGTTAGTTCAAAATTTTCTTGGATTCACTAATGTATTGGGGGATTTGAGTTGAGCCTTACTTTTGTATGTTTAGTGTTGGATGCTTCTTTGATGACAAGTTTTGGAGTAGTTAATAGTTTGGGTAAGTTGTTCAAACAGTTTAGTTTAGGTAAGTGGTAATAAGATTTTGGAATATCCTCCAATTTTCGGGTTGTCGAGACCCGCCAAAATGAAATTTATAAATCCGAACTCACTTAGCTTTGCAGCTGGTGGCAACGGAGTCGATCCTCAGGGAGCGTGTCAAGATGAAATCAATACTTGAATCGAATATTGTTTGTTTGATTTTTGAGTAACAAAAAATGGGGTTTGTTCATGCAAAGAAGACAGAAATAAGGTAACGGAAAAATAAATCAACAAGTCGAACGTGATGAATTTGGGGAATTTAGGATTTGCTAAGCGATGTAATTACTATCATTGAACTCTATAAACATGGTCATGAATAAATTGCACACACAAACAGTTGCCCGGCAACCCTGAAGCATTGCTACTAACTAGAGTTGTCAATTCTACCTAATACATTGCTACTAACTAACTAAGAGTGATGAATTCTCAATTACTTACAACAGTAACTAGCATCTCATGACGAACATTCAATTGGAAATTATAAGTGCATAGCGATCGGTCGGCAACCCTGAAGCAATCAATCACATGGAAAATCTAATTTGATACTTCGATTTATTTTACTTCTACGTGTCACAAAAGGTGATTAGGAGAGGCCGACACTTCACTAATCTATAATAGTAGAACATGCTAGAAGTCAAGAACGTCACTTCCATCATTAAAGCATACTCATAGAATTAGGAAAAGCAGAAGTAAATGCACCGAACATTCAGACCAAGACAGATTCATAAGCACAAAGTCTCAAGATTATTACAAAGCATCACAAATCCGTACTAAAAATCCCTAAATCCCTCAGTTACCTTAGCCTACCATGGCCTTTGATGAAATCCAAGCTTCCATGAAAGCTAATGGGTTCATACAAGTTGAGAAGGATGAGAAATGAGCTCCAAGGTGAGCTCCAATGGCTGAAATTCCGTAAACCCGAGAAAAATTGGCGAAGAAGATGACCTAAAATCGGTAAAAATGGGTTTGATACCCGTCGTCGCGTCGAGACGCTTTGGGACAGCGTCTCGATGCCGAGCAATGTCGAGCGGCGTCTCGACGCTTGCTCTCGGGTTTGATCAAAATAAATTGCCTTTCCTTATTGTTTTTGGCAATTTCTCCTGTTATTGAGCCCTTCAATTCTTATGCGTCCACGAAGCTCTAAAATGACTTCTTTAGCCCCAAAACACTTCTAACGGACCTCATGAGCTCTTCACCGTGAATGAACTATAATCAAGGCATATTAACACAAATAAACACGGTTTTAGCTAAAATTAGGGAGTGAAATATAGCTCCAAAATAGAGCTATCAAACACCCCCAACCTAAATCTTGCTAGTCCTCGAGCAAGGTAAACTTCGAATAAAACCCTAAGGACTATACATGCATGCTTCTAATTCAAATCTCGATGATTTAAGAATTAAGACATTTACATACTCAAGAAGGCAATCGGGCGCATGCACTTAATTAAGAACAATTCAAAAATTAACTATTACTCCCCTACGTGTGTGTGTGCTAGCCAGCCTATCTTAAACTATGCAAGCTCGAAAAAACCACATGCAACAGTTCATCTCGTTTTCCCCCTACTTCTGGCATTTAAGAACACACTATAGCTTAATCAAATCAGAGAGAGCAACAAATTAAGAGGCCTAAAACGATTTTCTCTTTCTTTTTCTTTTGAGCACTTTCTACTCTTCTTTTTGGTTCTTTGAACCCAACTTTTTATTTTATTTTGCTTCTCCAAGAAGCCAAACATGTCAAGCTTAGGACTAAGTTTCACATTTTTAAGAACTAACGCTCACTTCTTTAGAGCGCACTTAAGAAGGAGGAGCGCCTCGAGAGGATTTTCTAAACAACATGTTTTTTGCTTTTTTTTTATTAGGCTAAATAACTTTGCTAACTCGATTAACCTATTACAAACTCTCATGTAACAAGCTTTCCCTAGGGGTGTCTTTCGAAGTGTCAACAAGAATTCATGCAATATGCGGTCAATCTAAGCCTACGGAGTCTAAGAAAAGCTACTAAGTTCTCGATGGGTGCAAGGGAGTAACAGAAAAAAAAAATTAAAATTTTTGAAATGGACCTAATCAGTGCAAAAAAAATTCATGCTCACCTAGATATGCCAATATGAAGATTCTAACAACATTTCCTAGATCATCATAATCAGAAAGCATGCAAACAGAATCCCAAGCACTTCAAATTCAAAATTTACACCTACTCAACGACTGCACATGAAACCTAGACAACACTGCACAAAATCCACCCCCAACCTCAGAAGAAAGCATTGTCCCCAATGCTTCTACCATCAGATATGCAACAACGGGAAAAATTAAAAGGAAAAAATAAAACTTCCCTGATCTTTGCGAGGTTGGCGAGGGATGAGAGGCGACGCTTTTCCAATTAAGGTCAACTTGCTCAACTCTTCTCTTCAAGTCCTAAAAAACAGCAAAGAAAACACCAACAAACTAAGTTAAACTACGAAACTAACAAAAGAAATTAAACTAAAAACAGAATAACATTTGAACAATCGGGTGCCTCCGAGAAGCGCAAAATTTTTAAAGTCGCTTGCTCGACTGAATTCTCCTTTCGAAATCAACCATAGTCTGATAGCGCGGGAGACGTTCCAACCATTTCCCCGTCCGCGCTGGACCTACAAACATTTAGCAACCAAATTTTCTCTTTTCGTGCCTCCAACACGTGAACATCATCATAAACAGGAAAATAACAAGCAGAACCATCAATAGTGAATTTTCATTCTTCACTGAAAAACTAGAACTATCACTCAAGCTCGAGGTCAAATTCAGATCTTTCATACAACAACAGATTTCATATTTTCATTCTCGTTCTCAGCATGCACAGAAGATTTCAAAGTAATCATAAAAAACTCATTCACCATTCCATCAAATTCTATCGATAAGACGCCCCTATCAACATCAATCTTGACCTTAGCGGTCTTCATAAATGGGCGCTCTAATAAGATAGAAGAGGAAACATGCGAAGAATCTTTGTTCATTTCAAGTATGTAGAAATCAACTGGAACCAACAATTCAATCACTTTAACTAAGATGTCCTCAATTTTTCCTAACGGATGCACATAAGATCGGTCGGCTAGTTGGATAACTATGCTAGTCTCAATTAAATTGCACAATTTAAGTTCTTTAAACATGTCAAGAGACATCACATTAATTGAGGCACCGAGATCAAGCATGATATTCTTAATCATTTTAGTTCCAACAGTGCATGGGATAGTCAACATACCTGGGTCTGCACACTTTGTTGGAAGTGTACATGGAAAAATTGCAGAAACATTCTCTTTCTTTTTCTCATTGTTTTGTCTTGCTTTCCTCTTGCACGTGCACCAATCCTTAAAACATTTAACATATTTTTGGATCTGTTTAACAGCTTCTAGAAGGGGTATGTTCACTGTCACCTTTTGGAAGGTCTTCAAGACCTTCTCGTGTTCATTTTCTTCCTTAGGCTTCGCAAGCCTAATCGGAAAAGGTGATGTGGGAACATCAACTGGCACTTGCACATGCTTTTCTTCTCTCAAATTCTTATTCTTTTCAGGTTCAACAATAGGGGAAATCACTTTCCCACTTCTTAGATTTATCATACTCACATTTTCGCATGAGTTGTTAGTCGTTTGGGAAGGGAGCTTCCCTGAGCTTTTACTCTCAATCTTACTGATCAACACAGCCATCTAAGTGAGTTGCTTGTTCAAGTTTTGCAACTCCGCCTTGTGCGAATTAAGCTCATCGTGAGCTTCTTTCTGGAATTGGCTTGTCGAGTTTATGATGGTTTTGACCATCTCTTCCATACAATTCGTCGAGCTTGAGGGTTGAGCATGCTGGTATTCTGTGGTCTATCGAAAGATTGACCTTGATAACTTTAACCTTCCCTGTTACCATAACTCAGATTCGGGTGGTCTCTCCATCCAGGGTTGTAAGTGTTAGAGTATGGATCATACTTTCTCGGGTTGGAAGCATAACCCCCGATCACGTTCACTTCTTCCGGATCTCGACCACCTCCTCCGACGAATTTCTTCAACAAATTGCTTATCTCGGCCACTTGGGCCTTCATCTCATTCACTTCACTGATTTGATTTATTTGGTGGACTTGACCTGCTCCACCACGAACTCCAAACTGCTGCGAGTTTGCTGCCATATTCGCGATTAACTACTTGGCCTCAGTTGGGGTCTTGTCAATCAATGCCCCCCACTGGCTGCATCTATCATCTGTCGATCATGGGGCGTCATTCCCTCATAAAAGTACTGAATCAATAGTTGATCGGCTATCTGGTGATGCAGGAAACTCGCGCACAGGCGCCCAAATCTTTCCCAATACTCATGCAAGGATTCACCCACGTCCTGGTGATCCCATAGATTCTTTTCCTCAGTGTCGTCGCGAGGGATGCAGGAAAGTATTTTTCAAGAAACATCCTCTTCATCTCCTGCCAGGTTGTAATCGATGCAAAGGAAAAATAGTATAGCCAATCCTTGGCCTTATCTTTCAGCGTGAAGGGGAATGCCCTTAGATTCAGCTGCTCCTCCGTAACGCTTGGGGCCTTCATCCCCGCGCAGACACAGTGAAACTCCATAAGATGCTTGTTAGCATCCTCGCCTGCATTTCCATGAAAATAAGGTAACTGGTGAATTAAACCTGATTTTAACTCAAAGTTATCTGCTACGATTGGGTACGTAATGCAGAGCGGCTGCTGGTTCAGATCTAGCGCTGCAAGGTGCTTCAACGTTCTAAGTGCTTCTTTTTGCGTCATCTCTTCTCTTTCCCTAAAGAAAGATTCGTGTCCCGCTTCCTCAAACAATCTACCTCACGGCCTTCTCTTCTCAACCTTTGCTCTTCTCTATCAACCTCTGGTATATACTGCAATGCACTAAACCCATAAGAAAGGGTCATACAACACAATAATTTTTTTAAAAAACACCACAAGCAAACAAAGAAATTTTCGAAAACAACAATCCAAACCAAACTTGATTTCATTTTAGTTGCTCCCCGGCAACGACGCCAATTTTGGTAATAGGATTTTAGAATAACCTCTAATTCTCGGGTTGTCGAGACCCGCCAAAATGAAATTTATAAATTCGAACTCACTTAGCTTTGGAGCTAGTGGAAACGGAGTCAATTCTCCGGGAGCGTGACGAGATGAAATCAATACTTGAATCGAATATTGTTTGTTTGATTTTTTAGTAACAAAAGATGGGGTTTGTTCATGCAAAGAAGACAGAAATAAGCTAACGGAAAAATAAATCAACAAGTCGAACGTGATGGATTTGGGGAATTCGGGATTTGCTAAGCGATGTAATTTCTATCATTGAACTCTATAAACATGGTCATGAATAAATTGCACACACAAACAGTTGCCCGACAACCGTGAAGCATCTGGCCACATGGAAATTAGCTAGAGTTGTCAATTCCACCTAATGCATTGCTACTAACTAATTAATAGTGATCAATTCTCAATTAATTACAACAGTAACTAGCATCTCATGACGAACATTCAATTGGAAATTCTAAGTGCATAACGATCGCCCGACAACCCTGAAGCAATCAATCACATGGAAAATCTAATTTGATACTTCAATTTATTTTACTTCTACGTGTTACAAAAGGCGATTAGGAGAGGTCAACACTTCACTAATCTATAACGGTAGAACATGCTAGGAGTCAAGAACGTCACTTCAATCATTAAAGTATACTCATAGAATTAGGCAAAGCAGAAGTAAATGCACCAAACATTCAGACCAAGACAGATTCATAAGCACAAAGTCTCAAGTTTATTACAAAGCATCACAAATCCGTATTAAAAATCCTCAAATCCCTCACTTACCTTAGCCTACCATGGCCTTAATGAAATCCAAGCTTCCATGGAAGCTAATGGGTTCATACAAGTTGAGAAGGATGAGAAAGGAGCTTCAAGGTGAGCTCCAATGGGTGAAATTTCGTAAACCCGAGAGAAATTGGCGAAGAAGATGACCTAAAATCGGTAAAAATGGGTTTTATACCCGTTGTAGCGTCGAGACGCTACAGATGAAAAATTCCTGTGCACCTCTTCGGAGCGTCGAGACGTTTCGGGACAGCGTCTTGACGCCAAACAGCGTCGAGCGACGTCTCGACGCTAGCGCTCGACGTTTGCTCTCAAGTTTGAGCAAAATAAATTACCTTTCCTTCTTCTTTTTGGCAATTTCTCCTATTCTTGAGCCCCTTCAATTCCGATGTGTCCACGAACCTCTAAATGACTTATTTATCCCAGAAACACGTCTAACGGACCTCATGAGCTCTTCACCGTGAATCACCTATAATCAAGGCATATTAACACAATTAAACACGATTTTAGCTAGAATTAGGGAGTGAAATATAGCTCCAAAGTAGAGCTATCAGTAAGTTGTTTGACCACAAGGGTTGAGATTAATTATTTAGTCATGTTTTAGGATTGAAGTTAAGCTTTTACAAGTCAGTTTGGAGGACTAAGGTTGCTAGAATTAGTTTTAGGTAAGTAACTTATTACTGGCTAGCCTTCGGGCTAAGTTGGATACTCTTTTGATGTTTGTTTCAAATGTGGATTCAGTTTCTGTATGTATCTCTAAAATTATTTATAGTGGTCTGTGAAATTATTTCTGTTGGCTTTGGAGAAATTATTCAGGTGACGTCGTTGATGAATTCATGAATGATGAAAAGAGAAGGTTATCTCTTTATGAGTTTTAAGTTTTATCTACGCACTGAAATGTGTTTGTAAAGCTTGAATGTTGCTGATGTGTAGTGTTTATGAATGAGATGCATGTTGAAATACGACTGTTAATGCATGAGAGAAAATTACTCCATGTTGCATCATTTCTAGTATCTGGAATGTTCTATGTGAGACTCATGCATTCGTGTGTGACATATGAATCATGAGATTGTAAAATAACTACCCTCCCTTTCGTATAAAATTTGTCTGCATGAAAGTGATGCAGGTTTAGGGGTTCTAATCACATGAAAATGATGTGCTTAGAGCCGGTGAGTATGAAAGTGATGCTCACCTATGCATGAAAGTGATGCATACCTAGAGGTTGGCGTGCATGAAAGTGATGCATGCCTAGAGGGTTCGTAGTACATGGAATTGATGTATCTGAGACTGATGTGTATGAAATTGATGCACTTCCAGAAGAACAGAAATGAAGTGGTAAGCTAAAGAGGTAGGTTTAGGTCCCACTAGTTAAAGTCTTCAGTCAGTTCATGATTGCATGTGATTGCATAGCCTGACCACGGTAGTGGAGTTGCTTACTGAGTATTTTAAATAAAATACTCATTCTTTCTTAAAAGCATTTTCTTTCAGGAAATGCCAAGAACATACAAGGCGTTTGACGATGTGATCAGTTGATGAAGCCATGGGATCTGAGAAATAAGAGCTTCCGTATTTAGTTATTTAGTCATCTGAGTCTTGTTACATTCTTCTCCTAAAAAAATCTGGATTGACAATTTTGACTTGAAGTTTATTTTAAATGGACTGAATTTAATTATTTAATGTTTTATTGGGATCCCAAAAGTAAAGGTTTGTTTTGATGTTGAGATTTTTGGAAACATTATATTTTGAATTCTTCACTTCTAAAATAAAATTTTAAATTATTTATTAAACATTATGACGTCATGGAAGTAGTAACGGTCTTAGAGTGAGGTCATAGTAATTTGGGTCGCTACAGTTGATATCAGAGCCAAGTTTTAGGTTTTGTAGACTGACTTACATCGTAAGCCCTAAATGTTCCCATGGCTCATCAACAAGTCCTTCGTCATCGCCAGGTATGTTAAGATTTAACAAGCTTTATGAAAGATGGTATTTAAATGAATTTGAATATCTTAATGCATAAACAGTTGTTATTATCTTGTTTGATGAATTGCTAGAGTAGTTGGATTATATTCGGTAGGTTATGACACGTAACAGAGACTTAGTCAGAAGAGGTTGGACTGGAAGTGGTTGGAATGTGAAAGTAGATTTTGCAAGCCTTGTAACTAAATATTTGTGCAAGAATGATTTCAACTATTGGTGGTGTTATTTATCTCACCTTTCTATGAATTTGTTTTGGTATCACTAGTTATAAGAGGAATCAAAGAGATTAAACAACACCATTAATGTTAAGCATTAATGTATGTTTTGTTATAGACAATGAAAGTGGTGGTGCTAAAGTAAGCTTTATCACGACCAGACACATATTTGGGCATGAAGTTAAAGAAGTTGATAGACAGGGAAGCAGAGTATTCCAACAGGTCGAAGTTTTTAGTTAATGGATAGTGAAAATGCTAGTTTTAAAGGAGTTGTATTTTATGATCTCTCTTAAGTAGTTTATTGTTTTGATGGTCCAAGTAAGACATTTGAGTCTCTCATTGGTATGCCAAAATAATTCAAAGTTACAGGGAAGTATAAGTGTTAATGTGAATAAGAAATCTCCTTTAAAACTCAAGCTTCGTTGTTGTGATCAACAAAGAAAGCCAAAACAGTTCGAAAAAAAAAAAAAAAAACTGGAGACTTAAAATGTAAACATCACATAAAACGATACCTTTATGTTATTTAGGATAATTCTTGCTTGAATACCTTAAGTATAATGACCTTAATAAAGAAGAGTATGAGAAGAAGAAAAGTGACCTACCAGAATAAAGAAATAAATAAATAAATATGAAAAGTGATATGAAAAGTTTGGCTATCTTGAAAGACAAAGGGAATATTCATGTTGAGATTCTATGTACGTCATTGTATATGCCTTGCCTTTTATAAGGCGATTTATGTTTAGAAGCCTTCTGTATACAAGGAATTTCGTTACTCTTCGATACTTATATATAGCCTTGGTGTTGGGTTGATGTTTGTTTGAAATGTGGAATGTGTTTCTGTATGTATCTCTAAAATTATTTATAGTGGTCTGTGAAATTATTTTTGCTGCCTTTGGAGAAATTATTCAGGTGACGTCGTTGATGAATTTATGAATGATGAAAAGAGAAGGTTATCTCTTTATGAGTTTTAAGTTATGTTTATGCACTGAAATGTGTTTGTAGAGCTTGAATGTTGCTGATGGGAAATGTTTATGAATGAGATGCATGTTGAAATACGACCGTTAATGCATGAGATAAAATTACTCCATGTTGCATCATTTCTAGTATCTGGAATGTTCTAGGTGAGACCCATGCATTCGTGTGTGACATAGAAGTCATGAGATTGTAAAATAACTACCCTCCCTTTCCTATAAAATTTGTCTGCATGAAAGTGATGCAGATTTAGGGGTTCTAATCACATGAAAATGATGTGCTTAGAGTCGGTGAGTATGAAAGTGATGCTCACCTATGCATGAAAGTGATGCATACCTAGAGGTTGACGTGAATGAAAGTGATGCATGCCTAGAGGGTTCTCGGTACATAAAATTGATGTATCTGAAACTGATGTGTATGAAATTGATACACATCCAAAAGAACATGAATGAAGTGGTAAGCTAAAGAGACAGGTTTAGGTCCCACTAGTTAAAGTCTTCCGTCAGTTCATGATTGCATGTTATTGCATAGTCTGACCACGGTAGTGGTGTTGCTTACTGAGTATTTTAAATAAAATACTTATTGTTTCTTAAAAACATAGTTTTTCTTCAGGAAATGCTAGGAACATACAAGACGTTTGACGAGGTGATCAGTTGATGAAGCCATGGGATCTGAGAAGTTAGAGCTTCCGTATTTAGTTATTTAGTCATCTGAGTATTGTTACATTCTTCTCCTAAAAAAATTTTGATGGACAGTTTTGACTTAAAGTTTGTTTTAAATGAACTGAATTTAATTATTTAATGTTTTATTGGGATCCCGAAAGTAAAGGTATTTGTTTTGATGTTGAGATGTTTTGGAAAAATTATATTTTGAATTCTTCACTTCTAAAATAAAATTTTAAATTATTTATTGAAAATTATGATGTCATGCAAGTTGTAACGGTCTTAGAGTGATGTCATAGTAATTTGGGTCGTTACATAATATGTTTTTGGTGTTTTTAGGATCTTTCGCCTTGTTTTCATACCAAAACAACTATTTCATCTTGTTTCCTCTTGTCTTCTCCTTGAGAAAAATATGGATATATATACAACTTTATAACTCAACATATAAGATAAATACTAATAAATACTAAATATTTTTCTAAGATAGATAATTTCCTAATACTGTCTATTTTCTATAACAATTTCAATGCACCACACTACCACATTTAATAAGATTTTTAAACTATTAAAAGTTGGAAAATTGGTATTTTATTTCTTAAGTTTTTTTTGCGAAAGTAGATATATTACTAGTAAAAGGAGACCTCAAAGCCCGAGGTCAAAGGGCACCAGCGTAACAAGAAAACAAGATCCACTGGCAAACCACCAAAGTAATTTTTAAAGCAATGTAAAAGTTGTTGATGCAAGGATCTGGACTCCTCGGAGGTGGACTTCGGATGATCAAGCAAGTTGTGTAGTCTGAGACCGACCTGCAAAGAGAGAGAATAAACTTGCACTGGTGTAAGGCTGGGCCCACTGTACTCTGATGCCCAAGTTAGAGAGAGAGTTTTGAGCTTAAGTAGGAGCGAGAGTAGTGTGAATTGCGTACCTATCCAAAGAATGTTCATTGGTTTATATAGGAAAAGGTTGATGGGACGGTCAGTGTCAGTCTGTACGTCTCATCATTGGGATGTAGCTGTCCCTTGATCTTAGGCGGATTAGGTGGGATCGACGTTGTTGAGATTTATGCCCTAAAGCCTCGCAATTAATTAATAATTATTTTATCATTATTATTTACAATTTATAATATTCATTATATATAAAAATCTAAAGTTATTAGTGTAATCTTGAACAATATGTAGTTGACATACGGGAGGATCATGTTCAAGGAATAACCTAAACAATATATAGTATATGGATAAGGTTGGGTGCCTTATCCTGATAACACTATTAATACGGCTCACTTTGTAATTGTTACAAATGACTTGATCTAAATCATTCATGTAGAGACATGTGAGTGGGTGTATCCTATACAATGAGTTTGTATAAGACTGGACCACGAAATATATAATCTCTCTTTATAAATCCGTTATTTGAGAAGATTAATATTTCACAGGATGATCATATGTGACTCGATCTTAATCCTGAGTGAGTTATGAACTCATGCCTGTGAGGGCTCGTCCTTTGATTTGTATGGGTGAGAATGATTTTTATAGCTGATTCAATAAGCCTACCATTTTGGGGACTTGACCAAATAGGGAGTTGGGAACATAAGTTCACAAGATGAAATTCACTCATTCCCATATAGGAAAGTAAATGAGCAGTTCCCTTAAGTGTTGATTTTGGGACTTGAACAATGGGGCCCCACCCTCTCACTGGCCCAAGAGGGATTTGGTTTATGGTTGGATCATAAACAAGTTGGTCATTAGAGAATCAGTGGTACTAAAGATTTTAGATGTAAATACAGGGGTAAAACAGACTTTTAACCCAACTGTAATTACGAACAACTCGTGAAGGATTGACTTGCATGTAATGGTTATATCCATGGACACAACTTATTCTACAATGCATAAGACTGCAACTCTAGGCCTATAATGGAGTCACCTAGAGTTAATGAATGAAAGTTAATTAATTAATTTTGTATCATTGGAGCTTATAAATATGTAGGTCCATAAGATCCCCTTGCTAGCTCATAGTAACCCTACAAAGATCAATTTAGTTGAAAGAAAAATTTGAAATATTCAAATTAATATTTAGTATATTAAATATAGAAGTGAAAAATATATTTGTTATATTTGATACATTAAATATTAGAAGAAATAGTTTATGTATTAGATACATTAATATTGAAAACTATACATATGAAATTTGATTGAGATTCAAACTGTTAAAGGTATATTATAAAAGATTAATTTTATGATATTTGAATGAGTTTCAAATCAATATAAAATGCATATTTTAATATAATAGATATTAAAATATATTTTATTAATAAAATGAATTCTTAAAGACACTGTAAATAACAAATTTAGGTTTATCCATAAAGTTGGTCAAACACACAACTTAGTTTCCGCAGAGAAGAGAATGATTCTCTAAAAACTAGCTTTCTTTCAAAGAGCTCCCACAAGCTTTGATCCCTTGTTCGAGTCATAGCGAGAAAAATCTCGTGGAAAAAGGAACACAAGAATACTTTTTGGATTCGTCAAAGGTAATCTAATTCATGCTTTTATAATTGTTTCAATTTTATACAAAATCAAAGAGATCCCAATTGATTTCTAGAAATATTTTAGAAACCAAAGGCTTCCGCTCTAAGTTGATGAGATCGATTTCCTACAATTGGTATCAGAGTTGTCTTGATCTTTGTTTACAATTGAAAAGACATATATGGTTGGTATTTTAATTATCATATGTATGAGATATGTTGATTTGCAAAATTTGTTGTTTAGGCATATTTGGGCATTAGTTTTATCGCTTTGATTAGATCAAATGTGAAACTCGAAAGAATTAGGATTTTAGTGTATTTTTTTTTAACCTGTTGTATAATGAAAGTAAAGCCGAAATCAAATCCAAAAAAGTTGAAGTAGTTTAATGGTTTGAAGCTTATTTCTGATGTAAAAGTTTTCAAGTCTGGAGTTCAATTGATTTTACCTATAAATTCTTTTTAAAAAAAAAAAACAAAAAAAGGGAAAAAACACAAGTCTGTACGCGTGGAATTGATAAGCCACAGGGCATGAAGATGCACAAAGCTATTTCAGCGTGTGAAGATGTGAAGATGTGAAGCTGCCAGATTTGGAATGCTAAAAATTCTGTAAGATGATTTGGAGATGGGAGATTTGGATTGTCCAAATTAAGATTTGGTTAGAATGGAATGTCCAGATTTAGAATGTCCAAATTAAGATGGAATGTCCAAAATCAGATTTGGAATGTCCAAATTAAGATAGAATGAATTGTCCAAATTCATATTTGCAAATTCATTTGGAGATTCGAGATTTGGATTGTCCAAATTAAGATTTGGTTAGAATGGAATGTCCAAATTCATATTTGGAATGATTAAGAGAATGAATTGTCCCAATTCAGATTTGGAAATTCTGAAGATGATTTGGAGATTCAAGATTTGGATTGTCCAAATTAAGATTTTTATTAGAATGGAATGTCCAAATTGTCCAAATTAAGATAGAATGAAATGTCCAAATTGCCCAAATTCAGATTTGGAATGTCAAAATTCAATTCTAATTTGAAATGTCTAAAAAAAGAAATATATTTGAAGACCAAGATATGTCTGTATTAAATTTTTGTAATTTAATTTGTTTTCAATTTATTAATATATGTCAAATATGCCGGTCAATTTTGCTAGTTTTTCTTTATTTAATTATGCATGTTGATGTATGATTTAATTGTATTAATTGATTGCATAAAATATGTCATCTAGATTAAAATCCCACCATAGGTTAAGCATGATCATGCATTTTAATTATTATATTTGAAAGATTATGATTAAAATGTTCTTCTAATTTGATTAGATGTTTTCCTAATATGCTTATTTTTTCCATATCTTTCAGTATAATTGTTATATTTGAAAATTTTAAATTAGGATACTTCCTTTCATAATAGGAATATATATTTTCCTAATGAGATTAAAATATTTTTTTTTTCCAATAAGTATTTGGATATTTTCCCAATAAGTATTTAGATATTTTTCCAATGAGATTAGAATTTTTCTTTCCTTCATTAAAAGATAATTTAATTCATTGCTTAAATAGTTTAAATATTTAAATTTAGTTTATCTTTTATTCTAATGAGATTAGAATATATGATAATCTTTTAAATTTGTTTTAAAGGGTTTAAAATGTTAAAATTTCAAAATTATCTGTAACGTAAATTAGTTTTTAATAGGATTAAAAACATTGCTCAAAATCAACTGAAGTTCATTAATCTAGTAATTAATAGTTGATTAAAGATTAATGAATTTGAAATAAAATTGACTATAAGGGAACACTGTCTAAGAAAGGTTACTCGAGGGAAGTACTTAGGTTGACTCAAAAAGAACACCTCTACCTGGAAACTGGCTTGGGGGTTGAATTAGTCAAAAAAAATTAATCTCATTAAACAGACTCATAATGTGATTAGTTTTAAATAGTTTAATATACTTAATAATTCACATTAAAATCAATCTAACCAACGTAAGGGCTATGAAAGGGTAGATTTAAAAACTTAGATAAATGAAATTAACCTAATTTGTCTAATTAATAGAAAACCCTATTTCACAATACATAGTGGGAGAAGGACATATGTCAAGATAATCCTACGGTCTCTACCATAGATTCACAACGTGAGGCCTTTGTGGCGGCTTTGGACCGTCCTCCCTACGTAAGATGTTTCCATAATTCAATATCAGGCTGAATCTCTTGAGAAAGTATTTTAAATAGTAAGTGGGAGAAGGAAATATGTCAAGATAATCCTACGGTCTCTACCATAGATTCACAACGTGAGATTCATGTGAGGCCTTGGACCGTCCTCCCTACGGAAGGTGTTTGCATGAGTCAATATCCGGGTGAATCTTGAGAAAGTATTTTAAATAGTAAGTGGGAGAAGGAAATGTGTCAACATATCCTACGGTCTATATCATTGGTTCACAACGTGAGATCCACGTGGGGCCTCGAGGCGACTTTTGGACCATCCGCCTACGGAAGGTGTTTACATGGGTCAATATCATGGTGATTCTCCTGAGAAAGATAAGATTGAAATTTTATTTTCAATACTTGACCTACCCTACGGCGGCACTTGTTGGGATAAAATTATAGAATCTAAAATGATGGGTTACACTTACAAAGATCTCATTAAGGTTATTAATGATTTTCTTGACCAAACTAATGGTAACTAAATGCTATAGAAATAAGAGTTATTTTGGGATAACACTTGGTTGAGATTGTCTCACTTTAGTGAAGGAATATTTGACCTACCCTACGACGACACTTGTTCTAACTCACTAAAGTATCATAACATAGAAATTAATGATTTAGGCTTCATTTATCAAATTGTTTGTTTTCTACGCTGAAATTGAATGAATATTGATTGCATGTTGTTAAATAATATATTTTCTTTTATATATTTCAATATTATGTCATTTCTTTCATTTTTAATTTTCGTTACTAATTTTTCAAATTGAGAAAATAATATCAATTGGAAAAATAATGTTAACATTTTATAACTATAAATTCTCCTTAATCTGTCTTTATTGAGAAATATTCTCAAAAACTTGTTGTCAATGCTAATCGAATTGTTCGTGAAGCACATGATTAATAAATCAAGATAATGAGATGTCTTATAATATTTGATGTTTGACATGTTAGATGTCAAGCTAAGAAAATAAAGAAGATGACAACAACATATGAGATATTGTTAAAGTCAATAAAAGCTACATTTAGATATTTATCTGAATAATCTAAAAAACTAAGTATTACCAAAATCCAAGAAAAGAAACCATATGACTCTAGCTAAAAGAAAATAGTTTCTAAATTAGCAAAGTAGTCATAATAAGAGGAATTTATGAAATAACTCTATAAGAAGATCATGAATAAAAGTAAATTTGATTTACTAGATTTTTGGTGGAAAATAATCATTACCACCTAGATAGTAGATCAAATCCGGATAGCTCTCAAATGGAGCTATTATTTACTCCTTAATATTAGCTAAATAAATTTTTTTTAAAAAAATATATATATTTTAGCAAAATATCGTGCTTAATGTTGCTAAATTAACCTTGTTGTAGGTGATTCGCGGTAGGGAGCTCGAGAAGTCCAAGGACGCGTTTCTGTGCTAAGAAGATCATTTTAGAGACCTCGAAGTTGACCAAAAGAAGAAGAAAAGCCAAAAGTGCACAGTTGCACTTTTCGTCCCACGTCGAGACGCTTAAACACGAGAGCTTTTTTTAACAGCGTCGAGACGCTACGAAAAATATAAAACCCACTTTTTCCGATTTTTAGGTCATTCTTCCTCTTCCCCCTTTTCCCAAACTCCGATTTTTTATAGGAAAAACTCATTTTTTCTCTAATCTCTTGTATTAATTCTTGGTTTTTTGGATTGATTTTCTCAACGAGAAACTAAGGTAAGTGCTCTAATTTAAGGTTGGAGAAATCTTTGATGCAAATAAGGAGGGTTTTGTTCTTAATCTATAACTTAGCATGTCTTTCAAGCATCTATTTCTTCTGAATTTTATCCTTATTAGTATGTTTGCATAATGGATTGACGCTTTTAATTGCTTGCATATCATATCGTTAATTAGATTAGTGACGTTGTGCCTCTCCTAATCGCCAAGGTAACAGGGGTTAAGTTGAGTCTTAGGTAACATGGGCTATCCTTGTTTATCTTTGTTGCATTAGCTAACCTTGAAGAAGTAGGTAAATTAGAATATTAACTTAGGCTATCCAAGTTAAACATCCGTCATAATTTTTCCGTCACTAACAATTGATCAATATGGAACGATCGCCCCCAATTGATTAATTGCCATGTTTAATTAGAATTGAACATTTATCATTGTTCTCTTGTTAATTTAGGATTGATCACCTTAGATTAATAAGAGGACAAGTCTAATTAGAATTGCACGTTTCTAATTAATTAATTGAGCTTGCTTGCTACGACAGTTCCGAGTAGCCAATTTATGTGTTTGAATTGTTCTTGCTAAGTATGTTTTAATCCCTATGATCTGAGTTGCATCAAAGTAAATCCCGAACACTTGAATTAGGAGCACAGGTTACAATTTAATTTTCTGCTCTTTATTTTTCCGTTAGCTAATTTTCTGCTTGTTTTATATTAATTTTCAGTAACCAATCCCCCATTTATTTTAAGTTTTAATTAACGGCAAATAAAAATTGATTAAGAGAGATTAATTTTTGGTTCCCTGTGGATCAACCTGATTACCACTAGCTACAAGTTAGCTTAGTCGAATCGATATTTATAAATTTAATTTTGGGCAAGTCTCGACAGCTTGTGCGTATCTTTCAAAAACGCTCTCCCAAAATTGGCGTTGTTGTTAGGGAACCATTTAACTTCTCTTAGTTAAATTTTATTTGTTAGAAAATAAAAAATATATTTTCTTTTATGTTGTGTCTTCTTGTTTTAGCATGGCAGATTTCAGTTTAGAGGATTGGGTGATAGCTTCGAGTCGTGAAGCTCAAGAAATCGCTCTTGATCACGATAGGGAATGTAGGGAGTTTGAGAGTGTATTCGATTTAACTATTTTCCATAGTGGTGAGGGGTTTAGAAGGAGATTGTAGGTAATAAAAGGACTTGGGAGGCAAATGTCTAAGCTGCACTCTGAGGTTTGGAGGAAGTTTCTTAGAGAAAAGCAGGCAAGAGTGATATGTAGAATTTGCTCGGTTGGGGGTCATACTTCCAACGCATGTCCTGCGTCGCCACAAACCAGCTTATTTGGAGCCTACCCTATTCAATAGCATCTCGAGCAGCGAAACCGATTTCGCCAGCCCTCCAATAGTGATTCAGTTGAAGAAATGTGGGAGCATGTTGCGTGATTTAATGCGTACCGCAAGTGTACGGGTCAAGTTTTAATATAGTGATTTAAGTAAAAAGTATCGTCCACAGGATTGGGTTTCTAGATCAATTGAATACCATAGGTACTAACCACAAATTCTATTTAGATTAAAAAGACTTTGAAGTTGAGTGAAAAATAAATGACTGAAAAGTAATGGGAAACCTTTAGGAGAGAAAGCCTAGGGAATTGATTTCACCGAAAAGATTCATGCTTAATTAATCTATTAAACCAAAAATAGTCATGCATACAATTATAAGCCAAGAAGTACAAAACTCATAAAAGACTCGCCAGAGCTCTATTAATTCTCTTCCTTAATATAAAACCAACATGTCTGTCTAGTTTTAATAGAAAAGGAAGGCATTAAGCAACTTCTATTATCGACCTCTAAGAGAATTCTTCATTTCCATGCAAGAATTTACAAGTAGTCAAGTGTTTGAGTTCTACTCTAAAATCTACTCTTCCAAGCTAGAATTAAAGCAATCAACAATTTATACTTTGGCCAAAAGATAAAAGCATTAAGCAAACAAACACAAGAACAATTGTTGCAATATGAAGAACATTAGATTAATCAAACATGAAAACTAAAACGATTACATCAATCCCCTAAGTAAAAGTCTAGCTACTCATAATCATTAAAATCATGCTTAGACAATGTTTAGAATCCATAAAATAAACAATAAAATCAAAAGGAAAAGGAGAAAAACTCTTGTCGCGTGCCAAGCCTCGTTCCCGATGTGATCTGCACGTTCCCGAACCTCCGAATCTCTTCTTCAGCTCTCTAGAGTGTCCCTCAGTCTTTCCAATGAGTGTATTTCGAAATTAGGAATAACTCTCCCAATTGACTCCCCCTTTGAATGAAGCCAATATGTCTATTTATAATAGACTACTCTTCCAAATCTAATAAGGAATCTATATTTTAATTAGATTATGAATCTAATCAATTTAGGAATTTAATCAATTTAGGAATTCCAAATTAAATTAGGAATATCTTTCTATTCAAACGTGCCCAAAATAAGATCAAATAGGATAAGACCGGATAAAATTTATGATAGGATAAAATCGGATAAGATATGATAAAATCCATATCTAATCCTTGGATTTTTAACTTGATTCTCTTTTTCTCTTCACATAAATCTTCTAAATTATCAGTTTTGCTCCAATTCTCGATATCTATAAAATAAGAGAATATCAATGTGAAAACAATCATTTAAGCCTCCAAACTAGCATAAAATAGGTCCTAAAAATAGCTCACTTTGTGTTCTATCAAATACCCCCAAACTTAAGCTTTTGCTAGTCCCCGAGCAAAATAAAACTAACCATTTAATGAAACAATGATGCATGCTCGTGACTCGAACCTCATTGTTCTTAAGACAAATAAACCACAAAAGAAGGCATATTAAACCACGACCTATCAACAATAAATTTTAAAAATCAAAACATTTTATCTTTTGCATGTGTGCTCACTTTTCTTCCCTTAATATCTATGAATATCGATAAAACTAAACACACATCAATAACTTGAGTCATAGTGACAATCAAGAGATTAAACAATCATAGACTTCAATTTTATAACAAAAAAACTCAAGCATCTCATAAAATTAATAAAATCGAATGCACAAGACTTGATACCCTCACATAGAATCACTCAAATCACTCAACTGTTTAGGGCATATGAAAGATAAACGCTCAAACCAAAACATAAGAGACATTTACCATAAGCTTGCTAATATATCACATCTTCATCATCGATGAATTAGATTGAATGTAAAACTTCAAGGGTCTTGCTTTGGTTGTAATTGGGCTTAGGTAAGGGTGGATGGGTGAACATTTTAAGCTACTAGATTGGAAGAATTATAAAATTTTACCACATGAAACTTTCTTTTCTTTTTCTTTTCTTTTCTTCTTCTCTTTTCTTTTTCTCTTTTCTTTTGTCTCTAAAAAAAACTAATGGAACTTCATTTTGAATATTCTATTAACACCATTCAACTTTCTCTTTTGGATGGATTGACACATTTTGTGGTAAACACTTATGAACCTTCCATTAAGGGTTCAAAGAAAGGAAAACAACAAGAGAATGGGTAATTTTCCAATAAAAAGGTCTAAGGCTCAAAATTTGGCTTTCTAAGGATTATACCAAGGTAGGCTATTTAAGAAAGCTAAAATTGGTTTTACCTAAACGCCCTTTGTGAAGTTAAACATTCAAGTCAAATTCAGAGATTCCAGACATGCATAACAAAGCAAGTTCTAGAAATATCAATCATGCATGGCAATCACTCAATTTAAGAAGAATAGAACACCGTGTTAAGGAGGTGCTTATTGGCTCAAAAAAAACTCACAGAAAAGCATGGTATTTTGGTATCAAATCTTATGCATTCTTCATTTAGCAACAAAAAACGAGACACCATCATAAAACTTTTCAAAGAAAAATCTAATCATGCTTATCTCTTTTATGCATTAAAACTCAAACTAAAGATGCATCATTAGCTTACAAAGTACTCAAACATATCAAATGGGACTAAAAGAAATAAAAATTTCTCCGTTAACCGGCATGGTCTCATAGTCCAACTAAAATAGAATATCAAACTTTAGAACACTTCCTAGATTGTCCTAATCACGAGCAATGCAACAAAGATTCACCATGAAGATCATGCTAAAAAAATATATATAATTCATCTAAAACATGCATAACATGCATAGTTCCACCCCCAAACTTAAAACATACATTGTCCTCAATGTATAATCAATATGCAAAGGACAATAAAAATAGATAGGGGATATCGAAACCTCCCTGAAATGCGAGTGAATCCTCTATTTTCTGAGATGGGGAGAAAGACTTTGGTGATCAAGCTCCTATATGAAAAGCAAAGGGATATAAGGACAACAACACGCCACAAAAGAATTAAACAAAATAAAACAAATAAAACAAACTAAAAACTCAAAAATAAACTTGGGTTGCCTCCCAAGAAGCGCTTTGTTTAACGTCTTTGGCTAGACGGGAGGATATTATGCATCAAGGTACATAAAACTCCTCTATTTTCTTCGGTCCCTTCTTGTTTGAATCAATGTAACCTACTAAGTCTAGTAGACTAACTTGTTTCTCATGGGCACCTGAAAAATAAATATTTTTGTTATTTTTATTAAATGAATAAAAAATATTAGAAGACGGAAAATCAAAATCAAGGAAATAAGACTCATGAGAATAAGGAAAAGAAAGTCCAGCATTAAAAGGATTTTCTGCAAATAAAGTAAGGTGAGGTTTTTCAACCTCATACTCTATCACCACCTGAATTTCTTTTTCCACATTAGACTCACTTTCTTTCTTTATCTCATAAACTTGATCCTGGTATTGCTCACAATTTTTCAATTCATCCCCACTATCAGTGTCTATGGCTTCACAATGCTTTCTACTATCAACCTTAGTGGCATCAAAATAATTTTGCTCTAGTAAAGTTTTAACTGTACCAACCATTTGACTAAGTTGCACATTTATACGATTTAAAGCAACCTCGTTTTCTTCTACCTTAACCTTTAATTTTGTATTATCGACTTCAATGGCATCCAAATAGTTTTGCTCTAGTAAAGTTTTAACTGTATCAACCATTTGACTAAGTTGTACATTTATACGATTTAGAGCAACCTCATTTTCTTCAACTTTAACCTTTAATTGATCCAACCTCTCTAATTCAATAGTACAAACCCTTTTAATCTTTGATTCTAAAATATATTCTTGCACTAAAGTTTCAAGGGAAGATTTTTCCTCAATTTGGCTGGGACATAAATTGTTTTGGTTATGAATGCCCTCATCATTACCATAAAAATAATTTTCATAACTGATAGATTCAGAATAGTAATGATTAGGCATTTGATATCCTAGAAAGCCATTGGAAAAATTATAATTCACATGGTCATAAGCGGTATAGTTCAATGGATAGGAATTGAAGGATGGTGTTGGTTCTTGGGTATGTTGATACTCCCTATAAGGCCACCCATAATTATTAAAAGCCATAAAATAATTAAATAATTAAAATCCGACTTCCAATAAATGTAAACACCAATCAACAAAATATATAGCCGGAATAAAGAGAAAAAACTAAAATAAAAACAATAAAATAACAAAGAAAAATAGTAAAAATAAAATAAAAAATAAAAGTTCTAAAGTAAGATCAAGTGAGTTCTCTACAATATCAATTGATCTAAATATGCCAATCCCCGGCAACGGCGCCAAAAACTTGTTGCGTGATTTAATGCGTACCGCAAGTGTACGGGTCAAGTTTTAATATAGTGATTTAAGTAAAAAGTATCGTCCACAGGATTGGGTTTCTAGATCAATTGAATACCATAGGTACTAACCACAAATTCTATTTAGATTAAAAAGACTTTGAAGTTGAGTGAAAAATAAATGACTGAAAAGTAATGGGAAACCTTTAGGAGAGAAAGCCTAGGGAATTGATTTCACCGAAAAGATTCATGCTTAATTAATCTATTAAACCAAAAATAGTCATGCATACAATTATAAGCCAAGAAGTACAAAACTCATAAAAGACTCGCCAGAGCTCTATTAATTCTCTTCCTTAATATAAAACCAACATGTCTGTCTAGTTTTAATAGAAAAGGAAGACATTAAGCAACTTCTATTATCGACCTCTAAGAGAATTCTTCATTTCCATGCAAGAATTTACAAGTAGTCAAGTGTTTGAGTTCTACTCTAAAATCTACTCTTCCAAGCTAGAATTAAAGCAATCAACAATTTATACTTTGGCCAAAAGATAAAAGCATTAAGCAAACAAACACAAGAACAATTGTTGCAATATGAAGAACATTAGATTAATCAAACATGAAAACTAAAACGATTACATCAATCCCCTAAGTAAAAGTCTAGCTATTCATAATCACTAAAATCATGCTTAGACAATGTTTAGAATCCATAAAATAAACAATAAAATCAAAGGTAAAAGGAGAAAAACTCTTGTCGCGTGCCAAGCCTCGTTCCCGATGTGATCTGCACGTTCCCGAACCTCCGAATCTCTTCTTCAGCTCTCTAGAGTGTCCCTCAGTCTTTCCAATGAGTGTATTTCGAAATTAGGAATAACTCTCCCAATTGGCTCCCCCTTTGAATGAAGGCAATATGTCTATTTATAATAGACTACTCTTCCAAATCTAATAAGGAATCTATATTTTAATTAGATTATGAATCTAATCAATTTAGGAATTTAATCAATTTAGGAATTCCAAATTAAATTAGGAATATCTTTCTATTCAAACGTGCCCAAAATAAGATCAAATAGGATAAGACAGGATAAAATTTATGATAGGATAAAATCGGATAAGATATGATAAAATCCATATCTAATCCTTGGATTTTTAACTTGATTCTCTTTTTCTCTTCACATAAATCTTCTAAATTATCAGTTTTGCTCCAATTCTCGATATCTATAAAATAAGAGAATATCAATGTGAAAAAAATCATTTAAGCCTCCAAACTAGCATAAAATAGGTCCTAAAAATAGCTCACTTTGTGTTCTATCAGAGCAAATTGACCTTGTTATGGGCGGAAAATTAAAATTCAAAATGGGCCTAACCCATCTCGGCCCAAAAGCACCAATTTCGAAGTTAACCGGAAGCCCAAGCCAGCGTGAAGGAGTGGGCCGACCCGAGGATCAGCCCACGCACCCCCGCCGCGCGCACACGCCCAAGCCCAAGGAAAGGGGCTGACCCGAGGGGCGGGTCAGCCCAAGGCACTCCATCACGCGCGCCCAAGGAGAAGGGCT
This sequence comes from Herpetospermum pedunculosum, assembly GCA_028017165.1. Taxonomy (NCBI): domain Eukaryota; kingdom Viridiplantae; phylum Streptophyta; class Magnoliopsida; order Cucurbitales; family Cucurbitaceae; genus Herpetospermum; species Herpetospermum pedunculosum. The sequence continues at coordinate 36,982,190 of CM051531.1, forward strand.
GACCCGAGACGCGGGTCAGCCCAAGGCACTCCATCGCGCGCGCACGCCCAAGGAGAAGGGTTGACCCGAGGCGCGGGTCAGCCCAAGGCCCTCCATCGCGCGCGCCCCACGCCGCACGCGCACGCCCAAGGACAAGGGCTGACCCGAGGCGCGGGTCAGCCCAAAGGCACTCCGTCGCGCTCGCACGCCAAAGGAAGAGGGCCGACCCGAGGCGCGGGTCAGCCCAAGGCACTCCCTCGCGCGCGCACCACGCCGCCCGCGCACGCCCAAGGCGCTCCATCGCGCGCGCCCCACGCCCAAGGAAAAGGGCTGACCCGAGGCGCGGGTCAGCCCGAAGCACCCCATCGCGCGCATGCCTAAAGAAGAAGGCTGACCCGAGGTGCGGGTCAGCCCACAAACGCCTCGCCGCGCGCATGCCTAAGGAAGAGGGGTGACCCGAGGAGCGGGTCAACCCACAAAGGCCCCGCCGCGCGCGCGCACGCGCACGCCCAGCGAAAAGGGCTGACCCGAGGCGCGGGTCAGCCCACAAGTACCCCGCCGCGCGCACCCCCTACGGTGCGCGCCCCTCGCCGTACGCGCCCCCGCCGCACGCGCACGCCCAGCGAAAAGGGCTGACCCGAGGCGCGGGTCAGCCCACACGTACCCTGCCGCGCGCGCCCCATTCCGCGCGCGCCCCCCGCCACACGCGTCCCACGCCGCGCGCCCCCCATTCCGCGCGCACTCCTCGCCACACGCGTCCCATGCCGCGCGCGCTCCTTGCCGCATGCGCCCCTCGCGCAAGCGCAACAATGACCTGAGTGGCGTGGTGCCGACCGACGGAGGACCCCTGGGTGTCTCGTAGAAATGTCGTTCTACATCACCTCCCGCCCAACCATGCTAAGAAGGACAATAGACTTATGAATCTCACAGCAAGGGACTTATCCTGGCATCAACGTCGCCACGTCAGTGAAGGGCTGACCAGCAGGTCAGCCCATGGCCGCGACAACGGACTGATCCTCGTATCAGCATCGACACGCCAACGAAGGGCTGACCAACAGGTCAACCCATGGCCACGACAACGGACTGATCCTCGCATCAGCATCGACACGCCAATGAAGGGTTGACCAGCAGGTCAACCCATGGCCACGACAACGAACTGATCCTCGTATCAGCATCGACATGCCAACGAAGGGCTGACCAGCAGGTCCGCCCATGGCTTAATGGAGGATTGATCCTCGCATCAACCCCAAACCGCCAACATAAGAGTTGTCCAGCAGGACAACCCATGGCCTCTGGAGGACTGATCCTCGCATCAGCCCCACAGCCAATAAAGGTTGACCAGCAGGTCAACCTAACGGCTCGACGGTGGATTGAGCCTCGTCTCAACCCCTAAAGTGAGCTGACGACGCTCCCCGAATGGTTGGAATAGTAACGGAATTCTCATAAATCGTAACGGCCATAATGCCATAAATCGGGTAAATTGATTACGTCGTTTCGGTTACACTACGATCTACTATAAGTAAAGGAAACGACAGAAGATAAAGGTATGCTCTATTTGACGAATAAAATTACTAGGATTCCAAACACTCTCTAAGTCTCGTAGCTAACTTGACCGTCGGAGCGTCTGTGGCACAACGCCACACCGGCGTTAGGTCACCCCTTGTTGTTGTCTTGCAGGTTCATTCGTGCTCAAATACAAATTCACCGTTGACACCAAAATCGGTATCAACAGTTGGCGCCGTCTGTGGGAACGAAAGAATTTGTGCTCTACCAAAGTTCATCAATCTAGAATCATGAGCGGCAACAATTTGGGTGAGACCAGCCTGGTGACTGAAGGTGAAGATTATGATCGTGGCCAACATCCAAGGTGTGTAGCAACAAGCGATGAAGTCAACCAAACTGTAGAGGTTGAAAATCACGATCAAGACCAATGTCCTAGCCATATTTTTCAAGAATTCAAGGTCCAAAATGGAGATGTGAACCCGCCAGCGATCGATGTCGACCCGCCAGTGAAGTTTATACGACCTGTCACCAAGAAGACGAAATCGAAAAATAAATATGCGTCCTTGGAGGAAAAAATCAATAGAATAAGCCAAAGCGTCGCTGAGATCTTGGAAATCTTGCGCCGCCCAAATTCAATCTCGGAGGCCTGGCCAAATGACCACCCAAATCGTCTAAATGGCGGTGGACCAGGGGAAGAACAAAGACATAAGCGACAAGCTGTAACGCGTGACCCATCACCTTCAGCTCGAGGCCAGGTCAAAAGCAAGGCTCTGGCAGTCCTAGACGTGGGAGAAAGGGAATCACGAGTCAAGAACCTACACCCGACAGAGAAGCTACATCTAGAAAGAAACAACAGAAGACGCAACCATCCAAATCTAATAGAACCATCCCACGTAATCACCCGTGGATCCCGCACGCGAGTTGCACGTTATAGCGAAATCGCGAGCCCAATCCGAAACAGAAGCACTCGTCATACCCCGCCTATAACTAGAAAAGTTGGGAGATTCGAAAAAAGTAACCCCAATTCAGATTTACGAGACCTTGTGAAGCGAAAACATCAAGAAATCAACGATAAGGAGATCGAGACCCGATCAGGGGCACGTGATCCACAAAGAAAACCAAGTCAGCTCAGCGGTGTAAGAAAAGCTCAAGACAACGAAGGATCGAGCCTGGAGAACCTTTTCGAGCAAAGTGATCACCCGTTCACAGATAAAATCATATGGGAAGATATTCCATCAAAATTTAAGTTACCAATCATGAAGGCATATGACGGTTCACAAGATCCAGAGGAACACCTCGACATGTTCCAGTCATGGATGGAACTTCAAGGAGTCCGGGATGCAATCAAATGCAGGGCATTCCCGGTTACCCTCATCAGACGAGCAGGGAGGTGGTTCCAACAATTGAAAAAAGGGTCAATTTCCTCTTTTGACGAATTGGCACAAGCCTTTGTCGCTCAATTCTCGGACAAGCAGTATCACCGAAAACCATCAACCCACCTTCTCACGATCAAGCAAAAGAGCAACGAAACATTGAAAGAATATGTGTCTCGCTTCAACAGCGAAACATTTCTGGTCAATCATTATTCTGATGGAGTGGCCCTCGCTGCCATCATAGTTGGTCTAAAAGACGAAAATTTCCTTCGGTCACTAGAAGCACCAGCTACCTATGAGGAGCTACTAACAAACGCGCAAAGGTACATGAATGCTGGTGAATTATACCACTCAAGAAAGATACCGGAGGAGAAGAGTAGTTAATCCAACAACGGCAAAGAAACAAGTCCGAGTAAATGGGACCAACTCGAAGCGAAAAAGAGAAAATTTGAAGGCCGACCCAACCACCACCGCAGGAATTCCCAACAATCTCAGGTGGACTCGCCAGATAAGACTTGAACACTCGAATTAGTCAACCTCGTCTACTCTATAATAATTGTTCAAGCTTCAACACAGCTACATGTCTTTTTTCGAAGCTCAATCAACTTCTCCTATGGAATATTGAGCACCTCAGTATTAATTTCAACAAGCAAAATCATGCAATGTTTATTTTCTTCCAGTTTTTCATCCTAAACAAGAAATTTATTCTTGCCACTTATGACTACTCGTGCGGACTAGCAATCGTCCAACTCTCACAAGAGGGAGCCAAAATAAGGGTCATGTGAACGAAACTCCGAAGACGTAAAAGAACAACTAAAGTGCCAACAACTCCCATTTTGTCATAACAAAGCAATGTGCCACTAAAATCGACGTGACTCCCTCAAAGAGTTGGGGCCACTGTTGAGGGCAAAATCGTCAACATTGGCGCCCAGCCTAATCTCCTCGGCCCTTAGCACACAACGCCTAGACCCTATCAACATAAGTAGGGGCATGGTGCACTATGTATCGCAAGACGAAAAACGCAAACGACTCAGAAAAAGCTGTGAGCCGACTATTTTTGACGTAACAAAGACACATAAATTTCGCCGTGAAGGTATTCTCGACCTGGGACCAAGCAAATGGTCACAAAGAACACGTTACCGAAACCAACATGACTCAACTCAAAAGTGGGGGCAATTGTTAGGGGTGAAATAATCACATATCGACTAAGTCATTGGCGCTTAGGCACTGTCGCCCCAACCCCTGGTGCATAGGCCCTATCGCCTCAGCCCTCGACACTCAAGTCCTATTGCCTAAGTCGTTGGCGTTTAGGCACTGTCGCCTCAGCCCTTGGCGCTCAGGCCCTCATCGCCTCAGGCATCGGCGCTCAAGCCCTATCAAAAACTCGACGAGAATGCTTGAATGTGGAGGAGATGAAATTGAACGGAAATTAATGCTCCAGTTAGTAAAGAAACGCATGTACGCTGCTCCATTTTGATTGAATAACAATATTTCCTTTGTCTTTCACTTACTCACACAATAGACGTACAACCGACTTCAATTAGCATGAGTAGGGGCAAGGCGCATAATACACTGTGTACTATAGCACAAGCGACTCAAAAAATACATGGTAAAACGACAAAAAGAAACGCAGTACACGGACAATGAAATTCCAATTTCACAAAGGGAGTTCGAGATACAAAAAAGCATAACATATAAAGAAAACAACAACAGCAACCACGACGCTCCAACAAACTAGGGCCCATCAACACCCTGAAAAAACGCATCATCTAAAATTGCACGCTCCGCCTCGTCAAAGTCCAGCCTAGGAGGATTACAATAATCACGAAACTCAGAATTGAGGAACTCCAAATAAACATTAGGAAGTCGACTCCTCGCAGTGCGTACCGATCAGTGCACCCCCGCAGCCATGGCCTGATTCTAGAAATCAGAAAAGCCTAAGGATCTCTTAAAAGCCTCAGTTAAAAATTGAGAGTTGGCGAGTTTGGCCTCTGCAGCGGACAATTTCGCTTGAGTCTCCGATAAACGGGCACGAAGATCTGTCGCACCCGATTCAGAAACAACCCGGTAAGCGTCAAACTGAGTCTTCATCAAATCCAGACTATCTTGCACTACGCGCAAAGCCGCGTCAGCCTGACTATGCAACCCCTGGGCCCTCTCCAAGTCAGACTTGGGAGCAAAGGTCTGACGCAAGTAAGAGAGTTCACCACCCATCCGACTTGAAGAAAGGAAACTCAAAAGTGAAAGTTGAAGTGAGTAAAGAATTGAATGAAGTCTATCCCTATTAAACCCATGAACTCTTAACCGGCGCCAGCAGCGCAGGCGCGCCTAAGAGTGGGGCAACTGTTATGGGCGGAAAATTAAAATTCAAAATGGGCCTAACCCATCTCGGCCCAATAGCACCAATTTCGAAGTTAACCGGAAGCCCAAGCCAGCGTGAAGGAGTGGGCCGACCCGAGGATCAGCCCACGCACCCCCGCCGCGCGCACACGCCCAAGCCCAAGGAAAGGGGCTGACCCGAGGGGCGGGTCAGCCCACAAAGCACTCCATCGCGCGCGCGCCCAAGGAGAAGGGCTGACCCGAGGCGCGGGTCAGCCCAAGGCACTCCATCACGCGCGCCCAAGGAGAAGGGCTGACCCGAGACGCGGGTCAGCCCAAGGCACTCCATCGCGCGCGCACGCCCAAGGAGAAGGGTTGACCCGAGGCGCGGGTCAGCCCAAGGCCCTCCATCGCGCGCGCCCCACGCCGCACGCGCACGCCCAAGGACAAGGGCTGACCCGAGGCGCGGGTCAGCCCAAAGGCACTCCGTCGCGCGCGCACGCCCAAGGAAGAGGGCCGACCCGAGGCGCGGGTCAGCCCAAGGCACTCCCTCGCGCGCGCACCACGCCGCCCGCGCACGCCCAAGGCGCTCCATCGCGCGCGCCCCACGCCCAAGGAAAAGGGCTGACCCGAGGCGCGGGTCAGCCCGAAGCACCCCATCGCGCGCATGCCTAAAGAAGAAGGCTGACCCGAGGTGCGGGTCAGCCCACAAACGCCTCGCCGCGCGCATGCCTAAGGAAGAGGGCTGACCCGAGGAGCGGGTCAACCCACAAAGGCCCCGCCGCGCGCGCGCACGCGCACGCCCAGCGAAAAGGGCTGACCCGAGGCGCGGGTCAGCCCACAAGTACCCCGCCGCGCGCACCCCCTACTGTGCGCGCCCCTCGCCGTACGCGCCCCCTCCGCACGCGCACGCCCAGCGAAAAGGGCTGACCCGAGGCGCGGGTCAGCCCACACGTACCCTGCCGCGCGCGCCCCCCGCCACACGCGTCCCACGCCGCGCGCCCCCCATTCCGCGCGCACTCCTCGCCACACGCGTCCCATGCCGCGCGCGCTCCTTGCCTCATGCGCCCCTCGCGCAAGCGCAACAATGACCTGAGTGGCGTGGCGCCGACCGACGGAGGACCCCTGGGTGTCTCGTAGAAATGTCGTTCTACATCACCTCCCGTCCAACCATGCTAAGAAGGACAATAGACTTATGAATCTCACAGCAAGGGACTTATCCTGGCATCAACGTCGCCACGTCAGTGAAGGGCTGACCAGCAGGTCAGCCCATGGCCGCGACAACGGACTGATCCTCGTATCAGCATCGACACGCCAACGAAGGGCTGACCAACAGGTCAACCCATGGCCACGACAACGGACTGATCCTCGCATCAGCATCGACACGCCAATGAAGGGTTGACCAGCAGGTCAACCCATGGCCACGACAACGATATGATCCTCGTATCAGCATCGACATGCCAACGAAGGGCTGACCAGCAGGTCCGCCCATGGCTTAATGGAGGATTGATCCTCACATCAACCCCAAACCGCCAACATAAGAGTTGTCCAGCAGGACAACCCATGGCCTCTGGAGGACTGATCCTCGCATCAGCCCCACAGCCAATAAAGGTTGACCAGCAGGTCAACCTAACGGCTCGACGGTGGATTGAGCCTCGTCTCAACCCCTAAAGTGAGCTGACGACGCTCCCCGAATTGTTGGAATAGTAACGGAATTCTCATAAATCGTAACGGCCATAATGCCATAAATCGGGTAAATTGATTACGTCGTTTCGGTTACACTACGATCTACTATAAGTAAAGGAAACGACAGAAGATAAAGGTATGCTCTATTTGACGAATAAAATTACTAGGATTCCAAACACTCTCTAAGTCTCGTAGCTAACTTGACCGTCGGAGCGTCTGTGGCACAACGCCACACCGGCGTTAGGTCACCCCTTGTTGTTGTCTTGCAGGTTCATTCGTGCTCAAATACAAATTCACCGTTGACACCAAAATCGGTATCAACAGACCTTATGCTCGAGGAAATGCTCCCAGATCGCAAACAAGAAATCGAGAATATTTTTCAACGCGAGGATGAGGTTTGTGAGATTAAGGAAGAGGTTGAGGCTAGTCCCGATGAGGAGATTCAAGTGATAGATTTTGAGGCTGACGAGTCTCTATCTATTTTATTTCCTGAAAGTTCCTTAATTGATGCATGTGCTCTTCATTATTCTCCTAAGTTTGTTAAGTCTTTAATTTCAGTTGAGTCAGTTGAGTCTTTATTTTTAGTTGAGTCTGCTGAGTCTTATTTTTTTCCATATATCAAAAAAATAACTCTGTTCGGCTGCCACGAGAAGTCGAAGAGCTTGTTTATCTTAGCAGGTTTTATTTATTCTAGGAAGAAGGGGCCGAAGAAGTACGAGAATTTTTTCTATACCTTGACAGAGTGGAGGACACGTCGAGCATAACGACGTTAAAAATATTGTGCTTCATGGGAGGCAACCCATGAGTTTTTAGATTCTTATCTTTACTTTCAATATTTATTTTCCTTGCTTAGTTTCTTTGTTTTCTTTTGTAGGTGATTGACCTAAGGAACAAATTAGTGGGTAAGGACCGCGCTACTCCAATCACCAACCTCACAAAATTCAGGGGAGGTTTTTTGTTCACCTAAATTTTGTTCATTTAACTGCTTAGTTTGATGTGTTGATACATTGATGACTATGTATCTTTTAAGGTTGGGGGTGGAGTTGGTTGTTGGATTTCTGTAGTTGTCGAGCTGTGGGATTCTGAATTTGAGATGCTTTAGTTCGTTGTTGCATGTTGTTCGATGAGTGAAATTCTTTAAAATTCTTCGTATTTTGATATTTACTAAAGCATAAGATTGTATGCACTAGTTGAGCTTATTTCAAAAAAAATTTAAAAATTTATATTGCTCCCTTGCATCTATCGAGCACATAACATCTTATTCTAGACTCTGTAGGCTTAAAATTTCTTTATTTAGCCTGAAATCATGTTGTCACCCTGAAAGGCACCCCTAGGGAAGGCTTGATGCATGATAGGTTGTAATGAGTTAATCGAGTTATAGCAAAGCTATTGCCTAAAGAAAAAAAATTGAAGCATGTCAATAAAAACTCTTGAGATACTCCTCCTTCTTAAATGCGCATTGAGAAGCGAGTATAGTCCTTAAAATGTGAAGTTTGACCGTAGTCAGATACGTTGTGCAGTGGAACTGCGGGTAAGCTGAAACGAAAGCAAGCTTGACATGATAGGCTCTCTTGGAGAAGCAAAGTAAAAAAAATAGTGGTTCAAAAGAAATAAAGGGTACAAAATACTCAAAAGAAGAAGAAAATTTAGGCCTTTTGATTTGTTACTCTCTTGAATGTTGAAAAGCCATAGACTGTTCTTAATTGCTAGAAGTAGGGGAAAAACGAGATGTAGGGTTGTATAAGGTTTTTCTGAGTCTATAAGAGTTAGAATAGGTTAGCTAAGCACACACGCACGTAAAGGAGTAGTAGTTTAATTTTTGAAATGTTCTGAACTTATGCATGCAATTGATTGGCTTCTTTTGTTATAAATGCCTTGTTTTCAAAAGCATTGAGGTTAGAGTTGTTAGCAAGCAATTTCATTCTTTAGAGATAATTCAAAGTTTGCCTTGCTCGAGGACTAGCAAGATTTAGGTTGGGGTTTTTTGATAACTCTCCAATGGAGCTATTATTTACTCCTTAATATTAGTTAAATACCGTGCTTAATGTTGCTAAATTAACCTTGTTGTGGTGATTCGCAGTAGGGAGCTCGAGAAGTCCAAGGACGTGTTTTTGTGCTAAGAATATCATTTTTTAGACCTCGGAGTTGACCGAAAGAAGAAGAAAAGCCAAAAGTGCACAGTTGCACTTTTCGTCCCACGTCGAGACGCTACTGTTTGAGTGTTGAGACGCTCAAACACGAGAGCTTTTTTTAACAGCGTCGAGACGCTACGAAAAATATAAAACCCATTTTTTCCAATTTTTAGGTCATTCTTCCTCTTTCCCCTTTTCCCAAACTCCGATTTTTTAGAGGAAAAACCCATTTTCTCTCTAATCTCTTGTATTGAGGCTTAATTCTTGGTTTTTTGGATTGATTTTCTCAACGAGCAACTAAGGTAAGTGCTCTAATTTAAGGTGGGAAATCTTTGATGCAATTAGGGAGGGTTTTGTTCTTAATCTATAACTTAGCATGTCTTTCAAGCATCTATTTCTTCTGAATTTTATCCTTATTAGTATGTTTTCATAATGGATTGACGCTTTTAATTGCTTGCATATTGTATCGTTAATTAGATTAGTGACATTGTGCCTCTTCTAATCGCCAAGGTAACAGGGGTTAAGTTGAGCCTTAGGTAACATGGGCTATCGATGTTTATCTTTGTTGCATTAGCTAACCTTGAAGAAGTAGATAAAACGGAATATTAACTTAGGCTATCCAAGTTAAACATCCGTCATAATTTTTCCGTCACTAATAATTGATCAAGATGGAACGATCGCCCCCAATTGATTAATATCCATGTTTAATTAGAATTGAAGATTTTTCACTGTTCTCTAGTTAATTTAGGATTGATCACCTTGATTAATTAGAGGACAGGTCTAATTAGAATTGCACGTTTCTAATTAATTAATTGAGCTTGCTTGCTACGACAGTTCCGAGTAGCCAAATTATGTGTTTGAATTGTTCTTGCTAAGTATTTGTTAATCCCTATGATCTGAGTCGCATCAAAGTAAATCTCGAACACTTAAATTAGGAGGACAAGTTACAATTTAATTTTCTGCTCTTTATTTTTCTGTTAGCTAATTTTCTACTTGTTTTATATTTAATTTTTCGTAACCAATCCCCCATTTATTTTGAGTTTTAATTAAAGGCAAATAAAAATTGATTAAGAGAGATTATTTTTTGGTTCACTGCGGATCGACCCGATTACCACTAACTACAAGTTAGCTTAGTAGAATCGGTATTTATAAATTTTATTTTGGACAAGTCTCGACAGCTTGTAAGTATCGTTAAAAAACGCTCTCCCAAAATTGGCGTCGTTGTAGGGGAACCATTTAGTTTCTCTTAGTTAAATTTTATTTGTTAGAAAAAAAAAATTATTTTCTGTTGTGTCTTCTTGTTTTAGCATGGCAGATTTCAGTTTTGAGGATTAGGTGATAGCTTCAAGTCGTGAAGCTGAAGAAATCGCTCTTGATCACAATAGGGAATGTAGGGAGTTTGAGAGTGAATTCAATTTAACTATTTCCCATAGTGGTGAGGGGTTTAGAAGGAGATTGCAGGCAATAAAAGGACTTGGTAGGCAAATGTCTAAACTGCACTCTAAGGTTTGGAGGATGTTTCTTAGAGAAAAGCAAGCAAGAGCGATATGTAGTAAGAACAATTTGTATGTTAATTGTTATATAAAATACTACACACTGAGAAATTCAGGATTATAGAATCCAGAATGTAAAGACAATTTATATTCTCCCAAAATACGATACTGTCTTTGGTGCTCAAGATTGATTCTGATCAATTTGAATAAAAAGACTACTAAGAGGTGATTCTCTAAATGTTAGAGTTAATTACTTTATATGTCTTAAGATCTTGTCTTTCATGCAAGATAATCAATAGGCCTTTGAGCTTCCACGTTCTAACCAAAGTGGGTCTAGTGAATGTAAAAGCCAAAAGTGGTTGATGAATATTTATCACTCTAGATGATGATTATTCAAGGAATAAGTATCTTTACCTAATGCAACATAAGTCTAAATATTTTGAAAAGTTCAAGGAATATAAGACTCAAGTTGAAGATCAATTAGCTAAATCTATCAAGACACTATGATCGGATCACAGTGAAAAGTACAGGAACCTTACGTACTAAGACTAATTGATAGAAAGTGAGACATTATCTCAACTCTAGCACAAAGTACAATTTGGTGAAATTGTGTTGCAAGAGGAGAAACAAGACCTTGTTAGACATGGTCAGAACAATAAAGAATTACACGTCATTATCATATTCTTGTTAGGATATACAATAGAGATTGTATAGTGAGCATGGTTCCCTCTGAAAATGTGTCTACGAGACAATTTTGGGATTATAGAAGAGTAGTAAAGTAAGTTTACAACCCTTCGGGTTTTGGGAATTTTAAGCATAGATTCTAAAACTTGAATATGTTCAATAGTGTTGATAAGTTGGTTCCAAGTGAAGCCACTAAATAGTTAACAAAAGTTGTTAACAATTTAATTACATTTGATAGTCAAATTCTCGTATTTCTTCGGCCCCTTCTTCCTTGAATCAAACAAAATCTGCTAAGATAAGCAAGCTCTTCGACTTTTCGAGGTAGCCGGACAAAGAGTATTTTTGAATTTTTTTAATATATGGGAAAAAGTATGACTCAACAGACTTAAATAAAATAAAATAGGACTCAACCGACTTAAATAAAATAAAATAAGACTCAACTAACTCAACTGAAAATAAATACTTAACATACTTGGGAGAATAAGGAAGAGAACATGCATCAATAAGGGAACTTTCAGGAAATAAAACATATAGAGATTCGTCAGCATCAAACTCTATCACCTCAATCTCCTTCTCGGGACTAGGCTCAACCTCTTCCTTAATCTCACAAACCTCATCTTCGCATGACGGAGCATTCTCAAATTTATCATCAGGATCGGGGTGCATTTACTCAAGGAACCTCTCGTCAGTTGTATGTTCAAAGGATTGCTCTACTTCAATCTCCAATCTCTGTGCGAATCGAGCAAATGGCCAATTTGCTCCCTCGTTCTTTGCAACTCAGCTTGAGTTTCTAACCAAGACTGGCGACTTTCCTGCACAAATTGGAGATTTCTATTAACTAATTTATCAACCATTTGTTCCAATGACATACCTTGGCAAAAAAAATTTAGGAAATTGGTTTTGCTTCTCTTCCTGGCCTCCATAGAAAAAGCCAGATCAATACTCACATCCAGGATAGTACGTGCTCGTGTAGGGATCGCCATAAGGATGGCACGGGCCAGGAAACTCTCGAGTAGGGTAGGCTTCATACATGTAGGTTTGGTGTATCTCAGGACATACGTAGGAATAGTGCCCTCAAAACGAGCAAGTACTACATACTTCTCTTTCCTACATTTCCTTGAGAAACACTTCATGTCACACCCCGCCCCAGATTACCCTCTCGAACCTAGGATGTGGCGTGCGACAATAGATTCCAACTAAACTACGGAATCTATTGTCGAACTTAGAAAAACTAAACACATTTTTTTGTAACAACATGTGGTTAGCAAAAAAAAAAAAATGTATTTGAAATAAAGTCTATAAAAATTTCAGCAGAGTTTCCCCTGGAAATTAGATAAATCACACTTGAAATAGAAAATTTTACACTTCAAAATGTTTGTCCAAAATGTTTGTCCTCATTTAACAACCAACTACAACTCAGTGCATCTTCTCATACACTGTTTAAAGACTAGTCCGAAAACTTAAAATCATATCAAGAGATGCGATACTGAAAAACATGCAAATTAAGTTTATAAAACAATTATAAATCTCAAAGTAGTATCATGTAAATAAAAAAAATAATGCTAGTCAATCTAGTTAACAAAATCAATGCCTCAATATTATGTTCACATGAAAAATGACATGAATCTAGATAAGACTCGTGGCAGATCTCGACCTCGATAGGCTTGTCAGAAGCTCGAGTGCTACATGTTGGAAAATTTTAAAAAGAAATAGTGAGCTTAAAAAGTCCAGTGAGTGGTGAGTTAATAAGAAAATATCTTTTACGAAAAACTCTTTTTTTTTATCTCGAAGAGAAGTTCAAAACTCGATAAAACATTATAAATGAAGAGTATTTAAATACTAGAGATAAATAACATTCAAAGAGATTTGTAACAATAACTCTTTAAAATACATAAGCGTAGACTAGCAAACCTCTTCACCAAAACTGTACCCAAATCTCTATCATACCATGCATCGAGTAATCTCCAGATACATAGCAGAGCCAAATATCTCTATCATACTATTTACCGAGTAATCTCAAGGTACATAGCAGAGCAAATCTCTATCATACGTGCATACAAAGCTACCCCCAAAGGGCTAAGCACCCTAACACACGACCCAAAGCCTATATGTATGCTATGGTGGGTCCCAAAGACCTTTATCTATCTCTGGTATACTATGGAAACACATTCACATAGCATACGGCTAATCACCATGGGTACATAGATTCAGTGGTTTGGAATAGGTCTCCACATAAAACTCTTTAGCTTTCTCAAGTTACTTTAAAAAATATCATATTATCTCTAGAACCTCATAACTTTTCATCTGTAGTTTAAAACTTGTCATAATTCTCAAATCATTCTCGAAACCATACCTTTGTTCTAAGATAATTTTTCATAAGCTTTAAACATTCTTCAACGACATAAAACACTCTTATGTTCTCTAATATTTACAAAACATTTCAAATACCTCTAAAATAACAATTTTCGTTAAATCATAAAATCATTTGAACTCATAATATTTTCCGAAAATCTCATATACTTTTTCCTAAAATCATACATAAATCTAAATATCTTCAAATTCCATAATAATAATTAAATAATAAAACGTTGTATGAAATGAACCACTCACCAAGTCATCGACGTGAGAACTCCGAGTCGTAATTAGTCAAATCAAACTTTGTTCATCCTAAAATTAATTTGAACATAATATGAGCATAGTTCTTGATTACCAATGAAAATATAATGCTCATTTATTCCAATGTTTTAAGCTAAAAATCCATTATACAATCAATTTCATTAACTCCCCTATTTCACTATTCATCTTCTTCATCCAAAAACTTTTCATTTTTTTTTCTTTTCTCTCTTCTTTTAAATCTACAAAGACCACACTTTACTAAAATCCACCATTTTGTTGCTCAATCAAAACTCTCTTCTTCCATATAAACACCAAAAGTTCATTATTGGAAGTTATTCTTCTCCTCTACTTCCTTATAAATCTCCATATCAAGTAAGAATAACAATAAAATGAAGGACCATAGAAGTTACTGAGCAAAAGAGAGAACCCCATGTCAAAGTGTCCAAAACTTGCATATTTTCCCTAATCTTCCAACATTAAACAAATAACGAGCTTACCAGGCTTGAATGTGTTGCCTATAAATTCTTCAATTAGTTTTCCGGCGACATCCTTCACTTCCCAATGATTTCCGGCGATTTTGGGTGAGTGGTAGAGCACTTTTAGGTGTACTCCAATTTCAAGCTGTCGAGGCTTGCCAAAATACAATTTATAAGTACCGAAACTACTAAGCTTTGCAGCTAGTGGTAACGGGTGTCGAACCACAGGGAACCTAAATTATTTTATCCTAACTAATTTCTATTTGTCTTTAAACTAAAACTCAAAAGCAAATAAAGGGGGAGTTAATTAAAACTAAACTAAGCTAACGGAAAAATAATTGCAAAAAGTAAAGAGCAGAAAAATAAATGTAATGCGTGCTCCTAATTTGAGTGTCGGGGTTTATCTTGATGCGGTTAGTTCATAGGGATTCTAATTAGCAAAGTAGTTCTATTTCTTGCACGCAAAATGCTTCGTCCCAAACGGGTCCGAAGCACCCCAAAGAATTAATTAGAGGCGTCAATTCCAATTAAACATGCTTCTTAATTAATCTAGGTGATAAGCCATCAATTAATCAGAAAACAGTAACGAGTATCATTGCGACGAATTATTTCTTAAGACTAATTCGATTTCTCTCCTAACCTTGAGCCCACCGTGAAAACGTTAATCAACTCATACCCCCACTGTCACTTAGGCTCGAATTGATTAGCCACGAGCTAGACCCTCGCTACGATGCATTAAAGCCTATCAAGAATTAATGCTTAGCCTACTAACATGCGTAACAATTATGGGTGTCAATCCTAATTCGAAAGGCATGGTATTCGTTCTTAATACAGATTGGAGATGCAAGAGATAAATCAAAACTAAGCTAGAAATTCATACAAACCCTCGCTAAGCATCAAGATTACCCCTAACCCTCAAATTAGAGCACTTACCTTAGCTCCCCGTTGTGTAAATCAAGAGATATGCTCAATGTTTGAACTTTATTGAAGAGAAAATGGAAGAAGTATGAGTTTAGAGCTCCCACCCTAGCCTAACAATGGTGGAAAATCGAAAAATGGAAAAAAAAATTGCGGCTAAAATTGGAGAATAAGGCTTTTAAAGCCGTCGGAGCGTCGAGACGCTGTGCCCTAAGTTGGCAGCGCACGCGCACGGGGTAGCGTCGAGACGCTAGGACAGCGTCGCGACGCTGTCAGCGTTGAGCGAGCGCGCTCGACGCTGGGGCGCGTCAAAATCCGGAAATCTTCGGGGCGGCGTCGAGAAGCTAGGGCAGCGTCTCGACGCTGCCGCTCAACGCTTTTTCTCGGGTTTGTTGGCCAAATTTTGCCTTTCCATGGCAATTTTTGCCATTTCTTCATTTCTTCAAGCCCCTTCATTCCCGATGCGTTCATGAAGCTCTAAAACGTCGCTTTTAGCCCCAAAACACGTCATCGGACTCCTCGAGCTCTCTACCATGAGTTTACCTACAAAAAGGCATTTTAATCAATATTGAGCATGATTTTAGCTAATATTAGGGAGTAAATAATAGCTCTATTTTGGAGCTATCAAAATACCCCCAACCTAAATCTTGCTAGTCCTCGAGCAAGGCTAATAAAGAATTTGACTCTAAAGGACCATGCATACATTCTTCTAATTCAAACCTCGATGCTTTTTACAAATCTAAACAGAACATAATCACGAAAGCAATCAACGCATGCATTTAATTACGAACATATCAAAAACTAACTATCGCTCCCTAACGTGTGTGTGTGCTAGCCAACCTATCCTAAACCAACGTAAGCCCGGAAAAACCACATGCTACATATCATCCCGTTTTCCCCTTACTTCTAGCGTTTAAGAACAATCTAAGCTTGACTTACACGAGAGAGAGTAATAAATTAAGAGACCTAAAATTTTCTTATTCTTTTTCTTTTCTTTGAGTACTTTGTACTCTTTGTTAAGGTTCTTTGAACCCAACTTTTTATTTTCTTTTTCTTTCCCATCTCGAGTTGCCTAACATGTCAAACTTTGGCCAAAGCTTCACATTTTTAAGGACTAACGCTCACTTCTTTGGTACCAAAAAAAAGGAGGAGCGCCTCGAGAGAATTTTCTAGCCAAACATGCTTTTCTAATTTTTTTTTATTTAGGCTTAGCTCATGCTAACTCGATTAATTGACCACTAACTCTCATGCAACAAGCTACCTAAGAGTGCCTTTCGGGGTGACAACAAGAAGTAACGCGACATGCAATCAACTAAGCCTACGGAGATTAAGATGAGGTTGCCTAAGTGCTCGTTAGATGCAAGGGAGCAACAGAAAAAAATTTAAAATTTTTGACATGAACCTAATAAATGCAAAGCTACATCATGCAAAAACTAGATTATGCAAATGCTCAGGTTCCAAAAAGACACTTCCTAGATCATCATAATCAGAAAGCATATAAACAGAGTCCCAAGCACTTCAAATTTTAAATTAGCACTGCTCAACAAACTACACATGGAATCCATCCAACAGACAACTCCACCCCCAACCTAAAAGGATACATAGTCCTCTATGTATCACACTTCAGACTAAGGAGATAAAACGCACAAAATAAAAGGGAACAAAAAACCTCCCCTGAATTTTGTTAGGTTGTCGGTTGGAGCAGTGCACTCTTCGCCCACTGTTCCGATCCTTAGGCCACAAAACTCCTACAAAAGAAAGCAAGAAAAAGCTAAGCTAGGAAAAATAAAAACTAAAAGTAAAAACATGAATTTAAATACTCATGGGTTGCCTCCCAAGAAACGCAAATTTTTAACGTCGTTATGCTCGACGTGTCCTCCTCTCTGTCAGGGTACGTAAAAATTTTCGTACTTCTTCGACCCCTTCTTCCTTGAATCAACAAAGCCTGCTAAGAGAAGCAAGCTCTTCGACTTTTCTAGGCAGCCGGACATAGTTGTTATTTTTTTGGTATTTTTGTTATATGGAAAAATAAAAGACTCAACAGACTCAAACAAAATAAAAGAAGACTCAACTGACTCAACAAAAATAAAAGACTCAACAGAAAATAAAGACTCGACCAAAGGAGGGATCACATCAAAATTCTCAAAGCAACCAACATTAACAGAAGCACAGATGGAAGGGGGCATGCAAGATAAATCTCCTAGAATACATGAATTATCACAAGACATAACAAGAGGAGATAAATAATCTAAAGGCACAATTTCCACTTCCTCATCCATCATAACAGAATTTTCATAACATGCTGGTTCTACATCATCCATGAAAATACTTCCAAACATATTCTCATTAACAGACAGATGCTCGAGCTCATTAGCGCATGAATCTTCAAATAAATTTTCAATACAGAATTCATGCTCTAAGTCAAAATCAATCGGTGGAGATATACTTACCTTGTAAAATTCTCTGAAATCTTCTTCATCATTGGAAAATGTGAAAAATTCTTCCGGAGTACATGTTAAGTCTCTGAAAGTGACTTATTTAGGACCCATTTAGCTTAAGAAGATGTACACATTTAGGTGTTTTTGTTAGCATTTAGCTTAAACCTATGCTTTAATATGAGAATTAGAAGAAGGTAGCTAATATAGGACTTATGTACAATAGGTAGAAAAAGGGTTGAAAACCGAAGAAAAGAATGAAAAAATAACCATTGCGAATGCATTGCGGAATAATTGCGGTGACCGCAATTATTCAAGTTAAAACCGTAAGTTGGCTGATCTTTTTCTGTTTAGATCCGACTTTTCAGGGATTCATTCTTTCTCCTCCATCCATTCTAATATATGACGTTGAAGATTGATGGTTCTCCTTGGCCCAAACGCACCTGCAAACTACTATAAAAGGGGATCAAAGTCGGAGGTTCAGGGATCAATTCGAAGCGCAGAAGTCTTCTTGCAGTCCACCATTTCCATCTGTTTTCCTTTGCCGTCTGTTGGAGTGAGGTTCTCAGCTTTTGGAGTCGATAATCTGATAGGAAGGAGAGAAGATTCTTCTTCTCTCTCGATTGGATTCATCCAAGCACGGCTGAATTCTCATCACCATCATTCGAGGCGACTGCCACGAAGTTTTCAGCAATCCTTTACTGTTTTCTGTTCTTTCCTTCTCATTTCCCTTACTGATCATTGTTGTTCTTAGTTTAGTAATTTACTTATTGCATTTCGTTGTTGTCTGCCTTGGATTCATTCCTTTTAAAGCTTTCCTTTGTCATTCAAACATTCAAGTTAATCAAAGTAAGTTTCTGCACTTCACAAGTTATACTTTCTTCTGCTACGGGTTTTGCTTCCTGTTTTAAGCACATTTCTCTTCTAAGTATGTCTGTTTTATCTACCCTCTCTGTTCTTCATATATCCATGAGTAACTAAATTCACTTAGGGGCATGCTAATGACAGAATTATAGGCTAAAAAACGTGAGTCAAGTAGTCAGTTCAACACTCGAACATTGATTGTATGTAAGCTTCATCCCACGGGCAATTTCGATTGGCCATCCATTTTGTCCAAAGAACTCCTAACCTCTGGAAGGAGTAAGAGTTCAGAGTCATACAATCATGCTAGCCTTTCATGGTAATCAGGAAACGGCCTAGGAATAGGCGTTTCCCTAGTACAAACTAAACACTCCTGCTTTAACAAGATGCTTAAGACCTTACTTTGAAGTCGAGTAAACTTGAGTCTCTCATGCATGGAATCGGACGATACTTGAGATAGAGTGAGTTTGATGTATAGAGAGTTGATCCAAAGCTTGATAATCGTAATAAACTGCCTATAGGATAGTCATTAGTAGCCCTTAATCCACCCTTTTAATCAGTTTCGCTGCCAATTAATTGCGGATTAATTGCGGTTCTCGCAATTCTGCCTTTTTATCATTCTGTTTAGCTGTTTTCTTCCTCGATTATTAATTCCATCTCTTGTCTTTTAAGTCTAGTTTCAACTTGCATTTGTTTATGTTATATCCCTTTATACATTCAGCAAAAAGTAGATAATTAAAAACCAATTTTACCCCATCAAATTCATCCCATCTTTCTTAACAATCACACTTCGCGAATAGCTAAAAATAAGTCTCTGTGGAAAAACGAATGAAATATACTTACTACTTGCTGTGAGACCATGTATGCTTGCATGTTCTAAGTGCTCTCTCTACCTTATTGCTTATTTATCTTTACACATTGAGCACGCAACAAGTTTTTGGCGCCGCTGCCGGGGACTTATTTTAAGTGAAAACGAAGTTGTTAAGTTTGAAAAATCAAGTTTATCATTGAGTGAAACTAATCTGTTTCATTTCTTTTGCAGGTGCTATTAAGGTAGTTTATGAGTGAGCGTTCACATAGTAATTTAGAGTTCGATCCTGAACCTGAAAGATCACTTCGAGCTAGGAATAAGGCAAAGAAACGTCTCTTTAAACAACCTCCTATACCTCAAACCACACCTGAAACTAAAGAAATGGGCGATCTAGTTCCAAATCCGGCACAAGCCATTCGCAACCCCATCGAAATAGCGAATGACAAGAATAGTGCCATTCTGTCATATCTAGTACCTATGCCTGGGGAGCTGAACCCCAGCATAATCCGTCCTGAAATCACTGCCCACTCATTCGAGTTAAAACCAGTGATGTTCCGAATGTTGTCCACTGTGGGACAATTCTTTGGAATAGAAAATGAGGACCCCCATAACCACCTTAGGAACTTCCTAGGAGTTAGTGACACCTTCCTAATCCCTGGAGTTTCCCAAGAAGCCCTGAGGCTATATCTTTTCCCTTACTCTTTGAGGGACAAAGCCAAAACATGGTTAAATTCATTGCCCTCAGGATCTGTCCGCAATTGGACAGATCTAGCAGAAAAATTCCTAGTCAAATACTTCCCTCCTGATAGGAATTCAACCTTTCGTGATGATATCATAAAGTTTAAACAAGCTGATAATGAGTCTCTCCACGAAGCTTGGACTAGATTCAAAGACCTTCTCATTAAATGTCCACACCATGGCATTCCATGGTGTATCCAAATAGAAGTTTTCTTTAAAGGATGCAACCCCAGCACCAGACAAGTCTTAAATTCATCTGCTGGAGGTTCCATGTTGTCCAAGAGTTACAACGAAGCTTATGAGATCTTGGAGAAGATCTCAGCATCTCACTGTAGATGGTCAGACGATCCAGTAGAGCCAACTAGGGCTCAAGACAAGGATGCTCTAAGCGCCATGAGCACCCAAATAAATGCCCTGACCAACTTAGTCAAGCAAATGGCTCAGGCCAATCTCCAAACCAGTGCCAATACCGCCACAGCCATGTCAATGGGCACTCAACCAAATCAAGGCGAGGCACCAATCTGTGGATTCTGTGGGGAAGGGCACCCTTATGAATACTGCCCTGGGAATCCATCCTCAGTCTGCTATGTAGGAAGTCAGCAGCAGCCTAGGAATAACCCCTACTCCAACACCTATAACCCTGGTTGGAGAAACCACCCTAACCTGTCATGGGGTGGCCAACAAAACACTAACCAAAATCCCAACCAACCAAGGCCGAGTGGAACACCTGGTTTCACTCCCCAACATAACCAGTCAATGTACCAAAAACCTTACAACCAACCTGTAGGATCTTCTGTAGAAAACCTACTCAAGGAATATATAGCTAAGAATGATGCTACTCTTCAGAGCCAGCAAGCTACTCTTAGGAGCCTGGAAAACCAAATAGGCCAATTAGCCAATGAACTTAAAAGTAGGCCCCAAGGTAGACTCCCTGCTGATACCGAGGTACCAAGGAGAGATGGCAAAGAACAAGTTCAAGCCATTGAACTTAGGAGTGGAAGACCATTGGTGAGCATTACAAAGGACACACCAAAGAGAGTAGAGAACACTAAGTCTAGTGCTCCACTGGAATCTCTGCCAAGCCAAGGTCCACCACCAACTAGCACATCAGGAGCCAGGCTAGAGCCAATTGTTGAGGACGTAGAAGAAATTTCGAGGCCTCCACCTATCTTAAGGCGTCCTGACGTGCCTGCATATGTGCCACCACCTCCATACCCTCGAAGGCTTAAAAAGAAGCAGGAACAGGAAGTTCATTTTAATAAATTTTTAGAAATACTTAAGCAAGTGCATGTTAACATTCCTTTTGTGGAGGTTTTACAGTCTATGCCTTCATATGTAAAGTTTTTGAAGGACATTATTACTAACAAAAGAATAATTGGTGAGTTTGAAACAGTAAACCTCACCGAGGAGTGCAGTGCCATCCTCCAAAACAAGCTGCCCAAGAAGGAGAAGGATCCTGGTTCCTTCACCTTACCTGTAGAACTTGGAGGCAAGCACGTGGGCAGAGCGCTTTGTGACCTGGGCGCCAGCATAAATCTCATGCCCCTGTCCCTATTCCGCCAGTTGGGAATGGGAGAAGCACGTCCAACTACTGTCACTTTACAACTAGCAGACAGATCCATCGCATATCCAGAAGGTAAGATTGAGGATATTCTAGTTAAAGTTGACAAATTTATTTTCCTTGCAGATTTCATTGTCCTGGACTATGAGGCAGACAAGGAGGTTCCCATCCTGCTAGGTAGACCATTTCTAGCCACAGGTAGGGCACTAATAGACGTGCAAAAAGGTGAGTTAACTATGAGGGTTCATGATGAAGAGGTAAAATTTAGTGTTTATAAAGCTTTAAGGTATCCCTCTGATTCTGAGTCTTGTGCTAGCATTGATGTTGTTGACTCACTAATGGAAGAACAATTAGAGCATGTATTATTAACCAAGCATGCTAACGAATATGTAGGATTAGATGTAGATGATCTGAATGTATCTGACATAATGAATATGCCTGTAGATAGACCTCAGCATGTATGTATGACTATGGACTTAACTGATAGAACTGTAAATCCGTTAAAGCCCTCCATTGAGCATCCACCTGTTTTAGAACTGAAACCACTACCAACTCACCTCAAATATGCATATCTAGGAGATAATGATACGCTGCCTGTAATTATTTCTTCTAAGCTTAGTGAACAGCATGAGGTTGATTTAATTTTACTGCTTAAGCAACATAGGAAGGCTATAGCATGGACTATTGCTGATATTCGAGGCATTAGCCCTTCTTATTGCATGCACAAAATTATATTAGAGGAAGAACACACACCTAAGGTAGATCACCAGCGTAGGTTAAACCCCTCTATGAAAGAGGTAGTAAAGAAAGAAATAATCAAGTGGTTAGATGCAGGAGTGATTTTCCCCATAGCTAGTAGCCAGTGGGTGAGCCCCATCCAATGTGTACCTAAAAAGGGGGGAATAACTGTGGTAGTCAATGAGAACAACGAACTGATTCCAACAAGGACTGTCACGGGGTGGAGGGTATGTATGGATTACAGAAAACTGAATAAAGAAACTAAAAAAGACCATTTCCCCCTACCATTTATTGACCAGATGCTAGACAGAATAGCTGGTAGAGCCTACTATTGTTTTTTAGATGGGTACTCTGGCTATAATCAAATCACTATAGACCCTAAGGATCAAGAGAAGACTACCTTCACTTGCCCTTTTGGAACGTTTGCCTTCCGCAGAATGCCTTTTGGCTTATGCAATGCACCGGCAACTTTCCAAAGGTGCATGATGGCGATCTTCTCTGAGTTGGATGAGTCCATAATAGAAATATTCATGGATGACTTCTCAGTCTTTGGGGACTCATTTAAAACCTGTCTAGAGAACCTAGGACAAGTCCTGGCTAGGTGTGAAGAGACCAACCTAGTCCTAAATTGGGAAAAATGCCATTTCATGGTAGATGAAGGGATTGTCTTAGGACATCGAGTGTCAAGGGCAGGTGTAGAAGTGGATAGGGCAAAAATCGAGGTCATAGAGAAGTTGGTAGAGCCCCAGAATGTCAAGGCTATTAGGAGTTTCTTAGGGCATGCTGGCTTCTATAGAAGGTTCATCAAGGACTTTTCTAAGATAGCCAAGCCTCTATGTGAGCTTCTAGAGTTAGGTAGGCCATTCATCTTTTCTAAAGCATGTGTAGTAGCTTGGAAAACCCTTAAGGAAGCACTGGTCACAGCACCAATCATAGTAGGACCAAATTGGGATCTCCCATTTGAGATGCTATGTGATGCCAGTGACTATGCTGTAGGAGTCATGTTAGGACAGAAGATTGACAAGCTCACACATCCTGTCTATTATGCTAGTAAGACCTTGAATGAGGCTCAATGTAACTATACAACTACAGAGAAGGAGATGCTTGCTGTAGTATTTGCTTGTGAAAAATTTAGGAACTATATTGTAGGAACTAGAACCATTGTATATACTGACCATTCTGCTTTAAAATATCTGATGAGGAAGGCTGATGCTAAGCCTAGATTGATTAGATGGGTGTTATTGCTGCAGGAATTCGATTTGGACATTCGGGACAAGAAGGGATGTGAAAACGTGGTTGCAGATCACCTGTCTCGATTGCAGCACAATTGCGGAAAAATTGCGGACCCCGCAATTTCTGATGCTTTTATAGATGAACACATCTTTGCTTTGACTCATCGTGAAAACGATGAGGAACCTTGGTTTGCTGACATTGCTAACTTCCGTGCATCACAGGTATTACCAGTGTTCAAGGGAGGACAAGAGAAGAAGAGGTTCCTCCATGAAGCAAGGAAATTCATCTGGGATGACCCCATACTTTACAGGACCTGTGCTGATGGGTTGTTGAGGAAGTGTGTTACAGCTGCTGAAGCGAAGTCTGTGCTGCAGCACTGTCACTCATCTCCTTACGGTGGGCACTTTGGTGGTCAAAGAACAGCTGCTAAGGTATTTCAGAGTGGCTACTACTGGCCAACAATCTTCAAGGACGCCCACAATTATGCCCACAGCTGTGACGAATGCCAAAGGACAGGTAACCTCAGTCGTAAGGATGAGATGCCTCTCACCTACATCTTAGAGTTGGAGCTCTTTGATGTGTGGGGCATTGATTTCATGGGACCATTCCCTCCATCATCAGGTAACCTGTACATTTTAGTAGCAGTAGACTACGTGTCAAAGTGGGTAGAAGCTAAGGCATGTCCTAATAATGATGCTAAAACAGTCACTAGCTTCTTGCATAGACACATTTTCACTAGATTTGGGACTCCTCGTGCTATCATTAGTGATGAGGGGTCACATTTCATTAATAAGGCTATGGAGAAGATATTGGCTAAATATAACATTAGACATAGGGTAGCTACTCCCTACCACCCACACTCAAATGGCCAAGCTGAGATTTCCAATAGGGAGATAAAGAACATCCTAGAGAAGGTAGTCAAACCTAATAGGAAAGACTGGTCTTTCAAACTTGAGGATGCACTTTGGGCTTATAGAACAGCATATAAGACACCTCTAGGAATGTCTCCCTATAGGTTGGTGTATGGCAAGGCTTGCCACTTGCCACTTGAGTTGGAGAACAAGGCATTCTGGGCCATGAAAGAATTAAATTTTTGTGTGAAGGATGCAGGGACATTAAGATCTTTACAGCTACATGAACTTGATGAGCTTAGGCACATGGCCTATGAGAATGCCAAGATGTACAAAGAAAAGACAAAAATATGGCATGACAGTAGACTCAGGATCAAAGACTTTAAAAAGGGCCAACTTGTATTATTATTTAACTCACGATTAAAGCTATTTCCAGGCAAATTAAAGTCTAGATGGTCAGGTCCATTTATTATTACTAATGTCTTTGTTCATGGTGCCATAGAGATTAAAAACTTGCAGCAAGGACAGCCATTTATGGTCAATGGTGCTAGGTTGAAGCACTACTATGAGGAGGGGGATGTGAAGACTCTCTCGGCCTTCCTCCTACATGAAGCATGAAGTTAGAAACGAGAGAGAACGAGTGGTTACTGTGCTCGTTTAGTCAAGGCCAATGCCTTAGTTTATTTTTTCTGTTTTTTCGATGATCGTTTGTATGTTTTGTGAGGTATTTTTAATTGCGTAGTTAATGTTTGTTTTATTTGTTTTTGTAGGGAATCGAAAGAGGGGATCAAGGGGAGTAAATCCCACTTTAAAAATCAAGAAACGGTTGAGCCAAATGAAAGATACGGGCGATCAAAGTTTGGATTTGTTATGAAATATTGTCCCTAGAATTGCGCAAAAATTGCTGGATCCGCAAAAAGAGCCGTTGGGATTTTTCCGTTGCTTTTATAGCCGTTAGAAGGCGCCCGATTGATACGATCCTCTCATTCTTTGCTATCCAAGATTTCTGCGATTCTCTCCACCTTTGATCTCTCTCTCCAAACCTCCAAGATTTGACAATGGTTTCCACTAGGGCTGAAAGATCCGCCGCCAAGAAGAAGGCCGACGACGCAGCTGAAGCGGCTGCGAGGGAAGCGCTTCTCACCCTTGCTGATCAGGGTGCTGTACGCACTGGCCGTCTTGGCAAGCTTCCTATTCGTAGGAAGAAGTGGAGGGTGGTCACTGAGATCCCTGCTGGCCCATCTGAGCCAGTGGGCACGCCAAAGAAGCGCCGGTGGACTGTCAAGACTGCCGCCGAACGAACCATCGCCAAGACTCCCTCTGTGGAGAGTCAAGAACCTGATCGTGCATCCCACGAGTCAGCAAAAGAAGGTTCGTCGCCGTCTGTGTCACCTGTGCGCAGCCCTCTCCCATCTGAACCGGTGCAAAGCACAGAATCATCACCGCCTGCGCAGAGCGCCGAGTCATCTCCAGCGCTTCAGAGTTCTGATCTACCACCTGCGGCTGTGCAGAGTCCTGAACCACCATCTTCGCCACTGAGTTCTGCGCATACACCATCAGCAGAGCACAATTCTCCACGGCCTGATCCTGAATTCCCTTATGGGGATTATCAAGAGTCCACGCAAGGCAGTGGAGATGCTGGAGAAGAAGAAGTCTTTTCTCCCATGAGAGAAGACAGCCCTGCCGAGCCTGCACAGCAGGATGATTCTATGGAGGAGACATTGGGGGCATGTTTCCCACAACTCCAGGCAAGGCTGAAAAAGAAGAAGAAGGCCAAGCTTGTCAAGGCCAAGAAATCCAAGAAGTTGAAGAAAAAGAAGGCCAAGAGAGTGCCTACAGCAGAGAAAGAAAGCTCGGAGCCCTCACTGAAAAGGCTCAAGGTTGAGGCTGCCGAGTCAGCCAAGCCAACAGACAAGGGGAAGGCTAAACTCTACCCTGAAGACGAACCTCAGTCAGTGAGGTATGTCTCGTCTGATGCTGAATCCAGGGGCGTAGAGCTGAGGAAAAGGGACCTGTTGCACGAGAAGGGGTTCCTTGATCGCCTAGCTGACCTGCCGCAGTTCTTGCGAGCAGGGGTGATTAACCATGGTTGGGAGGAATTCTGCAGACCTCCCAATCCAGCCTACACGAGCATGGTGTACGATTTCTACGCCAATGTGCTCAGCCCTGAGGATGGCCTATCTGTGGTCAGAGGGGTGGAAGTTGATTTCTCTGCCAAGACCATCAATGAAGCATTTGGTCTAAAGGGCCAGCCTCACACAGATTATGCACGGATAGTTGATGAGCCGACTGAGGCTGTGCTAGAAGAAGCCATCCGCACCATTGGTCAGCCTGAGGCCTCCTGGACAGTCTCACGCAATGGGCGGCACACTCTCATGAGTGCCAACCTCACGGCTAAGGCAGCTGTGTGGTTTTCATTCGTAAGAAGAAGACTCTCCCCAGTGACTCATGAGACTACAATTAACCAGAGCCGTTCGCTGCTGGTTTATGCTTTAATGAGAGGTCTCACGATCAACGTGGGAGAAGTCATCACTGCTGCCATAGCTGAGTGTGCAAAAAAGGGTAAGGGGCCGTTATTTTTCCCCAACATCATCACAAAGTTATGCTTGCTTGCAGGAGTTCCCACCGAGCGCTTGGAGCAGCAGCTGCCCTACACAGGCCATCTGGAGTTGCCTGCACACCTAAGGCTGAGAAGAAAGGGCAACATGGAATTTGAGTTGGATAGGCTGGCTGCTGAGCAATCCCTATCCATGGCCTGCTTAATGGACATACAGAGGAGAATGGCTCAATGGGCCAATTATGCGCAGGCGAGGGACAAAGAAGTTGCAGACCAGTTGGGGTGCATCTTCCCGGACTTCCCCACCAACCTCCTAACTCCATGGGTGCCCCCACGACCAAGGCAACCAGATGAGGATGATGAGAATTGAGTGCTGGTTTGGAGAGCACTCGAGGGAGTATTACTGATCCCTTCAGAAAAACAAAACAATTTTCCTGCTTTTTGATAGAATAATGTATATTATGCGGTTTTTGGTTCAATTTTGATCTGTTTTGGATGTTTAGTTTTATGTTTTTCCTTTTGCTTAGGATAGTCTGATGTTAGTTGATTAGGTAGGATGGTTTAGTTTGATTTTTAGAATGCATGAGTAACAGGAAAAAGCATGCTAGGGGCCTGCATTAATGTTAAACCTGCCCAGATTGAATTGCGAAATAATTGCGGTTCCCGCAATTTTTGTGACTAATTGCATGCTTTGGACTGTCTGTTTAGTTAGGCTGTGCTTTGTTAAATTCTATCTTTTGCTGCTCGCATGACTACCTTATATAGCTGATCTTGAAGCATGCTGAATGAGTGTCATAGGACACCCGTTGATAGTTTAAATTTGCCTCTGAATAGTGCTCAGCATGCATAAACCATAAGTCCTTAAAACTTTCTGTTATGTTCAAATTTTCTGCTGCTGGGATAATTGCTTTTAGAATGTTTTGCCTATGCCTAGGATTTTTAGATTCTCTTTGCTTTGCTTTAGACTAGATGCTTCTAGGACAAGTTTGGGGGTGTGCCACCTCAAACACTCATTGGGGACAATGAGTAGTTGAAGTTTGGGGGAGGCCACCCTAGGCCTAGGAACATTCCTCTCTTCCTTAGGACATAAGCATTCTTCTTCTCCTAAAAATTTTTTTGTGATAAATAGAAAAAGTGAAAAATAGAATAAAGAGGGGAGTCTTTCTCAAGTTGCTGAGTAATCAGTGCCAAGTGTGTAAACCACAAGTGGCATTGCATCAAAAGGCAAACCAAGGGGAGACTCCACCTAAGTAAAAAAGAAAAAGAAAAAGGAGAAATAGGGGAAGAAGAATGTATGCTTGGGAGTTATAATCTTGTGGCTTAGATGTCCTATGAAAAAAGAACTCTGATCCTTAATGAGCTAAGCACAAGGTTGTAGCTTTTAGGTTTGTCTAGGGAGATGAATGTATATCCAATGTAGTGATGCCAGGGTTTAGGTTGTTCTCTAAAAGTACCACTGTCACCGTTAATACTAAGACTGGCATGACTCTAAGGAATCCTAGACACATTAAAAATAAGCTAGAAGCATGTACTGAGTCTAGAGTAAAGCTTGGTAGAATTTGAAACCTTAGGGATAATAGCATAATATCATAAAATTAGTTGGATCAGTAGTAGGGGGGTTAACAAAAGCAGCAGGTATAGTAGGCAGGTGAAGTCAGAAGAAGCTGGATTAGAGGTTAGTCTAAACTTAGAAGTGTGTCACAGGACAGCACTGCTAGAGAGAGGGCTATAGGGAGTCGGTGGGTAGTTAAAGAAGTAGAAAAAGCAGCCTAAGTAAGTCCTTAGTATGCTTGAGGACAAGCAAAGCCTTAAGTTTGGGGGTGTGTTAAGTCTCTGAAAGTGACTTATTTAGGACCCATTTAGCTTAAGAAGATGTACACATTTAGGTGTTTTTGTTAGCATTTAGCTTAAACCTATGCTTTAATATGAGAATTAGAAGAAGGTAGCTAATATAGGACTTATGTACAATAGGTAGAAAAAGGGTTGAAAACCGAAGAAAAGAATGAAAAAATAACCATTGCGAATGCATTGCGGAATAATTGCGGTGACCGCAATTATTCAAGTTAAAACCGTAAGTTGGCTGATCTTTTTCTGTTTAGATCCGACTTTTCAGGGATTCATTCTTTCTCCTCCATCCATTCTGATATATGACGTTGAAGATTGATGGTTCTCCTTGGCCCAAACGCACCTGCAAACTACTATAAAAGGGGATCAAAGTCGGAGGTTCAGGGATCAATTCGAAGCGCAGAAGTCTTCTTGCAGTCCACCATTTCCATCTGTTTTCCTTTGCCGTCTGTTGGAGTGAGGTTCTCAGCTTTTGGAGTCGATAATCTGATAGGAAGGAGAGAAGATTCTTCTTCTCTCTCGATTGGATTCATCCAAGCACGGCTGAATTCTCATCACCATCATTCGAGGCGACTGCCACGAAGTTTTCAGCAATCCTTTACTGTTTTCTGTTCTTTCCTTCTCATTTCCCTTACTGATCATTGTTGTTCTTAGTTTAGTAATTTACTTATTGCATTTCGTTGTTGTCTGCCTTGGATTCATTCCTTTTAAAGCTTTCCTTTGTCATTCAAACATTCAAGTTAATCAAAGTAAGTTTCTGCACTTCACAGTTTATACTTTCTTCTGCTACGGGTTTTGCTTCCTGTTTTAAGCACATTTCTCTTCTAAGTATGTCTGTTTTATCTACCCTCTCTGTTCTTCATATATCCATGAGTAACTAAATTCACTTAGGGGCATGCTAATGACAGAATTATAGGCTAAAAAACGTGAGTCAAGTAGTCAGTTCAACACTCGAACATTGATTGTATGTAAGCTTCATCCCACGGGCAATTTCGATTGGCCATCCATTTTGTCCAAAGAACTCCTAACCTCTGGAAGGAGTAAGAGTTCAGAGTCATACAATCATGCTAGCCTTTCATGGTAATCAGGAAACGGCCTAGGAATAGGCGTTTCCCTAGTACAAACTAAACACTCCTGCTTTAACAAGATGCTTAAGACCTTACTTTGAAGTCGAGTAAACTTGAGTCTCTCATGCATGGAATCGGACGATACTTGAGATAGAGTGAGTTTGATGTATAGAGAGTTGATCCAAAGCTTGATAATCGTAATAAACTGCCTATAGGATAGTCATTAGTAGCCCTTAATCCACCCTTTTAATCAGTTTCGCTGCCAATTAATTGCGGATTAATTGCGGTTCTCGCAATTCTGCCTTTTTATCATTCTGTTTAGCTGTTTTCTTCCTCGATTATTAATTCCATCTCTTGTCTTTTAAGTCTAGTTTCAACTTGCATTTGTTTATGTTATATCCCTTTATACATTCAGCAAAAAGTAGATAATTAAAAACCAATTTTACCCCATCAAATTCATCCCACCTTTCTTAACAATCACACTTCGCGAATAGCTAAAAATAAGTCTCTGTGGAAAAACGAATGAAATATACTTACTACTTGCTGTGAGACCATGTATGCTTGCATGTTCTAAGTGCTCTCTCTACCTTATTGCTTATTTATCTTTACACATTGAGCACGCAACAGTACACCACCTTGAAGAAGTTTCAGCTCCACTCCTTAGCTCGTTCGCATCACTAGTCTCTTCAGGATGCTCCTCGAGGTGAAGCTCGTCCTCCTCGGTCTCACCGTTCTCGCCTCCGCATGTCAGAAATTCCTCGATTCCTTCCTCAAAATCGGGGTACAACTCGATAATGACCATCTCCTCAGAGGTTCGGAGAAGGTCTTCGGCGTTGCATCTTTTAAATTGCCCCCAATATTGCTGTCGAAAATCTGCCAAGCTAAAACAAGAAGACACAAGAAAAGGAAAATATTTTTTTGGTTTTCTAACAAATAAAATTTAACTAAGAGAAATTAAATGGTTCCCCGGCAACGGCGCCAATTTTGGTAGAGCACTTTTAGGTGTACTCCAATTTCAAGCTGTCGAGGCTTGCCAAAATACAATTTATAAGTACCGAAACTACTAAGCTTTGCACCTAGTGGTAACGGGTGTCGAACCACAGGGAACCTAAATTATTTTCTCCTAACTAATTTCTATTTGTCTTTAAACTAAAACTCAAAAGCAAATAAAGGGGGAGTTAATTAAAACTAAACTAAGCTAACGGAAAAATAATTGCGAAAAGTAAAGAGCAGAAAAATAAATGTAAAGCGTGCTCCTAATTTGAGTGTCGGGGTTTATCTTGATGCGGTTAGTTCATAGGGATTCTAATTAGCAAAGTAGTTCTATTTCTTGCACGCAAAATGCTTCGTCCCAAACGGGTCCGAAGCACCCGAAAGAATTAATTAGAGGCGTCAATTCCAATTAAACATGCTTCTTAATTAATCTAGGTGATAAGCCATCAATTAATCAGAAAACAGTAACGGGTATGATTGCGACGAATTATTTCTTAAGACTAATTCGATTTCTCTCCTAACCTTGAGCCCACCGTGAAAACGTTAATCAACTCATACCCCCACTGTCACTTGGGCTCGAATTGATTAGCCACGAGCTAGACCCTCGCTACGATGCATTAAAGCCTATCAAGAATTAATGCTTAGCCTACTAACATGCGTAACAATTATGGGTGTCAATCCTAATTCGAAAGGCATGGTATTCGTTCTTAATACAGATTGGAGATGCAAGAGATAAATCAAAACTAAGCTAGAAATTCATACAAACCCTCGCTAAGCATCAAGATTACCCCTAACCCTCAAATTAGAGCACTTACCTTAGCTCCCCGTTGTGTAAATCAAGAGATATGCTCAATGTTTGAACTTTATTGAAGAGAAAATGGAAGAAGTATGAGTTTAGAGCTCCCACCCGAGCCTAACAATGGTGGAAAATCGAAAAATGGAAAAAAAACTTGCGGCTAAAATCAGAGAAGAAGGCTTTTAAAGCCGTCGGAGCGTCGAGACGCTAGGGCAGCGTCTCGACGCTGTGCCCTAAGTTGGCAGCGCGCGCGCACGGGGTAGCGTTGAGACGCTAGGACAGCGTCGCGACGCTGGGGTGCGTCAAAATCCGGAAATCTTTGGGGCGGCGTCGAGACGCTAGGGCAGCGTCTCGACGCTGCCGCTCAACGCTTGCGCTCGGGTTTGTTGGCCAAATTTTGCCTTTCCATAGCAATTTTTGCCATTTCTTCATTTCTTCAAGCCCCTTCACTCCCGATGCGTTCATGAAGCTCTAAAACGTCGCTTTTAGCCCCAAAATACGTCATCGGACTCCTCGAGCTCTCTACCATGAGTTTACCTACAAAAATACATTTTAATCAATATTGAGCATGGTTTTAGCTAATATTAGGGAGTAAATAATAGCTCTATTTTGGAGCTATCAGTGAGCTTCCGACAACTGTACCCAAATCTCTGTTATACTATGCATTGAGTAATCTCCAGATACATAGCAGAGCCAAATATCTCTATCATACTATTTACCGAGTAAAATCAAGGTACATAGCAGAGCAAATCTCTGTCATACGTGCACGCAGAGCTACCCCCAAAGGACTAAGCACCCTAACACACAGCCTAAAGCCTACATGTGTGTTATGGTGGGTCCCAAAGACATTTTTCTATCTCTGGTATACTATGGAAACACATTCACATAGCATACGTGTAATCACCATGGGTACATAGATTCAGTGGTTTGGAATAGGTCTCCACATAAAACTCTTTAGCTTTCTCAAGTTACTTTAAAAAATATGATATTGTCTCTAGAACCTCATAACTTTTCATCCGTAGTTTAAAACTTGTCATAATTCTCAAATCATTCTCGAAACCATACCTTTGTTCTAAGATAATTTTTCATAAGCTTTAAACATTCTTCAACGACATAAAACACTCTTATGTTCTCTAATATTTATAAAACATTTCAAATACCTCTAAAATAACAATTTTTGTTAAATCATAAATCATTTGAACACTTATAACAATCTCTATAAATTCATAATATTTTCCGAAAATCTCATATAATTTTTCCTAAAATCATACATAAATCTAAATCTCTTCAAATTCCATAATAATAATTAAATAATAAACCGTTGTATGAAATAAACCACTCACCAAGTCATCGACGTGAGAACTCCGAGTCGTAATTAGTCATATCGAACTTTGTTCATCCTAAAATTAATTTGAACATAATATGAGCATAGTTCTTGATTACCAATGAAAATATAATGCTCATTTATTCCAATGTTTTAAGCTAAAAATCCATTATACAATCAATTTCATTAACTCCCCTATTTCACTATTCATCTTCTTCTTCCAAAAACTTTTCATTTTTTTTTCTTTTCTCTCTTCTTTTAAATCTACAAAGACCACACTTTAATAAAATCCACCATTGTGTTGCTCAATCAAAACTCTCTTCTTCCATATAAACACCAAAAGTCATTATTGGAAGTTATTCTTCTCCTATACTTCCTTATAAATCTCCATATGAAGTAAGAATAACAATAAAATGAAGGACCATAGAAGTTATTGAGCAAAAGAGAGAACCCCA
Organism: Herpetospermum pedunculosum; assembly: GCA_028017165.1. Lineage (NCBI taxonomy): Eukaryota > Viridiplantae > Streptophyta > Magnoliopsida > Cucurbitales > Cucurbitaceae > Herpetospermum > Herpetospermum pedunculosum. Next base: position 37,015,634 of record CM051531.1, read on the forward strand.
TGTCAAAAAGTGTCCAAAACATGCATATTTGCCCTAATCTTCCAACATTACAAATAACGAGCTTATCGGGCTTGAATGTGTTGCCTATAAATTCCTCAATTAGTTTTCCGGCGACATACTTCACTTCCCAATGATTTTCCGGCGATTTTGGGTGAGCTTCCGACAACTACCTCTTTTCCTTTTCTCTTCTTCTTTTTCTCTCTTCTCCTTTCCCTTTCTTTTTCATTTTTAGATCCCGTTTTCCACAGACACAATTTCCTCTTTTTTTTCTTTTTTTTTTCTTTTTTTTATCACTTTTTCACTTTCTCTCTCTCTAGCTTCTTCAAGAAGCTTCTCAATTTTATTTTTTTCCCAAAATTGGTTAAAAACAATATGTTTCTTTATATCATTTCTCCATAATTTTCAAAATCTCTTTATATCTCTTTTATTTCAACTTTTATTCTCCACCAAATCAAGTGACCCATTCCCCTATACCATATGTATATATAAATGCTAGAAGATCAAATTTGGGTCTTACACTGCACGAACCATAGAGTGCAGCTCAGACATTTGACTCTGAGATTCTCTAATCTCTCTCTCGCGCTCGGTGCGCGCTCAAGCGCGACTGCCTGACATCTTCTTTTAGACCACTCATTACTGTAGGGAAAAGGTTCATCGATTTGACTCTAAAACTCTCTTCTCTCCCTATCGCGCACAAGAGCAGCTCTTTCAGCTTCATAACTTGAAGCTTGTCCCCAATATTCTACAGGAAAATCAGCCATGCTACAACTAGATGATACAACAGAAAAGAAATATATATATTTTTTTAAAACAAATAAAATTTAACTAAGAAAACTAAATGGTTCCCCGAAAATGGCGCCAAATTTGGTGAACGGGTTGTCGAGGCCCGCCAAATTACATTTATAATACTGGTATCTAATCTAACTTGTAGAATAGTGGTAACCAGGTCGATCCACAGAGAACCTTGAATTAGTCTCTCTTAATCAACTTTTATTTGCCTTAATTAAAACAATAAATAAAACGGGGGACTGGTTAAAGCGAAACAAATTAAAAACATGGAGAAAAATTAACTAACAGAAAATTAAAGAGCAAAAAATTAAAATTGTAACCTGTGGTCCTAATTTTAGAGATCAAGATTTACTTTGATGCGACTTAGATCATATGGATTCTAACATACTTAGCTATTCTATTCCAGGCACATATTTTGCTTGCTCGATATCGGTACAAGCAATCCAATTAATTTATTAAGGCTTTGCAATCCTAATCAAACTTGACAATTACTCAATTGGGGGCGATCATTCCATATTGATTAATTGGCAGTGACGGGAACACTATGACGAATATTTAACTTAGATAGCCTAAGTTAATATTCCGATGTATCCAAGGTTAGCTAGAAAATCTATGGTAAACATGGATAGCCTATGTCACCTAAGACATAACTCAACTCTCTTTACTTGGTAATTAGGAGAAGCGATCACGTCACTAATCTCTAACAATCTAGCATGCATAAACCATTAAATTGTCAAACTAAATAGAAGATGCTTGCTAATTAAGTATGTTCATGAGAAGAGGATGCTTAAAATAATAAATGCTAGGTATTAAGAACTAACCCTCACTAATTGCATCAAAGATTTAATCTCTAACCTTAAATTAGAGCACTTACCTTAGTTGCTCGTGGTGAAATTCAATCCAAAATTACAAGTGTTTAAGCTCAAATACAGAAAACTAAAGAGAAAATGGAGTTTTTCCTCTCAAAATCGTAATTGGGGGAATTGGGAATGAGGGGAATTGACCTAAAAAAAATGAAACTTATCTATTTATACTATAGAACAACGTCGAGACGTTACAGGCAGCGTCTCCACGCATTGGTCGGAAATGGGGCGCGCGCGCAACTTCGTAGCGTCGCGACGCTGTCACCGATTTTGCTCTCTAGTTGTCAATCTGGAAATCTGATTCGAGTAGCGTCTCAACGCAGGACCTTTAGTGTCAAATGGATCTTTTGCTTCTCTTCTTTGCCTAATTCATCCTCGAAGTCCTAAAACGCTCCTTTTAGCATCAAAATGCTCCCTTGAACTTCTCGAGCTCCCAATCGTGAAATACCTACAGCATAGTCATAAAGCATTGATGAACACGGTATTTAGCCAGAATTAGAGAGTAAATAATTTCTCTTTTGGAGAGTTATCAGTGTTCTTGTGATAGAATGCATGTGGATTTGAAGCATTCAAGTGGGGGTTCATTGATCTTGCTTGTGGAGTTCTTAGAAGATCGAGGGTTGAATGGGAGCCAAAAACTTTGTCCGATCCTTGGTTTTTTTTATCATCGAAGCAATTTGTATTTTAGTCTTTCTTAGGAGTTGAAATCAAATTGACTAATGTGGTTTTCAAGTTTGAGATCTAAAGGTATTGTTCTTCAGCAAAGTTGTTAGATCCAACTCTTGGAGGTTTCTTCATACGAAGGTACTAGTTAGGTCCTGGACATGTTGTCCAGCCAATATGCTCTTTTCGAGCATGTCATCGACGTAGACCTCCATGGTCCGCTTCTAAACTTCCTCGGCAGCCGCTGGACTCCGTGTCGGGTCCATCGCCCTGCCTTTTTGGCGGATCGGTTTGGCCATGGGGTCGATATTCAGCATGTGCACCATGGTTCGAGGGTCAATGCCCAACATGTCCTCGTGCGACCAAGCAAAAACGTCTTGGTTCCCTCGGAGGAAAGTCATCAGCTTGGCTTTAAGGTCAGCGGGCAATCGTGCCCCAATACTTATGTTTCTCCCCGGTGTTAGCTCGACCCGTTTCACCTCGTCGACCGTCAAAATCTCTCGTTTTTGCCCCGGTTCTCCTTCAACTTCGGGCACGATGGTTTTTTCTACGACATCAGTGATGGTGTAGACCCGTTCGGCCTTCAGAGACGTTGCGTAACATTCGAGCGATGCCTTTTGGTGGTCGTGGACCACTCTAACGCTCTCTGCCATTGCGAATTTCATAAGCTGGTAATACGTTGACGACACGACCCTCAAGGCATGGATACTTGGTCGGCCCCGGATCACATTGTATACCGAGGTTGTGTGGATGACCACGAACTCCACCAACTTGGTGCTTTCAATGGCTCCGTCTTCGGCCCTTACTAGGAGCTCGATCACCCTTTCTCAAGAGAAGCTAACTGTAACGTCTCCAAAAGTGACTAATTTAAGACTTGTTTTCTATAGAAAGATGTGCACTCTTAGGTGTTTTTGATAGGATTTAGCTTAAACTTATGCTTATATATGAGAATTAGAAGAATGAAGCTAAATTAGGACTTGTATGCAAAAGGAAAGAAAAGGAATGAAAAACGAAGTTAAAAGAATGAAAATTGTGCATTGCGGAAGCATTGCGGAAACATTGCTAAAACCGCAATGTTTCAAGTGAAATCCGTAAGTTGGCTAACCTTTTTCTGTTGTGATCCGATATTTCAAGGATTCGTTCTTTCTCCTCTAGCCACGTATAAGTACGACGTTGAAAATGGATGGTTCTCCTTGGCCCAATCGCACCTGCAGAATACTATAAAAGGAGGTCAAAGTGGAGGGTTGAAACACATCCGGAAAGCGTAGACTTCTCAGTTCAACGCAGCTTCTTCCACTCTTATTCTCTCTTCCGTCTGTTGGTTTGAAAGGTTCAGCTATTGGAGTCGACAATCTGATAGGAAGGAGAGAAGATTCATCTTCTCTTCTGATTGGATTCATCCAAGCAAGGCTTGCCTTTCTCTCCCTTCAGCCGAGGCGTTCGCAATCGAGAAGACCACGCACATCTTTACTGCTTTCTGTTTTAGTTTTCTACTTTCAGTACTGTTTGTTGTTATTTCTCTGCCATTAGCTACTTGGTAGCGATATTATTGAACTATCGCCAATCATCGGGTTGTCGAGACCCGCCAAAATAAATTTATAAATGCCCGAAATCACTAAACTATTTGTAGAATAGTAGTAACGGGGTCGATCCACAGGGAATTAAGGTACTTTGACTTAATCTTAATTAAATTTGCAAACAATTACTATAGACCAAATAAGGGGGAATTGTTGGTTTTACGTGACTAAATTGGAACAAAGCAAATAGAAAAAAATTGGCTAACGGAGTTTCCGACTCGGGATGATCGGGAGTAAATCTAGCAACTATCTTGGATCATAGATTGACGCGTATAATGGCTGAATAATTTTAATGAATGCACGGCTCGTCCAAAATTAATAAATAACCCAGACATGCTCCATGAATTTAATTAAACATAATTAATTATGCTAATCAAGCATACCGTTCGGACATTGGCGGCCAACGCTCTCCCAAGACCGAACGGTAGCAACAAGCTAACCGTGACGACTATCTAATTTGGACGCGAAATTAGTATGTCGATTTGGAATTCTAATTCGGGAACAATGAACATCAAGAGCGTAAGGACGCCAATACGCTCAAGGAGCCACAATTCCTTGTTACTTGGCGGAAACGAGAGGCACGGCATCAAATCCTTTAACTAATGGACATGCTCAAAATCAAGGGTGCCTAGTCCTAAATCATTCAAACATGCTCATAGATTAAGCAAAGAAATAGAATTCAATTCAATAAAAATCCAACCAATTCAGAATTTCAATCCACAACCTCACCAAGAATTCATACTACATTTGTCCCTACAATCCCGAGCCAAAAACGGTAAATCTACTCACTCATGACTTGTGTGACGTGGGACGGCTTCAAATCGAGCTTCATAGCCCCTCCCATGGTGAAAAACAGCTGCTGGACGTCAAATCAGGCGCGGAGCTCGAGGTAGAAGATGATAATGGCGGCTAAAAACGGACAAAAATGTTAAGTAGTCCGTCGTAGCGTCGAGACGCTAGGGCAGCGTCTCGACGCTGCGCCCTAAATAATCCGCGCGCGCGCTCGGGGTGGCGTCGAGACGCTCGCACAGCGTCGAGACGCTTGTGCGGCGTTGAGCTAGCGTCGAGACGCTATCACTCGACGCTTGTCCTCGGGTTTTTCTTCAATTCAGCGCTTCAGACTTCGGAGCGTCGAGACGCTAAGGCAGCGTCTCGACGCTGGGCAGCGTCGAGCTAGCGTCGCGACGCTGCCGCTCGACGCTAGCTCTCGGGTTTTTGCATGGAATTTCGCCTTCAATTTCCCCAAAGCACCCATACTTCATCTCTTTGCATGGATTTTCCCGGGAAGCGTTCTTATGCCTTTAAATCGCGATATTAAGCTCCGAAACGCGCCGAAACGCTCTCGAGAGCGAAGCACCGAGAACACCTACAATCATTAAATAAAAGCAAGATTAAGCCAATAATAAACGTGAATTAGGGACATAAATATAGCTCCAAAATGGAGCTATCAAACACCCCCAACTTAAATCTTGCTAGTCCTCGAGCAAGGTGGAATTCTGATTAATTAAATGGAACGAGAATGCATGCTAGGGACTCGATTCTCAATACTGGAAAAGACAAGGCAATTGCATTTGAAGGAAACAACCGCATGCATGCATTGGTTAAGAACAATTCGAAAAATTTAAAGATGCTTCCCTATTTATGCTTCGGACATAGCTCCTCGATCTTAGATTTCAACAGGCTTAGAACAGCTCTATCAATCCTAAAATTTCGCTTTCCCCCTACTTATGGCTTAACAGAACAGTCTAAGGGCAGTTCATCGTTTATGCAAGTAATGTATCGCAAGGCATCTTTTCTCTCTTTTTCCTTGATCTCCATGAGCGCCTAACATGTCAATTTTACTTTCGCTTCAGCTTGCCTGCAATTTCATTGCACAGTGCATCTGACTACGGGCAAAATTCACATTTTTAAGGACTAGCGTTCACTTCTTTATGCTTCCTTTTCATGCAGTGGCGACCGTGGGTTACACGACCGCCCCTGGCTACTAAGGTAACTCAAGAAGGAGGAACGCCTCACGAGATTATTTTCTTTTTATAAACTTGCATTCATTTTTCTTTAAGTCTAAGCATCATATTAAAATTTTAAGCGCACGGGTTACAAACAAAAGCGAATCTTGGCCCATCCTAAGGTTGCCTTTCGAGGTGACAACGAATTTCAAAACAAACAGAGCTACCCTAAACCAACAGATCCAAAATAGAGTGCTAACATGCGAAGCTTAAACCGGGAAATATTTTTGAAAATTTTTCCAAAATGGCCTTAACATATGCAATTGTGCTGAATTTCATGACAAATACAAATACGAAGACCTCAGCAGTACATCACAGAATTTCATAGTCAGACTAGCATGCTTTCACCATAACTCAACAAGTAAATCAGGATTCCACAACTAAACTCGACAATCATTATAAGGCACAACCCACCACCCCCAACTTAGAAATTGACAATGTCCTCATTGGACCAAATATGCACAGTCAAAACAAAAGGAAAGAAAACCTTCCCTGAGTTGTGACTTAGAGGGTTGTAGAGCGCGCTTTAACCTTAGCCAATAAACCGCAAGGATGAGCCATTGTTTCACCTGAAAATTCACAACATCAGAGTAGAAATCTAAACTAATCCTAAAAGACGGTAAGTAAACAAAAAACATGTACAGTTCAAGCTCGGGTGCCTCCGAGTAGCGCAAATTTTTAGAGTCGATTGCTCGACTTTACCAAAACTCAATTTATCCTTTCTCATAATCCGGCTCTTTCAAGTAAGCATGGTCGTCGAAGTCCTCGGACATTCCCTCATGAAAGATCTTTAATTGCTGGCCATTCACCGTGTATTCTTTTTCTGTATCCAGGCTCTGAATCTTGACTGCACCATAGTGATGAACATCAGTGATAATGAAAGGACCAAGCCACCTGGAACGAAGTTTACCTGGCATGAACTTCAAGCGGGAGTTGAACAAGAGGACCTTCTGACCAACTTCGAAGTGTTTCCTGACGACTCGTCTGTCGTGGAACATTTTGGTCTTTTCCTTGTAGGTCTTCGAGTTCTCATATGCATCCAGGCGAAGCTCCTCCAGTTCTTGCAATTTGAGGAGTCTTTCCTCGCCCGCCAAGTCAAAGTCCATGTTGCACTTCTTCACGGCCCAGTAAGCTTTGTGTTCGATCTCCACGGGGAGATGACAGGCTTTACCATAAACCATCCGATAGGGAGACATCCCTATGGGGGTTTTGTAAGCCGTACGATAAGCCCACAAAGCGTCGTCCAGCCTGAGGCTCCAATCCTTCCTTCCTGGACTTACTGTTTTCTCGAGGATGCTTTTCACCTCTCGATTGGAAACCTCTGCTTGACCATTGGTCTGAGGATGATACGGGGTAGAGATTTTATGATTGACCCCATATTTCCTCATCAAGGCCTGGATCGTTTTGTTGCAGAAGTGGCTCCCTTGGTCACTTATGATGGCTCGTGGAACTCCATACCTGCTAAAAATGTTAGATTTGACAAAACTGGAAACAACATTAGCGGTATCAACTTTGGTGGCTTTGGCTTCCACCCATTTAGACACGTAGTCCACAGCTAATAAGATATAGACAAAACCAAATGAAGGGGGGAAGGGTCCCATAAAGTCCATACCCCAAACCTCAAAAATTTCACAAGTTAAAATGGGGTTTTGGAGCATTTCATTCCTATTAGTGATGGTCCCTTTTCTCTGACACTGATCACAAGATTTACAAAACTCATAACAGTCCTTAAACAGTGATGGCCAGAAAAACCCACAATCTAAAATTTTTCTCGCAGTTCTATTTTGCCCGAAGTGTCCCCCGCATGCAAATTCATGGCAAAAGGTAAGGATGGACCTATGTTCAGCCTTAGGGACGCACTTCCTAATTACTTGGTCAGCACAAAACTTCCATAAAATGGGCTCTTCCCAAACATATGTTTTGGCTTCGCTTTTCAGCTTAGCTCTTTGATTATATGAAAAATCGAATGGGAACGTACCTGTGACCAAGTAGTTGACAATATCGGCGTACCATGGTGTCTCCACACTTACCTGGAAGAGAACTTCATCAGGGAACTCATCATTCAGAGGCAAATCGTCCTCATTACGCACAATACGGCTCAAATGGTCAGCAACGGTGTTTTCTGATCCTTTTCTGTCCTGAACAGAGACGTCGAACTCCTGGAGTAATAATACCCATCTGAGCAGTCTAGGCTTCGAGTCTTTCTTGTTCATCAAGTATCGAACTGCTGCATGATCAGAAAAAACAATTACTTTAGATCCAAGAATATATGGCCGAAACTTATCAAGTGCGAAAACTATGGAAAGCAGCTCCTTCTCTGTTGTTGTGTAACCGATCTGCGCGGAATTGAGCGTCCGAGAGGCATAATAAATCACGTGGCTCTTCTTGTCTATCCTCTGGCCCAACACAGCGCCTACGGCATAATTGCTTGCGTCGCACATGATCTCGAAAGGGGTCCCCCACTGCGGTGGATGAATGATGGGTGCGTTGGTCAAGCACTTTTTCAGAACGTCAAAGGCAAGCTTGCATTGTTTGTCAAAACAGAATGGAACATCCTTTTTCAGCAAGCTTGTCATCGGAGTCACTATCTTCGAGAAGTCTTTAATGAACCTGCGGTAAAAACCTGCGTGACCAAGAAAAGAACGTACTTCCCGAAGATTTGTGGGGTAAGGTAAATCAGATATGACATCAATCTTAGCTTTATCAACCTCTATCCCCTTAGCAGACACAACATGACCCAATACTATGCCCTGACTGGCCATGAAATGACACTTTTCAAAATTTAAAACAAGATTAGTTTCGATGCATCTTTCCATGACTCTAGACAAGTTAAACAGGCAATCTTTAAATGAACTTCCATATACAGTAAAATCATCCATAAAGACTTCGATGCATTTTTCTACAAATTCAGAAAATATGCTCATCATGCATCGCTGAAAAGTCCCTGGAGCATTACAAAGCCCAAAGGGCATTCTCCTATATGCGTAAGTTCCGAATGGACAAGTAAAAGTAGTCTTTTCTTGGTCTTCCTGGGCTATGGGAATTTGATAAAACCCAGAAAAACCATCAAGAAAACAGAAGAATGGTTTCCCAGCTAAACGCTCCACCATTTGATCTATGAAGGGAATAGGAAAGTGGTCCTTCTTAGTCACGTCATTCAGTTTTCTAAAATCAATACACATTCTCCACCCATTTTGTACTCTCTTAGGTACTAACTCCCCCTTATCATTTCTAATAACAGTTATGCCCGTCTTTTTAGGTACAACATGAATAGGGCTAACCCATTGGCTATCAGAAATGGGAAAGATAATACCTGCATCCAGGAGTTTGTGTATCTCAGACAACACTACCTCTTTCATTGCAGGGTTCAGTCTCCGCTGAGGCTCTCGGGATGGCTTTGCTCCCTCATCCAGCCGAATCTTGTGCATGCACAGTACTGGACTCAACCCATGCAAGTCTGCCAATGTCCATCCCATGGCTCTTTTGTTCTTTTTCAAAACCTCGACCAATTCGCCTTCTTGCTCCGATGTGAGCTCCCTGGAGATAATTACCGGAAGTGTCTCCACCTCACCCAAGTACACGTACTTGAGATGACCCGGCAACTCCTTCAATTCCAACTTGGGAGCCTGCAAAAGAGATGGTAATATTTTAGTTGGCTTTTCACATGTCTCTAAAGCAAAAGTAGGTTGTTCAGACAAATCAGTCAATATGGGAACACTACTTTCAACTTCGCCAACAATTTCAGTAAAAACGAGTGGGTCATCCCCATCAACAACAGTCATGCATTCTTCTTGTTCTAAAGTATCTATCAGATCAATTTTACAGACAGAATGCACATCAGCACGTTGTTTCATGGCATCAAATACATTAAATTCGAACACATCCCCTTCATACTCAACAGACAAAGTTCCATCATGCACATTAATTTTCGTTTTAGCGGTTTTCATGAATGGTCTACCAAGTAAAACAGATGTGGTGGATGTGTTTTCTTCCAAATTTATCACATAAAAATCAGCAGGGAAGATTAAATCCTTAACCTTAACTAACACGTCCTCAATCAACCCTAGAGGATGAATAGAAGACCTATTAGCTAACTGGATAACTATACTAGTTTCCTGCATACCTTCTAAACCGAGGCTCTTGTAGACTGAGTATGGCATAACATTGATTGAAGCTCCTAAGTCTAGCATAGCGTGCTCGATTTCTCTATCCCCTATAGTACATGGCAAGAGGAACATACCTGGGTCCTGGCATTTGCTTGGAATACCTTGGGTTAGCAGGGCAGAAACATTCTTGCTTACCACGACTCTCTCAGCACTTTTAGTCTTCCTCTTCATAGTGCACATCTCCTTAAGGAATTTAGCGTACCTTGGGATTTGCTGAATTGCATCAAGTAACGGTATATTGATCCCAACCTTCCTCAACGTCTCAAGTACATCCGCGTTGTCGGCCTCCTTAGATGGCCTTGCAAGCCTACTAGGAAAAGGAGCAACGGGAGTGTAAGACTTCATAGAAATAATAGGAGGAGGCATTACAACAGTTTCAGAGGGTGCTTGAGAACACTTATCTGGAGATATCTCTGAAGTAAATGGAGGACTCACGGGAGTGGTTTGAGATGGCACTTCTTTACCACTTCTGAGGTTTATTGCACTAACCCCTTCCGCTTTGGATTCAATTCTTCCCATTCTTTCCTTTACCTCTGAGAATTCATCTCTTAGAGACTTAATCTGCGATCTTGTCTCATCGCTAGCTTCCATGAGCGATTTGAACATGCTTTCAATGGCTTTACCTGAAATAGAAGAAACATCCTGAGATGATTTTTCTTTCATCGTATGAACTAAACCAAATACCTGAGACACTTGTTCTTTGAGCACTTCTATGTCGGAAGACATCTTAGAATGTTCGTTTCTTCCTCCGTACTGGCGACGGTTCTCAGATATGTTGGAGATCAACTGACGAGCTTCCGCAGGCGTTTTCTCCCAAAGGACTCCTCCACTTGCCGCATCAAGCATCTGGCGGTCATGCGTGAGCAACCCACCATAGAAGCATTCGATAAGCTCGACTTCCGCTATCAGGTGGTTCGGACATTTTTCACAGAGTTTAATGAACCTCTCCCAGTATTCGTAAAATGCCTCGTCCTTTCCTTGCTTAAATTGTCGTATATCTTTTTTCACGGCTCTGGCTTTTGAAGCTGGGAAATACCTTTCCAAGAATAGACTCTGCAACTTCTCCCAAGTAAAGATGGTCCCCGATGGCAAGTAATGCAGCCAATCTCGAGCTTCACCTTTTAGGGTGAATGGAAAAGCTCTCAGGTAGAGCTGATCTTTTGTTATGTCGCCAGGCTTCATCGCGGCGCTTACCATTTGAAATTCCTTGAGATGTTTGTAAGGATCTTCTTCTGCTTCACCACAAAAAGAGGGTAAAAGGTTAATCACACCAGATTTAAGCACAAACTCACCTGAAATTTCCGGGAAGGAAATACAAGAAGGTTGGTGGCCCATAGCAAATGATGTCCATTGTCTGAGCGTTTTTGGGACCCCAATCTCATCATCGATCTCCATTTCCTCAATAAAAATTTGGCACTTCTAGCACACTTAAACAAACAGATCAAAATTGCAAATAATAAAAGAATAAACAGAATTTTTAAAGTAAAAATTAAAAGTTTACAAATCAAATTTCAAATCAGGCCGAATTAAACTTAGTTCCCCGGCAACGGCGCCAATTTTGGTAGCGATATTATTGAACTATCGCCAATCATCGGGTTGTCGAGACCCGCCAAAATAAATTTATAAATGCCCGAAATCACTAAACTATTTGTAGAATAGTAGTAACGGGGTCGATCCACAGGGAATTAAGGTACTTTGACTTAATCTTAATTAAATTTGCAAACAATTACTATAGACCAAATAAGGGGGAATTGTTGGTTTTACGTGACTAAATTGGAACAAAGCAAATAGAAAAAAATTGGCTAACGGAGTTTCCGACTCGGGATGATCGGGAGTAAATCTAGCAACTATCTTGGATCATAGATTGACGCGTATAATGGCTGAATAATTTTAATGAATGCACGGCTCGTCCAAAATTAATAAATAACCCAGACATGCTCCATGAATTTAATTAAACATAATTAATTATGCTAATCAAGCATACCGTTCGGACATTGGCGGCCAACGCTCTCCCAAGACCGAACGGTAGCAACAAGCTAACCGTGACGACTATCTAATTTGGACGCGAAATTAGTATGTCGATTTGGAATTCTAATTCGGGAACAATGAACATCAAGAGCGTAAGGACGCCAATACGCTCAAGGAGCCACAATTCCTTGTTACTTGGCGGAAACGAGAGGCACGGCATCAAATCCTTTAACTAATGGACATGCTCAAAATCAAGGGTGCCTAGTCCTAAATCATTCAAACATGCTCATAGATTAAGCAAAGAAATAGAATTCAATTCAATAAAAATCCAACCAATTCAGAATTTCAATCCACAACCTCACCAAGAATTCATACTACATTTGTCCCTACAATCCCGAGCCAAAAACGGTAAATCTACTCACTCATGACTTGTGTGACGTGGGACGGCTTCAAATCGAGCTTCATAGCCCCTCCCATGGTGAAAAACAGCTGCTGGACGTCAAATCAGGCGCGGAGCTCGAGGTAGAAGATGATAATGGCGGCTAAAAACGGACAAAAATGTTAAGTAGTCCGTCGTAGCGTCGAGACGCTAGGGCAGCGTCTCGACGCTGCGCCCTAAATAATCCGCGCGCGCGCTCGGGGTGGCGTCGAGCTAGCGTCGAGACGCTATCACTCGACGCTTGTCCTCGGGTTTTTCTTCAATTCAGCGCTTCAGACTTCGGAGCGTCGAGACGCTAAGGCAGCGTCTCGACGCTGGGCAGCGTCGAGCTAGCGTCGCGACGCTGCCGCTCGACGCTAGCTCTCGGGTTTTTGCATGGAATTTCGCCTTCAATTTCCCCAAAGCACCCATACTTCATCTCTTTGCATGGATTTTCCCGGGAAGCGTTCTTATGCCTTTAAATCGCGATATTAAGCTCCGAAACGCGCCGAAACGCTCTCGAGAGCGAAGCACCGAGAACACCTACAATCATTAAATAAAAGCAAGATTAAGCCAATAATAAACGTGAATTAGGGACATAAATATAGCTCCAAAATGGAGCTATCACTACTCTAGTCCATTTCGTTGCTTTCTGTCTTTACTTTAGTGATTCTAAGTCTTCATTTGTTTCGTTCAAACGATTGGTTAATTAACGTACAATTCAGCACTTCGCAATCTCTTTACTTTCTCTGCCTACTGCTCTTTTGTTTCTGTTTGTCTTTAATCTTCTTCTAAGCATGCCTTCTTCATCTACTCTTTGTATTCCATATACATCCATGAGTAACTAAATCGCATAAGGGCATGCTAATGACAAATCTGTAGGAAGAAACACGTGAACCAAGCATGTAGGATAGCTCTCGAATGCATTGATTGTATGTAAGCTTCATCCCACGGGCAATTTCGATTGACCATCCATTTTGTCCAAAGAACTCCTAACCTCTGGAAGGAGTAAGAGTTCAGAGTCATACACTCATGCTAGCCTCTCAAGGTAGCCAGAAAACGACCTAGGAATAGGCGTTTTCCTAGTACAAATCACAACTTACTGTTTTAACAAGATGCTTAAGACCTTACTTGGACATGAGTAAACTAAAGAATCTAATGCATGAAATCGGAAGATACATGAGAATGAGTTAGTTTGATGTATAGTGAGTTGATCTAATGCTTGAGAATCGTGTGAAAAAGCCAATAGAGGAGTCGTTAGTAGCCCTTGTTTCCACATTTTACACACTTTCGCTGTTAGTAACATTGCGGTATAATTGCTGTTCCCGCAATTCTTTTGGTTAAAAATTCTGCCTTAGCCATTTTCCTCTTCGTTTCTTAATCTCTTCTCTTTGCATTTGAGTTTATCATTTACTTGCACTTGTTTATGTTGCTATCCTTTACTTATTTCTTAGTAATTAGGAAATTTAAAACCAAATCTACCCCATCAAATCCACCCATTCTTGCTTAACAATACACTTCGCGAGTAACTAAGAATAAATCTCTGTGGGAAAACGAATGAAAAAAAATACTCATTACTTGCTACAAGATCATGTATGCTTGCATGTTCTGAGTGCTATCTTATTGCATATTCCTTTTAAACATTGAGCACGCAACAAGTTTTTGGCGCCGCTGCCGGAGATTTAGTTATGTGAAAACGAAGTTTGTTAAGTTAGAAACACAAATCTCAATATCTATTGGAGCTGATCTAATTTCATTTCTGTTTGCAGGTACCATTGGGTTAGTTTATGAATGAGCCTTCAAGTAGCGATCTAGAGTTCAATCCTGAGCCTGAGAGATTACTTAGGGCCAGAAATAGAGCTAAGAAACGTCTCTTCAACCAATCCCTTATACCTCCAAACGTTGTTGACTCTACTGAGTCATCACACCCCCATCAAATAGAAATGGATAGAACAAACCCAAATCGAGCACCTACCATTCGCAACCCCATCGAAATAGCGAATGATAAGGATAGTGCCATTCTCTCATACTTAGTTCCCATGCCTGGGGAGCTAAATCCAAGCATCATCCGCCCTGAAATTACTGCCAACTCATTCGAGTTAAAGCCAGTAATGTTCCAAATGTTGTCCACTGTGGGACAATTCTTTGGAGTGGAAAATGAGGACCCCCACAACAATCTTAGAAACTTCCTAGGAGTTAGTGATACCTTTCTCATCCCTGGAGTTTCCCAAGAAGCTTTTAGGCTTTACCTTTTCCCTTACTCTTTAAGGGATAAAGCAAAAACGTGGTTAAACTCATTACCTTCCGGATCAGTTCTCAATTGGACAGATCTGGCTGAGAAATTCCTAGTCAAATACTTTCCACCTGATAGGAATTCTACCTTTCGTGATGACATAATCAAGTTCAAACAAGCTGAAAATGAGTCTCTTCACGAAGCTTGGTCAAGGTTCAAAGACCTTCTACTTAAATGTCCACACCATGGCATTCCATGGTGTATCCAAATAGAGGTCTTCTTCAAAGGATGCAACCCCAGCACCAGGCAAGTGCTAAATTCATCAGCTGGTGGTTCCATGCTTTCCAAAAGTTATAATGAAGCCTATGAGATCTTGGAGAAGATCTCAGCATCTCACTGTAGGTGGTCAGATGATCCAGTTGAGCCTAGGAGATCTCAAGACAAGGATGCTCTTAGTGCAATGAGCAACCAAATAAACGCCCTGACCAACCTAGTTAAACAAATGGCTCAAGCCAATCTCCAAACCAGTGTCAACACCGCCACAGCCATGTCAATGGGGGCACCAACAAGTCAAGGTGAGACACTAATCTGTGGATTCTGTGGGGAAGGGCACCTGTATGAATACTGCCCTGGGAATCCAGCCTCAGTCTGCTATGTGGGAAGCCAACAACAGCCTAGGAACAACCCCTACTCTAACACATACAATCCTGGTTGGAGGAACCACCCAAACCTTTCATGGGGTGACCAATAAAATACTAACCAAACTCCTAACCAGCCAAGACCGAGTGGAACACCTGGTTTCACTCCACAAAATAACCAATCCATGTATCAAAAGCCATACAACCAACCAATAGGGTCTTCTATAGAAAACTTACTTAAGGAGTACATTGCCAAGAATGATGCTACTCTACAAAGTCAGCAAGCTACCCTTAGGAGCCTAGAGAACCAAATAGGGCAACTAGCCAATGAACTCAAAAGTAGGCCCCAAGGTAGACTGCCTACTGACACTGAGATACCTAGAAGGGATGGTAAAGAACAAGTTCAAGCAATTGAACTTAGAAGTGGTAGACCATTGGTGAGCAACACCAGAGAAACACCAAAGAGAGTAGAGAATGAAGAGTCTAGTGCTCTGTTAAGTCTCTGAAAGTGACTTATTTAGGACCCATTTAGCTTAAGAAGATGTACACATTTAGGTGTTTTTGTTAGCATTTAGCTTAAACCTATGCTTTAATATGAGAATTAGAAGAAGGTAGCTAATATAGGACTTATGTACAATAGGTAGAAAAAGGGTTGAAAACCGAAGAAAAGAATGAAAAAATAACCATTGCGAATGCATTGCGGAATAATTGCGGTGACCGCAATTATTCAAGTTAAAACCGTAAGTTGGCTGATCTTTTTCTGTTTAGATCCGACTTTTCAGGGATTCATTCTTTCTCCTCCATCCATTCTGATATATGACGTTGAAGATTGATGGTTCTCCTTGGCCCAAACGCACCTGCAAACTACTATAAAAGGGGATCAAAGTCGGAGGTTCAGTCGTGAATTCGAAGCGCAGAAGTCTTCTTGCAGTCCACCATTTCCATCTGTTTTCCTTTGCCGTCTGTTGGAGTGAGGTTCTCAGCTTTTGGAGTCGATAATCTGATAGGAAGGAGAGAAGATTCTTCTTCTCTCTCGATTGGATTCATCCAAGCACGGCTGAATTCTCATCACCATCATTCGAGGCGACTGCCACGAAGTTTTCAGCAATCCTTTACTGTTTTCTGTTCTTTCCTTCTCATTTCCCTTACTGATCATTGTTGTTCTTAGTTTAGTAATTTACTTATTGCATTTCGTTGTTGTCTGCCTTGGATTCATTCCTTTTAAAGCTTTCCTTTGTCATTCAAACATTCAAGTTAATCAAAGTAAGTTTCTGCACTTCACAGTTTATACTTTCTTCTGCTACGGGTTTTGCTTCCTGTTTTAAGCACATTTCTCTTCTAAGTATGTCTGTTTTATCTACCCTCTCTGTTCTTCATATATCCATGAGTAACTAAATTCACTTAGGGGCATGCTAATGACAGAATTATAGGCTAAAAAACGTGAGTCAAGTAGTCAGTTCAACACTCGAACATTGATTGTATGTAAGCTTCATCCCACGGGCAATTTCGATTGGCCATCCATTTTGTCCAAAGAACTCCTAACCTCTGGAAGGAGTAAGAGTTCAGAGTCATACAATCATGCTAGCCTTTCATGGTAATCAGGAAACGGCCTAGGAATAGGCGTTTCCCTAGTACAAACTAAACACTCCTGCTTTAACAAGATGCTTAAGACCTTACTTTGAAGTCGAGTAAACTTGAGTCTCTCATGCATGGAATCGGACGATACTTGAGATAGAGTGAGTTTGATGTATAGAGAGTTGATCCAAAGCTTGATAATCGTAATAAACTGCCTATAGGATAGTCATTAGTAGCCCTTAATCCACCCTTTTAATCAGTTTCGCTGCCAATTAATTGCGGATTAATTGCGGTTCTCGCAATTCTGCCTTTTTATCATTCTGTTTAGCTGTTTTCTTCCTCGATTATTAATTCCATCTCTTGTCCTTTAGGTCTAGTTTTAACTTTAATTTGTTTATGTTATATCCCTCTACACATTCAGCAAAAAGTAGTTAATTAAAAACCAATTTTACCCCATCAAATTCATCCCATCTTTCTTAACATTCACACTTCGCGAATAGCTAAAAATGAGTCTCTGTGGAAAAAACGAATGAAATATACTTACTACTTGCTGTGAGACCATGTATGCTTGCATGTTCTAAGTGCTCTCTCTTCCTGTTTGCATATTTATCTTTACACATTGAGCACGCAACAAGTTTTTGGCGCCGCTGCCGGGGACTTATTTTAAGTGAAAACGAAGTTGTTAAGTTTGAAAAATCAAGTTTATCATTGAGTGAAACTAATCTGTTTCATTTCTTTTGCAGGTGCTATTAAGGTAGTTTATGAGTGAGCGTTCACATAGTAATTTAGAGTTCGATCCTGAACCTGAAAGATCACTTCGAGCTAGGAATAAGGCAAAGAAACGTCTCTTTAAACAACCTCCTATACCTCAAACCACACCTGAAACTAAAGAAATGGGCGATCTAGTTCCAAATCCGGCACAAGCCATTCGCAACCCCATCGAAATAGCGAATGACAAGAATAGTGCCATTCTGTCATATCTAGTACCTATGCCTGGGGAGCTGAACCCCAGCATAATCCGTCCTGAAATCACTGCCCACTCATTCGAGTTAAAACCAGTGATGTTCCAAATGTTGTCCACTGTGGGACAATTCTTTGGAATAGAAAATGAGGACCCCCATAACCACCTTAGGAACTTCCTAGGAGTTAGTGACACCTTCCTAATCCCTGGAGTTTCCCAAGAAGCCCTGAGGCTATATCTTTTCCCTTACTCTTTGAGGGACAAAGCCAAAACATGGTTAAATTCATTGCCCTCAGGATCTGTCCGCAATTGGACAGATCTAGCAGAAAAATTCCTAGTCAAATACTTCCCACCTGATAGGAATTCAACCTTTCGTGATGATATCATAAAGTTTAAACAAGCTGATAATGAGTCTCTCCACGAAGCTTGGACTAGATTCAAAGACCTTCTCATTAAATGTCCACACCATGGCATTCCATGGTGTATCCAAATAGAAGTTTTCTTTAAAGGATGCAACCCCAGCACCAGACAAGTCTTAAATTCATCTGCTGGAGGTTCCATGTTGTCCAAGAGTTACAACGAAGCTTATGAGATCTTGGAGAAGATCTCAGCATCTCACTGTAGATGGTCAGACGATCCAGTAGAGCCAACTAGGGCTCAAGACAAGGATGCTCTAAGCGCCATGAGCACCCAAATAAATGCCCTGACCAACTTAGTCAAGCAAATGGCTCAGGCCAATCTCCAAACCAGTGCCAATACCGCCACAGCCATGTCAATGGGCACTCAACCAAATCAAGGCGAGGCACCAATCTGTGGATTCTGTGGGGAAGGGCACCCTTATGAATACTGCCCTGGGAATCCATCCTCAGTCTGCTATGTAGGAAGTCAGCAGCAGCCTAGGAATAACCCCTACTCCAACACCTATAACCCTGGTTGGAGAAACCACCCTAACCTGTCATGGGGTGGCCAACAAAACACTAACCAAAATCCCAACCAACCAAGGCCGAGTGGAACACCTGGTTTCACTCCCCAACATAACCAGTCAATGTACCAAAAACCTTACAACCAACCTGTAGGATCTTCTGTAGAAAACCTACTCAAGGAATATATAGCTAAGAATGATGCTACTCTTCAGAGCCAGCAAGCTACTCTTAGGAGCCTGGAAAACCAAATAGGCCAATTAGCCAATGAACTTAAAAGTAGGCCCCAAGGTAGACTCCCTGCTGATACCGAGGTACCAAGGAGAGATGGCAAAGAACAAGTTCAAGCCATTGAACTTAGGAGTGGAAGACCATTGGTGAGCATTACAAAGGACACACCAAAGAGAGTAGAGAACACTGAGTCTAGTGCTCCACTGGAATCTCTGCCAAGCCAAGGTCCACCACCAACTAGCACATCAGGAGCCAGGCTAGAGCCAATTGTTGAGGACGTAGAAGAAATTCCAAGGCCTCCACCTATCTTAAGGCGTCCTGACGTGCCTGCATATGTGCCACCACCTCCATACCCTCGAAGGCTTAAAAAGAAGCAGGAACAGGAAGTTCATTTTAATAAATTTTTAGAAATACTTAAGCAAGTGCATGTTAACATTCCTTTTGTGGAGGTTTTACAGTCTATGCCTTCATATGTAAAGTTTTTGAAGGACATTATTACTAACAAAAGAATAATTGGTGAGTTTGAAACAGTAAACCTCACCGAGGAGTGCAGTGCCATCCTCCAAAACAAGCTGCCCAAGAAGGAGAAGGATCCTGGTTCCTTCACCTTACCTGTAGAACTTGGAGGCAAGCACGTGGGCAGAGCGCTTTGTGACCTGGGCGCCAGCATAAATCTCATGCCCCTGTCCCTATTCCGCCAGTTGGGAATGGGAGAAGCACGTCCAACTACTGTCACTTTACAACTAGCAGACAGATCCATCGCATATCCAGAAGGTAAGATTGAGGATATTCTAGTTAAAGTTGACAAATTTATTTTCCTTGCAGATTTCATTGTCCTGGACTATGAGGCAGACAAGGAGGTTCCCATCCTGCTAGGTAGACCATTTCTAGCCACAGGTAGGGCACTAATAGACGTGCAAAAAGGTGAGTTAACTATGAGGGTTCATGATGAAGAGGTAAAATTTAGTGTTTACAAAGCTTTAAGGTATCCCTCTGATTCTGAGTCTTGTGCTAGCATTGATGTTGTTGACTCACTAATGGAAGAACAATTAGAGCATGTATTATTAACCAAGCATGCTAACGAATATGTAGGATTAGATGTAGATGATCTGAATGTATCTGACATAATGAATATGCCTGTAGATAGACCTCAGCATGTATGTATGACTATGGACTTAACTGATAGAACTGTAAATCCGTTAAAGCCCTCCATTGAGCATCCACCTGTTTTAGAACTGAAACCACTACCAACTCACCTCAAATATGCATATCTAGGAGATAATGATACGCTGCCTGTAATTATTTCTTCTAAGCTTAGTGAACAGCATGAGGTTGATTTAATTTTACTGCTTAAGCAACATAGGAAGGCTATAGCATGGACTATTGCTGATATTCGAGGCATTAGCCCTTCTTATTGCATGCACAAAATTATATTAGAGGAAGAACACACACCTAAGGTAGATCACCAGCGTAGGTTAAACCCCTCTATGAAAGAGGTAGTGAAGAAAGAAATAATCAAGTGGTTAGATGCAGGAGTGATTTTCCCCATAGCTAGTAGCCAGTGGGTGAGCCCCATCCAATGTGTACCTAAAAAGGGGGGAATAACTGTGGTAGTCAATGAGAACAACGAACTGATTCCAACAAGGACTGTCACGGGGTGGAGGGTATGTATGGATTACAGAAAACTGAATAAAGAAACTAAAAAAGACCATTTCCCCCTACCATTTATTGACCAGATGCTAGACAGAATAGCTGGTAGAGCCTACTATTGTTTTTTAGATGGGTACTCTGGCTATAATCAAATCACTATAGACCCTAAGGATCAAGAGAAGACTACCTTCACTTGCCCTTTTGGAACGTTTGCCTTCCGCAGAATGCCTTTTGGCTTATGCAATGCACCGGCAACTTTCCAAAGGTGCATGATGGCGATCTTCTCTGAGTTGGATGAGTCCATAATAGAAATATTCATGGATGACTTCTCAGTCTTTGGGGACTCATTTAAAACCTGTCTAGAGAACCTAGGACAAGTCCTGGCTAGGTGTGAAGAGACCAACCTAGTCCTAAATTGGGAAAAATGCCATTTCATGGTAGATGAGGGGATTGTCTTAGGACATCGAGTGTCAAGGGCAGGTGTAGAAGTGGATAGGGCAAAAATCGAGGTCATAGAGAAGTTGGTAGAGCCCCAGAATGTCAAGGCTATCAGGAGTTTCTTAGGGCATGCTGGCTTCTATAGAAGGTTCATCAAGGACTTTTCTAAGATAGCCAAGCCTCTATGTGAGCTTCTGGAGTTAGGTAGGCCATTCATCTTTTCTAAAGCATGTGTAGTAGCTTGGAAAACCCTTAAGGAAGCACTGGTCACAGCACCAATCATAGTAGGACCAAATTGGGATCTCCCATTTGAGATGCTATGTGATGCCAGTGACTATGCTGTAGGAGTCATGTTAGGACAGAAGATTGACAAGCTCACACATCCTGTCTATTATGCTAGTAAGACCTTGAATGAGGCTCAATGTAACTATACAACTACAGAGAAGGAGATGCTTGCTGTAGTATTTGCTTGTGAAAAATTTAGGAACTATATTGTAGGAACTAGAACCATTGTATATACTGACCATTCTGCTTTAAAATATCTGATGAGGAAGTCTGATGCTAAGCCTAGATTGATTAGATGGGTGTTATTGCTGCAGGAATTCGATTTGGACATTCGGGACAAGAAGGGATGTGAAAACGTGGTTGCAGATCACCTGTCTCGATTGCAGCACAATTGCGGAAAAATTGCGGACCCCGCAATTTCTGATGCTTTTATAGATGAACACATCTTTGCTTTGACTCATCGTGAAAACGATGAGGAACCTTGGTTTGCTGACATTGCTAACTTCCGTGCATCACAGGTATTACCAGTGTTCAAGGGAGGACAAGAGAAGAAGAGGTTCCTCCATGAAGCAAGGAAATTCATCTGGGATGACCCCATACTTTACAGGACCTGTGCTGATGGGTTGTTGAGGAAGTGTGTTACAGCTGCTGAAGCGAAGTCTGTGCTGCAGCACTGTCACTCATCTCCTTACGGTGGGCACTTTGGTGGTCAAAGAACAGCTGCTAAGGTATTTCAGAGTGGCTACTACTGGCCAACAATCTTCAAGGACGCCCACAATTATGCCCACAGCTGTGACGAATGCCAAAGGACAGGTAACCTCAGTCGTAAGGATGAGATGCCTCTCACCTACATCTTAGAGTTGGAGCTCTTTGATGTGTGGGGCATTGATTTCATGGGACCATTCCCTCCATCATCAGGTAACCTGTACATTTTAGTAGCAGTAGACTACGTGTCAAAGTGGGTAGAAGCTAAGGCATGTCCTAATAATGATGCTAAAACAGTCACTAGCTTCTTGCATAGACACATTTTCACTAGATTTGGGACTCCTCGTGCTATCATTAGTGATGAGGGGTCACATTTCATTAATAAGGCTATGGAGAAGATATTGGCTAAATATAACATTAGACATAGGGTAGCTACTCCCTACCACCCACACTCAAATGGCCAAGCTGAGATTTCCAATAGGGAGATAAAGAACATCCTAGAGAAGGTAGTCAAACCTAATAGGAAAGACTGGTCTTTCAAACTTGAGGATGCACTTTGGGCTTATAGAACAGCATATAAGACACCTCTAGGAATGTCTCCCTATAGGTTGGTGTATGGCAAGGCTTGCCACTTGCCACTTGAGTTGGAGAACAAGGCATTCTGGGCCATGAAAGAATTAAATTTTTGTGTGAAGGATGCAGGGACATTAAGATCTTTACAGCTACATGAACTTGATGAGCTTAGGCACATGGCCTATGAGAATGCCAAGATGTACAAAGAAAAGACAAAAATATGGCATGACAGTAGACTCAGGATCAAAGACTTTAAAAAGGGCCAACTTGTATTATTATTTAACTCACGATTAAAGCTATTTCCAGGCAAATTAAAGTCTAGATGGTCAGGTCCATTTATTATTACTAATGTCTTTGTTCATGGTGCCATAGAGATTAAAAACTTGCAGCAAGGACAGCCATTTATGGTCAATGGTGCTAGGTTGAAGCACTACTATGAGGAGGGGGATGTGAAGACTCTCTCGGCCTTCCTCCTACATGAAGCATGAAGTTAGAAACGAGAGAGAACGAGTGGTTACTGTGCTCGTTTAGTCAAGGCCAATGCCTTAGTTTATTTTTTCTGTTTTTTCGATGATCGTTTGTATGTTTTGTGAGGTATTTTTAATTGCGTAGTTAATGTTTGTTTTATTTGTTTTTGTAGGGAATCGAAAGAGGGGATCAAGGGGAGTAAATCCCACTTTAAAAATCAAGAAACGGTTGAGCCAAATGAAAGATACGGGCGATCAAAGTTTAGATTTGTTATGAAATATTGTCCCTAGAATTGCGCAAAAATTGCTGGATCCGCAAAAAGAGCCGTTGGGATTTTTCCGTTGCTTTTATAGCCGTTAGAAGGCGCCCGATTGATACGATCCTCTCATTCTTTGCTCTCCCAGATTTCTGCGATTCTCTCCACCTTTGATCTCTCTCACCAAACCTCCAAGATTTGACAATTGTTTCCACTAGGGCTGAAAGATCCGCCGCCAAGAAGAAGGCCGACGACGCAGCTGAAGCGGCTGCGAGGGAAGCGCTTCTCACCCTTGCTGATCAGGGTGCTGTACGCACTGGCCGTCTTGGCAAGCTTCCTATTCGTAGGAAGAAGTGGAGGGTGGTCACTGAGATCCCTGCTGGCCCATCTGAGCCAGTGGGCACGCCAAAGAAGCGCCGGTGGACTGTCAAGACTGCCGCCGAACGAACCATCGCCAAGACTCCCTCTGTGGAGAGTCAAGAACCTGATCGTGCATCCCACGAGTCAGCAAAAGAAGGTTCGTCGCCGTCTGTGTCACCTGTGCGCAGCCCTCTCCCATCTGAACCGGTGCAAAGCACAGAATCATCACCGCCTGCGCAGAGCGCCGAGTCATCTCCAGCGCTTCAGAGTTCTGATCTACCACCTGCGGCTGTGCAGAGTCCTGAACCACCATCTTCGCCACTGAGTTCTACGCATACACCATCAGCAGAGCACAATTCTCCACGGCCTGATCCTGAATTCCCTTATGGGGATTATCAAGAGTCCACGCAAGGCAGTGGAGATGCTGGAGAAGAAGAAGTCTTTTCTCCCATGAGAGAAGACAGCCCTGCCGAGCCTGCACAGCAGGATGATTCTATGGAGGAGACGTTGGGGGCATGTTTCCCACAACTCCAGGCAAGGCTGAAAAAGAAGAAGAAGGCCAAGCTTGTCAAGGCCAAGAAATCCAAGAAGTTGAAGAAAAAGAAGGCCAAGAGAGTGCCTGCAGCAGAGAAAGAAAGCTCGGAGCCCTCACTGAAAAGGCTCAAGGTTGAGGCTGCCGAGTCAGCCAAGCCAACAGACAAGGGGAAGGCTAAACTCTACCCTGAAGACGAACCTCAGTCAGTGAGGTATGTCTCGTCTGATGCTGAATCCAGGGGCGTGGAGCTGAGGAAAAGGGACCTGTTGCACGAGAAGGGGTTCCTTGATCGCCTAGCTGACCTGCCGCAGTTCTTGCGAGCAGGGGTGATTAACCATGGTTGGGAGGAATTCTGCAGACCTCCCAATCCAGCCTACACGAGCATGGTGTACGATTTCTACGCCAATGTGCTCAGCCCTGAGGATGGCCTATCTGTGGTCAGAGGAGTGGAAGTTGATTTCTCTGCCAAGGCCATCAATGAAGCATTTGGTCTAAGGGGCCAGCCTCACACAGATTATGCACGGATAGTTGATGAGCCGACTGAGGCTGTGCTAGAAGAAGCCATCCGCACCATTGGTCAGCCTGAGGCCTCCTGGACAGTCTCACGCAATGGGCGGCACACTCTCATGAGTGCCAACCTCACGGCTAAGGCAGCTGTGTGGTTTTCATTCGTAAGAAGAAGACTCTCCCCAGTGACTCATGAGACTACAATTAACCAGAGCCGTTCGCTGCTGGTTTATGCTATAATGAGAGGTCTCACGATCAACGTGGGAGAAGTCATCAATGCTGCCATAGCTGAGTGTGCAAAAAAGGGTAAGGGGCCGTTATTTTTCCCCAACATCATCACAAAGTTATGCTTGCTTGCAGGAGTTCCCACCGAGCGCTTGGAGCAGCAGCTGCCCTACACAGGCCATCTGGAGTTGCCTGCACACCTAAGGCTGAGAAGAAAGGGCAACATGGAATTTGAGTTGGATAGGCTGGCTGCTGAGCAGTCCCTATCCATGGCCTGCTTAATGGACATACAGAGGAGAATGGCTCAATGGGCCAATTATGCGCAGGCGAGGGACAAAGAAGTTGCAGACCAGTTGGGGTGCATCTTCCCGGACTTCCCCACCAACCTCCTAACTCCATGGGTGCCCCCACGACCAAGGCAACCAGATGAGGATGATGAGAATTGAGTGCTGGTTTGGAGAGCACTCGAGGGAGTATTACTGATCCCTTCAGAAAAACAAAACAATTTTCCTGCTTTTTGATAGAATAATGTATATTATGCTGTTTTTGGTTCAATTTTGATCTGTTTTGGATGTTTAGTTTTATGTTTTTCCTTTTGCTTAGGATAGTCTGATGTTAGTTGATTAGGTAGGATGGTTTAGTTTGATTTTTAGAATGCATGAGTAACAGGAAAAAGCATGCTAGGGGCCTGCATTAATGTTAAACCTGCCCAGATTGAATTGCGAAATAATTGCGGTTCCCGCAATTTTTGTGACTGATTGCATGCTTTGGACTGTCTGTTTAGTTAGGCTGTGCTTTGTTAAATTCTATCTTTTGCTGCTCGCATGACTACCTTATATAGCTGATCTTGAAGCATGCTGAATGAGTGTCATAGGACACCCTTTGATAGTTTAAATTCGCCTCTGAATAGTGCTTAGCATGCATAAACCATAAGTCCTTAAAACTTTCTGTTATGTTCAAATTTTCTGCTGCTGGGATAATTGCTTTTAGAATGTTTTGCCTATGCCTAGGATTTTTAGATTCTCTTTGCTTTGCTTTAGACTAGATGCTTCTAGGACAAGTTTGGGGGTGTGCCACCTCAAACACTCATTGGGGACAATGAGTAGTTGAAGTTTGGGGGAGGCCACCCTATGCCTAGGAACATTCCTCTCTTCCTTAGGACATAAGCATTCTTCTTCTCCTAAAAAATTTTTGTGATAAATAGAAAAAGTGAAAAATAGAATAAAGAGGGGAGTCTTTTTCAAGTTGCTGAGTAATCAGTGCCAAGTGTGTAAACCACAAGTGGCATTGCATCAAAAGGCAAACCAAGGGGAGACTCCACCTAAGTAAAAAAGAAAAAGAAAAAAGAGAAATAGGGGAAGAAGAATGTATGCTTGGGAGTTATAATCTTGTGGCTTAGATGTCCTATGAAAAAAGAACTCTGATCCTTAATGAGCTAAGCACAAGGTTGTAGCTTTTAGGTTTGTCTAGGGAGATGAATGTATATCCAATGTAGTGATGCCAGGGTTTAGGTTGTTCTCTAAAAGTACCACTGTCACCGTTAATACTAAGACTGGCATGACTCTAAGGAATCCTAGACACATTAAAAATAAGCTAGAAGCATGTACTGAGTCTAGAGTAAAGCTTGGTAGAATTTGAAACCTTAGGGATAATAGCATAATATCATAAAAGTAGTTGGATCAGTAGTAGGGGGGTTAACAAAAGCAGCAGGTATAGTAGGCAGGTGAAGTCAGAAGAAGCTGGATTAGAGGTTAGTCTAAACTTAGAAGTGTGTCACAGGACAGCACTGCTAGAGAGAGGGCTATAGGGAGTCGGTGGGTAGTTAAAGAAGTAGAAAAAGCAGCCTAAGTAAGTCCTTAGTATGCTTGAGGACAAGCAAAGCCTTAAGTTTGGGGGTGTGTTAAGTCTCTGAAAGTGACTTATTTAGGACCCATTTAGCTTAAGAAGATGTACACATTTAGGTGTTTTTGTTAGCATTTAGCTTAAACCTATGCTTTAATATGAGAATTAGAAGAAGGTAGCTAATATAGGACTTATGTACAATAGGTAGAAAAAGGGTTGAAAACCGAAGAAAAGAATGAAAAAATAACCATTGCGAATGCATTGCGGAATAATTGCGGTGACCGCAATTATTCAAGTTAAAACCGTAAGTTGGCTGATCTTTTTCTGTTTAGATCCGACTTTTCAGGGATTCATTCTTTCTCCTCCATCCATTCTGATATATGACGTTGAAGATTGATGGTTCTCTTTGGCCCAAACGCACCTGCAAACTACTATAAAAGGGGATCAAAGTCGGAGGTTCAGTCGTGAATTCGAAGCGCAGAAGTCTTCTTGCAGTCCACCATTTCCATCTGTTTTCCTTTGCCGTCTGTTGGAGTGAGGTTCTCAGCTTTTGGAGTCGATAATCTGATAGGAAGGAGAGAAGATTCTTCTTCTCTCTCGATTGGATTCATCCAAGCACGGCTGAATTCTCATCACCATCATTCGAGGCGACTGCCACGAAGTTTTCAGCAATCCTTTACTGTTTTCTGTTCTTTCCTTCTCATTTCCCTTACTGATCATTGTTGTTCTTAGTTTAGTAATTTACTTATTGCATTTCGTTGTTGTCTGCCTTGGATTCATTCCTTTTAAAGCTTTCCTTTGTCATTCAAACATTCAAGTTAATCAAAGTAAGTTTCTGCACTTCACAGTTTATACTTTCTTCTGCTACGGGTTTTGCTTCCTGTTTTAAGCACATTTCTCTTCTAAGTATGTCTGTTTTATCTACCCTCTCTGTTCTTCATATATCCATGAGTAACTAAATTCACTTAGGGGCATGCTAATGACAGAATTATAGGCTAAAAAACGTGAGTCAAGTAGTCAGTTCAACACTCGAACATTGATTGTATGTAAGCTTCATCCCACGGGCAATTTCGATTGGCCATCCATTTTGTCCAAAGAACTCCTAACCTCTGGAAGGAGTAAGAGTTCAGAGTCATACAATCATGCTAGCCTTTCATGGTAATCAGGAAACGGCCTAGGAATAGGCGTTTCCCTAGTACAAACTAAACACTCCTGCTTTAACAAGATGCTTAAGACCTTACTTTGAAGTCGAGTAAACTTGAGTCTCTCATGCATGGAATCGGACGATACTTGAGATAGAGTGAGTTTCATGTATAGAGAGTTGATCCAAAGCTTGATAATCGTAATAAACTGCCTATAGGATAGTCATTAGTAGCCCTTAATCCACCCTTTTAATCAGTTTCGCTGCCAATTAATTGCGGATTAATTGCGGTTCTCGCAATTCTGCCTTTTTATCATTCTGTTTAGCTGTTTTCTTCCTCGATTATTAATTCCATCTCTTGTCCTTTAGGTCTAGTTTTAACTTTAATTTGTTTATGTTATATCCCTCTACACATTCAGCAAAAAGTAGTTAATTAAAAACCAATTTTACCCCATCAAATTCATCCCATCTTTCTTAACATTCACACTTCGCGAATAGCTAAAAATGAGTCTCTGTGGAAAAAACGAATGAAATATACTTACTACTTGCTGTGAGACCATGTATGCTTGCATGTTCTAAGTGCTCTCTCTTCCTGTTTGCATATTTATCTTTACACATTGAGCACGCAACATGCTCCACTGGATTCTCTGCCAAACCAAGGTCAACCATCACCAAGCACATCAAGGGCGAGGCTGGAACCAATCATAGAAGAGATAGAAGAAATTCCAAGGCCTCCATCTATCCTGAGGCGACCTGAAGTGCCTGCATATGTACCACCACCTCCATTTCCTCGAAGGCTAAAGAAAAAACAAGAACAGGAAGTGCACTTTAACAAATTTTTAGAAATTCTTAAACAAGTGCATGTGAATATTCCTTTCGTAGAAGTTCTACAGTCTATGCCTTCTTATGTTAAATTTCTGAAGGATATAATCACTAACAAGAAAATCATTGGTGAATTTGAAACAGTGAATCTCACTGAGGAGTGCAGTGCTATACTCCAGAACAAGCTACCCAAGAAGGAGAAGGATCCTGGTTCCTTCACCCTACCAGTGGAGTTAGGAGGCAAGCACGTGGGCAGAGCTCTTTGTGACCTGGGAGCCAGCATCAACCTCATGCCCCTATCACTATTCCGTCAGCTTGGAATAGGAGAAGCACGTCCCACCACTGTCACCTTGCAGTTGACAGACAGATCCATAGCCTACCCTGAGGGTAAGATTGAGGACATTCTTGTAAAGGTTGACAAGTTTATTTTCCTTGCAGATTTCATCATCCTGGATTATGAAGCAGACAAGGAGGTCCCCATCTTATTAGGCAGACCATTTCTAGCCACAGGTAGGGCCCTGATTGATGTCCAGAAAGGTGAGCTCACTATGAGGGTTCATGATGAGGAGGTTAAGTTTAGTGTCTTTAAAGCACTGAGGTATCCTTCTGACTCTGAATCTTGTGCAAGCATGGACATAATAGATTCACTGATGGAAGAACAGCTTGAGCATGAATTGTCAACTAAGCATGCCAATGATTATGTACAACTAGATTTAACTGACTTGAACATAGCTGAAATAATGGTCATACCTGTGAATAATCCTCAGCATGTTTGTATGACTACTGATTTGACTGAAAGATCCCTGAATCCATTAAAACCATCCATTGAGCATCCACCTATCTTAGAATTAAAACCACTGCCTGAACATCTTAAGTATGCATATTTAGGAAGTAATGATACTCTGCCTGTTATTATTTCATCTAAATTGAGTGCTAAGCATGAAATTGAGTTGATCTTATTACTCAAACAACATAGAAAGGCTATTGCATGGACGATTGCTGACATTAGAGGTATTAGCCCTTCCTACTGCATGCATAAGATAATATTAGAAGAAGAGCATACACCCCGAGTAGATCACCAACGTAGGCTGAACCCCTCTATGAAAGAGGTAGTTAAGAAGGAGATCATAAAATGGTTAGATGCAGATGTAATCTTCCCTATAGCTAGTAGTCAGTGGGTGAGTCCAATACAATGTGTACCTAAGAAGGGGGGGATGATTGTAGTAGTGAATGAGAGCAATGAACTGATTCCAACTAGAACTATTGCAGGATGGAGAGTTTGTATGGATTATAGGAAATTGAATAAGGAAACAAAAAAAGACCACTTCCCTCTACCATTCATAGATCAGATGTTAGATAGGATAGCTGGTAGAGCTTATTACTGCTTCTTAGATGGTTATTCTGGATATAACCAAATCACCATAGACCCTGTGGACCAGGAGAAGACAACCTTCACCTGTCCCTTTGGAACATTTGCTTTTCGCAGAATGCCTTTTGGCTTATGCAATGCACCAACAACGTTCCAAAGGTGCATGTTGGCAATCTTCTCTGACTTAGATGAATCCATGATAGAGATATTTATGGATGACTTCTCAGTTTTTGGTGATTCATTCACAAACTGTTTAGAGAACTTAGGACAAGTCCTGGCTAGGTGTGAGGAGACCAACTTAGTACTCAATTGGGAGAAATGCCACTTCATGGTGGAAGAAGGGATAGTCCTAGGTCATAGAGTGTCTAGGGCAGGAGTAGAGGTCGATAGGGCCAAGATTGAAATAATAGAGAAGTTAGTGGAACCTCAGAATGTAAAAGCCATTAGGAGTTTCTTAGGACACGCAGGCTTCTATAGAAGGTTCATTAAGAACTTTTCAAAGATCTCCAAGCCTTTGTGTGAGCTTTTAGAGCTGAATAAGCCATTCATCTTCTCTAGAGAATGTTTCCTAGCCTGGACAACCCTTAAGGAAGCATTAGTCAAAGCACCTATTATAGTAGGACCAAATTGGGATCTCCCATTTGAGATGTTATGTGATGCAAGTGACTATGCAGTAGGGGTTATGCTAGGACAAAAGATTGACAAGCTAACACACCCTGTATATTATGCTAGTAAGACACTTAATGAGGCACAATATAATTACACAACCACGGAAAAGGAAATGCTAGCTGTAGTGTTTGCCTGCGAGAAGTTTAGGAATTACATTGTAGGCACTAGAACAATCGTGTATACAGATCACTCTGCACTAAAATACCTTATGAGGAAGGCTGATGCGAAGCCTAGGTTGATTAGGTGGGTATTGTTGCTGCAAGAGTTTGATCTGGACATTAGAGATAAGAAAGGATGCGAAAATGTGGTTGCGGATCATCTTTCAAGATTGCAGCATAATTGCGGAAAAATTGCGGAAACCGCAATTTCAGATGCCTTATTGATGAACATGTCTTTGTATTAACTCATCGTGATAACGATGAGGAACCTTGGTTTGCTGACATTGCTAACTTCCTTGCCTCGCAGGTACTACCAACTTTCAAGGGAGGACAAGAAAAGAAGAGGTTCCTTCATGAAGCTAGGAAGTTCATATGGGATGATCCTACACTCTACAAGACATGTGCTGATGGTTTGCTAAGGAAGTGTGTGTCAGCTGCTGAAGCGAAGTCTGTGCTGCAGCACTGCCATACATCTCCCTATGGTGGACATTTTGGTGGCCAAAGAACAGCTGCAAAGGTGTTCCAGAGTGGCTACTATTGGCCCACGATCTTCAAGGATGCCCACGAATACGCGCACAGCTGTGATGAATGCCAGAGAACAGGTAACCTTAGTCGAAAGGATGAGATGCCTCTCACTTACATCTTAGAGTTGGAGCTCTTTGATGTGTGGGGCATTGACTTCATGGGACCATTTCCCCCATCAGCAGGTAACCTTTACATACTTGTAGCTGTAGATTACGTATCTAAATGGGTAGAAGCCATAGCATGTCCAAACAATGATGCCAAAACAGTCATTAAGTTCCTTAATAGACATATCTTTACTAGGTTTGGTACACCTCGTGCTATAATTAGTGATGAAGGGACTCACTTCATTAATAAGGCTATGGAAAAAGTGTTGGCTAAATACAATGTTAGACATAGGGTAGCCACCCCTTATCACCCACATTCGAATGGACAAGCTGAAATATCAAATAGGGAGATTAAAAATATACTCGAAAAAGTGGTCAAACCCAAGAGAAAGGATTGGTCGTTTAAACTCGAGGATGCACTTTGGGCATATAGGACTGCATATAAGACACCCCTAGGTATGTCTCCTTATAGACTTGTGTATGGCAAAGCATGTCACTTACCATTCGAATTGGAAATCAAAGCGTTTTGGGCCCTAAAAGAGCTGAATTATTGCGTGACCGATGCGGGAACATTGCGGTCTCTGCAATTACATGAGCTTGATGAGCTTAGACATATGTCCTATGAAAATGCTAAAATGTATAAGGAAAAGACTAAGATTTGGCATGACAGTAGACTTAGGATTAAAGACTTTAAGAAAGGCCAGCATGTCTTGTTATTTAACTCAAGGTTGAGGTTATTTCCAGGCAAACTTAAGTCTAGATGGTCAGGTCCTCTTGTTATAACTAACGTGTTTGTTCACGGTGCAATCGAGATAAGAAACCTGCAGCACGGGCAACCGTTCATGGTTAATGGTGCACGATTGAAGCATTATTATGAGGAAGGAGATGTGAAGACTCTCTCGGCCTTCCTCTTGGCTGAAACTTGAGAATAAAACCGAGAGAGGACGAGTGATCACTGTGCTCGTCCATGCGAGGCTATGCCTTAGTTTATTTTTTGCTATTCTTTCGGTTATTATTTGTGTATGTTTGTGTGTGATTTTTGTTACGAATTTGATGTTAATTTTATTTCTTTTAATAGGGGATCGAAAGAGGAAATCAAGGAGATGAATCCAGGATAAAAAAATCGGGGAAGATATTGGGCCAAATCAAAGATTAAGTTGAGAGAATATTGGCGATTAAATCAAGAAGAATCTCCAACGACCATTTAATTGCGGTAGATTTGTTGAAATCGCAACAAAATAGCCGTTGGGATTTACATCATTACAAATAGCCGTTAGAACCGTCGTGGCCAGTACGCTTCCCTCATTCACTGAACTCTAAGAAATCTCTCTCCTTCTTCCTCTACAATTCCTCTTTCCAGATTTCTCCGATTCGACCATGGTGCTTACACGGGCTGAGAGATCTGCTTCCAGAAAGAAGGCCACTGAAGCTGAGGCAGCTGCGAGGGAGGTGATAGCTCCAAAATAGAGCTATCTTAATGTCCCTAATTCTAGCTAAAACCATGACATATATTGATTAAAATGCTTCCTTGTAGGTGATTTCATGGTGAAGAGCTCGGGAAGTCCATTGATGATTTTCGGGGCTAAAAGGTCATTTAAGACGTTTCGGGAAGTGTTCGGGTCAAAACGATAGGCCAAACGGAGCTCGGGAGCCAAAACGACCCAAAAGTGGGCTAAGAGCCGAGAGGGCAGCGCCCAAGCGCCGGCGCCCAGCGCCCAGGCGCCCAACGAACGCAGCACGCGCGCGCGCCGCCGCACCAGCACCGCACGCCCGCGCCCAGACGGCCAGACGCGCGCGCGCCGGCGCGCCCTCGACCGCTCTGCCTCGCCCATGTCCGCGCGCGCCCTCGCCCGTTCCGCCTCGCCCGCGCGCCCGTCATTGAAAATCGGTGTGCGCCCCAGCGTCTAGACGCTAGCTCGACGCTGCCCCGACGATTCCCGAAGATAGATGAGCATCAGCGTCGAGCGCGCGTCTCAACGCTCACTCAACGCCGACAGCGTCGAGACGCTGGCCTAGCGTCTCGACGCCCCGAAGTCTGAAGCGCGCATCCGAAGTTCCACCCGAGAGCAAGCGTCGAGCGCGCGTCTCGACGCTACCCCGCGCGCGCAGCAGCCAACTTAGGGCACAGCGTCGAGACGCTGGCCTAGCGTCTCGACGCTCCGAGCTTTAAAAGCGTGAAATTGCGGATTTGCAGCGAACTTTTTATCCTTCTTCTTCCTCCAAGCTTCTCCTCTCGGGTCCAAGGCGTTTTTCCACCATTTTTGTACTTCTTCTCCTTCTTTGTGCATGATTCCAAGCTCTTCCATGGGGGATTGGATTAATTCATCCTCCATGGAAGGCTAAACCAAGGTAAGTGCTTAATTTTGAGCTTTGGTTTGTAAGTTTTGGATGTTTGGGAAGATTTTTTCCTTTTGTAAATGTTGAGAAATTAGCTTGTTTATACATCTCTTGCTTGTTCTTCATCCATATCTAGCATGTGTAGCTAAATTAGATTGCCGCTCTAATTCTTATGCATGATAGAGGGCTAAAGGTTGGGACGTATAATTGCCTATACCGCTAGGTAGCACGGGTCTAAGCATGGCTAATTAGTTCGGCCCAAAGTGACATTGGTAAACTGAATTAATTAACGTTTTCATGTTAGGCTTAAGGCAAGAGAGAAACCGGTTTAGTCTTAGGATTAAGCCGTCGCAATGTTCCCGTCACTGACACGTAATCGATTTAGGGGTCGCTACCTTAGATAGATTATTGGCCAAGTTTAATTAGAATTGCACGAGTCTAATTAAATCCTTGGGTCATTTGAGTTAGAAATAACTAAATGAATTGTGTGCATGAACATGGCTAACGCATAAATTGTATCGATGATCCGAACATCCATAACGAGCAATTCCATTTCTCGAAGTTAAGCACAACCGTTTAATTTTTGCACGTTGTTAATTTTCCGTTAGCATCTTAGGAGCTCCCTTCCCCCCAAACCAAATTACTATTCTTTTCAATTGTGCATACTTTTTATTTCTAGCAAATTAGACTTAGTTAGATTAAATTTCTTATTTTCCTGTGGATCGACCCCGTTACCACTAAGCTTCAAATAGCTCGGATTACATCGGGTTTATAAATTGTATTTTGGCAAGCCTCGACAGCTTGAATTTGGAGTACCCCAAAAGTACCTCTACCAAAATTGGCGCCGTTGCCGGGGATTTAATTAATTTAGTTTAGTTAAGTTTAGTTAAGTTTAGTTTGTTGGTTTTAAAAATTTTTCTTTACTTTTTGTACAGTTTAATTCTTTTGTATTATTTTACGCGTTTTTGTTTGAGGTCTTGGAGCGCAGTCATTCTTTGAAAATTCAAAAGAAGCGCCAAGATGGAGGTCGTGGGTAATTATGAGCATCAAAGAACCATGAGGGAGCTTGCATCATCTGAGCTAGGCCGGAACACATCGAGTATCTTGTATCCGGTAGCTGCAGGTGTTACGTGCTCAATGTGTTGAAATAATTAAGCAATAAGATAGAAAGAGCACTCAGAACATGCAAGCATACATGATCTTATAGCAAGTAGTAAGTATTTTTTCATTCGTTTTCCCACAGAGATTTATTATAAGCTAATCGTGAAGTGTAAAGTTAAGAAAGAGAGGGTGGATTTGATGGGGTAAAATTGGTTTTAAATTGTCTATTTCCTACTGAATGTGTAGAGGGTAGCAACATAAACAAGAACAAGTCAAAGCTAAACTCAAATGAAAAGAGACGAGATCAATAGATGAAGGCAAAGACAGCTAGACAGAATTGTAACTTAAACAGAATTGCGGAGACAGCAATTCTACCGCAATTTAAATAACAACGAAAGTGTGTAAAGTGATGAATTAAGGGCTACTAACGACTATCCTATAGGCTTTTTCATACGATTCTCAAGCACTGGATCAACTCACTATGCATCAAACTATCTCATTCTCATGTATCTTCCGATTTCATGCATTAGATTCTTTAGTTTACTCATGTCCAAGTAAGGTCTTAAGCATCTTGTTAAGGCCGAAGGATATGGTTTGTACTAGGGAAACGCCTATTCCTAGGCCGTTTCCTGGCTACCTTGAAAGGCTAGCATGATAGTATGACTCTGAACTCTTACTCCTTCCAGAGGTTAGGAGTTCTTTGGACAAAATGGATGGCCAATCGAAATTGCCCGTGGGATGAAGCTTACATACAATCAATGCTTCGAGAGCTATCCTACATGCTTGGTTCACGTTTTTTAGCCTATAGTGTTGTCATTAGCATGCCCCTAAGTGTCTTAGTTACTCATGGATATAGGGAGAACAGAAATAAGGGATGAAAGAGACATGCCTAGAAGAGAACTAAACTAAAAACAGCAAGGTAAAACAGTAAGATGCGAAGACAAGAAATTGCTAGATGAAGAATTGTGCTTGGATTACTTAATTGGTTGAATGAACAAAAAGAGTAACTTAAAGTGCAACACAGAAAGACAGAACACAACGAAATGGACTGATCTAGTTACAAGAAAGGAAACAACAACAAACTGAAGCTGGAAAATGGAAATAAAGACAGAAAACAGTAAAAGATGCTTGAAAGCCTCGTTGCAACCGCCTCGGCTGAAGAGGGTGAAAGAATAGCTTTGCTTGGATGAATCCAATCGGGAGAGAAGATGAATCTTCTCTCCTTCCTATCAGATTGTCGATTCCAACAGCTGAGACTCTCACACCAACAGACGGCAAAGGAAAACACGAAGAAAGATGGAGCTGCGAGAAGACTTCTACGCTTTCGGATGATGTTTGAACCCTCGACTTTGACCCCCTTTTATAGCAATCTGCAGGTGCGTTTGGGCCAAGGAGAACCATCAATCTTCAACGTCGTACTTCAGAATGGATGGAGGAGAAAGAACGAATCCCTGAAATAACGGAAATTAACAGAAAAAGATCAGTCAACTTACGGTTTTCACTTGAAACATTGCGGTTTCAGCAATGTTTCCGCAATGCTATCGCAATGCTTGTTTTTTCATTCTTTTCCTTCGGTTTTCAACCCTTTTCTTTCCTATTGTACATACGTCCTAATTTAGCTACCTTCTTCTAATTCTCATATTTAAGCATAGGTTTAGGCTAAATGCTATCAAAAACACCTAAGAGTGAACATCTTTCTAAGATAACTAAGTCCTAAAAAGGTCACTTTTGGAGACGCAACACACCCCCAAACTTAAGGTTTTGCTTGTCCTCGAGCAATCTAAGGACTTTCCTAGGCTGCTGTTTCTTCTTCTTTAACCACTTACTAACTCCCCTATATTCTTATTCATAGCAATGCTGTCCTGTGACACACTTCTAAGCTTAAAACTACCCTCTCATCTAGCTTCTTCTGATTTCGCATGCTTAATACTCCTACTGTTTTTATTAACTCCCTACAACTGATCTACCTGCTTTTATCATATCATGCCACTATCCCTAAGGTTTCAAATTCTACCTAACTTTACCCCAGACTCAGTACATGCTTCTAGTTTATACTTATGAGCTACCTAGGATTCCTTAGAGTCATGCCAGTCTTAGTATTAATGGTGACAGTAGTACTTTTAGAGAACAACCTAAACCCTGGCATCACTACATTGGATATACACTCATCTCCCTAAACAACCCTACAAGCTACAACTTTGCTCTTAGCTCATTGAGGATCAGAGTTCTTTTTAAACAGGACATCCAAGCCACAAAGTTGCAACTCCTAGGTATACATTCTTCTTCCCTACTCTTTTCCTTTTTTCTTTCTTAGGTGGAGCCTTTCCTTTGGTTGCCTTTTGATGCAATGCCACTTGTGGGTTACACACTTGGCACTGATTACTCAGCAACCTAAGAGAGACTCCCCTCTTTATTCTATTTTTTTTCAGTTCATTATTTTTGTCAAGGAGAAGAAGAATGCTTATGTTTTAAGGGAGAGAGGAATGTTCCTAGGCCTAGGGTGGCCTCCCCCAAACTTCAACTACTCATTGTCCCCAATGAGTGTCTGAGGTGGCACACCCCCAAACTTGTCCTAGATGCATCTAGTCTAAGGTAAAACAAAGAGAATCTAAAAGCCCTAGGCATAGACAGAACATTCTAAAAGAAAATATCACAGCAGCAGGAATTCGAAAAAAACAGACAGGCAAGGACTTACAGCTATGCATGCTGAGCTATTTAGAGGTTAATTTAAACTATCAAAGGGTGTCCTATGACACTCATCCAGCACGCCTTTAGATAAGCTATATAAGGTAGTCATGACAGCAACAAAAGATAGAATTGAAACAGATCACAGCCTCGCTAAACAGACAGTCCAAAACATGCATTCAGTAATAAAAATTGCGGGTACCGCAATTATTTCGCAATCAAGTCAGGGCAGATATATCAATGTTTAGGGCCCCTAAGCATGCTTTATCCAGTCATTCAAGCTCGACAAAAATAAACCTAAACTATCCTACCTAATCAGCTAGCAGCAGGCTATACGAAGCAATTTAAAAACGTAAAACTAAGCAACTAAAACAGATCAACACTTTACTAAAAACAGCAGAATTCACATGGTCTATCAGAAAGCAGATTTACTAAAAACAGCCATACTCCCTTGAGTGCAATTCAAACCAGCACTCAGATGTCTTCATCCTCATCAGGTCGTCGTGGTCGTGGAGGCACCCATGGATTCAGAAGATTTGTGGGGAAGTCAGGGAAGATGCAGCCAAGCTGGTCAGCAACTTCCTTGTCCCGTGCCTGTGCGTATGTGGCCCATTGAGCCATCCTCTTCTGCATATCCATCAGGCAAGCCATGGACAGCGACTGGTCAGCAGCCAACCTATCCAGCTCGAATTCCATATTCCCCTTCCGTTTCAGCCTCAAGCCAGCAGGCAGCTCCAAGTGGCCTGTGTAAGCCATTTGCTGCTCCATTCGCTCAATAGGGACTCCTGCAAGCAAACATAGTTTAGTTATAGTATTAGGGAAAAACAATGGACCCTTACCTTTCTTCGCGCACTCAGTAATGGCTGCTGACATGATTTCACCCACGTTGACCGTGAGACCTCGCATGATGGCATAGACCAGCAGCGATCTGCTCTGGTTGATGGTGGTCTCATGAGTCACGGGGGACAGCTTCCTCCTTACAAAGGCAAACCATACAGCCGCCTTAGCTGTGAGGTTGGCACTCATGAGAGTGTGCCTCCCATTGCGTGACACGGTCCAGGATGCTTCAGGCTGGCCAATGGTTCGAATGGCCTCCTCCAGGACTGCCTCAGTAGGCTCATCAACGATCCTCGCATAGTCAGTATGTTTTTGGCCCTTGAGGCCATAGGCTTCGTTGATGGCTTTTGCTGAGTAGTCCACTTCTACTCCCCTAACCACAGACAGCCCCTCCTCAGAGTTTCGCAGGTTGGCGTAGAAGTCATATACAATACTCGTGTAAGCCGGATTGGGTGGCCTGCACAACTCCTCCCAGCTATGATTCACAATGCCTGTGCGCAAGAATTGCGGCAGGTCAGCAGGTCTGTCGAGGAAGCCCTTTTCGTGCAGCAACTCCCTCTTTCTCAGCTCAATACCCCTGGACTCAGCGTCAGAGGACACATACCTCACTGACTGAGGCTCATCTTCAGGGTAAAGCTTGGCCTTCCCTTTGTCCTTTGGTTTGGCTGACTCCGCAGCCTCAAGCTTGAGCTTCTTGAACGATGGCTCAGCACTCTCTCCCTCTGATGCCAGCGCCCTCTTGGCTTTCTTTTTCTTTAATTTCTTGGACCGTTTGGCTTTGATATTCTTGGCAGCCTTCTTCTTCTTCAGCTTTGCCTTGGTTGCGATCGCATGGAGGCAAGCCCCCAATGTCTCCTCCATGGAATCATCCTTCTGCGCAGGACTCTCAGGATTGGCTTCCCTCAACGGAGAGAAAACCTCTTCTTCCTCACCTTCCCCACTGCCCTGCGTCGATTCTTGGAACTCCCCATATGGAAATTCAGGGTCATGTTGTGGGGCAGTGGCCGACGGAGTAGTGCTTTGTGCGGCTGTGGGGGACTGTGCAGAGCTCTGTGGTGATGAAGGCAGTTCAGGACTCTGCACTGGTGGTGATGAGGAAAGCTCAGGGCTTTGAACTGGCGGAGATGGCGACGGGCTGCGTTCGGCTGTCTCGTGGGATGGCTGGCTTTGTTCTGGACTCTCCACAGAGGGAGTCTTGTTCTTGATTTCTTCCTCGGCCACAACCATACTCCACTTGCGCTTCTTGGGTGTGCCTGCTGGCTCAGAGGGTCCAGCAGGTATCTCTGTGACGACCTTCCACTTCTTCTTGCGAATCGGAAGTTTGGGAAGGCGTTCAGTTCGCGCGGCGTCAGCCTCAGCCAAGGCAAGCAGTGCTTCTCTCGCAGCCGATTCAGCGTCGTCAGCCTTCTTCTTGGCCGCAGATCTTTCAGCCCTCGTGAGCACCATTGTTGAATCGTGGAGTTTTGGAGAGAAGAATCACAGATGAAGAGAATCGCAGTTTTCTTGGAGTTCAAAGAATGGGAGAATCGTACAGATCAACGCGCCTTCTAACGGATATAAAGAAAACGGATAAATCCCAACGGCTATATTTTTGCGAATCCTGCAAATCCAGCGCAATTTTAGTGACCGTTGGAGATTTTTTTCATCTAAATGTCAATCTTTGCTCATCCGTATCTTTTATTTGGCCCAATATTTTCTTGATTTTTTAAGCTGGATTTACTCTCCTTGATTCCCTCTATTGATTCCCTACAAAAAGAAATAAAATCAACATCAAATTCGCCATTAAAATCATACAAACTTATACACAAATGATAACTGGAAAATCGTAAAAAATAAACTAAGGCATGAGCCTCATGTTGACGAGCACAGCAATCACTCGTCCTCTCTCGTTCTTAATTTCATGCTACAGTCAAGAGGAAGGCCGAGAGAGTCTTCACATCTCCTTCCTCATAGTAGTGCTTCAACCTTGCACCATTAACCATGAATGGTTGTCCTTGCTGCAAGTTCTTTATCTCAATAGCACCATGAACAAACACATTAGTAATCATGAAAGGACCTGACCATCTGGACTTTAGTTTGCCTGGAAATAACCTCAATCGTGAGTTAAACAATAAAACAAGTTGGCCTTTCTTAAAGTCTTTGATCCTAAGTCTACTATCGTGCCAAATCTTGGTCTTTTCCTTATACATTTTGGCATTTTCATAAGACATTTGTCTAAGCTCATCAAGCTCGTGTAATTGCAGAGACCGCAACGTTCCCGCATCGGTCACGCAATAATTCAACTCTTTTAGTGCCCAAAATGCCTTAATTTCTAACTCAAATGGAAGATGACAAGCTTTACCATATACAAGTCTGTAAGGAGACATACCTAGGGGTGTCTTATATGCAGTCCTATATGCCCAAAGTGCATCCTCGAGTTTAAAGGACCAGTCTTTCCTATTGGGTTTAACCACTTTTTCTAGGATGTTCTTAATCTCCCTATTTGAAATTTCAGCCTGACCATTCGAGTGTGGGTGATAGGGAGTGGCTACTCTATGTCTAATGTTATACTTAGCCAACACTCTCTCCATAGCCTTATTAATGAAGTGTGTCCCCTCATCACTAATGACAGCACGAGGTGTCCCAAACCTAGTAAAAATGTGCCTATGCAAGAATTTTATGACTGTTTTAGCATCATTATTAGGACATGCTATGGCCTCTACCCACTTGGATACATAGTCTACTGCCACCAAAATGTAAAGGTTACCTGAGGATGGGGGAAATGGTCCCATGAAGTCAATGCCCCATACATCAAAGAGCTCCAACTCTAAGATGTAGGTGAGAGGCATTTCGTCCTTGCGACTGAGGTTACCTGTTCTTTGGCATTCATCACAGCTGTGGGCATAGTTGTGGGCATCCTTGAAGATCGTTGGCCAATAGTAGCCACTCTGAAATACCTTTGCAGTTGTTCTTTGGCCACCAAAGTGTCCACCATAAGGAGCTGTGTGACAGTGCTGCAGCACAGACTTCGCCTCAGCAGCTGAAACACACTTCCTTAGCAAGCCGTCAGCACATGTTCTGTAAAGTGTGGGGTCATCCCAGATGAATTTCCTTGCTTCATGAAGGAACCTCTTCTTCTCGTGTCCTCCCTTGAAAACTGGTAATACCTGTGATGCAAGGAAGTTAGCAATGTCAGCAAACCAAGGTTCCTCATCGTTATCACGATGAGTCAATACAAAGACATGTTCATCAATAAAAGCATCAGAAATTGCGGGTTCCGCAATTTTTTCGCAATTATGCTGCAATCTGGAAAGATGATCCGCAACCACATTTTCACTTCCTTTCTTATCTCTAATGTCTAGATCAAACTCTTGCAGCAGCAGTACCCACCTAATCAACCTAGGCTTAGCATCAGCCTTCCTCATGAGGTACTTTAAAGCAGAATGGTCAGTGTACACGATTGTCCTAGTGCCTACAATATAGTTCCTAAATTTCTCACAAGCAAACACTACAGCTAGCATCTCCTTCTCAGTGGTTGTGTAGTTGCATTGTGCCTCATTAAGTGTCTTACTAGCATAATAGACAGGGTGTGTTAACTTGTCAATCTTTTGTCCTAACATAACCCCTACAGCATAGTCACTAGCATCACATAACAACTCAAATGGGAGATCCCAATCTGGCCCTACTATAATAGGTGCTGTGACCAGTGCTTTCTTAAGGGTTTGCCAAGCTACTAAACATTCCTTAGAGAAGACGAATGGCCTATTTAGCTCTAGAAGCTCACATAGAGGCTTGGCTATCTTAGAAAAGTCCTTAATGAACCTTCTGTAGAAGCCAGCATGCCCTAAGAAACTTCTAATGGCCTTGACATTCTGAGGCTCTACCAACTTCTCTATGATTTCTATCTTTGCCCTGTCAACTTCTACACCTGCCCTTGACACTCTATGACCTAAGACAATCCCTTCATCTACCATGAAGTGACACTTCTCCCAATTAAGGACTAAGTTAGTCTCCTCACATCTAGCCAAGACTTGTCCTAAGTTCTCTAGACAGTTGGTAAAGGAATCCCCAAAGATTGAGAAATCATCCATGAATATTTCTATCATGGACTCATCCAAATCAGAAAAGATTGCCAACATGCACCTTTGGAATGTTGTCGGTGCATTGCATAAGCCAAAAGGCATTCTGCGAAAGGCAAATGTTCCAAAAGGGCAAGTGAAGGTAGTCTTTTCTTGGTCTTTGGGGTCTATAGTGATCTGGTTATAGCCTGAATAACCGTCTAAGAAACAATAATAGGCTCTACCAGCTATTCTGTCTAACATTTGGTCAATGAATGGTAGAGGGAAGTGGTCTTTTTTAGTTTCTTTATTTAGTTTCCTATAATCCATACATACTCTCCATCCTGTGACAGTCCTAGTTGGAATCAGTTCATTGTTCTCATTGACTACCACAGTCATCCCACCCTTTTTAGGTACACACTGTATAGGGCTCACCCACTGACTACTAGCTATGGGAAAGATCACACCAGCATCTAACCATTTAATTATTTCTTTCTTAACTACCTCTTTCATAGAGGGATTCAGCCTACGTTGGTGATCTACTCTAGGTGTGTGCTCTTCCTCTAGTATAATCTTATGCATGCAATAAGAAGGGCTAATGCCTCTAATATCAGCAATAGTCCATGCAATAGCCTTCCTATGTTGCTTAAGTAGTAGAATCAGTTCAACCTCATGCTTTTCACTTAATTTAGAAGAAATAATCACAGGCAAGGTATCATTACTTCCTAGATATGCATACTTGAGGTGAGTGGGGAGAGGCTTTAACTCTAAGACAGGTGGATGCTCAATGGATGGTTTTAATGGGTTCAGAGATTGTTCAGTTAAGTCAATATTCATACAAATATGCTGAGGGTTATTTACAGGTATGTCCATTATCTCAGCTATGTTTAAATCAGTTAATTCTAATCCTACATAGTTATTAGCATGCTTAGTCAATAATTCATGCTCCAATTGTTCTTCCATCAAAGAATCTACAACATCCATGCTAGCACAGGATTCAAGGTCAGAGGGGTACCTTAAAGCTTTATACACACTAAATTTCACCTCTTCATCATGAACCCTCATAGTGAGCTCACCTTTTTGGACGTCGATCAGGGCCCTACCTGTGGCAAGAAACGGTCTGCCTAATAGGATGGGGACCTCCTTGTCTGCTTCATAATCCAGGATAATGAAATCTGCAAGGAAAATAAACTTGTCAACCTTTACTAAAATATCCTCAATCTTACCTTCTGGGTATGCAATGGATCTGTCTGCTAGTTGTAAAGTGACAGTTGTTGGTCGTGCTTCTCCTATTCCTAACTGGCGGAATAGTGATAGGGGCATGAGGTTTATGCTGGCGCCCAGGTCACAAAGCGCTCT
The DNA here is from genome assembly GCA_028017165.1 of Herpetospermum pedunculosum. Taxonomy (NCBI): domain Eukaryota; kingdom Viridiplantae; phylum Streptophyta; class Magnoliopsida; order Cucurbitales; family Cucurbitaceae; genus Herpetospermum; species Herpetospermum pedunculosum. The sequence continues at coordinate 37,059,630 of CM051531.1, forward strand.
GCCCACGTGCTTGCCTCCAAGTTCTACAGGTAAGGTGAAGGAACCAGGATCCTTCTCCTTCTTGGGCAGCTTGTTCTGGAGTATGGCACTGCACTCCTCAGTGAGGTTTACTGTTTCAAACTCACCAATTATTTTTTTGTTAGTAATAATATCTTTCAAAAACTTTACATAGGAAGGCATAGACTGTAAAACTTCTACAAAAGGAATGTTGACATGCACTTGCTTAAGAATTTCTAAGAATTTATTAAAATGCACTTCCTGTTCCTGCTTCTTCTTAAGCCTTCGAGGATATGGAGGTGGTGGCACATATGCAGGTACGTCAGGTCGCCTTAGGATTGGTGGAGGCCTTGGAATTTCTTCTATCTCCTCAATAATCGGCTCCAGCCTGGCTCCTGATGTGCTTGTTGGTGGTGGGCCTTGGCTTGGCAGAGTCTCCAGTGGAGCACTAGACTCAGTGTTCTCTACTCTCTTTGGTGTGTCTTTGGTGCTGCTTACCAATGGTCTACCACTTCTAAGTTCAATTGCTTGAACTTGTTCTTTACCATCTCTCCTTGGCACTTCAGTGTCAGCAGGGAGTCTACCTTGGGGCCTACTTTTGATTTCATTGGCTAGTTGCCCTATTTGATTCTCTAGGCTCCTAAGAGTGGCTTGCTGACTCTGTAGTGTGGCATCATTCTTGGCTATGTATTCCTTGAGTAAGTTTTCTACAGAAGATCCTACAGGTTGGTTGTATGGTTTTTGATACATGGATTGGTTATGTTGGGGAGTGAAACCAGGTGTTCCACTCGGTCTAGGTTGGTTAGGAGCTTGGTTAGCATTTTGTTGGCCACCCCATGACAGGTTTGGGTGGTTCCTCCAACCAGGGTTGTAAGTATTGGAATATGGGTTGTTCCTAGGCTGCTGTTGGCTTCCAACATAGCAGACTGAGGCTGGATTCCCAGGGCAGTATTCATACGGGTGCCCTTCCCCACATAATCCACAGATAAGTGTCTCACCTTGACTTGGCTGGGTGCCCATTGACATGGCTGTGGCGGAGTTGACACTTGTTTGGAGATTGGCTTGAGCCATTTGCTTAACTAGGTTGGTCAGGGCATTTATTTGGCTGCTCATTGCACTTAGAGCATCCTTGTCTTGAGCTCTAGTTGGCTCAACTGGATCATCTGACCACCTACAGTGAGATGCTGAGATCTTCTCCAAGATCTCATAGGCCTCGTTGTAACTCTTGGACAACATGGAACCTCCAGCAGATGAGTTTAAGACTTGTCTAGTGTTGGGGTTGCATCCTTTGAAAAAGACCTCTATTTGGATACACCATGGGATGCCATGGTGTGGACATTTAAGAAGAAGATCTTTAAACCTTGTCCAAGCTTCGTGAAGAGACTCAGTATCAGCTTGTTTGAACTTGATTATGTCATCACGAAAGGTAGAATTCCTATCAGGTGGGAAGTATTTGACTAGGAATTTCTCTGCTAAGTCTGTCCAATTAAGGACTGATCCTGAGGGTAATGAGTTCAACCATGTTTTGGCTTTGTCCCTCAAAGAGTAAGGGAAAAGGTATAGCCTCAAGGCTTCTTGGGAAACTCCAGGGATGATGAATGTATCACTGACTCCTAAGAAGTTTCTAAGATGGTTGTGGGGGTCCTCATTTTCCACTCCAAAGAATTGTCCCACAGTGGACAACATTTGGAACATCACTGGCTTCAACTCGAATGAATGGGCAGTGATTTCAGGACGGATTATGCTGGGGTTCAGCTCCCCAGGCATAGGTACCAGGTAAGAGAGTATGGCGCTGTTGCGTGCTCAGTGTGTAAAGATAATTAAGCAATAAGGTAGAGAGAGAGCACTTAGAACATGCAAGCATACATGGTCTCACAGCAAGTAGTAAGTATATTTCATTCGTTTTTTCCACAGAGACTTATGTTTAGTTATTCGCGAAGTGTATTTGTTAAGGAAGATGGGGTGGATTTGAAGGGGTAAAATTGGTTTTTAATTATCTAATTTTTGCTGAATGTGTAAAGGGATGCAACATAAACAAATTAAAGTTGAAATCAGACTCAAAGAACAAGAGATGGAATTGATAAACGAAGAAGAAGACAGCTAAACAGAATGATAAAATGGCAGAATTGCGAGGACCGCAATGTTACCGCAATTAAACAGCAGTGAAAGTGTGTAAATGGGTGACTTAAAGGCTACTAATGACTATCCTATAGGCATTTTATTACGATTCTCAAGCACTGGATCCACTCTCTATACATCAAACTCACTCTATCTCAAGTATCGTCCGATTCCATGCATTAGAGTCTTAAGTTTACTCGACTTCAAAGTAAGGTCTTAAGCATCTTGTTAAAACAGGAGTGTTTAGTTTGTACTAGGAAAACGCTTATTCCTAAGCCGTTTTCTGATTACCATGAAAGGCTAGCATGATTATATGACTCTGAACTCTTACTCCTTCCAGAGGTTAGGAGTTCTTTGGACAAAATGGATGGCCAATCGAAATTGCCCGTGGAATGAAGCTTACATACAATCAATGTTTCGAAGGCGATCCTACATGCTTGGTTCACGTTTTTTAGCCTATAGTTCTGTCATTAGCATGCCCCTAAGTGACTTAGCTACTCATGGATATATGGAGAACAGAAAGGGTAGATAAAACAGACATGCTTAGAAGAGAAATGTGCTTAAAACAGCAAGACAAAACCGTAGCAGAAAAAGGTGGAAACTGAGAAATGCAGAATTGTACTTTGATTACTTTGAGTGTTTGAACGACAAAGGAAAGCTTTGAAAGAAATGATTCCAAGACAGACAACAACGAAATGCAGTAAGTAAAACACTAAACTAGAACAACAACTAATCAAAGCTGGAAATGAGAAGAAAAAGACAGAAAAGCAGTAAAGGTTGCTTTGAAAGCTTCGTTGCAGTCGCCTCGAATGAAAGGGATGAGAGGTCAGCCTTGCTTGGATGAATCCAATCGAGAGAGAAGAAGAATCTCCTCTCCTTCCTATCAGATTATCGATTCCAACAGCTGAGACTCCCACTCCAACAGACGGTAAAGGAAAACAGAGAGAAATGATGGACTGCGAGAAGACTTCTGCGCTTCGAATCATGATCAAACCTCCGAGTTCGGCCCCCTTTTATAGTAGTTTGCAGGTGCGTTTGGGCCAAGGAGAACCATCAACCTTCAACGTCATATATCAGAATGGATGGAGGAGAAAGAACGAATCCCTGAAATTACGGAAATTAACAGAAAAAGATCAGTCAACTTACGGTTTTCACTTGAATAATTGCGGTCACCGCAATGTTTTCGCAATTCATTCGCAATGCTCATTTTTTCATTCTTTTCCTTCGGTTTTCAACCCTTTTTCTACCTATTGTACATAAGTCCTAGATTAGCTACCTTCTTCTAATTCTCATATTTAAGCATAGGTTTAGGCTAAATGCTATCAAAAATACCTAAGAGTGAACATCTTTCTAAGCTAATTAAGTCCTAAAAAGGTCACTTTTGGAGACGTAACACACCCCCAAACTTAAGGTTTTGCTTGTCCTCGAGCAAACTAAGGACTTCCCTAGGCTACTGTTTCTTCTTCTTTAACCACTTACTGACTCCCCTATATCCCTATCTATAGCACTGCTGTCCTGTGACACACTTCTAAGCTTAAAACTACCCTCTTATCTAGCTTCTTCTGACTTTGCCTGCCTAACACTCCTTCTGTTTTCATTAACTCCCTACAACTGATCTATTTGCTTTTGTCATATCATGCCACTATCCCTGAGGTTTCAAATTCTGCCTAGCTTTACTTCAGACTCAGTACATGCTTCTAGCTTTATTTTTAAATTGTCTAGGATTCCTTAGAGTCATGCCAGTCTTAGTATTAACGGTGACAGTGGTACTTTTAGAGAACAACCTAAACCCTGGCATCACTACATTGGATAGACATTCATCTCCCTAAACAACCCTACAAGTTACAACTTTGTGCTCAGCTAATTGAGGATCAGAGTTCTTTTTATTTAGGACATCTAAGCCACAAAGTTGCAACTCCTAGGTGTACATTCTTTTTCTCTATTTTTTTCCTTTTTCTTTCTTACTTTGGTGGAGCCTCTCCTTTGGTTGCCTTTTGATGCAATGCCACTTGTGGGTTACACACTTGGCACTGATTACTCAGCAACCTAAGAGAGACACCCCTCTTTATTCTATTTTTCATTTTTTTTTTCAGCTCATCATTTTTTATAACGGAGAAGAAGAATGCTTATGCTTTAAGGGAGAGAGGAATGTTCCTAGGCCTAGGGTGGCCTCCCCCAAACTTAAACTACTCATTGTCCCCAATGAGTGTCTGAGGTGGCACACCCCCAAACTTGTCCTAGAAGCATCTAGTCTAAGGTAAAACAAAGAGAATCTAAAAGCCCTAGGCATAGACAGAACATTCTAAAAGTAAATATCACAGCAGCAGAAATTCGTAAAGACAGGCAGGTAAGGACTTAAAGCTATGCATGTTGAGCACTTTTAAGAGGCTAATTTAAACTATCAAAGGTGTCCTATGACACTCATCCAGCATGCTTTGAGATAAGCTATATAAGGTAGTCAAGATAGCAGCAAAAGACAGAATTTAAACAGAACCAGCCTAGCTAAACAGTCAGTCAAAAACATGCATTTACTAATAAAAATTGCGGATTCTGCAATTATTTCGCAATAGATACAGGGCAGATATATCAGTGATCAGGGCCCCTATGCATGCTTTTTCCAGTCATTCAAGCTATACAAAAATGAAACTAAACTAATCTACCTATTCAGCTACCATCAGACTACACTAAACAAATTTAAACAGCAAAAATAAAGAATTAAAGACAGACCAAATATTAACTCAAAACAACAGAATTCACATGGTTCGACGAAAAGCAGTTTGATTATTATATTTTTTTTCTTTTAAGGAACAAAAATACTCCCTTGTCAATCTGCCTCATATGGATATTCTTCAATGTTTCGAGGCATCACTTTTGCTCCTTTAAGATACTTAAGTCTTGATTTACGGGGTCGGACATTCTGCCACACCTTGAATTTGTTGATTCTTTCAAAGAGACTGCATGTTATAACATCCCAAGGTTTGTACTTTCTGTGCGTTGGTTTTGTTTCTACAATATTTGCTACAACATAGCTTTGATGCGATGAGACTTCTTTTTCTGGCACAACTCTTTCTAACTCCTTCAGCTGGAGCATTTGTGGTGGTGGTGGCTCAACTCTTTCATTGGTGGAGAAGCTTGCTACAACCTCAAACATTTCAAATTCTTGTTCCTCAAGCAGCGCATTAGTCTCTTTGGCCTCATCCAGCACAATTTCATTTTTCTCAACTGTCACCAACTCCACCATTTCATATGGAGATTCCATTGGATCACTCTTCTCAGATTCGAAGGTAACAAAAGGTTCATCATCATAAAAATCGAACATCTGAGGGCATGGTGGTAGTGATTTTGCTATAGCAAGTAGCTCTTGTAAGTCATTTGTGAGCTGAGCTAATTGCACATCCATTCTCCTCATGGATGCATCATTCCTTTCCATGAATTCTATCCATAGTGCCTCCAAAGTGGGTGATAATTCTTCACTTGGAGTTGGGGCATAATGTTGATAGTTTTCATGTTGGGGGAACTCTTCATAATGAGCAACTTGCACATGCTCTTCCCAAGGATTATTTGAGAGTTGCCACTGATCATGTTCACACATGTACGAATAATGGTTGTCATAGCTTTGTTGATATTGCCTCTCTTGATAATTCAATGTTGGGCAATTCTCCAAGTTATGATTATCCCCACAATAAGCACATGGCTGGTAAAATCCTTCAAACTGTTGTGGGCAAACTCGTCCTCCAATTAAGTTCTGCAGCGTATTCATTTACTTTGTCGTACCCATACGTTTTCCACCTGCAAAGTTTCTCTCTGTTGCGAGTTGAGGTTTGAAAACACTTTCATAAACTAGCTTGATAGTACCTGTAAAGGAAATGAAAGAAGATTAGCTCCAATAGATATTAAGAGTTGGTTTTCTAACTTAACAAACTTCGTTTTCACTAAACTAAATCCCCGGCAGCGGCGCCAAAAACTTGTTGCGTGCTCAGTGTGTAAAGATAATTAAGCAATAAGGTAGAGAGAGAGCACTTAGAACATGCAAGCATACATGGTCTCACAGCAAGTAGTAAGTATATTTCATTCGTTTTTTCCACAGAGACTTATGTTTAGTTATTCGCGAAGTGTATTTGTTAAGGAAGATGGGGTGGATTTGAAGGGGTAAAATTGGTTTTTAATTATCTAATTTTTGCTGAATCTGTAAAGGGATGCAACATAAACAAATTAAAGTTGAAATCAGACTCAAAGAACAAGAGATGGAATTGATAAACGAAGAAGAAGACAGCTAAACAGAATGATAAAATGGCAGAATTGCGAGGACCGCAATGTTACCGCAATTAAACAGCAGTGAAAGTGTGTAAATGGGTGAATTAAAGGCTACTAATGACTATCCTATAGGCATTTTATTACGATTCTCAAGCACTGGATCCACTCTCTATACATCAAACTCACTCTATCTCAAGTATCGTCCGATTCCATGCATTAGAGTCTTAAGTTTACTCGACTTCAAAGTAAGGTCTTAAGCATCTTGTTAAAACAGGAGTGTTTAGTTTGTACTAGGAAAACGCTTATTCCTAAGCCGTTTTCTGATTACCATGAAAGGCTAGCATGATTATATGACTCTGAACTCTTACTCCTTCCAGAGGTTAGGAGTTCTTTGGACAAAATGGATGGCCAATCAAAATTGCCCGTGGAATGAAGCTTACATACAATCAATGTTTCGAAGGCGATCCTACATGCTTGGTTCACGTTTTTTAGCCTATAGTTCTGTCATTAGCATGCCCCTAAGTGACTTAGCTACTCATGGATATATGGAGAACAGAAAGGGTAGATAAAACAGACATGCTTAGAAGAGAAATGTGCTTAAAACAGCAAGACAAAACCGTAGCAGAAAAAGGTGGAAACTGAGAAATGCAGAATTGTACTTTGATTACTTTGAGTGTTTGAACGACAAAGGAAAGCTTTGAAAGAAATGATTCCAAGACAGACAACAACGAAATGCAGTAAGTAAAACACTAAACTAGAACAACAACTAATCAAAGCTGGAAATGAGAAGAAAAAGACAGAAAAGCAGTAAAGGTTGCTTTGAAAGCTTCGTTGCAGTCGCCTCGAATGAAAGGGATGAGAGGTCAGCCTTGCTTGGATGAATCCAATCGAGAGAGAAGAAGAATCTCCTCTCCTTCCTATCAGATTATCGATTCCAACAGCTGAGACTCCCACTCCAACAGACGGTAAAGGAAAACAGAGAGAAATGATGGACTGCGAGAAGACTTCTGCGCTTCGAATCATGATCAAACCTCCGACTTCGGCCCCCTTTTATAGTAGTTTGCAGGTGCGTTTGGGCCAAGGAGAACCATCAACCTTCAACGTCATATATCAGAATGGATGGAGGAGAAAGAACGAATCCCTGAAATTACGGAAATTAACAGAAAAAGATCAGTCAACTTACGGTTTTCACTTGAATAATTGCGGTCACCGCAATGTTTTCGCAATTCATTCGCAATGCTCATTTTTTCATTCTTTTCCTTCGGTTTTCAACCTTTTTTCTACCTATTGTACATAAGTCCTAGATTAGCTACCTTCTTCTAATTCTCATATTTAAGCATAGGTTTAGGCTAAATGCTATCAAAAATACCTAAGAGTGAACATCTTTCTAAGCTAATTAAGTCCTAAAAAGGTCACTTTTGGAGACGTAACAGGCGCTATCCTTATCATTCGCTATTTCGATGGGGTTGCGAGTGACAGGCACCGGATTTGGAATTATTCCAGCCATTTCTTCTTGAGACAATTGCGGAGGAATTGCGGTTCCCGCAATTACTTGAGGTAAAGGGAGTTGTTTAAAGAGACGTTTCTTGGCTCTATTTCTGGCCCTAAGTAATTGGTAGCGATATTATTGAACTATCGCCAATCATCGGGTTGTCGAGACCCGCCAAAATAAATTTATAAATGCCCGAAATCACTAAACTATTTGTAGAATAGTAGTAACGGGGTCGATCCACAGGGAATTAAGGTACTTTGACTTAATCTTAATTAAATTTGCAAACAATTACTATAGACCAAATAAGGGGGAATTGTTGGTTTTACGTGACTAAATTGGAACAAAGCAAATAGAAAAATTAACTAACGGAGTTTCCGACTCGGGATGATCGGGAGTAAATCTAGCAACTATCTTGGATCATAGATTGACGCGTATAATGGCTAAATAATTTTAATGAATGCACGGCTCGTCCAAAATTAATAAATAACCCGGACATGCTCCATGAATTTAATTAAACATAATTAATTATGCTAATCAAGCATACCGTTCGGACATTGGCGGCCAACGCTCTCCCAAGACCGAACGGTAGCAACAAGCTAACCGTGACGACTATCTAATTTGGACGCGAAATTAGTATGTCGATTTGGAATTCTAACTCGGGAACAATGAACATCAAGAGCGTAAGGACGCCAATACGCTCAAGGAGCCACAATTCCTTGTTACTTGGCGGAAACGAGAGGCACGGCATCAAATCCTTTAACTAATGGACATGCTCAAAATCAAGGGTGCCTAGTCCTAAATCATTCAAACATGCTCATAGATTAAGCAAAGAAATAGAATTCAATTCAATAAAAATCCAACCAATTCAGAATTTCAATCCACAACCTCACCAAGAATTCATACTACATTTGTCCCTACAATCCCGAGCCAAAAACGGTAAATCTACTCACTCATGACTTGTGTGACGTGGGACGGCTTCAAATCGAGCTTCATAGCCCCTCCCATGGTGAAAAACAGCTGCTGGACGTCAAATCAGGCGCGGAGCTCGAGGTAGAAGATGATAATGGCGGCTAAAAACGGACAAAAATGTTAAGTAGTCCGTCGTAGCGTCGAGACGCTAGGGCAGCGTCTCGACGCTGCGCCCTAAATAATCCGCGCGCGCGCTCGGGGTGGCGTCGAGACGCTCGCACAGCGTCGAGACGCTTGTGCGGCGTCGAGCTAGCGTCGAGACGCTATCACTCGACGCTTGCTCTCGGGTTTTTCTTCAATTCAGCGCTTCAGACTTCGGAGCGTCGAGACGCTAAGGCAGCGTCTCGACGCTGGGCAGCGTCGAGCTAGCGTCGCGACGCTGCTGCTCGACGCTAGCTCTCGGGTTTTTGCATGGAATTTCGCCTTCAATTTCCCCAAAGCACCCATACTTCATCTCTTTGCATGGATCTTCCCGGGAAGCGTTCTTATGCCTTTAAATCGCGATATTAAGCTCCGAAACGCGCCGAAACGCTCTCGAGAGCGAAGCACCGAGAACACCTACAATCATTAAATAAAAGCAAGATTAAGCCAATAATAAACGTGAATTAGGGACATAAATATAGCTCCAAAATGGAGCTATCAAACACCCCCAACTTAAATCTTGCTAGTCCTCGAGCAAGGTGGAATTCTGATTAATTAAATGGAACGAGAATGCATGCTAGGGACTCGATTCTCAATACTGGAAAAGACAAGGCAATTGCATTTGAAGGAAACAACCGCATGCATGCATTGGTTAAGAACAATTCGAAAAATTTAAAGATGCTTCCCTATTTATGCTTCGGACATAGCTCCTCGATCTTAGATTTCAACAGGCTTAGAACAGCTCTATCAATCCTAAAATTTCGCTTTCCCCCTACTTATGGCTTAACAGAACAGTCTAAGGGCAGTTCATCGTTCATGCAAGTAATGTATCGCAAGGCATCTTTTCTCTCTTTTTCCTTGATCTCCATGAGCGCCTAACATGTCAATTTTACTTTCGTTTCAGCTTGCCTGCAATTTCATTGCACAGTGCATCTGACTACGGGCAAAATTCACATTTTTAAGGACTAGCGTTCACTTCTTTATGCTTCCTTTTCATGCAGTGGCGACCGTGGGTTACACGACCGCCCCTGGCTACTAAGGTAACTCAAGAAGGAGGAACGCCTCACGAGATTATTTTCTTTTTATAAACTTGCATTCATTTTTCTTTAAGTCTAAGCATCATATTAAAATTTTAAGCGCACGGGTTACAAACAAAAGCGAATCTTGGCCCATCCTAAGGTTGCCTTTCGAGGTGACAACGAATTTCAAAACAAACAGAGCTACCCTAAACCAACAGATCCAAAATAGAGTGCTAACATGCGAAGCTTAAACCGGGAAATATTTTTGAAAATTTTTCCAAAATGGCCTTAACATATGCAATTGTGCTGAATTTCATGACAAATACAAATACGAAGACCTCAGCAGTACATCACAGAATTTCATAGTCAGACTAGCATGCTTTCACCATAACTCAACAAGTAAATCAGGATTCCACAACTAAACTCGACAATCATTATAAGGCACAACCCACCACCCCCAACTTAGAAATTGACAATGTCCTCATTGGACCAAATATGCACAGTCAAAACAAAAGGAAAGAAAACCTTCCCTGAGTTGTGACTTAGAGGGTTGTAGAGCGCGCTTTAACCTTAGCCAATAAACCGCAAGGATGAGCCATTGTTTCACCTGAAAATTCACAACATCAGAGTAGAAATCTAAACTAATCCTAAAAGACGGTAAGTAAACAAAAAAACATGTACAGTTCAAGCTCGGGTGCCTCCGAGTAGCGCAAATTTTTAGAGTCGATTGCTCGACTTTACCAAAACTCAATTTATCCTTTCTCATAATCCGGCTCTTTCAAGTAAGCATGGTCGTCGAAGTCCTCGGACATTCCCTCATGAAAGATCTTTAATCGCTGGCCATTCACCGTGTATTCTTTTTCTGTATCCAGGCTCTGAATCTTGACTGCACCATAGTGATGAACATCAGTGATAATGAAAGGACCAAGCCACCTGGAACGAAGTTTACCTGGCATGAACTTCAAGCGGGAGTTGAACAAGAGGACCTTCTGACCAACTTCGAAGTGTTTCCTGACGACTCGTCTGTCGTGGAACATTTTGGTCTTTTCCTTGTAGGTCTTCGAGTTCTCATATGCATCCAGGCGAAGCTCCTCCAGTTCTTGCAATTTGAGGAGTCTTTCCTCGCCCGCCAAGTCAAAGTCCATGTTGCACTTCTTCACGGCCCAGTAAGCTTTGTGTTCGATCTCCACGGGGAGATGACAGGCTTTACCATAAACCATCCGATAGGGAGACATCCCTATGGGGGTTTTGTAAGCCGTACGATAAGCCCACAAAGCGTCGTCCAGCCTGAGGCTCCAATCCTTCCTTCCTGGACTTACTGTTTTCTCGAGGATGCTCTTCACCTCTCGATTGGAAACCTCTGCTTGACCATTGGTCTGAGGATGATACGGGGTAGAGATTTTATGATTGACCCCATATTTCCTCATCAAGGCCTGGATCGTTTTGTTGCAGAAGTGGCTCCCTTGGTCACTTATGATGGCTCGTGGAACTCCATACCTGCTAAAAATGTTAGATTTGACAAAACTGGAAACAACATTAGCGGTATCAACTTTGGTGGCTTTGGCTTCCACCCATTTAGACACGTAGTCCACAGCTAATAAGATATAGACAAAACCAAATGAAGGGGGGAAGGGTCCCATAAAGTCCATACCCCAAACCTCAAAAATTTCACAAGTTAAAATGGGGTTTTGGAGCATTTCATTCCTACTAGTGATGGTCCCTTTTCTCTGACACTGATCACAAGATTTACAAAACTCATAACAGTCCTTAAACAGTGATGGCCAGAAAAACCCACAATCTAAAATTTTTCTCGCAGTTCTATTTTGCCCGAAGTGTCCCCCGCATGCAAATTCATGGCAAAAGGTAAGGATGGACCTATGTTCAGCCTTAGGGACGCACTTCCTAATTACTTGGTCAGCACAAAACTTCCATAAAATGGGCTCTTCCCAAACATATGTTTTGGCTTCGCTTTTCAGCTTAGCTCTTTGATTATATGAAAAATCGAATGGGAACGTACCTGTGACCAAGTAGTTGACAATATCGGCGTACCATGGTGTCTCCACACTTACCTGGAAGAGAACTTCATCAGGGAACTCATCATTCAGAGGCAAATCGTCCTCATTACGCACAATACGGCTCAAATGGTCAGCAACGGTGTTTTCTGATCCTTTTCTGTCCTGAACAGAGACGTCGAACTCCTGGAGTAATAATACCCATCTGAGCAGTCTAGGCTTCGAGTCTTTCTTGTTCATCAAGTATCGAACTGCTGCATGATCAGAAAAAACAATTACTTTAGATCCAAGAATATATGGCCGAAACTTATCAAGTGCGAAAACTATGGAAAGCAGCTCCTTCTCTGTTGTTGTGTAACCGATCTGCGCGGAATTGAGCGTCCGAGAGGCATAATAAATCACGTGGCTCTTCTTGTCTATCCTCTGGCCCAACACAGCGCCTACGGCATAATTGCTTGCGTCGCACATGATCTCGAAAGGGGTCCCCCACTGCGGTGGATGAATGATGGGTGCGTTGGTCAAGCACTTTTTCAGAACGTCAAAGGCAAGCTTGCATTGTTTGTCAAAACAGAATGGAACATCCTTTTTCAGCAAGCTTGTCATCGGAGTCACTATCTTCGAGAAGTCTTTAATGAACCTGCGGTAAAAACCTGCGTGACCAAGAAAAGAACGTACTTCCCGAAGATTTGTGGGGTAAGGTAAATCAGATATGACATCAATCTTAGCTTTATCAACCTCTATCCCCTTAGCAGACACAACATGACCCAATACTATGCCCTGACTGGCCATGAAATGACACTTTTCAAAATTTAAAACAAGATTAGTTTCGATGCATCTTTCCATGACTCTAGACAAGTTAAACAGGCAATCTTTAAATGAACTTCCATATACAGTAAAATCATCCATAAAGACTTCGATGCATTTTTCTACAAATTCAGAAAATATGCTCATCATGCATCGCTGAAAAGTCCCTGGAGCATTACAAAGCCCAAAGGGCATTCTCCTATATGCGTAAGTTCCGAATGGACAAGTAAAAGTAGTCTTTTCTTGGTCTTCCTGGGCTATGGGAATTTGATAAAACCCAGAAAAACCATCAAGAAAACAGAAGAATGGTTTCCCAGCTAAACGCTCCACCATTTGATCTATGAAGGGAATAGGAAAGTGGTCCTTCTTAGTCACGTCATTCAGTTTTCTAAAATCAATACACATTCTCCACCCATTTTGTACTCTCTTAGGTACTAACTCCCCCTTATCATTTCTAATAACAGTTATGCCCGTCTTTTTAGGTACAACATGAATAGGGCTAACCCATTGGCTATCAGAAATGGGAAAGATAATACCTGCATCCAGGAGTTTGTGTATCTCAGACAACACTACCTCTTTCATTGCAGGGTTCAGTCTCCGCTGAGGCTCTCGGGATGGCTTTGCTCCCTCATCCAGCCGAATCTTGTGCATGCACAGTACTGGACTCAACCCATGCAAGTCTGCCAATGTCCATCCCATGGCTCTTTTGTTCTTTTTCAAAACCTCGACCAATTCGCCTTCTTGCTCCGATGTGAGCTCCCTGGAGATAATTACCGGAAGTGTCTCCACCTCACCCAAGTACACGTACTTGAGATGACCCGGCAACTCCTTCAATTCCAACTTGGGAGCCTGCAAAAGAGATGGTAATATTTTAGTTGGCTTTTCACATGTCTCTAAAGCAAAAGTAGGTTGTTCAGACAAATCAGTCAATATGGGAACACTACTTTCAACTTCGCCAACAATTTCAGTAAAAACGAGTGGGTCATCCCCATCAACAACAGTCATGCATTCTTCTTGTTCTAAAGTATCTATCAGATCAATTTTACAGACAGAATGCACATCAGCACGTTGTTTCATGGCATCAAATACATTAAATTCGAACACATCCCCTTCATACTCAACAGACAAAGTTCCATCATGCACATTAATTTTCGTTTTAGCGGTTTTCATGAATGGTCTACCAAGTAAAACAGATGTGGTGGATGTGTTTTCTTCCAAATTTATCACATAAAAATCAGCAGGGAAGATTAAATCCTTAACCTTAACTAACACGTCCTCAATCAACCCTAGAGGATGAATAGAAGACCTATTAGCTAACTGGATAACTATACTAGTTTCCTGCATACCTTCTAAACCGAGGCTCTTGTAGACTGAGTATGGCATAACATTGATTGAAGCTCCTAAGTCTAGCATAGCGTGCTCGATTTCTCTATCCCCTATAGTACATGGCAAGAGGAACATACCTGGGTCCTGGCATTTGCTTGGAATACCTTGGGTTAGCAGGGCAGAAACATTCTTGCTTACCACGACTCTCTCAGCACTTTTAGTCTTCCTCTTCATAGTGCACATCTCCTTAAGGAATTTAGCGTACCTTGGGATTTGCTGAATTGCATCAAGTAGCGGTATATTGATCCCAACCTTCCTCAACGTCTCAAGTACATCCGCGTTGTCGGCCTCCTTAGATGGCCTTGCAAGCCTACTAGGAAAAGGAGCAACGGGAGTGTAAGACTTCATAGAAATAATAGGAGGAGGCATTACAACAGTTTCAGAGGGTGCTTGAGAACACTTATCTGGAGATATCTCTGAAGTAAATGGAGGACTCACGGGAGTGGTTTGAGATGGCACTTCTTTACCACTTCTGAGGTTTATTGCACTAACCCCTTCCGCTTTGGATTCAATTCTTCCCATTCTTTCCTTTACCTCTGAGAATTCATCTCTTAGAGACTTAATCTGCGATCTTGTCTCATCGCTAGCTTCCATGAGCGATTTGAACATGCTTTCAATGGCTTTACCTGAAATAGAAGAAACATCCTGAGATGATTTTTCTTTCATCGTATGAACTAAACCAAATACCTGAGACACTTGTTCTTTGAGCACTTCTATGTCGGAAGACATCTTAGAATGTTCGTTTCTTCCTCCGTACTGGCGACGGTTCTCAGATATGTTGGAGATCAACTGACGAGCTTCCGCAGGCGTTTTCTCCCAAAGGACTCCTCCACTTGCCGCATCAAGCATCTGGCGGTCATGCGTGAGCAACCCACCATAGAAGCATTCGATAAGCTCGACTTCCGCTATCAGGTGGTTCGGACATTTTTCACAGAGTTTAATGAACCTCTCCCAGTATTCGTAAAATGCCTCGTCCTTTCCTTGCTTAAATTGTCGTATATCTTTTTTCACAGCTCTGGCTTTTGAAGCTGGGAAATACCTTTCCAAGAATAGACTCTGCAACTTCTCCCAAGTAAAGATGGTCCCCGATGGCAAGTAATGCAGCCAATCTCGAGCTTCACCTTTTAGGGTGAATGGAAAAGCTCTCAGGTAGAGCTGATCTTTTGTTATGTCGCCAGGCTTCATCGCGGCGCTTACCATTTGAAATTCCTTGAGATGTTTGTAAGGATCTTCTTCTGCTTCACCACAAAAAGAGGGTAAAAGGTTAATCACACCAGATTTAAGCACAAACTCACCTGAAATTTCCGGGTAGGAAATACAAGAAGGTTGGTGGCCCATAGCAAATGATGTCCATTGTCTGAGCGTTTTTGGGACTCCAATCTCATCATCGATCTCCATTTCCTCAATAAAAATTTGGCACTTCTAGCACACTTAAACAAACAGATCAAAATTGCAAATAATAAAAGAATAAACAGAATTTTTAAAGTAAAAATTAAAAGTTTACAAATCAAATTTCAAATCAGGCCGAATTAAACTTAGTTCCCCGGCAACGGCGCCAATTTTGGTAGCGATATTATTGAACTATCGCCAATCATCGGGTTGTCGAGACCCGCCAAAATAAATTTATAAATGCCCGAAATCACTAAACTATTTGTAGAATAGTAGTAACGGGGTCGATCCACAGGGAATTAAGGTACTTTGACTTAATCTTAATTAAATTTGCAAACAATTACTATAGACCAAATAAGGGGGAATTGTTGGTTTTACGTGACTTAATTGGAACAAAGCAAATAGAAAAATTAACTAACGGAGTTTCCGACTCGGGATGATCGGGAGTAAATCTAGCAACTATCTTGGATCATAGATTGACGCGTATAATGGCTAAATAATTTTAATGAATGCACGGCTCGTCCAAAATTAATAAATAACCCGGACATGCTCCATGAATTTAATTAAACATAATTAATTATGCTAATCAAGCATACCGTTCGGACATTGGCGGCCAACGCTCTCCCAAGACCGAACGGTAGCAACAAGCTAACCGTGACGACTATCTAATTTGGACGCGAAATTAGTATGTCGATTTGGAATTCTAACTCGGGAACAATGAACATCAAGAGCGTAAGGACGCCAATACGCTCAAGGAGCCACAATTCCTTGTTACTTGGCGGAAACGAGAGGCACGACATCAAATCCTTTAACTAATGGACATGCTCAAAATCAAGGGTGCCTAGTCCTAAATCATTCAAACATGCTCATAGATTAAGCAAAGAAATAGAATTCAATTCAATAAAAATCCAACCAATTCAGAATTTCAATCCACAACCTCACCAAGAATTCATACTACATTTGTCCCTACAATCCCGAGCCAAAAACGGTAAATCTACTCACTCATGACTTGTGTGACGTGGGACGGCTTCAAATCGAGCTTCATAGCCCCTCCCATGGTGAAAAACAGCTGCTGGACGTCAAATCAGGCGCGGAGCTCGAGGTAGAAGATGATAATGGCGGCTAAAAACGGACAAAAATGTTAAGTAGTCCGTCGTAGCGTCGAGACGCTAGGGCAGCGTCTCGACGCTGCGCCCTAAATAATCCGCGCGCGCGCTCGGGGTGGCGTCGAGACGCTCGCACAGCGTCGAGACGCTTGTGCGGCGTCGAGCTAGCGTCGAGACGCTATCACTCGACGCTTGCTCTCGGGTTTTTCTTCAATTCAGCGCTTCAGACTTCGGAGCGTCGAGACGCTAAGGCAGCGTCTCGACGCTGGGCAGCGTCGAGCTAGCGTCGCGACGCTGCTGCTCGACGCTAGCTCTCGGGTTTTTGCATGGAATTTCGCCTTCAATTTCCCCAAAGCACCCATACTTCATCTCTTTGCATGGATCTTCCCGGGAAGCGTTCTTATGCCTTTAAATCGCGATATTAAGCTCCGAAACGCGCCGAAACGCTCTCGAGAGCGAAGCACCGAGAACACCTACAATCATTAAATAAAAGCAAGATTAAGCCAATAATAAACGTGAATTAGGGACATAAATATAGCTCCAAAATGGAGCTATCAGTAATCTCTCAGGCTCAGGATTGAACTCTAGATCACTACTTGAAGGCTCACTCATAAACTAACCCAATAGTACCTGCAAAAGAAATGAAACAGATCAGCTTCAATAGGCAATAAACTTGGTGTTTCAAACTTAACAACTTCGTTTTCACTTAAATAAATCCCCGGCAGCGGCGCCAAAAACTTGTTACGTGCTCAATGTGTTGAAATAATTAAGCAATAAGATAGAAAGAGCACTCAGAACATGCAAGCATACATGATCTTATAGCAAGTAGTAAGTATTTTTTCATTCGTTTTCCCACAGAGATTTATTATAAGCTAATCGTGAAGTGTAAAGTTAAGAAAGAGAGGGTGGATTTGATGGGGTAAAATTGGTTTTAAATTGTCTATTTCCTACTGAATGTGTAGAGGGTAGCAACATAAACAAGAACAAGTCAAAGCTAAACTCAAATGAAAAGAGACGAGATCAATAGATGAAGGCAAAGACAGCTAGACAGAATTGTAACTTAAACAGAATTGCGGAGACAGCAATTCTACCGCAATTTAAATAACAGCGAAAGTGTGTAAAGTGATGAATTAAGGGCTACTAACGACTATCCTATAGGCTTTTTCATACGATTCTCAAGCACTGGATCAACTCACTATGCATCAAACTATCTCATTCTCATGTATCTTCCGATTTCATGCATTAGATTCTTTAGTTTATTCATGTCCAAGTAAGGTCTTAAGCATCTTGTTAAGGCCGAAGGATATGGTTTGTACTAGGGAAACGCCTATTCCTAGGCCGTTTCCTGGCTACCTTGAAAGGCTAGCATGATAGTATGACTCTGAACTCTTACTCCTTCCAGAGGTTAGGAGTTCTTTGGACAAAATGGATGGCCAATCGAAATTGCCCGTGGGATGAAGCTTACATACAATCAATGCTTCGAGAGCTATCCTACATGCTTGGTTCACGTTTTTTAGCCTATAGTGTTGTCATTAGCATGCCCCTAAGTGTCTTAGTTACTCATGGATATAGGGAGAACAGAAATAAGGGATGAAAGAGACATGCCTAGAAGAGAACTAAACTAAAAACAGCAAGGTAAAACAGTAAGATGCGAAGACAAGAAATTGCTAGATGAAGAATTGTGCTTGGATTACTTAATTGGTTGAATGAACAAAAAGAGTAACTTAAAGTGCAACACAGAAAGACAGAACACAACGAAATGGACTGATCTAGTTACAAGAAAGGAAACAACAACAAACTGAAGCTGGAAAATGGAAATAAAGACAGAAAACAGTAAAAGATGCTTGAAAGCCTCGTTGCAACCGCCTCGGCTGAAGAGGGTGAAAGAATAGCTTTGCGTGGATGAATCCAATCGGGAGAGAAGATTAATCTTCTCTCCTTCCTATCAGATTGTCGATTCCAACAGCTGAGACTCTCACACCAACAGACGGCAAAGGAAAACACGAAGAAAGATGGAGCTGCGAGAAGACTTCTACGCTTTCGGATGATGTTTGAACCCTCGACTTTGACCCCCTTTTATAGCAATCTGCAGGTGCGTTTGGGCCAAGGAGAACCATCAATCTTCAACGTCGTACTTCAGAATGGATGGAGGAGAAAGAACGAATCCCTGAAATAACGGAAATTAACAGAAAAAGATCAGTCAACTTACGGTTTTCACTTGAAACATTGCGGTTTCAGCAATGTTTCCGCTATGCTATCGCAATGCTTGTTTTTTCATTCTTTTCCTTCGGTTTTCAACCCTTTTCTTTCCTATTGTACATAAGTCCTAATTTAGCTACCTTCTTCTAATTCTCATATTTAAGCATAGGTTTAGGCTAAATGCTATCAAAAACACCTAAGAGTGAACATCTTTCTAAGATAACTAAGTCCTAAAAAGGTCACTTTTGGAGACGTAACAGCAGGTAATTTTGAATTTAAAGCTGGTCTGATTGACTTATTACCTTCTTTTTATGGTAATACAGATGAGAATCCAGTCAGACACCTCAAGGCATTCAAGATGGTGTGTTCGTCATTCAGGACCGACGACATCACCGAAGATCAACTCCACCTCAGAGCTTTTCCTTTCTCCTTAAAGGGGGAAGCGAAAGAGTGGATGTATTACCTACCGACCGGATCCATCACTTCTTGGGTTGAGCTGCAGGGAGCGTTTTATGCGAAATACTTTCCACCTCCCAAAGTCGTCGCCCTTAGAAGAATGATTAATAGAATTAAGCAAGGAGAAAAAGAGACCGTTCTTTAGTGTTGGGAGAGATTTGGTCGGTTGTGTGAGGATTGTCCCAACCATCAAGTGTCTGACCAACGCCTAATTCAGAATTTCTACGAGGGTCTCTTACCGCCAAACCGACAGTTAGTTGATGTCGCCAGTGGCGGTTCGCTCATGGACAAGACACCCGCTGAAGCTAGAGTTTTAATTTCCAACTTGGCTAGAAGCTTGGAGCGGAGTGGAGACGGAAGCGAGGAGCAAGCTCGCTTGAGAAAGGACGTGGACGAGCTTAAGGCTCAGCTTTTTGAGGTAAGTAAAGCTGTTCTCGCTTTACAGGATGATTTTCTTAAATCCCAATCTTCTGTTTCAGGTAGATCCGCTGAGGACATGCTTAAAGCTGTAATTGCGATAGTTTCCAAATCACAGCAAGATACCTTGGACAAGCTCGATAACGTTGGAACTCAGATTCAAGATTTGGTTAAGGAAATGTCCCTTGCGACCGAGAAGATAAATAGGATGGAAAAGCAGAAAGCTGAGAACGCTAGTGCCATCGCCCTGAGAAGTGGGAAGCATCTTCCCACGAGTACCCCGCCGGTGGAAGTCGATTATGGCCGCATCGAGCCACAGACAGAAAATCCCGAACCACGGTGGCATGGGGTAAATTTCGATCCTACGTGCACTAGAGTTTATGTACCTAAGGCTCCTTTTCCTAGCAGGTTAGCGAGACCGCCTAAGGAAGACTACGAGAAGGAGTTCCTAGACACATTCAAAAAGGTAGAGATCAACATCCCTCTGTTGGACGCCCTGAAGGAAATTCCGAGGTACGCCAAGTTCCTCAGAAAAATTTGCACCAACCAGAGGAAGACAAAGGAGAGTGAACGCGTCGTGGTAAGTGAGAACGTCTCTGCTGTGATCACAAAAAGCTTACCGGTTAAATGCGGCGATCCAGGTATGTTCTCTCTCCCTTGTAAGATTGGAGGCATGCATATTAGAAGAGCAATGCTTGATCTAGGAGCCTCCATTAGCGTTATGCCGTATTCCATTTATCAGAAACTGAAACTGAAAGGAATGAACAAAACAGGAACAATTATTCAACTTGCTGATAAAACTTTTGTGCATCCTTTAGGAATTATTGAAGATGTGTTAGTGCAAGTTAATGAATTAATTTTTCCTGTTGACTTTTATGTTCTGAAAATGGATGAAAATTATTCCTCTTCGCATGCTTCGATCTTATTAGGTAGGCCCTTTATGAAAACTGCTAAAACTAAAATAAATGTGGATAAGGGCATTTTATCTGTTGAGTATGGCGGAGAGGTTGTTGAGATGCACTTGCCCGATGTAGAAGAGCATGTTGATGATGTCTTCTCTCTTTGTCAAGTAGACACTTTTGAATCTGTAGCTCATAATGAATGCATGACTGTTGAGGATGGGGATGACCCATTATTTTTAACTGAACTTTTTGATGATCATGAGTTGCATGAGCCTTCCTTGACTGAATTTTGTGATTCATCTGTTTCTACTTTGACAACTGTTGAGAACCCTGCTAATCTACTTCCTTCCACTTTACCTTGCACTATTGGAAATGAAATGACTAATCAAGCCATGCTAGATTTAGAACCACCGGTTAATGTTGAGTCGCATGTTGTTTTTGATGAGCTTAAAATGAATGACTTGCATGAATCTGGTTCTACTTTGCAATTGGTTGATAATTCTTATGTGCACCCCTTGGAAAAGGTGGAAGATGTTTTGGGCAAAGTTAATGACCCGTTCTTTCCTGCTGATCCTTATGCTTTAGGAATGCATGAAAATTTCTCTCACGTTTTTGCATCAATTTTATGGGATCAACCTTTTATAAAGCCTGCAAAATTTAAAATTGATGTTGTATGTGCGCAGAAGGCACGAGAGAAAGAATTGTTCATGGATTTTCGCAGGAAAGAGGTGATTAGGAAGATGGATGGGGCATCTTCCAAGTTTGACTATGGATGAGTTGACGAGAGAATACAGTCGAGCAATCGAATTTAAAAATTTGCGCTTCTCGGAGGCACCCGAGTTTGAACTGTAATTTTGTTCTTTATCGCTTTGCTTTTGTTTATATTTGCTTTTGAGTTGTTGTTTGTTTTCTTGTTTTCCTAGGAGAAAAGGTGGAACGGTCGACGATTCGAGAGCCCATTGGAGGACGTTGGTGCACATCTCCACCCGTCGGCTCCATAAAATTCAGGGGAAGTTTTCTGTTCCCTTAGAATTTTATTGTTTTTATAGTTGAATGCATTGGGGACAATGCATATCTTAAGGTGGGGGGTGGAGTTTGTTGATAGATAGAGATGAGACTTCTTAGTAGTTGTCGAGCATATGTGTACTCTGGCTGTTAGATTAGAATCTGAATGCATGTGTCCGATGAGGACGGTCTGTGATTTGCTTGTGAACACTCCGTATTTGCATGATTCGAAAATTTGACGATGTATGCACATTTTGAGCCTATTTTAAAACTTTTTCTGTTATTTCCCTACATTCACTGAGCACATAGCACTCTTATCCTCAGTTCTGTAGGTCTAGAACGGTCTTATTTTGTCTGAAACCTTGTTGTCACCCCGAAAGGTACCATTAGGGAGGCTTGATGTGTAGAAGTAGCAATGACTCATTTGTGTATAGCGAAGCTATTGCCTAAAAAAAAAAAAAAGTGTTTGCATGAAAAATAAAAACTCTAGAGTTGCTCCTCCTTCTTGTGTTGCCCGTGTAACCAGGGGCGATCGTGTAACCCACGGTTGTCACTGCATGAAAGGGGAACTAATGGAAGTGAGCAATGGTCCTTAAAAACGTGAAGCTAAAATTTGGTTTGACGTGTTAGGCTCTCTTGGAGAAAAATAAAAAAAAAAAGTGGTTCAAAAAGAAAAAAAAAATGGGTACAAAGTACTCACAGAAAAGAATAAAATTTAGGCCTTATGTTTTGTTGCTCTTTCTATCGCTAAAAGCCGTTAGACTGTTCTTATCGCCATAAGTAGGGGGAAAACGAGTTATAGGACTGTATAAGGTTGTTCCGGGCTTGCATGAGCTAGGGTGAGAGATGCTAAACACACACACACACGTAAGGGAATAGGAGTACCTTGTTTCACAAGCATTGAGATTAGAGTCCAAGCATGCATTTGATTCTTTGGAGATTATTTAGAGTATACCTTGCTCGGGGACTAGCAATATTTAGGTCGGGGGTATTTTGATAGCTCCAAAATAGGGCTATCTTAATGTCCCTAATTCTAGCTAAAACCATGACATATATTGATTAAAATGCTTCCTTGTAGGTGATTTCATGGTGAAGAGCTCGGGAAGTCCATTGATGATTTCCGGGGCTAAAAAGGTCATTTAAGACGTTTCGGGAAGTGTTCGGGTCAAAACGATAGGCCAAACGGAGATCGGGAGCCAAAACGACCCAAAAGTGGGCTAAGAGCCGAGAGGGCAGCGCCCAAGCGCCGGCGCCCAGCGCCCAGGCGCCCAACGAACGCAGCACGCGCGCGCGCCCACGCGCGCCGCCTCGCCCATGTCCGCGCGCGCCCGCGCGCCCGTCATTGAAAATCTGCGTGCGCCCCAGCGTCTAGACGCTAGCTCGACGCTGCCCCGACGATTCCCGAAGATAGACGAGCATCAGCGTCGAGCGCGCGTCTCAACGCTCACTCAATGCCGACAGCGTCGAGACGCTGGCCTAGCGTCTCGACGCCCCGAAGTCTGAAGCGCGCATCCGAAGTTCCACCCGAGAGCAAGCGTCTCGACGCTCGCTCGACGCCGCGCGCGCAGCAGCCAACTTAGGGCACAGCGTCGAGACGCTGGCCTAGCGTCTCGACGCTCCGAGCTTTAAAAGCGTGAAATTGCGGATTTGCAGCGAACTTTTTATCCTTCTTCTTCCTCCAAGCTTCTCCTCTCGGGTCCAAGGCGTTTTTCCACCATTTTTGTACTTCTTCTCCTTCTTTGTGCATGATTCCAAGCTCTTCCATGGAGGATTGGATTAATTCATCCTCCATGGAAGGCTAAACCAAGGTAAGTGCTTAATTTTGAGCTTTGGTTTGTAAGTTTTTGATGTTTGGGGAGATTTTTCCCTTTTGTAAATGTTGAGAAATTAGCTTGTTTATGCATCTCTTGCTTGTTCTTCATCCATATCTAGCATGTGTAGCTAAATTAGATTGACGCTCTAATTCTTATGCATGATAGAGGGCTAAAGGTTGGGACGTATAATTGCCTATACCGCTAGGTAGCACGGGTCTAAGCATGGCTAATTAGTTCGGCCCAAAGTGACATTGGTAAACTGAATTAATTAACGTTTTCATGTTAGGCTTAAGGCAAGAGAGAAACCGGTTTAGTCTTAGGATTAAGCCGTCGCAATGTTCCCGTCACTGGCACGTAATCGATTTAGGGGTCGCTACCTTAGATAGATTATTGGCCAAGTTTAATTAGAATTGCACGAGTCTAATTAAATCCTTGGGTCATTTGAGTTAGAAATAATTAAATGAATTGTGTGCATGAACATGGCTAACGCGTAAATTGTATCGATGATCCGAACATCCATAACGAGCAATTCCATTTCTCGAAGTTAAGCACAACCGTTTAATTTTTGCACGTTGTTAATTTTCCGTTAGCATCGTAGGAGCTCCCTTCCCCCCAAACCAAATTACTATTCTTTTCAATTGTGCATACTTTTTATTTCTAGCAAATTAGACTTAGTTAGATTAAATTTCTTATTTCCCTGTGGATCGACCCCGTTACCACTAAGCTTCAAATAGCTCGGTGTACATCGGGTTTATAAATTGTATTTTGGCAAGCCTCGACAGCTTGAATTTGGAGTACCCCAAAAGTACCTATACCAGGAGGCACTCCTTGCCTTGGCAGATGCCGAAGCCGCGCGAACCGAACGACTTCCCAAGCTTCCTGTCCGCAAGAAGAAGTGGAAGGTGGTGACGGAGATCCCTGCTGGGCCATCTGAACCAGTCGGCACGCCCAAGAAACGCAAATGGACGATGGAGATTTGCGACGCAGCGATCAAGAAGAAGACTCCCACTGTGGAGAGTCAAGAAAGTGGCCGTCCGTCCTACGAGACGGCCAGACAAAGCTCTTCTCCATCCCCACCAGCGAGAAGCCCCGAGCCTTCCCCATCTCCACTAAGCTCTGACCAATCTCCACCGCCGCAGAGCCCTAAGGCATCACCATCATCGCGAACGCCTGAGCCTGAAATTCCAAGCAAAGAACATCAAGAATCGGCACCAGGCGAAGACACAGTTGGAGAGCATGAAGTTTTCTCTCCTTTGAGGGAAGTCTGCCCCGATAGCCCAGCAAAGGGGGAAGATTCAATGGATGAAACGTTGGGGGACTGGTGGGCGGATTTTTGTATATCCACTTAATCTCAAGCTGTTGAGGCTTGCCAAAATACGATTTATAAAGCCTATGACCAAGGCTTTGCAGCCAGTGGTAACAGGGTCGATCCAAGGAGTAGGAAGATTGAATTTACTAGTGAAATTGGGATTTAATTGATTAATTGGTAACGGGGGGTTTTAATCATGCAAGAGAAATAATGATGTAAGCTAACGGAAGAAAGAAATAATAAGAAGAGAACGTGTGCACGGTTTGGGGAGTCTCGGGATCAATTGTTAGACAAATTCAGCTTATCATTTAATTCTAATAACATGGAATTCAATTTACTGAACACGCGGACGACTACCAGAGAAGCCCCAAAGTAGCCGACTCCATGGATTTTAATTAGA
Organism: Herpetospermum pedunculosum; assembly: GCA_028017165.1. Lineage (NCBI taxonomy): Eukaryota > Viridiplantae > Streptophyta > Magnoliopsida > Cucurbitales > Cucurbitaceae > Herpetospermum > Herpetospermum pedunculosum. The sequence goes on from CM051531.1 coordinate 37,084,819, forward strand.
CCACACAGTTCTAATTACACTTTATCTAATCCTACATCAAGGTGATCAGCCCCAAGGTAAATTTAGACAGTCACTAGCTAACCGCGACGAACATTCGAGCGTGAATTCTAATTGCTAGTAGATTGCCCGCAAACGCTGTATGCAATCAACAATTATCCTACCCGACCCGATACTTCGATTTAATTCTATCTACCTGTGTTACTTAGTCGAGCAGTGAGAGGCACGGCATCGCTACTCTTTAACATACACAACATGCGAAACTACTCAAGTGTCAATCGGCGTATTTTAACATGCGCGTTGGGTTAAGCAAAGTAGATAAATGCAAAGTAAACAGAACCAATATGCATATCAAAACTCAGATTATCAAAGCTAAATCGTCTAACAAAATCCCCCTAAACAAATCCCAAACCGTCACCCTTACCTTAGTCGCTCATGGTGCGGTTCGTCAATCCCGCTCCAACAACGGCCATGGAAGGATTCATCTACTTATTACAATGGAAAGTGGAGCTCACTAGCATGCCAACAATGGCGGAGCTCCACGGAAAATAGAGAGAAAATGGGGAAGAAGAAGACTAAAATCGTCCAAAACCGTAGAGAGATGAAGGAGAAGATACTAAAAAATGTGCAGGAAAATCGTCTTTTAGTTGCTGCCATCGTCGTAGCGTCGAGACGCTAGGCCAGCGTCTCGACGCTGTGCCCTAAGTTTTCCGCGCGCGCGCTCGCGATGGCGTCGCGACGCAAGGCCAGCGTCGCGACGCTGCCCCGATAAAATTCCTGCGCGCGCCTCCTCCGGAGCGTCTCGACGCCAAGCAGGGTCTCGACGCCAGGGCAGCGTCGAGCTAGCGTCTCGACGCTATCACTCGACGCTTGCTCTCGGGTTTTTCCAGCGTCGAGCCAGCGTCTCGACACTATAGCTCGACGCAGGCTCTCGGGTTTGGGGCTGAAGCTTTGCCTCTCCAAGGCTGTTTTGGCTCGTTTCTTCACGGAACAAGTTTCCCTCTTCCCGATGCATTCCCGGGGCGCTAAAACTCTACTTTAAGCTCTCGAACATGCCCAACGGACGCACGAGCTCTTTGCCGCTTTTCTCCTACAAAAGAGATATATTTAATCAATTGAAAGCGGACTTTAGCTATAATTAGGAAGCATTTAATAGCTCCAAAATGGAGTTATCAAACACCCCCAACTTAAACATTGCTAGTCCTCGAGCAAGCACTACAAAGACATTGACTCTAAGGACGCGTTTACATATATTCTAACTCAAGCCTCCATGCATATTGAAATTTAAACACGAGTATAATCATGGAAGCATTTGTTCATGTGTTAACTAGGACATATCAAAAATTAACTCTTGCCCCCTAACGTGTGTGTGTGCTAGACAACCACTCCTAAACTCACGTAAACCCGGAAAACCTACATGCAACGCACATCCCATTTTCCCCCTACTTCTAGCGTTTAAGAACAGCTACACTTGACTTACACGAGAGAGAGAAGCAAATTAAGAGACCTAATTATTTTCTCATTCTTTTTCTTTCTTTTCAAAAGTACTTTGTACTCTTTTATTTGGGTTCTTTGAACCAACTTTTTGTTTCTTTTTCTTTCCTACTCGAGCTACCTAACACGTCAAACTTTGGCCAAAGCTTCACGTTTTTAAGGACTGACGCTCACTTCTTTTAAGCGCTAATAAGAAGGAGGAGCGCCTCGAGAGGAATTTTCCTACCAAACATGCTTTTCTATTTTTTTTAGATTAGGCTAAGCACATGCTTTCTCAATTAACTAACCACTAACTCTCATGCAACAAGCTACCTAAGGGTGCCTTTCGGGGTGACAACGAGAATTAGCTAAACATGCGATAAACAAAGCTTACGGAATCTAGGGAGAGGTTGCTAAGTGCGCGATAAGTGCAAGGGAGCAACAGAAAAAATTTTAAAATTTTTGACATGAACCTAATAAACACAAAACTCATGCAAAAACTCGATTATGAACATGCTCAGATTTCCAACATGCATTTCCTAGGCTATCATAGTCAGAAAACAATAAACAGAGTCCCAAGCACTTCAATATCTTTATAGCACTGCTCAACAAACTACACATGCACATCCATCGGACTACTCCACCCCCAACTTCAAAATTTGGCATTGTCCTCAATGCCAACCAGTCAGATACAACGAAGTAAAAGGGAAGAAGAAATACACTTCCCTGACTCTTGGTGAAGCTGGCGAGGGCGAGGAAGCGGCGCACGAACGCATCAGAGCCCAAAATTGTCTTCTCTTCCTCGATTCCTAAAAAAACAGCAAGCTAATTAATACTAAATCAATCTAAAAAGCAATAAAACTAAACTAAAGCATAAAAACAGTCCATCGCTCGGGTGCCTCCGAGAAGCGCAGAATTTTTAAAGTCGGTTGCTCGACTGTATTCTCTCAACAGACTCATCCATAGTCTGTAGGTGCGGGGGACGATCCAGACTTGTCCTTGGCCACACCTTTCCTGCCATCCACCTGAAAAATGTTTTGCACTCTTCGTGCCTCGGGCACGTGAATATAAGAAGTGTTAGTGCAAAAATCAGCATCATTATCACACAAATTTAAATCAGAAATTTTAACTGAGACATGGGAACCATCCCTCAAGCGCGAGGGTAGACTCCCATTCTCATCATGCTCAACAACAGACACATTTCCAACAGTCACAGATGACTTCGATGCATTTATAATAAATTCATTCACCATTCCATCAAATTCTACAGATAAGGCACCCCTATCAACATCTATCTTGACCTTAGCGGTCTTCATAAATGGGCGGCCTAACAAAATAGAAGAGGAAACATGCGAAGAATTCTCATTCATATTCAGCACATAAAAATCGCATGGAAACAGTAAGTCCTTAACTTTGACTAAAATATCCTCAACCTTCCCTAAAGGATGCACATAAGATCGATCGGCTAGTTGGACAACTATATTGGACTCGATTAAAGTACACAATTCAAGTTCTTTAAAAACATCATAAGACATGACATTAATCGAGGCACCGAGATCTAACATGGCTTTTTCAATGAATTTAGTACCGATAGTGCATGGGATAGAAAACATACCAGGATCGATGCACTTCGGTGGAAGATTACCTTGGAAGATTGCGGAGACGGTTTCTTTCTTCGTCTCGTCACTTTTTCTCGACATTCTCTTACTCGTACACCACTTCTTGAGAAACTTGGCGTATTTTGGCACTTGGCTTACGGCCTCAAGAAGTGGGATGTTGACCACCACCTTTTGGAAGGTTCGAAGGACCTCCGCATCCTCGGTCTCCAAAGTAGGCTTCACAAGCCGACTCGGGAATGGTGCTATGGTAACATCCTCAGGTACACTGACCTTCTCATCTTTTCTCACATTCTGAATCTCAGGAGCAGTCGGGGCGGACTTGTTCAGGCTGTCCGTGGCTTCCTTCGCAGCTCTGGTGGAAAGTGATTTCCCACTGCGCAGCTGAATGGCACTCACGTTTTCACATGAGTTTACTGTAGTTTGGGAAGGAAGCTTCCCCGAGCTCTTGCTCTCAATCTTACTAATAGACACCGCCATCTGTGTCAGCTGCTTGTTCAAATTCTGCAGCTCTGCCTTGTGAGAATTAAGCTCCTCTCGAGCCTCTTTCTGAAACTGGCTGGTGCTAGTCACGATGGTCCTTACCATCTCTTCAAGTGAGCTGGAGGAGCTCGAGGCTTGAGCCTGGGTGGAAGAATTAGGCCTATCCTGGGACTGGCCTTGGAAGCGAGTTTGTCCTTCCCTATTCCCATAGCTGAAATTAGGATGGTCGCGCCAACTGGGGTTGTAAGTGTTTGCATATGGGTCGTACTTCCTTGGGTTGGAAGCATACCCCCCGATCGCGTTGACCTCCGCATCCTCACGGTGTCCTCCAACTATTTTCTTTAACATATTGCCTATTTCGGCCACCTGGGCCCTCATTTCAGTCATCTCGTGGCTCTGAGCCACGCTGTGCACTTGGCCTTGTCCCCGAATACCGAATTGCTGCGAGTTGGTGGCCATATTTGCAATCAACTGCTTGGCCTCAACTAGGGTCTTGTCAATCAGTGCCCCTCCACTCGCTGCATCGATCATCTGCCGGTCATGGGGCGTCATCCCCTCATAAAAATACTGTATCAATAACTGATCGGCAATCTGATGATGTGGGAAGCTCGCGCACAGGCGCCCGAAGCGTTCCCAGTATTCGTGCAGGGACTCACCTACATCCTGGGTGATCCCATATATCCTCTTCCGCAGAGTGGTGGCTAAGGATGCGGGAAAGTATTTCTCCAAGAATACCCGCTTCATATCCTGCCACGTGGTGATGGATCCGGAGGGCAGGTAATACAGCCAATCCTTGGCTTTGTCCTTGAGCGTAAAGGGGAATGCCCTCATATTCAGTTGCTCCTCCGTGACTCCTGCGGGCTTCATCCTCGCGCAGACGCAATGGAATTCCATCAGGTGTTTGTTCGCGTCCTCACCTGCATTGCCATGAAAGGAAGGTAACTGGTGAATTAAACCGGATTTTAATTCGAAGTTACCTGCTACCACGGGGTAGTTAATGCACAAAGGTTGCAGGTTCAGGTCTGGCGCTGCCAGTTGCTTAAGCGTCCGTGGCGCGTCACCTTGCGCCATCTCGTCAACCAAGAAGGGATTGCCTTCTTCTCTTTCCAACGTTCCTTGCCCCTCTCGGGCTTCTCTACGTAACCGCCGCTCCTCTCTGTCAATCTCAGGGATAAACTGCAAACTACTACCCTCAGAGGAACGGGTCATACACAAACAAAAATCCAAACATACAAATTACAAACAAGAAAAAAATTTCAGTCAACCATCAATAAATCAAATTCAAACTTCAATCATAAATTCAATCAATTGCCTACTCCCCGGCAGCGGCGCCAATTTTGGTGGGCGGATTTTTGTATATCCACTTAATCTCAAGCTGTCGAGGCTTGCCAAAATACGATTTATAAAGCCTATGACCAAGGCTTTGCAGCCAGTGGTAACAGGGTCTATCCAAGGAGTAGGAAGATTGAATTTACTAGTGAAATTGGGATTTAATTGATTAATTGGTAACGGGGGGTTTTAATCATGCAAGAGAAATAATGATGTAAGCTAACGGAAGAAAGAAATAATAAGAAGAGAACGTGTGCACGGTTTGGGGAGTCTCGGGATCAATTGTTAGACAAATTCAGCTTATCATTTAATTCTAATAACATGGAATTCAATTTACTGAACACGCGGACGACTACCAGAGAAGCCCCAAAGTAGCCGACTCCATGGATTTTAATTAGACCACACAGTTCTAATTACACTTTATCTAATCCTACATCAAGGTGATCAGCCCCAAGGTAAATTTAGACAGTCACTAGCTAACCGCGACGAACATTCGAGCGTGAATTCTAATTGCTAGTAGATTGCCCGCAAACGCTGTATGCAATCAACAATTATCCTACCCGACCCGATACTTCGATTTAATTCTATCTACCTGTGTTACTTAGTCGAGCAGTGAGAGGCACGGCATCGCTACTCTTTAACATACACAACATGCGAAACTACTCGAGTGTCAATCGGCGTATTTTAACATGCGCGTTGGGTTAAGCAAAGTAGATAAATGCAAAGTAAACAGAACCAATATGCATATCAAAACTCAGATTATCAAAGCTAAATCGTCTAACAAAATCCCCCTAAACAAATCCCAAACCGTCACCCTTACCTTAGCCGCTCATGGCGCGGTTCGTCAATCCCGCTCCAACAACGGCCATGGAAGGATTCATCTACTTATTACAATGGAAAGTGGAGCTCACTAGCATGCCAACAATGGCGGAGCTCCACGGAAAATAGAGAGAAAATGGGGAAGAAGAAGACTAAAATCGTCCAAAACCGTAGAGAGATGAAGGAGAAGATACTAAAAAATGTGCAGGAAAATCGTCTTTTAGCTGCTGCCATCGTCGTAGCGTCGAGACGCTAGGCCAGCGTCTCGACGCTGTGCCCTAAGTTTTCCGCACGCGCGCTCGCGATGGTGTCGCGACGCAAGGCCAGCGTCGCGACGCTGCCCCGATAAAATTCCTGTGCGCGCCTCCTCCGGAGCGTCTCGACGCCAAGCAGGGTCTCGACGCCAGGGCAGCGTCGAGCTAGCGTCTCGACGCTATCACTCGACGCTTGCTCTCGGGTTTTTCCAGCGTCGAGCCAGCGTCTCGACGCTATAGCTCGACGCAGGCTCTCGGGTTTGGGGCTGAAGCTTTGCCTCTCCAAGGCTGTTTTGGCCCGTTTCTTCACGAAACAAGTTCCCCTCTTCCCGATGCATTCCCGGGGCGCTAAAACTCTACTTTAAGCTCTCGAACATGCCCAACGGACGTACGAGCTCTTTGCCGCTTTTCTCCTACAAAAGAGATATATTTAATCAATTGAAAGCGGACTTTAGCTATAATTAGGAAGCATTTAATAGCTCCAAAATGGAGTTATGAGGGACTGCCTCCAACAGATCACCACCAGGGCACGATTGAGAAAGAAGGTGCCTAAGGCTGTCAAGGCCAAACGGCCAAAGGCTTCAAAGAAATCCAAAAAGAAGAAGGTTAGTAGTGAGCCTTCTCTGAAGAAGCTAAAGATCGAGGCTGCTGAATCAGCCAAAGCAAAAGATAAGGGGAAAGCCAAGCTGTACCCCGAAGATGAGCCTCAAGCTGTGAGGTATGTTTCCTCTGATGCAGAATCAAGAGGCACTGAATTGAGGAAACGGGACCTACTCCATGAGAAGGGGTTCCTTGATGCTCTAGCAGACCTGCCGCAATTCTTGAAGCCTATGGCCTCAAAGGGCAGAAGAGCTGTGCAGACCGCCCATCCCAATCACGGCTGGGAAGAGCTGTGCAGACCGCCCATCCCCGCCTACTCCAGCATGGTGTACGACTTCTACGCGAACCTGATGCACCCTGAGGATGGCCTGTCTGTGGTAAGAGGAATTGAGGTGGATTTCTCAGCCAAGGCGATCAATGAAGCCTATGGCCTCAAAGGGCAGAAGCACACTGACTATGCAAGGATCATTGATGCGCCAACTGAGGCTGTCTTGGAGGAAGCATTACGGATCATCGGCCAACCTGAGGCAGCGTGGACAATTTCGCGCAATGGGAAGCACACTCTGATGAGTGCGACCCTTACGGCGAAGGCAGCTGTATGGTTTTCCTTCGTGCGAAGACGGCTGTCCCCAGTGACCCACGAGACCACCATCAACCAAGGAAGATCGCTGCTGGTATATGCGTTCATGAGGGGCCTCACAATCAACGTTGGTGAGGTCATTACAGCCTCAATCGCAGACTGTGCCAAAAAAGGTAAGGGCCCACTTTTCTTCCCCAACACAATCACTAAGCTTTGCTTACGTGCAGGTGTACCAATCGAGCGGATGGAGAGGCAGCTGGCCTTCACGGGCCATCTGGAGCTGCCTACAGGCCTGCGAATGCGAAGGAAAGGGAACATGGAATTTGAGCTAGACGGCCTGGCTGCTGCTCAATCTCTATCTATGGCCTGTCTGATGGACCTGCAGAAGAAGCTGGCGCAATGGGCTGAGTATGCTCAAGCAAGGGATAAGGATGTTGCTGACCAGTTGGGCTGCATCTTTCCTGAGTTCCCCACTGACCTGCTGACACCATGGGCACCTCCACGAGCACGGAGGGATGATGATGAGGACGTCTGAGTGCTAGTCTGAAGAGCACTCAAGGGAGTATTTCTGTTCCCTACAAAAAATGAAAAAAAAAAAAAAAAAACTCTGATTTTCGTTAAACTGTGTGAATGCTGTACTTTTGAACCAATGTTTGATCTGTTTTTAGTTCTTTCTTTTGATTGTTTAGGGTAGTTTAGTATAGTTAGATGGTATCTGAATAAGTAGGTTGTTTTAGTTTTCCTTTTTGTATAGCTGAGATGACTGGAAATAGCATGCAAAAGGGGCTGCTTACTGATATATCTGCCCTGTATATTCATTGCGAAATTATTGCGGAATCCGTGGTTTGTAACACTCGTGGTTTGTGTTTTATGTCCTAACACTCGTGGTTTGTAAAACGTTGTAAATGTAATATGTCTATTATTGCAATAAAGAGTTATTGAGGTTTATTCAGTAAATTGTGTTTATTGAATATAGTGAAACGTGTTTGTATTAACCTATACCAATAACAACACCCATGGCGAAGGATGAGTACTTGAGCTTCATGTATGACATGAATGTGGATTAGGCTCAAGTAGACAGTCAAAATGGTCTATAGTATAAGGATAAGGCTGGGTACCTTATCCTGGTAACACTATTGGATGCGGCTCGCTTTGTATTGTACAAAACGATGTGATCCAAATCGTTTCACATAGAGATGTGCGAGCGAGGGCGTCCTGTGCAATGAGTTTGCATAAGACCTGAACCGCGAAATCAAATCGTTTTCTCTTTATAACGCCGTTTACTGTTGAGACCGATTTTTTCACATTTGATGACCTAAGGTAACTCGTTCTTAATCCTGAGCTTGCTATGAACTCCTGCTTATTCGAGAGTATCCTTAGACTTGTATGGGTGAGAGTGGCATAATGCCCGCTCAATAAGCCTACCAACTTGGGGATAAACTCAAATAGGTAGCTGGGGACATAGTATGGCAAAATGGAATTCACTCCTACCCTCCTTAGGGTCTAGTAGAGAGGTGTTCCCTTAATAGCTGACTCCGGGGCTTGAATATTGAGGCCTCATCCTCTTCTGTGTGAAGAGGATTCGGATCTGATGATTGGATCACAGATCAAATATTCATTAGAGGCGTCAGTGGTACTTAAGGTATAAGATGTTTCACAGGGGTTAAACGGTTTAAAAGACCTTGCTGTGATGACGGACACCTGTGAAGGATCGACTTACCCATGATGGTTATATCAAAAGGACACAATATATCTACAGTGAGGAGAGTGCAGCCCTTGGACTTTAGTGGAGTGTCCGGGGGTTAACGAATGTTGATCGATTCGGGTTAAAAGAGTTTTAACCGAATGATCTCGTATCGTTGGAGCTCATGATCTGTAGGTCCTTTAGGTTCTCCTGGCTAGCTCGGATAAAGCGGTATAGCAGGGCTATAGGGTAGAACTCGGAGAAATCCGAATTCGGGTCTGTTGTTCGAGGTTTGTGTATTTAAATATGATTTAAATATTTAATCGGAAGAAGTCATATTTAAATATGATTTAAATATCGACCGGTGGAAAATATGAATTTTGATTCATATATTGGAATAGTCGGTTTTCGGAAACCGGACTTAGTGGATAGTTTATTATAATATTAATATTTGATATTAATATTAATAATAATTGTTATAATTAAAATTGTTTTAATTATAATTAATAATTAATAATATTAATAATTATTTATAATTATTATTATTATTATTAAGAATCCACTATGGAGCCATGCATTGTGCATGGGCTCCATGTGGATTCCTTTATCCATTACCATTCTCCATTATTGGAGTTTTGGAAAAGATTTCCAAGTCAATTGAAGAATTGACTTCACTCTCTCAAGCTCTCTCTCTCTTGGTGTTTTCTCCCAACCGAATATCCATCTTCAAGTGTTGAAGAAGAAGTTCTTGGTTGTTGCTTGAGATTGATGAAATCTTGAAGCTTTGGACTTTTGAAGATTAGAGGTTAGTTCTTTGGAAGAACTCAAAGTAAGTGTAAAGTTGTTTATACTTATTTCTCTAATTTTGAATTTCAATTGTTGAAATTCATGAGTTTGTTGTTTGAGTTCATCATGTTCTTGATGAATTGTTCATCAAGTTCTTGGTAAACTCATAACAAAACTCATCCAAGCTTCATCACTTTCTTCCTCCCTCTCAACAAACCCCCTTAGCTCAAGGAGTCCCACTACTCCGCTATTAAGCCCGAGAATAGTTGGGACTACTCTAAGGGTGGTCCTCGTTGGTGCCCGTGCTGAGTTCGTGACCGGAGGAGACGTAGAGATCGAGGGGGCAGTAGAGGTGCTGAGGTAGACGAGAAGACAAACGTCAAAATAAGGTATTTTTGTCAATTTATACCGGTGTATATATGATATATACCGGTACTTTTTTCAAGTGTTCTCTTCGCTGGAAAATATACCGGTGGTATATATAATTTACCGGTGGTATATATACCGGTGGAAAATATACCGGTGGTATATATAGTATTTACCGGTGATATATACCGGTGGTATATATACCGGTGGGATATATACCGGTGGTATATATGGTATATATACCGGTGGGATATATACCGGTGGTATATATGGTATATACCGGTGGTATATATGGTATATACCGGTGATATATACCGGTGGTATATATATTTTTTACCCGTGATATATATATACCGGTGGTATATACCGGTCGGTATTTCCTTGGTATAATATATACCAGTGTATATTTGATATATACCGGTGATATTTTTACCGGTGGCTTTTACCGGTCAACTTTTTCGGTTGACTTTTACCGGTCGGCTTACCAGTGGAGAGGGTTTTTACCGGTGGACTCGAATTCAAGAAATTTTCTAAGTGTTAGAAATCTTTCTTCAATTCTTAGTTCGTTCCTTATTGATTGCTTAAGATCCTCAACCAGTTTTAGGCTTTTGTTTAAGCCCTTTTTTCCGCTGCGCCTCTGGTCGAGGGTCGGGACCCTCGCAGTTGGTTGAGTGGGGGTTCCAGCAGTCGTGCCCTTCCACAGTTTGGTTCGCGACAATCTGAGCTTGTCGTATGCTGCGAGTGATAGACTATTCGTCGAACTTCCGCCGCCGACGAGCACTCGCCAGATGCGAACATTGTCTATGCACACCAATATGATCAGGGCGTCGTTATGCGGTTGAAGATGTTGTCTGGCCCTAGTCTCGATGAAGGTAAGGTTGTGCTCTCCGCCTCCCTCAAGAGCGAGGTTGACTTCTTCGCCGATCGAGGCCTCTATCCGCGCAGCTCTGGCCAACGCCTTCCTTTTACGACCTGAGTCGCCTCCGGCTGGTCCGCCGAAGATGCTTCAGATCTCTTTTTGTCGCTTGTCCTCTTGCGTTGTATCATCGTGGCATCGGTCCTTTCCATTGTCTTTTCGGTCCATGTTTGGGGTTCTTCCTACGAATTCTTTGAGGAATCCTTTCTGATTGAGGTCCTCCACTTGGTTTTTGAGTTCGTTACAGTCCTCGGTGTCATGCCCCGGGCCTCAGTGGAAGCGGTAGTATTTAGAGTGGTATTTCTTGCTTGCGTCGGGGTTTGCCTTCTCGGGCCACCGTAGGACATTGGCGCCCTCAACCTTAGCGTTTATTGGTGTAAAACGGTCTTGTCTTGTATAGGCCGGATGGGTCGGAGCTACTTCCTTCGTTCCGCGCTGATCATGTTTGCTAAACTCTTTCTTGGCCTGGACGTCTAGCGTCTTGGTCTTTCCTTCTCTTGAAGCATGCTCTTTGGTCATGACGTTCTGTTTCCGAGCCGATATCAGCTCGTCGGTCGAGATGTATTTTAGCGTCCTGCTCAACAACTCGTAGTAAGTGAGAGTCGATCTTTTTCCTAGGGACTGTAGACATGTCAGATGTTTCAGCCCTTGAAAAAAGGTGGTGCACCTGGTGTCATTTGAGGTGTGCCCCGTCTACAAAACGACGGTCTTGAATCTTCCTACATATGACCTGAGGGTGTTGTTGCGTGCTCAGTGTGTATGTAATTTAAATGTAAAGAGCACTCAGATCATGCAAGTATACATGGTCTGCAGCAAGTGATAAGTATAATTTATATCGTTTTCCCACAGAGACTGAGTTGAGTGACTAGCAAAATAAGCTAAAGGATACTATGATGTTGAAAACTAGTATTGCGGATCTCGCAATACCTTCGCAATGGATTCACAATGGATTAAAATGTTAATAAAAGACTAAGGTAAAGGCATAAAGTGCTATTGCGGTTCTCGCAATATGCTCGCAATAAATTCGCAACGATTAAAATCTAAAATGAAGACAGCAAGGTCGGCTTAAGAGTCCTCTATAGGCATTTAACTATGATCATTCAGCAGTACATTAACATCTCATGCATCGTCTTAGCTAGATCTCATACATCTTCCGATTGTATGCATTAGATTCTTAGATTACTCCTGTCCAAGTAAGGCTAAAAACCTATTCATAAACACATGCTAACAAACGTGCTAGGAGAATGCCTATTCCTAGGCCACTCTCTGTTTACCATGAAAGGCTAACATGAATGAACGACTCTGAATTCTTACTCCTTCCAGAGGTTAGGAATTCTTTAGACAAAATGGATGGTCGGTCGAAATTGCCCGTGGGGTGAAGATCACATTCATTCAATGCATTCATGCTACTTTACATGTTGATTTCACCTAAGCCTATCCTATAGATTCATCTTCAGCAAACCTCTATTAAGTTAGCTACTCATGGTTTTAGAACTTAACAAAATTAATTGATTACTCATGAAATGAAGAACTCAACAAAACTAATTGATTACTCTTTAAAGGAAAATCAAATAACAATTCATAGACAACATACTACGATCCGAAAGTAATAATTAAAGGAGAAAACCGTAGATGATTCGATACAATACTTTAAACGAACGCAGTAGCTAATATGGAAAGCATTTAAATGAAAGCAGTAAGTTGAGTGAAGATCTTTCGAAGCCACGAAACGCCTCGGATGAAGGGGAAGATTAGCTGATCTTGGGGATGAATTCAATCAGAAGAGAAGATGGATCTTCTCTTCTTCCTTTTGAATTATCGACGCCAGGGGCTTTGTTTCTTCGATCCAACAAACGGGGAAAGGATTTCGTCTTCGGGTGTTGGCTTCTGCCGATTTCCTTCACTTTGGAGTTGTTGTGTGGAGTGAATTGAAGGGGATTCAATTCAATATTTTGATCCTCCATCTAGCTCTCTTTATATAGCCTTCAAAGGCTGCTCCCTAATCATGGATCACCATCCAATTTTTGAGGTAACAATCCTCACACGTGGCAGCAGCTGGGAGAGTGGACGGCTGGAAAAACGCAACAACGAAGACTGACGGCTGGAAAAACGCAGCAGAAACGACTGATATTGCGATTGCGTTGCTAGGGTCGCAATGCTCTGTTCCCAGCTTCTCTTCGTATGATCCATTGCGTGCTTTGCAAAACTTCAGCAATACATCTGCAGGGTATAAATTAGCCATTTTTTTCACCAATTTGCATACTTTTTCGTAGCTTTTTCAAATAAGCCTTAAATTAGCATCATTTCACAAAATGTCACTTTTAAACACACATTATGCTAACTTCTAATTGAAATGCTCAAGAAATGTCATGAATATCAAGTAATTAAGGTCATAAATAATGCTCATTTGGAGAGGTAACAGGTGTCCTAATCGCCATGGATAATGGTAAATAAGTGAGAGATTGGGTGTTCTGTCACGTGGTTGCCTACAATTTGGCCGATGAAGGCCCCGGCTACCTCTAAGTAGGACCCTAACGTCCCTTCTTCCTGCTTTTAATACCATTTTGCCCAAGAACTCGATCATTTGAGCTTGGAACGCTTCTTAGAGTATGGCCATCATTTTGGGGCTTCTCTTGAGAGGCTTGATGACTTTTGTTTTGGGCTACGCAACTTGGACGCGGGCTTTGGATGTCGAAGGTCGGAGGATCCTCCCACTAGGCTCCGGTAGGAGAGGGGTTTCCCTCGAATGGAGTGTCAGTTCGGGGTTGGGTCATTGTCGAATGCTCTTCTCTTGTCCGAATCTTTCGAGGTTTCTCCTTCCGACCTTTAAGGTGACATCCTCTCGTTACACGTTTTTCTTTCAAGGATAGAGTATTTGGCTTGAAGTTTCACTCTTACCACAAATGGCGCCAAATGTTTATGCAAGGATCTGGACTTCTCTGCGGTGGGCTTCGGATGATCAAGCAAGTTGTGTAGTCCAATGCCGACCTGCAAAGATAAAAAATAAACTTGCACCGGTGTGGGTCTAGGCCCACTATATTCCGATGCCTAAGTCAGAGAAAGAGTTCTAAGCTTAAGTAGGAGTGAGAGTAGTGCGAATTGCATACATCTCTAAGGAAATGTTCCTTGGTTTATAGAGGAGAAGGTTGATGGGACGGTCGGTGTTAGTCTGTACGTCTCATCATGGGGATGTAACCGTCCCTTGATCCTAGACGGATTAGGTGGGATTGACGTACAACCGCCTATGACACGAGGAAGGAATGTCAGCGGACATCCCTTGCCCCGATCTTAAGGGGTTGCGGTAGTGGCGCGGCGGGATTCCAAATATTGTGGGGGAAAATCTCGTAAGCCTTCAGTTGGGGTTCTAGGCTCCGATGTAGGCCTAAGGAGGGTGGCTGTGAAATTAGGGCCACTCCCTCACCCTGAGGTGGTTCATGACGTCAAGACGACCACCTCGTGGCGAAGTGATGGTCATGCGTCTGGGGATCTCTGGGTAGTCTGGAGGATGGCCCTGCAGGTCTCCTTGTCGGACCTTAGGGGTCGACCCTAGGCCTCAGGGTTGGCTACGCGACTGAGGGTCTCTAGGTAGTCTGGAGGATGGCCCTGCAGGTCTCTTGGTAGGGCCTTAGAGGTCGACCCTAGGCCTAACGTTTGATCATGCGTCTGGGGATCTCCAGTAGTCCGAATGATGGCCCCGCAGGTCTTCTAGTCGGACATTAGGGGTCGACCTTAGGCCTCAGGGTTCGTTACGCAACTGAACGTCTCCGAGTAGTTCGAAGGATGGCCCCGCAGGTCCCTTGGTCGAGCCTTAGGGGTCAGCCCTTAGTCTCAGGATTGGTTACGTGTTGTGAGACCCAAGTACCTCATACCGAGGCACTTATAACAAAAGTCATCAAAACATATCTCATCCACATCATTGGATTTGACCATGAGAGAATGTTAAATGTCCTATATTTTCTAAATCCAAATCAAACAAACAACAATTAGAAAACTAAGAAAAAAACAAAACACATTTGAAACTCGAAGTAATGCTTGGCAACTAGCTGAACAGTATTACAAAGTTGCTCCCGAAAATTTTCTCTAATAAAAGATTTACACATGTTTATTAAAAAAAATAGAAAAAAGAAAAAAGCCCAAGACTCATGTATTTGTCTTCTTCCCCCTCTCTCATTTTGGTTCAGCGGTTTACAACCCTTTACCGTCCATCGTTTTTTTCTTCGTCGACTTCCTCTCTCTGGCGGCATCTTCTTCTCAAGCAAGGATCAACACGCACGATTCGTGTTCTCCTTCCAATTGGGCCACCCATACAAACCCGACCTCTAGCGCATCGATCAGTAGTGACGATGAAGCCTCTGCGTCGTTCGACCGGTGGCAGTGTGCACGCAACGAAGATGACGTAAATCCAGCGACGGTGCAACCCACATACGACATTATTTGAATGTTCAACCCGCAACACCCATGCATGACCCGACCGATAAATGAAATGTAATAATGAATGGAAAAAGTGTTGGCTGTTGGAAAAGGTGGAGGCTTTGCTGCTGATCGTCTTGCTGGAGAAGAAATGATGCCACCGGAGAGGGAGAGTCACCAAAAAAGGATTTCTTGGGTGACTGAACCAAAATGAGAGAGGGGAGGAAGACAAATGGGCAATTCGAGTTTATAGACACATGTCAAAAAGTATTTGGGTTTTTGGACCCAAAGTTTTTAATCTCACATTTTTAGACTATGAGTGTGTAATCCCTAAAATACCCTTTAGTTTCTTTTGGACCCCTTCTTCACCGCGCGCAAGAAAAAAAAATTCAAACGAGCGATTGCGATTCCTTCCTCTTTGTTCTTTCAACCCTTTGGAATCCCGATTGAAAAATCACCTTCTTCATCTATTGAATCAATGGGCAAACGACACACGAGGTTTTTTTTTCTTCTTCCCCCTCTTCGAGATTTTAGAGTTCAAACATTTAGTTTTTTAATTTTCTGATTCAATCGATAATTCCGGTGATTTTACAGAAAAAAAAACCTCGTGTTTTGTTTGCCCTGATTCAATAGATGAAGAAGGTGATTTTTCAATCAGAATTTCAAAGGTCTGAAGGAACGAAGAGTGAGGAATCGCAATCGCTCGTTTGATTTTTTTTTCTTGCCCGCAGCGAAGAAGGGGTCTAAAATAAACTAAAGATTATTTTGGGAATTTCACAGTGAGTGGTCTAAAATTGTGAGTTTAAAAACTTTGGGCCCAAAAGCCCAAATACTTTTTGGGAGGGGTCTATAAACTCGGATTGTCCAAGACAAATAGGTGGGCCTTAGTGTTTTTTCTTTTTTGTAATTTTTTTTTAGATATTTTCACAAAATGAACGGTTCTTTAACCCATATTTTCACAAATGTCTACTATAATTTTTTTTATCATTTATATATTTTTCGATTTATGGTGTCATTTAATGGATTTGTTTTAATTTGATCTTACCATTTTACCCTTCATTTAAAATCCAAAAATAAAGATATTTTATTACCGTTTTAATTTTACAATATTAATTAGGTGGTTTTACTTATGACAATTATCAATTATCATTAATTAGATTTTGCTATTAATAATATTTTATTTTGTATGTCATTTGTTACCAAAAATGATTTCTTCCATAAATTTCTATTCTTCTCTCTTTAACCACCATTTTAATTTGTTACCAATAACGATTTCCTCCATCAATTAAATTTTGCCGCACACTATTTTTGCTGAACGATTTTCGTTGCCGCACAGTTATCCTCAATATATCTGAAACAAATATATACCCTGATATATACTCCTAATATATACATTGTTATATATATACACCTTGATTTTAGATTGATATATACCCGAATTTATACCTTATATATTTCTTAAACAGTCACATAAACTACAATCATTAATAATACTCTGATATACACTGAAGTATATACACCCTAATACATATATAAACCCTAATATATACCATGTTTATATCATAAAACACCAACCATTAAAAAATTCTATGATATATACCCGATGTACATAGGCTATGTTATATTAAATTTAAAACCCCAAACTAAAAAAAAATAAAATAATGTGGTAAATCTACCATGACCTATTGTTACCGGCGGTGACGGCGACGAATTTGGGTGGTTACTGGCGACGATGGTGTGGATGAAGTTGAATAGTTAGCGGCGAAATCACAAAAGAAGACGATGACGTAAAGCAAAAACGACCTAGGTGTACTGGTGGCGACGTTGATTGGTTACCAACGACGAATGACATGGGGTAGCGACAGTGAATAACGTGGATTACACAAGGTGGCGAGGGACGAATCCTATGAAGGTTTGAATACCAAAAAAAAAAAAAATCTTAAAAAGGAGTTTTGAAATTTTAAAACGTACGGATAACTTTTAAAAATGATAAAATATTAGATAATTTATATATTATTCTTAATTAATTTTAAATTAATCATTATTACTTATTTTTTATTTTTTGTGATTTTTATTTTTATTTTATTTTTTAAGAAAAAATGTAATACATGGATAGAAGGTTAAAACTACAAATTATGTTATTTTCTATTTTTTTACTTCTTTTTTTTTTTTTTTTTTTTTTTTTGGTAATATTCTATATCTTAATAAAGTATTTAGGTTGAAACTCAATTTGTTTTTTATAATACAAGTTGTGATGTTATTGGACACATTTTGGGGAGAATTAAGTATTAGTCTCAAACTCCGATGAAAGCGTGTCGACCCCACTAAAAATATTATTCTTTAAATACGACAAAAAAAAGAAAGACGTTTCCATGTAATGCAGTTGTTGGAAGGATATAAAACCCCTCCCAGCTTCCTCCCTCGTTCCAGAATTGAGTGAGTTTTAAGAAAATGGGTGTAATATTAGTGGAGTCTCTCCCGACCACAATCTCCCTTGTATTCTTCTCGTTCACAGCCGTGTTCTCCCTGTTCTCCCTCTCCCTCTATATCCTCCGGTTAAAGAGCTGCTGCAACTGCCCACTCTGCCGCTCCTACTTGTCCTCATCATGGTCCTCTTCCTTCCCCAACCTCTCCGACTGGTACACCCACCTCCTCTCCCACTCCCCCACCGCCACCATCCACCTCCACGTCCTCTCCAACATCCTCACCGCCAACCCCGACAACGTCCAACACATCCTCCAATCCAACTTCCACAACTACCCCAAGGGAAAACCCTTCTCCTCCATCCTCGGCGACCTCCTCGGCCAAGGCATCTTCAACGCCGATGCCCACTCCTGGCGCTCCCAACGCAAGATGGCTAGCCTCGAACTCGGCAGCCTCTCCGTCCGCTCCCATGCTTTCGAAATAGCCACATCCCAGATTCGAACAAACCTGATTCCTCTCATCATCGCGTCATCTGGGGGAGTGGTGGACTTGCAGGACGTGTTTAGGAGATTGTCGTTTGACAATATATGTAGATTCTCCTTTGGATTGGACCCAGGCTGTTTGAGGCTTTGTTTGCCAATTTCGGAGTTTGCTGTGGCCTTTGACTTGGCCTCCAGCTTGTCTGCGGAAAGGGCTTTGGCCGCATCCCCGGTTATGTGGAAGATTAAGAGGCTTTTCAGATTCGGGTCTGAGAAGAAGCTGAGAGATGCTATTAAGATGGTCCATCATCTTGCTATGGAAGTCATTCGCCACCGCCGGGAGATTGGCTTCTCTCATCGGAATGATCTTCTCTCCAGATTCATGGCTTCTACGGATGATGATCGGTATCAAATCTATAACTTTTTTTTGTAGCTTGGATCATACAAACATAATGCTCTTCTGTGTTGCTCAACTTTTAGTTTTATCCTAATCTCTTAACAAAACAAAACTAAACCAACTTTCTTTCAATTTTACCCTCACATTTCCGAGAATTTTCAAGTGACTACCATGGTTTTAAAGTGGTAGAAAGAAAATCAAAACCATCCCACACTTAAATAAACCACATTTTTGTAGAACTCGGCCATTTTCTATTAAATAAACCCAATAATATATCCAAAATTTAAGATCTCCCATTAATCAACAATTTTTTGTGTACACAGATATCTCAGAGACATCGTCGTCAGCTTCCTCCTGGCAGGCCGGGACACGGTGGCGTCGGCTTTGACCAGCTTCTTCTGGTTACTGTCCCAGAACCCAGAAGTGGAGGCCCAGATTCTCTCCGAGTCAGACCGAGTCATGGGACCGGACCGGGACGCGGTCCCAACTTTTGACAATCTTAGAGATATGCTGTACCTTCACGCTGCGGTCTACGAGAACATGCGCCTCTTTCCACCGGTTCAGTTCGACTCCAAGTTCGCCGAGGAAGACGACATCTTGCCCGACGGCACCTTCGTCCAGAAGGGTACAAGGGTAACTTACCATCCCTACGCCATGGGCCGGATGGACCGGATTTGGGGACCCGATTGTCTAGGGTTCAAACCGGAGAGGTGGCTCAAGAACGGCTGCTTTACACCCGAAAACCCGTTTAAGTTCCCGGTTTTCCAGGCCGGGTTGAGGGTTTGTTTGGGGAAGGAGCTGGCGGTGATGGACGTGAAATGCGTGACGGTGGCTTTGGTTCGGAAGTTTCGGATTCGGTTGGTTGAAACCAACCCAGTTGCTCTGTTTGCTCCTGGTCTGACGGCCAGCTGGAGAGGTGGGTTACCGGTTCGAATTGAAGAAAGAACCACTATTGACCCCAAATTTTGAGATGTACAAATTAATGTTGCATACCTTTTATTTTTATGTTTTCAAATGCGGTATTAGCATTTTTGTGCCTTTTAGGTCCAAGGGGCCGGTCAACTTCGATCTAGTAGATAGATCGGATCTTTGTCCATGGAAGAAGATTAATAGAGTACAAGCCAACAAGCCAACAAGAGCTTAGCTCAACCGCATGATTTATTGACTATGAGGTCTTATGTTCAATCCCCAACCTCATATGTTGAAAGAAAAGAAGAAAAAAAAAAAAAAAACAAATCTGAAACTTAATTTTTTAAGATCACCAAAATTTGTTAATTTATTGATACAAATAAGCGCTTGTTTAGTTATTATATGGTTTGTTTGTATAAATCTATTTATATTGAATTTAGTGAACAAGTAGATTCCATTAATATTTTTTATTCAACAAAAGTAAACTATATTAGAAATTAAAAAAATTAGATTCCATTTTAGTACTCTAAAATGTCTATTTCAATTTGTTTACTTAGTATATCTCGTTTTGTTTTCAATTATAGTTATAGAACACGCTATCATGCATAAAACTTTCGAAATATTGTCATAATTTTGATTTAAAAATATTTTTTTGTTGGTTATAGAAATTGAGTTATGATTTTGCAAATAGGAACCAAAATACTATTATTTTAAAATAAATATTTTAGAGTATAGGAATGGAAATGAAAAGAAATGAAAAGGTAGGATGAAATGAACCTTTTGAAAATAAATAGACTAAAATATAGATAAAAGCAAAATTCTTAGAACAAAAGTAGATAAAAAGCTTTAGCTATAATTTACTTAGGTAGAAGTAAGATTTTTTAATTATTATACAACTCAATAAATGAATGCTCGCCTTACTGTTCATTTCCTTTTTTTCCTCGAAAATACTCAATTATGGTGCCAAAGGAAGTATAATTCATCATTGACAAATACTCCAATCTTTCAAATCGTATGTTGGAATTCTCCCACTCGTTTTTGTTGTTCAACACACACAAAAGAAAAAAAAAATTAATAATAATAATAATTATGGCAACTACTTCTTCCATGTGCCTAATTTAATTTCATAATCATCAATGATATAACTTTTTTTTTTTTTTTTTTTTTTTAATGAAAAGTCTGCCTTAGATTCTTCTCTTATATTTATCTATATATTACCTTCCCCTCTCCTTTATTTTATGGGTTTTTTTTTTTTACAAAGATATTTTAATTAATATAGCTAACCGAGTAGCTCTAGGAGCATGCGTACAAGCTCATAATGAGGGACGTGATCTTGCTCGTGGGGGTAATGAAATTATTTGTGAGGCTTGTAAATGAAGTCCTGAACTAGCTGCTGCTTGTGAAGTATGGGAGGCGATCAAATTTGAATTGAACCTCTTAGTCCAGCGCACAACCTTATACTAATTAAGCTATGCTCGATTTGACAAAATTTGGGCGGTAATAATTTATTGGTTTGTTTTAAAATAATGGGCATCGTTACAACACTAGAAGGCTAAATTATCAAAAAAACTCTTCAATTATGGGGTTCGTTTTAAAAATACCCTTGAACTTTCGAAAGTTTTAAAACTACTTATGAACAATGAAAACATTTAAAAAATACTCCTAAACTTGTAAAAAATTCAAAAATACCTCTGAACTATGAAAAACGTTTAAAAAATGCCCTCAACGATAACAACATATACAAAATTCTAATGTGGGACGGTTAAATCCAACTTGTACTTGTGTGACATGAAAAAAAATATGAATCAACGATACCAACATATACAAAATTCTAATGTGGGACGGTTAAATCCAACTTGTACTTGTGTGATAAGAAAAAAAATATGAATATGTAGAGACGTTTGGGGTGTTAGAAAAATCATGAAAAAGTAGACATCTTATATATTCTCCACCGATTTTGTCATAGTTTATTCTATTCATATATATTTTTTTTGAAACTTTTTAAAGTTCAAGAATATTTTTGAAATAAAACTAATTTAAGAGTATATTTTTTATTTATTTATTATTATTATCATGTTTTTTTTGCAACGTATTTTAATTAATGTCAAGATTGAACTCATGACCTCATAGTCACGGACACAACCTTATGCCAATTGAGCTAGACTCGATTTGACTTTTTTTTTTTTTTTTTTTTATAATTTAACCAAACTAAAATTGTAAAAAATAGTAAGATATTTTCCTTCCACACATTTGAATGACACTTTTTTTTTAACTTAAAATAAATAAATAAATAAAAATACATGGAGAAGGTGGGGACGAAAAATCTAATCACCACACTTTGGTTATATTGACAAAGTTCGACTAATTGTTTTTTATATCATCCACTTTACGCCATTTGTCTATGTATCTTTGTCCAAAACGTAAAGGATAAGATAATAATCAAAGTATTATTTATCATAAATCATGATGTTGATTTGCGTTTAACACAAATAAAAAACAAAAAAGTTCGAATAGATAAAAGTTATAAAGGTAGAGGTATATTGTAAAGCTAAAATATTTGACAGGAAGACTATCTAAACAAGGATTAGAAATATGATGTGTTTATTTGCAAAAGTACCCTTATCAAACGTATAAAGTTAAAGGATTAGAAATATGAAGTGTTTATTTGCAAAAGTACCCTTATCAAACGTATAAAGTTAAAGAAACAGTAGGGTATATTTGGTCAGATGGCCCTAAATTAAGGCCCGTTTGAGAGAATCACCTGCCAATAAGAAACTTTGTGAGAATGACCTTTTGCGTACGTCAGCGCACAAATGCTCCATCCTCTCGTTAAGTCCAATTTACAACATTTGCTCATGAGGGCTGTTCTAATTTCGGTATGCTCATTCCTTTAAAATTTCCCAAAACCCACAAAATTAAAATTCAAACCCCGCCCTCTCTTTGTATTTTCCGATTTTCAATTCATCCATTTCCGAAGTTACGCAGGTTGGGAAAATTACAGAGTCGCCTCTTTCGTCTTCTGTCGAAGTTGGGGAACAGAGTCGCTTCTTTCGTTACCGTTGTTTTCGTCTACCGTTGATTCATCGACCCCCGTTGTTTTTGTCAACCTTGGACGATTGAATCTTTGGTTAGTAATTGTTTTAGTGCTCTGTACATTTTATTGGTTGATGTTAAAAAAATAATTTTTAGTTGATTTATGAAACTAAAAAAATACAATGAATTAATCAATGTGAACTTTTGTACTCCTGTTGTGAAAGTTGAACTATACTGAGATTTTTCGTTGGTCGTTTCTGTGGCTTTAGTGTTTAGGTCTCATGTGTTGAACCGATTGAATTCATTGTAGTTCTGGTAGAAGTGACTATTTGACTACTTCTTGCTTGATAGATGGTTAGATAGATATAAGGAGGTTGGAGGAGATGTATGTATAGCAGTAGCGAGAGGCTTCATAGCGAGGGCCAGCAAAAAAGATAATAGTGGGAGCGAGCGATTAAGGTTATAGCGAGAGCTAGAGATGTAGTTCATAGAAAGAGCTAGAGGTGTAGTTCATAGCGAGAGCGAGCGATGAATGTAACAGCAGAGCGGGCTATACGTCTCATAGCGTGAGCGAGCTGTAAAGGTCATAGCGCGAGCGAGTGTAGGGGATTCAATTACATTAGTTAATGTTGTTATTTTGATTTGGAACTTGTAAATTCGACATTATATTTGTGTCCTTTTTTCAGAATACGGTTGGAAAGATGGCACATGTTTTAATGATCAGTGAAGGCGATCGCTTCCCTGCCCAAGTAACCAGTCTATCGCACATTGGGGCTGCGAGCAAAGTCATCAATAAGAAGCTTTCACCTGAACAACTAGATATGTTTAGGCGCACACTATTTGGGCGTTTAGTGGACGTTGATTTGATTTTCAACAGTTCAGTAGTTCATTACATTCTGTTGGTAGAGGTGACAGACGTTAGAACGGATGTCATGTCCTTCGATCTAAATGGCACTATTGTAACTTTTTCGAAGGATGAGTTCTTGCTAATAACAGGACTGTGGCCTTCCTGTGAAATTGTTCAGAACGGCAGGTCATTGGTAGCGATATTTTCGAACTATCGCCAATCATCGGGTTGTCGAGACCCGCCAAAATGAATTTATATTTACCCGAATTCACTGAACTATTAGTAGATTAGTGGCAACGGGGTCGATCCACAGGGAATTAAGCTAATTTGACTTAATCTTAATTAAATTTGCAAACTTATGATAATAAATGAAATGTGGGGGATTTGTTGGTTTTTAATTAACTAAGAGGGAACAATGCAAATGGGAAAATTTAACTAACGGAGCATTCGACTCGGGACGATCGGGAATAAATTTAGCATGCCTCTTGGATCATAGGTTGACGAGTATAATGGCTAAACAATTTAACGAATACGCAGCTCGTCTCAAATTAATAAATTAACTCAGACATGCTCCATGGAAATTGATTAGACACAATAGATCATGCTAATCAAGCATATCGATTGGACATTGGCGGCCAACGCTCTCCCAAGACCAATCGATAGCAACGAGCTAACTACGACGACTATCTAATTTGGACGCGAAATAAGTGTGTCGATTTCGGATTCTAATTCGAGAAGAACGAACACCAAGAACGCAAGGACGCCAATACGCTCAAAGGTGTCGTAAATCTTTGTTACTTGGCGGTTTAGAGAGGCACGACATCAAAACCTTTAACGAATGAAGCATGCTCAAAATCAAGGGTGCCTAGTCCTAAATCATTCAAGCACATTCATGGAATAAGCAAAGAAATAGAACTCAATTCAATAAACCATTCAAGCCAAATCAGAATTTAATTCAACAACCTCACCAAGAGTTCAAACTACATTATTCCTATACAATCCCGAGCCAAAAACGCTATAACTACTCACTCATGTTGTGTGTGATGTGGGATGGCTCAAATCCAAGCTTCCTAGCCCCTCCCATGGTGAAAATGGTTGCTGGAACGTCTAATCAGGTGCGGAGCCCGAGGTAGGAGATGAAGATGGCGGCTAAAAATCGGACAAAAACTTAAGTAATCCGTCGGAGCGTCGAGACGCTAGGGCAGCGTCTCGACGCTGCGCCCTAAATAACGCGCGCGCGCAGTCGGGATGGCGTCGAGACGCTTGCGCGGCGTCGAGCGAGCGTCGAGATGCTGTCACTCGACGCTTGCTCTCGGGTGGATTTTCAATTTCACGCCTCAGACTTCGGAGCGTCTCGACGCTCTGGCAGCGTCTCGACGCTTGGGCAGCGTCGAGCTAGCGTCGCGACGCTAGCTCTCGGGTTTTTGCATGGTATTTTGCCTTCAATTTACCCAAAACGCCCAATCTTCATGCCTTTGCATGGTTCTTCCCCGGAAGTGTTCTTAGGTCTTTAAAATGCGATATTAAGCCCCGAAAAGCGCCGGAACGCTCCCGAGGGCGAATTACCGAGAACACTTGCAATTAACACATAAAAGCAAGATTAAGCAAGTAATAATCGTGAATTAGGGACATAATTATAGCTCCAAAATGGAGCTATCAAACACCCCCAACTTAGATCTTGCTAGTCCTCGAGCAAGGTGGAATTCTGATTAACCAAAATAAAACGATATGCATGCTAGGGACTCAATTCTCAGTACTGGAAACGACAAGGCACTTGTTTTCGAAAGAAACAGCTGCATGCATACATTGGTTAAGAACAATTCGAAAAATTTAAAGATGCTTCCCTATTTACGCTTCGGACCTAGCTCTTCGATCTTAGATTTTAACAGGCTTAGAACAGCTCTTTCCGTCCCAAAACTTCACCTTCCCCCTACTTATGGCTAAACAGAACAGTCTAAGGGCTATTCATCGTCTAAGCAAGTAATAGATCGCAAGGCATCTTTTCTCTTTTTTTTTTTTGATCTCTATGAGCGCCTGACATGTCAATTTTGCTTTCGTTTCAGCTTGCCTGCAATTTCATTGCACAGTGCATCTGACTACGGGCAAGATTCACATTTTTAAGGACTAGCGTTCACTTCTTTGTGCTTCCTTTTCATGCTGTGGCGACCGTGGGTTACACGACCGCCCCTGACTACTAAGGCAACTCAAGAAGGAGGAACACCTCAGGAGATTTTGTGATTTTATAAAATATGCATTCATTTTCTTTTTAGCCTAACAATAATGTTAAAATTTTAAGCGCATGGATTACAAACAAGAGCGAATCTTAGCCCATCCTAAGGTTGCTTTTCGAGGTGACAACGAATTTCAAGACAAATAGAATTACCCTAAACCCACAGATCCAAGATAGAGTGCTAACATGCGAAGCTTAAACAGGGAAATAACTTGAAATTTTTTTCAAAATGGCCTTAACAAATGCAATCATGCTGAATTTCACAACAAATACAAATACGAAGACCTCAGCAGTACATCACAGAATTTCATAGTCAGACTAGCATGCATTCACCATAACTCAACAAGTTTATCAGGATTCCACAACTAAGCTCGACAATCACTATAAGACACAACCCACCACCCCCAACTTGGACAATGTCCTCATTAGACTATAAAAGCACAGTCAAAATTCAGAGGAAAGAAAACCTTTCCTGAATTGTGACTTAGAGGGTTGGAGAGTGCGCTTAATCCTTAGCAAATAAACCTCAAGGACGAGCCATTGTTTCACCTGAAAATTCACAACATCAGAGTAAGAACCTAAGCTAATCCTAAAGACAGTAAAGTAAACAAAAAGCATGTACAGTTCAAGCTCGGGTGCCTCCGAGTAGCGCAAATTTTTAGAGTCGATTGCTCGACTTTACCAAAACTCATTTCATCCTTTCTCATAATCGGGCTCTTTCAAGTAGGCATGGTCGTCGAAGTCCTCTGACATTCCCTCATGAAATATCTTCAGTCGCTGGCCATTCACCGTGTATTCCTTCTCTATATCTAGGCTCTGAATCTTGACTGCACCATAGTGATGGACATCAGTTATAATAAAAGGACCAAGCCACCGGGAACGAAGTTTACCTGGCATGAACTTCAGGCGGGAGTTGAACAAGAGGACCTTCTGACCAACTTCGAAGTGTTTCCTGACGACTCGTCTGTCGTGGAACATCTTGGTCTTTTCCTTGTAGGTCTTCGAGTTCTCATATGCATCCAGGCGAAGCTCCTATAGTTCTTGCAATTTGAGGAGTCTTTCTTCGCCAGCCTTGTCAAAGTCCATATTACACTTCTTCACGGCCCAGTAAGCTTTGTGCTTGTTAAGTCTCTGAAAGTGACTTATTTAGGACCCATTTAGCTTAAGAAGATGTACACATTTAGGTGTTTTTGTGAGCATTTAGCCTAAACCTATGCTTTAATATGAGAATTAGAAGAAGGTAGCTAATATAGGACTTATGCACAATAGGTAGGAAAAGGGGTGAAAACCGAAGAAAAGAATGAAAAAATAACCCTTGCGAATGCATTGCGGAATAATTGCGGTGGCCGCAATTATTCAAGTTAAAATCGTAAGTTGGCTGACATTTTTCTGTTTAGATCCGACTTTTCAGGGATTCGTTCTTTCTCCTCCACCCATTCTGATATACGACGTTGAAGATTGATGGTTCTCCTTGGCCCAATCGCACCTGCAAACTACTATAAAAGGGGGCCAAAGTCGGAGGTTCAGTCATCATTCAACGTGCAGAAGTCTTCTCACAGTCCACCATTTCTCTCGATTTTCCCTTGCCGTCTGTTGGAGTGAGGTTCTCAGCTTTTGGAGTCGATAATCTGATAGGAAGGAGAGAAGATTCTTCTTCTCTCTCGATTGGATTCATCCAAGCACGGCTGAATTCTCATCACCATCATTCGAGGCGACTGCCACGAAGATTTCCAGCACACCTTTACTGTTTTCTGCTCTTTCCTTCTCAATTCCATTTCTGTTCAATGTTGTTCTTAGCTTAGTCATTTACTTATTGCACTTCGTTGTTGTCTGCCTTGAATTCATTCTGTTTAAGCTTTCCTTTGTCATTCAAACACTTGAAGTAATCAAAGTAAGTTTCTGCATTTCACAGTTATTCCTTATTCTGCTACGAGTTTGGCTTGCTGTTTTAAGCACTTTTTCCTTCTAAGCATGTCTACTTTATCTTATATTTCTGTTCTACATATATCCATGAGTAACTAAATTCATTTAGGGGCATGCTAATGACAGAACTATAGGCTAAAAAACGTAAGTCAAGTAGGTAGATCAACACTCAAACATTGATTATATGTAAGCTTCATCCCACGGGCAATTTCGATTGGCCATCCATTTTGTCCAAAGAACTCCTAACCTCTGGAAGGAGTAAGAGTTCAGAGTCGTATAATCATGCTAGCCTTCCATGGTAATCAGGGAACGGCCTAGGAATAGGCGTTTCCCTAGTATAAACTGAACACTCCTGTTTTAACAAGATGCTTAAGATCTTACTTTGAAGTCAAGTAAACTTGAGTCTCTCATGCATGGAATCGGACGATACTTGAGATAGAGTGAGTTTAATGTATAGAGAGTTGATCCAAAGCTTGATAATCGTAATAAAATGCTTATAGGACAGTCATTAGTAGCCCTTAATTCACCTATCTAACCAGTTTCGCTGCCATTTAATTGCGGATTAATTGCGGTTCTCGCAATTCTGCCAAATTGTCTTCTGTCTAGCTGTTTTCTTCTGCGTTTATTGATTTCATCTCTTGACCTTTAAGCCTGATTTTCACTTTAATTTGTTTATGGCACGTTCCTTTATACATTCAGCAAAAAGTAGTTAATTAAAAACCAATTTTACCCCATCAAATCCAACCCATCTTTCTTAACAAACACACTTCGCGAATAGCTAAAATTAAGTCTCTGTGGAAAAAACGAATTAAATATACTTACTACTTGCTGTGAGACCATGTATGCTTGCATGTTCTAAGTGCTCTCTCCATCCTTTTGCTTCTTTATCTTTACACATTGAGCACGCAACAAGTTTTTGGCGCCGCTGCCGGGGACTTATTTTAAGTGAAAACGAAGTTGTTAAGTTTAAGAAAACCAAGTTTATCATTGAGTGAAACTAATCTGTTTCATTTCTTTTGCAGGTACTGTTAAGGTAGTTTATGAGTGAGCGTTCACATAGTAATTTAGAGTTCGATCCTGAACCTGAAAGATCACTTCGAGCTAGAAATAAAGCAAAGAAACGCCTCTTTAAACAACCTCCTATACCTCAAATCTTACCTGAAAACAAAGAAATGGGCGATTTAGTTCCAAATCCAGCACCTGCCGTTCGCAACCCCATAGAAATAGCGAATGACAAGAATAGTGCCATTCTTTCATATCTAGTACCTATGCCTGGGGAGCTGAACCCCAGCATAATCCGTCCTGAAATCACTGCCCACTCTTTCGAGTTAAAGCCAGTGATGTTCCAAATGTTGTCCACTGTGGGACAATTCTTTGGAATAGAAAATGAGGACCCCCATAATCACCTTAGGAACTTCCTAGGAGTTAGTGACACCTTCCTAATCCCTGGAGTTTCCCAAGAGGCCCTTAGGCTATATCTTTTCCCTTATTCTTTGAGGGACAAAGCCAAAACGTGGCTAAATTCTTTACCCTCAGGATCTGTTCGCAATTGGACAGATCTAGCAGAAAAATTCCTAGTCAAATACTTCCCACCTGATAGGAATTCTACTTTCCGTGATGACATAGTCAAATTTAAACAAGCTCCAAGTGAGTCTCTTCACGAAGCATGGACACGATTCAAAGACCTTCTCATTAAATGTCCACACCATGGCATTCCATGGTGTATCCAAATAGAAGTCTTCTTTAAAGGATGCAACCCCAGCACCAGACAAGTCTTAAATTCATCTGCTGGAGGTTCCATGTTGTCCAAGAGTTACAACGAAGCTTATGAGATCTTGGAGAAGATCTCAACATCTCACTGTAGATGGTCAGACGATCCTGTAGAGCCAACTAGAGCTCAAGACAAGGATGCTCTAAGCGCCATGAGCACCCAAATAAACGCCCTGACCAACTTAGTTAAGCAAATGGCTCAGGCCAATCTCCAAACCAGTGCCAATACCGCCACAGCCATGTCAATGGGCACTCAACCAAGTCAAGGCGAGGCACCAATCTGTGGATTCTGTGGGGAAGGACACCCTTATGAATACTGTCCTGGGAATCCATCCTCGGTCTGCTATGTAGGAAGTCAGCAGCAACCAAGGAATAACCCCTACTCACAAACTTACAATCCTGGTTGGAGAAACCACCCTAACCTGTCATGGGGTGGCCAGCAAAACACTAACCAAAATCCTAACCAACCAAGGCCGAATGGAACACCTGGTTTCACTCCCCAACATAACCAGTCAATGTACCAAAAGCCTTACAATCAACCTGTAGGATCGTCTGTAGAAAACCTACTCAAGGAATATATAGCTAAAAATGATGCTACTCTTCAGAGCCAGCAAGCTACCCTTAGGAGCCTGGAAAACCAAGTCGGCCAATTAGCCAATGAACTTAAAAGTAGGCCCCAAGGTAGACTCCCTGCTGATACCGAGGTACCAAGGAGAGATGGCAAAGAACAAGTTCAAGCCATTGAACTTAGGAGTGGAAGACCATTGGTGAGCATTACAAAGGACACACCAAAAAGAGTAGAGAACACTGAGTCTAGTGCTCCACTGGAGTCTCTGCCAAGCCAAGGTCCACCACCAACTAGCACATCAGGAGCCGGGCTGGAGCCAATCAGTGAGGAGGTAGAAGAAATTCCAAGACCTCCACCTATCTTAAGGCGTCCTGACGTGCCTGCATATGTGCCACCACCTCCATACCCTCGAAGACTGAAGAAGAAGCAGGAACAGGAAGTTCATTTTAATAAATTCTTAGAAATACTTAAGCAAGTGCATGTGAACATTCCTTTTGTAGAGGTTTTACAGTCTATGCCTTCATATGTAAAATTTTTGAAGGATATCATTACTAACAAAAAGATAATTGGTGAGTTTGAAACAGTAAACCTCACCGAGGAGTGCAGTGCCATCCTCCAGAACAAGCTGCCCAAGAAGGAGAAGGATCCTGGTTCCTTCACCTTACCTGTAGAACTTGGAGGCAAGCATGTGGGCAGAGCGCTTTGTGACCTGGGCGCCAGCATAAATCTCATGCCCCTGTCCCTATTCCGTCAGTTGGGAATAGGAGAAGCACGTCCAACTACTGTCACTTTACAACTAGCAGACAGATCCATCGCATATCCAGAAGGTAAGATTGAGGATATTCTAGTTAAAGTTGACAAATTCATTTTCCTTGCAGATTTCATTGTCCTGGACTATGAGGCAGACAAGGAGGTACCCATCCTGCTAGGTAGACCATTTTTAGCCACAGGTAGGGCACTAATAGATGTGCAAAAAGGTGAGTTAACTATGAGAGTTCATGATGAAGAGGTAAAATTTAGTGTTTACAAAGCTTTAAAATACCCCTCTGATTCTGAGTCTTGTGCTAGCATGGATGTTATTGACTCACTTATGGAAGAACAATTAGAGCATGTATTATTAACCAAGCATGCTAGTGAATATGTACAAATAGATGTAGATGATCTAAATGTAGCTGACATAATGAACATGCCTGT
Source organism: Herpetospermum pedunculosum (assembly GCA_028017165.1). Taxonomy (NCBI): domain Eukaryota; kingdom Viridiplantae; phylum Streptophyta; class Magnoliopsida; order Cucurbitales; family Cucurbitaceae; genus Herpetospermum; species Herpetospermum pedunculosum. Next base: position 37,115,906 of record CM051531.1, read on the forward strand.
AAATAACCCTCAGCATGTATGTATGAATATAGATTTAACTGATAGAACTATTAACCCTCTGAAGCCCTCCATTGAGCATCCACCTGTTTTAGAACTGAAACCACTACCTACTCACCTCAAATATGCATATCTAGGAGAGAATGATACGCTGCCTGTAATTATTTCTTCTAAGCTAAGTGAACAGCATGAGGTTGATTTAATTTTACTGCTTAAGCAACATAGGAAGGCTATAGCATGGTCTATTGCTGATATTCGAGGCATTAGCCCTTCTTATTGTATGCACAAAATTATTCTAGAGGAAGAACACACACCTAGGGTAGATCACCAGCGTAGGTTAAACCCCTCTATGAAAGAGGTAGTGAAGAAAGAAATAATAAAGTGGTTAGATGCAGGAGTAATTTTCCCCATAGCTAGTAGTCAGTGGGTGAGCCCCATCCAATGTGTACCTAAAAAGGGGGGAATAACTGTGGTAGTCAATGAGAATAACGAACTAATTCCAACAAGGACTGTCACAGGGTGGAGGGTATGTATGGATTACAGAAAACTAAATAAAGAAACTAAAAAAGACCACTTCCCCATACCGTTTATTGACCAGATGCTAGACAGAATAGCTGGTAGAGCCTACTACTGTTTCCTAGATGGCTATTCAGGCTACAATCAAATAACTATAGACCCTAAGGATCAAGAGAAGACCACCTTCACTTGCCCTTTTGGAACGTTTGCCTTCCGCAGAATGCCTTTTGGCTTATGCAATGCACCGGCAACTTTCCAGAGGTGCATGATGGCCATCTTCTCTGAGTTGGATGAGTCCATGATAGAAATATTCATGGATGACTTCTCAGTCTTTGGGGACTCCTTTAAAACCTGTCTAGAAAACCTAGGACAAGTCCTGACTAGGTGTGAGGAGACTAACCTAGTCCTGAATTGGGAAAAGTGCCATTTTATGGTAGATGAAGGGATTGTCTTAGGACATCGAGTGTCAAGGGCGGGTGTAGAAGTGGATAGAGCAAAAATAGAGGTCATAGAGAAATTGGTAGAGCCCCAGAACGTCAAAGCCATTAGAAGCTTCTTAGGGCATGCTGGCTTCTATAGAAGGTTCATCAAGGACTTTTCTAAGATAGCCAAGCCTCTGTGCGAGCTTCTAGAGCTAGGTAGACCATTCATCTTTTCTAAAGATTGTGTAGTAGCTTGGAAAGCTCTTAAGGAAGCACTGGTCACAGCACCAATCATAGTAGGACCAAATTGGGATCTCCCATTTGAGATGCTATGTGATGCCAGTGACTATGCTGTAGGAGTCATGTTAGGACAGAAGATTGACAAGCTCACACATCCTGTTTATTATGCTAGTAAGACCTTGAATGAGGCTCAATGTAACTATACAACTACAGAGAAAGAAATGCTTGCTGTAGTATTTGCTTGTGAAAAATTTAGGAACTATATTGTAGGAACTAGGACCATTGTATATACTGACCATTCTGCTTTAAAATATCTAATGAGAAAGGCTGATGCTAAGCCTAGACTAATTAGATGGGTGTTATTGCTGCAGGAATTCGATTTGGACATTCGGGACAAGAAGGGATGTGAAAATGTGGTTGCAGATCACCTGTCTCGATTGCAGCACAATTGCGAAAAAATTGCGGACCCCGCAATTTCTGATGCTTTTATAGATGAACATATCTTTGTTTTGACTCATCGTGATAACGATGAGGAACCTTGGTTCGCTGACATTGCTAACTTCCGTGCAGCACAGGTATTACCAGTGTTCAAGGGAGGACAAGAGAAGAAGAGGTTCCTCCATGAAGCAAGGAAATTCATCTGGGATGACCCCATACTTTACAGGACCTGTGCTGATGGGTTGTTGAGGAAGTGTGTTACAGCTGCTGAAGCGAAGTCTGTGCTACAGCACTGTCATTCATCTCCTTATGGTGGACACTTTGGTGGACAAAGGACAGCTGCCAAGGTATTTCAAAGTGGCTACTACTGGCCAACAATTTTTAAGGACGCCCACAACTATGCCCACAACTGTGACGAGTGCCAAAGGACAGGTAACCTCAGTCGTAAGGATGAGATGCCCCTCACCTACATCTTAGAGTTGGAGCTCTTTGATGTATGGGGCATTGATTTCATGGGACCCTTCCCTCCATCATCAGGTAACTTGTATATTCTAGTAGCAGTAGACTACGTGTCAAAGTGGGTAGAAGCTAAGGCATGTCCTAATAATGATGCTAAGACAGTCACTAATTTCTTGCATAGACACATTTTCACTAGATTTGGGACTCCTCGTGCTATCATTAGTGATGAGGGGTCACATTTCATTAATAAGGCTATGGAGAAAATATTGGCTAAGTATAACATCAGACATAGGGTAGCTACTCCCTATCACCCACACTCAAATGGTCAAGCTGAGATTTCCAATAGGGAGATAAAGAACATCCTAGAGAAGGTAGTCAAACCTAATAGGAAAGACTGGTCTTTCAAGCTTGAGGATGCACTTTGGGCTTATAGAACAGCATATAAGACACCTCTAGGAATGTCTCCCTATAGGTTGGTATATGGCAAGGCTTGCCACTTGCCACTTGAGTTGGAGAACAAGGCATTTTGGGCCATGAAAGAATTAAATTTTTGTGTGAAGGATGCAGGGACATTAAGATCTTTACAGCTGCATGAACTTGATGAGCTTAGGCACATGGCCTATGAGAATGCCAAGATGTACAAAGAAAAGACAAAAATATGGCATGACAGTAGACTCAGGATCAAAGATTTTAAGAAAGGCCAACTTGTACTGTTATTTAACTCACGATTAAAGCTATTTCCAGGCAAATTAAAGTCTAGATGGTCGGGTCCATTTGTTGTTACTAATGTCTTTATTCATGGTGCAGTAGAGATAAAAAACTTGCAGCAAGGACAACCATTTATGGTCAATGGTGCTAGGTTGAAGCACTACTATGAGGAGGGGGATGTAAAGACTCTCTCAGCCTTCCTCCTACATGAAGCATGAAGTTAGAAACGAGAGAGAACGAGTGGTTCCTGTGCTCGTTTAGTCAAGGCCAATGCCTTAGTTTATTTTTTTTGTTTTTATCGATGATCGTTTGTATGTTTTGTGGTGTAATTTTAATTGCGTATTTAATGTTTGTTTTGTTTGTTTTTGTAGGGAATCGAAAGAGGGGATCAAGTGGAGTAAATCGCACTTTAAAAATCAAGATTCGGTTGGGCCAAATGACAGATACGGGCGATCAAAGTTGGGATTTATTATGAAATATTGTCCCTAGAATTGCGCAGAAATTGCTGACTCCGCAAAAAGAGCCGTTGGGATTTCATCCGTTGCTTTTATAGCCGTTAGAAGGCGCCCGTTTGATACGATCTTCTCATTCTTTGCTCTCCAAGATTTCTGCGATTCTCTCCACCTTTGATCTCTCTCTCCAAACCTCCAAGATTCGACCATGGTTTCCACTAGGGCTGAGAGATCCGCCGCCAAGAAGAAGGCCGACGACGCAGCTGAAGCGGCTGCGAGGGAAGCGCTTCTCACCCTTGCTGATCAGGGTGCTGTACGCACTGGCAGTCTTGGTAAGCTTCCTATTCGTAGGAAGAAGTGGAGGGTGGTCACTGAGATCCCTGCTGGCCCATCTGAGCCAGTGGGCACGCCCACGAAGCGCCGGTGGACTGTCAAGACTGCCGCCGGACCAAGCAAATCCAAGACTCCCTCTGTGGCGAGTCAAGAATCTGATCGTGCATCCCACGAGTCAGCTAAAGAAGGTGCGACGCCGTCTGCATCACCTGTGCGCAGCCCTCTGCCGTCTGCATCACCTGTGCGCAGCCCTCTGCCGTCTGAATCACCTGTGCGCAGCCCCCTGCCATCTGAACCAGTGCCAAGCACCGAATCATCACCACCTGCGCAGAGCGCCGAGTCATCTCCAGCGCCTCAGAGTGCTGATCTACCACCTGCGGCTGTGCAGAGTCCTGAGCTGCCGTCTTCGCCATGGAGTTCTGCGCATACCCCGTCAGCGGAGCACAATTCTCCACGGCCTGATCCGGAATTCCCTTATGGGGATTACCAAGAATCCACGCAAGGCAGTGGAGAGGCAGAAGAAGAAGAAGTCTTCTCTCCCATGAGAGAAGACAGCCCTGATGAGCCTGCACAGCAAACGCCTGCTGATGATTCTATGGAGGAGACGTTGGGGGCCTGTTTCCCACAACTCCAGGCGAGGCAGAAGGCCAAGAAGAAGGCCAACAAGGAGGCCAAGAAAGCCAAGAAAGCCAAGAAACTGAAGAAGAAGAAGGCCAAGCGAGTGCCTTCAGCAGAAGAAGACAGTACTGAGCCTTCGCTCAAACGCCTCAAGGTGGAGGCTGCTGAATCTTCCAAGCCAGCTGATAAGGGGAAGGCTAAACTCTACCCCGAAGATGAACCTCCATCAGTGAGATATGTCTCGTCTGATGCTGAATCAAGGGGCGTGGAGCTGAGGAAAAGGGACCTGTTGCACGAGAAGGGGTTCCTTGATCGCCTAGCTGACCTGCCGCAGTTCTTGCGCGCAGGGGTGATCAACCATGGCTGGGAGGAATTCTGTCGACCTCCCAATCCAGCATACACGAGCATGGTGTATGACTTCTATGCCAACGTGCTCAGCCCTGAGAATGGCCTATCTGTGGTCAGAGGGGTGGAGGTTGATTTCTCAGCCAAAGCCATTAATGAAGCATTTGGTCTAAGGGGCCAGCCTCACACAGATTATGCACGGATAGTTGATGAGCCAACCGAGGCTGTGCTGGAAGAAGCAATCCGCACCATTGGCCAGCCTGAGGCCTCCTGGACAGTCTCACGCAATGGGCGGCACACGCTCATGAGTGCCAACCTCACGGCTAAGGCAGCTGTGTGGTTTTCATTCGTACGAAGAAGACTCTCCCCGGTGACTCATGAGACTACAATTAACCAGAGCCGTTCGCTGCTGGTTTATGCTATAATGAGAGGTCTCACGATCAACGTGGGAGAGGTCATCACTGCTGCCATAGCCGAGTGTGCTAAGAAGGGTAAGGGACCATTATTTTTTCCAAACACTATAACCAAATTGTGTTTGCTTGCAGGGGTTCCCACCGAGCGCTTGGAGCAGCAGCTGCCCTACACAGGCCATCTGGAGTTGCCTGCACACCTACGGCTGAGAAGGAAGGGCAATATGGAGTTTGAGTTGGATAGGTTGGCTGCTGAGCAGTCCCTATCCATGGCCTGTTTGATGGACCTGCAGAGAAGAATGGCTCAATGGGCCAACTATGCGCAGGCGAGGGACAGAGAAGTTGCAGACCAATTGGGGTGCATCTTCCCAGACTTCCCCACCAACCTCCTAACTCCATGGGTGCCCCCACGACCAAGGCGACCAGATGAGGATGATGAGAATTGAGTGCTGGTTTGAAGAGCACTAGAGGGAGTATTACTGATCCCTAAAGAAACAAAAGACAATTTTCCTGCTTTTTGATAGAGTAATGTATATTATGCTGTTTTTTGGTTAAGTTTTGATCTGTTTTGGATGTTTAGTTTTATGTTTTTCCTTTTGCTTAGGATAGTCTGATGTTAGTTGATTAGGTAGGATAGTTTAGTTTTATTTTTTTTTTTTTTTTTGGATGCATGAGTAACGGGAAAAAGCATGCTAGGGGCCTGAGTTAATGTTAAATCTGCCCAGATTGTATTGCGAAATAATTGCGGTTCCCGCAATTTTTGTGACTGATTGCATGTCTTTGACTGCCCGTTTAGTTAGGCTGTGATCTGTTAAATTCTATCTTTTGCTGCTAGCATGACTACCTTATATAGCTGATCTTGACGCATGCTGGATGAGTGTCATAGGACACCTTTTGATAGTTTAAATTTGCCTCTGAATAGTGCTCAGCATGCATAAACCATAAGGCCTTAACCCTGTCTGTTATGTTCAAATTTTCTGCTGCTGGGATAGTTGCTTCTAGAATGTTTTGCCTATGCCTAGGATGTTTAGATTCTCTTTGTTTTACTTTAGACTAGATGCTTCTAGGACAAGTTTGGGGGTGTCCCACCTCAAACACTCATTGGGGACAATGAGTAGTTGAAGTTTGGGGGAGGCCACCCTAGGCCTAGGAACATTCCTCTCTTCCTTAGGACATAAGCATTCTTCTTCTCCTAAAAAAATTTTTTGTGATAAATAGAAAAAGTGACAAATAGAATAAAGAGGGGAGTCTCTCTCAAGTTGTTGAGTAATCAGTGCCAAGTGTGTAAACCACAAGTGGCATTGCATCAAAAGGCAAACCGAGGAGAGACTCCACCTAAGTAAAAAAGAAAGAAAAAGGAGAAATAGGGGAAGAAGAATGTATGCTTGGGAGTTATAATCTTGTGGCTTAGATGTCCTATGAAAAAAAGAACTCTGATCCTTAATGAGCTAAGCACAAGGTTGTAGCTTTTAGGTTTGTCTAGGGAGATGAATGTTTATCCAATGTAGTGATGCCAGGGTTTAGGTTGTTCTCTATAAAGTACCACTGTCACTGTTAATACTAAGACTGGCATGACTCTAAGGAATCCTAGACACATTAAAAATAAGCTGGAAGCATGTACTGAGTCTGGAGTAAAGCTTGGTAGAATTTGAAACCTTAGGGATAGTAGCATGATATCATAGAATTAGTTAGATCAGTAGTAGGGGGTCAACAAAAGCAGTGGGTATAGTAGGCAGGTGAAGTCAGAAGAGGCTAGACAAGAGGCTAGTTCTAAACTTGGAAGTGTGTCACAGGACAGCACTGCTAGAGACAAGAATATAAGGGAGTTAGTGAGTAGATAAAAGAAGAAGAAACAGCAGCCTAAGTAAGTCCTTAGTATGCTTGAGGACAAGCAAAGCCTTAAGTTTGGGGGTGTGTTAAGTCTCTGAAAGTGACTTATTTAGGACCCATTTAGCTTAAGAAGATGTACACATTTAGGTGTTTTTGTGAGCATTTAGCCTAAACCTATGCTTTAATATGAGAATTAGAAGAAGGTAGCTAATATAGGACTTATGCACAATAGGTAGGAAAAGGGGTGAAAACCGAAGAAAAGAATGAAAAAATAACCCTTGCGAATGCATTGCGGAATAATTGCGGTGGCCGCAATTATTCAAGTTAAAATCGTAAGTTGGCTGACATTTTTCTGTTTAGATCCGACTTTTCAGGGATTCGTTCTTTCTCCTCCACCCATTCTGATATACGACGTTGAAGATTGATGGTTCTCCTTGGCCCAATCGCACCTGCAAACTACTATAAAAGGGGGCCAAAGTCGGAGGTTCAGTCATCATTCAACGTGCAGAAGTCTTCTCACAGTCCACCATTTCTCTCGATTTTCCCTTGCCGTCTGTTGGAGTGAGGTTCTCAGCTTTTGGAGTCGATAATCTGATAGGAAGGAGAGAAGATTCTTCTTCTCTCTCGATTGGATTCATCCAAGCACGGCTGAATTCTCATCACCATCATTCGAGGCGACTGCCACGAAGATTTCCAGCACACCTTTACTGTTTTCTGCTCTTTCCTTCTCAATTCCATTTCTGTTCAATGTTGTTCTTAGCTTAGTCATTTACTTATTGCACTTCGTTGTTGTCTGCCTTGAATTCATTCTGTTTAAGCTTTCCTTTGTCATTCAAACACTTGAAGTAATCAAAGTAAGTTTCTGCATTTCACAGTTATTCCTTATTCTGCTACGAGTTTGGCTTGCTGTTTTAAGCACTTTTTCCTTCTAAGCATGTCTACTTTATCTTATATTTCTGTTCTACATATATCCATGAGTAACTAAATTCATTTAGGGGCATGCTAATGACAGAACTATAGGCTAAAAAACGTAAGTCAAGTAGGTAGATCAACACTCAAACATTGATTATATGTAAGCTTCATCCCACGGGCAATTTCGATTGGCCATCCATTTTGTCCAAAGAACTCCTAACCTCTGGAAGGAGTAAGAGTTCAGAGTCGTATAATCATGCTAGCCTTCCATGGTAATCAGGGAACGGCCTAGGAATAGGCGTTTCCCTAGTATAAACTGAACACTCCTGTTTTAACAAGATGCTTAAGACCTTACTTTGAAGTCAAGTAAACTTGAGTCTCTCATGCATGGAATCGGACGATACTTGAGATAGAGTGAGTTTAATGTATAGAGAGTTGATCCAAAGCTTGATAATCGTAATAAAATGCTTATAGGACAGTCATTAGTAGCCCTTAATTCACCTATCTAACCAGTTTCGCTGCCATTTAATTGCGGATTAATTGCGGTTCTCGCAATTCTGCCAAATTGTCTTCTGTCTAGCTGTTTTCTTCTGCGTTTATTGATTTCATCTCTTGACCTTTAAGCCTGATTTTCACTTTAATTTGTTTATGGCACGTTCCTTTATACATTCAGCAAAAAGTAGTTAATTAAAAACCAATTTTACCCCATCAAATCCAACCCATCTTTCTTAACAAACACACTTCGCGAATAGCTAAAATTAAGTCTCTGTGGAAAAAACGAATTAAATATACTTACTACTTGCTGTGAGACCATGTATGCTTGCATGTTCTAAGTGCTCTCTCCATCCTTTTGCTTCTTTATCTTTACACATTGAGCACGCAACAGTGCTCGATCTCCACAGGGAGATGACAGGCTTTCCCAAAAACCATCCGGTAGGGAGACATCCCTATGAGAGTTTTGTAAGCCGTACGATAGGCCCACAAAGCGTCGTCCAACCTGAGACTCCAATCCTTCCTTCCTGGACTTACTGTTTTCTCGAGGATGCTCTTCATCTCCCGATTGGAGACTTCTGCTTGGCCGTTGGTTTGAGGATGATACGGGGTAGAGATTTTGTGATTTACCCCATACTTCCTCATCAAGGCCTGGATCGTCTTGTTGCAGAAGTGGCTCCCCTGGTCGCTTATGATGGCTCGTGGAACTCCATACCTGCTAAAAATATTGGATTTGACAAAACTGGAAACAACATTAGCAGTATCAACTTTGGTTGCTTTAGCCTCCACCCATTTAGACACGTAGTCCACAGCCAACAGTATATAGACAAAACCAAATGAAGGGGGAAAGGGTCCCATGAAGTCCATACCCCAAACCTATAAAATTTCGCAAGTTAAAATGGGGTTTTGGAGCATTTCATTCCTACTTGTGATGGACCCTTTTCTCTGACACTGATCACATGATTTGCAAAATTCATAATAGTCCTTAAACAGTGATGGCCAGAAAAACCCACAATCTAATATTTTTCTCGCTGTCCTATTTTGCCCAAAGTGTCCCCCACATGCAAATTCATGGCAAAATGTAAGTATGGACCTATGCTCAGACTTAGGGACACACTTCCTAATTACTTGGTCAGCGCAAAATTTCCATAAAACGAGCTTTTCCCAAACATAAGTCTTGGCCTCGCTTCTCAGCTTAGCTCTTTGGTTATATGAAAAGTCGAATGGGACCGTACCTGTGACCAAATAGTTGTCAATGTCGGCGTACCAAGGTGTCTCCACACTTACCTGGAAGAGGACTTCATCCGGGAACTCATCATTCAGAGGCAAGTCATCCTCATTACGCACAATGCGGCTCAAGTGGTCAGCAACTGTATTTTCTGATCCTTTCCTATCCTGGACTGAGACGTCGAACTCCTGGAGTAGTAATACCCATCTGAGCAGTCTAGGTTTGTGACGATCCGCTCCTGGAGTAGAACAACAAATGCATACAAATCAGAAACCAAATCAAAATTTATAGCATGGATTATCAAAATGAAGAAGTCTAACAAATAATCCCTTAAATCATCCCAAACCGTTCACAGTACCTTAGCCGACCATGGGGCGGATCGTCACAAACGCTCCAACAGAGGCAATGGCCATCATCTCTAACCTTATTACAAATAAAAGCTCCAAATCTAGGCCACAAATGGCGGAGCAAAGCTAAAAAGTAGAAGAAAACCGAGAGGAAGAAGATGAAAAACGGACTTGGCTGCTGGAAAATCGTCCTTACAGCCCCTTTAAATCCGTCGGAGCGTCGAGACGCTGCGACCTAATGAATCCTCGCGCGCGCCTTGCGATGGCGTCGAGACGCTGGGCGAGCGTCTCGACGCTGGCCCGATAATTTCCTGCGCGCGCGCCCCTTGGAGCATCTCGACGCCGCGGCAGGGTCTCGACGCCAGGCAGCGTTGAGCAAGCGTCTCGACGCTGTCTGCTCGACGCTTGCTCTCGGGTTTTGGCTAGAAAATTGCCTCTCCTAGGCAATTTTGGTCCGGTTCTTCTTGGATCAGCTTTCCCTTTTCCCGATGCACTCCCGGGGCGTTAAAACACCGCTTTTATCTTCAAAACGAGTCAAATGGACGCATGAGCTCTTCACCGCAAATCTCCTATAAATGAGACAAATTAACTAATTAAATGCGGAATTTAGCTAGAATTAGGAAGTGAATAATAGCTCCAAAATGGAGTTATTAGGGTTCTTGTTGCGTGCTCAGTGTGTAAATAAAATGTAATGCGAAGAGCACTCAGATCATGCAAGCATACATGGTCTGCAGCAAGTGATAAGTATTTTTTAATTCGTTTTTCCACAGAGATTGAGTTTAGTTACTAACGAGTTGAGGTGCTAAATTAGATAGGGTAACTTAAATTGGGTAGATTTTGGGTTGGTGTGCTGAAATATAAAAAGTTCAAGAAGAAAGCAAACTGTAAAAGCCAAGCAAGTGAAGAGATAAAGCTATAATGTGAAGAAGAATAATTGCGGGTCTCGCAATGTTTTAGAAATAAAATCGCAAAGATAAAAAGCTAATAAAAAGACTAAGGCAAAAAACAGAAATGTTTTATTGCGGTTCTCGCAATAATCTAGCAATACATTAGCAACGTTTTTAATGTAAAGTAAGGCAGCAAGGTCGACTTAAGACTCCTCTATAGGCACTTAACTACGATCATTCAGCAGCAGATTAACATATCATGCATCGTTTTAGCTCAGTCTCATGCATCTCTCGATTACATGTATTAGATCTTTAGTTCACTCATATCCAAGTAAGACATAAACACCTATTTATACAAGCAAGCTAATGAACGTGCTAGGAGAACGCCTATTCCTAGGTCGTTTTCTGGTTACCATAAAAGGCTAGCATGAATGGATGACCTGAACTCTTACTCCTTCCGGAGGTTAGGAATTCTTTAGACAAAATGGATGGCCGGTCGAAATTGCCCGTGGGATGAAGCTTAGATACATTCAATGCAATCATACTACCCTACATGCTGCATTCTCGTCTTTCTAGCCTACAGATTCATCTTTAGCAGACCTCTCTTAGATTAGTTACTCATGGCTCTCAAAGAACTAAAAGAGATGGATTGATTGATCATGATTTAAAGAAATTAATAAAAGCAATTGAATAAGGAAGAACAAAATGAAGAACTCAACAAGACTTAATTGATTACTTTCTAAAAATAAGGTTCAGAACACTTCATAAGAACAACATGTAACGATATGAAAGCAGTAAGATCAAGTGTAATGGAGAATGAATCAGAACAATGTCACAGTAGAGAGGAAAACAGTAAAGAAAGCTGTAAAAGTGCACGGATCTCCTCGTCGCAAACGCCTCAGATGAAGGGGAAGATTAGCTGATCTTGTGGATGAATTCAATCAGAAGAGAATAAGGATCTTCTCTTCTTCCTCTCGAATTATCGACGCAAGGGCTGATTTCTTCGTTCCAACAAATGGGAGAAGGAATTGTCGTCTGCAGATTGCTTTGCAACTGAGATCTCCACGCTCCGAGTCTTCTTTTCCCTTCATCATCCGTCTCTTTTTATAGCCTCTAGGTGGTTGCAAAAGGCTTCTCATCAATCGTGGATCACCATTCAACTTTGTGAGTGAAGGGAATGAACTCTTCATTCCCCGCAGCGGAAGCGATTGGAATCGATCTTTTGTTTTGTTTAGAATTAAACTAAAAAACAAGTTAAGCAAATGTTTTACCTTTGATGAACAATCATCATATTGTGTTCCTTTTTCCACGAGATCTTCCTCGCTATGACTCGAACACGGGATCAAGCTTGTGGGAGCTCTTTGAAAGAATGAGAGAACAATTCTCTGCAGAGGGTGTGAGTAGTGTGTTTGGCCAACCTTTTGGCTAAACCTAAATGTCTTATTTATAATAAGGCTTTTAGGAATTAATTTTATTTTATAAAATACATTTTAATATCTAATATATTAAAATATGTATTTTATATTTATTTGAATCTTATTCAAATATTATAAAATTAATCTTTTATAATATACTTTAAACCAATTTGAATCTCATTCAAATAACATATGTATATAGTTTTTAATATTAATGTATCATATACATAAACTATTTCCTCTAATATTTAATGTATCAAATACAATAAATATATTTTACTCTTCTACATTTAATATATCAAATATATTAAATAATAATTTGAATATTTCAAATTTTTCTTTCAACTAAATTGATCCTTTTAGTGTTACTATGAGCTAGCAAGGGGACCTTATGGACCTACAGATTTATAAGCTCCAATGATACAAAATTAATTAATTAAACTCTTTAATTAATTGACTTTCATTCATTAACTCTAGGTCACTCCACTATAGGCCTAGAGTTGCACTCTTATGCACTGTAGGACAAGTTGTGTCCATGGATATAACCATTACATGCAAGTCGATCCTTCACGAGTTGTTCGTAATTACAGCTGGGTCAAAAGTCCGTTTTACCCCTGTAATTACATCTTACACCTTAAGTACCACTGATTCTCTAATGAACAACTTGTTTATGATCCAACCATAAACCAAGTCCCTCTCGGGCCAGTGAGAGGGTGGGGCCCCATTGTTCAAGTCCCGAAATCAGCACTTAAGGGAACTACTCATCTACTTTCCCTATATGGGAAGAAGTGAATTCCATCTTGTGAAACTTATGTTCCCAACTCCCTATTTGGTCAAGTCCCCAAAATGGTAGGCTTATTGAATCGGCTATAAAGGCCATTCTCACCCATACAAATCAAAGGACGAGCCCTCACAGGCAGGAGTTCATAACTCACTCAGGATTAAGATCGAGTCACATATGATCATCCTGTGAAATACTAATCTTCTCAAATAACGGATTTATAAAGAGAGATTATATATTTCGTGGTCCAGTCTTATACAAACTCATTGTATAGGATACCCCCACTCACATGTCTCTACATGAATGATTTGGATCAAATCATTTGTAACAGATACAAAGTGGGTCGTATCAATAGTGTTACCAGGATAAGGCACCCAACCTTATCCATACACTATAGACCCTTTAGGTTATTACTTGAACATGATCCTCCCGTATGTCAACTACATACAGTTCAAGATTACACTAATAACCTTGAATTTTATTTATATAATGAATATTATAAATTGCAAATATTAATAATAAAATAATTATCAAATAATTATTAATTAATTACGAGGCTTTAGGGCATAAATCCCAACAATCTCCCACTTGCACTAAAGCCGGTGAGACATGTATCCTAGGGCATACTCTACACCCAACATGTTCTCCCACTTGCCCTAGTGAAGATGAGACATGTCTCATAATCCTAGAGACATTCTAGGTGGCTTTCAAACACTTTAGCCTGGAAAGTCTTTTTATATAGATCAAAACGATTGTCAATTAAAAGTCATCTTGGTCCTACCACGATTCTTTCTCTCTCAGGATACCCTATATATTGATGTTATCTAAGTTCCTTAAGTTTAGTCATTACATAAAACGTTTTAGGCTTAACTATATCTGAAACATCTTTCAGACCAATAAGAAATTATTTGAGTTATGCAAGTTCTTTACTTCATAAGTAAGAACATTTAACTTGCATACCATACTCCATCATCTAGGGTAAACATAGATTTCCATAAATCTTTGTCAAAACCAGTGCATCTCGTAAAGATCAAATCTTTAACCTCATACACAAATATATAATTTCTCAATTTATCCATAGATATTTTGAGAAAAGTTTTTATTTTTCCGTGCAATGGTCATACCATTGGGTTAACTAATAAATGCTAACCAATTTTACTGTCAAATGTCATGTCTCAAGTGTACATTAGATTTTCTCCCACTCAAACGTAGATAGTCAATCTTATGTGTTCTCAACATTTTGAAATGTCTTAGGACACTATTCCTTAGACAATCTAAACTTCATGTAAGAATGATACATTATCATTTTTGAAGTACTACATCATATACTTGACAACAAATTTGTCAATATAAGATGTGTGAGACATAAATAACATTTTGTCCTCGAAAACTCTATTTTAGGACATACCCAATAATTTAAATCATTCATTTGGAATTGGTTAGGTAGTCAACATTTTATGTTGGATTCAAATCTTACAGCATTCACAATGGGTAATAAGTCATCCACATAAAATATGAGAAAATTCCACTAAGTAATTAATGATTTTCTTGCCTATACAATATCATTAATAATTATTCAAAGTCATAGTTTTTGATACTTTTATCAAACCTCACATTCAAAAATCTAGTGATCAAATTCATTTCATAAATGAACCTTTACTGCTTGCAAACCTTTTGCTTTTGATTTTTGAAACTGAACTCAGGTAATTGATTTGTAAATGCATTCTTTAAGACTTCTTTTCAAAAAAAGATTTCTTAAACCTTCACTTGACATATCTCATATGCAACTATGAATTAGGAAATGCTTATATACTCTAATATGACAACAAATGAGAAAGTTTATCCATAGTTTACTTTCTCCATCTATATTTGTCATTAGTCTTATTTTGAAGGTCTGTACCTTCTTATTTACAAATCTTTTACTTTTGTAGATATATTCAAAACCTATGGGTTTTACCCCATCAGGAATATCTACAATTTCTAGATAAAGATGAGTACATCTACTCTATCTCGAGATTTATGACTTTGGTCTACTAGTCTTTGTCATTGACCCTCATTTCAACTTTGAGGTCAAGAAGCCCTACATTTTGTCATCTAATGTGACAACTTAGGCTTCATATAAGCTCTTGTAACGGCCGGGTCATCTCATAACTCTCCCACTACGATGAGGCTTATCCAATTCATGACTAGGATCCATTTGACTATCAAATGTAATTAAATTGTTAACAACTTTTATTAACTATTTAGTGGCTTCACTTGGAACCAACTTTTCAACACTATTGAACATATTCAAGTTTCAACATGTATGCTTAAAACTCTCAAAACTCGAAGGGTTGTAAACTAACTTTACTACTCTTCTATAATCTCAAAGTTGTCTCATGGACACCTTTTAGATATAATGATGTTCACTATACAATCTATATTGTATATCCTAACAAGAGTATGATAATGACGTGTAATTCTTTATTGTTCTGACCATATCTAACAAGGTCTTGTTTCTCCTCTTACAACACAATTTCACACAATTGTACTTTGTGCTAGAGTTGAGATAAAATCTCACTTTCTATCAATTAGTCTTAGTACATAAGGTTCCTGTACTTTTCACTGTGATCTGATCATAGTATCTTGATAGATTTACCTAAGTTACCTTCAACTTGAGTCTTATATTCCTTGAACTTTTCAAAATATTCAGACTTATGTTGCATTAGGTTACGATACTTATTTCTTGAATAGTCGTCAACTAGAGTGATGAAATATTCATAAGTGTTCTTTGGCCTGTAGGCTTTTCCAACAAAAACCTATTGATTATCTTGCATGAAAGGCAAGAAATTAAGACATATAAAGTAATTAACTCTAACATTTAGAGAATCACTTCGTAGTAGTCTTTTTATTCAAATTGATCATAATCAATCTTGAATGCCAAAGACAAGTATCATATTCTAGGAGAATATAAATTGTCTTTATATTATGGATTCTATAATCCTGAATATCTCAGTGTGTAGTATTTTATGAGTTAATAATTTAACACATAGAAATTATTCTTATTTTTCAGCTGAATTTTTCAAACAATTTTGAAAATTAAAATTTAGTACTAAAATATTCATACTATGAACATTTTATTAGTAGTAAAGTCAGAGAAATTGAATTTCTCCTATGGTACTAAAAACACCATATTCAGCATTAAATAACAATTATTTTTTATGGACATCTTAATGTCTCCCACTACATTAATTGAGATGTGTTTTCTGGTGCCAACAAGTAGAGATCATTCTACATCATTAAGTATTTTCCAAGAATTATATAAACTGTAATGAAGAACAAATCTTAATAGTGGATCTGAATTTACTATATAGGTGGTAATGATTATTTTCCACAAAAAATCTAGTAAATCAAATTTACTTTTTCCCATGTTCTTCTCACAGAGGTATTTCATAAATTCTTCTCATTATGACTACTTTGCTAATTTAGAAACTATTTTCTTTTAGCTACAGTCATATGGTTTCTTTTCTTGGATTTTGGTAATACTTAATTTTTTTAGATCATTTAGATAAATATCTAAATCTAGCTTTTATTGACTTCAACAATATCTCATATGTTGTTGTCATATTCTTTATCTTCTTAGCTTGACATCTAATATGTCAAATAGAAAATTTGTATAAGCCATCTCGTTATATTGATTTATTAATCATGTGCTTTACGAACAATTCGATTAGCATTGGCAACAGGTTTTTGAGAACGTTTCTCAATAAAGACAAATTAAAGAAAAAATTTACACTGTCATTATATAGTGTTAATATTATTTTTCCAAGTGATATTATTTTCTCAATTTGACCAATTAGCAACGAAAATTAAAATTGAGAGAAATAGACATAATATTGAAATATAAAAACAATATTATTTAACAACATGCAATCAATATTCATTCAATTTCAGCATAGAAAACAAACAATTTGATAAATGAACCCTGAAACATTATTTTTTTAATGCTATGATACTTTAGTGAGTTAGAACAAGTGCCGCCGTAGGGTAGGTCAAATGCCCCTTCACTAAACCAAGACAATCTCAACCAAGTGTTATCCCAAAATAACTCTTATTTCTATAACATTTAGTTACCATTAGTTTGGTCAAGAAAATCATTAACAACCTTAATGAGATCTTTGTAAGTGTAACCCATCATTTTAGATTTTATAATTTTATCCCAACAAGTGCCGCCGTAGGGTAGGTCAAGTATTGGAAATAAAATTACAATCCTATCCTTCTCAGGAGATTCACCCTGATATTGACCCATGTAAACACCTTCCGTAGGGGGACGGTCCAAAAGCCGCCGCGAGGCCCCACATGTATCTCACGTTGTGAACCAATGATAGAGACCGTAGGATATGTTGACACATTTCCTTTCCCACTTACTATTTAAAAATACTTTCTCAAGAGATTCACCCTGATATTGACCCATGTAAACACCTTCCGTAGGGGGACGGTCCAAAGCCGCCTCGAGGCCTCACATGAATCTCACGTTGTGAATCTATGGTAGAGACCGTAGGGTGATTTTGACATATGTCTTTCTCCCACTAAGTATTATGAAATAGGGTTTTCTATTACTTAGACAAATTAGGCTAATCTCATTTATCTAAGTTTTTCAATCTACCCTTTCATAACCCTTATGTTGGTTAGATTGATTTTAATGTGAATTATCAAGTATATTAAACTATTTAAAACTAATCACATTATGAGCCTGCTTAATGAAATAAAATAAAATTTGACTAATTCAACCCCCAGGCCAGTTCTTAGGTAGAGATGTTCCTTTTCAGTCAACTTAAGTACCTCACCCGAGTAACCTTTCTTAGACAGAGTTCCCTTATAGTCAATTTTTATTTCAAATTCATTAATCTTTAATTAACTATTAATTACTAGATCAATGAACTTCAGTTGATTTTAAGCAATGTTTTTAATCCTATTAAAAACCAATTCACCTTATGGATAATCTTGAATTTTTAACAATTTTAAACCCATTAAAATAAAATTAAAGATTATCATATATTCTAATCTTATTAGAATAAAAGATAAACTAAATTCAAATATTTAAACTATTTAAATAATGAATTAAATTATCTTTTAAATAGGGAAAAAAAATCTAATCTCATAGGAAAATATCCTAACCTCATTTGGAAAATATCCCTAATACTTATTGAGAAAATATATCTCAATCTTATTGGGAAAAGATTTATCAAGATTTCCCAATCTTATTAGGAAAAGATTTTCTATATCCTAATCAATATTAGAAAAATATGGATTCCTATTATAAAAGGAAGTATCCTAATTTAAAATTTCCAAATATAACAATTATATTAAAGATATGGAAATATAAACATATTAGGAAATCATCTAATCAAATTAGAAAGCATTTTAATCATAATATTTCAAATATAACACTTATATTAAAAATAATTAAAATGCATGATCATGCTTAACCTATGGTGGGATTTTGATCTAGATGGACATACTTTATGCAATCAATTAATAAAATTAAATCATACATCAACATGCATAACTAAACAGATCATACATCAACATGCATAACTAAACAACAAAATTGACCGGCATATTTGGCATATCCTAAGAAATTGAAAACAATTTAAATTACATTAATTTAAATCCAAGACATATCTTGGTCTTCAAAATTTTCTCCTTTTGAGATCCACCACAATTTAGGTTAAACAAAACCCTAAATAATCTCTTCTACCTTTATCAGCCACCGCAAGAAAGAGATACACTTGAACCAAACAATCTTTTGCCTTTCACGTCCATCTGCACTTCATCATTCAAGGCAACCCTTGCCTCTGTCATTATAATCTTTGATTTTCCAATCTCATCATTCAAGGCAACCCTTTCCTCTGACATTCAACTAATTTGAAGGAATAATAATTTAAAATTGAGGTATTGAAATTAACTTAATTCTCAATTCTCAATTCAAAATTGAATTTGATGAATTCATTACTTGCTGCGGCCCCGAAGAAACTCAATTCAAAATTGAGTTAAAGTCAAAACCAAATTGGAAACTTAATTGAACCATTTGTTTTGAATTTCAATTCAGCTTTTCCATGGACACTTTTCATACTGTTCATACTTTATAAAATTACAAACACATCCTATACCCAAATGAGGTAGTCAAGCTTGACATGTGGCAGCAGCAGGGAGAGTTGACGGCTGGAAAATCTCATTCAATAAAGACTGACGACTGGAAAGAAATGCAGCAACAACGACTGTTTCCTTGCGGTTTCCTTGCGAGGGCCGCAATGCTTCATTGCGGTTTCAGCAATGTTTCCGCAAAGTTTCATGCAATGTACATTTTAGCTTGTTTTACATCATTTTACATCTTTTTTCTTTCCTTTTCCAAATAAGTCCTATTTTAGCATCACTTCTCAAATTCTCACATTTATGCACACATTAAGCTAACTCCTAACAAAAACACTCAAGAATGTACATGATTTAAAGGTAAATTCAGCCCTAAATAATGTACTTTTGGCGAGGTAACACACCCCCAAACTTGAGTTATTGCTAGTCCTCGAGCAATATAAAGGCTTACTTTGGCTGCTAAATCTTGTCTTTCAAACTCTATCTAACTGTCTTGCTGACTTCCCTAGGCTTACTATCAAAGGCATTGTTGTCCTGTGACACTCTTCTAGGTTCAAACTAACTTCATAATCTGCCTATTCTGATTTCCCTTGCCTTTAAAACCTTCTGTTTTTACTAACTTCCTACCTTATGGTTTATCTGCCTATGTCATTGGGCTCATTGTGCAGTTATCCCTAAGCTTTCAAATTCTCCCTAGTTTTAACTCAGACTCAGTACATGCTTCTAATGTTTTTAACTTTGAATTACCTAGGATTCCTTAAAGTCGTGCCAGGCTTAGAGCACTTAAGTATCAGAGTTCAGTATCAATAGAACAAACTAAGCCCTGGCACCACTATGTTGGATAGACACTCATCTCCCTTGATAACCCTTCAAGCTACAACCTTGTGCTTAGTAAACTAAGGATCAGAGTTCAATTTCACAGGACATCCAAACACTTTAGGCCGTAGCTCTTGGCACACATTCTTCTTCCTTGGTTTTATTTTTCCCTTTTTTCTATTTTGGCAAAGTCTTCTCTTTGAATTGCCTTTTGATGCAGTGCCACTTGTGGGTTACACAAATGGCCCTGATTACTCAGCATCCTTAGAGAGAGAAAATACCCTTTATTTTTCTTTTGCTTTCTTATTCATATATTTTTTTTAAAAGAAGAAAAATGCCTATATTTTTCAAAGGAGAGAGGAGTGTTCCTAGGCCTAGAGGTTGCCTCCCCCAAACTTAAACTTCTCATTGTCCCCAATGAGAGTCTGAGGTGGCACACCCCCAAACTTATCTTAGAAGCATCTAGTCTAAATAAAAACCAGACAGAGATTAAAACTCATAGGGATAGAATAACCCTCCTAGTTCAGATAACTCATAAGCAGAAGTTTACTAAAACCAACATGGTAAGGTCTAACAGAGGTACATGCTCAGCATTTACGAAGCTAGTTAAAACTAACAAGGGTGTACTTGACACTCATCCAGCATGCTCAATAGACAGACTACCTATGGACATCAGTAATGCAGCCAAATAATGAGATTCAAAGATAGACAACCCATCAGAAAGTCATATATTAGCATGCTTAAAATAACAAAATATTGCGGTGTCCGCAAAAAATTCGCAATGAGTTCAACAGAGCAGATGTAACTGTGATCAAGGCTCCTATCATGCGATGTTCTATTCGTCAACAACTACAGGAAATAGAAAAACTACCTAAGCTAACTAAGCATACGAAATTAAACTTAAACTAAGCTATTTAACTCAAACTAAATAAGAAAGTAAAACAGACACACAATTGATTATTGGGGGGGTAACCGGCACAGAAAAGCAGATTTTTTTTCTTTCGAAAGGGATCAGAAATTCTCCCTCGAATGCCATCAGTCTGGCATTCATTCATCCTTATCTTCTTCATCATTCCTCTCACTCGGAGGCACCCAAGGACTCAACAATCCAGCAGGGAAAGTGGGGAACGTGCACCGCAGGTGCTCAGCCAGCTCTCGGTCCCTTGCCTGCGAATACTCAGCCCATTGGGCTAACTTTCGTTGTAAGTCCATCAGGCAGGCCATGGACAGTGACTGTGCAGCAGCAAGTCCATCCATCTCGAACTCCATGTTGCCTCTTCTTCTCAACCTCAGGTCACTGGGCAGCTCAAGGTGGCCAGCATAGGCCAATTGTTTCTCCTCCATCGTCACAGGTACCCCTGCGCGTAAACATAATTTAGTGATGGTATTGGGGAAAAAGAGTTGGCCCTTACCTTTCTTGGAGCATTCGACGATTGATGCTGCTATGATTTCACCCACATCAATGGTGAGTCCCTTCATTATCGCATAAATCAGCAGCGATCTCCCCTGATTGATGGTTGTCTCATGTGTGACAGGGGAGATTCGTCTTCGAACCAGGGAGAACCATACAACTTCTTTGTCCCTGAGGGTTGCACTCATCAGTGTGTGTATTCCATTCTTTGAGACTGCCCATGTTGTCTCAGGCTTCCCTATTATATTCAGTGCTTCCTCCAGGACTCCTTCTGAGGGTGAAGCCATGATCCTCGCGTATTCATAATCTTCATGCCCTTTGAGAGCATACGCCTTGTTGACTGCCTCAGCTGAGAAGTTAACTTCTACTCCCCTCACCATTGAAGAACAGCCTTCGGGGCGAGTGAGGTTGGCGTAGAAGTCATACACCATGTCAGAGTAGGCCTGAATTGGAGGCCTACTGTTACGTGCTCAATGTGTTGAAATAATTAAGCAATAAGATAGAAAGAGCACTCAGAACATGCAAGCATACATGATCTTATAGCAAGTAGTAAGTATTTTTTCATTCGTTTTCCCACAGAGATTTATTATAAGCTAATCGTGAAGTGTAAAGTTAAGAAAGAGAGGGTGGATTTGATGGGGTAAAATTGGTTTTAAATTGTCTATTTCCTACTGAATGTGTAGAGGGTAGCAACATAAACAAGAACAAGTCAAAGCTAAACTCAAATGAAAAGAGACGAGATTAATAAATGAAGGCAAAGACAGCTAGACAGAATTGTAACATAAACAGAATTGCGGAAACAGCAATTCTACCGCAATTTAAATAACAGCGAAAGTGTGTAAAGTGATGAATTAAGGGCTACTAACGACTATCCTATAGGCTTTTTCATACGATTCTCAAGCACTGGATCAACTCACTATGCATCAAACTATCTCATTCTCATGTATCTTCCGATTTCATGCATTAGATTCTTTAGTTTACTCATGTCCAAGTAAGGTCTTAAGCATCTTGTTAAGGCCGAAGGATATGGTTTGTACTAGGGAAACGCCTATTCCTAGCTCGTTTCCTGGCTACCTTGAAAGGCTAGCATGATAGTATGACTCTGAACTCTTACTCCTTCCAGAGGTTAGGAGTTCTTTGGACAAAATGGATGGCCAATCGAAATTGCCCGCTGGATGAAGCTTACATACAATCAATGCGTCGAGAGCTATCCTACATGCTTGGTTCACGTTTTTTTAGCCTATAGTGTTGTCATTAGCATGCCCCTAAGTGACTTAGTTACTCATGGATATAGGGAGAACAGAAATAAGGGATGAAAGAGACATGCCTAGAAGAGAACTAAACTAAAAACAGCAAGGTAAAACAGTAAGATGCGAAGACAAGAAATCGCTAGATGAAGAATTGTGCTTGGATTACTTAATTGGTTGAATGAACAAAAAGAGTAACTTAAAGTGCAAAACAGAAAGACAGAACACAACGAAATGGACTGATCTAGTTACAAGAAAGGAAACAACAACAAACTGAAGCTGGAAAATGGAAATAAAGACAGAAAACAGTAAAAGATGCTTGAAAGCCTTGTTGCAACCGCCTCGGCTGAAGAGGGTGAAAGAATAGCTTTGCTTGGATGAATCCAATCGGGAGAGAAGATGAATCTTCTCTCCTTCCTATCAGATTGTCGATTCCAACAGCTGAGACTCTCACACCAACAGACGGCAAAGGAAAACACGAAGAAAGATGGAGCTGCGAGAAGACTTCTACGCTTTCGGATGATGATCAAACCCTCGACTTTGACCCCTATTTATAGTAATCTGCAGCTGCATTTGGGCCAAGGAGAACCATCCATCTTCAACGTCATACTTCAGAATGGATGGAGGAGAAAGAACGAATCCCTGAAATAACGGAAATTAACAGAAAAAGATCAGTCAACTTACGGTTTTCACTTGAAACATTGCGGTTTCAGCAATGTTTCCGCAATGCTATCGCAATGTAGTTTTTTTCTTTCTTTTACTTCGGTTTTCAATCCTTTTCTTTCCTTTTGCACACAAGTCCTAATTTAGCTACCTTCTTTTAATTCTCACAAATAAGCATAGGTTTAAGCTAAATCCTATCAAAAACACCTAAGAGTGTGCATCTTTCTAAGCTAAATAAGTCCTAAATAAGTCACTTTTGGAGACATAACACACCCCCAAACTTAAGGTTTTGCTTGTCCTCAAGCAACTAAGGGCTTATTTAAGCTGCTGTTTCATCTTCTTTAACCACTTACTGACTCCTCTATATCCCTATCTATAGCAGTGCTGTCCTGTGACACACCTCTAAGTTTAAAACTATCCTCTTATCTAGCTTCTTCTGACTTCGCATGCCTAATACTCCTACTGTTTCATTAACTCCCTACAACTGATCTACTTGCTTTTGTCATATCATGCCACTATCCCTAAGGTTTCAAATTCTACTAGCTTTACCCCAGACTCAGTACATGCTTCTAGTTTTTACTTTTGAGCTACCTAGGATTCCTTAGAGTCATGCCAGTCTTAGTATTAACAGTGACAGTAGTACTTTAAGAGAACAACCTAAACCCTGGCATCACTACATTGGACATACATTCATCTCCCTAAACAACCCTACAAGCTACAACTTTGTGCTCAGCTAATTGAGGATCAGAGTTCTTTTTAAACAGGACATCTAAGCCACAAAGTTGCAACTCCTAGGTATACATTCTTCTTCCCTACTCTTTTCCCTTTTTTTTCTTTCTTAGGTGGAGCCTTTCCTTTGGTTGCCTTTTGATGCAATGCCACTTGTGGGTTACACACTTGGCACTGATTACTTAGCAACCTAAGAGAGACTCCCCTCTTTATTCTATTTTTCATTTTTTTTTTTTTCAGTTCATCATTTTTGTCAAGGAGAAGAAGAATGCTTATGCTTTTAAGGGAGAGAGGAATGTTCCTAGGCCTAGGGTGGCCTCCCCCAAACTTAAACTACTCATTGTCCCCAATGAGTGTCTGAGGTGGCACACCCCCAAACTTGTCCTAGAAGCATCTAGTCTAAGGTAAAACAAAGAGAATCTAAAAGCCCTAGGCATAGACAGAACATTCTAAAAGAAAATATCACAGCATCAGGAATTCGAAAAAAAAAACAGACAGGCAAGGACTTACAACTATGCATGCTGAGCTATTTAGAGGTTAATTTAAACTATCAAAGGGTGTCCTATGACACTCATCCAGCACGCATTTAGATAAGCTATATAAGGTAGTCATGACAGCAACAAAAGATAGAATTTAAACAGATCACAGCCTAGCTAAACAGACAGTCCAAAACATGCATTCAGTAATAAAAATTGCGGGTACCGCAATTATTTCGCAATCAAGTCAGGGCAGATATATCAATGTTTAGGGCCCCTAAGCATGCTTTATCCAGTCATTCAAGCTCGACAAAAATAAACCTAAACTATCCTACCTAATCAGCTAGCAGCAGGCTATACTAAGCAATTTAAAAACGTAAAACGAAGCAACTAAAACAGATCAAAACTTTACTAAAAACAGCAGAATTCACATGGTCTATCAGAAAGCAGATTTTTTTTTTTTATTCTAAGGGAACAGCCATACTCCCTTGAGTGCAATTCAAACCAGCACTCAGATGTCTTCATCCTCATCAGGTCGTCGTGGTCATGGAGGCACCCATGGATTCAGAAGATTTGTGGGGAAGTCAAGGAAGATGCAGCCAAGCTGGTCAGCAACTTCCTTGTCCCGTGCCTGCGCGTATGTGGCCCATTGAGCCATCCTCTTCTGCATATCCATCAGGCAAGCCATGGACAGCGACTGGTCAGCAGCCAACCTATCCAGCTCGAATTCCATATTCCCCTTCCGTTTCAGCCTCAAGCCAGCAGGCAGCTCCAAGTGGCCTGTGTAAGCCATTTGCTGCTCCATTCGCTCAATAGGGACTCCTGCAAGCAAACATAGTTTAGTTATAGTATTAGGGAAAAACAATGGACCCTTACCTTTCTTCGCGCACTCAGCAATGGCGGCTGACAAGATTTCACCCACGTTGACCGTGAGACCTCGCATGATGGCATAGACCAGCAGCGATCTGCTCTGGTTGATGGTGGTCTCATGAGTCACGGGGGACAGCTTCCTCCTTACAAAGGCAAACCATACAGCCGCCTTAGCTGTGAGGTTGGCACTCATGAGAGTGTGCCTCCCATTGCGTGACACGGTCCAGGATGCTTCAGGCTGGCCAATGGTTCGAATGGCCTCCTCCAGGACTGCCTCAGTAGGCTCATCAACGATCCTCGCATAGTCAGTATGTTTTTGGCCCTTGAGGCCATAGGCTTCGTTGATGGCTTTTGCTGAGTAGTCCACTTCTACTCCCCTAACCACAGACAGCCCCTTCTCAGAGTTTCGCAGGTTGGCGTAGAAGTCATATACCATACTCGTGTAAGCCGGATTGGGTGGCCTGCACAACTCATCCCAGCTATGACTCACAATGCCTGTGCGCAAGAATTGCGGCAGGTCAGCAGGTCTGTCGAGGAAGCCCTTTTCGTGCAGCAACTCCCTCTTTCTCAGCTCAATACCCCTGGACTCATCGTCAGAGGACACATACCTCACTGACTGAGGCTCATCTTCAGGGTAAAGCTTGGCCTTCCCTTTGTCCTTTGGTTTGGCTGACTCCGCAGCCTCAAGCTTGAGCTTCTTGAACGATGGCTCAGCACTCTCTCCCTCTGATGCCAGCGCCCTCTTGGCTTTCTTTTTCTTTAATTTCTTGGACCGTTTGGCTTTGATATTCTTGGCAGCCTTCTTCTTCTTCAGCTTTGCCTTGGTTGCGATCGCATGGAGGCAAGCCCCCAATGTCTCCTCCATGGAATCATCCTTCTGCGCAGGACTCTCAGGATTGGCTTCCCTCAACGGAGAGAAAACCTCTTCTTCCTCACCTTCCCCACTGCCCTGCGTCGATTCTTGGAACTCCCCATATGGAAATTTAGGGTCATGTTGTGGGGCAGTGGCCGACGGAGTAGTGCTTTGTGCGGCTGTGGGGGTCTGTGCAGAGCTCTGTGGTGATGAAGGCAGTTCAGGACTCTGCACTGGCGGTGATGAGGAAAGCTCAGGGCTTTGAACTGGCGAAGATGGCGACGGGCTGCGTTCGGCTGTCTCGTGGGATGGCTGGCTTTGTTCTGGACTCTCCACAGAGGGAGTCTTGTTCTTGATTTCTTCCTCGGCCACAGCCATACTCCACTTGCGCTTCTTGGGTGTGCCTGCTGGCTCAGAGGGTCCAGCAGGTATCTCTGTGACGACCTTCCACTTCTTCTTGCGAATCGGAAGTTTGGGAAGGCGTTCAGTTCGCGCGGCGTCAGCCTCAGCCAAGGCAAGCAGTGCGTCTCTCGCAGCCGATTCAGCGTCGTCAGCCTTCTTCTTGGCCGCAGATCTTTCAGCCCTCGTGAGCACCATTGTTGAATCGTGGAGTTTTGGAGAGAAGAATAACAGATGAAGAGAATCGCAGTTTTCTTGGAGTTCAGAGAATGAGATAATCGTACAGATCAACGCGCCTTCTAACGGATATAAAGAAAACGGATAAATCCCAACGGCTATATTTTTGCGAATCCTGCAAATCCAGCGCAATTTTAGTGACCGTTGGAGATTTTTTTCATCTAAATGTCAATCTTTGCTCATTCGTATCTTTTATTTGGCCCAATATTTTCTTGATTTTAAAAGCTGGATTTACTCTCCTTGATTCCCTCTATCGATTCCCTACAAAAAGAAATAAAATCAACATCAAATTCGCCATTAAAATCATACAAACTTATACACAAATGATAACCGGAAAATCGTAAAAAATAAACTAAGGCATGAGCCTCATGTTGACGAGCACAGCAATCACTCGTCCTCTCTCGTTCTTAATTTCATGCTTCAGTTAAGAGGAAGGCCGAGAGAGTCTTCACATCTCCTTCCTCATAGTAGTGCTTCAACCTTGCACCATTAACCATGAATGGTTGTCCTTGCTGCAAGTTATTTATCTCAATAGCACCATGAACAAACACATTAGTAATCATGAAAGGACCTGACCATCTGGACTTTAGTTTGCCTGGAAATAACCTCAATCGTGAGTTAAACAATAAAACAAGTTGGCCTTTCTTAAAGTCCTTGATCCTAAGTCTACTATCGTGCCAAATCTTGGTCTTTTCCTTATACATTTTGGTATTTTCATAAGACATTTGTCTAAGCTCATCAAGCTCGTGTGATTGCAGAGACCGCAACGTTCCCGCATCGGTCACGCAATAATTCAACTCTTTTAGTGCCCAAAATGCCTTAATTTCTAACTCAAATGGAAGATGACAAGCTTTACCATATACAAGTCTATAAGGAGACATACCTAGGGGTGTCTTATATGCAGTCCTATATGCCCAAAGTGCATCCTCGAGTTTAAAGGACCAGTCTTTCCTATTGGGTTTAACCACTTTTTCTAGGATGTTCTTAATCTCCCTATTTGAAATTTCAGCCTGACCATTCGAGTGGGGGTGATAGGGAGTGGCTACTCTATGTCTAATGTTATACTTAGCCAACACTCTCTCCATAGCCTTATTAATGAAGTGTGTCCCCTCATCACTAATGACAGCACGAAGTGTCCCAAACCTAGTAAAAATGTGGCTATGCAAGAATTTTATGACTGTTTTAGCATCATTATTAGGACATGCTATGGCCTCTACCCACTTGGATACATAGTCTACTGCCACCAAAATGTAAAGGTTACCTGAGGATGGGGGAAATGGTCCCATGAAGTCAATGCCCCATACATCAAAGAGCTCCAACTCTAAGATGTAGGTGAGAGGCATTTCGTCCTTGCGACTGAGGTTACCTGTTCTTTGGCATTCATCACAGCTGTGGGCATAGTTGTGGGCATCCTTGAAGATCGTTGGCCAATAGTAGCCACTCTGAAATACCTTTGCAGCTGTTCTTTGGCCACCAAAGTGTCCACCATAAGGAGCTGTGTGACAGTGCTGCAGCACAGACTTCGCCTCAGCAGCTGAAACACACTTCCTTAGGAAGCCGTCAGCACATGTTCTGTAAAGTGTGGGGTCATCCCAGATGAATTTCCTTGCTTCATGAAGGAACCTCTTCTTCTCTTGTCCTCCCTTGAAAACTGGTAATACCTGTGATGCAAGGAAGTTAGCAATGTCAGCAAACCAAGGTTCCTCATCGTTATCACGATGAGTCAATACAAAGACATGTTCATCAATAAAAGCATCAGAAATTGCGGGTTCCGCAATTTTTTCGCAATTATGCTGCAATCTGGAAAGATGATCCGCAACCACATTTTCACTTCCTTTCTTATCTCTAATGTCTAGATCAAACTCTTGCAGCAGCAGTACCCACCTAATCAACCTAGGCTTAGCATCAGCCTTCCTCATGAGGTACTTTAAAGCAGAATGGTCAGTGTACACGATTGTCCTAGTGCCTACAATATAGTTCCTAAATTTCTCACAAGCAAACACTACAGCTAGCATCTCCTTCTCAGTGGTTGTGTAGTTGCATTGTGCCTTATTAAGTGTCTTACTAGCATAATAGACAGGGTGTGTTAACTTGTCAATCTTCTGTCCTAACATAACCCCTACAGCATAGTCACTAGCATCACATAACATCTCAAATGGGAGATCCCAATCTGGCCCTACTATAATAGGTGCTGTGATCAGTGCTTTCTTAAGGGTTTGCCAAGCTACTAAACATTCCTTAGAGAAGACGAATGGCCTATTGTTGCGTGCTCAATGTGTTAATAAAAATGATAAATAAGAGAGAGAGAGCACTTAGGACATGCAAGCATACATGGTCTCACAGCAAGTAGTAAGTATATTTCATTCGTTTTTTCCACAGAGACTCATTTTTAGCTATTCGCGAAGTGTGATTGTTAAGAAAGATGGGATGAATTTGATGGGGTAAAATTGGTTTTTAGTTATCTAATTTTTGCTGAATGTATAAAGGGATATAACATAAACAAATGCAAGTTGAAATTAGAAGCAAAGGACAAGAGATGGAATTAATAAACGAGGAAGAAAACAGCTAAACAGAATGCAACTTAGCAGAATTGCGAGAACCGCAATTAATCCGCAATTAACTCAACAGCAAAAGTATGTAAATGGACGAATTAAGGGCTACTAATGACTAGCCTATAGGCATTTTCTTACGATTCTCAAGCATTGGATCAACTCTCTATACATCAAACTCACTCTATCTCAAGTATCGTCCGATTCCATGCATTAGAGTCTTAAGTTTACTCGATCTCAAAGTAAGGACTTAAGCATCTTGTTTAAGCAGGAGTGTTTAGTTTGTACTAGGGAAACGCCTATTCCTAGGCCGTTTCCTGATTACCATGAAAGGCTAGCATGATTATATGACTCTGAACTCTTACTCCTTCCAGAGGTTAGGAGTTCTTTGGACAAAATGGATGGCCAATCGAAATTGCCCGTAGGATGAAGCTTACATACAATCAATGTTCGAGTGTTAATCTGCCTACTTGGTCCACGTTTTTTAAGCCTATAGTTCTGTCATTAGCATGCCCCTAAGTGATTTAGCTACTCATGGATATATGGAGAACAGAAAGGGTAGATAAAACAGACATGCTTAGAAGAGAAATGTGTGTAAAATAGCGAGACAAAACCGTAGCAGAACAAGGTGGAAACTGTAAAATGCAGAATTGTACTTTGATTACTTTGAGTGTTTGAATGACAAAGGAAAGCTTTGAAGAAATGAATCCAAGACAGACAACAACGAAATGCAATAAGTAAGACTCTAAACTAAGAACAACAGTGATCAGAAATGGAAATAAGAAGAACAGAACAGAAAAGCAGTAAAGGATTGCTGGAAAACTTCGTGGCAGTCGCCTCGAATGAAGGTGATGAAAAGTCAGCCTGGTTTGGATGAATCCAATCGAGAGAGAAGAAGAATCTCCTCTCCTTCCTATCAGATTATCGACTCCAAAAGCTGAGACTCTCACTCCAACAAACGGTAAAGGAAAACAGATGGAAATGGTGGACTGCGAGAAGACTTCTGCGCTTCGAGTGATGATTGAACCTCCGACTTTGACCCCCTTTTATAGTAGTTTGCAGGTGCGTTTGGGCCAAGGAGAACCATCAATCTTCAACGTCATATATCAGAATGGATGGAGGAGAAAGAACGAATCCCTGAAAAGTCGGATCTAAACAGAAAAAGATCAGCCAACTTACGGTTTTAACTTGAATAATTGCGGCCTCAGCAATGTTTTCGCAATTCATCCGCAATGCTCATTTTTTCATTCTTTTCCTTCGGTTTTCAACCCTTTTTCTACCTATTGTACATAAGTCCTAAATTAGCTACCTTCTTCTAATTCTCATATTAAAGCATAGGTTTAGGCTAAATGCTAACAAAAACACCTAAATGTGTACATCTTCCTAAGCTAAATGGGTTCTAAATAAGTCACTTTCAGAGACTTAACACACCCCCAAACTTAAGGCTTTTCTTGTCCTCAAGCATACTAAGGACTTACTTAGGCTGCTGTTTTATCTTCTTTAACTACTTACCGACTCCCCTATATCCCTATCTCTAGCAGTGCTGTCCTGTGACACACTCCTAAGTTTAGAACTAACCTCTTTATCAAGCCTCTTCTGACTTCACCTGCCTACTATACCTGCTGGTTTTGTTAACCTCCTACTACTGATCTAACTACTTTTATGATATCATGCCACTATCCCTAAGGTTTCAAATTCTACCAAGCTTTACTCCAGACTCAGTACATGCTTCTAGCTTAACTTTTAATGTGCCTAGGATTCCTTAGAGTCATGCCAGTCTTAGTATTAACAGTGACAGTGGTACTTTTAGAGAACAACCTAAGCCCTGGCATCACTACATTGGATATACATTCATCTCCCTAGACAAACCTAAAAGCTACAACCTTGTGCTTAGCTCATTAAGGATCAGAGTTCTTTTTACATAGGACATCTAAGCCACAAGATTATAACTCCTAAGCATACATTCTTCTTCCCTATTTCTCCCTTTTTTACTTCGGTGGAGTCTCTCCTTGGGTTGCCTTTTGATGCAATGCCACTTGTGGTTTACACACTTGGCACTGATTACTCAGCAACTTGAGAGAGACTCCCCTCTTTATTCTATTTTTCACTTTTTCTATTTATCACAAAATTTTTTTCTTAGGAGAAGAAGAATGCTTATGTCCTAAGGAAGAGAGGAATGTTCCTAGGCCTAGGGTGGCCTCCCCCAAACTTCAACTACTCATTGTCCCTAATGAGTGTCTGAGGTGGCACACCCCCAAACTTGTCCTAGAAGCATCTAGTCTAAAGTAAAACAAAGAGAATCTAAAAAAAATCCTAGGCATAGGCAAAACATTCTAAAAGCAATTATTCCAACAGCAGAAAATTTGAACATAACAGACAGTTTTTAAGGACTTACGGTTTATGCATGCTGAGCACTATTCAGAGGCAAATTTAAACTATCAAAGCGTGTCCTATGACACTCATCCAGCATGCTTTAAGATCAGCTATATAAGGTAGTCATGCTAGCAGCAAAAGATAGAATATAACAGATCATAGCCGAACTAAACCGACAGTCCAAAACATGCAATCAGTCACAAAAATTGCGGGAACCGCAATTATTTCGCAATTCAATCCGGGCAGATTTAACATTGATGCAGGCCCCTAGCATGCTTTTTCCTGTAACTCATGCACCCTAAAAATAAAACTAAACTATCCTACCTATTCAGCTAACATCAGACTAGACTAAGCAAAAGAAAAAGCATAAAACTAAACATTAAAAACAGACCAAAAATTGAACAAAAAAAACAGCATAATGCACATTATCTATCAGAAAGCAGAAAAATTGTCTTTTGTTTCTTAAGGGAACAGCAATACTCCCTTTAGTGCACTTCAAACCAGCACTCAGTTCTCATCATCCTCATCTGGTTGCCTTGGTCGTGGGGGCACCCATGGAGTTAGGAGGTTGGTGGGGAAGTCCGGGAAGATGCATCCCAGCTGGTCTGCAACTTCTTTGTCCCTTGCCTGCGCATAGCTGGCCCATTGAGCCAATCTTCTCTGCAAGTCCATTAAGCAGGCCATGGATAGGGACTGTTCAGCAGCCAGCCTATCCAACTCAAACTCCATATTCCCCTTTCTTCTCAGCCTCAGGTTCGCAGGCAGCTCCAAATGGCCTGTGTACGGCATCTGCTGCTCCAAGCGCTCGGTGGGAACTCCTGCCAGCAAACACAATTTTGTTATAGTGTTGGGGAAAAATAATGGCCCCTTACCTTTTCTGGCGCATTCAGCAATGGCAGCTGACATGATCTCCCCCACATTGATCGTGAGACCGCGCATGATAGCATAAACCAGCAGTGATCTACTCTGGTTGATTGTCGTCTCGTGAGTCACCGGGGACAGCTTCCTCCTCACAAAGGCAAACCACACAGCCGCCTTTGCTGTCAGATTGGCACTCATCAAGGTGTGCCGACCATTGCGTGAGACAGTCCACGCTGCTTCAGGCTGGCCAATTGTGCGAATGGCCTCTTCCAGCACGGCCTCAGTCGGCTCATCAACTATCCGTGCATAATCTGTGTGCGCTTGGCCCTTGAGACCAAAGGCTTCATTGATGGCCTTGGCTGAGAAATCAACTTCCACCCCTCTGACCACAGATAGGCCATCCTCAGGGCTGAGCACATTGGCGTAGAAATCGTACACCATGCTCGTGTAGGCTGGATTAGGCGGTCTGCAGAATTCTTCCCAGCCATGGTTGATCACCCCTGCGCGCAAGAACTGCGGCAGGTCAGCAAGTCGATCAAGGAATCCCTTCTCGTGCAATAGGTCCCGCTTCCTGAGCTCAACACCCCTGGATTCCGCATCAGATGAGACATACCTCACTGACGGAGGTTCGTCTTCAGGGTAGAGTTTAGCCTTCCCCTTATCTGCTGGTTTGGATGATGCAGCAGCCTCCACCTTGAGGCGTTTGAGCGAAGGCTCAGTACTCTCTTTGTCCGCCGAGGGCACCTTCTTGGCCTTCTTTTTCTTCAACTTCTTGGCCTTGCCAATCGTGGCCTTCTTCTTCTTCTTGAGTCTGGCCTTGATATTGATCTGCTGGAGGCATGCCCCCAACGTTTCTTCCATAGAATCGTCCTGCTGTGCAGGCTCGGCAGGGCTATCTTCCCTCATAGGAGAGAAGACTTCGTCTTCCCCAGCATCTCCACTGCCTTGCGTGGATTCTTGATAATCTCCATAAGGAAATTCCGGATCAGGCCGTGGAGAATTATGTCCTGCTGATGGTGTCTGCGCAGAACTCAGTGGCGAAGATGATGGTCCAGGACTCTGCGCTGCTGCAGGTGTCGGATCAGAACTCTGAGGTGCTGGAGACAACTCAGGGCTCTGTGCAGGCGGTGACGACTCTGCGCTTGGCACTGGTTCAGAAGGGAGAGGGCTGCGCACAGGTGACGCAGACGGCGACGAACCTTCTTTGGCTGACTCGTGGGAAGCACGATCAGGTTCTTGACTCTCCACAGAGGGAGTCCTTGCGGTGCTTGGTTCGGCGGCTGTCTTGACACTCCACCGGCGTTTCTTGGGCGTGCCCACTGGCTCAGATGGTCCAGCGGGGATCTCAGTGACCACCCTCCACTTCTTCCTACGAATAGGAAGCTTGGGAAGAGGACCGGTGCGAACGGCACCATCGTCTGCAAGGGCGAGAAGCGCTTCCCTCGCAGCTGCCTCAGCTGCGTCATCAGCCTTCTTCTTGGCTGCGGATCGTTCAGCACGTGTGGCCACCATTGCTGATTCTTGAAGATCTTGGGAGAGGAATCAAAGATGGAGAGAATCGCTGAATTCTTGGAGAGCAAAGAGAGAGATAATCGTAACGATCGAGCGGCTTCCAACGGATATAAAGGCAACGGATAAAATCCCAACGGCTCTTTTTGCGGATCCAGCAATTTTAACGCAATTCCGGGGATATTATTTCATTGAAATCTCCAACTTTGCCCGTCCGTATCTTTTATTTGGCTCAACTGTTTCTTGATTTTTAAAGTGGGATTTACTCTCCTTGATCCCCTCTTTCGAATCCCTAAAAAAACAAATAAAACAAACATTAAATACGCAATTAAAAACACACCACAAAACATACAAACGATAATCGGAAAAACAGTAAAAATAAACTAAGGCATTTGGCCTTGACTAAACGAGCACAGTAACCACTCGTTCTCTCTCTTTATTTTTGTCATGCTTCAGTCAAGAGGAAGGCCGAGAGAGTCTTCACATCTCCTTCCTCATAGTAGTGCTTCAATCTAGCACCATTGACCATAAATGGCTGTCCTTGCTGCAAGTTCTTTATCTCTATTGCACCATGAACAAAGACATTAGTAATAACAAATGGACCCGACCATCTAGACTTTAGTTTGCCTGGAAATATCTTTAAACGTGAGTTAAATAATAGGACAAGTTGGCCTTTCCTAAAGTCTTTGATCCTAAGTCTACTGTCGTGCCATATTTTGGTCTTTTCTTTATACATTTTGGCATTCTCATAGGCCATATGCCTAAGCTCATCAAGTTCATGTAGCTGCAAAGACCTTAGTGTCCCCGCATCCTTTACACAAAAATTCAATTCTTTCATGGCCCAAAATGCCTTGTTTTCCAACTCAAGTGGCAAGTGGCAGGCCTTGCCATACACCAACCTATAGGGAGACATGCCTAGAGGTGTCTTATATGCTGTTCTATAAGTCCAAAGTGCATCCTCAAGCTTAAATGACCAGTCTTTCCTATTAGGTTTGACTACCTTTTCTAGGATGTTCTTTATCTCCCTATTGGAAATTTCAGCTTGGCCATTCGAGTGTGGGTGATAGGGAGTAGCTACCCTATGTCTAATGTTATATTTAGCCAATACTTTCTCCATAGCCTTATTAATGAAATGTGACCCCTCATCACTAATGATAGCACGAGGAGTCCCAAATCTAGTGAAAATGTGCCTATGCAAGAAGTTAGTGACTGTTTTAGCATCATTATTAGGACATGCTTTGGCTTCTACCCACTTGGACACGTAGTCCACTGCTACTAAAATGTACAGGTTACCTGATGATGGAGGGAATGGTCCCATGAAATCAATGCCCCATACATCAAAGAGCTCCAACTCTAAGATGTAGGTGAGGGGCATCTCATCCTTGCGACTGAGATTACCTGTCCTTTGGCACTCGTCACAGTTGTGGGCATAGTCGTGTGCGTCCTTGAAGATTGTTGGCCAATAGTAGCCACTCTGAAATACCTTCGCAGCTGTCCTTTGGCCACCAAAGTGTCCACCATAAGGAGATGAGTGACAGTGCTGCAGCACAGACTTCGCTTCAGCAGCTGAAACACACTTCCTCAACAACCCATCAGCACAAGTTCTGTAAAGTGTGGGGTCATCCCAGATGAATTTCCTTGCTTCATGAAGGAACCTCTTCTTCTCTTGTCCTCCCTTGAACACTGGCAATACCTGTGATGCACGGAAGTTAGCAATGTCAGCAAACCAAGGTTCCTCATCGTTATCACGATGAGCCAAAGCAAAGACATGTTCATCTATAAAAGCATCAGAAATTGCGGTCTCCGCAATTTTTTCGCAATTATGCTGCAATCGAGACAGGTGATCTGCAACCACATTTTCACAACCTTTCTTGTCCCGAATGTCCAAATCAAATTCCTGCAGCAATAACACCCATCTAATCAATCTAGGCTTAGCATCAGCCTTTCTCATAAGATATTTTAAAGCAGAATGGTCAGTATATACAATGGTCCTAGTGCCTACAATATAGTTTCTAAATTTTTCACAAGCAAATACTACAGCAAGCATCTCTTTCTCTGTAGTTGTATAATTACATTGAGCCTCATTCAAGGTCTTACTAGCATAATAGACAGGATGTGTGAGCTTGTCAATCTTCTGTCCTAACATGACTCCTACAGCATAGTCACTGGCATCACATAGCATCTCAAATGGGAGATCCCAATTTGGTCCTACTATGATTGGTGCTGTGACCAGTGCTTCCTTAAGGGTTTTCCAAGCTACTACACATTCCTTAGAGAAGATGAATGGTCTATTTAGCTCTAGAAGCTCGCACAGAGGCTTGGCTATCTTAGAAAAGTCCTTAATGAACCTTCTGTAGAAGCCAGCGTGCCCTAAGAAGCTCCTAATAGCCTTGACATTCTGGGGCTCTACCAACTTCTCTATGATCTCTATTTTTGCCCTATCCACTTCCACACCTGCCCTTGACACTCTATGTCCTAAGACAATCCCTTCATCTACCATAAAATGGCACTTTTCCCAATTTAGGACTAGGTTGGTCTCCTCACACCTAGCCAGGACTTGTCCTAGGTTTTCTAGACAGGTTTTAAATGAATCCCCAAAGACTGAGAAGTCATCCATGAATATTTCTATCATGGATTCATCCAACTCAGAGAAGATTGCCATCATGCACCTTTGGAAAGTTGCCGGTGCATTGCATAAGCCAAAAGGCATTCTGCGGAAGGCAAACGTTCCAAAAGGGCAAGTGAAGGTGGTCTTCTCTTGATCCTTAGGGTCTATAGTAATTTGATTATAGCCAGAGTACCCATCTAAAAAACAATAGTAGGCTCTACCAGCTATTCTGTCTAGCATCTGGTCAATAAACGGTATAGGGAAATGGTCTTTTTTAGTTTCTTTATTTAACTTTCTGTAATCCATACATACCCTCCACCCTGTGACAGTCCTTGTTGGAATCAGTTCGTTGTTCTCATTGACTACCACCGTTATTCCCCCCTTTTTAGGTACACATTGGATGGGGCTCACCCACTGGCTACTAGCTATGGGGAAAATCACTCCTGCATCTAACCACTTTATTATTTCCTTCTTCACTACCTCTTTCATAGAGGGGTTCAACCTACGCTGGTGATCTACCCTAGGTGTGTGCTCTTCCTCTAGTATAATTTTGTGCATGCAATAAGAAGGGCTAATGCCTCGAATATCAGCAATAGACCATGCTATAGCCTTCCTATGTTGCTTAAGCAGTAAAATTAAATCAACCTCATGCTGTTCACTTAGTTTAGAAGAAATAATTACAGGCAGCGTATCATTATCTCCTAAATATGCATATTTGAGGTGAGTAGGTAGTGGTTTCAGTTCTAACACAGGTGGATGCTCAATGGAGGGTTTTAACGGATTTATAGTTCTATCAGTTAAATCTATATTCATACATACATGCTGTGGTTTATCTACAGGCATATCCATTATGTCAGATACATTTAAGTCAGCTACATCTAATCCTACATATTCATTTGCATGCTTGGTTAACAGTACATGCTCTAATTGTTCTTCCATTAGTGAGTCAACAACATCCATGCTAGCACAAGACTCAGAATCAGAGGGATACCTTAAAGCTTTATAAAAACTAAATTTTACCTCTTCATCATGAACTCTCATAGTTAACTCACCTTTTTGCACATCTATTAGTGCCCTACCTGTGGCTAGAAATGGTCTACCTAGCAGGATGGGAACCTCCTTGTCTGCCTCATAGTCCAGGACAATGAAATCTGCAAGGAAAATGAATTTGTCAACTTTAACTAGAATATCCTCGATCTTACCTTCTGGATATGCGATGGATCTGTCTGCTAGTTGTAAAGTGACAGTAGTTGGACGTGCTTCTCCCATTCCCAACTGGCGGAATAGGGACAGGGGCATGAGATTTATGCTGGCGCCCAGGTCACAAAGCGCTCTGCCCACGTGCTTGCCTCCAAGTTCTACAGGTAAGGTGAAGGAACCAGGATCCTTCTCCTTCTTGGGCAGCTTGTTCTGGAGGATGGCACTGCACTCCTCGGTGAGGTTCACTGTTTCAAACTCACCAATAATTTTCTTGTTAGTAATAATGTCCTTCAAAAACTTTACATATGAAGGCATAGACTGTAAAACCTCTACAAAAGGAATGTTAACATGCACTTGCTTAAGTATTTCTAAAAATTTATTAAAATGAACTTCCTGTTCCTGCTTCTTCTTAAGCCTTCGAGGGTATGGAGGTGGTGGCACATATGCAGGCACGTCAGGGCGCCTTAAGATAGGTGGAGGCCTTGGAATTTCTTCTACGTCCTCAACAATTGGCTCTAGCCTGGCTCCTGATGTGCTAGTTGGTGGTGGACCTTGGCTTGGCAGAGACTCCAGTGGAGCACTAGACTCAGTGTTCTCTACTCTCTTTGGTGTGTCCTTTGTGTTGCTCACCAATGGTCTCCCACTCCTAAGTTCAATTGCTTGAACTTGCTCTTTGCCATCTCTCCTTGGTACCTCGGTATCAGCAGGGAGTCTACCTTGGGGCCTACTTTTAAGTTCATTGGCTAATTGGCCTATTTGGTTCTCTAAGCTCCTAAGAGTAGCTTGCTGGCTCTGAAGAGTAGCATCATTCTTAGCTATATATTCCTTGAGTAGGTTTTCTACAGAAGATCCTACAGGTTGATTGTAAGGTTTTTGGTACATTGACTGGTTATGTTGGGGAGTGAAACCAGGTGTTCCACTCGGCCTTGGTTGGTTAGGATTTTGGTTAGTGTTCTGTTGGCCACCCCATGACAGGTTAGGGTGGTTTCTCCAACCAGGGTTATAGGTGTTGGAGTAGGGGTTATTCCTAGGCTGCTGCTGGCTTCCAACATAGCAGACTGAAGATGGATTCCCAGGGCAGTATTCATAAGGGTGCCCTTCCCCACAGAATCCACAGACTAGTGCCTCGCCTTGGCTTGGTTGGGTGCCCATTGACATGGCTGTGGCGGTATTGGCACTGGTTTGGAGATTGGCCTGAGCCATTTGCTTGACTAAGTTGGTCAGGGCATTTATTTGGGTGCTCATGGCGCTTAGAGCATCCTTGTCTTGAGCCCTAGTTGGCTCTACTGGATCGTCTACCCACCTACAATGAGATGTTGAGATCTTCTCCAAGATCTCATAAGCTTCGTTGTAACTCTTGGACAACATGGAACCACCAGCAGATGAATTTAAAACTTGTCTGGTGCTGGGGTTGCATCCTTTAAAGAAGACTTCTATTTGGATACACCATGGAATGCCATGGTGTGGACATTTAATGAGAAGGTCTTTGAATCTTGTCCAAGCTTCGTGAAGAGACTCACTTGGAGCTTGTTTGAACTTTATGATATCATCACGAAAGGTCGAATTCCTATCAGGTGGGAAGTATTTGACTAGGAATTTTTCTGCTAAATCTGTCCAATTGCGGACAGATCCTGAGGGTAAAGAATTTAACCATGTTTTGGCTTTGTCCCTCAAAGAGTAAGGGAAAAGATATAGCCTCAGGGCTTCTTGGGAAACTCCAGGGATTAGGAAGGTGTCACTAACTCCTAAGAAGTTCCTAAGGTGGTTATGGGGGTCCTCATTTTCTATTCCAAAGAATTGCCCCACAGTGGACAACATTTGGAACATCACTGGCTTTAACTCGAATGAGTTGGCAGTGATTTCAGGACGGATTATGCTGGGGTTCAGCTCCCCAGGCATAGGTACTAAATATGAAAGGATGGCGCTATCCTTGTCATTCGCTATTTCAATGGGATTGCGAGTGACAGGCACCAGGTTTTGATTTACTCCAGCCATTTCTTCTTGAGGTAATTGCGGAGGAATTGTAGTCTCTGCAATGATTGGAGGTAAAAGGGTTTGTTTAAAGAGACGTTTCTTGGCTCTATTCCTAGCTCTAAGTAATCTCTCGGGCTCAGGGTTGAACTCTAGATCACTACTTGGAGTCTCATTCATAAACTACCCTAAATGGTACTTGAAAAAGAAATGAAGATGGATCAAATTCAATGGAAAATAACTTGATGTTTCAAACTTAACAAACTTCGTTTTCACTTAAAATAAGTCCCCGGCAGCGGCGCCAAAAACTTGTTGCGCTCTCAATGTGTTAATAAAAATGATAAATAAGAGAGAGAGAGCACTTAGGACATGCAAGCATACATGGTCTCACAGCAAGTAGTAAGTATATTTCATTCGTTTTTTCCACAGAGACTCATTTTTAGCTATTCGCGAAGTGTGATTGTTAAGAAAGATGGGATGAATTTGATGGGGTAAAATTGGTTTTTAGTTATCTAATTTTTGCTGAATGTATAAAGGGATATAACATAAACAAATGCAAGTTGAAATTAGAAGCAAAGGACAAGAGATGGAATTAATAAACGAGGAAGAAAACAGCTAAACAGAATGCAACTTAGCAGAATTGCGAGAACCGCAATTAATCCGCAATTAACTCAACAGAAAAAGTATGTAAATGGACGAATTAAGGGCTACTAATGACTAGCCTATAGGCATTTTCTTACGATTCTCAAGCATTGGATCAACTCTCTATACATCAAACTCACTCTATCTCAAGTATCGTCCGATTCCATGCATTAGAGTCTTAAGTTTACTCGATCTCAAAGTAAGGACTTAAGCATCTTGTTTAAGCAGGAGTGTTTAGTTTGTACTAGGGAAACACCTATTCCTAGGCCGTTTCCTGATTACCATGAAAGGCTAGCATGATTATATGACTCTGAACTCTTACTCCTTCCAGAGGTTAGGAGTTCTTTGGACAAAATGGATGGCCAATCGAAATTGCCCGTAGGATGAAGCTTACATACAATCAATGTTCGAGTGTTAATCTGCCTACTTGGTTCACGTTTTTTAAGCCTATAGTTCTGTCATTAGCATGCCCCTAAGTGATTTAGCTACTCATGGATATATGGAGAACAGAAAGGGTAGATAAAACAGACATGCTTAGAAGAGAAATGTGTGTAAAATAGCGAGACAAAACCGTAGCAGAACAAGGTGGAAACTGTAAAATGCAGAATTGTACTTTGATTACTTTGAGTGTTTGAATGACAAAGGAAAGCTTTGAAGAAATGAATCCAAGACAGACAACAACGAAATGCAATAAGTAAGACTCTAAACTAAGAACAACAGTGATCAGAAATGGAAATAAGAAGAACAGAACAGAAAAGCAGTAAAGGATTGCTGGAAAACTTCGTGGCAGTCGCCTCGAATGAAGGTGATGAAAAGTCAGCCTGGTTTGGATGAATCCAATCGAGAGAGAAGAAGAATCTCCTCTCCTTCCTATCAGATTATCGACTCCAAAAGCTGAGACTCTCACTCCAACAAACGGTAAAGGAAAACAGATGGAAATGGTGGACTGCGAGAAGACTTCTGCGCTTCGAGTGATGATTGAACCTCCGACTTTGACCCCCTTTTATAGTAGTTTGCAGGTGCGTTTGGGCCAAGGAGAACCATCAATCTTCAACGTCATATATCAGAATGGATGGAGGAGAAAGAACGAATCCCTGAAAAGTCGGATCTAAACAGAAAAAGATCAGCCAACTTACGGTTTTAACTTGAATAATTGCGGCCTCAGCAATGTTTTCGCAATTCATCCGCAATGCTCATTTTTTCATTCTTTTCCTTCGGTTTTCAACCCTTTTTCTACCTATTGTACATAAGTCCTAAATTAGCTACCTTCTTCTAATTCTCATATTAAAGCATAGGTTTAGGCTAAATGCTAACAAAAACACCTAAATGTGTACATCTTCCTAAGCTAAATGGGTTCTAAATAAGTCACTTTCAGAGACTTAACACCTATTTAGCTCTAGAAGCTCACATAGAGGCTTGGCTATCTTAGAAAAGTCCTTAATGAACCTTCTGTAGAAGCCAGCATGCCCTAAGAAACTTCTAATGGCCTTGACATTCTGAGGCTCTACCAACTTCTCTATGATTTCTATCTTTGCCCTGTCAACTTCTACACCTGCCCTTGACACTCTATGACCTAAGACAATCCCTTCATCCACCATGAAATGACACTTTTCCCAATTTAGGACAAGGTTGGTCTCCTCACACCTAGCCAAGACCTGTCCTAAATTCTCTAGACAGTTTGTAAATGAATCCCCAAAGACTGAGAAATCATCCATGAATATTTCTATCATGGACTCATCTAAATCAGAAAAGATTGCCAACATGCACCTTTGGAAAGTTGCCGGTGCATTGCATAAGCCAAAAGGCATTCTGCGAAAGGCAAAAGTTCCAAAAGGGCAAGTGAAGGTAGTCTTCTCTTGGTCTTTGGGATCTATAGTGATCTGATTATACCCTGAATAACCGTCTAGGAAGCAGTAGTAGGCTCGACCAGCTATTCTGTCTAACATTTGGTCAATGAATGGTAGAGGGAAATGGTCTTTCTTGGTCTCTTTATTTAGCTTCCTATAATCCATGCAAACTCTCCATCCTGTGACAGTCCTAGTTGGAATCAGTTCATTGTTCTCATTGACTACCACAGTCATCCCACCCTTTTTAGGTACACACTGTATAGGGCTCACCCACTGACTACTAGCTATGGGAAAGATCACACCAGCATCTAACCATTTAATTATTTCTTTCTTAACTACCTCTTTCATAGAGGGATTCAGCCTACGTTGGTGATCTACTCTAGGTGTGTGCTCTTCCTCTAGTATAATCTTATGCATGCAATAAGAAGGGCTAATGCCTCTAATATCAGCAATAGTCCATGCAATAGCCTTCCTATGTTGCTTAAGTAGTAGAATCAGTTCAACCTCATGCTTTTCACTTAATTTAGAAGAAATAATCACAGGCAAGGTATCATTACTTCCTAGATATGCATACTTGAGGTGAGTGGGGAGAGGCTTTAACTCTAAGACAGGTGGATGCTCAATGGATGGTTTTAATGGGTTCAGAGATCGTTCAGTTAAGTCAATATTCATACAAACATGCTGAGGGTTATTTACAGGTATGTCCATTATCTCAGCTATGTTTAAATCAGTTAATTCTAATCCTACATAGTTATTAGCATGCTTAGTCAATAATTCATGCTCCAATTGTTCTTCCATCAAAGAATCTACAACATCCATGCTAGCACAGGATTCAAGGTCAGAGGGGTACCTTAAAGCTTTATACACACTAAATTTCACCTCTTCATCATGAACCCTCATAGTGAGCTCACCTTTTTGGACGTCGATCAGGGCCCTACCTGTGGCAAGAAACGGTCTGCCTAATAGGATGGGGACCTCCTTGTCTGCTTCATAATCCAGGATAATGAAATCTGCAAGGAAAATAAACTTGTCAACCTTTACTAAAATATCCTCAATCTTACCTTCTGGGTATGCAATGGATCTGTCTGCTAGTTGTAAAGTGACAGTGGTTGGTCGTGCTTCTCCTATTCCCAACTGGCGGAATAGTGATAGGGGCATGAGGTTTATGCTGGCGCCCAGGTCACAAAGCGCTCTGCCCACGTGCTTGCCTCCAAGTTCTACAGGTAAGGTGAAGGAACCAGGATCCTTCTCCTTCTTGGGCAGCTTCTTCTGGAGTATGGCACTGCACTCCTCAGTGAGGCTTACTGTTTCAAACTCACCAATTATTTTTTTGTTAGTAATAATATCTTTCAAAAACTTTACATAGGAAGGCATAGACTGTAAAACTTCTACAAAAGGAATGTTGACATGCACTTGCTTAAGAATTTCTAAGAATTTATTAAAATGCACTTCCTGTTCCTGCTTCTTCTTAAGCCTTCGAGGATATGGAGGTGGTGGCACATATGCAGGTACGTCAGGTCGCCTTAGGATTGGTGGAGGCCTTGGAATTTCTTCTATCTCCTCAATAATCGGCTCCAGCCTGGCTCCTGATGTGCTTGTTGGTGGTGGGCCTTGGGTTGGCAGAGTCTCTAGTGGAGCACTAGACTCAGTGTTCTCTACTCTCTTTGGTGTGTCTTTGGTGCTGCTTACCAATGGTCTACCACTTCTAAGTTCAATTGCTTGAACTTGTTCTTTACCATCTCTCCTTGGCACTTCAGTGTCAGCAGGGAGTCTACCTTGGGGCCTACTTTTGATTTCATTGGCTAGTTGCCCTATTTGATTCTCTAGGCTCCTAAGAGTGGCTTGCTGACTCTGTAGTGTGGCATCATTCTTGGCTATGTATTCCTTGAGTAAGTTTTCTACAGAAGATCCTACAGGTTGGTTGTATGGTTTTTGATACATGGATTGGTTATGTTGGGGAGTGAAACCAGGTGTTCCACTCGGTCTAGGTTGGTTAGGAGCTTGGTTAGCATTTTGTTGGCCACCCCATGACAGGTTTGGGTGGTTCCTCCAACCAGGGTTGTAAGTATTGGAATAGGGGTTGTTCCTAAGCTGCTGCTGACTTCCAATATAGCAGACTGAGGCTGGATTCCCAGGGCAGTATTCATACAGGTGCCCTTCCCCACAGAATCCACATATAAGTGTTTCACCTTGACTTGGTTGGGTGCCCATTGACATGGCGGTAGCGGTGTTAACACTTGTTTGGAGATTGGCTTGAGCCATTTGCTTAATTAGGTTGGTCAGGGCATTTATTTGGCTGCTCATTGCACTTAGAGCATCCTTGTCTTGATCTCTAGTTGGCTCAACAGGATCATCTGACCACCTACAGTGAGATGCTGAGATCTTCTCCAAGATCTCATAGGCCTCGTTGTAACTCTTGGACAACATGGAACCTCCAGCAGATGAGTTTAAGACTTGTCTAGTGTTGGGGTTGCATCCTTTGAAAAAGACCTCTATTTGGATACACCATGGGATACCATGATGTGGACATTTAAGAAGGAGATCTTTAAACCTTGTCCAAGCTTCGTGA
The DNA here is from genome assembly GCA_028017165.1 of Herpetospermum pedunculosum. Classification (NCBI taxonomy): domain Eukaryota; kingdom Viridiplantae; phylum Streptophyta; class Magnoliopsida; order Cucurbitales; family Cucurbitaceae; genus Herpetospermum; species Herpetospermum pedunculosum. The sequence continues at coordinate 37,160,698 of CM051531.1, forward strand.
AGAGACTCAGTGTCAGCTTGTTTAAATTTGATTATGTCATCACGAAAGGTAGAATTCCTATCAGGTGGGAAGTATTTGACTAGGAATTTTTCTGCTAAGTCTGTCCAATTGCGAACAGATCCAGAGGGTAATGAGTTCAACCATGTCTTGGCTTTGTCCCTCAAAGAGTAAGGGAACAGATATAGCCTCAAGGCTTCTTGGGAAACTCCAGGGATGATGAATGTATCACTAACTCCTAAGAAGTTTCTAAGATGGTTGTGGGGATCCTCATTTTCCACTCCAAAGAATTGTCCCACAGTGGACAACATTTGGAACATCACTGGCTTTAACTCGAATGAGTTGGCAGTGATTTCAGGACGGATTATGCTGGGGTTCAGCTCCCCAGGCATAGGTACTAGGTACGAAAGTATGGCGCTATCCTTGTCATTCGCTATTTCGATGGGATTGCGAGTGACAGGCACCGGATTTGGAACTATTCCATTCATTTCTTCTTGAGACAATTGCGGAGGAATTGCGGTTCCCACAATTACTTGAGGTAAAGGGAGTTGTTTAAAGAGACGTTTCTTGGCTCTATTTCTGGCCCTAAGTAATCTCTCAGGCTCAGGATTGAACTCTAGATCACTACTTGAAGGCTCACTCATAAACTAACCCAATAGTACCTGCAAAAGAAATGAAACAGATCAGCTTCAATAGGCAATAAACTTGGTGTTTCAAACTTAACAAACTTCGTTTTCACTTAAATAAATCCCCGGCAGCGGCGCCAAAAACTTGTTACGTGCTCAATGTGTTGAAATAATTAAGCAATAAGATAGAAAGAGCACTCAGAACATGCAAGCATACATGATCTTATAGCAAGTAGTAAGTATTTTTTCATTCGTTTTCCCACAGAGATTTATTATAAGCTAATCGTGAAGTGTAAAGTTAAGAAAGAGAGGGTGGATTTGATGGGGTAAAATTGGTTTTAAATTGTCTATTTCCTACTGAATGTGTAGAGGGTAGCAACATAAACAAGAACAAGTCAAAGCTAAACTCAAATGAAAAGAGACGAGATTAATAAATGAAGGCAAAGACAGCTAGACAGAATTGTAACTTAAACAGAATTGCGGAAACAACAATTCTACCGCAATTTAAATAACAGCGAAAGTGTGTAAAGTGATGAATTAAGGGCTACTAACGACTATCCTATAGGCTTTTTCATACGATTCTCAAGCGCTGGATCAACTCACTATGCATCAAACTATCTCATTCTCATGTATCTTCCGATTTCATGCATTAGATTCTTTAGTTTACTCATGTCCAAGTAAGGTCTTAAGCATCTTGTTAAGGCCGAAGGATATGGTTTGTACTAGGGAAACGCCTATTCCTAGGCCGTTTCCTGGCTACCTTGAAAGGCTAGCATGATAGTATGACTCTGAACTCTTACTCCTTCCAGAGGTTAGGAGTTCTTTGGACAAAATGGATGGCCAATCGAAATTGCCCGTGGGATGAAGCTTACATACAATCAATGCGTCGAGAGCTATCCTACATGCTTGGTTCACGTTTTTTTAGCCTATAGTGTTGTCATTAGCATGCCCCTAAGTGACTTAGTTACTCATGGATATAGGGAGAACAGAAATAAGGGATGAAAGAGACATGCCTAGAAGAGAACTAAACTAAAAACAGCAAGGTAAAACAGTAAGATGCGAAGACAAGAAATCGCTAGATGAAGAATTGTGCTTGGATTACTTAATTGGTTGAATGAACAAAAAGAGTAACTTAAAGTGCAAAACAGAAAGACAGAACACAACGAAATGGACTGATCTAGTTACAAGAAAGGAAACAACAACAAACTGAAGCTGGAAAATGGAAATAAAGACAGAAAACAGTAAAAGATGCTTGAAAGCCTTGTTGCAACCGCCTCGGCTGAAGAGGGTGAAAGAATAGCTTTGCTTGGATGAATCCAATCGGGAGAGAAGATGAATCTTCTCTCCTTCCTATCAGATTGTCGATTCCAACAGCTGAGACTCTCACACCAACAGACGGCAAAGGAAAACACGAAGAAAGATGGAGCTGCGAGAAGACTTCTACGCTTTCGGATGATGATCAAACCCTCGACTTTGACCCCTATTTATAGTAATCTGCAGCTGCATTTGGGCCAAGGAGAACCATCCATCTTCAACGTCATACTTCAGAATGGATGGAGGAGAAAGAACGAATCCCTGAAATAACGGAAATTAACAGAAAAAGATCAGTCAACTTACGGTTTTCACTTGAAACATTGCGGTTTCAGCAATGTTTCCGCAATGCTATCGCAATGTAGTTTTTTTCTTTCTTTTACTTCGGTTTTCAATCCTTTTCTTTCCTTTTGCACACAAGTCCTAATTTAGCTACCTTCTTTTAATTCTCACAAATAAGCATAGGTTTAAGCTAAATCCTATCAAAAACACCTAAGAGTGTGCATCTTTCTAAGCTAAATAAGTCCTAAATAAGTCACTTTTGGAGACATAACACCTACACAGCTCTTCCCAGCCGTGGTTCATAATTCCTGCGCGCAAGAATTGCGGCAGGTCCGCAAGAGAATCAAGAAATCCTCTCTCGTGGAGGAGGTCTTTCTTCATCAATTCCAGGCCTCTTGCCTCCGCTTCCTTAGACACATACCTCGCAGCTCGAGGCTCATCCTCTTGGTACATCTTTCTCTTCCCCTTGTCCTTTGCCTTGGCTGCTTCAACAGCCTCAGATTTCATTTTCTTGATGGAAGGTCCAGCTTCAATCTTCTTCTTTTTGGCTTTCTTTGAGGCTTTTGGACGTTTGGCCCTCACAATCACAGGGCCTCGCTTCTTGAGCCTTGCCTTGGCAGCTATCTGTTGGAGGCATTCATCCAACGTGTCCTCCATTGAATCCTTGCTTTCCCTCTCCATAGGGCTGTGAAGATTGACATCCCTGAAGGGGAAAAATACCTCTTCTTCTTCATCCGCACCACCAATTGATGCCGATGGTTGTCCTTCAGATGAAACTTCAGGTTCCGACTGCTGTTGAGGGTAATCGGGACTTTGCATGGCCGTCTCAAATGATGGCCTGCCACTGTTGAGGCTATCCACACTCGTGGACTTCCTACCCTTGGTCTTTGGCTCCTTCTCGGTGATCTTCCATTTCTTCCTAGGGGACTGCGTTGGATCAGAGCTGGGTGAAGCCTCAGTCGTCGCCACCTTCCACTTCCTCCTCACAAGGAGCTTCGGGGGTCTTGCAGGTTTCACAGCTTCAGCGTTTGCCAAGGAGAGCAACGCATCTCTTACCAATTCAGCATCCTCCGTGATTGGGGATGTCTTTTTGGGCGTGGATCGGTCAGATCTTGTGGACACCATTGTCGTCTCTTGAAGCTGAACTTGGAAATTTCAGAGGAAGGAGAGAGAGCTGATTGTTTTGGAATTCAAGGGTTTGAGAATCGTAAATGGGGATGATCCCCAAACTCGTCCTATTTATACTCGGTTGTTGCCCCAACGGCTATATTATTGCGGACTCCACAATTTTTCTGCAATTATTTCGCAATATTTTTCAGTAAATCTTTGAAGATACAACCGTTGAGATTTCATCCTTGATTGTTATTTGTTGCAAGATTCTAGCAACTAAATCTTCGATTTTGCAAGATCTCTTCCTTCATCTTGGTTTGCTCCCCTCATTGCTGTTTAAAAATCTCCAATTACCACGTTCCTAATCAATAAAAACAAACTTAATTAAAGCTAGAAATAAAAATACTGTAAACAATCTAAGAGAAAAACAATAACGAAAGACTATCTATTCCATATTTCTCTGATGATTGAGCATAGAGATATTTCCATTAAACGCCCTTGCTCATTCTTTCTTTCTTCGATCTTAGGCTTCGGATAGGAGGAAGGCTGAGAGTGTCTGCACATCTCCTTCCTCATAGTAATGTTTCAATCTAGCCCCATTCACCATGAACGGCTGACCTTGATTCAGATTTTGAATTTCAATTGCACCATGAACAAATACATTAGTAATCACAAAAAGACCTGACCAACGAGACTTAAGTTTGCCCGGAAATAATCTAAGTCGCGAGTTAAACAATAGAACATGGTGGCCCTTTTTGAAGTCTTTAATCCTGAGTCTACTATCATGCCAAATTTTAGTCTTCTCCTTATACATTTTCGCATTTTCATATGACATATGTCTTAGTTCATCCAACTCATGCAATTGCAGAGACCGCAATGATCCCGCATCAGTTACGCAAAAATTTAACTCTTTCAAGGCCCAAAATGCTTTGTTTTCTAATTCAAGAGGTAAATGGCATGCTTTTCCATATACTAACCTATAGGGAGACATCCCTAGGGGTGTCTTATATGCAGTCCTATAGGCCCACAGTGCATCATCCAGCTTAAAAGACCAATCACTTCTATTTGGTTTTACAGTTTTTTCTAAAATATTCTTGATCTCTCTATTGGAAATTTCAGCTTGTCCATTCGAGTGTGGATGATAAGGTGTTGCTACTCTATGTCTAACATTATATTTAGCTAACACTTTTTCCATAGCTTTGTTTATAAAGTGGGTTCCTTCATCACTTATGATGGCATGTGGTGTGCCAAATCGTGTAAAAATGTGCCTATTTAGAAATTTAACAACTGTTTTGGCATCATTTAGGGGACATGCAATTGCTTCTACCCATTTTGAAACATAATCTACAGCTACTAGAATGTAAAGATTACCAGCAGAGGGAGGGAATGGTCCCATGAAGTCAATGCCCCATACATCGAAGAGTTCTAACTCTAAGATATATGTTAGAGGCATTTCATCATTCCTACTAAGGTTACCTGTACGTTGACACTCATTACAGCTGTGTGCATAGTCGTGTGCATCCTTGAAGATCGTTGGTGGTAGAGCACTTTTGGGGTACTCCAATTTCAAGCTGTCGAGGCTTGCCAAAATAACATTTATAATACCGAAACTACTAAGCTTTGCAGCTAGTGGTAACGGGTGTCGAACCACAGGGAACCTAAGTTATTTTCTCCTAGCTAATTTCTATTTGTCTTTTAACTAAAACTCAAAAGCAAATAAAGGGGGAGTTAATTAAAACTAAACTAAGCTAACGGAAAAATAATTGCGAAAAGTAAAGAGCGAAAAACAATTAAATGTAACACGTGCTCCTAATTCGAGTGTCGGGATTTATCTTGATGCGCTTAGTTCATAGGGATTCTAATTCGCAAAGTTGTTCTATTTCATGCACACAAAATGCTTCGTCCCAAACGGGTCCGAAGCACCCCAAAGAATTAATTAGAGGCGTAAATTCTAATTAAACATGCTTCCCAATTAATCTAAGTTCATGACGCTTAAACCAATTAACAAACAGTAACGGGTATCATTGAGACGAATTAATCCTAAAACTAATTCGATTTATCCCTTAGTCTTAAGCCCGCCGTGAAAACGTTAATCAACTCCTACCCCCAACTGTCACTTAGGCTCGAATTGATTAGCCACGAGCTAGACTTTCGCTACTAAGTATTGAAGTTTGTCAAAAATCAATAATAGCCAACTAAGCATGCGTAACTAATTATGGACGTCACTCCTAATCGGAAAGGCAAGTTATTCGTTCTTAATACAGACCAAGAGATGCAAGAAATTAACAAAACCAAGCTAGAAATTAATATAAACCCTCCCTAAGCATCAAGACAACCCCTAAACTCGAATTAGAGCACTTACCTTAGTTGCCCGTTGTGAAAATCAAGAGTAATCCACTCAAATGTATTAGAAATAGGTAAGAAACGTATTTTGGCTCAAGATTTGAGCTCTACAAAGAAAGGGGGCGGAAGAAATTGAGAGAGAATGGGAAAGAATGACCTAAAAACAGCAAAAACGGACTTAAATACCCATTTCTGCGTCAGACTAGCGCCTAGGCGCCATAAGTCAGCGCCTAGGCGCCGCGGGGGCGCGCGCACAGAATCGGGACAGCGCCTAGGCGCTGAGCCCTCTGGAAAAATTACAAACTTGGCATTTTTGTAGACTTTTAATGTCGGGCTTCAGGACTTTAGATGACGGGTATTTTGCGTCAGGGAAGGGGTGTGCGCGCGGGCGAGGGGCGCGCGCGGGACAGGCGAGGCGAGGCGAGCGGCGCCTGGGCGCTGGGCGGCCGGCGCGCGCGCTGACTTTTGATGTCGGACACGGGCGCGGAGGCGGACGAGCGAGGACGCGCGCGGGTGTTGGCGTGCGGCGCGCGCGCGGACTCGGGCGCTGGGGTGCATGATGGCGCGGACGCGCGGGGCAAGGACCGGGGCGAGCGCGCGCGGACGCGCGCGCGGGGCTTACGATGACGGGCACCCGGCTGCGCGTGCGGACACGGGCGTGCGCGGGCGTCTGTGCGTGGGCGGTCTGGGCGTGCGGCGCGGTTGGGCGCCTGGGCGCTGGGCGCCGGCGCCTAGGCGCTGACCTCTCGGGTCTTGGCCCATTTTTGGCTCGTTTTGGCTCCCGAGCTCCGTTTTGCCTATCTTCTTGACCCGAACACTTCCCGAAACCTCTTAAATGACCGTTTTAACCCTGAAATTCATAATTTTACTTCCCGAGCTCTTCGCCACGAAAACACCTATAAAAAGGCAATTTAACTAAATTAAGCATGGCATTTAGCTAGATTTGAGGCTATAATTATAGCTCTATTTTAGAGCTATCAAAATACCCCCCACCTGAATCTTGCTAGTCCTCGAGCAAGGAAAACTTAGATTTATCTCATAGAAATAAGCATGCATGCTGACGACTCAAATCTCAATACTTGCAAAAACAAGATAATCATGCTAACGGAAAACAATCAAGCATATGCATAAATTGTGAATATTTCAAAATATTAACTCCTATTCCCTACGTGTGTGTGTGATTAGCGCCTCCTATCCTAGTTTTCATAGACCCGGAACCACCTTAATCAATCCTAATACTCATCTTCCCCCTACTTCTGGCAATGAGAACAGTCTAATGGCTTTTCAATGTCGGAAAGAATAACAAAACAAAAGGCCTAACTATTTTTTTTTCTTTTCTTTTCTTGAGAGCCTAACACGTCAAGCTTTTAGTTCGCTTCACGTTTTTAAGGACTAGTGCTCACTTCTGTTAGTTGCCTTTTCATGCAGTGGCAACCGTGGGTTACACGATCGCCCCTGGTTACACGGGCAACACAAGAAGGAGGAGCACCTCATAATATATTACAAACATGCTCTTTACTCTCAATGATTTATTTTTAAATAGGCATATAGCTTCGCTAAATCAAATGATTCGTTATAAATTCTAACACATCAAGCCTCCCTAAAGGTACCTTTCGGGGTGACAACAAGTTTTCAGACCAAATAAAATTATTCTAAGCCTACAGAACTAAGAGTAAGAGGTCTACGTGCTCAGTGAATGTAGGGGAATATTCGAAAATTTTTTAAAATATGCTCAAACTATGCATACATTCTCATAGCTTTCTCGCAATGCACAATTATGGAGTATTTACAAACAAATCACAGAAAGTCCTCATCGGACAACATGCATTCAGATTCCTAAACATCTCAAAATCATAGTATGACATGCTCAAGAACTACAACGAAGTCCAACTATACATTCTACCCCCCACCTAAAAGATTGCATTGTCCTCAATGCATCTAATCCCACAGATAAACAATGATAACGTCAAAAATTAAAGGGAACAGAAACCTCCCCTGAATTTTTGCGGGATGGTGAGTAGGGATGCGCAACCTTGTCTTCAAAATATATCCGAAATGCATGTCATCTCTCGCTTATTACCTAAGAAAACAAGAAAAAGCTAAGTTACGAAAATAAAAACTAAAAGTAAAGACAAAAATTGAAATACTCATGGGTTGCCTCCCAAGAAGCGCAAATTTTTAACGTCGTTATGCTCGACGTGTCTTCCACTCTGTCAGGGTACATAGAAATTCTCGTACTTCTTCGGCCCCTTCTTCCTTGAATCAATAAAACCTGCTAAGAGAAGCAAGCTCTTCGACTTTTGGAGGCAGCTGTTAAGTCTCTGAAAGTGACTTATTTAGGACCCATTTAGCTTAAGAAGATGTACACTTTTTAGTGTTTTTGATAGCATTTAGCCTAAACCTATGCTTAAATATGAGAATGAGAAGAAGGTAGCTAAATTAGGACTTATGCACAATAAAAAAGAAAAGGGTTGAAAACCGAAGGAAAAGAATGAAAAAAACTGCATTGCGACAGCATTGCGAAAACATTGCTGAAGCCGCAATTATTCAAGTGAAAACCGTAAGTTGACTGATCTTTTTCTGTTAATTTCCGTAATTTCAGGGATTCGTTCTTTCTCCTCCACCCATTCTGATATATGACGTTGAAGATTGATGGTTCTCCTTGGCCCAAACGCACCTGCAAACTACTATAAAAGGGGGTCAAAGTCGGAGGTTCAGTCATCATCCGAAAGCGTAGAGTCTTCTCGCAGTCCATCTGTTCTCCTGTTTTTCCTTTGCCGTCTGTTGGTTTGCGAAGCTCAGCTGTTGGAGACGATAATCTGATAGGAAGGAGAGGAGATTCTTCTTCTCTCCCGATTGGATTCATCCAAGCAAGGCTGCTCTTTTTGATCCTTCATTCGAGGCGATTGCGACGAAGCTTTCTCGCGTCATTTCCTGCTTTCTGTCTACCTTTTCTAATTTCCAGCTTTGATCAGTTGTTATTTCTAGCTTAGTGTTCTATCTACTGCATTTCTTCGCTGTCTGTCTTTGAATTATTTCCTTTAAGTTCCCTTTTGTCCGTTCAACATTCAAAGTAATCAAATTGCAAGACTTCATTTCACAGTTTCCATCTTCTGCTGCTACGGTTTTGTCTTACTGTTTGGAGTATATTTCCCTTTTAAGCATGTCTGTTTTATCTTACATTTCTGTTCTCTGTATATCCATGAGTAGCTAAGTCACTTAGGGGCATGCTAATGACAGAACTATAGGCTAAAAAAACGTGAACCAAGCATGTAGGATAGCTCTCGAAGCATTGATTGTATGTAAGCTTCATCCCACGGGCAATTTCGATTGGCCATCCATTTTGTCCAAAGAACTCCTAACCTCTGGAAGGAGTAAGAGTTCAGAGTCGTATAATCATGCTAGCCTTTCATGGTAACCAGGAAACGGCCTAGGAATAGGCGTTTCCCTAGTACAAACTAAACACTTCTGTTTTAACAAGATGCTTAAGACCTTACTTTGAGTCGAGTAAACTAAAGAATCTAATGCATGGAATCGGACGATACATGAGATAGAGTGAGTTTGATGCATAGAGAGTAGATCCAGTGCTTGAGAATCGTATAAAAATGCCTATAGGATAGTCGTTAGTAGCCCTTAATTCACCCATTTACACACTTTCGCTGTTATTCAATTGCGGTAAAATTGCGGTGTCCGCAATTCTGCTAAGTTACCATTCTGTTTAGCTGTTTTCTTCTTCGTTTATTAATTCCATCTCTTGTCTTTTGAGTCTAATTTCAACTTGCATTTGTTTATGTTGCATTCCTTTACACATTCAGCAAAAATTAGATAATTAAAAACCAATTTTACCCCATCAAATCCACCCCTTCTTTCTTAACAAATACACTTCATGAATAGCTAAAAATAAGTCTCTGTGGAAAAAACGAATGAAATATACTTACTACTTGCTGTGAGACCATGTATGCTTGCATGTTCTGAGTGCTCTATCTACCTTCTTGCTTATTTATCTTTAACACATTGAGCACGCAACAAGTTTTTGGCGCCGCTGCCGGGGACTTATTTTAAGTGAAAACGAAGTTTGTTAAGTCTGAAACACCAAGTTATTTTCCATTGAATTTGATCCATCTTCATTTCTTCTTCAGGTACCATTTAGGATAGTTTATGAATGAGACTCCAAGTAGTGATCTAGAGTTCAACCCTGAGCCTGAGAGATTATTTAAAGCTAGAAATAGAGCCAAGAAACGTCTCTTTAAACAACCCATTTTACCTCAAATAATTGCTGAAACCGCAGAGTCTCCACAATCCACTCGAGAAGAAATGGCTGGAGTAGATCAAAACCTGGTGCCTGTCACTCGCAATCCCATTGAAATAGCGAATGACAAGGATAGCGCCATCCTTTCGTACCTAGTACCTATGCCTGGGGAGCTGAACCCCAGCATAATCCGTTCTGAAATCACTGCCAACTCCTTCGAGTTAAAACCAGTGATGTTCCAAATGTTGTCCACTGTGGGACAATTCTTTGGAATAGAAAATGAGGACCCCCATAACCACCTTAGGAACTTCCTAGGAGTCAGTGATACCTTCCTCATTCCTGGAGTTTCCCAAGAAGCCCTGAGGCTATATCTTTTCCCTTACTCTTTGAGGGACAAAGCCAAAACGTGGTTAAATTCATTACCCTCAGGATCTGTCCTCAATTGGACAGACTTAGCAGAAAAATTCCTAGTCAAATATTTCCCACCAGATAGGAATTCGACCTTTCGTGATGATATCATCAAATTTAAACAAGCTCCGAGTGAGTCTCTTCACGAAGCTTGGACAAGATTCAAAGACCTTCTCATTAAATGTCCACACCATGGCATTCCATGGTGTATCCAAATAGAAGTCTTCTTTAAAGGATGCAACCCCAGCACCAGACAAGTTCTAAACTCATCTGCTGGAGGTTCCATGTTGTCCAAGAGTTACAACGAAGCTTATGAGATCTTGGAGAAGATCTCAACATCTCACTGTAGGTGGTCAGATGATCCAGTAGAGCCAACTAGAGCTCAAGACAAGGATGCTCTAAGCGCCATGAGCACCCAAATAAACGCCCTGACTAACCTAGTTAAGCAAATGGCTCAGGCCAATCTCCAAACCAGTGCCAATACCGCCACAGCCATGTCAATGGGCACCCAGCCAAGTCAAGGCGAGGCACTTATCTGTGGATTCTGTGGGGAAGGGCACCCATATGAATACTGCCCTGGGAATCCATCCTCAGTCTGCTATGTTGGGAGCCAGCAGCAGCCTAGGAATAACCCCTACTCCAACACCTATAACCCTGGTTGGAGAAACCACCCAAACCTGTCATGGGGTGGCCAACAAAACACTAACCAAAATCTTAACCAACCTAGACCGAGTGGAACACCTGGTTTCACTCCCCAACATAACCAGTCAATGTACCAAAAACCATACAATCAACCTGTCGGATCTTCTGTAGAAAACTTACTCAAGGAATACATAGCTAAGAATGATGCTACGCTTCAAAGCCAGCAAGCTACTCTTAGGAGCCTAGAAAACCAAATAGGCCAATTAGCCAATGAACTCAAGAGTAGGCCCCAAGGTAGACTCCCTGCTGACACCGAGGTACCAAGGAGAGATGGCAAAGAACAAGTTCAAGCAATTGAACTTAGGAGTGGAAGACCATTGGTGAGCAACACAAAGGACACACCAAAGAGAGTAGAGAACACTGAGTCTAGTGCTCCACTGGAGTCTCTGCCAAACCAAGGTCCACCACCAACTAACACATCAGGAGCCAGGCTAGAGCCAATTGTTGAGGAGATAGAAGAAATTTCGAGGCCTCCACCTATCCTAAGGCGCCCTGACGTGCCTGCATATGTGCCACCACCTCCATACCCTCGAAGGCTTAAGAAGAAGCAGGAACAGGAAGTTCATTTTAATAAATTCTTAGAAATTCTTAAGCAAGTGCATGTTAACATTCCTTTTGTAGAAGTTTTGCAGTCTATGCCTTCTTATGTAAAGTTTTTGAAGGACATTATTACTAACAAAAAAATAATTGGTGAGTTTGAAACAGTAAACCTCACTGAGGAGTGCAGTGCCATCCTCCAGAACAAGCTGCCCAAGAAGGAGAAGGATCCTGGTTCCTTCACCTTACCTGTAGAACTTGGAGGCAAGCACGTGGGCAGAGCGCTTTGTGACCTGGGCGCCAGCATAAATCTCATGCCCCTGTCCCTATTCCGCCAGTTGGGAATAGGAGAAGCACGTCCAACCACTGTCACTTTACAACTAGCAGACAGATCCATCGCATACCCTGAAGGTAAGATTGAGGATATTCTAGTGAAAGTTGACAAATTTATTTTCCTTGCAGATTTCATTGTCCTGGACTATGAGGCAGACAAGGAGGTCCCCATCCTGCTAGGTAGACCATTTCTAGCCACAGGTAGGGCACTAATAGATGTTCAAAAAGGTGAGCTCACTATGAGGGTTCATGATGAAGAGGTGAAATTTAGTGTGTATAACGCCTTGAGGTACCCCTCTGATTCTGAGTCTTGTGCTAGCATGGATATTGTTGACTCACTGATGGAAGAACAATTAGAGCATGTATTATTAACCAAGCATGCTAATGAATATGTACAATTAGATATAGCTGACTTGAATGTATCTGACATAATGGATATGCCTGTAGATAAACCACAACATGTATGTATGAATATAGATTTAACTGATAGATCTGTGAATCCTTTAAAGCCCTCCATTGAGCATCCACCTGTTTTAGAACTGAAACCACTACCCACTCACCTCAAATATGCGTATTTAGGAAATAATGATACACTGCCTGTAATTATTTCTTCTAAGCTAAGTGAAAAGCATGAGGTTGAATTAATTTTACTGCTTAAGCAACATAAGAAGGCTATAGCATGGACGATTGCTGATATTCGAGGCATTAGCCCTTCTTATTGCATGCACAAAATTATACTAGAGGAAGAGCACACACCTAGGGTAGATCACCAGCGTAGGCTAAATCCCTCTATGAAAGAGGTAGTAAAGAAGGAAATAATAAAATGGTTAGATGCAGGAGTGATCTTCCCAATAGCTAGTAGCCAGTGGGTGAGCCCCATCCAATGTGTACCTAAAAAGGGGGGAATAACTGTGGTACTCAATGAGAACAACGAACTGATTCCAACAAGGACTGTCACAGGGTGGAGAGTGTGTATGGATTACAGGAAATTAAATAAAGAAACTAAAAAAGATCACTTCCCTCTACCGTTCATTGACCAGATGCTAGACAGAATAGCTAGTAGAGCCTACTATTGTTTCTTAGACGGGTATTCAGGCTATAATCAAATAACTATAGACCCTAAGGATCAAGAGAAGACCACCTTCACTTGCCCTTTTGGAACTTTTGCCTTTCGCAGAATGCCTTTTGGCTTATGCAATGCACCGGCAACTTTCCAAAGGTGCATGATGGCAATCTTCTCTGAGTTGGATGAGTCCATGATAGAAATATTCATGGATGACTTCTCAGTCTTTGGGGACTCATTTTCAAACTGTCTAGAAAACCTAGGACAAGTCCTGGCTAGGTGTGAGGAGACCAACCTAGTCCTAAATTGGGAAAAATGCCATTTTATGGTGGATGAGGGGATTGTCTTAGGACATAGAGTGTCGAGGGCAGGTGTCGAAGTTGACCGAGCCAAAATTGAGATCATAGAGAAGTTGGTAGAGCCCCAGAATGTCAAAGCCATTAGAAGCTTCTTAGGGCATGCTGGCTTCTACAGAAGGTTCATCAAGGACTTTTCTAAGATAGCCAAGCCTCTGTGTGAGCTTTTAGAGCTAAATAGACCATTCATCTTCTCTAAGGAATGCTTAGTAGCTTGGACTACCCTTAAGAAAGCACTAGTCACTGCACCTATAATAGTAGGACCAAATTGGGATCTCCCATTTGAGATGCTATGTGATGCCAGTGACTATGCTGTAGGAGTCATGTTAGGACAGAGGATTGACAAGCTAACACACCCTGTATATTATGCTAGTAAAACCTTGAATGAGGCTCAATGTAATTATACAACTACTGAGAAAGAAATGCTTGCTGTAGTATTTGCTTGTGAAAAATTTAGAAACTATATTGTAGGCACTAGGACAATTGTGTACACTGACCATTCTGCCTTGAAGTATCTTATGAGGAAGGCTGATGCTAAGCCTAGGTTGATTAGGTGGGTACTGCTGTTGCAAGAGTTTGATTTGGACATTCGAGACAAGAAAGGATGTGAAAACGTGGTTGCAGATCACCTGTCTCGATTGCAGCACAATTGCGAAAAAATTGCGGAGCCCGCAATTTCTGATGCTTTTATTGATGAACATGTCTTTGCTTTGACTCATCGTGATAACGATGAGGAACCTTGGTTTGCTGACATTGCTAACTTCCGTGCATCACAGGTTTTACCAGTTTTCAAGGGAGGACAAGAGAAGAAGAGGTTCCTTCATGAAGCAAGGAAATTTATCTGGGATGACCCCACACTTTACAGAACATGTGCTGACGGCTTGCTAAGGAAGTGTGTTTCAGCTGCTGAAGCGAAGTCTGTGCTGCAACACTGTCACACATCTCCTTATGGTGGACACTTTGGTGGCCAAAGAACAGCTGCAAAGGTATTTCAAAGTGGCTATTATTGGCCAACGATCTTCAAAGATGCCCACAACTATGCCCACAGCTGTGATGAATGCCAAAGAACAGGTAACCTCAGTCGAAAGGATGAGATGCCCCTCACCTACATCTTAGAGTTAGAGCTCTTTGATGTGTGGGGCATTGACTTCATGGGACCATTCCCTCCATCATCAGGTAACCTTTACATATTAGTAGCAGTGGACTATGTGTCCAAGTGGGTAGAAGCCAAAGCATGTCCTAATAATGATGCTAAAACAGTCACCAACTTCTTGCATAGGCACATTTTTACTAGGTTTGGGACACCTCGTGCCATCATTAGTGATGAGGGGTCACATTTCATTAACAAGGCTATGGAGAGAGTGTTGGCTAAGTATAACATTAGACACAGAGTAGCCACTCCCTATCACCCACACTCAAATGGACAAGCTGAAATCTCAAATAGGGAAATTAAGAACATCCTAGAAAAAGTGGTCAAACCTAATAGGAAAGACTGGTCCTTCAAGCTTGAGGATGCACTTTGGGCTTATAGGACAGCATATAAGACACCCCTAGGTATGTCCCCTTATAGGCTGGTATATGGCAAGGCTTGTCACTTACCACTTGAGTTAGAAAACAAAGCATTTTGGGCCATGAAGGAATTGAATTTTTGTGTAAAGGATGCGGGGACACTGAGGTCTTTGCAATTACATGAGCTTGATGAGCTTAGGCATATGGCCTATGAAAATGCTAAGATGTACAAGGAAAAAACCAAGATTTGGCACGATAGTAGACTTAGAGTTAAGGACTTTAAGAAGGGTCAACTTGTTTTGTTGTTTAACTCACGGTTGAAACTATTTCCAGGGAAACTTAAGTCTAGATGGTCGGGTCCATTTGTCATTACTAATGTGTTTGTTCATGGTGCAATAGAGATACAGAACTTGCAGCAAGGCCAACCATTCATGGTTAATGGTGCAAGATTAAAGCACTACTATGAGGAAGGAGATGTGAAGACTCTCTCGGCCTTCCTCTTGACTGAAGCATAACAATGAGAACGAGAGAGGACGAGTGATTGCTGTGCTCGTCAACATAAGGCTCATGCCTTAGTTTATTTTTTACGATTTTCCGGTTATCATTTGTGTGTTTTGTTGTGTGATTTTAATTACGAATTTGATATTGTTTTTATTTCTTTTTGTAGGGAATCGAAAGAGGGAATCAAGGAGAGTAATCCCAGCTTTAAAAATCAAGAAACGATCGAGCCAAATAAAAGATACGGACGAACAAAGTTTGCCATTTAGATGAAAAAAAATCCCTAAAATTGCGCTGGAATTGCAGGATTCGCAAAATATAGCCGTTGGGATTTAGCCGTTTCCTTTATATCCGTTAGAAGGCGCTCGATCGATACGATTCTCTCATTCTCTGATTTCCAAGAAAACTGAGATTCTCTTCATCTTTGATCCTTCTCTCCAAACCTCCAAGACTCAACAATGGTGTTCACACGGGCTGAAAGATCTGCAGCCAAGAAGAGGGCTGATGACGCAGCTGAAGCGGCTGCGAGGGAAGCACTTCTTACCCTTGCAGATGCTGGTGCTGTACGCACCGGACCTCTTCCCAAACTTCCGATCCGTAGGAAGAAGTGGAGGGTTGTCACAGAAATCCCTGCTGGCCCTTCTGAACCAGCGGGCACGCCCAAGAAACGCCGGTGGAGTGTCGAGACGGCCGCCGAACCAAGCAAAGCAAAGACTCCCTCTGTGGAGAGTCAAGAAACGGATCGTGCGTCCCACGAGTCGACCAAGAAGGGTTCGTCGCCATCTGCATCGCCTGCGCACAACCCTTCACCATCTGGACCAGTGCACAGCCCAGAGCTTTCATCATCACCGCCGGCACAGAGCCCTGAGACGCCGTCTTCACCACTGAATTCCGTGCAGACGCCTTCAGCAGAGCAGAGTGCCACACCTTCGCACACGCCTCCACGGCCTGACCCTGAATTCCCATATGGGGAGTACCAGGAATCCACTCAGGGCAGTGGGGAAGGTGGTGAAGACGAGGTCTTCTCGCCTGCAAGGGAAGCTAGCCCAGAGAGTCCTGCACAGCAGGATGATTCCATGGAAGAGACGCTGGGGGCATGCCTGCAGCAGATCAACATTGAGGCAAAGCTCAAGAAGAAGAAGGCCAAGATTGTCAAGGCCAGGCGATCCAAGAAGCTGAAAAAGAAGAAGGCTAAAAGGGCGCCTTCAGCAGATGAAGAGAGCACTGAGCCTTCGCTCAAACGACTCAAGGTTGAGGCTGCCGAGTCAGCCAAACCATCAGATAAAGGGAAGGCAAAGCTCTACCCTGAAGACGAGCCTCAGCCAGTGAGGTATGTTTCCTCTGATGCTGAGTCCAGGGGTGCTGAGCTGAGGAAGAGGGAGTTGCTGCACGAGAAAGGCTTCCTCGACCGACCTGCTGACCTGCCGCAGTTCTTGCGCGCAGGAGTGATAAACCACGGCTGGGAGGAATTTTGCAGACCGCCCAATCCAGCCTACACGAGCATGGTGTATGATTTCTACGCCAATGTGCTCAGCCCTGAGGATGGCCTGTCTGTGGTCAGAGGGGTAGAAGTGGATTTCTCAGCCAAGGCCATCAACGAAGCCTATGGTCTCAAGGGCCAAACACATACAGATTATGCACGGATCGTTGATGAGCCTACTGAGGCAGTGCTGGAGGAGGCCATTCGAACCATTGGCCAGCCTGAAGCAGCGTGGACTGTATCACGCAATGGGAGGCACACTCTCATGAGTGCCAACCTCACGGCTAAGGCGGCTGTTTGGTTTTCGTTCGTGAGAAGGAGATTGTCCCCAGTGACTCACGAGACTACAATCAACCAGAGCCGATCGCTGCTGGTGTATGCGATAATGAGAGGTCTCACGATCAACGTGGGAGAAATCATCACTGCTGCTATTGCTGAGTGCGCCAAGAAAGGTAAGGGACCACTGTTTTTCCCTAACACCATAACCAAACTAGGTTTGCTTGCAGGAGTCCCCACCGAGCGCATGGAGCAGCAAATGGCTTACACAGGCCACTTGGAGCTGCCGGCTAGCCTGAGGCTGAAGAGGAAGGGGAATATGGAGTTTGAACTGGATAGGCTGGCTGCTGAGCAGTCCCTATCCATGGCCTGCCTGATGGATATGCAGAGGAGAATGGCTCAATGGGCCACTTATGCGCAGGCAAGGGACAAGGAAGTTGCAGACCAACTTGGGTGCATCTTCCCTGACTTCCCCACAAATCTCCTAACTCCATGGGTGCCTCCACGACCACGACAACCAGATGAGGATGAAGATGTTTGAGTGCTGGTTTGAAGTGCACTGAAGGGAGTATTGCTGTTCCCTTAGAAAAAAAAAACAATTTTCTGTTTTCTGATAGACTATGTGAATTATGCTGTTTTAGTACACTTTTTGATCTGTCTTAGATGCTTAGCTTTATGTTTTTAATTTTGCGTAGTATAGTCTGATGGTAGGAGCCTAGGTAGGTTAGTTTTGTTTTATTTTTAGAAGAGCTTGAATGACTGGAAAAAGCATGCTTAGGGGCCTTAATCACTGTTATATCTGCCCTGACTTAATTGCGAAATAATTGCGGTCCCCGCAATTTTCATTACTAAAAGCATGTTTTGGACTGTCTGTTTAGCTAGGCTGTGATCTGTTTAAATTCCTTCTTTTGCTGCTATCATGACTACCATATATAGCTTATCTAACAGCATGCTGGATGAGTGTCATAGGACACCCTTTGCTAGTTTAAATCAACCTCTAAAAAGCTCAGCATGCACAGCTTTAAGCCCTTAACTGTCTGTTTTTTGAAAATTACTGCTGCTGTGATATTTTCTTTTAAATGTTCTGTCTATGTCTAGGGCTTTAGATTCTCTTTGTTTTACCTTAGATTAGATGCTTCTAGGATAGTTTGGGGGTGTGCCACCACAGACACTCATTGGGGACAATGAGTAGTTGAAGTTTGGGGGAGGCCACCCTAGGCCTAGGAACATTCCTCTCTCCCTTAGAAACATAAGCATTCTTCTTCTCCTTTACAAAAAAATGATGAACTGAAAAAAAAAAAAATGAAAAATAGAATAAAGAGGGGAGTCTCTCTTAGGTTGCTAAGTAATCAGTGCCAAGTGTGTGACCCACAAGTGGCATTGCATCAAAAGGCAACCAAAGGAGAGGCCCCACCTAAGTAAGAAAAAGGGAAAAGAATAGGGAAGAAGAATGTATACCTAGGAGTTATAACTTTGTGGCTTAGGTGTCCTATTTAAAAAGAACTCTGATCCTCAATTAGCTAAGCACAAAGTTGTAACTCGTAGGGTTGTTTAGGGAGATGAGTGTTTATCCAATGTAGTGATGCCAGGGTTTAGGTTGTTCTTTAAAAGTACTACTGTCACCGTTAATACTAAGACTGGCATGACTCTAAGGAATCCTAGACACATTAAAAATAAAGCTAGAAGCATGTACTGAGTCTGAGGTAAAGCTAGGCAGAATTTGAAACCTTAGGGATAGTGGCATGATATGACAAAAGCAAATAGATCAGTTGTAGGAAGTTAATAAAAGCAGGTGAGTGTTAGGCAGGCGAAGTCAGAAGAAGCTAGATAAGAGGGTAGTTTTAAACTGAGAAGTGTGTCACAGGACAGTAGTGCTATAGATAGGGATATAAGGGAGTCAGTAAAGTGGTTAAAGAAGAAGAAACAGCAGCCTAGGTAAGTCCTTAGTGTGCTTGAGGACAAGCAAAACCTTAAGTTTGGGGGTGTGTTAAGTCTCTGAAAGTGACTTATTTAGGACCCATTTAGCTTAAGAAGATGTACACTTTTTAGTGTTTTTGATAGCATTTAGCCTAAACCTATGCTTAAATATGAGAATGAGAAGAAGGTAGCTAAATTAGGACTTATGCACAATAGGAAAGAAAAGGGTTGAAAACCGAAGGAAAAGAATGAAAAAAACTGCATTGCGACAGCATTGCGAAAACATTGCTGAAGCCGCAATTATTCAAGTGAAAACCGTAAGTTGACTGATCTTTTTCTGTTAATTTCCGTAATTTCAGGGATTCGTTCTTCCTCCTCCACCCATTCTGATATATGACGTTGAAGATTGATGGTTCTCCTTGGCCCAAACGCACCTGCAAACTACTATAAAAGGGGGTCAAAGTCGGAGGTTCAGTCATCATCCGAAAGCGTAGAGTCTTCTCGCAGTCCATCTGTTCTCCTGTTTTTCCTTTGCCGTCTGTTGGTTTGCGAAGCTCAGCTGTTGGAGACGATAATCTGATAGGAAGGAGAGGAGATTCTTCTTCTCTCCCGATTGGATTCATCCAAGCAAGGCTGCTCTTTTTGATCCTTCATTCGAGGCGATTGCGACGAAGCTTTCTCGCGTCATTTCCTGCTTTCTGTCTTCCTTTTCTAATTTCCAGCTTTGATCAGTTGTTATTTCTAGCTTAGTGTTCTATCTACTGCATTTCGTCGCTGTCTGTCTTTGAATTATTTCCTTTAAGTTCCCTTTTGTCCGTTCAACATTCAAAGTAATCAAATTGCAAGACTTCATTTCACAGTTTCCACCTTCTGCTGCTACGGTTTTGTCTTACTGTTTGGAGTATATTTCCCTTCTAAGCATGTCTGTTTTATCTTACATTTCTGTTCTCTGTATATCCATGAGTAGCTAAGTCACTTAGGGGCATGCTAATGACAGAACTATAGGCTAAAAAAACGTGAACCAAGCATGTAGGATAGCTCTCGAAGCATTGATTGTATGTAAGCTTCATCCCACGGGCAATTTCGATTGGCCATCCATTTTGTCCAAAGAACTCCTAACCTCTGGAAGGAGTAAGAGTTCAGAGTCGTATAATCATGCTAGCCTTTCATGGTAACCAGGAAACGGCCTAGGAATAGGCGTTTCCCTAGTACAAACTAAACACTTCTGTTTTAACAAGATGCTTAAGACCTTACTTTGAGTCGAGTAAACTAAAGAATCTAATGCATGGAATCGGACGATACATGAGATAGAGTGAGTTTGATGCATAGAGAGTAGATCCAGTGCTTGAGAATCGTATAAAAATGCCTATAGGATAGTCGTTAGTAGCCCTTAATTCACCCATTTACACACTTTCGCTGTTATTCAATTGCGGTAAAATTGCGGTGTCCGCAATTCTGCTAAGTTACCATTCTGTTTAGCTGTTTTCTTCTTCGTTTATTAATTCCATCTCTTGTCTTTTGAGTCTAATTTCAACTTGCATTTGTTTATGTTGCATTCCTTTACACATTCAGCAAAAATTAGATAATTAAAAACCAATTTTACCCCATCAAATCCACCCCTTCTTTCTTAACAAATACACTTCATGAATAGCTAAAAATAAGTCTCTGTGGAAAAAACGAATGAAATATACTTACTACTTGCTGTGAGACCATGTATGCTTGCATGTTCTGAGTGCTCTATCTACCTTCTTGCTTATTTATCTTTAACACATTGAGCACGCAACAGCAGCCGGACAGAGTTGTTATTTTTTTGGTATTTTTGATATATGGAAAAATAAAAGACTCAACAGACTCAAACAAAATAAAAGCAGACTCAACTGACTCAACAAAATTAAAAGACTCAACTAACTGAACAGAAAATAAAGACTCGATATGGGAAGGGATCACATCGAAATTCTCGAGGCAACCAACATTAACTGAAGCACAGATGGAAGGGGGCATGCAAGATAAATCTCCTAGATTACATGAATTATCACGAGGCACAACACGAGGAGATAAATAATCTAAAGGCACAATTGCCACTTCCTCATCCATCACAACAATATTTTCATAGCATGCTGGTTCTAACTCATCAGTGAAAAGATTTCCGAAAATATCTTCAACATCAGAAATATGCTCAAGCTCATCCATGCATGATTCTTCAAATAAATTTGCAATACAAAATTCATGCTCTGAATCGAAATCAACAGGTGGAGAATTACTTACCTCTAAGAATTCTCTGAGATCTTCTTCATCACAGGCGAGAAATTCCGCCCAGAACTTCAATCCTGGAGAAGTCTCAGCTCCACTCAGCTCATTCGCATCGTCAGTCTCCTCAGGATATTCCTCGGGACTAAACTCGGCCTCCCCTTGTTCGTCAGACCTCGAAGGAAAGTACTCGGGGCATGAGTCTTCCCGGGGCTCTTCTTGAGGCTGAGCTTGTTCTTGATGGAATATGGTTGTTGCCTTCTGCAATTCAAAGTTAGTAGTGGCCATTTGCGCAACCATTTGTTCCAATAACAAACCTGTGCGAGCTTGACTTTCCTCTCGAGCTCTGTTGTATGCCTGATAATCCTCAACAGTTGATTTACATAAAGCAACTAAATCAGACATTTGAGCTTTCAGTTCACTGACTTCATCAGAGAGAGATCCCTTGGAACAATACATTTTTTTTTTTTTAACAAATAAAATTTAACTAAGAGAAATTAAATGGTTCCCCGGCAACGGCGCCAATTTTGGTAGAGCACTTTTGGGGTACTCCAATTTCAAGCTGTCGAGGCTTGCCAAAATAACATTTATAATACCGAAACTACTAAGCTTTGCAGCTAGTGGTAACGGGTGTCGAACCACAGGGAACCTAAGTTATTTTCTCCTAGCTAATTTCTATTTGTCTTTTAACTAAAACTCAAAAGCAAATAAAGGGGGAGTTAATTAAAACTAAACAAAGCTAACGGAAAAATAATTGCGAAAAGTAAAGAGCGAAAAACAATTAAATGTAACACGTGCTCCTAATTCGAGTGTCGGGATTTATCTTGATGCGCTTAGTTCATAGGGATTCTAATTCGCAAAGTTGTTCTATTTCATGCACACAAAATGCTTCGTCCCAAACGGGTCCGAAGCACCCCAAAGAATTAATTAGAGGCGTAAATTCTAATTAAACATGCTTCCCAATTAATCTAAGTTCATGACGCTTAAACCAATTAACAAACAGTAACGGGTATCATTGAGACGAATTAATCCTAAAACTAATTCGATTTATCCCTTAGTCTTAAGCCCGCCGTGAAAACGTTAATCAACTCCTACCCCCAACTGTCACTTAGGCTCGAATTGATTAGCCACGAGCTAGACTTTCGCTACTAAGTATTGAAGTTTGTCAAAAATCAATAATAGCCAACTAAGCATGCGTAACTAATTATGGACGTCACTCCTAATCGGAAAGGCAAGTTATTCGTTCTTAATACAGACCAAGAGATGCAAGAAATTAACAAAACCAAGCTAGAAATTAATATAAACCCTCCCTAAGCATCAAGACAACCCCTAAACTCGAATTAGAGCACTTACCTTAGTTGCCCGTTGTGAAAATCAAGAGTAATCCACTCAAATGTATTAGAAATAGGTAAGAAACGTATTTTGGCTCAAGATTTGAGCTCTACAAAGAAAGGGGGCGGAAGAAATTGAGAGAGAATGGGAAAGAATGACCTAAAAACAGCAAAAACGGACTTAAATACCCATTTCTGCGTCAGACTAGCGCCTAGGCGCCATAAGTCAGCGCCTAGGCGCCGCGGGGGCGCGCGCACAGAATCGGGACAGCGCCTAGGCGCCATAAGTCATCGCCTAGGCGCTGAGCCCTCTGGAAAAATTACAAACTTGGCATTTTTGTAGACTTTTAATGTCGAGCTTCAGGACTTTAGATGACGGGTATTTTGCGTTAGGGAAGGGGTGTGCGCGCGGGCGAGGCGAGGCGTGGGCGAGGGGCGCGCGCGGGACAGGCGAGGCGAGGCGAGCGGCGCGCGCAGACACGGGCGTGGGCGAGGCGAGCGGCGCCTGGGCGCTGGGCGGCCGGCGCGCGCGCTGACTTTTGATGTCGGACACGGGCGCGGAGGCGGACGAGCGAGGACGCGCGCGGGTGTTGGCGTGCGGCGCGCGCGCGGACTCGGGCGCTGGGGTGCATGATGGCGCGGACGCGCGGGGCAAGGACCGGGGCGAGCGCGCGCGGACACGGGCGTGCGCGGGCGTCTGTGCGTGGGCGGTCTGGGCGTGCGGCGCGGTTGGGCGCCTGGGCGCTAGGCGCCGGCGCCTAGGCGCTGACCTCTCGGGTCTTGGCCCATTTTTGGCTCGTTTTGGCTCCCGAGCTCCGTTTTGCCTATCTTCTTGACCCGAACACTTCCCGAAACCTCTTAAATGACCGTTTTAACCCTGAAATTCATAATTTTACTTCCCGAGCTCTTCGCCACGAAAACACCTATAAAAAGGCAATAAAACTAAATTAAGCATGGCATTTAGCTAGATTTGAGGCTATAATTATAGCTCTATTTTAGAGCTATCAGTGGGCCCGAAGTAGCCACTTTGGAACACCTTTGCAGCCGTCCTTTGACCACCAAAGTGTCCACCATAAGGAGCTGTATGACAATGCTGCAAGACTGACTTTGATTCAGTAGCTGACACACACTTCCTTAGCAATCCATCCGCACAACTTTTGTAAAGTATTGGATCGTCCCATATGTACTTCCTAGCCTCGTGTAAGAACCTCTTCTTTTCTTGCCCCCCCTCTGAAAGTTGGTAACACCTGTGAGGCAAGGAAGTTAGCAATATCCGCAAACCAAGGTTCATCATTGTTATCACAATGCACTAACACAAAGACATGTTCATCAATAAAGGAGTCAGTCATTGCGGGCTCCGCAATTTTTCCGCAATGACTGCAATCTTGATAAATGATCAGCAATTACATTTTCACTTCCTTTTTTTTTATCTCTAATCTCTAGGTCAAACTCTTGCAATAGTAACACCCACCTAATTAGACGAGGCTTAGCATCAGCCTTCCTCATTAAATATTTTATTGTAGAGTGATCAGTATAAACAATCGTTTTATTTCCTACAATATAAGGCCTAATTTTTTCACATGCAAACACTACCGCTAACATCTCTTTCTCTGTGGTAGTGTAGTTACATTGTGCTTCATTTAAAGTTTTACTTGCATAATATACAGGGTGTGTTAGTTTATCTCTCTTTTGTCCTAGCATAGCCCCAATTGCATAGTCACTAGCATCACACATTAGTTCAAAAGGTAAATCCCAATTTGGGCCTACTATAATTGGTGCTTTGACTAAGGCATCCTTAAGTTTTTTCCATGTTATTAGACATTCATTTGAGAAGTCAAAAGTTCTATTCAGCTCTAGAAGCTGACACAAGTGTTTAGAGATTTTTGAAAAGTCTTTTATAAATCTCCTATAAAATCCTGCATGACCCAAGAAACTTCTTATAACTTTGACATTTTTAGGTTTAATTAACTTCTCAATGATTTCTATTTTGGCCCTATCGACCTCTACTCCTGCTTTGGACACTCTATGTCCTAATACTATTCCTTCTTCCACCATAAAGTAACATTTTTCCCAATTTAAGACTAGGTTGGTTTCTTCACACCTAGTTAGGACTTGTCCTAGGTTTTCTAAGCAATGGTTGAAGGAGTTGTTAAGTCTCTGAAAGTGACTTATTTAGGACCCATTTAGCTTAAGAAGATGTACACTTCTAGGTGTTTTTGATAGCATTTAGCCTAAACCTATGCTTTAATATGAGAATTAGAAGAAGGTAGCTAATCTAGGACTTATGTACAATAGGTAGAAAAAGGGTTGAAAACCGAAGGAAAAGAGTGAAAAAAGCTGCATTGCGACAGCATTGCGAAAACATTGCTGAGGCCGCAATTATTCAAGTGAAAACCGTAAGTTGACTGATCTTTTTCCGTTAATTTCCGTAATTACAGGGATTCATTCTTTCTCCTCCATCCATTCTGATATATGACGTTGAAGATTGATGGTTCTCCTTGGCCCAAACGCACCTGCAAACTACTATAAAAGGGGGCCAAAGTCGGAGGTTTGATCATCATTCGAAGCGCAGAAGTCTTCTCGCAGTCCATCATTTCTCTCTGTTTTCCTTTGCCGTCTGTTGGAGTGAGAGTCTCAGCTGTTGGAATCGATAATCTGATAGGAAGGAGAGAAGATTCTTCTTCTCTCTCGATTGGATTCATCCAAGCAAGGCTGACCTTTCATCCCTTTCATTCGAGGCGACTGCAACGAAGCTTTTCAGCACCCTTTTACTGTTTTCTGTCGTTCTTCTTCTTATTTCCAGTTTTGATCATTGTTGTTCTTAGCTTAGTGTTTTAGTTACTGCAGTTCGTTGTTGTCTGTCTCTGAATTTCTGCTTCTACGTTTCCCTTTGTCGTTCAAACATTCATAGTAATGAAAGTACATTTCTCTTCATTTCACAGTTTCCACTTTCTGCTGCTACGGTTTTGTCTTGCTGTTCTAAGCACATTTCCCTTCTAAGCATGTCTGTTTTATCTTACATTTCCACTCTCTATATTTCCATGAGTAGCTAAGTCACTTAGGGGCATGCTAATGACAGAACTATAGGCTAAAAAACGTGCATCAAGTATGTAGGTTAGTTCTCGAATCATTGATTGTATGTAAGCTTCATCCTACGGGCAATTTCGATTGGCCATCCATTTTGTCCAAAGAACTCCTAACCTCTGGAAGGAGTAAGAGTTCAGAGTCATATAATCATGCTAGCCTTTCATGGTAATCAGGAAACGGCCTAGGAATAGGCGTTTCCCTAGTACAAACTAAACACTCCTGTTTTAACAAGATGCTTAAGACCTTACTTTGAAGTCGAGTAAACTTAAGACTCTAATGCATGGAATCGGACGATACTTGAGATAGAGTGAGTTTGATGTATAGAGAGTTGATCCAAAGCTTGAGAATCGTAATAAAGTGCCTATAGGATAGTCATTAGTAGCCCTTAATTCACTCATTTACACACTTTCGCTGTTATTTAATTGCGGTAACATTGCGGTCCTCGCAATTCTGTTGTTTTATCATTCTGTTTAGCTGTTTTCTTCTTCGTTTATTAATTCCATCTCTTGTCTTTTGCGTCTAATTTCAACTTGCATTTGTTTATGTTATATTCCTTTACACATTCAGCAAAACTTAGATAATTAAAAACCAATTTTACCCCATCAAATCCACCCCATCTTTCTTAACAAATACACTTCGCGAATAGCTAAAAATGAGTCTTTGTGGAAAAAACGAATGAAATATACTTACTACTTGCTGTGAGACCATGTATGCTTGCATGTTCTAAGTGCTCTCTCTACCCTTTTGCATATTTATCTTTACACATTGAGCACGCAACAAGTTTTTGGCGCCGCTGCCGGGGACTTATTTTAAGTGAAAACGAAGTTTGTTAAGTTTGAAACATCAAGTTATTTTCCATTGAATTTGATCCATCTTCATTTCTTTTTCAGGTACCATTTAGGGTAGTTTATGAATGAGACTCCATCTAGTGATCTAGAGTTCAACCCTGAGCCTGAGAGATTATTTAAAGCTAGAAATAGAGCCAAGAAACGTCTCTCTAAACAAACCCTTTTACCTCCAATCATTGCGGGAAATACAATTCCTCCGCAATTTCCTCAAGAAGAAATGGCTGGAGTAAATCAAAACCTGGTGCCTGTCACTCGCAATCCCATTGAAATAGCGAATGACAAGGATAGCGCCATCCTTTCATATTTAGTACCTATGCCGGGGGAGCTGAACCCCAGCATAATCCGTCCTGAAATCACTGCCAACTCATTCGAGTTAAAGCCAGTGATGTTCCAAATGTTGTCCACTGTGGGACAATTCTTTGGAATAGAAAATGAGGACCCCCATAACCACCTTAGGAATTTCCTAGGAGTTAGTGACACATTCCTAATCCCTGGAGTTTCCCAAGAAGCCCTGAGGTTATATCTTTTCCCTTACTCTTTAAGGGACAAAGCCAAAACATGGTTAAATTCCTTACCCTCAGGATCTGTCCTCAATTGGACAGATTTAGCAGAAAAATTCCTAGTCAAATATTTCCCACCAGATAGGAATTCAACCTTTCGTGATGATATCATAAAGTTCAAACAAGCTCCAAGTGAGTCCCTTCACGAAGCTTGGACAAGATTCAAAGACCTTCTCATTAAATGTCCACACCATGGCATTCCATGGTGTATCCAAATAGAAGTCTTCTTTAAAGGATGCAACCCCAGCACCAGACAAGTTCTAAATTCATCTGCTGGTGGTTCCATGTTGTCCAAGAGTTACAACGAAGCTTATGAGATCTTGGAGAAGATCTCAACATCTCATTGTAGGTGGTCAGACGATCCAGTAGAGCCAACTAGGGCTCAAGACAAGGATGCTCTAAGCACCATGAGCACCCAAATAAACGCCCTGACCAACCTAGTTAAGCAAATGGCTCAGGCCAATCTCCAAACCAGTGCCAATACCGCCATAGCCATGTCAATGGGCACCCAACCAAGTCAAGGCGAGGCACCTATCTGTGGATTCTGTGGGGAAGGGCACCCATATGAATACTGCCCTGGGAATCCATCCTCAGTCTGCTATGTTGGAAGCCAGCAGCAGCCTAGGAATAACCCCTACTCCAACACCTATAACCCTGGTTGGAGAAACCACCCTAACCTGTCATGGGGTGGCCAACAAAACACTAACCAAAATTCTAACCAACCAAGGCCGAGTGGAACACCTGGTTTCACTCCTCAACATAACCAGTCAATGTACCAAAAACCTTACAATCAACCTGTAGGATCTTCTGTAGAAAGCCTACTCAAGGAATACATAGCTAAGAATGATGCTACTCTTCAGAGCCAGCAAGCTACTCTTAGGAGCCTGGAAAACCAAATAGGCCAATTAGCCAATGAACTTAAAAGTAGGCCCCAAGGTAGACTCCCTGCTGACACCGAGGTACCAAGGAGAGATGGCAAAGAGCAAGTTCAAGCAATTGAACTTAGGAGTGGAAGACCATTGGTGAGTAACACAAAAGACATACCAAAGAGAGTAGAGAACACTGAGTCTAGTGCTCCACTGGAGTCTCTGCCAAACCAAGGTCCACCACCAACTAGCACATCAGGAGTCAGGCTAGAACCAATTATTGAGGAGGTAGAAGAAATTCCAAGGCCTCCACCTATCCTAAAGCGCCCTGACATACCTGCATATGTGCCACCACCTCCATACCCTCGAAGGCTTAAGAAGAAGCAAGAACAGGAAGTTCATTTTAATAAATTCTTAGAAATACTTAAGCAAGTGCATGTTAACATTCCTTTTGTAGAAGTTTTACAGTCTATGCCTTCTTATGTAAAGTTTTTGAAGGACATTATTACTAACAAAAAAATAATTGGTGAGTTTGAAACAGTAAACCTCACCGAGGAGTGCAGTGCCATCCTCCAGAACAAGCTGCCCAAGAAGGAGAAGGATCCTGGTTCCTTCACCTTACCTGTAGAACTTGGAGGCAAGCACGTGGGCAGAGCGCTTTGTGACCTGGGCGCCAGCATAAATCTCATGCCCCTGTCTCTATTCCGCCAGTTGGGAATGGGAGAAGCACGTCCAACCACAGTCACTTTACAACTAGCAGACAGATCCATCGCATATCCAGAAGGTAAGATTGAGGATATTCTAGTTAAAGTTGACAAATTTATTTTCCTTGCAGATTTCATTGTCCTGGACTATGAGGCAGACAAGGACGTCCCCATCCTGCTAGGTAGACCATTTCTAGCTACAGGTAGGGCACTAATAGATGTTCAAAAAGGTGAGCTTACTATGAGGGTTCATGATGAAGAGGTAAAGTTTAGTGTATATAAAGCTTTAAGGTATCCCTCTGACCTTGAATCCTGTGCTAGCATGGATATTGTTGACTCACTGATGGAAGAACAATTAGAGCATGTATTATTAACCAAGCATGCCAATGAATATGTAGGATTAGATGTAGCTGATTTAAATATAGCTGACATAATACCTGTAGATAACCCACAGCATGTATGTATGAATGTAGATTTAACTGATAGAACTGTAAATCCGTTAAAGCCCTCCATTGAGCATCCACCTGTTTTAGAACTTAAACCACTACCCACTCACCTCAAATATGCATATTTAGGAAATAATGATACACTGCCTGTAATTATTTCTTCTAAACTAAGTGAACAACATGAGGGTGAATTAATTTTACTGCTTAAGCAACATAGGAAGGCTATAGCATGGACTATTGCTGATATTCGAGGCATTAGCCCTTCTTATTGCATGCACAAAATTATACTAGAGGAAGAGCACACACCGAGGGTAGATCACCAGCGTAGGCTAAACCCCTCTATGAAAGAGGTAGTAAAAAAGGAAATAATAAAATGGTTAGATGCAGGAGTGATTTTCCCCATAGCTAGTAGCCAGTGGGTGAGCCCCATCCAATGTGTACCTAAAAAGGGGGGAATAACTGTGGTAGTCAATGAGAACAACGAACTGATTCCAACAAGGACTGTCACAAGGTGGAGAGTGTGTATGGATTACAGAAAATTAAATAAAGAGACTAAAAAAGACCATTTCCCTATACCGTTCATTGACCAGATGCTAGACAGAATAGCTGGTAGAGCCTATTATTGTTTCTTAGATGGCTATTCAGGCTATAATCAAATTACTATAGACCCTAAGGATAATGAGAAGACCACCTTCACTTGCCCTTTTGGAACGTTTGCCTTCCGCAGAATGCCTTTTGGCTTATGCAATGCACCGGCAACTTTCCAAAGGTGCATGATGGCAATCTTCTCCGAGTTGGATGAGTCCATGATAGAAATATTCATGGATGACTTCTCAGTTTTTGGGGATTCATTTAAAACCTGTCTAGAAAACTTAGGACAAGTCCTGGCTAGGTGTGAGGAGACCAACCTAGTCCTAAATTGGGAAAAGTGCCATTTTATGGTAGATGAGGGGATTGTCTTAGGACACAGAGTGTCAAGGGCAGGTGTAGAAGTTGATCGGGCCAAGATAGAGATCATAGAGAAGTTGGTAGAGCCCCAGAATGTCAAAGCCATTAGAAGCTTCTTAGGGCATGCTGGTTTTTACAGAAGGTTCATCAAGGACTTTTCTAAGATAGCCAAGCCTCTGTGCGAGCTTCTATAGCTAAATAGGCCATTTATCTTCTCTAAGGAATGTGTAGTAGCTTGGAAAACCCTTAAAGAGGCACTAGTCACAGCACCTATCATAGTCGGACCAAATTGGGATCTCCCATTTGAGATGCTATGTGATGCCAGTGACTATGCTGTAGGAGTCATGTTAGGACAGAAGATTGACAAGCTAACACACCCTGTCTATTATGCTAGTAAGACCTTGAATGAGGCTCAATGTAATTATACAACTACAGAGAAAGAGATGCTTGCGGTAGTGTTTGCCTGCGAAAAATTCAGAAACTATATTGTAGGCACTAGGACAATTGTATACACTGACCATTCTGCCTTGAAATATCTTATGAGGAAGGCTGATGCCAAGCCTAGATTGATTAGATGGGTGTTATTGCTGCAGGAATTTGATTTGGACATTCGGGACAAGAAAGGATGTGAAAATGTGGTTGCAGATCACCTGTCTCGATTGCAGCACAATTGCGAAAAAATTGCGGAGACCGCAATTTCTGATGCTTTTATTGATGAACATGTCTTTGCTTTGGCTCATCGTGATAACGATGAGGAACCTTGGTTTGCTGACATTGCTAACTTCCGTGCATCACAGGTATTACCAGTGTTCAAGGGAGGACAAGAGAAGAAGAGGTTCCTTCATGAAGCAAGGAAATTCATCTGGGATGACCCCACACTTTACAGAACCTGTGCTGATGGCTTGCTAAGGAAATGTGTTTCAGCTGCTGAAGCGAAGTCTGTGCTGCAGCACTGTCACTCATCTCCTTATGGTGGACACTTTGGTGGTCAAAGAACAGCTGCGAAGGTATTTCAGAGTGGCTACTATTGGCCAACAATCTTCAAGGATGCCCACAACTATGCCCACAGCTGTGATGAATGCCAAAGAACAGGTAACCTCAGTCGAAAGGATGAGATGCCCCTCACCTACATCTTAGAGTTGGAGCTCTTTGATGTGTGGGGCATTGACTTCATGGGACCATTCCCTCCATCATCAGGTAACCTGTACATATTAGTGGCAGTGGATTATGTGTCCAAGTGGGTAGAGGCCAAAGCATGTCCTAATAATGATGCTAAAACAGTCACTAACTTCTTGCATAGGCACATTTTCACTAGATTTGGGACTCCTCGTGCTATCATTAGTGATGAGGGGTCACATTTCATTAATAAGGCTATGGAGAAGGTATTGGCTAAATATAACATTAGACATAGAGTAGCCACTCCCTACCACCCACACTCAAATGGCCAAGCTGAAATTTCCAATAGGGAGATAAAGAACATCCTAGAAAAGGTAGTCAAACCTAATAGGAAAGACTGGTCCTTCAAGCTTGAGGATGCACTTTGGGTTTATAGGACAGCATATAAGACACCTCTAGGAATGTCCCCTTATAGGCTGGTATATGGCAAAGCTTGTCACTTACCACTTGAGTTAGAAAACAAAGCATTTTGGGCCATGAAGGAGTTGAATTTTTGTGTAAAGGATGCGGGGACACTGAGGTCTTTGCAGCTACATGAACTTGATGAGCTTAGGCATATGGCCTATGAGAATGCCAAAATGTATAAAGAAAAGACCAAAATATGGCACGACAGTAGACTTAGGATCAAAGACTTTAGGAAAGGCCAACTTGTCCTATTATTTAACTCACGTTTAAAGATATTTCCAGGCAAACTAAAGTCCAGATGGTCGGGTCCATTTGTTATTACTAATGTCTTTGTTCATGGTGCGATAGAGATAAAAAACTTGCAGCAAGGACAGCCATTTATGGTCAATGGTGCTAGATTGAAGCACTACTATGAGGAAGGAGATGTGAAGACTCTCTCGGCCTTCCTCTTGCGTGAAGCATGACGTTAAAAACGAGAGAGAACGAGTGGTTACTGTGCTCGTTTAGTCAAGGCCAATGCCTTAGTTTATTTTTTCTGTTTTTCCGATTATCGTTTGTATGTTTTGTGGTGTGATTTTAATTGCGTATTTAATGTTTGTTTTATTTGTTTTTGCAGGGATTCGAAAGAGGGGATCAAGGTGAGTAAATCCAGCTTTTAAAATAAAAAAACGATCGAGCCAAATAAAAGATACGGACGAGCGAAGTTTGAGATTTTTATGAAAAAATATCCCTGGAATTGCGCTGGAATTGATGGATTCGCAAAAAAGAGCCGTTGGGATTTTTCCGTTGCCTTTATATCCGTTGGAAAGCGCTCGATCGATACAATTCTCTCATTCTCTGATTTCCAAGAACTCTGCGATTCTCTTCATCTTTGATTCTTCTCTCAAGATCTTCAAGACTCGACAATGGTTTCCACAAGGGCTGAAAGATCCGCAGCCAAGAAGAAGGCTGATGACGCAGCTGAAGCGGCTGCGAGGGAAGCATTGCTCACCCTTGCAGATGATGGTGCCGTTCGCACCGGACCTCTTCCTAAGCTTCCTATCCGTAGGAAGAAGTGGAGGGTTGTCACTGAAATCCCTGCTGGACCATCTGAGCCAGTGGGCACGCCTAAGAAACGCCGGTGGAGTGTCGAGATGGCCCCCGAACCAAGGACAGCAAAGACTCCCTCTGTGGAGAGTCAAGAAACTGATCGTGCATCCCACGAGTCAGCCAAAGAAGGTTCGTCGCCATCCGCATCACCTGCGCACAGCCCTTCACCATCTGAACCAGTGCCAAGCGCAGAGTCGTCACCGCCTGCACAGAGCCCCGAGTTGTCTCCAGCACCTCAGAGTTCTGATCCGACACCTGCAGCAGCGCAGAGTCCTGAACTGCCGTCTTCGCCACTGAGTTCTGCGCAGACACCCGCAACAAAGCTCAATCCCACGCCATTGCACAATTCTCCACGGCCTGATCCTGAATTCCCATATGGGGATTATCAAGAGTCCACGCAGGGCAGTGGCGATGCTGGGGAAGACGAAGTCTTTTCTCCCATGAGGGAAGACAGCCCTGATGTTCCTGCACAGCAGGATGATTCCATGGAGGAGACGTTGGGGGCATGCCTCCAGCAGATCAACATTAAGAAGAAGAAGAAGGCCAAGATTGTCAAGGCCAAGAAATCAAAGAAGCTGAAGAAGAAGAAGGCCAAGAGAGTGCCTTCAGCAGACAAAGAAAGCACGGAGCCATCACTCAAAAGGCTCAAGGTTGAGGCTGCCGAGTCAGCCAAGCCAGCAGATAAGGGGAAAGCCAAGCTCTACCCTGAAGACGAACCTCAGTCAGTGAGGTATGTCTCATCTGATGCTGAATCCAGGGGTGCTGAGTTAAGGAAGAGGGAGTTGCTGCACGAGAAAGGCTTCCTCGACCGACCTGCTGACCTGCCGCAGTTCTTGCGCGCAGGGGTGATCAACCACGGCTGGGAGGAATTCTGCAGACCGCCTAATCCAGCATACACGAGCATGGTGTATGAGTTCTACGCCAATGTGCTCAGCCCTGAGGATGGCCTGTCTGTGGTCAGAGGGGTAGAAGTAGATTTCTCAGCCAAGGCCATCAATGAAGCATTTGGTCTCAAGGGCCAACCTCATACAGATTATGCACGGATCGTTGACGAGCCTACTGAGGCAGTGCTGGAAGAGGCCATTCGGACTATTGGTCAGCCTGAAGCTTCTTGGACCGTGTCACGCAATGGGAGGCACACTCTCATGAGTGCCAACCTCACGGCTAAGGCAGCTGTTTGGTTTTCGTTCGTGCGAAGGAGATTGTCCCCGGTGACTCACGAGACTACAATAAACCAGAGCCGATCGCTGCTGGTGTATGCAATCATGAGAGGTCTCACGATCAACGTGGGAGAAGTCATCACTGCGGCCATTGCTGAATGCGCCAAGAAAGGTAAGGGACCACTGTTTTTCCCTAACACCATAACCAAGCTATGTTTGCTTGCAGGAGTCCCTACCGAGCGCCTGGAGAAGCAGATGGCCTACACGGGCCACTTGGAGCTGCCTGCTAACCTGAGGCTGAGAAGAAAGGGGAATATGGAGTTTGAACTGGATAGGCTGGCTGCTGAACAGTCTCTATCCATGGCCTGCTTAATGGATATGCAGAGAAGAATGGCTCAATGGGCCACTTATGCGCAGGCGAGGGACAAGGAAGTTGCAGACCAGCTGGGGTGCCTCTTCCCTGAGTTCCCTACCAATCTTCTAACTCCATGGGTGCCCCCAAGACCACGACAACCAGATGAGGATGACGAGAATTGAGTGCTGGTTTGAAGTGCACTAAAGGGAGTATTGCTGTTCCCTTAGAAAAAAAAAACAATTTTTCTGCTTTCTGTTAGGACCATGCTGTTTTTGGTTCAATTTTGATCTGTTTTAGATGTTTAGTTTTATGTTTTTCCTGTTGCTTAGTATAGTTTGATGTTAGCTGACTAGGTAGGATAGTTTAGTTTTTTTTTAGGAAGCTTGAGTGACTGGAAAAAGCATGCTTAGGGGCCTTAATCAATGTTATATCTGCCCTGATCTAATTGCGAAATAATTGCGGTACCCGCAATTTTCATGACTAAAAGCATGTTTTGGACTGTCTGTTTAGCTAGGCTGTGATCTGTTTAAATTCTATCTTTTCCTGCTAACATGACC
Source organism: Herpetospermum pedunculosum (assembly GCA_028017165.1). NCBI lineage: Eukaryota > Viridiplantae > Streptophyta > Magnoliopsida > Cucurbitales > Cucurbitaceae > Herpetospermum > Herpetospermum pedunculosum. The sequence continues at coordinate 37,195,474 of CM051531.1, forward strand.
GCCTTATATAGCTTATCTAAATGCATGCTGGATGAGTGTCATAGGACACCCTTTGATAGTTTAAATCGACCTCTAAAAAGCTCAGCATGCACAGCTTTAAGCCCTTAACTGTCTGTTTTTTTGTTAATTTTCTGCTACTATGATATTTTCTTTTCAATGTTCTGTCTATACCTAGGGCTTTTAGATTCTCTTTGTTTTACCTTAGACTAGATGCTTCTAGGATAGTTTGGGGGTGTGCCACCTCAGACACTCATTGGGGACAATGAGTAGTTGAAGTTTGGGGGAGGCCACCCTAGGCCTAGGAACATTCCTCTCTCCCTTAGAAACATAAGCATTCTTCTTCTCCCTTACAAAAAAATGATGAACTGAAAAAAAAATGAAAAATAGAATAGAAAGGGGGGTTTCTCTTAGGTTGCTAAGTAATCAGTGCCAAGTGTGTGACCCACAAGTGGCATTGCATCAAAAGGCAACCAAAGGAGAGGTCCCACCTAAGTAAGAAAAAAAAAAGGGAAAAGAGTAGGGAAGAAGAATGTAGACCTAGGAGTTATAACTTTGTGGCTTAGGTGTCCTATTTAAAAAGAACTCTGATCCTCAATTAGCTAAGCACAAAGTTGTAACTTGTAGGGTTGTTTAGGGAGATGAATGTCTATCCAATGTAGTGATGCCAGGGTTTAGGTTGTTCTCTAAAAGTACTACTGTCACCGTTAATACTAAGACTGGCATGACTCTAAGGAATCCTAGACACATTAAAAATAAAGCTAGAAGCATGTACTGAGTCTGAAGTAAAGCTAGGCAGAATTTGAAACCTTAGGGATAGTGGCATGATATGACAAAAGCAAATAGATCAGTTGTAGGAAGTTAACAAAAGCAGGTGAGTGTTAGGGAGGCGAAGTCAGAAGAAGCTAGATAAGAGGGTAGTTTTAAAACTAAGAAGTGTGTCACAGGACAGCAGTGCTATAGATAGGGATATAGGGGAGTCAGTAGGTGGTTAAAGAAGGAGAAACAGCAGCCTAGGAAAGTCCTTAGTATGCTTGAGGACAAGCAAAGCCTTAAGTTTGGGGGTGTGTTAAGTCTCTGAAAGTGACTTATTTAGGACCCATTTAGCTTAAGAAGATGTACACTTCTAGGTGTTTTTGATAGCATTTAGCCTAAACCTATGCTTTAATATGAGAATTAGAAGAAGGTAGCTAATCTAGGACTTATGTACAATAGGTAGAAAAAGGGTTGAAAACCGAAGGAAAAGAGTGAAAAAAGCTGCATTGCGACAGCATTGCGAAAACATTGCTGAGGCCGCAATTATTCAAGTGAAAACCGTAAGTTGACTGATCTTTTTCCGTTAATTTCCGTAATTACAGGGATTCATTCTTTCTCCTCCATCCATTCTGATATATGACGTTGAAGATTGATGGTTCTCCTTGGCCCAAACGCACCTGCAAACTACTATAAAAGGGGGCCAAAGTCGGAGGTTTGATCATCATTCGAAGCGCAGAAGTCTTCTCGCAGTCCATCATTTCTCTCTGTTTTCCTTTGCCGTCTGTTGGAGTGAGAGTCTCAGCTGTTGGAATCGATAATCTGATAGGAAGGAGAGAAGATTCTTCTTCTCTCTCGATTGGATTCATCCAAGCAAGGCTGACCTTTCATCCCTTTCATTCGAGGCGACTGCAACGAAGCTTTTCAGCACCCTTTTACTGTTTTCTGTCGTTCTTCTTCTTATTTCCAGTTTTGATCATTGTTGTTCTTAGCTTAGTGTTTTAGTTACTGCAGTTCGTTGTTGTCTGTCTCTGAATTTCTGCTTCTACGTTTCCCTTTGTCGTTCAAACATTCATAGTAATCAAAGTACATTTCTCTTCATTTCACAGTTTCCACTTTCTGCTGCTACGGTTTTGTCTTGCTGTTCTAAGCACATTTCCCTTCTAAGCATGTCTGTTTTATCTTACATTTCCACTCTCTATATTTCCATGAGTAGCTAAGTCACTTAGGGGCATGCTAATGACAGAACTATAGGCTAAAAAACGTGCATCAAGTATGTAGGTTAGTTCTCGAATCATTGATTGTATGTAAGCTTCATCCTACAGGCAATTTTGATTGGCCATCCATTTTGTCCAAAGAACTCCTAACCTCTGGAAGGAGTAAGAGTTCAGAGTCATATAATCATGCTAGCCTTTCATGGTAATCAGGAAACGGCCTAGGAATAGGCGTTTCCCTAGTACAAACTAAACACTCCTGTTTTAACAAGATGCTTAAGACCTTACTTTGAAGTCGAGTAAACTTAAGACTCTAATGCATGGAATCGGACGATACTTGAGATAGAGTGAGTTTGATGTATAGAGAGTTGATCCAAAGCTTGAGAATCGTAATAAAGTGCCTATAGGATAGTCATTAGTAGCCTTTAATTCACTCATTTACACACTTTCGCTGTTATTTAATTGCGGTAACATTGCGGTCCTCGCAATTCTGTTGTTTTATCATTCTGTTTAGCTGTTTTCTTCTTCGTTTATTAATTCCATCTCTTGTCTTTTGCGTCTAATTTCAACTTGCATTTGTTTATGTTATATTCCTTTACACATTCAGCAAAACTTAGATAATTAAAAACCAATTTTACCCCATCAAATCCACCCCATCTTTCTTAACAAATACACTTCGCGAATAGCTAAAAATGAGTCTCTGTGGAAAAAACGAATGAAATATACTTACTACTTGCTGTGAGACCATGTATGCTTGCATGTTCTAAGTGCTCTCTCTACCCTTTTGCATATTTATCTTTACACATTGAGCACGCAACAGGAGTCACCAAAGACTGAGAAGTCATCCATAAATATTTCTATTATGGACTCATCTAGGTCAGAGAAAATAGCCAACATGCATCTTTGGAACGTTGCCGGTGCATTGCATAGGCCAAATGGCATTCTGCGAAAAGCAAATGTTCCAAAGGGACATGTAAAGGTTGTTTTCTCTTGATCCTCAGGGTCTATGGTGATTTGGTTATATCCTGAGTAACCATCTAAAAAGCAGTAAAAGCCTCGGCCAGCTATTTTATCTAACATTTGGTCTATAAAGGGTAAAGGAAAATGGTCTTTTTTGGTTTCTTTATTAAGTTTTCTGTAGTCCATACAAACTCTCCATCCTGTAACAGTTCTAGTTGGTATTAGTTCGTTATTTTCATTAACTACTACAGTCATACCACCCTTCTTAGGTACACATTGAATAGGACTGACCCATTGACTATTGGCTATAGGAAAGATCACACCTGCATCTAACCATTTAATAATTTCTTTTTTAACTACCTCCTTCATAGAGGGGTTCAACCTACGTTGGTGATCTACTCTAGGTGTATGTTCCTCTTCCAACAATATTTTATGCATGAAATACGAGGGACTTATACCCATAATGTCAGCAATCGTCCAGGCAATAGCTTTTTTATGTTGCTTGAGCAGCAATATTAACGCAATTTCATGCTGTTTACTTAGTTTGGACGAAATAATAACATGCAAGGTATCTTTCTCTCCTAGATGTGCATGCTTAAGGTGTTCAGGCAATGGTTTCAGTTCAAGTAAATGTGGTTGTTCAATTGATGGTATCAAAGGAGTTGTGGTTCTTTCAGACAATTCATTGGTCATGCATACATGCTAGGGTTGTCCACAAATACGTCCATCAATTCAGAAATATTTAAATCATCTACATCTACTTGTGCATAATTAGTAGCATGCTTAATTAACAATTCATGCTCAAGTTCTTCTTCCATTAATGAGTCTACAATATCTACAGTGGCACAGTGTTCAAGGTCAGAAGGGTACCTTAAAGCTTTAAACACACTGAACTTAACCTCCTCATCATGAACTCTCATGGTGAGCTCACCTTTCTGGACATCAATTAGAGCCCTACCTGTGGCTAAGAACGGTCTACCCAATAGGATTGGTACTTCTTTATCTGCCTCGTAATCCAAGATTATAAAGTCTGCAAGAAAAATAAATTTGTCAACCTTGACAAATATATCCTCAATCTTACCCTCAGGGTATGCGATGGAGCTGTCTGCAAGTTGCAAGGTGACAGTTGTTGGTCGTGTTTCCTCTATCCCAAGTTGTTGGAATAGTGACAAGGGCATGAGATTGATGCTGGCTCCCAGATCACACAAGGCTCTGCCCACATGCTTGCCTCCCAGTTCTACTGGTAAGGTGAAGGAACCAGGATCCTTCTCCTTCTTTGGCAGCTTATTTTGGAGTATGGCACTGCACTCCTCAGTGAGATTTACTGTTTCAAACTCACCAATAACTTTTTTGTTAGTAATAATATCTTTTAAGAATTTTACATAAGATGGCATAGATTGCAAAACTTCCACGAATGGAATATTAACATGCACTTGTTTCAAACTTTCCAAGAACTTATGGAAATGAGCTTCCTGTTCTTGTTTCATTTTGAGTCGTCTTGGAAATGGAGGTGGTGGCACATATGTAGGCAAGTCAGGTTGCCTAATGACAGGGGGAGGTCTAGGAATTTCTTCTGGTTCCTCAATGATAGGTTCCAACCTCACCCTCGTTGTGTTTTGTTGTATTTGATCAAGGTTGGGCAGAGAATCCAGTGGAGCACTAGACTCTTCATTCTCTAATCTCTTTGGGGTTTCTTTGTTGTTGATCACCAATGGCCTTCCACTTCGAAGTTCAATGGATTGAACTTGTTCCTTACCATCCCTTCTTGGTGTTTCAGTGTCTGCAGGCAATCTGCCTTGGGGCCTATTCTTTAGCTCGTTTGCTAACTGCCCTATTTGGTTCTCTAAGCTTCTTAGTGTTGCTTGCTGGCTCTGCAGAGTTGCATCATTCTTTGCGATGTACTCCTTCAGCAAGTTCTCCACTGATGTCTCCATTGGTTGGTTGTATTGTTTCTGATAAGGGGGGTGGTTAGTTTGTTGAGTGAAACCAGATGTTCCACTTGGTCTTGCTTGATTTTGCATTTGGTTTGTGTTTTGTTGTCCACCCCAAGAGAGGTTGGGGGGGTTTCTCCAACCAGGGTTATATGTGTTTGAGTAGGGGTTGTTCCTTGGTTGTTGTTGACTTCCAACATAATATACCGAGGATGGATTCCCAGGGAAAAAATCATACATATGCCCTTCCCCACAGAATCCACAAACTAGTGCCTCCCCTTGGTTGGCTGATGCGCTTGTTGAAACAGCTGCTGCGGTGTTGACACTTTGTTGAATATTGGTTTGAGCCATTTGTTTTACTAGGTTGGTCAGAGCATTGATTTGGTTGCTCATTGCACTAAGTGCATTCATGTCTTGAGCCTTCCTTCTGTTTGACTCTACAGGATCGTCTGACCATCTACAATGTGATGTTCAGATTTTCTCCAAAATCTCATAGGCTTCATTATAACTTTTGGATAACATTGAACCTCCAACTGAGGAATTCAACACTTGCCTCGTGCTGGGGTTGCATCCTTTGAAGAATACTTCAATTTGAATACACCATGGAATGCCATGGTGTGGACATTTGAGTAACAGATCTTTAAATTTGGTCCAAGCTTCATGTAATGATTCGTTTTCGCCTTGCTTGAATTTGATAATATCATCACGGAAGTTAGAGTTCCTATCTGGAGGGAAGTATTTTACAAGGAACTTTTCAGCAAGGTATGTCCAATTGACAATTGAACCAGAGGGGAACGAATTTAGCCACGTCTTGGCCTTATCTCTTAATGAGTATGGGAAAAGGTAAAGTCTTAAGGCTTCTGGAGACACTCCTAGGATGACAAAGGTGTCACTTACTCCCAGGAAGTTTCTCAAGTGGTTGTGGGGGTCTTCGTTCTCCACTCCAAAGAATTGTCCAACTGTGGACAGCATTTGAAACATGACGGGTTTTAATTCGAATGACTGAGCTGTAATCTCAGGGCGTATTAAGCTCCTCAGGCATTGGTACAAGGTATGATATAATGGCACTATCCTTATCATTCGCAATTTCAATGGGGTTGCGAATGATAGGTGCTCGGTTTGGTGCTCCTTCTCCTCTATCCATTTCAGCTTGTTGAGATTGCGCTGACTCTGCGTGGTCCGCAATGTGCTGAATTACAGGTTGTTTTGGATGTTTAAAAAGGCGTTTCTTAATTTTGTTTCTGGCCCTTAAAGTTCTTTCGGGTTCAGGATCAAATTCTAAGTTGAGATTGGGAAACTCATTCATAAACCAACTTGTTAGTACCCGTAGAATAAATGCAAAAGATTAGCTCCACTAAATTAAGCTCTTCTAAAATAACACAAATCGTGTTTACTAAACAAAATCCCCGGCAGCGACGCCAAAAACTTGTTGCGTGCTCAGTGTGAAAATAAAATGTAATGCGAAAAGCACTCAGATCATGCAAGCATACATGGTTTGCAGCAAGTGATAAGTATTTTTTAATTCCTTTTCCCACAGAGATTGAGTTTAGTTACTAACGAGTTGAGGTGCTAAATTACATAAGGTAACTTAAATTGGGTAGATTTTGGGTTGGTGTGCTGAAATATAAAAGATGCAAGAAGAAAGCAAAGTGTAAAAGCCAAGCAAGTGAAGAGATAAAGCTATAATGTGAAGAAGAATAATTGCGGGTCTCGCAATGTTTTAGCAATAAAATCGCAAAGATAAAAAGCTAATAAAAAGACTAAGGCAAAAAGCAGAAATGTTTTATTGCGGTTCTCGCAATAATCTAGCAATAAATTAGCAACGTTTTTAATGTAAAGTAAGGCAACAAGGTCGACTTAAGACTCCTCTATAGGCACTTAACTACGATCATTCAGCAGCAGATTAACATATCATGCATCGTTTTAGCTCAGTCTCATGCATCTCTCGATTACATGCATTAGATCTTTAGTTCACTCATATCTAAGTAAGACATAAACACCTATTTATACAAGCAAGCTAATGAACGTGCTAGGAGAACGCCTATTCCTAGGTCATTTTCTGGTTACCATAAAAGGCTAGCATGAATGGATGACTTTGAACTCTTACTCCTTCCGGAGGTTAGGAATTCTTTAGACAAAATGGATGGCCGGTCGAAATTGCCCGTGGGATGTTACATACATTCAATGCAATCATACTACCCTACATGCTGAATTCTCGTCTTTCTAGCCTACAGATTCATCGTTAGCAGACCTCTCTTAGATTAGTTACTCATGGTTCTCAAAGAACTAAAAGAGATGGATTGATTGATCATGATTTAAAGAACTTAATAAAAGCAATTGAATAAGGAAGAACAAAATGAAGAACTCAACAAGACTTAATTGATTACTTTCTAAAAATAAGGTTCAGAACACTTCATAAGAAAAACATGTAACGATATGAAAGCAGTAAGATCAAGTGTAATGGAGAATGAATCAGAAGAATGTCACAGTAGAGAGGAAAACAGTAAAGAAAGCTGTAAAAGTGCACGAATCTCCTCGTCGCAAACGCCTCGGATGAAGGGGAAGATTAGTTGATCTTGGGGATGAATTTAATCAGAAGAGAATAAGAATTTTCTCTTCTTCCTCTCGAATTATCGACGCCAAAGGCTGATTTCTTCGTTCCAACAAACGGGAGAAGGAATTGTCGTCTGCAGATTGCTTTGCAACTGAGATCTCCACGCTCGGAGTTATCTTTTCCCTTCATCATCCGTCTCTTTTTAAATCCTCTAGGTGGTTGAAAAAGGCTGCTCATCAATCGTGGATCACCATTCAACTTTGTGAGGTAGTCAAGCTTGACATGTGGCAGCAGCAGGGAGAGTTGACGGCTGGAAAATCTCAGTCAATAAAGACTGGCGGCTGGAAAGAAATGCAGCAGCAACGACTGTTTCCTTGCGATTTCCTTGCGAGGGCCGCAATGCTTCATTGCGGTTTCAGCAATGTTTCCGCAAAGTTTCCTGGGATGTACATTTTAGCTTGTTTTACATCATTTTACATCATTTTTCTTTCCTTTTCCAAATAAGTCCTATTTTAGCATCACTTCTCAAATTTTCACATTTATGCACACATTAAGCTCACTCCTAACAAAAACACTCAAGAATGTACATGATTTAAAGGTAAATTCAGCCCTAAATAATGTACTTTCGGCGAGGTAACAGTTCTCATGGAAACTTTTAGGTGTTGTTTTAGATCTAAAAAGTGTTGATTTTGGTGCTGAAAATCAGAATTAAAATTCTTGAAAAAAACAATCTTTAAAATTGCTCTAAAATGGTGTTTATCGGTTTATGCTATTTCCTAGTTCTAGCTCGAAATTTATTGATATAGAAGTTTAATTACATTTGTTTTGATTTTTTTTTATCATGTCCAGTAGCATAAAGTAAGCTTAAATATATTTTCAAGGAGTTCAAATTAACTTTCATGTTCATATTTTCATAGGACTTAAAATCGGTAAAAACTAGTATAATTTGTGTTTTCAATTTTTTAATGAATTCTATGAAGTAGTAAATTATTTTAATGTATTTTTTTATCTATAAATCAGAGCTTAATATGTTCACAAAAAGTATCTTATGAGTTTTGAATATTAATTTTATGATTAATATTTACTATGTGAATTAATATGCAAATTAGGTTAGCTAGTAAAGTTTGTGTGTTTTAGCTAGTGGATGAAGTTTCTTTAGCAAAACTAAATTTAAGTTAGACCTAATTTAATTTGTATCATATGTTATTTAGGAAGCTTTAAAGGATTTAGATTTGAAGCTTGAGGTAAGTGGATTCTATCATAAGTAGCCGAATTGATTGTTGTATTGTATAGTTGTGATGTTTGATTAATCTTTTTATTGTGGTATTGATTGTAAGTGAGTTAGTTATATTATATTGTTTGGATATATACTTTATTGATTTGTTGTTTTATGATATTTGATGTTTTGCAAAGTATGTTATGTCTTGTTATTTTTGTATGTTTCTACGCTTCACGTGATTTATGTTACTTTGATTGGTTAGTGAAGCATGCTTAGGTTGAGTATGACATATACGTGTGTTACATTACATTCATGGAGTCAACTAAGTAGAGTCATGGAGTTAGGGAAGAATATGTTAGGCAGGAAATACCCAAATTAAGCAGTTATGTTATGCAGCTAGATGTATGATATGACAAGTATGGTTTCTGCTAACGGGTTGGGCCCTAGGAAACAAAATTAGTTCATGTTAATGATAATTATAAGGGGAAATTACCTTATAAATATTACATGCGGAATTGACGGTCATGGTATGGGGTATTTCTGCTTAGCATGGCGCCAAATCAAGAATATAAGTATGTATGTAAGAATATGTAAGCAAGTACAAGTATGGTAAGGTAGATTGTTTTATAGTCTACATGTTAGGATGTGATATGCAAGCATGTAAGCATGTTGTCTGTGTTTGAGCATGAAGGTTCCTTATGATAGGAACCATTTACAATGTATTTTTATACTACCTCTCGTGGTTTTATATTTTTCAGATAGCCCTGTAGATGATGGTGAATTCATCGAGGATGATCTTGGCATTGAAGAGGAAGAACCATGAGATGTGCTCGAAATTTTAAGTTTAATTATTTATGATCACAACTTTAATTTATGTTTATTTCATTTCTAGACACCATTTAATAATTTTCGCTGCTACAGATAAACTTTAAGTTTTATTTAAGTTGTTAAGACTTATGATTATGGAAGTACAAAGTTTTATTTAAAAAGAAAATTATGCGTTATGAGTAATTATCCCATTTTAAGTTAATTAATTATATATAAAATTTGGGATCATTACAGATTTATTATCATGAATTTATTTCAAAGGTTGGTGGCCTACAACAATTAGCCCTTACTGTCATTTCAAATGTTGGTGACCTACAACAAGTAGCCCTTACTGCCATTTCAAAGGTTGGTGACCTAAAAGATTTTTTGGTTTCGAGAAACAAGGAGTGAAAAAACTATTCGTTCTCGCTCTAGCTACATGTTGTACCTTTAAACCCTATCTCTAACCCGTACCTTTTGATCAATGTCATTTGGAAGGTTGGTTGGTGGTTGGCGTGTGAAGTTTCTTCTTGAAATTTGATTTCATAAGTAGGGTTTTGAGGTTTCAAGGAGGAGCAATGATGAGTTTTCAACATTAAATGGATCGTCTTGCTACATGTTGGTTGTTGGCGTGCCAAATGGCTTCTTAAATTTGATTTGATAAGTAAGCGTTTCGGGTTTCAAGGAAGAGCAATGATGAGTTTTCAAAATTAATGGAATCGCTCTACCTACACGTTGATGGTTGGCGTGCGAAATGGCTTCTTAAATTTGATTTGATAAGTAAGGGTTTTGGGTTTCAAGGAAGAGCAATGATGAGTTTTCAAAATTAATTGGATCACTCTACCTAGATGGTTGTGGTTGGCGTGCAAAATGGCTTCTTAAATTTGATTTGATAAGTAAGGGTTTGATGTTTGAAGGAGGAGCAATGATGTGTTTTCAAAATTAATTGGATCGCTTGAGCTACATGTTGTATCAAACCCTCACGCTAACCTTTTCATTTTAAATGTTCGTGACCTTAAGAATTTGGGGTTTCGAGAAACATGGAGCGAAATTTTTCCTTCTAGCTCTAGCTACATGGTGTACCTTTCAACCCTCTCGCTAACCCGTACCTTTTCATCAATGTGATTTGGAAGGTTGGTTGGTGGTTGGCGTGGGAACTCGCTTCTTTAAATTTTATTTGATAACTAAGGGTTTGGGGTTTCAAGGAGGAGCAATGATGAGTTTTCAAAAGTAATTGGATCAATCTAGCTACATAGTGTTTAAACCCTCTCGCTAACTGATAGCTCTAAAATAGAGCTATTTATAAGTCCCTAATTTCAGCTAATTACTGTGCCTAATAATTGTTAATTGCTCTTTTTATAGGTGTTTCGCGGTAGAGAGTTCGAGAAGTTCATTTGCAAGTTCCGAAGCTAAATCAGGCGTTTTAGGAGCTTCGGGAAGTAATCGGGTCAAGAAGGGTGAAAAGTTGGAGAATTGAGGGCCAAACCCGAAGGCCCAGCGCCTTGGCGCCAGACAACCTCCCAGACCCGAGAGCCCAGCGCCTTGGCGCCAGACAACCTCCCAGACCCGAGAGCCCAACGCCTTGGCGGCAGACAACCTCCCAAACCCGAGGGCCTAACGCCTAAACGCTGATGCACAGCGCCTAGGTGCTGGCCCGATTGCGCGCGCTTCCTCGGTTGCCCAGTGCGTAGCGCTTTGGCGCTGACTTATAGCGCCTAGGTGCTGACTTATAGCGCCTAGACGCTCGTCTGATGTTGTTTTGGGTATAAATTAACGTTTTTCCGAATTTAGGTCATCTTCTTCATTCCCCTTTAGACTTTTGGCGATTCTTAGCCACTTTTGGCATTTGTAACCTCGATTGATGAACACCTTGAGGTCTTCCATGGATTCCTTGGAGATTACCACTCTCAAGGCTAGCTAAAGGTAAACATTCAATCTTTGGGTGATGGATAAGAAATTGTAATTGTGATTTGGTGAGATTTGGACTATTTAATGTATGTTTAGCTTATATTATCTTTCATCTCTTCTCTTGAACTTAATTTCCAGCATCATTTCCTTCTTGGATTGACTCCCATTGAGGTTCTTGTATGTTGGTTTAGTTAAAAATCATGATGCGATCCATGCCCGTGGTTTAGGTAATAGTAGTCTGATTTGCCCAAATGGGTATGGCCATATTCATTATGGTTGCACGATAGACTATAGGGAAGAGTAAAATCGAGTCCGTTGTTAGAGATTTCTGCAATTTGCTCGTCACATCGCTACCCGTCGCCTGTGATTACTTCGATATGGAGCGATCACCCACAATCGGGTTAATAACAGAGCTTAATTTAAAGCTGTCACTCTTTATTAATTATTTGGGTTGTCGGTTTCTGATTAGAGCATGTAAATTGCGTGAATGTAATTAAATTAGCTAATTCCTTTTGTGTCTATGATCCGAATCGCATAGCAATTAATGATCCTGACCCCTTAGATTGAGTGTGTTCGTCGAACTATCTTTTCTGTTTCTTCCGCATATCCAATTTTCATTTCAATCTTTCTTTAATTTGCATGTTTCTTGTTTTTCAACTCTCAAAACCACCACCGTTAGCATCTTTTTACAAATTAACAATTAAAATTAGAATTTAGATTGAGCTAATTAAACTCTCTGTGGTTCGATTGGTGGTGCACTTTATGGTGTGCCCCAATTTCTCAAGCTGTCGAGGCTTGCCAAAATGAAATTTATAAGTCCGAATTTGCTTAGCTTTGCAGCTAGCGGCAACGGAATCGATCCATAGGGAGCGTGTCAAGATGAAATTAAATGCTCAAATTGGAAATTGATTGATTGATTAAATGTCACAGATTGGGGGGGGGGGGGGATGGGGGTTTCTCGTAAAAAAAAATTCTAACAACCCTAACGAAAAAATATAAAAGATTCAAGCGTGATGGATTTTGGAATTTCGGGAATTGCTAAGTAATGTAATATCTATCATTTAACTCCACAGCATGGCAATGGATGAAATGAAGCACGTGAATGGTTGCCCGGCCACCCTGAAGCAACCTGCCACATAAATAATAATCAGAATTGTTAATTCTAATTATACAATGCCATTAACTAAATCAGAATGATCAGCCCCAAGATAATTAAAGCAAGAACTAGCAATTCACGATGAACATTCAATTAAACACTCTAAATGCTAGGCGATTACCCGGCAACCCTGAAGCAATCAACATTCAGAACATCTAAAATGATACTTCAATTTGTTCTATTCCTCTGTGTTACTAAATCGATTAGGAGAGGCACGACATCACTAATCTATAACGTTAAAGCATGCTAGAAATCAAGTTCGGTAGTCTATCAATCAAACACACTCATAAATTTAGCAAGAGAGAGTAGATGCTACACTACAAACATGCCAAGACAAAATTCAAAGCCTAGATTATCAAAATATTACAAAACGTTTACAAATCCCTACATTTATCCCAAATCTGTCACATTACCTTAGCCTTCCATGCTACTTAGAAGCATCCAAGCTCCCATGGAGGCTTTGGAGTTCATACAAGGTAAGAGAGAGGAAGAAAAGCTCGAAAATACAGCTGCAATGGCGAAAACCCGAGGAGAAATGGTGGAGAAGATCATGAAAAATCGGAAAAAATGGGTTTTATAACCCGTCGGAGCGTCTCGACGCTGCGCCATAAATTTCCAGCGCGGGCCTCTTCGGAGCGTCGCGACGCTACGGCTAGCGTCTCGACGCTGGGCTGCGTTAAGAAGCGTTTCGACACTACCTGTTCAACGCTTGGGGCTGAATTTTGCCTTTGCATGGCAATTTTTTGTCATTTCTTCATACTTGAAGCACTAAAACGTCTTCCTTAGCCTCGAAACACGTCCAACGGACACCACGAGCTCTTTGCCGCAAATCACCTAAAAACAAGGTAAATTATACAATTAAACACGACGTTTAGCTAGAGTTAGGGAGTGAAATATAGCTTCAAATTGGAGTTATCAAACACCCCCAACCTAAATCTTGCTAGTTCTCGAGCAGGGCAAACCTAGAATTCAACTCTAAAGGACTATGCATGCGTGCTTCTAATTCAAACCTCGATACTTGTAAAGATCAAAACATTAGCATGCTCAAGAAAGCATGCACTTAACTAAGTACACATAAAAACTTAACTACCGCTCCCTAACGTGTGTGTGCTAGCCAACCTATCTTAAACCTACGTAACCTCGGAAAAACTGATAGCACACAAAATGTGCTATCTTTAGAACCTATTTTATGCTAGTTTAGAGGATTAAATGTGTACTTTCACGATTATATTTGATTATTTTATAGATATCGAGCATTTTGGAGCAAACCAGTGAATTTAGAAGCTTTGTGGTGAAAACTAAGCTATTTGGATGAAATTTGAAGTTCTCAAGAACCAAAAGGAAGAAATTGGGTTGAAAACCCGAGAGCATAGCGCCTAGGCGCTACAAAATGATGGGAAAAAAAAAAAACAGCAAAATGTACCATCTTGGATTTGAACTCCGGTACCTCAACATGCACACAAGTATCCACCTGACACTTCTCGAACTCAACCAAACACCTATTTTAGTGACAAATGCAGCGAAATTAATTTTATTCTTCTGATTAATGTGAAATTTCATCTCCGCACATACATCAAACTCCATAGACGCGCGCCGCACCTGATCCGAGCTCCTCCAGACCTGTTATGCACGTTTTTGACCTAAAATATGGTATAAATAAATATTTTTTAGGATTTCTTAAGGAGCCGATTTGGAGAGTAAATCCCAATTTCGAAATTACATACTTTTTAGAGTTAGAAGAGATTTTTTTAGCACAAAGTACAGATTTACATGCTCGGGATCGTGGATATTGCAGCGAAAACGTGGAATCGACACGAGTTTTATTTCTTCTTTCCCTTTTAATCTGTAGTTTTTTATGGGTTTATTATTGAGTTTATATTTTGAATTATTAAACCTGATGAACTAAACTCTTTTGACTTCGAGCTTGATGTAATCGTTTTTGAATTTTATTCTTCTTAATTAATAGTTGGTATTTTAATTTCATATTGGTTGTGAGAATTTTTCTGAGCTTAATGCATGCTAGGATTTGGCCATTCTTTGCATGATTTTTATATCAATAATTTGAGGTCGAGAGACGATTATTGTTGATGATCTTGAATTGTTTTCCCTAATTTATACATGAGATAGACATATCCTTGTAGGTTTTGTGACAATTATAGTTTTACGATCTCATATTTGGATTGTCTGAATTGCCATAGAAATATAGGTAATTTACTTTTCAAAGAATATTGTTATTGCTCGAGAGAGAATAACAAGTCTATAGGGTAGAACTTGTCAACAATCTAGAAATTGATTAATTTCATCTTTTAATGAATGAAGAATTTGATGAGATAACGGTGAAGTCATTGCTCAAGTCAATTCCCTAGGACATATCTCCATATTGTTCTTCAAATTTTATTTTATGTTTTGTTTTAGTTTTGTTTTCATCATATCCTTTGAATTTCATTCTCTAAATAAAATTGAGTGATAGTATTCATGGTAATTAGGTGAACTAGAAAAACCAATTCTGAGGACGATAATCCGTATTTTTATACACTATATTAAAACTTGACCCGTACACTTGCGGTATTTTATTGCACTAAAATTGCAAAACAAGTTTTTGGCGCCGTTGCCGGGGAATGATTGTTTTCTTTACTAATATCAGAAATCAAGAACTTTAGTCTTAATCTGAGTTTTGTGTTACTTTTATTAATTTTGTTCTTTTATTATTTTTTTTTATTGCAGGAGTTAGAGAGAGTGCATGCGAAAATTTGGAAGTAGCAGCTTACTTCCAATTAATCTTGAAATCGAACGTACCTGTCGAAGGAACAGAAAAGAGAAGAGAGAGCATGTTGCACAAGAGAAGTTGACAATGGCAGACAATATAGCGAATGAAAACAGGACTTTGAGGGACTACGTGTTGCCAAATGTAATGGGGTTACATTTTGCAATCCAAAGACCCGCAATTCAGGCAAAAAACTTCGAGATTAAACATGCCACGATTCAAATGATCCAAATCTCTGTGAACTACAGTGGGTTGAGGAATGAAGATCCAAACTCTCATATTTCAGATTTCCTGGAAATCTGCGATACATTCAAGATGAATGGAGTGATAGATGACACCATTAAACTTAGGTTTTTTCCCTTCACTCTTAGGGGGCAAGTTGTAGCGGAATTTTTTAATGTTCCGCTTGTTTCAGGCTGTCGAGGCCCGCCAAATTAAAATTTATATCACTGGCTAGAGCTTCTTCAATAACTTGTAGAAAGCGGAAGTCAGGGTCGAACCACAGGGAAATTGACTAATTCAATCCAAATTTTAGTTTTAAATGAAGATTGTAACAAATGAGGTAATGGGGGGTTTTGGAAAATCTTAAGAGAGAAAACATGCAATTTAAAGAGAGAAAAGAGTAAGAGTTTGGAAAAACGGGAGGATAAAGATATGAGACGAGTACACTTAATCTAAAGGTTCCGGATTAATTGATGCGATGTGATTTTTGGTTCATAGACACTAGAGACATTCAGCTGGTTTTTTACATTCACGCACATTGTAATTCCTAATTAACCCAAGGGGTCCCAAGCCTTAAATAGAAATTAACAGTCCCGGGTAATCAATTTAGAGGTGACGACTCTAAACTAAGCTTCGCTAGGAACTCTAATTTAGGGGCGATCGCTCTCCCAAATTAGAGTTATTCGCGAGCGACGGGTATTCATGCGACAAACAAATTATAAGAAAACTCAGAACATGCTTTATTTTACTCATTCTCAATGATTATCAGCAACTCAAAACAAATAGGGCCCTATCGATTAAGAATGCAAGATTAATTACTCAATTCATGAAGTGCAATCGCTAAGTCATGAATTTTTAATCCACCCAACACACAACATGCCCAATGGGTGTCAACCATAAAGAAAATTGTGCTGGACATTAGAGAGCATGGAAGAGAAGAGTTAAATGCTAAAACAAACCAACAATTCATTCATTAGAACAAGTCTCACCTTAATCACATCACAAAGTGTTAATCCATCCCCTAAAGATTAAATGCTTGCCTTTTAGCTAGACATAGCGGATAATGGAGTGAAGAAATCCAAGATTAAGCTCACCCACTCCATTAATGGAGGTTACAAGGTTCAAAAGGGGGAAAAATGCTGAAGAAATCGAGAAGGGGGCGGAGAAGAATGACCTAAAATCAGAAAAACGGACTTAAATACCCATTTCTGCGTCAAGCCAGCGCCTAGGCGCCATAAGTCAGTGTCGAGGCGCTGGGGGCGCGCGAGCGAGGAATCAGGGCAGAGCCTGGGCGCTAACCTCTCTGGACAAATTTAATGACGGGCGCCTAGGCGCCGTAGGGCAGCGCTGCGGATTCTGGGAATTGTTGATGACGGGCGCCTAGGCGCTGCGGGGCAGCGCTCCGGCGCTGAGCTCTCGGGTTTTCGCGCTGCGGGATCTGGGGATTTTAATGTCGGGCGCCTAGGCACTGCGGGGTAGCGCCGCACCGCTGAGCTCTCGGGTTTTCACGCAGAGGCGTTGCGCGGCCAGCGCAAGAGCGCTGGCCTCTCGGGTCTGGAACGATGTCGGGCACCTAGGCGCTGCGGGGTAGCGCCGCACCGCTGCGTCTGGGTCTGGGAGGTTTGCGACTGAGCCTGGGCGTTGTGCCTTCAGTTGGGCGCCTGGGCGCTGACCTCTCGGGTCTAAGCCCATTTTTGAGTAATTTTGGCTTCCGAGCTCCTTTTGGCCTATCTCCTCGACCCGAACACTTCTCGAAACCTCTAAAATGACCAATTTAGCCCTGAAATTCATAATTTGACTTCCCGAGCTCTTTTCCACGAAATACCTAAAATAAAGAGATTTAATTGAATTAAGCATGGCATTTAGTTAGATTTAAGGCTATAATTATAGCTCTATTTTAGAGCTATCAAAATACTCCCGACCTGAATCTTGCTAGTCCTCGAGCAAGGAACACTTTGATTTATCTTATAAGAATTGAAATGCATGCTGACGAGTCGAATCTCAAAACTTGCAAAAACAAGATAATCATGCTAACGGAAAACAATCAAGCATATGCATATATTGTGAATATTTCAAAATATTAACTCCTATTCCCTAACATGTGTGTGTGCTTTGCCCCTCCTATCCTAGCTTCTATAGACCGGGAACCACCTTAATTAATCCTAATACTCATCTTCCCTCTACTTCTGTCAATAAGAACAGTCTATCGGCTTTGCAATGTCGGAAAGAATAACAAAAAAAATGGGCCTAACTGATTCTTTTTTTCTTTTCTTTTTTTGAGATCCTAACACGTCAAGCTTTTAGTTTGCTTCACGTTTTTAAGGACTAGTGCTCACTTCTGTTAGTTGCCCTTTCATGCAGTGGCAACCGTGGGTTACATGATCGCCCCTGGTTACACGGGCAACACAAGAAGAAGGAGCACCTCAGAATATATTTCAAACATGCTCTTACTCTCAATGAATATTTTTCTTTTAGGCACATAGCTTTGCTAAATCAAATGATTCGTTGTAAATTCTAACACATCAAGCCTCCCTAAATGAACCTTTCGGGGTGACAACGAGCTTTCAGACCAAATAAAATTATTCTAAGCCTATAGAGCTAAGAGTAAGAGGTCTACGTGCTTAGTGAATGTAGGGGAATAATCGATTTTTTTTAAAACAGGCTCAAAATATGCATATAATCTCATGGTTTTCTCGCAATGCACAACTATGGAGTATTTACAAACAAATCACAGAAAGTCCTCATCGGACAACATGCATTCAGATTCCTAATAATCTCAAATTCAGAGTATGACATGCTCAAGAACTACAATGAAGTTCAAATATAAACTCCACCTCCCACCTAAAAGACTGCATTGTCCTCAATGCATCTAACCCACCATATAATTAATGATAACAACAAAAATGAAAGGGAACAGAAACCTCCCCTTAATTTTTGTGGGATCGGTGAAAGGGTACGCACAACTTCAAATTCAATGTAGATCTGAAATATCAGTCATCTCCCGTTTATTACCTAAGAAAGCAAAATAACAAACTTAAACAACTTAAACTAAACATGCAAAAACTATAAAAATTAGCAACTAACAAAAATACAGTCCAACGCTCGGGTGCCTCCGAGAAGCGCAAATTTTTAAAGTCGATTGCTCGACTGTATTCTCCTTTTCGAATGGTGCGGAGGGCAGTTCAATCATTCCTCCGTCCTTCTCGGACCTACAAAGATCATCAAAACAATTTTTTTCTTTCACACCAACATCATCATTAACAGATAACAAACAAACAGAACCATCCATATAAACGACAAAATTTGGATCATCATCAAACACAAACAAAGAACAAACAGATTTCAGTTTTTCAGTTTCTTTTCCTAAACAAGCAACAACAGATTTTTCATCTAAACTCCTAACAGGCAAGTCGGATTTTTCGGCATTTAATGAAAACTCATTCACAATTCCGTCAAACTCCACAGAAAAGGTTCCCTTAGCAACATCAATTTTAACTTGAGAAGTGTTCATAAAAGAGCGTCCTAGCAATATGGAGAAGGGAATATCAGTTGGGTTTTCACGCATTGGCAAAATATAGAAATCAACGGGGAAGAACAAATCGTTCACTTGCACCAAAACATTCTCAACTACCCCCATGGGATGCATACGAGATTTATCTGCTAGTTGTATGATAACTCCATTTTTGAGCTAATTATCGCTCCCTAATTCTAGCTAAATGTCGTATTTAATTAGTTAATATGTCTCGTTTGTAGGAGAATTGCGGGGAAGAGCTCATGTGTCCATTGGACTCGTTTCGTAGCTAAAAGCGGTGTTTTAACGCCCCGGGAGTGTATCGGGAAAAGGGCAAGCTTACCCAAGAAGAATCAGACCAAAATTGCCATGGAGAGGCAATTTTCCAGCCCAAACCCGAGAGCAAGCGTCGAGACGCTTGCTCAACACTGCCTGGCGTCGAGACCCTGCCGCGGCGCCGAGACGCTCCGAGGGGCGCGCGCGCTGGAAATCATCGGGGCAGCGTCGAGACGCTCGCCCAGCGTCGAGACGCCATTGCGAGGCGCGCGCTGATCAATTAGGTCGCATCGTCGCGACGCTGTCCCAGCGTCTCGACGCTCCGACGGATTTTAAAAGGCTGAATGACGATTTTTTGAGGGGACTATTCATTCATCTTCTTCCTCTCGGCTTTTTCTCCATTTTTACCTTTGCTCCACCATTTTTGTCTTGTTTTTGGAGCTTTCCATTGTATTGGAGCCTGAGATTATGGCCAAGACATCCGTGGGAGCGTTTGTGACGACTCTCTCCATGGTCGGCTAAGGTACTGTGTGAGATTTAGGATGGTTTAGGGATTTTTAGTTAGGCTTCTATATTTTGATAATCTAATGCAATTGGTTCTGATTACGCTTTGATTTCGTATGCATTTGTTGTTCTTTCTTAATCCAATGCATGTGTTAGATTTCAACGACGGACAATCGGGTTTTCTAGCATGTGTTAGAGTTAAAGATTAGCGATGCCTTGCCTCTCCTTTTCGCCTAGTAACACAGAACAATGAAACAAATCGGAGTATCGATATATGCATGATAATTGTTGGGTACTTTAGTGTTGGCGGGTAGCCAGTTAGCAATAGGATTGCATATTCCAATGTTCGTCGCGGTTAGCTAGTGACTGTTTAGAGTCAATTTGGGGCTGATCACTCTAATGAGACTCTGAATAATGTTTGATTAGGACTTTGTGATCTATTAATTAATATGGAGCCGGTTACCTTAGGGCGTCCCGGGTAACCAACCGCGTGCATGACAAGTTAATTGGCCTTAATTTTGAGTGAATTAAATGATAAATATTAGAATGCCTAGCGAAATCTCGAGACTTCCCGAATCGAAAACTTTTTAATCTCTCTTTCTTCAATCTCTCCGTTAGCTATTTATTTCGTCACTTGCATGTCAAAATCCCCCTCTTTGTTACAACACCAATTAATCAATTAATTTGCTTCTCGAACTTAAATTTCAATCTAATTAGTCATTCTCTGTGGTTCGACCCTGTTGCCACTAGCTGCAAAGCTAAGGTCAATAGGCATTTAAATTTATTTTGGCAAGCCTCGACAGCTTGATATTGGTGTGCCCCAAAAGTAACTGTACCAAAATTGGCGTCGTTGCCGGGGAAGGTGTTGCGTGCTCAATGTGTTAAAATAAATAAGCAATAAGATAGAGAGAGCACTCAGAACATGCAAGCATACATGATCTTATAGCAAGTAGTAAGTATTTTTTCATTCGTTTTCCCACAGAGATTTATTATGAGCTACTCGTGAAGTGTAAAGTTAAGAAAGAATGGGTGGATTTGATGGGGTAAAATTAGTTTTAAATTGTCTAATTCCTAAGGGATATGTAAAGGATAGCAACATAAATAAGTGCAAGTCAAAGTTAAACTCAAAGGAAAAGAGACGAGATTAATAAACGAAGAACTTAGCTAAACAGAATTTTAAACTTAGTAGAATTGCGAAAACAGCAATTCTACCGCAATTTTACTAACAGCGAAAGTGTGTAAAATGGAGAAACAAGGGCTACTAACGACTCCTCTATAGGCATTTTCTCACGATTCTCAAGCATTGGATCAACTCTCTATGCATCAAACTCACTCAATCTCATGTATCGTCCGATTCCATGCATTAGATTCTTTAGTTTACTCATGTCCAAGTAAGGTCTTAAGCATCTTGTTAAAGCAGAAAGTTATAGTTTGTACTAGGAAAACGCCTATTCCTAGGTCGTTTTCTGGCTACCTTGAAAGGCTAGCATGAGTGTATGACTCTGAACTCTTACTCCTTCCAGAGGTTAGGAGTTCTTTGGACAAAATGGATGGTCAATCGAAATTGCCCCTGGGATGAAGCTTACATACAATCAATGCTTCGAGAGCTATCCTACATGCTTGGTTCACATTTTTTAGCCTATAGTATTGTCATTAGCATGCCCCTATGTGACTTAGTTACTCATGGATATAGGGAGAAAAGAAATAAGAGATAAAACAGATATGCTTAGAAGGAATTTAAAGACAAAACAGTAAAGAAAAACAGTAGATCGCAAAGGCAAGAAACTGTGAAATGCTGAATTTTGCTTTAGATTACTTGGTTGTTAGAATGAACAAAGGAAAGCTTAAAGTGAATAACACAAAGACAGAAAGCAACGAAGTGCAATAAACTAGCTACCATAAAAGAACAACAACTAAACAACGCTGGAAATTAGAAATGAAAAGCAGAAAGCAGTAAAATGAGCTCGAACGCCTCGTCGCAACCGCCTCGGCTGAAGGATGAGACAGATCAGCCTTGCTTGGATGAATCCAATCGAGAGAGAAGATGAATCTTCTTTCCTTCCTATCAGATTATCGACTCCAAGCAGCTAAAATTCGCAAACCAACAGACGGCAAAGAAAAACAGGAGAAAAGATGGAGCTGCGAGAAGACTTCTACGCTTTCGGATGATGATTGAACCCTCTACTTTGACCCCCTTTTATAGTAATCTGCAGGTACGTTTGGGCCAAGGAGAACCATCCATCCTCAACGTCGTACTTCAAAATGGATGGAGGAGAAAGAACGAATCCCTGAAATAACGGAAATTAACAGAAACAGATCAGTCAACTTACGGTTTTCACTTGAAACATTGCTGTTTTAGCAATGTTTCCGCAATGCTATCGCAATGCGCATTTTTCACTCTTTTCCTTCGGTTTTCATTCCTTTTCTTTCCTTTTGCACACAAGTCCTAATTTAGCTACCTTCTTCTAAATCTCATATATAAGCATAGGTTTAAGCTAAATCCTATCAAAAACACCTAAGAGTGTACATCTTTCTAAGATAAATAAGTCCTAAAAAGGTCACTTTTGGAGACGTAACACACCCCCAAACTTAAGGTTCTGCTCGTCCTCGAGCAATCTAAGGACTTGCCTAGGCTGCTGTTTCATCTTCTTTAACCACTTCCTGACTCCCCTACATTCCTATCTATAGCAGTGCTGTCCTGTGACACACTTCTAAGTTTACAACTAACCTCTTATATTGCTTCTTCTGACTTTGCACGCCTAATACTCCTGCTGTTTTATTAACTCCCTACAACTGATCCACTTGCTTTTGTCATATCATGCCACTATCCCTAAGGTTTCAAATTCTACCTAGCTTTACCCCAGACTCAGTACATGCTTCTAGTTTTTACTTTTGAGCTACCTAGGATTCCTTAGAGTCATGCCAGTCTTAGTATTAACAGTGACAGTAGTACTTTAAGAGAACAACCTAAACCCTGGCATCACTACATTGGACATACATTCATCTCCCTAAACAACCCTACAAGCTACAACTTTGTGCTCAGCTAATTGAGGATCAGAGTTCTTTTTAATCAGGACATCTAAGCCACAAAGTTGCAACTCCTAGGTATACATTCTTCTTCCCTACTTTTTCCTTTTTTCTTTCTTAGGTGGAGCCTTTCCTTTGGTTGCCTTTTGATGCAATGCCACTTGTGGGTTACACACTTGGCACTGATTACTCAGCAACCTAAGAGAGACACCCCTCTTTATTCTATTTTTCATTTTTTTTTTCAGCTCATCATTTTTTTTATAAAGGAGAAGAAGAATGCTTATGCTTAAAGGGAGAGAGGAATGTTCCTAGGCCTAGGGTGGCCTCCCCCAAACTTAAACTACTCATTGTCCCCAATGAGTGTCTGAGGTGGCACACCCCCAAACTTGTCCTAGAAGCATCTAGTCTAAGGTAAAACAAAGAGAATCTAAAAGTCCTAGGCATAGGCAGAACATTCTAAAAGTAAATATCACAGCAGCAGAAATTTGAAAAAACAGACAGGTAAGGACTTAAAGCTATGCATGCTGAGCTTTTTAGAGGTTAATTTAAACTATCAAAGGGTGTCCTATAACACTCATCCAGCATGCTTTGAGATAAGCTATATAGGGTAGTCATGATAGCAGCAAAAGATAGAATTGTAAACAGGACCAACCTAGCTAAACAGACAGTCAAAAACATGCATTCAGTAATAAAAATTGCGGTTTCCGCAATTATTTCGCAATAAGGACTGGGCAGATATATCAATGACTAAGGCCCCTATGCATGCTTTTTCCCGTCATCCAAGCTATACAAAAAGGAAACTAACCTAATCTACCTATGCAACTATCATCAGACTACACTAAACAAATTTAAAAGTTAAAACTAAACAACTAAAACAGATCAAAAGATTAACTCAAAACAGCATAGTTCACATGGTTCAACAAAAAGCAGTTTTTTTTCTAAGGGAACAACAATACTCCCTTCAGTGCTTCTCAAACCAGCACTCAGATGTCTTCCTCATCATCATTCCGTCGTGGTCGTGGAGGCGCCCATGGAGTCATTAAGTTCGTAGGGAAGTCAGGAAAAATGCATCCCAATTGGTCAGCAACTTCCTTGTCCCTTGCCTGCGCATATGTGGCCCATTGAGCCATCCTCTTCTGCAAATCCGTCAGGCAAGCCATGGTCAAAGACTGAGCAGCAGCCAAGCCATCAAGCTCGTACTCCATGTTCCCCTTCCTGCGCAACCTCAAGGCAGTAGGCAATTCCAGGTAGCCCGTGTAGGCCAGCTGCCTCTCCATTCGCTCGATTGGGACCCCTGCACGTAAGCACAGCTTAGTAATTGTGTTAGGAAAGAAGAGAGGTCCCTTACCCTTTTTGGCGCAGTCAGCAATTGAAGCTGCAATGACCTCGCCCACGTTGATCGTGAGACCTCACATGATTGCGTAGACCAGCAGCGATCTGCTCTGGTTGATGGTGGTCTCATGAGTCACTGGGGACAGCTTCCTCCTCACGAAGGTAAACCAGACAGCCGCCTTGGCTGTGAGGGTGGTACTCATCAGGGTGTGCCTCCCATTGCGCGAGACTGTCCAGGATGCCTCTGGCTGGCCAATTATCCGTATTGCCTCTTCCAAGACAGCTTCTGTTGGCTCATCAACAATCCTCGCATAATCAGTGTGTTTTTGGCTTTTGAGGCCATAGGCTTCGTTGATCGCCTTTGCTGAGAAGTCTACCTCAACCCCTCTGACCACAGATAGGCCATCCTCTGGATTCATCAGATTGGCGTAGAAGTCATACACCATGCTGGAGTAGGCTGGATTGGGTGGTCTGCATAGCTCCTCCCAACCGTGATTCGTGATTCCTGCGCGCAAGAATTGCGGCAGGTCAGCAGGTGCGTCGAGGAATCCCTTCTCGTGCAGCAACTCTCTCTTTCTCAGCTCAGCGCCTCTAGACTCAGCATCAGAGGAGACATACCTCACTGATTGAGGCTCATCTTCAGGGTAAAGCTTGGCTTTCCCTTTGTCTTTTGGTTTGGCTGACTCAGCAGCCTCAATCTTGAGCTTTTTCAGCGACGGCTCATCACTTTCTTTCTCTGATGGAGGCGCCCTCTTGGTTTTCTTTTTCTTTGACTTCTTGGGCCGTTTGGCCTTAACAGCCTTGGCGGCCTTCTTCTTCTTCAACCTCGCCTTGGTTGTCAATTGCTGGAGGCAATCCCCCAGTATTTCGTCCATCGAATCAGTCCGCTGCACAGGGCTCTCAGGGCTGGCTTCCCTCAAAGGAGAGAAGACCTCTTCTTCCTCAGCATCCCCACTGCCTTGCGTTGATTCTTGGTACTCCCCATATGGGAATTCAGGGTCAGGTTGTGGGGAAGTGGGTGATGCTGCAGGGCTCTCTTCTGGTGGAGATATGTGTTCAGAACTCTGCGGCGATGGAGGAATCTCAGGGCTTTGCGCTGGCGGAGATGGCGAAGAGCTCTGTTTTGGTGACTCGTGTGACCGAGGATCACCTTCTTGACTCTCCATAGAGGGAGTCTTTTCCTTGCTTGCTTCTTCGGCCACCGCCATACTCCATTTGCGTTTCTTGGGTGTGCCTGCTGGTTCAGAGGGTCCAGCAGGTATCTCCGTGACAACCTTCCACTTCTTCTTGCGGATCGGCAGTTTGGGAAGTCGTTCAGTTCGCGCAGCATCAGCGTCTGCAAGGGCAAGAAGTGCTTCCCTCGCAGCAGTTTCAGCTTCGTCAGCCCTCTTCTTGGACGCCGACCGCTCAGCTCTTGTTAGCACCATCGTCGAACTGTGGAGATTTGGAAAGAGGAATCACAGATGAAGAGAAAAGCAGATTTCTTGGAGTTCAGATAATGGGAGAGTCGTACGGATCATCGCGCCTCTAACGGATATAAATAAAACAAAAAAAATCCCACGGCTATATTTGTTGCGGATTCTGCAATTCCAGCGCAATTCTAGTGACCGTTGGAGATTTTTTGCGTTTAAATGCCAATCTTTCCTCAACCGTATCTTTGATTTGGCTTGATATCTCCTCGATTTTTTTATCTTGATTTCATCTCCTTGATTCCCTCTATCGATTCCCTGCAAAAATAAATAAAATCAATATCAAATACTTAATTAAAATCACACAAAAATATACAAAAACAGTAACAGGAAAATCGCAAAAAATAAACTAAGGCATGAGCCTCATATTGACGAGCACAGCAATCACTTGTCCTCTCTCGTTCTCGTTTTCATGTCTCAGTCAAGAGGAAGGCCGAGAGAGTCTTCACATCTCTTTCCTCATAGTAGTGCTTCAATCTTGCACCATTAACCATGAATGGTTGTCCTTGCTGCAGGTTCTTTATCTCGATTGCACCATGAACAAACACATTAGTTATTATAAATGGACCTGACCATCTAGACTTAAGTTTACCTGGAAATAATTTCAATCGTGAGTTAAACAATAAGACAAGCTGGCCTTTCTTGAAGTCCTTAATCCTAAGTCTACTGTCGTGCCAAATCTTGGTCTTCTCCTTATACATTTTGGCATTTTCATAAGACATATGCCTAAGCTCATCAAGCTCATGTAATTGCAAAGACCGCAATGTTCCCGCATCGGTCACGCAGTAATTCAACTCTTTTAGGGCCCAAAATGCTTTAATTTCTAACTCGAATGGCAAGTGACATGCTTTGCCATACACCAGTCTATAAGGAGACATACCTAGGGGTGTCTTATATGCAGTTCTATACGCCCAAAGTGCATCCTCGAGTTTAAACGCCCAATCTTTTCTATTGGGTTTGACCACTTTTTCTAGTATGTTTTTAATCTCCCTATTTGAAATTTCAGCTTGGCCATTCGAGTGTGGGTGATAAGAAGTGGTTACTCTATGTCTAATATTATACTTAGCCAACACTCTCTCCATAGCTTTGTTAATGAAATGTGTCCCCTCATCACTGATTATAGCCCGAGGTGTCCCAAATCTAGTAAAAATATGTCTATGTAAGAATCTTATGACTGTTTTTGCATCATTATTTGGACATGCTATAGCCTCTACCCACTTAGATACGTAGTCTACTGCTACAAGGATGTAAAGGTTACCTGAGGATGGGGGAAATGGTCCCATGAAGTCAATGCCCCACACATCAAAGAGTTCCAACTCTAAGATGTAAGTGAGAGGCATCTCATCCTTTCGACTAAGGTTACCTGTTCTCTGGCATTCATCACAGCTGTGTGCATAGTTGTGGGCATCCTTGAAGATTGTTGGCCAATAGTAGCCACTCTGGAACACCTTTGCAGCTGTCCTTTGGCCACCAAAATGTCCACCATAGGGTGCTGTATGGCAGTGCTGCAGCACAGACTTCGCCTCAGCAGCTGACACACACTTCATGAGCAGACCATCAGCACATGTCTTGTAAAGTGTGGGATCATCCCATATGAATTTCCTTGCCTCATGAAGGAACCTCTTCTTCTCTTGGCCTCCCTTGAAAGTTGGTAGTACCTGTGATGCAAGGAAGTTAGCAATGTCAGCAAACCAAGGTTCCTCATCGTTATTACGATGAGTCAATACAAAGACATGTTCATCAATAAAAGCATCAGAAATTGCGGTTTCCGCAAGTTTTTCGCAATTATGCTGCAATCTAGAAAGATGATCCGCAACCACATTTTCACATCCTTTCTTATCTCTAATGTCTAGATCAAACTCTTGCAGTAGCAAAACCCATCTAATCAACCTAGGCTTAGCATCAGCCTTCCTCATAAGGTACTTCAAAGCAGAATGGTCAGTGTACACAATTGTCCTAGTGCCTACAATGTAATTCCTAAACTTCTCACAAGCAAACACTACAGCTAGCATCTCCTTCTCAGTAGTCGTGTAGTTACATTGTGCCTCATTAAGTGTCTTACTAGCATAGTATACAGGGTGTGTTAACTTGTCAATCTTCTGTCCTAACATAACCCCTACAGCATAGTCACTTGCATCACATAACATCTCAAATGGAAGATCCCAATTAGGCCCTACTATAATAGGTGCTGTGACTAGTGCTTCCTTAAGGGTTTTCCAAGCTAGGAAACATTCTTTAGAGAAAATGAACGGTTTGTTTAGCTCTAGAAGCTCACATAAAGGCTTGGAGATCTTAGAAAAGTCCTTAATGAACCTTCTATAGAAACCAGCATGCCCTAAGAAACTTCTAATGGCCTTGACATTTTGGGGTTCTACCAATTTCTCTATTATTTCAATTTTTGCCCTGTCAACTTCTACACCTGCCCTTGACACTCTATGACCTAAGACAATCCCTTCATCCACCATGAAGTGGCACTTTTCCCAATTTAGGACTAGGTTAGTCTCCTCACACCTAGCCAGGACTTGTCCTAAGTTCTCTAGACAGTTTGTAAATGAATCCCCAAAGACTGAGAAATCATCCATGAATATCTCTATCATGGACTCATCCAAATCAGAGAAGATTGCCAACATGCACCTTTGGAATGTTGCCGGTGCATTGCATAAGCCAAAAGGCATTCTGCGAAAGGCAAAAGTTCCAAAAGGGCAAGTGAAGGTAGTCTTCTCTTGGTCCTTAGGGTCTATAGTAATCTGGTTATATCCTGAATAACCGTCTAAGAAGCAGTAGTAGGCTCTACCAGCTATCCTATCTAGCATCTGATCAATGAATGGTAGAGGGAAATGGTCTTTTTTGGTTTCTTTATTTAGTTTCCTATAATCCATGCAAACTCTCCATCCTGTGATAGTCCTTGTTGGAATCAGTTCATTGTTCTCATTGACTACCACAGTCATCCCCCCCTTCTTAGCTACACATTGTATAGGGCTCACCCATTGACTACTAGCTATGGGGAAGATCACACCAGCATCTAACCATTTTATTATTTCCTTTTGAACTACCTCTTTCATAGAGGGGTTCAACCTACGTTGGTGATCTACTCTAGGTGTATGCTCTTCTTCTAGTATAATCTTATGCATGCAATAGGAAGGGCTAATGCCTCTAATGTCAGCAATAGTCCATGCAATAGCCTTCCTATGTTGCTTAAGTAGTAAAATCAGTTCAACCTCATGCTTTTCACTTAATTTAGAAGAAATAATCACAGAAAAAGTATCATTACTTCCTAGATATGCATACTTGAGGTGAGTGGGGAGAGGTTTCAATTCTAAGACAGGTGGATGCTCAATGGATGGTTTTAATGGATTCAAAGATTTTTCAGTTAAGTCAATATTCATACAAACATGCTGAGGGTTATTTACAGGTATGTCCATTATCTCAGCTATGTTTAAGTCAGTTAATTCTAATCCTACATATTCATGAGCATGCTTAGTCAACAATTCATGCTCCAATTGTTCTTCCATTAACGAATCTACAATGTCCATGCTAGCACAAGATTCAAAGTCAGAAGGATACCTCAGTGCTTTAAAAACACTAAACTTAACCTCCTCGTCATGAACCCTCATAGTGAGCTCACCTTTTTGGACATCTATCAGGGCCCTACCTGTGGCTAGAAATGGTCTACCTAACAGGATGGGGACCTCCTTGTTTGCTTCATAATCCAGGATAATGAAATCTGCAAGGAAAATAAACTTGTCAACCTTTACAAGAATATCCTCAATCTTACCTTCAGGGTATGCTATGGATCTGTCTGCTAGTTGTAAAGTGACAGTGGTTGGACGTGCTTCTCCTATTCCTAGCTGGCGGAATAGTGATAGGGGCATGAGGTTTATGCTGGCTCCCAGGTCACAAAGAGATCTGCCCACGTGCTTGCCTCCTAGCTCTACAGGTAAGGTGAAAGAACCAGGATCCTTCTCCTTCTTGGGTAGCTTGTTCTGGAGTATGGCACTGCACTCCTCAGTGAGATTGACTGTTTCAAACTCACCAATTATTTTCTTGTTAGTTATAATATCCTTTAAAAACTTTACATAAGAAGGCATAGACTGTAAAACTTCTACAAAAGGAATATTAACATGCACTTGCTTAAGAATTTCTAAAAATTTATTAAAGTGCACTTCCTGTTCTTGTTTTTTCTTTAGCCTTCTAGGAAATGGAGGTGGTGGCACATATGCAGGCACTTCAGGTCGCCTTAGGATAGGTGGAGGCCTTGGAATTTCTTCTATCTCCTCTATGATTGGCTCCAGCCTTGGTCCTGATGTGCTTGTTGGTGGTGGAACTTGGTTTGGCAGAGACTCCAGTGGAGCACTAGACTCAGTGTTCTCTACTCTCTTTGGTGTGTCCTTGGTGTTGCTCACCAATGGTCTCCAACTTCTAAGTTCAATTGCTTGAACTTGCACTTTACCATCTCTCCTTGGCACTTCCGTGTCAGCAGGAAGTCTACCTTGGGGCCTACTTTTGAGTTCGTTGGCTAGTTGCCCTATTTGGTTCTCTAGGCTCCTAAGAGTAGCTTGCTGACTCTGTAGAGTGGCATCATTCTTGGCTATGTATTCCTTGAGTAAGTTTTCTACAGAAGACCCTACAGGTTGGTTGTATGGTTTTTGATACATGGATTGGTTATGTTGGGGAGTGAAACCAGGTGTTCCACTCGGTCTTGGTTGGTTAGGAGCTTGGTTAGCATTCTGTTGGCCACCCCATGACAGGTTTGGGTGGTTCCTCCAACCAGGGTTGTAAGTATTGGAATAGGGGTTGTTCCTAGGCTGCTGCTGGCTTCCAACATAGCAGACTGAGGCTGGATTCCCAGGGCAGTATTCATACAGGTGCCCTTCCCCACAGAATCCACAGATAAGTGTCTCATCTTGACTTGGTTGGGTGCCCATTGACATGGCTGTGGCGGTGTTGACACTTGTTTGGAGATTGGCTTGAGCCATTTGCTTGACTAGGTTGGTCAGGGCGCTTATTTGGCTACTCACGGCATTGAGTGCGTCCTTGTCTTGAGCTCTAGTTGGCTCAACTGGATCATCTGACCACCTACAGTGAGATGCTGAGATCTTCTCCAATATCTCATAGGCTTCGTTGTAACTCTTGGACAACATGGAACCTCCAGCAGATGAATTTAGAACTTGTCTGGTGCTGGGGTTGCATCCTTTGAAAAAGACCTCTATTTGGATACACCATGGGATGCCATGATGTGGACATTTGAGAAGAAGGTCCTTGAACCTTGTCCAATCTTCGTGAAGAGACTCACTCTCAGCTTGTTTGAACTTGATTATATCATCACGAAAGGTAGAATTCCTATCAGGTGGGAAGTATTTGACTAGGAATTTCTCTGCTAAGTCTGTCCAATTAAGGACTGATCTAGAGGGTAATGAGTTTAACCACGTTTTGGCTTTGTCCCTCAAAGAGTAAGGGAAAAGGTATAGCCTCAAGGCTTCTTGGGAAACTCCAGGGATGATAAAGGTATCACTGACTCCTAAGAAGTTTCTAAGATGGTTGTGGGGGTCCTCATTTTCCACTCCAAAGAATTGTCCCACAGTGGACAACATTTGGAACATCACTGGCTTTAACTCGAATGAGTTGGCAGTGATTTCAGGGCGGATTATGCTGGGGTTCAGCTCCCCAGGCATAGGTACTAGGTAAGAGAGTATGGCGTTATCCTTATCATTCGCTAATTCGATGGGATTGCGAGTGACAGGCACCGGATTTGGGACTATTCCATCCATTTCTTCTTGAGACAATTGCGGAGGAATTGCGGTTCCCGCAATTATTGGAGGTATAGAGGGTTGGTTAAAGAGACGTTTCTTGGCTCTATTTCTGGCCCTAAGTAATCTCTCAGGCTCAGGATTGAACTCTAGATCACTACTTGAAGGCTCACTCATAAACTAACCCAACTAGTACCTGCAAAAGAAATGAAACAGATCAGCTTCAATAGACAATAAACTTGGTGTTTCAAACTTAACAAACTTCGTTTTCACTTAAATAAATCCCCGGCAGCGGCGCCAAAAACTTGTTGCGTGCTCAATGTGTTAAAATAAATAAGCAATAAGCTAGAGAGAGCACTCAGAACATGCAAGCATACATGATCTTATAGCAAGTAGTAAGTATTTTTTCATTCGTTTTCCCACAGAGATTTATTATGAGCTACTCGTGAAGTGTAAAGTTAAGAAAGAATGAGTGGATTTGATGGGGTAAAATTAGTTTTAAATTGTCTAATTCCTAAGGGATATGTAAAGGATAGCAACATAAATAAGTGCAAGTCAAAGTTAAACTCAAAGGAAAAGAGACGAGATTAATAAACGAAGAAGAACTTAGCTAAACAGAATTTTAAACTTAGTAGAATTGCGGAAACAGCAATTCTACCGCAATTTTACTAACAGCGAAAGTGTGTAAAATGGAGAAACAAGGGCTACTAACGACTCCTCTATAGGCATTTTCTCACGATTCTCAAGCATTGGATCAACTCTCTATGCATCAAACTCACTCAATCTCATGTATCGTCCGATTCCATGCATTAGATTCTTTAGTTTACTCATGTCCAAGTAAGGTCTTAAGCATCTTGTTAAAGCAGAAAGTTATGGTTTGTACTAGGAAAACGCCTATTCCTAGGTCGTTTTCTGGCTACCTTGAAAGGCTAGCATGAGTGTATGACTCTGAACTCTTACTCCTTCCAGAGGTTAGGAGTTCTTTGGACAAAATGGATGGCCAATCGAAATTGCCCGTGGGATGAAGCTTACATACAATCAATGCTTCGAGAGCTATCCTACATGCTTGGTTCACATTTTTTAGCCTATAGTATTGTCATTAGCATGCCCCTATGTGACTTAGTTACTCATGGATATAGGGAGAACAGAAAGAAGAGATAAAACAGACATGCTTAGAAGGAATTTAAAGACAAAACAGTAAAGAAAAACAGTAGATCGCAAAGGCAAGAAACTGTGAAATGCTGAATTTTGCTTTAGATTACTTGGTTGTTTGAATGAACAAAGGAAAGCTTAAAGTGAATAACACAAAGACAGAAAGCAACGAAGTGCAATAAACTAGCTACCAGAACAGAACAACAACTAAACAACGCTGGAAAGTAGAAATGAAAAGCAGAAAGCAGTAAAATGAGCTCGAACGCCTCGTCGCAACCGCCTCGGCTGAAGGATGAGACAGATCAGCCTTGCTTGGATGAATCCAATCGAGAGAGAAGATGAATCTTCTTTCCTTCCTATCAGATTATCGACTCCAAGCAGCTAAACTTCGCAAACCAACAGACGGCAAAGAAAAACAGGAGAAAAGATGGAGCTGCGAGAAGACTTCTACGCTTTCGGATGATGATTGAACCCTCTACTTTGACCCCCTTTTATAGTAATCTGCAGGTACGTTTGGGCCAAGGAGAACCATCCATCCTCAACGTCGTACTTCAAAATGGATGGAGGAGAAAGAACGAATCCCTGAAATAACGGAAATTAACAGAAACAGATCAGTCAACTTACGGTTTTCACTTGAAACATTGCTGTTTTAGCAATGTT
Source organism: Herpetospermum pedunculosum (assembly GCA_028017165.1). NCBI lineage: Eukaryota > Viridiplantae > Streptophyta > Magnoliopsida > Cucurbitales > Cucurbitaceae > Herpetospermum > Herpetospermum pedunculosum. Next base: position 37,228,637 of record CM051531.1, read on the forward strand.
TCCGCAATGCGCATTTTTCACTCTTTTCCTTCGGTTTTCATTCCTTTTCTTTCCTTTTGCACACAAGTCCTAATTTAGCTACCTTCTTCTAAATCTCATATATAAGCATAGGTTTAAGCTAAATCCTATCAAAAACACCTAAGAGTGTACATCTTTCTAAGATAAATAAGTCCTAAAAAGGTCACTTTTGGAGACGTAACAGAAGGCATAAAAAGATTGAAATTATGTTTGATTTGGATTTTGGTTGATTTGTTGTGTTCTGAAATTTTTTTGGTTTGTTTTTGCATGTTTAAAATTTTTGTTGTTGTATGACCCGTTCTTCTGAGTTTAGTGGACTGCAGTATATCCCTAAAATTGAGAGAGAAGAGCGGAGGTTGAGAAAAGAGGCCCGGGAGGGGCGAAGACTGTTTGAGGAAGAAGGCGAGGATCTCTTCTTTGGGAAGCGATGGCACAAGGAGAGGTGCCGAGGACTTTAAAGCAATTAGCCGCGCCGGATCTGAATTTGCAACCTCTTTGCATTAACTACCCCGTGGTAGCAGGTAATTTCGAGCTGAAATCTGGTTTAATTCACCAATTAGCTTCCTTCCATGGCAATGCAGGAGAGGATGCAAATAAGCACCTGATGGAGTTCAACTGTGTCTGTTCGGGGATGAAGCCCCCAGGTGTGACAGAAGAGCAGCTAAATTTAAGGGCATTCCCCTTCACGCTGAAAGATAAAGCCAAGGACTTGCTTTATTATCTGCCTTCTGGATCGATAACGACATGGCAAGAAATGTAGAGGGTCTTTCTTGAGAAATATTTCCCTGCGTCTCTTGCCACGACTTTGAGGAAAAGGATATATGGGATCACCCAGGATGTGGGTGAATCCCTGCACGAATATTGGGAACGCTTTGGGCGCCTGTGCGCAAGCTTTCTGCATCATCAAATTGTCGATCAGCTTCTGATCCAATACTTTTATGAGGGCATGACGCCTCATGATCGACAGATGATCGATGCCGCGAGTGGTGGGGCACTGATTGACAAGACCCCGATAGAGGCCAAGTAGTTAATTGCAAACATGGCGGTCAACTCGCAGCAATTCGGTATTCGTGGACAGGGTCAAGTTCACAGTGTGACCCAGAATCATGAGATGACTGAAATGAAGGGCCAGGTGGCTGAGATTGTGAACTTGCTGAAGAAGTTTGTAGGAGGTTGTTGTGTGCTCAGTGTGTATGTAAAATTGAATGGGAGAGCAATCAGATAATGCAAGCATACATGGTCTGCAGCAAGTGATAAGTATTTTTTAATTCGTTTTCCCACAGAGATTGAGTTTAGTTACTAACGATTTGAGGTGTTAAATTAGATAAGGTAACTTAAATTGGGTAGATTTGGGGTTGATGTACTGAAATAATAAAGAAGCAAGAAGGATGCGATCATAAACGGGAATTAAGTAAGAGATAAAGCTATAATGTGAAGAAGAATAATTGCGGGTCTCGCAATGTTTTCGCAATAAAATCGCAAAGATAAAAAGCTAATAAAAAGACTAAAGCAAAAAAACAGAAATGTTTTACTGCGGTTCTTGCAATAATCTAGCAATAAATTAGCAATGTTTTTAATGCAAGTAAGGCAGCAAGGTCGACTTAAGACTCCTCTATAGGCACTTAACTACGATTATTCAGCAGTAGATTAACATATCATGCATCGTTTTAGCTAAATCTCATGCATCTCTCGATTACATGCATTAGATCTTTAGTTCACTCATATCCACGTAAGACATAAAAACCTATTTATTCAAACAAGCTAACAAACGTGCTAGGAGAACGCCTATTCCTAGGTCATTTTCTGGTTACCATAAAAGGCTAGCATGAATGGATGACTCTGAACTCTTACTACTTCCGGAGGTTAGGAATTCTTTAGACAAAATGGATGGCCGGTCGAAATTGGCCATGGGCTGAAGCTCACATACATTCAATGCAATCATGCTGCTCTACATGCTGGACTCTCGTATTTCTAGCCTATAGATTCATCTTTAGCAGACCTTTATTAGATTAGTTACTCATGGTTTTCGAAGAACTAAAAGATATGGATTGATTGATCATGATTTAGATAATTCAGTAAAAGAAATTGAATAAGAAATAACAAAATGAAAAACTCAACAAAACTTTATTGATTACTCTCTAAAAATAAGGTTCAGAACACTTCATAAGAACGACGTGCAATGATATGAAAGCAGTAAATATCAAGTGTATTGGAGAATGAATCAGAACAATGTCGCAAATGGAATCAGTAGAGAGAAAACAGTAAAGAAAGTTGTAAAGTGCTCGGATCCTCCACGTTGCTAAACGCCTCGGATGAAGGGGAAGATTAGCTGATCTTGGGGATGAATTCAATCAGAAGAGAAGAAGGAACTTCTCTTCTTCCTCTCGAATTATCGACGCCAAGGGTGAAGGGAATGAACTCTTCATTCCCCGCAGCGGAAGCGATTGGAATCGATCTTTTGTTTTGTTTAGAATTAAACTAAAAAATAAGTTAAGCATATGTACAATTACCTTTGAAGATCAATCATCTTCTTGTGTTCCTTCTTCCACGAGATCTTCCTCGCTATGACTCGAACACGGGATCAAGGCTTGTGGGAGCTCTTTGAAAGAATGAGAGAACAATTTTCTCTGCAGAGGTGAGTGGTGTGTTTTGGCCAACCCTTTGGCTAAACCTAAATGTCTTATTTATAATAAGACTTTTAGGAATTAATTTTATTTTATAAAATACATTTTAATATCTAATATATTAAAATATGTATTTTATATTTATTTGAATCTTATTCAAATATTATAAAATTAATCTTTTATAATATACTTTAAACCAATTTGAATCACATTCAAATAACATAAGTATATAGTTTTTTAATATTAATGTATCATATACATAAACTATTTCCTCTAATATTTAATGTATCAAATACAATAAATATATTTTACTCTTCTACATTTAATATATCAAATATATTAAATATTAATTTGAATATTTCAAATTTTCTTTCAACTAAATTGATCCTTTTAGTGTTACTATGAGCTAGCAAGGGGACCTTATGGACCTACAGATTTATAAGCTCCAATGATACAAAATTAATTAATTAAACTCATTAATTAATTGACTTTCATTCATTAACTCTAGGTCACTCCACTATAGGCCTAGAGTTGCACTCTTATGCACTGTAAGACAAGTTGTGTCCATGGATATAACCATTACATGGAAGTCCATCCTTCACGAGTTGTTCGTAATTACAGCTGGGTCAAAAGTCCGTTTTACCCCTGTAATTACATCTTACACCTTAAGTACCACTGATTCTCTAATGAACAATTTGTTTATGATCCAACCATAAACCAAGTCCCTCCCGGGCCAGTGAGAGGGTGGGGCCCCATTGTTCAAGTCCCGAAATCAGCACTTAAGGGAACTACTCATCTACTTTCCCTATATGGGAAGAAGTGAATTCCATCTTGTGAAACTTATGTTCCCAACTCCCTATTTGGTCAAGTCCCCAAAATGGTAGGCTTATTGAATCGGCTATAAAGGCCATTCTCACCCATACAAATCAAAGGACGAGCCCTCACAGGCAAGAGTTCATAACTCACTCAGGATTAAGATCGAGTCACATATGATCATCCTGTGAAATACTAATCTTCTCAAATAACGGATTTATAAAGAGAGATTATATATTTCGTGGTCCAGTCTTATACAAACTCATTGTATAGGATACCCCCACTCACATGTCTCTACATGAATGATTTGGATAAAATCATTTGTAACAATTACAAAGTGGGCCGTATCAATAGTGTTACCAGGATGAGGCACCCAACCTTATCCATATACTATAGACCCTTTAGGTTATTACTTGAACATGATCCTCCCGTATGTCAACTACATACAGTTCAAGATTACACTAATAACCTTGGATTTTATTTATATAATGAATATTATAAATTGCAAATAATAATAATAAAATAATTATCAAATAATTATTCATTAATTACGAGGCTTTAGGGCATAAATCCCAACAATCTCCCACTTGCACTAAAGCCGGTGAGACATGTATCCTAGGGCATACTCTACACCCAACATGTTCTCCCACTTGCCCTAGTGAAGATGAGACATGGCTCATAATCCTAGACATTCTAGGTGGCTTTCAAACACTTTAGCCTGGAAAGTCTTTTTATATAGATCAAAACGACTGTCAATTAAAAGTCATCTTGGTCCTACCACGATTCTTTCTCTCTCAGGATACCCTATGTATTGATGTTATCTAAGTTTCTTAAGTTTAGCCATTACATAACACGTTTTAGGCTTAACTATATCAGAAACATCTTTCAGACCAATAAGAAATTATTTGAGTTATGCAAGTTCTTTACTTCATAAGTAAGAACATTTAACTTGCATACCATACTCCATCATCTAGGGTAAACATAGATTTCCATAAATCTTTGTTAAAACCAGTGCATCTCGTAAAGATCAAATCTTTAACCTCATACACAAAAATATAATTTTTCAATTTATCCATAGATATTTTGAGAAAAGTATTTATTTTTCCGTGCAATGGTCATACCATTGGGTTAACTAATAAATGCTAACCAATTTTACTGTCAAATGTCATGTCTTAAGTGTACATTAGATTTTCTCCCACTCAAAGGTAGATAGTCAATCTTATGTTCTCAACATTTTGAAATGTCTTAGGACACTATTCCTTAGACAATCTAAACTTCATGTAAGAATGATACATTATCATTTTCTGAAGTACTACATCATATACTTGACAACAAATTTGTCAATATAAGATGTGTGAGACATAAATAACATTTTGTCCTCGAAAACTCTATTTTAGGACATACCCAGTAATTTAAATCATTCATTTGGAATTGGTTAGGTAGTCAACATTTTATGTTGGATTCAAATCTTACAGCATTCACAATGGGTAATAAGTCATCCACATAAAATATGAGAAAATTCCTCTAAATAATTAATGATTTTCTTGTCTATACAATATCATTAATATTTATTCAAAGTCATAGTTTTTGATACTTTTATCAAACCTTACATTCAAAAATCTAGTGATCAAATTCATTTCATAAATGAACCTTTACTGCTTGCAAACCTTTTGCTTTTGATTTTTGAAATTGAACTCATGTAATTGATTTGTAAATGCATTCTTTAAGACTTCTTTTAAAAAAAAGATTTCTTAAACCTTCACTTGACATATCTCATATGCAACTATGAATTAGGAAATGCTTCTATACTCTAATATGACAACAAATGAGAAAGTTTATCCATAGTTTACTTTCTCCATCTATATTTGTCATTAGTCTTATTTTGAAGGTCTGTACCTTCTTATTTACAAATCTTTTACTTTTGTAGATATATTCAAAACCTATGGGTTTTACCCCATCACGAATATCTACAATTTCTAGATAAAGATGAGTACATCTACTCTATCTCGAGATTTATGACTTTGGTCTACTAGTCTTTGTCATTGACCCTCATTTCAACTTTGAGGTCAAGAAGCCCTACATTTTGTCATCTAATTTGACAACTTAGACTTCATATAAGCTCTTGTAACGGTCGGGTCATCTCATAACTCTCCCACTACGATGAGGCTTATCCAATTCATGACTAGGATCCATTTGACTATCAAATGTAATTAAATTGTTAACAACTTTTATTAACTATTTAGTGGCTTCACTTGGAACCAACTTTTCAACACTATTGAACATATTCAAGTTTCAACATGTATGCTTAAAACTCTCAAAACTCGAAGGGTTGTAAACTAACTTTACTACTCTTCTATAATCTCAAAGTTGTCTCATGGACACCTTTTAGATATAATGATGTTCACTATACAATCTATATTGTATATCCTAACAAGAGTCTGATAATGACGTGTAATTCTTTATTGTTCTGACCATGTCTAACAAGGTCTTGTTTCTCCTCTTACAGCACAATTTCACACAATTGTACTTTGTGCTAGAGTTGAGATAAAATCTCACTTTCTATCAATTAGTCTTAGTACATAAGGTTCCTGTACTTTTCACTGTGATCTGATCATAGTGTCTTGATAGATTTACCTAATTGACCTTCAACTTGAGTCTTATATTCCTTGAACTTTTCAAAATATTCAGACTTATGTTGCATTAGGTTACGATACTTATTTCTTGAATAATCATCAGCTAGAGTGATGAAATATTCATCGGTGTTCTTTGGCCTGTAGGCTTTTCCAACAAAAAACTATGGATTATCTTGCATGAAAGGCAAGATCTTAAGACATATAAAGTAATTAACTCTAACATTTAGAGAATCACTTCGTAGTAGTCTTTTTATTCAAATTGATCAGAATCAATCTTGAATGCCAAAGACGGGTATCATATTTTAGGAGAATATAATTTGTCTTTATATTCTGGAATCTATAATCCTGAATATCTCACTGTGTAGAATTTTATATGTTAACAATTTAACACATACAAATTATTCTTATTTTTCGGCTGAACTTTTCAAACAATTTTGAAAATAAAAATTTAGTACTAAAATATTCATACTATATGAACATTTTATTAGTAATAAAGTTAGAGAAATTGAATTTCTCCTATGGTACTAAAAACACCATATTCAGCATTAAATAACAATTATTTTTTATGGACATCTTAATGTCTCCCACTACATTAATTGAGATGGGTTTTCTGGTGCCAACAAGTAGAGATCATTCTACATCATTAAGTATTTTCCAAGAATTATATAAAGTGTAATGAAGAACAAATCTTAATAGTGGATCTGAATCTACTATATAAGTGGTAATGAAAAAATCTAGTAAATCAAATTTACTTTTATCCATGTTCTTCTTATAGAGGTATTTCATAAATTCCTCTTATTATGACTACTTTGTTAATTTAGAAACTATTTTCTTTTAGCTACAGTCATATGGTTTCTTTTCTTGGATTTTGGTAATACTTAATTTTTTAGATTATTTAGATAAATATCTAAATCTAGCTTTTATTGACTTCAACAATATCTCATATGTTGTTGTCATCTTCTTTATCTTCTTAGCTTGACATCTAATATGTCAAATAGAAAATTTGTATAAGCCATCTCGTTATATTGATTTATTAATCATGTGCTTCATGAACAATTCGATTAGCATTGGCAACAGGTTTTTGAGAACGTTTCGAAAAAATTTACATTGTCATTATATAGTGTTAACATTATTTTTCCAAGTGATATTATTTTCTCAATTTGACAAATTAGCAACGAAAAATAAAATTGAGAGAAATAGACATAATATTGAAATATATAAAAAAAAATATTATTTAACAACATGCAATCAATATTCATTCAATTTCAGCATAGAAAACAAACAATTTGATAAATGAACCCTAAAACATTAATTTCTAATGCTATGATACTTTAGTGAGTTAGAACAGGTGCCGCCGTAGGGTAGGTCAAATGCTCCTTCACTAAACTGAGACAATCTCAACCAAGTGTTATCCCAAAATAACTCTTATTTCTATAACATTTAGTTACCATTAGTTTGGTCAAGAAAGTCATTAACAACCTTAATGAGATCTTTGTAACTATAACCCATCATTTTAGATTTTATAATTTTATCCCAACAAGTGCCGCCATAGGGTAGGTCAAGTATTGGAAATAAAATTACAATCATATCCTTCTCAGGAGATTCACCCTGATATTGACTCATGTAAACACCTTCCGTAGGGGGACGGTCCAAAAGCCGTCGCGAGGCCCCACATGAATCTCACGTTTGTGAACCAATGATAGAGACCGTAGGATATGTTGACACATTTCCATCTCCCACTTACTATTTAAAAATACTTTCTCAAGAGATTCACCCTGATATTGACCCATGTAAACACCTTCCGTAGGGGGACGGTCCAAAGCCGCCTCGAGGCCTCACATGAATCTCACGTTGTGAATCTATGGTAGAGACCGTAGGGTGATTTTGACATATGTCTTTCTCCCACTAAGTATTTTGAAATAGGGTTTTCTATTACTTAGACAAATTAGGCTAATCTCATTTATCTAAGTTTTTCAATCTACCCTTTCATAACCCTTATGTTGGTTAGATTGATTTTAATGTGAATTATCAAGTATATTAAACTATTTAAAACTAATCACATTATGAGCCTGCTTAATGAAATAAAATAAAATTTGACTAATTCAACTCCCAGGCCAGTTCTTAGGTAGAGGTGTTCCTTTTCAGTCAACTTAAGTACCTCACCCGACTAACCTTTCTTAGACAGAGTTCCCTTATAGTCAATTTTTATTTCAAATTCATTGATCTTTAATTAACTATTAATTACTAGATCAATGAACTTCAGTTGATTTTAAGCAATGTTTTTAATCCTATTAAAAACCAATTCACCTTATGGATAATCTTGAATTTTTAACAATTTTAAACCCATTAAAATAAAATTAAAGATTATCATATATTCTAATCTTATTAGAATAAAAGATAAACTAATTTCAAATATTTAAACTATTTAAATAATGAATTAAATTATCTTTTAAATAGGGAAAAAAAAAACTAATCTCATAGGAAAATATCCTAACCTGATTTGGAAAATATCCCTAATACTTATTGAGAAAATATATCTCAATCTTATTGGGAAAAGATTTTTCAAGATTTCTCAATCTTATTAGGAAAAGATTTTCTATATCCTAATCAATATTAGAAAAATATGGATTCATATTTAAGTATCCTAATTTAAAATTTCCAAATATAACAATTATATTGAAAGATATGGAAATATAAACATATTAGGAAATCATCTAATCAAATTAGAAAGCATTTTAATCATAATATTCCAAATATAACAATTATATTTAAAAATAATTAAAATGCATGATCATGCTTAACCTATGGTGGGATTTTAATCTAGATGACATACTTTATGCAACCAAACATAATTTAAAACATACATAAACATGCATAATTAAATTTAAAAAAAAACGCAGCAAAATTGACCGGCATATTTGGCATATCCTAAGAAATTGAAAACTAATTTTAATTACAATAATTTAAATCCAAGACATATCTTGGTCTTCAAATTTCCTTCCTTTGTTGATCCATCAAAATTTAGAAACCCTAAAATTGTCTTGAGTATCCACCCGCCTTTGAAAAAAAATATATGCTTCTCAAACCACCAGATTGGTCAACTCAAACTCTTTCTGCAATGCATAGGCGATGGTGACAGATTGAAGACCCATTGTCCAAACAATTTGAAAAACTCTATTCTCAGTTACTCAATTCTAAATTGAGATTTTAATAAGAATTCATCAAATCAATTCAATTCGAGAAGACACTCAATTCCAAATTGAGATTTTAAAAAGAATTCATCAATTCAATTCAAGAATTAATCTTCAGCAGAATCAATGTCTTCACCGCCTAACATTTAAGCTAAATGAGTACACCACTTGCACTTTGTATTCATCACTTGGACTCACCTGAACAAATAAGTTGCATATGCAAATCAATCCTTCTTTCAAAGAATCTTCACCGCCTAACGAAATCACAATCGTCCGCCATCTTGTCTCCATCTCTTTGAAGAACAGATTAAATTACAAAAATCCTTAACCCTTATGGGTTTTACAATTTGATCTAATCAAAAGGTTTAAATCTAATGCCAATCAAATATGCCTAAACAATCAATTTTGCAAACCATATATATCACATATATATAAACTTAAAATACCCACCATACACAATTTTAATTCTAAACAAAACTCAAAGAAAGCTCTGATACCAATTGAAGGGAATGAACTCTTCATTCCCCGCAGCGGAAGCGATTGGAATCGATCTTTTGTTTTGTTTAGAATTAAACTAAAAAATAAGTTAAGCATATGTACAATTACCTTTGAAGATCAATCATCTTCTTGTGTTCCTTCTTCCACGAGATCTTCCTCGCTATGACTCGAACACGGGATCAAGGCTTGTGGGAGCTCTTTGAAAGAATGAGAGAACAATTTTCTCTGCAGAGGTGAGTGGTGTGTTTTGGCCAACCCTTTGGCTAAACCTAAATGTCTTATTTATAATAAGACTTTTAGGAATTAATTTTATTTTATAAAATACATTTTAATATCTAATATATTAAAATATGTATTTTATATTTATTTGAATCTTATTCAAATATTATAAAATTAATCTTTTATAATATACTTTAAACCAATTTGAATCACATTAAAATAACATTAGTATATAGTTTTTAATATTAATGTATCATATACATAAACTATTTCCTCTAATATTTAATGTATCAAATACAATAAATATATTTTACTCTTCTACATTTAATATGTCAAATATATTAAATATTAATTTGAATATTTCAAATTTTCTTTCAACTAAATTGATCCTTTTAGTGTTACTATGAGCTAGCAAGGGGACCTTATGGACCTACAGATTTATAAGCTCCAATGATACAAAATTAATTAATTAAACTCATTAATTAATTGACTTTCATTCATTAACTCTAGGTCACTCCACTATAGGCCTAGAGTTGCACTCTTATGCACTGTAAGACAAGTTGTGTCCATGGATATAACCATTACATGCAAGTCGATCCTTCACGAGTTCTTCGTAATTACAGCTGGGTCAAAAGTCCGTTTTACCCCTGTAATTACATCTTACACCTTAAGTACCACTGATTCTCTAATGAACAATTTGTTTATGATCCAACCATAAACCAAGTCCCTCTCGGGCCAGTGAGAGGGTGGGGCCCCATTGTTCAAGTCCCGAAATCAGCACTTAAGGGAACTACTCATCTACTTTCCCTATATGGGAAGAAGTGAATTCCATCTTGTGAAACTTATGTTCCCAACTCCCTATTTGGTCAAGTCCCCAAAATGGTAGGCTTATTGAATCGGCTATAAAGGCCATTCTCACCCATACAAATCAAAGGACGAGCCCTCACAGGCAAGAGTTCATAACTCACTCAGGATTAATATCGAGTCACATATGATCATCCTGTGAAATACTAATCTTCTCAAATAACGGATTTATAAAGAGAGATTATATATTTCGTGGTCCAGTCTTATACAAACTCATTGTATAGGATACCCCCACTCACATGTCTCTACATGAATGATTTGGATTAAATCATTTGTAACAATTACAAAGTGGGCCGTATCAATAGTGTTACCAGGATGAGGCACCCAACCTTATCCATATACTATAGACCCTTTAGGTTATTACTTGAACATGATCCTCCCGTATGTCAACTACATACAGTTCAAGATTACACTAATAACCTTGGATTTTATTTATATAATGAATATTATAAATTGCAAATAATAATAATAAAATAATTATCAAATAATTATTCATTAATTACGAGGCTTTAGGGCATAAATCCCAACAATGGGCTGATTTCTTCGATCCAACAAACGGAGGAAGGAATGTCGTCTGCAGATTGCTTCGCAACTGGGATCTCCTCGCTTCTGAGTTGTGTGGAATGAATTTAAATGGATTCAATTTGATTGCTTTCATCCTTCATCTCACCCTCTTTATATAGCTTTTAGGTAGCTGCCAAAGGATGCTCATGAATCGTGGATCACCATTCAACTTTGTGAGGTAGTCAAGCTTGACATGTGGCAGCACCAGGGAGGGTTGACGGCTGGAAAATCGCAGTCAACAAAGACTGACGGCTGGAAAAATTCAGCAGCAAAGACTGTTTCCTTGCGAGCTCCGCAATATACATTTTAGCTCTTTTTACATCATTTTGCATCCTTTTTCGTTCCTTTTCCAAATAAGGCTTAATTTAGCATCATTTCTCAAATTCTCACATTTAAGCACACATTAAGCTAACTCTTAACAAAAACACTCAAGAATTTCCATGATTTCTAGGTAAATATGGCCTTAAATAATGCACTTTTGGAGAGGTAACACACCCCCAAACTTGAGTTATTGCTAGTCCTCGAGCAATATAAAGGCTTACTTTGGTTGCTAAATCTTGTCTTTCAAACTCTACTTAACTGACTTGCTGAATTCCCTAGGCTTACTATCAAAGGCATTGCTGTCCTGTGACACTTTCCTAGGTTCAAACTAACTTCAAATTCTGCCTATTCTGATTTCCCTTGCCTTTAAAATCTTTTGTTTTTACTAACTTCCTATCTTATGGTTTATCTGCCTATGTCATTGGGCTCATTGTGCAGTCATCCCTAAGCTTTCAAACTCTTCCTAGTTTTAACTCAGACTCAGTACATGCTTCTAATGTTTTTATTTTTGAATTACCTAGGAATCCTTAGAGTCATGCCAGCCTTAGAACACAGAAGTATCAGAGTACAGTCCATAGAACAGACTAAGCCCTGGCATCACTATGTTGGATAGACACTCATCTCCCTCGACATCCTTCAGCTACAGCCCTGTGCTTAGCTAACTTAGGATCAGAGTTCAGTTTCACAGGACATCTAAGTACCTAGGCTGCAGCTTTTTGGCACACATTCTTCTTCCTTTTATTTTCCTTCTTTTCTTTTTCTTTTGGCAAAGTCTTCTCTTTGAATTGCCTTTTGATGCAGTGCCACTTGTGGGTTACACAAATGGCCCTGATTACTCAGCATCCTTAGAGGAAGACAATGCCCCTTTTCTCTTGCTTTTCTTTTTTTTTCAAATTTTTTTTTTTTAAGAAGAACCATGTCTTATTTCAAGGGAGAGAAGAGTGTTCCTAGGACTAGAGGAGTGTTCCTAGGACTAGATCCTGCCTCCCCCAAACTTAAACTTCTCATTGTCCCCAATGAGAGTCTGAGGTGGCACACCCCCAAACTTATCTTAGAAGCATCTAGTCTAAATAAAAACCAGAAAGAATTTAAAACTCCTAGGGATAGAACGACCCTCATAGTTCAGATAACTCATCAGCAGAAATTTACTAAAATCAACATGGTAAGGTCTAACAGAGGTACATGCTCAGCAGTTTATGAAGCTAATTTAAAACTAACAAGGGTGTACTTGACACTCATCCAGCATGCTCAATAGACATACCACCTTATGGACATCAGTAATGCAGTCAAATAATGAGATTTAACGACATACAACCCAGCAGAAAGTCATACAAAGGCATACTTAAACTAACAAAATATTGCGGTGTCCGCAAAGAAATCTCAATGATACTAACAGAGCAGATTTAACCGTGATCAAGGCTCCTAACATGCGATGTTCTCTTCGTAAACAACTACAGGCACAGAAAGCTAATTAAGCTAACTAAACATACGAAGTTAAACTAAACTAAGCTACTCTACTCAAGCTAATCAAGGAAATCAAAACATAACAACAATTTGATATCGGGGGGGGGGGGGGTAACTGGTTACAGAAAAGCAGGTTTTTTAGAGGGATAAGAAATACTTCCTCGAATGCCATCAGTTGAGATTTTCCAAGATCTCCTCCTTCATCTTCTCCTGGCCTATTGATTTACCTCCCTCATTGTCGTTTAAGATATCAATTTCCACGCTTCTAATCATAAATAAAGACAAACTTAATTAATACTAGAAATAAAAATACTTTAAGTAATCTAAAAGAAAAACAATAAAGAATATCTATCCATAATCCTTTGATGGTTGAGCATAAAGATAATTCCATTAAATGCCCTTGCTCATCCTTTCTTTCTTTGCTCTTAGGCTTCGGATAGGAGGAAGGCTGAGAGTGTTTTCACATCTCCTTCCTCATAGTAGTGCTTCAATCTAGCACCATTCACCATGAACGACTGACCTTGATTCAGATTTCGAATTTCAATTGCACCATGAACAAACACATTAGTAATCACAAAAGGCCCTGACCAACGAGACTTAAGTTTGCCAGGAAATAATCTCAATCGTGAGTTGAATAGTAAAACATGCTGGCCCTTTTTGAAATCCCTAATCCTAAGTCTACTATCATGCCAAATTTTAGTTCTTTCTTTATACATTTTAGCATTTTCGTATGACATATGTCTTAGTTCCTCTAACTCATGTAATTGCAGAGACCGCAATGTTCCCGCATCGGTTACGCAATAATTCAACTCTTTTAAGGCCCAAAAGGCTTTGATTTCTAATTCAAGGGGTAAATGACATGCTTTTCCATAAACTAACCTATAAGGAGACATTCCTAATGGCGTTTTATATGTAGTCCTATATGCCCACAGTGCATCATCTAACTTAAAAGACCAATCATTTCTATTCGGTTTCACAACTTTTTCAAGTATACTCTTGATCTATCTATTAGATATTTCAGCTTGTCCATTCGAGTGTGGATGATAAGGTGTTGCTACTCTATGCCTAACATTATATTTAGCTAACACTTTTTCCATAGCTTTGTTTATAAAGTGCATTCCTTCATCACTTTTGATGGCACGTGGTGTGCCAAATCGTGTAAAAATATGCCTATTTAGAAATTTAACAACTGTTTTAGCATCATTTAAGGGACATGCAATTGCTTCTATCCATTTTGAAACATAATCTACAGCTACTAGAATGTAAAGATTACCAGCAGATGGAGGGAATGGACCCATGAAGTCAATGCCCCATACATCGAAGAGTTCTAACTCTAAGATATATGTTAGAGGCATCTCATCCTTCCTACTGAGGTTACCTGTTCGTTGACACTCATTGCAGTTGTGTGCGTAGTCGTGTGCATCCTTGAAGACTGTAGGCCAGAAGTAGCCACTTTGGAACACCTTTGCAGCAGTCCTCTGACCACCAAAGTGTCCTCCATACGGGGCTGTATGACAATGGTGACAGATTGACCTTGGTTCAGCAGCTGACACACACTTTCTTAGCAATCCATCCGCACAGCTTCTGTATAGGGTTGGATCATCCCAAATGTACTTCCTAGCCTCGTGTAAGAACCTCTTCTTTTCTTGCCCCCCTCTGAAAAATGGTAACACCTGTGAGGCAAGGAAGTTAGTAATATCCGCAAACCAAGTTCATCATTGTTAACACAATGCACTAACACAGAGACTTGTTCATCAATAAAGGAATCAGTCATTGCGGGCTCCGCAATTTTTCCGCAATGACTCTGCAATCTTGATAAATGATCAGCAATTACATTTTCACATCCTTTTTTATCTCTAATCTCTAGGTCAAACTCTTGCAATAGTAACACCCATCTAATTAGACGAGGCTTAGCATCAGCCTTCCTCATTAAATATTTTATTGCAGAGTGATCAGTATAAACAATCGTTTTATTTCCTACAATATAAGGCCTAAATTTTTCACATGCAAACACTACCGCTAACATCTCTTTCTCTGTGGTAGTGTAGTTACATTGTGCTTCATTTAAAGTTTTACTCGCATAATATACAGGGTGTATTAGTTTATCTCTCTTTTGCCCCAGCATAGCCCCAATTGCATAGTCACTAGCATCACACATTAGTTCAAAAGGCAAATCCCAATTTGGGCCTACTATGATTGGTGCTTTGACTAAGGCATCTTTAAGCTTTTTCCATGCTATTAGACATGCTAGAAGCTCACACACGGGTTT
This sequence comes from Herpetospermum pedunculosum, assembly GCA_028017165.1. Classification (NCBI taxonomy): domain Eukaryota; kingdom Viridiplantae; phylum Streptophyta; class Magnoliopsida; order Cucurbitales; family Cucurbitaceae; genus Herpetospermum; species Herpetospermum pedunculosum. Next base: position 37,244,115 of record CM051531.1, read on the forward strand.
AGAGATTTTTGAAAAGTCTTTTATAAATCTCCTATAAAATCATGCATGACCTAAGAAACTTCTTATAGCTTTGACATTTTTAGGTTCCACTAATTTCTCAATGATCTCTATTTTGGCCCTATCGACCTCTACTCCTGCTTTGGACACTCTATGTCATAATACTATTCCTTCTTCCACCATTAAGTGGCATTTTTCCCAATTTAAGACTAGGTTGGTTTCTTCACACCTAGTTAGGACTTGTCCTAGGTTTTGTAGGCATTGGTTAAAGGAGTCACCAAAGACTGAGAAGTCATCCATAAATATTTCTATTATGGACTCATCTAGGTCAGAGAAGATAGCCAACATACATCTTTGGAACGTTGCTGGTGCATTGCATAGGCCAAATGGCATTCTGCGAAAAGCAAATGTTCCAAAGGGACATGTAAATGTTGTTTTCTCTTGATCCTCAGGGTCTATGGTGATTTGGTTATATCCGGAATAACCATCTAAAAAGCAGTAAAAGACTCGACCAACTATTCTATCTAACATTTGGTCTATAAAGGGTAAAGGAAAATGGTCTTTTTTTGTTTCTTTATTAAGTTTTCTATAATCCATACATACTCTCCATCCTGTAACAGTTCTAGTTGGTATTAATTCGTTATTTTCATTAACTACTACAGTCATACCACTCTTCTTAGGTACACATTGAATAAGACTGACCCATTGACTATTGGCTATTGGAAAGATCACACCTGCATCTAACCATTTAATAATTTATTTTTTAACTACATCCTTCATGGAGGGGTTCAACCTACGTTGGTGATCTACTCTAGGTGAATGTTCTTCCTCTAATAATATCTTATGCATTCAATAAGAGGGACTTATACCCCTAATTTCAGCAATCGTCCAAGCAATTTCCCTTTTATGTTGTTTAAGCAACAATATTAATGCAATTTCATGTTGTTTACTCAATTTGGACGAAATAATAACAGGAAAGGTATTTTTCTCTCCTAGATATGCATATTTAAGGTCTTCAGGCAATGGTTTCAGGTCTAGTAAAGGTCGTTGATCAATTGATGGCATCATAGGAGTTGTGGTTCTTTCAGACAATTCATTGGTCATGCATACATGCTGAGGGTTATCCACAGATACATCCATCAATTCAGAAATATTTAAATCATTTACATCTATTTGTGCATAATTGGTAGCATGATTAATTAACAATTCATGCTCAAGTTCTTCTTCCATTAATGAATCTACTATATCTATAGTTGCACAAGATTCAAGATCAGGGGGGTACCTTAAAGCTTTAAACACACTGAACTTAACCTCTTCATCATGAACTCTCATGGTGAGCTCACCTTTTTGGACATCAATTAGAGCCCTACCTGTGGCTAAGAACGGTCTGCCCAATAGGATTGACACCTCTTTATCTGCCTCGTAGTCCAAGATTATAAAGTCTGCAAGAAAAATAACTTTGTCAACCTTGACTAGTATATCCTCAATCTTACCTTCAGGGTATGCGATGGATCTGTCTGCGAGTTGCAAGGTGACAGTTGTTGGTCGTGCTTCACCTATCCCAAGCTGTTGGAATAGTGACAAGGGCATAAGGTTGATGCTGGCTCCCAGATCTCACAAAGCTCTGCCCACATGCTTGCCTCCCAATTCTACTGGTAAGGTGAAGGAACCAGGATCTTTCTCCTTCTTTGGCAGCTTATTTTGGAGTATGGCACTGCACTCCTGGTGGGACGGATTTTGAATATCCTCCCTAAATTTCGGGTTGTCGAGACCCGCCAAAATAAATTTATTTGTGGGATGAGCCCATTCTGTACAAGCATTGTGCTCATCAAATTTTGAGGCGATGCATTCCTGAAGAAGAAATGGACGATGTTTTGCGTCATTGCCACAGTTTAGAGTGTGGGGGTCATCATGGGGGAAGTCGAACAGCTGCAAAAGTGTTGCAAAGCGGTTTTTATTGGCCGGCGTTGTATAAAGACGCCCATGCCTTTGTGATGAGTTGTGATCGATGTCAACGAACAGAAAATATTTCTAGAAGAGATTAAATGCCTTTGCAGAACATTTTGGAAGTGAAATTATTTGATGTGTGGGGCATGGATTTCATGGGCCCTTTTCGATCGTCCTACAACAACAAATATATTCTTCTAGCAGTTGATTATGTGTCAAGATGGGTAGAGGCTATTGCAACTCCAACAAATGAGGGAAAGGTAGTCCTGAGTTTTCTCAAAAAGAACATTTTTACAAGATTTGGGAAACCTAGAGCAATAATTAGTGATGGAGGTTCACACTTCTACAATAAGCAATTTGCCGCACTTCTAGCCAAATATGGGGTAAAACATCGAATGGCCCTAGCATACCATTCTCCGACAAATGAACAAGCTGAAGTATGTAACAGAGAGGTGAAGAGGATACTTGAGAAGACAGTGCATCATTCACGCAACGATTGGGCAAAGAAGTTAGAAGATGCTTTGTGGGCATATCGAATGGCGTTCAAAACTCCTCTTGGGATGTCTCCCTACAGGTTAGTATTTGGGAAAGCATGCCACCTGCCGGTTCAGTTGGAACATAGGGCATATTGGGCAATGAAATTGCTCAATATGGAATTGCAGCCAGCTGGAGAAAAATGTTTGTTACAATTGACTGAGATGGAAGAATTCATAAATGAAGCCTATGAGAATGCTTGCATCTATAAGGAGAGAACTAAGGCATAGCATGACAAGCACATTAGAAGAAGAAGCTTCGAGCCGGGCCAAAAGGTTTTCTATAAAATTCGCGGCTTAGGCTATTTCCTGGAAAATTGAAATCGAGATGGTCGGGTCCGTTTACTGTTGTCCAAGTTTATCCTCACGGTGGAGTTGAAGTGTGAAACGAGATCGGGGATACATTCAAGGTTAATGGGCAACGGTTGAAGTCGTACGTGCATGATATGGTTGAAGTCATGATTATGACGATGAGTTTGAGCTCAGTTTAGAAGAAAAATGTCAGGTTGAGGACTTTAAACAAAGCGCTAATTGCGAGGCAACCAGTCTTTGTAAAAAAAAATAAAATAAATAAAAAAATAAAAAAAATAAAAGGGGGAAGATAGAATGCTCAGCGCCTAGGCACTGCCTTTTTGGCGCCTGGGCGCTGTCGAAAAAGAATTGTTAGCGTGTTGAGATAGAATGCTCAGCGCCTAAGCGCTGTCGAAAAAAGAAATTTGCGTGTTAGGACAGAATGCTCAGCGCCTAGGCGCTGCCTTTTTGGTGCCTGGGCGGTGTCGCAATTTTTCCCCCTTTCAAGAGACAGAACGCTCAGCGCCTCTGCGCTGATGTAGCAGCGCCTAGGCGCTGACGCGATTCTGCCGAAAAAAAAATAAAAAATAAAACGGATTTGGGGTTTTAAAAAACATTTTTTCTCATTCTTCAAAACCCTAACCTTTCCATTATCTTCTTTTCTCCTATTTTTTCCTCTCTATTCCTCTCCTTTCTCTACCAAATCTCCCAAATCTCCCTCTTTACCGACAAATTTCTTCCCTTTTGTTTCACCAAACAAACCCCTACTTTACCACTAACCTTTGATTCTTTGTAGGAGTTTGAAGCTTGCAAAGGTGTGAAGTTCTCCAAGAGTTTCTTCTCCAAAGTGAAGTTTCTTCTTCAAGGTTGAATCTTCGCTTCAAATCTATGGGTTTCTTCTTCAAGGTTGAATCTTCGCTTCAAATCTCTGGGTTTCTTCTCCAAGTAAGCATTTATCCTTGTAAAGTGTTTTATTTGGGCTGAAGTTTAGAGATTGTGGAGGGTTGGTAAATTTTTGTTGGAGCTGCGATTTGAGGAAATTTTGGCTTGTGTGTTTGAGTGGGTGGAAGTCTTTGATTGTTGAAGTGTTGATACGCCAAGTTGGAAGCTAAGTTGAAAGCATTAGCTTTTGGGAAGTACATTGTGTTAGTAGTTATGGCTCCAAAAGCTTCTAAGCGTGCGAAAACGGGCGAAGGTTCCTCTAAAGCTTTTGACAGATATAGATTCCGGGATGAAGAGGCCTCGAAATCGTATGCAGAGTTGGTTATAAAGAGGAATGAAATTCCTGAGCGAGGTTTACTACCTTGTATTGGAGAGGAGCGAAGTATTTATCATAATATTCACAATAGAGGTTGGGAGGAATTCACAAAACAACTTGAGTCTGCTGTTGTCCCAATTGTTCGGGAATTTTATGCCAATATGAAAGAAGAGAGAACCAAAGTATTTGTGCGGGGCAAGTATGTGAATTTTGATTTTGCATCCATCAACCGAATTTACAATCTTCCAAACATTGATCGAGATGGTTATGCAACCTATGCCGCCGAGGAAGTTGATTATGATGAGATAATAGTAAGCTTGTGTCAGCCGGGCACTCAATGGGCAACTCGAGAAGGAGAAAAACTAAATTTTAAGGCATCCCACCTTAGTGTGATGAATAAAGTTTGGCACAATTTTATTGGTGCTAAACTTTTGCCTGTCACACATGTGAGCGATGTGACCAAAGACAGGACAGTCCTTCTTTACGCCATTGTAACCGGTAAGTCCATTGATGTTGGTCGCATCATTCAACAATCCATCAAACATGCAAAAAGGCATCTACAACCGGGGGCCTCGCTCACCCTTCTTTGATTACGTCATTATGCAAAGCCGTCGGAGTGACTTGGGGCTCAGATGAGGAGTTAAAACATCCTAAGTGTGTGATGGCCAAAAAACTTGTTGTCCGATTTCGCAAGTGTACGAATCGTCCCAAGTAATATAGTAGGTAAATACTAGTTATCGTCTCCACAGGGAATGAAAGCTACCAATTACCAAAATTCTAAACCTTAATTTTATCTGAGCAATCAATTATCAGAGTTGGATGAAATTTAACTATGCTTATGACTTGGGTAATTAAAAAAACGCATAAAACTAAGAATAATTATGCTAAATGAAGATGGTTGAAATTCTAGAGCAAGATTTCATCGTTGTCTCATCCTATTCCTCATTAATTTAAAGTTATAAACGCTTGACTCCTAGATTGTTGACAAGTTCTACTCGGAAGACTTGTTATTCTCTCTCGAGTAATAACAATATTCATTAAAAGGACAATTGCCTATATTTCTATGACAATCAGAACAATTCAATTATTAAGACTGTAGAACTAACTTTGCCACAAAACCTACAAGGATATGTCTATCGCTCATATAAGTTAGGGAAAACAATTAAGGTTCGTCAATGAGAATTGTCTATCGACTTCAACACATTGATAAAACCTCACACTAAGATTGGCAAAATCCTAACATGTACTTAGTAAGCATATAAGAGTTTTCGCAATCTAACAAGGAATCAAGTTCTTAACTATTGATCGATGAGAAACAAGAATTAACAACGACTACATCAATACTCTAGATAAAGAAGTTAGTTCATGGAGAAAATCTCAACAAGGTTCATGTTTGGATGCATATTCATTACAAGAGAGATAAAGGATGAAATAAAGGGAAAAAAAATAAGCCACGATGAATCCCCGATCTTCCTAGCGTCGCTCTCGCTTCGTTTGGATGCCCGGATGTCCAAGAAGTGCTCTCTCCGCTCACTTTTGTCTCTTTTTCCCTCGTCCACCTTCAGCCTCCTTTTTCAAATAAGGAAAAATCCTTATAAACTTAGGTCACTTGTCGTCGCAGCGCCTAGGCGCTAAGATACAGCGCCTTGGCGCTAGGAGAATCACCGCTTCAGACTTCGTAGCGCTTAGGCGCCCAGATGCAGCGCCTCGGCGCTATAGCTTCTACCAATTTTTACGCTCGGGCGCCTAGGCACTGAAAGGCAGCGCCTAGACGCTACAGCTACTGCAAATTTCATATGATCAGCGCCCAGGCGCCCAAGAGCAGCGCCTAGGCGCTAAGCCCTCTGCCAAATTCATCTCATCAGCGCCTAGACGCCCAAGAGCGGCGCCTAGGCGCTAGGCACTTTTCAGCAATTTGAAGCTGCGTAGCCTCCTTTTCCCTCTTATCTTCGATCTTTCTCCAACTTCCCTCCTTTCTTCACCTACACACAAAATAAGCAACAATCAGACAGAAACAAGAGACAAAATCACTTAACAAAAACCGCATGCACATGTCATCCCGTTTTCCCCCTACTTATAGCATTTAAGAACAGTCTAAAGCTTTATCACATCAGAGAGAGCAACAAATTAAGAGGCCTAAAACAATTTTCTCTTTCCTTTTTTTTTTAGTACTTTGTACTTTTTATTTCGGTTCTTTGAACCCAACTTTTTATTTTCTTTTTCTTGTCCGAGAAGCCTAACATGTCAAGCTTAGGCCTAAGCTTCACATTTTTAAGGACTAACACTCACTTCTTTAGCGCGCACTTAAGAAGGAGGAGAGAATCGGGAGGATTTTCGAAACAACATGCTTTTCTACTTGTTTTTTTACTTTAGGCTTAATAGCTATGATAACTTGATGAATCAATTATTAACTCTCATGCAACAAGCTTCCCTAGGGGTGCCTTTCGGGGTGACAACAAGAATTAATGCAACATGTGATTAATCTAAGCTTACAGAGTCTAAGAAGAGGTTGCTAAGTGCTCTATGGATGCAAGGGAGCAACAAAATTTTTTAAATTTTTTTTGACATGGACCTAATAAGTGCAAAACTAGCTCATGCTAATCTAGATATTCAAATTTCAAGATTCTAAAAGCATTTCCTAGATTACCATAATTAGAAAGCATATAAACAGAGTACCAAGCACTTCAAGATTCTAAAAGCATTTCCCACAGACCTCTCTATCTCTAGTATGCTATGAAAACATATCCACATAGCATAGAGGTAATCACCATGGGTGCATAAATCTAGTTGTTTGAGAACTAGTATGATCTCTATAAAACTCTTTAGTTCTCAAATAACTCTAAAATCATTCTCTTTATGAAAACAACATTTCACAAACTTTAAACTATTATCAGAATCATGTTTTCACTAAAACAATATTTCATAAAACATCTTTGATTACGCAAATAACATAGAATATCTCTAGTTTCTCAAACATCAACAAATATCTCAAATATTTCTCAAACATAGCTGAAAGCATAAAATCACTAGGAACTCTTTAAAATGTTAGGGAAACTCAAATCAATTTCTCTAAAATCTCATAAGAGATGCTCTACAATCATAGATACTTATAAACCTCCTAGAACTCGATAATAATAATTAAACAATAAATAATTTGTATAAAATAAACCAGTCACAGAACTATGATCGTAAACCCTCGGATCGAAAGCGATATCAATTTCTATCGAGTCCTGACATTTCAATAATCAATTCAATAACCATTCTCCAAATAAGGTAATTAGAGATCCATAACATCATATAAACATCAATTAATCCAATTAATCCAATTTCCAATTTCATTCTCTATTTCAAATCCCAAATTATACATTCTCTCATCTATCAATATCAAAGTACCCTTTTTTTCCGATTAAAATAACACTTTCTACTTTTTTTCTTTTTCTTTTCTTAAGCCATTATTTACTTTAGTAAAATAATCCCATTTCCTCACAAATTTACCTTCCCCATGTAGAGACTCCTTCAAAATCATTTTTCTCTCTCTTTTGATGTGACCATAATTAGGGTATATTTGGGAGTGATTTTGGAATGACCAAAATCACTTTTTCATGTCCAAAATCACTTCCATTATAAAATTGCTATGTTTGACAATAATATATAAGTGATTTTGGAACAATAAAAAATCACTTTTAGTGATTCTCAATCAATCACTTGAGAGGTGATTCCCAAATGATTTTGAGTGAGTGATTGTGAGAAATTAAGTTTTTAAAATGGTTCTTATTTTAAATTTAAAAAATTCTCCTAGTTTTATATATATATATCTCTACGTACATCATAAATATTGAAATTTGTCTTGGTTCATTGGTCAAAGGTGGTAAAATTTTTTGCCCCCAAACTTGGTGGTGTTCTGAGGTCGATTCTTTGCAACATTTTTTTTTTTCTTTCGAATTTTGATATATACATATGTTATATATTATTTTAATATATATATATATATAAATACTTTTAAACATATATATCAATGTTTTTAAAATTTTATTTGCATGATGTTAAACTACAAGTTAACGGGAAGAGAGAAAAAAAGAAAAAAAAATATTTTTTATTGTATAAAATTGCTTAGTAAATAATTAAATATTGGATTAGTTTAATAATTTTTCAAATATAATTTTATTTTTAGGAATTTAGTAATTTTAAAATCACTTTAAACCAAACATAAATAATTCAAAATTACTCCTAATCATATAAAAATCACTTGAATTCAAACATTAAATAATTATATAAAAATCAAATTTATAAAATGAATTGTAATTAAATCTCTTATTCTAAAACCAATAACTACAACACAATCTCTCTCCAATTCCCAATTCTTCTCTACAAAAACTCAACTCCCCCATTTTCATCTCCTTCCCGGGTTCTTCTTCTCAACACCACCACCCTGATTTATATTCTTTTCTTTTGTTTTAAACAAAAGCACTTCCTTTAATTCCTTTAATTCCATAGATACAGTTTCATTTGCTTCCCTACTTAACTTCTTTTAAAAGATCTCAACCCTACAAACACTTCTAATATTCCATCAAAACTAAAACCTATGAAATAATACGAAATTACAACACTTATGACTTCAATTGTCCCTTAAATTTTGAAGAAAATACTTCAGTAAACTTTTATCTATTATAAGGTAAACTTTCAAACAAGACTTCTTCCACAATTATAAAGATGAAACTCCATAAAAATTCACTATTAAATGTTCCATAACTCCAATTTCTTCACAAATTTACTTACCCAAAACATAGTTTATTAACCAAATTCTCAAAGCCAAGATCAATTCAAACTCTTCCAACACCTTCAAGCCGTTTTTTTCCACATCTCTCTGATACAAACGAGAACGTCTCAATCGTGCCATATGAACTCAAACTACATTTATATCCACTTATGGCTGGTTATGAAAGCTCATTAGATTTAATGTTTTATTTTCCATATTTTAAACTTTGTCTTTATATCATAAGTTATATTTTCTTAGTGATTATTATGATTTTAATAGTGTATTGAAGTTAAACTTGTTAGTGGCCGGAAGTTACTTTTGTTTGTGGATGAAAGTTACAAGAGTTAGTGGCCGGAAGTTACTTTTGTTAGTGGGTGGAAGTTACAAGAGTTAGTGGAGAAGTTATAAGAGTTAGTGGGTAGATGTTTCAAGGGCTATATAAAGCTCTTTTGAAGTCTTTGTAGGGGGACAACAACAATTATCATCAATTTGAATTAAAATTGGTTTATCCTTCCAGCATTGGTTGCGAGCTAATTCTTCTAACTTTTGCAATTTCTTGTGTTTAGATATTGCATGATAGAATCATTTAATTGGTGTTGATCATACTTCTTGTGGAGTGATTCGAATCACGAGTTTAGAAACAAGTTTTTTATTCTTGATCTTGACCGTCAAGGTAATCCGTTCTAAACTTTTTCTTGGGTTGATTCCAATTACGTTTTTGGGTTTTCGGGTTGGAGATCTAAATGGTTTTTTCTTCACCAAGGTTGTTAGATCCGTGGGAGTTTCTTAACACTCTCTCTGTATTCTTTCTCACCAATTTCTATCTTTCCTAACAAACTTTTCATTTTTCTTGTTTTCCTTTTCTTTTTTTTTTTAATTTCTTTCCTAAAACAACCACATGTCCATCGACTAAACACCCACCACAAAACACGTGTCTGCTAAAACCTCTCCAACTCCAACTTTCTTTTCTTTTTCATATTATTTTTTTTTCCTTTCTTTTCCTCTTCTTTCTTTTTTCTCTTTTTTTTTTTTAACCCAATTTGAATTAAATATGGGTTTTTACACAGGTGATATCGTTCAATTTCTCTGCTCTTGGTGTCACTCCACGTAACACTTGGGTTCTTGATTCAACTTTGATTCGGCTTATTGGAATCATATGACATCTGATATTTCAAAGATGGCATCTTCCACACCTACACAATTTTCCCCTATTTATGTTGCGGATGTAATTGTATGCCTATTTCTCATATTGACACTACTGTCACACCCATCCCTTGGTATCAGAGCTTTGGACAATGGTGCCCTATTGGGAGAGAAATGAGAGAAGACTGGAATCCTTATACTCCATTTCATTTTTGTGCGGAGAATTTTAATGGTTCGAGAAAATTGTGTGTCAACCATATTTGCAAAAGCAATGTAAATTTGAGATAAAGTTGATCGATTTTTAAGAAAGAATATCCAAGTAAACCGAGAATAATCATCAATAAATATAACGAAATATCGACATCCACTGACAATAATAATAGATCCAGGACCCTGGATATCAGAATGAATTAAGCCAAAAGGTGTATCACAGGAAGGTGATGAGGTAGTAAAAGATAAAGCAAGTTGTTTCACAAGTTTGAAACTTAAACAGTGAAAGGAACCAAATTTGGAAACATTATTTAGATTTCCATCAGAATCTAACTTGCGAAGTTTTTCAGAAGAGGCATGACCAAGACGAAGGTGCCACTGATATATAGCAGAATCAGTGACAGAGGCATAAATTGGTGGAGAAGTAGGGAGCTGAAGAGAGGGGAGCTCAAAAAATCGTCCCACTTTGCGACATGTACCAACAACTTGTCCCGTTTGCGGATCATGAACCTGACAACAATTAGGAGAAAAACCAACAGTGAGGCCAAGATCATATCATTGACCAACATATGTGAGATTAAAGTTTAGATGAGGTACACAATAAATATTGGGAAGATATAGGGAGGATGTCGGTGTAAATTATGTAATTAGTGATGGAGCGCATGGCACGCAGCGGAAGCGATTTGGATCATAGACACTCTAATTTCATCAATTTAAACAAATGGAAACATGCAAACGCAATGAAAAAGAGAAATTAGAACACATACCCTTGTCGTTCCAATTTCTTCAAATTTCACCGCCAGAAGCTCCTCACGAGATCACCGATCCTTCTCACGAAACCTTCGTGGACAACCCACGGTAGTCCCGCCATCCTCGGGCCTAGAAACGGAGTAGTGGGACTCCTTATACAAGAGAAAAGAAGGAAGAAGCTCACTGTATCAATACTATACAGAGAGCTGAGAAGAGGAAGAAGACGGAAGAAGATTGAAATCACAATTTCAATTTGAAAAACGTGAAACCCAAAAGGCACTGAGCTTTTGATTTTTATTTTTTTTATTTTTTTTTTTTTTTTAATTAATTCATCTGATGAATCATATATACCTTATATATATAAATCATACATGTGTCTTACATCTTGCATGTAAGACACATGTATATATATATATATATATTTATATATTATTATTATTATTATTAAAAATAATAATTATTATTTTATTAATTAAACTTTTTAATTAATAAAAAAAATATATATTAATTATTTAATTCAATATCAAATATTAATTAAATAATCTAATTAAACCCGGTTTTCCGAAAACCGACTTTTTGCATATGAATCCAATTCATATTGTAGACCAATCTCATATTTAAATCATATTTAAATATATCCATATTCTTCCACAAACCCGAATTTGAACGATTCAAATTCTATTCTTTTCTTTTATATTGTTTCACGGCTTTATCCGAGCTAGCCAGGAGAACCGTAAGGACCTACAGATCATGAGCTCCAACGATACGAGATTATCCGGTCAAAACTCTTTCAACCGAACTAACCAACATTCGTTAACCCCCGGAGACTCCACTAAAGTCCAAGGGCTGCACTCTCCTCACTGTAGATATATTGTGTCCTGGTGATATAACTATCATCAGTAAGTCGATCCTTCACAGGTCGTTCATAATCACAACGGGTCATTTATACCGTTTAACCCTTGTATTATATCTTGTTCCTTAAGTACCACTGACACCTCTAATGAACAATTGATTTGTGGTTCAACCATCATAATCACAAGGGCTGCACTCTCCTCACTGTAGAGGATGGGCCCATTGTTCAAGACATGGAGTCGGCACTTAAGGGAACAACCTCTCTACTAACCCTTAAAACGGGTAGGAGTGAATTCCATCTCGCACAACTACGTCCCCAACCACTTATTCGATCTTATCCCCAAGATGGTAGGCTTATTGAGTCGGCGATCTGGCCACTCTCACCCGTACAAGTCAAAGGATAAGGTCGAATAAACAGGAGTTCATAGTGAGCTCAGGATTGAGATCGAGTTACCTAAGTCATCACATGAAATAAAAACGGTCTTTACAGTAAACGGTGTTATAAAGAAAGAGCGATTTTATTTCTTGGTTCGGTCTTGTGCAAACTCATTGCACAGGACGCCCTCACTCACATGTCTCTACATGAAACGATTCGAATCACATCGTTTTGTACTATACAAAGTGAGCCGCGTCCAATAGTGTCCCCAGGATAAGGTACCCAGCCTTATCCCTATACTATAGACCATTTTGGCTGTCTACTTGAACTTGATTCACATTCATGTCACACATGAAGTTCAAGTACTCACACTATCGCCATGGGTGTTAGTTATTGGTATAGGTTAATACAAACACAATTCACTAAAATTCAATAACAACTTTATTGAAATATAATATATATACATTCAAACAGTTTACAAACTACGAGTTTTAGGACATAAAACCCAACAAACTCCCACTTGGACTAAAACTTTAGTGAAGTACATGCTGGTCGAGAGAACTAGAATATCAAATATCTAAAGTTTCTCCCACTGTCCTACTGAGCAGCTCGCAGCCCTAGACTTTTTAGGTGTCTCTCAAACACTTTAGCCGTGAGAGACTTAGTAAACGGATCAGCAATGTTGTGCTCCGAGGCTACCTGTGTGACGATCACATCTCCTCGTTGCACTATCTCCCTGATGAGATGATACTTCCGCTCAATATGCTTTCAACGCTTATGGCTTCTAGGTTCTTTAGAATTTGCCACTGCACCGCTGTTATCACAATAAAGGGTTATTGGCAAGTTCATATTTGGAACAATTTCCAAATCTGTCAAGAACTTCCTAAGCCATACAACTTCCTTCGCTGCTTCGCAAGCTGCGACATACTCAGCTTCCATGGTGGAGTCAGCAATACAACCTTGCTTTATACTCCTCCATACTAGTGCTCCTCTGTTAAGAGTGAACACTGATCCTGATGTAGATTTCCTAGAATCTATATCAGTCTGAAAATCAGAGTCAGTGTATCCTGCAATGATCAAATCCTTCGCGCCATACACAAGCACATAGTCTCTCGTTCTCCTAAGATACTTGAGGACGTGATTAACGGCTGTCCAGTGATCATATCCTGGATTGGACTGGAACCTACTGACAATTCCTATTGCATAGCAGATGTCGGGTCTTGTACACAACATAGCGTACATGAGACTACCAACTGCAGATGCATAGGGAATTCGTCTCATATCCTCAACCTCTTGAGGTGTCTTAGGAGACTGTTCCTTAGACAAGTGAATTTCATGCCTAAAAGGCAGCGAACCTTTCTTGGAATTCTGCATCGAATATCTTGACAACACCTTGTCAATATAAGATGCTTGAGACAGCGCTAACACTTTGTTCTTACGATTCCTTATGATCTGAATCCCTAGAACAAACTGAGCCTCTCCCAAATCTTTCATTTGGAATTGGGTCGCTAGCCAATTCTTAACGTCAGTTAGGAACCCTACATCATTCCCAATGAGTAGTATATCGTCTACGTACAAGACTAAGAAAGCTACAACAGTATTGACTACTTTCTTGTAAACACAAGGTTCGTCAATATTTTGTTCAAAGCCATAAGATTTGATCGCCGTATCAAACCTTATATTTCAGGATCTAGATGCTTGCTTCAACCCATAAATGGATCGATTAAGCTTGCAAACCTTTTGCTCATGACCCTGAAGTATGAATCCCTCTGGTTGAGCCATATAGATACTCTCCTCAAGATTACCATTCAGAAAGGCAGTCTTGACATCCATTTTCCAGATTTCATAATCATAAAATGTAGCAATGGATAAGAGTATTCTAATCGACTTTAACATGGCAACAGGAGAAAATGTTTCTTCATAGTCCACCCCTTCTCTTTGGGAATAACCTTTTGCCACAAGTCGAGCCTTAAAGGTTTGCACCTTACCGGCTTGGTCTCGTTTTCTCTTGTAGATCCACTTGCAACCGATAGGTCTTTCACTATCTGGTTGGTCTACAAGATCCCAGACCGAATTGAAGTACATAGACTCCATTTCGAGATCCAAGGCTTTAAGCCACTAGTCCTTGTCTATGTCATTCATTGCCTGTTTAAAGGTCAATGGATCCTCAACGCCATAATCAGGTATGACGACTTGAGTTTCAGACAAGCCGAAGTAGCGGTCAGGTTGTCTTACATCCCTCCCACTGCGTCGAGGCTTTCTCAACTCTTGAGAAGGACCAGCCTGATCAACAACCTTTGTTGATCCGTCTGTAGCTTTCCTGGAAAATTCGGACAAAACAATTTTGCTCGACGGTTGATGATCTCTCATGTGGTCTTCCTCTAAGAACGTGGCATTAGTCGATACTAGTACCTTGTTCTCATGAGGATCAGAAAATAGACCACCTTTCATTTCCTTGGGGTAACCTACAAATAGGTACAATTTTGAACGATGTTCCAACTTCTTTGGATTGGGTACTAGCACATGTGCCGGACACCCCCAAATCCTGAAGTGACGTAAACTACCTTTACGCCCTCTCCATAACTCATAAGGTGTTTCAGAAACACTCTTAGAGGGAACCATGTTCAAAATATATACTGCAGTCTCTACTGCATATCCCCAAAACGAACTAGGCAAATGAGCATAACTCATCATAGATCGAACCATGTCTAACAGGGTTCTATTTCTCCTATCGGACACACCATTCTGCTGTGGTGTTCATGGCGCGGAGAGTTGAGATACTATTCCATGTTCTATCATATAGTCCTGGAATCTTAAATCCATATACTCTCCACCTCGATCTGACCGGAGTGTTTTTATCGATTTACCTAATGTGTTCTCAACCTCTGCCTTATACTCTTTGAACTTTTCAAGAGCTTCGGACTTATGATGCATTAGATAAAGATAACCGTACCTAGAATAATCATCAATGAAACTGATGAAATATTCATACCCTCCTCGTGCTTTGACATTCAAAGGACCGCAGAGATCCGAATGCACGATTTCTAGAGGTTCTTTGGACCTATGACCTTTTTCAGAAAAAGATCGTTTGGTCATTTTGCCCTCAAGACAAGACTCACATGGCGGTAAAGAGTTGTCCTCTAAACGATTTAGCAGACCACTCTTAACCAATCTCCCAATCCTATTGAGATTAATGTGACCTAGTCTTAAGTGCCAAAGATAAGTACTTGGAGAAAGTTTCTGCCTTTTAGTTTGAGTCTCAGCTGTTTTAAACATTTCAGTATTCAAAATAGCTTTGACTTCGGTTGGTCTTAACACATACAAGTTGTTTTCAAGTTTCGCAGAACAAATACGTACACCTCTTTTGCTAATGAACGCTTCATTATGAACAAAAGATACTTTATACAACTGTTCTAACAAACAAGATATAGATACAAGATTCCTCTTGAAGGTAGGAACCAGGAGTACATTTTCTAGTAAAATGAAACTATCTCTATACAACAACTTTACATCTCCCACTGCTTTAGCTGAGACAACCTCTCCAGTTCCAACTCTGAGAGTTATCTCACCTCGAGAAAGTGGCTACCAAGAACTAGTTTCCTGTAAAGAAGAACAAACATGGTTAGTAGCTCCTGAATCAAGTATCCAAGTATGACAATCATGTTCTACTAAACATGTTTCGACAACAAATAAATCATATTTACCTTGTCTTTCCTTCTCAGCCTTTTTCTCAGCAAGATACTTTGGGCAATTCCGTTTCCAGTGCCCATCTACACCACAATGGAAACATTTTCCTTTATCAGTAGATTTAGTCTTGCTCTTACCTGCAGCAGGTGATTTTCCCTTCCTTTTATCTTTCTTCTTCTTTTGAATACTCTTATTCTTAATAGAAGAAAGTTCAGACCTACTCCCTGAAGACGACCCCTTTTGGAATTTCCTAGAAGTGACAACGTTTGCCTCCTTCTCTTTTCCTTTAGAAGTATGAAGGGACTGATAGGTCTGCAGCTCGCTGAGAAGAGAAGTCAAATTATACTTTATCTTGTTCATTACCATATTGGTTCTGAACTGAAGGAAACTCTACGGAAGAGATTCCATGATAAAGCTTACTTGACTTGACTCATCAATAGTAGCTCCGTTTACTTCCGCCACATTGAAGTGGACCATCATGTTAAGGACATGCTCCCTAACAGAGGTACCCTCTTTCATGCGAGAGTTGTAAACGTATTTGAGGGCTTCATGACAGACCGATGAGGACGGTAGTCCAAACATCTCCTGTAATGAAGACATGATTTCTTTAGCAGAAACCATATCCTCGTGCTTCTTAGCTAACACATCAGATATGCTGGCTAAGATATAGACTCAGGCTTTATCATTAGCCCTTGTCCATCTATCATATGCTTCTCGAATAGTTCGAGTCGCATCCGAGCTAGGAGGGGGAGGACAATCCTCTGATAAGACGAACCTTAGATCATCTAGAACGAGAATCGTATTCAAGTTCGATTTCCAGGTCGCGTAGTTATCGCCGGTTAACTTATCGGAAGCTAGTAAGTGAATAAAAGAGCTAGACATGCTGAAAAGAGAATGAAAAAAATATTAGTGAAATGGTTTTAACCTAATTTACGCACCAATCAAGAATTTAGCAAAGAATAATAATGTACCCAAAACTCATTATTAAACTGCAACGATACTTCAGTGGGTCAGAATGGTCGCTACCGAGGGGCAGTCAAGCATTCCTTCACTGAATCAAGACATTCTTGACCAAATGCTAATACCAGAATATCTCATATTCCTATAGCATCTTAGTTATCGCTGTTTGGTCAAGATTTACTAACTCCTTAGCAAATCTCGTAAGTGTGACCCTCCATTTTTAGAATTCATAGGGCGGCCCCAACGATGCAACCGAATGGAAATGTCAAAGTTGGGAATGGCTCTATGTTTCTTTATCCATAAATGGTGATTGAGATGTTCCGATTCCTATGAAACGACCCTCCGAATGGATCGGTACCTCTTGTGGGCACCTAGCAGGCGGAACATAGGAATCTCACGGTTCAATCCAATGGAGGAGACCGCAGGATGTATTGACATACTTCATTCTCCCACTTACTATAAATACTTTCTCCATTCACCTTGCTCTTGAATTATGGAAATACCATCCGAATGGGGATGCCCTATTGACATCACGAGGCCGAGCATAATTCTCACGGTGTGAACTTGACAGAGAACGTAGGAGGAGAGGGATATATCATATATACCTTCTCAACACCTCTACTAAGTATTTTAAGACGGAATGGGTAAATTACTCACGCATTATCCGGCTAAGACAATAAGACCTAAGTCTAGGTAAAACAAACTTTTACCTATGATGTCTAGGTGATAAACACTTTATTACCTCACACCACTCACGCATGCTCATAAAGCCGGGTTAACTTTACTCAAGTACCCGATGGTCCCCAGGTAGGAGGTGTTCCGTAAACCGTCAGCTTAAATACCTCCAACCTCGAACAGGATGTCCCCGGGTGAGTTTCTTGTAACCTTAGCATTTACAAGACATCGACCTATTCATCTAATGAAACGAAACGATACATCCAACCCTAAGTGAGCATGCCTTTGTCTTTGTTATATATTTTAAAAGTCTATGCCAATTTTACAACGCTTTGCAAAACTAAGACTAACTACAACAAACTTCTACATGCTTCTCAAACATGCAACACTAAGGCATGACAAGTTGAATATTTAATTTCATAATCAATAGAACACTTATATCGATTATGCTCTTAAACATTCAACTCTTAATTCATAATCAATATAACACTTATATCAATACTCTGAATTAAGCATGCATCCTATACATTATAACACTTATAACAAACAAAATGCATCTAATGTTGGATGTTTAATTTCATAATTAATATAACACTTATATCAATTATTCTATTAAGCAAACAACATCTAATTCATGAATTAATATAACTCTTATATTAATACTCATGAATAAACATGCATCCTATACATTATAACACTTATAACATACCATGTGCATAAAACTAGGACAAACTATGTTGTTCATTCAATTTCCTAATTAATATAACACTTATATCAATTATTTTATTGAACTAACAACAACTAATTCATGAATTAATATAACTTTTATATCAAAACTCATGAATTGCCAAATATGCATACGATATATTATAACACTTATAACATATTTTCAATGCATGAAGCATGCTTCCTACGGTGGGATTTTAAATCTATATGGCATACGTTATGCACATATAAACATGAAATTTAATTAAAACATACATTCGCAATGCATAATTAATTAAACACACTAAAGTGGATCGATTTTTGAATTTAACAAGCAATAACTAATTTATTACAAGCTTGATCAACAAGCTACGTCTTGAGCGGACTTCGAACTCTTCGCACCGCCTTTGACCAACTTGCTTCCTCCGAACACTTCGGCCAAAAATTCTCTTCGAATTTTTCCTCGTAATGCCTAGAATGAGTTTGAACTTACACCGAACATTTCGGCGAGTTTCAAATTCAAACTTCTTTCACAAAGAAGCCTATATGGACTCTAATGACTCTAAAAATCTACAAGAATTTAGGGTTTTCTCGACGCAGTAAATCCGTCGAGAAAAACCCTAAATCCGTCGAGATAACTTTTCCCGACGGAAAAACAACCGTCGGGAGTTTTCGTCGAGACAAGACCGTCGGGAGAGGCTCTCTCGACGCTTTTTAAACTTTCGTCGAGAAAGGTTGCTCTCTCGACGGTTTAGCTCGACCGTCGAGAGAACGGTTTCTCTCGACGATCAGACCAATGGTCGAGAAAGTACTCTTTCTCGACGGTTTAGGGTTTCCTAATCCGTCGAGAGAAATGATACTCTCTCGACGGTTTAGAAAACCCTAATCCGTCGAGAAAGAGTATACTCTCTCGACGGTTTTTTTACCAAAATTCGTCGAGAGAGTATACTCTTTCTCGACGGATTAGGGTTTTCTAAACCGTCGAGAGAGTATCATTTGTCTCGACGATTTTTTTTAGCAAAATCCGTCGAGAGAATTCACTCTCTCTCGACGGATTAAACAAAATCGTCGAGAGAAAGGCTTTCTCTCGACGATTTTGTTTAGCAATATCCGTCGAGAGAAGTCACTCTCTCTCGACGGATTAAACAAAATCGTCGAGAGAAAGGCTTTCTCTCGACGATTTTGTTTAGCAATATCCGTCGAGAGAAGTCACTCTCTCTCGACGGATTAAAGAAAACCGTCGAGAGAAAGCCTTTCTCTCGACGATTTTGTTTTAAAAAACCGTCGAGAGATGGTCAGTTTTATTTAATTTATATTTTTAATTCCTGTTTTTTTTTTCAATTTAAAATATCTAATAGGTTTAAAACACACATTTAATTAATTAAATTGAAACATTAGATTGTAAAAAGTTATTTTCATTGAAATGTAAATTAAAATTGTTAAAAAGTTGGCTTACACAACAAAATTAAACCTACAGAAATATTCAAAATTAAACACAGTCGAGTCCACTTCGAGAGCAGCTTTGTGAACAACATCAACCCAAAATACCTGAAAAATAAAATAATAAATCTCATATTAACATAGCATCAAAAAAATAAAAAATTATAACTTAAAACATAAAGTGAAATGCAAATTCTAAATTTACCTAAACATCAACATAAACTCAACATACATGCAAAATCTAAATTTACCTAAACATCAACATAAACTCAACATACATGCAAAATCTAAATTTACCTAAACATCAACATAAACTCAACATACATGCAAAATCTAAATTTACCTAAACTCAACATACATGCAAAATCTAAATTTACCTAAACATCAACATAAACTCAACATACATGCAAAATCTAAATTTACCTAAACATCAACATAAACTCAACATACATGCAAAATCTAAATTTACCTAAACATCAACATAAACTTATATATATATAGTTTACTTAAAACAACCCAAATCTATATATGAACTTAAACTAAACTAAAACACAAAACTAAAGTTAGTTTAACTTAAACTAACTACTAAATTACTAAAGTTAGTTTACTTCAACTAACTTTAAACAACAAAATTAACGAAACTTAAACTTAAAACAACTCAAATCTACTCCAACTAAACTAAAACAACTCACATATATATATAGTTTACTTAAAACTAAACTCATAAGTCATAACATATATACTTCAACTAAGTTAACTCTAAAACAACACTAAACAACTTAAATCTACTCCAAACAAACCAAAACAACACCAAACAACCCAAATCTACTCCAAACAAACCAAAACAACAACTCTAAAAAACACCAAACAACCCAAATCTACTCCAAACAAACCAAAACAACAACTCTAAACAACACAAAACAACCCAAATCTACTCCAAACAAACCAAAACAACAACTCTAAACAACACCAAACAACTCAAATCTACTCCAAACAAACCAAAACAACAACTCTAAACAACACCAAACAACTCAAATCTACTCCAAACAAACCAAAACAACAACTCTAAACAACACCAAACAACCATATACTCAAAATCAACATCAAACTCAACACATATACTCAAAATCATATTGACTACCATAACTGCAGGATAGTCAAACCAAAACAACAACTCTAAACAACACCAAACAACCATATACTCAAAATCAACATCAAACTCAACACATATACTCAAAATCATATTGACTACCATAACTGCAGGATAGTCAAACCAAAATCATATTCACCCCATTTTCATCCATGTATCATTAGCGAAACTTAACTTCAAACAACATCAAACTCAACACATATACTCAAAATCATATTGGCTACCATAACTGCAGGATAGCCAAACCAACAAGTCTTATTACCTACAAATAATTTGATTACAAGAGGATAAAGATGATACCTATTTCGATGTTCCGCCTTGTGAACGAACGAGTTGGCTAACCATTTCTCTGAGGCTAGCTACTTCAGCTGTATTTTTAGCTAATTCAGCTGCATTTCTAGCTCGTTCAGATGTATTTTCAGTCATCATTTGTTTCAACTCTTGTTGGGTTTCATTCAGTCGTTCCACGGTCTGATTCAATTGTTCTTTTGTGTTGTTCAACTCTTGCTGTGTCTGAGTCACAACAAGACTTAGTTCATGCTCTCTCTGTGATTGATAGGTTGAACTATGTTTTCTTGATTTCGACGGTCTTGGTCCATAACCTACACCTTTAATGTGACATGATCGACTACCCAATACTTCTTCACGTATTTCTTCCTCAGAAAGTGGTTGGGTCCCTTCTGGAGTGGGTCGACTTTGCATCTCTTTCATTTTAAGCTGCGATTATTAATTCATATAAGAATTTTGATACTAACTTTACAAATTAATTATCCTTAAGAAGTAGGAAACTTACAAAACTATCCCGAGCGGCCTCATTCACCCACTGATCATCTTCACCTCCTTTATTATATGTTCTTGTGGCACGAAATAAATCAATAGGTCCTAAGTTCACACCTTTTGCTTTCTACAACAAAGTTTTTTACCATATCAATAATTATTCATGACAAAAAAAAACTGAAACCATAAATCGTTTTTCCAACCTACCATTTTTTCGTGTACGTGAAGGAATGACTTAGTTCCAGTGCAATGATTGAAAGGAAGACTTTGTCGATTCTTTTTATTTTTGTCCGCATTTTTCTAAGAAAATAAGAGATTATTAGTGTAAAAAAATTTAAATGGCGTCATATGATCACATCTCTAACAAATTTAAGTAATGTACCTTAAATTCAGGGTCATCCCACCTATCGCATAGGTGAAGCCAATCTGACATGTCAGGTACTCGTTCATGCGGCCATGCACGTCCTTCCTCAGGGGTGGATGATTCTTTATAATGTTTGAGCAATTCCGCTCTAAACTCTTTAAAAGAATTCTTTGAATTGTGCTCAATGCATTCATGAACGACGGGTTTTGACAAATCAATCACAAAATGATTCTGCAAAAAAAGAAAAACATAAGTAAAGTATTTTTAGCTAATAATCACGAACAACTAAAAAAATAAACTTACCAATAGTCGATCTTTAACGTGGTCTCGGACGTTGTTACGTCTCCAAAAGTGACCATTTTAGGACTTATTTATCTTAGAAAGATGTACACTCTTAGGTGTTTTTGATAGGATTTAGCTTAAACCTATGCTTGTATGTGAGAATTAGAAGAAGGAAGCTAAATTAGGACTTGTGTGCAAAAGGAAAGAAAAAGAATGAAAAAGGAAGTTAAAAGAAATGAAAATTGTGCATTGCGGAAGCATTGCGGAAACATTGCTAAAACAACAATGTTTTAAGTGAAATCCGTAAGTTGGCTAACCTTTTTCTGTTGTAATCCGATATTCCAGGGATTCGTTCTTTCTCCTCCATCCATTTTGAAGTACGACGTTGAGGATGGATGGTTCTCCTTGGCCCAATCGCACCTGCAGAACACTATAAAAGGAGGTCAAAGAGGAAGGTTTAATCATCATCCGAAAGCGTAGAAGTCTCTTCGCAGCGCAGTCTTTCCCATTCATTCTCTTCTCCGTCTGTTGGTTTGAGAGGTTCAGCTGTTGGAGTCGACAATCTAATAGAAAGGAGAGGAGATTCATCTTCTCTCCTGATTGGATTCATCCAAGCAAGGCTTACCTTTCTCTCCCTTCAGCCGAGGCGTTTGCGACGAGGCGTTCAAGCTCACTTTTATTGCTTTCTGTCTTTACTTTTCATTTCCAGCACCGTTTGTTGTTATTTCTTTTCCATTAGTTAATCCATTCCATTTCGTTGCTTTCTGTCTTTATGTTAATCACTTTAAGTCTTCATTTTGTTCATTCAAACAATTGATTAATCAAGCACACTTCATCATTTCACACTTTGTCTTTACCTTCTCTGCCTACTGTTTTTCCTTGCTATTTTGTCTTCCATTTTCTTCTAAGCATGTCTATTTCATCTAATATGTCTGTTCTCTCTACATCCATGAGTAACTAAGTCACATAGGGGCATGCTAATGACAATACTATAGGCTAAAACACGTGAACCAAGCATGTAGGATAGCTCTCGAATGCATTGATTGTATGTAAGCTTCATCCCACGGGCAATTTCGATTGGCCATCCATTTTGTCCAAAGAACTCCTAACCTCTGGAAGGAGTAAGAGTTCAGAGTCATACACTCATGCTAGCCTCTCAAGGTAGCCAGAAAACGACCTAGGAATAGGCGTTTTCCTAGTACAAATCATAACTTACTGCTTTAACAAGATGCTTAAGACCTTACTTGGACATGAGTAAACTAAAGAATCTAATGCATGAAATCGGAAGATACATGAGAATGAGTTAGTTTGATGCATAGTGAGTTGATCCAATGCTTGAGAATCGTGTGACAATGCCTATAGAGGAGTCGTTAGTAGCCCTTGTTTCTCCATTTTACACACTTTCGCTGTTAGTAACATTGCGGTAAAATTGCTGTTCTCGCAATTTTACTAAGTTAAAAATTCTGCTTAGCTATTTTTCTTTTCGTTTATTAATCTCTTCTCTTCACGATTGAGTTTATCATTGACTTGCACTTGTTCATGTTGCTATCCTTTATTGATTCATTAGTAATTAGGCATTTTTAAACCAAATCTACCCCATCAAATCCACCCATTCTTGCTTAACAATACACTTCACGAGTAGCTAATAATAAATCTCTGTGGGAAAACGAATGAAAAAATACTTACTACTTGCTACAAGATCATGTATGCTTGCATGTTCTGAGTGCTCTCTCTCTCTTATTGCTTATTTCCTTTACACATTGAGCACGCAACCAGTTTTTGGCGCCGCTGCCGGGGATTTATTTTAGTGAAAACGAAGTTTGTTAAGTTTGAAACACAAAGTTTAATATCTATTGGAGCTGATCTATTTTCATTTCTTTTGCAGGTACCATTGGGTTAGTTTATGAATGAACCTTCAAGTAGTGATCTAGAGTTCAATCCTGAGCCTGAGAGATTATTTAAGGCCAGAAATAGAGCCAAGAAACGTCTCTTTAACCAACCCTCTATACCTCCAATAATTGCTGAAACCGCAGAGTCTCCGCAATTCTATCAAGAAGAAATGGATATACCAGTCCCAAATCCGGTACCTACCACTCGCAATCCCATCGAAATAGCGAATGATAAGAATAGTGCCATTCTTTCCTACCTAGTACCTATGCCTGGGGAGCTAAACCCAAGCATTATCCGCCCTAAAATTACTGCCAACTCATTCGAGTTAAAACCAGTAATGTTCCAAATGTTGTCCACTGTGGGACAATTCTTTGGAGTGGAAAATGAGGACCCCCACAACCATCTTAGAAACTTCCTAGGAGTTAGTGATACCTTCATCATTCCTGGAGTTTCCCAAGAAGCCTTGAAGCTCTACCTCTTCCCTTACTCTTTGAGGGACAAAGCAAAGACGTGGTTAAACTCATTACCCTCTGGATCAGTCCTCAATTGGACAGACTTGGCGGAGAAATTCCTAGTTAAATATTTCCCACCTGATAGGAATTCTACCTTTCGTGATGACATAGTCAAGTTCAAACAAGCTGAAAAGGAGTCCCTTCACGAAGCTTGGACAAGGTTCAAGGACCTTCTGCTTAAATGTCCAAACCATGGTATTCCATGGTGTATCCAAATAGAGGTCTTTTTCAAAGGATGCAACCCCAGCACCAGACAAGAGCTAAATTCATCTGTTGGTGGTTCCATGTTGTCCAAGAGTTATAACGAAGCCTATGAGATCTTGGAGAAGATCTCAGCATCTCACTGTAGGTGGTCAGATGATCCAATCGAGCCAAGTAGAGCTCAAAATAAGGACGCACTCAATGCCATGAGTAGCCAAATAAGCGCCCTGACCAACCTAGTTAAACAATTGGCTCAAGCCAATCTCCAAACTAGTGTCAACACCGCCACATCCATGTCAATGGGCACACAACCAAGTCAAGGTGAGACACCTATCTGTGGATTCTGTGGGGAAGGGCACCTGTATGAATACTGCCGTGGGAATCCAGCCTTAGTCTGCTATATTGGAAGCCAACAGCAGCCTAGGAACAACCCCTATTCCAATACTTACAATCTTGGTTGGAGGAACCACCCAAATCTCTCATGGGGTGGCCAGCAGAATACTAACCAAGCTCCTAACCAACCAAGACCGATTGGAACACCTGGTTTCACTCCCCAACATAACCAATCCATGTATAAAAAACCATACAACCAACCAGTAGGGTCATCTGTAGAAAATCTACTCAAAGAGTACATCGCCAAGAATGATGCTACTCTACAAAGCCAGCAAGCTACCCTCAGGAGCCTAGAGAACCAAATAGGGCAACTAGCCAATGAACTCAAAAGTAGGCCCCAAGGTAGACTACCTGCTGACACCAAGGTTCCAAGGAGAGATGGAAAAGAACAAGTTCAAGCAATTGAACTTAGAAGTGGTAGACCATTGGTGAGCAACACTAGAGAAACACCAAAGAGAGTAGAGAATGAAGAGTCTAGTGCTCCACTGGATTCTCTGCCAAACAAAGGTCAACCATCACCAAGCACATTAGGAACAAGGCTGGAGCCAATCATAGAGGAGATAGAAGAAATTCCAAGGCCTCCACCTATCTTGAGGCGACCTGAAGTGCCTGCATATGTGCCACCACCTCCATTTCCTCGAAGGCTCAAGAAAAAACAAGAACAGGAAGTGCACTTTAACAAATTTTTAGAAATTCTTAAACAAGTGCTTTTGAATATTCCTTTTGTAGACGTTCTACAGTCTATGCCCTCTTATGTTAAGTTTTTGAAGGATATAATCACTAACAAAAAAATAATTGGTGAATTTGAAACAGTGAATCTCACTGAGTAGTGCAGTGCCATACTCCAGAACAAGCTACCCAAGAAGAAGAAGGATCCTGGTTCCTTCACCTTACCAGTAGAGCTAGGAGGCAAGCACGTGGGCAGAGCTCTTTGTGACCTGGGAGCCAGCATAAACCTCATGCCCCTATCACTATTCCGCCAGCTAGGAATAGGAGAAGCACGTCCATACACTGTCACTTTACAACTTGCAGACAGATCCATAGCATACCCTGAGGGTAAGATTGAGGATATTCTTGTAAAGGTTGACAAGTTTATTTTCCTTGCAGATTTCATCATCCTGGATTATGAAGCAGACAAGGAGGTCCCCATCCTATTAGGCAGACCATTTCTAGCCACAGGTAGGGCCCTGATAGATGTCCAGAAAGGTGAGCTCACTATGAGGGTTCATGATGAGGAGGTTAAATTTAGTGTTTATAAAGCCTTAAGGTACCCCTCTGACTCTGAATCTTGTGCTAGCATGGACATTGTGGATTCACTGATGGAAGAACAGCTGGAGCATGAATTATTAACTAAGCATGCTAATGAATATGTTCAATTAGATTTAACTGATTTAAATGTTTCTGAGATAATGGATATACCTGTAGATAAACCACAGCATGTTTGTATAAATAAAGATTTGACTGACAGATCCTTGAATCCATTGAAACCATCCATTGAGCATCCACCTATCTTAGAATTAAAACCACTGCCTGAACATCTTAAGTATGCATATTTAGGAAGTAATGATACTCTGCCTGTTATTATTTCATCTAAATTGAGTGAGAAGCATGAGGTTGAGCTAATATTACTGCTTAAGCAACATAGAAAGGCTATTGCATGGACTATTGCTGACATTAGAGGCATTAGCCCTTCCTACTGCATGCATAAAATAATATTAGAGGAAGAGCATACACCCCGAGTAGATCACCAACGTAGGCTGAACCCCTCTATGAAAGAGGTAGTTAAAAAAGAAATCATAAAGTGGTTAGATGCAGGTGTAATCTTTCCTATAGCTAGTAGTCAATGGGTGAGCCCTATACAATGTGTACCTAAGAAGGGGGGGATGACTGTAGTAGTGAATGAGAGCAATGAACTGATTCCAACTAGAACTATTACAGGATGGAGAGTTTGCATGGATTATAGGAAATTGAATAAGGAAACAAAAAAAGATCACTTCCCTCTACCATTCATAGATCAGATGTTAGATAGGATAGCTGGTAGAGCTTATTACTGCTTTTTAGACGGTTATTCTGGATATAACCAAATCACTATAGACCCTAAGGACCAGGAGAAGACCACCTTCACTTGCCCTTTTGGAACCTTTGCCTTTCGCAGAATGCCTTTTGGCTTATGCAATGCACCGGCAACATTCCAAAGGTGCATGTTGGCAATCTTCTCTGACTTAGATGAATCCATAATAGAGATATTTATGGATGACTTCTCAGTCTTTGGTGATTCATTCACAAACTGTTTAGAGAACTTAGGACAAGTCCTGGCTAGGTGTGAGGAGACTAACCTAGTCCTTAATTGGGAAAAGTGCCACTTCATGGTGGAAGAAGGGATAGTCCTAGGTCATAGAGTGTCTAGAGCAGGAGTGGAGGTCGATAGGGCCAAGATTGAAGTAATAGAGAAGTTGGTGGAACCTCAGAATGTGAAAGCCATTAGAAGTTTCTTAGGACACGCAAGCTTCTATAGAAGGTTCATTAAGAACTTTTCAAAGATCTTCAAGCCCTTGTGTGAGCTTCTAGAGCTGAATAAACCATTCATCTTCTCTAAAGAATGTTTCTTAGCCTGGAAAGCCCTTAAGGAAGCACTAGTCAAAGCACCTATTATAGTAGGACCAAATTGGGACCTCCCATTTGAGATGTTATGTGATGCAAGTGACTATGTTGTAGGGGTTATACTAGGACAAAAGATTGACAAGCTAACACATCCTGTATACTATGCTAGTAAGACACTTAATGAGGCACAATATAATTACACAACAACTGAGAAGGAGATGCTAGCTGTAGTGTTTGCCTGTGAGAAATTTAGGAATTACATTGTAGGCACTAGAACAATCGTGTATACAGATCACTCTACACTAAAATACCTTATGAGGAAGGCTGATGCGAAGCCTAGGTTGATTAGGTGGGTATTGTTGCTGCAAGAGTTTGATCTGGACATTAGAGATAAGAAAGGCTGTGAAAATGTGGTTGCGGATCATCTTTCCAGATTGCAACATAATTGTGATAAAATTGCGGAAACCGCAATTTCTGATGCCTTTATCGATGAGCATGTCTTTGTATTAGCACATCGTGATAACGATGAGGAACCTTGGTTTGCTGACATTGCTAACTTCCTTGCATCGCAGGTACTACCAACTTTCAAGGGAGGGCAAGAAAAGAAGAGGTTCCTGCATGAAGCTAGGAAGTTCATATGGGATGATCCTACACTCTACAAGACATGTGCGGATGGTTTGCTGAGGAAATGTGTGTCAGCTGCTGAGGCGAAGTCTGTGCTGCAACACTGCCATACAGCCCCCTATGGTGGACATTTTGGTGGCCAAAGGACAGCTGCAAAGGTGTTCCAGAGTGGCTACTATTGGCCCACGATCTTCAAGGATGCCCACGAATACGCCCACAGCTGTGATGAATGCCAGAGAACAGGTAACCTTAGTCGAAAGGATGAGATGCCTCTCACTTACATCTTAGAGTTGGAGCTCTTTGATGTGTGGGGCATTGACTTCATGGGACCATTTCCCCCATCATCAGGTAACCTTTACATACTTGTAGCTGTAGACTATGTGTCTAAGTGGGTAGAGGCCATAGCATGTCCAAACAATGATGCCAAAACAGTCGTTAGGTTCCTTCATAGACATATCTTTACTAGGTTTGGAACACCTCGTGCTATAATTAGTGATGAAGGGACACACTTTATTAATAAAGCTATGGAAAAAGTGTTGGCTAAATACAATGTTAGACATAGAGTAGCCACCCCTTATCACCCACATTCGAATGGCCAAGCTGAAATTTCAAATAGGGAGATTAAAAACATACTCGAAAAAGTGGTCAAACCCAATAGAAAAGATTGGTCTTTTAAACTCGAGGATGCACTTTGGGCATATAGGACTGCATATAAGACACCCCTAGGTATGTCTCCTTATAGACTTGTGTATGGCAAAGCTTGTCACTTACCATTCGAACTGGAAATTAAAGCATTTTGGGCCTTGAAAGAACTGAATTATTGCGTGACCGATGCGGGAACATTGCGGTCTTTGCAATTACATGAGCTTGATGAGCTTAGACATATGTCCTATGAAAATGCTAAAATGTATAAGGAAAAGACTAAGATTTGGCATGATAGTAGACTTAGGATTAAGGACTTTAAGAAAGGCCA
The DNA here is from genome assembly GCA_028017165.1 of Herpetospermum pedunculosum. Taxonomy (NCBI): domain Eukaryota; kingdom Viridiplantae; phylum Streptophyta; class Magnoliopsida; order Cucurbitales; family Cucurbitaceae; genus Herpetospermum; species Herpetospermum pedunculosum. The sequence goes on from CM051531.1 coordinate 37,273,462, forward strand.
GCTTGTTTTATTATTTAACTCACGGTTGAGATTATTTCCAGGCAAACTTAAGTCCAGATGGTCAGGTCCTTTTGTGATAACTAACGTGTTTGTTCATGGAGAAATCGAGATTAGGAACCTGCAGCAAGGGCAACCGTTCATGGTTAATGGTGCACGATTGAAGCATTACTATGAGGAAGGAGATGTGAAGACTCTCTCGGCCTTCCTCTTGACTGAAACGTGAAAATAAGAACGAGAGAGGACGAGTGATCACTGTGCTCGTCCATGCGAGGCTATGCCTTAGTTTATTTTTTGCTATTCTTTCGGTTACGATTTGCGTATATTTTTGTGTGATTTTAATTAAGAATTTGATGTTGATTTTATTTCTTTTAATAGGGGATCGATAGAGGGAATCAAGGAGATGGATCCAGGATAAAAAATCGGGGAAGATATTGGGCCAAATCGAAGATCGAGTTGAGGAAATATGGGCATTTGAAACAAAGGAAATCTCCAACGGCCATTTAATTGCGGTAGATTTGCGAAATCCGCAACAGAAATAGCCGTTGGGATTTCCATCATTACTTATAGCCGTTAGAAGCGCTCTGATCCGTACGCTTCCCTCATTCCCTGAACTCCAAGAAAACGCTCTCCTTCTTCCTCTGCAATCCCTCTTTGCAGATTCGTACAACTCCACCATGGTGCTAACGAGAGCTGAGAGATCTGCATCCAAGAAGAAGGCTGACGACGCTGAGATCGCTGCGAGAGAGGCACTTCTTGCCTTGGCAGACGCTGAGGCCGCGCGAACTGAACGCCTTCCCAAGCTTCCTGTTCGCAAGAAGAAGTGGAAGGTAGTGACGGAGATCCCTGCTGGACCATCTGAACCAGCAGGAACGCCCAAGAAGAGAAAGTGGAGTATGGTTGTGGCTGATGCAGAAATCAAGAAGAAGACTCCCTCTGTGGAGAGTCGAGAGAGTGGTCGTCCATCCTACGCGACGGCCAGGCAAAGCCATTCCCCATCTCCACCGGCGCGAAGCCCTGAACCATCTCCGTCGCCACAGAACTCTGAACCGTCTCCCCCAGCGCAGAGCCCTGAAGCTTCACCCATCTCCCAGACGCCTGAACCTGAAATTCCAGAGGCAGACCATCAAGAATTTGCGCAGGGGGATGACTGATAACTCCATTTTGGAGCTATTAAATACGTCCTAATTATAGCTAAAGTCCGCTTTCAATTGATTAAATATATCTCTTTTGTAGGAAAAAAAAGCGGCAAAGAGCTCGTGCGTCCGTTGGGCATGTTCGAGTGCTTAAAGTAGAGTTTTTGCGCCCCGGGAATGCATCGGGAAGAGGGGAACTTGTTCCGTGAAGAAACGGGCCAAAACAGCCTTGGAGAGGCAAAACTTCAGCCCCAAACCCGAGAGCCAGCGTCGAGCTATAGCGTCGAGACGCTGGCTCGACGCTCGAAAAACCCGAGAGCAAGTGTCGAGTGATAGCGTCGAGACGCTAGCTCGACGCTGCCCTGGCGTCGAGACCCTGCTTGGCGTCGAGACGCTCCGGAGGAGGCGCGCGCAGGAATTTTATCGGGGCAGCGTCGCGACGCTGGCCTTGCGTCGCGACGCCATCGCGAGCGCGCGCGCGGATTACTTAGGGCACAGCGTCGAGACGCTGGCCTAGCGTCTCGACGCTACGACGATTACAGCAGCTAAAAGACGATTTTCTGCACATTTTTTGGACATCTTCATCTTCTTCATCTCTCTACGGTTTTAGGCGATTTTAGTCTTCTTCTTCCCCATTTTCTCTCTATATTCCGTGGAGCTCCGCCATTGTTGGCATGCTTGTGAGCTCCACTCTCCATTGTAATAGGTAGATGAATGTTGCGTGCTCAATGTGTAAAGATAAATGTGCAAAAGGGTAGAGAGAGCACTTAGAACATGCAAGCATACATGGTCTCACAGCAAGTAGTAAGTATATTTAATTCGTTTTTTCCACAGAGACTCATTTTTAGCTATTCGCGAAGTGTGAATGTTAAGAAAGATGGGATGAATTTGATGGGGTAAAATTGGTTTTTAATTATCTAATTTTTGCTGAATGTATAAAGGAATATAAGATAAACAAATGCAAGTTGAAATTAGATGCAAAGGACAAGAGATGGAATTAATAAACGGGGAAGAAAACAGCTAAACAGAATGCAAATTAGCAGAATTGCGAGAACCGCAATTATTCCGCAATTAACTCAACAGCAAAAGTGTGTAAATGGGCGAATTCAGGGCTACTAATGACTATCCTATAGGCAGTTTATTACGATTATCAAGCTTTGGATCAACTCTCTATACATCAAACTCACTCTATCTCAAGTATCGTCCGATTCCAAGCATTAGAGTCTTAAGTTTACTCGACTTCAAAGTAAGGTCTCAAGCATCTTGTTTAAGCAGGAGTGTTTAGTTTGTACTAGGGAAACGCCTATTCCTAGGCCGTTTCCTGATTACCATGAAAGGCTAGCATGATTATATGACTCTGAACTCTTACTCCTTCCAGAGGTTAGGAGTTCTTTGGACAAAATGGATGGCCAATCGAAATTGCCCGTAGGATGAAGCTTACATACAATCAATGTTCGAGTGTTAATCTACCTACTTGACTCACGTTTTTTAGCCTATAGTTCTGTCATTAGCATGCCCCTAAGTGACTTAGCTACTCATGGATATATAGAGAACAGAAATGGTAGATAAGATAGACATGCTTAGAAGGGAAATGTGCTTAAAACAGTAAGTGAAACCTGTAGCAGAAGATGGGAAATGAGAAATGCAGAAATGTACTTCGATTAATGGAATTGTTTGTTGAACAGATGAAAGCTGTAAAGTAAATAGCAACAAGACAGAAAGCAACGAAATAAACTAATCTAGCTACTTAGGAAAAGAACAGCACGAAGCAGAATGTAAAACAGAAGAGAAAGACAGAAAAACAGTAAAGAGTTGCTGGAAAACTTCGTGGCAGTCGCCTCGAATGAAGGGGATGAAAGATCAGCCTTGCTTGGATGAATCCAATCGAGAGAGAAGAAGAATCTTCTCTCCTTCCTGTCAGATTATCGATTCCAAATAGCTGAGACTCTCACTCCAACAGACGGCAAAGGAAAACAGATGGAAATGGTGGACTGCGAGAAGACTTCTGCGCTTCGAGTGATGACTGAACCTCCGACTTTGACCCCCTTTTATAGTAGTTTGCAGGTGCGTTTGGGCCAAGGAGAACCATCAATCTTCAACGTCATATATCAGAATGGATGGAGGAGAAAGAACGAATCCCTGAAAAGTCGGATCTAAACAGAAAAAGATCAGCCAACTTACGGTTTTAACTTGAATAATTGCGATCACCGCAATGTTTTCGCAATTCATTCGCAATGCTCATTTTTTCATTCTTTTCCTTCGGTTTTCAACCCTTTTTCTACCTATTGTGCATAAGTCCTAAATTAGCTACCTTCTTCTAATTCTCATATTAAAGCATAGGTTTAGGCTAAATGCTATCAAAAACACCTAAAAGTGTACATCTTCCTAAGCTAAATGGGTCCTAAATAAGTCACTTTCAGAGACTTAACACACCCCCAAACTTAAGGCTTTGCTTGTCCTCAAGCATACTAAGGACTTACCTAGGCTGTTATTTCTTCTTCTTTAACTACTCACTAACTCCCTTATATTCTTGTCTATAGCAATGCTGTCCTGTGACACACTTCTAAGTTTAGAACTAACCTCTTTATCAAGCTTCTTCTGACTTCACCTGCCTACTATACCCGCTGCTTTTGTTAACCCCCTACTACTGATCTAGCTACTTTTATGATGTCATGCCACTATCCCTCGGGTTTCAGATTCTACCAAGCTTTACTCCAGACTCAGTACATGCTTCTAGCTTAACTTTTAATGTGCCTAGGATTCCTTAGAGTCATGTCAGTCTTAGTATTAACAGTGACAGTGGTACTTTTAGAGAACAACCTAAGCCCTGGCATCACTACATTGGATATACATTCATCTCCCTAGACAAACCTAAAAGCTACAACCTTGTGCTTAGCTCATTAAGGATCAGAGTTCTTTTTACATAGGACATCTAAGCCACAAGATTATAACTCCTAAGCATACATTCTTCGTCCCCTATTTCTCCCTTTTTCCTTTTTTACTTAGGTGGAGTCTCTCCTTGGGTTGCCTTTTGATGCAATGCCACTTGTGGTTTACACACTTGGCACTGATTACTCAGCACTTGAGAGAGACTCCCCTCTTTATTCTCTTTTTCAATTTCAAAAAATTTTCTTTAAAGGAGAAGAAGAATGCTTATGTCCTAAGGAAGAGAGGAATGTTCCTAGGCCTAGGGTAGCCTCCCCCAAACTTCAACTACTCATTGTCCCCAATGAGTGTTTGAGGTGGCACACCCCCAAACTTGTCCTAGAAGCATCTAGTCTAAAGTAAAACAAAGAGAATCTAAAAATCCTAGGCATAGGCAAAACATTCTAAAAGCAATTATTCCAACAGCAGAAAATTTGAACATAACAGACAGTTTTTAAGGACTTACGGTTTATGCATGCTGAGCACTATTCGGAGGCAAATTTAAACTATCAAAGCGTGTCCTATGACACTCATCCAGCATGCTTCAAGATTAGCTATATAAGGTAGTCATGCTAGCAGCAAAAGATAGAATTTAACAGATCACAGCCTAACTAAACAGACAGTCCAAAGCATGCAATCAGTCACAAAAATTGCGGGAACCGCAATTATTTCGCAATGTAATCCGGGCAGATATAACATTGATTCAGGCCCCTAGCATGCTTTTTCCTGTAACTCATGCATCCTAAAAATAAAACTAAACTATCCTACCTATTCAGCTAACATCAGACTAGACTAAACAAAAGAAAAAACATAAAATTAAACATTAAAAACAGATCAAAAATTGAACACAAAACAGCATAATTCACAATATCTATCAGAAAACAGAAAAATTGTCTTTTGTTTCTTAAGGGATCAGTAATACTCCCTCTAGTGCTCTTCAAACCAGCACTCAATTCTCATCATCCTCATCTGGTTGCCTTGGTCGTGGGGGCACCCATGGAGTTAGGAGAGTGGTAGGGAAGTCCGGGAAGATGCATCCCAACTGGTCTGCAACTTCTTTGTCCCTCGCCTGCGCATAGTTGGCCCATTGAGCCATTCTTCTCTGCATGTCCATCAAGCAGGCCATGGATAGGGACTGTTCAGCAGCCAGCCTATCCAACTCAAACTCCATATTCCCCTTTCTTCTCAGCCTCAGGTTCGCAGGCAGCTCCAAATGGCCTGTGTACGGCATCTGCTGCTCCAAGCGCTCGGTGGGAACTCCTGCAAGCAAACACAATTTGGTTATAGTGTTGGGGAAAAATAATGGCCCCTTACCTTTTCTGGCGCATTCAGCAATGGCAGCTGACATGATCTCCCCCACATTGACCGTGAGACCGCGCATGATGGCATAAACCAGCAGTGATCTACTCTGGTTGATTGTCGTCTCGTGAGTCACCGGGGACAGCTTTCTCCTCACAAAGGCAAACCACACAGCCGCCTTTGCTGTCAGATTGGCACTCATCAAGGTGTGCCGACCATTGCGTGAGACAGTCCACGCTGCTTCAGGCTGGCCAATTGTGCGAATGGCCTCTTCCAGCACGGCCTCAGTCGGCTCATCAACTATCCGTGCATAATCGGTGTGCGCTTGGCCCTTGAGACCAAAGGCTTCATTGATGGCCTTGGCTGAGAAATCAACTTCCACCCCTCTGACCACGGACAGGCCATCCTCAGGGCTGAGCACATTAGCGTAGAAATCATACACCATGCTCGTGTATGCTGGATTAGGCGGTCTGCAGAATTCTTCCCAGCCATGGTTGATCACCCCTGCGCGCAAGAACTGCGGCAGGTCAGCAAGTCGATCAAGGAATCCCTTCTCGTGCAATAGGTCCCGCTTCCTGAGCTCAACACCCCTGGATTCCGCATCAGATGAGACATACCTCACTGACGGAGGTTCGTCTTCAGGGTAGAGTTTAGCCTTCCCCTTGTCTGCTGGTTTGGATGATGCAGCAGCCTCCACCTTGAGGCGTTTGAGTGATGGCTCCGTGCTTTCTTCGTCTGCTGAAGGCACTCGTTTGGCCTTCTTCTTCGTCAGCTTCTTGGACTTCTTGGCCTTGCCCATCTTGGCCTTCTTCTTCTTTTTCTTAATGTTGATCTGTTGGAGGCAAGCCCCCAACGTCTCTTCCATGGAATCATCCTGCTGGGCAGGAACATCAGGGTTGTCTTCTCTCAAGGGAGAAAAGACTTCTTCTTCCCCAGCATCTCCACTGCCCTGCGTAGACTCCTGATAATCCCCATAAGGGAATTCAGGATCGGGCCGTGGAGAATTGTGCTCTGCTGATGGTGTATGCGCAGAACTCAGTGGCGAAGATGGTGGTTCAGGGCTCTGCGCTGCTGCAGGTGGCGGATCAGAACTCTGAGGTGCTGGAGACAACTCGGAGCTCTGTGCAGGCGGTGACGACTCTGCGCTTGGCACTGGTTCAGACGAGAGGGGACTGCGCGCAGGTGACACAGACAGCGACGAACCTTCTTTGGCTGACTCGTGGGCTGCACGATCAGTTTCTTGACTCTCCACAGAGGGAGTCCTGGCGGTGCTTGGTTCGGCGGCAGTCTTGACACTCCACCGTCGTTTCTTGGGCGTGCCCACTGGCTCAGATGGACCAGCAGGGATCTCAGTAACCACCCTCCACTTCTTCCTACGAATAGGAAGCTTGGACAGACGGCCAGTGCGTACAGCACCCTCATCAGCAAGGGTGAGAAGCGCTTCCCTCGCAGCCGCTTCAGCTGCGTCATCGGCCTTCTTCTTGGCTGCGGATCTTTCAGCCCTAGTGGAAACCATTGTCGAATCTTGAAGGTTTGGAGAGAAGAATCAAAGATGGAGAGAATCGCAGAAATCTTGGAGAGCAAAGAATGAGAGAATCGTATCGATCGAGCGCCTTCTAACGGCTATAAAAGCAACGGGAAAATCCCAACGGCTCTTTTTTTTGCGGATCCAACAATTTTTGCGCAATTCTAGGGATATCTTTTCATCAAAATCTTCAACTTCGCTCGTCCGTATCTTTTATTTGGCTCAACCATTTCTTGATTTTTAAAGCTTGATTTACTCCCCTTGATACCCTCTTTCGATTCCCTACAACAACAAATAAAACAAACATCAAATACGCAATTAAAATCACACCACAAAACATACAAACGATACTCGAAAAAACAGAAAAAATAAACTAAGGCATTGGCCTTGACTAAACGAGCACAGTAACCACTCGTTCTCTCTCGTTTCTAACTTCATGCTTCACGTAGGAGGAAGGCCGAGAGAGTCTTCACATCCCCCTCCTCGTAGTAGTGCTTCAACCTAGCACCATTTACCATAAATGGCTGGCCTTGCTGCAAATTTTTAATCTCTATGGCACCATGAATAAAGACATTAGTAATAATAAATGGACCTGACCATCTAGACTTTAGTTTGCCTGGAAATAGTTTTAAACGTGAGTTAAATAATAGGACAAGTTGGCCTTTCCTAAAGTCTTTGATCCTAAGTCTACTGTCGTGCCATATTTTGGTCTTTTCTTTATACATTTTGGCATTCTCATAAGCCATATGCCTAAGCTCATCAAGTTCATGTAGCTGCAAGGACCTTAGTGTCCCCGCATCCTTTACACAAAAATTTAATTCTTTCATGGCCCAAAATGCCTTGTTTTCCAACTCAAGTGGCAAGTGGCAAGCCTTGCCATACACCAACCTATAGGGAGACATACCTAGAGGTGTCTTATATGCTGTTCTATAAGCCCAAAGTGCATCCTCAAGCTTAAATGACCAGTCTTTCCTATTTGGTTTGACTACCTTTTCTAGGATGTTCTTTATCTCCCTATTGGAAATTTCAGCTTGACCATTCGAGTGTGGATGATAGGGAGTAGCTACCCTATGTCTAATGTTATATTTAGCCAATACTTTCTCCATAGCCTTATTAATGAAATGTGACCCCTCATCACTAATGATAGCACGAGGAGTCCCAAATCTAGTGAAAATGTGCCTATGCAAGAAGCTAGTGACTGTTTTAGCATCATTATTAGGACATGCTTTGGCTTCTACCCACTTGGACACGTAGTCTACTGCTACTAAAATGTACAGGTTACCTGATGATGGAGGGAAGGGTCCCATGAAATCAATGCCCCATACATCAAAGAGCTCCAACTCTAAGATGTAGGTGAGGGGCATCTCATCCTTGCGACTGAGATTACCTGTCCTTTGGCACTCGTCACAGTTGTGGGCGTAGTCGTGTGCGTCCTTGAAGATTGTTGGCCAATAGTAGCCACTCTGAAATACCTTCGCAGCTGTCCTTTGGCCACCAAAGTGTCCACCATAAGGAGATGAGTGACAGTGCTGCAGCACAGACTTCGCTTCAGCAGCTGAAACACACTTCCTTAGTAAGCCATCAGCACAGGTTCTGTAAAGTGTGGGGTCATCCCAGATGAATTTCCTTCCTTCATGCAGGAACCGCTTCTTTTCTTGTCCTCCCTTGAACACTGGTAATACCTGTGATGCACGGAAGTTAGCAATATCAGCAAACCACGGTTCCTCATCGTTATCACGATGAGCCAAAGCAAATACATGTTCATCTATAAAAGCATCAGAAATTGCGGTCTCCGCAATTTTTTCGCAATTATGCTGCAAACGAGACAGGTGATCTGCAACCACATTTTCACAACCTTTCTTGTCCCGAATGTCCAAATCAAATTCTTGCAGCAATAACACCCATCTAATCAATCTAGGCTTAGCATCAGCCTTTCTCATAAGATATTTTAAAGCAGAATGGTCAGTATATACAATGGTCCTAGTTCCTACAATATAGTTTCTAAATTTTTCACAAGCAAATACTACAGCAAGCATCTCTTTCTCTGTAGTTGTATAATTACATTGGGCCTCATTCAAGGTCTTACTAGCATAATAGACAGGGTGTGTGAGCTTGTCAATCTTCTGTCCTAACATGACTCCTACAGCATAGTCACTGGCATCACATAGCATCTCAAATGGGAGATCCCAATTTGGTCCGACTATGATTGGTGCTGTGACCAGTGCTTCCTTAAGGGTTTTCCAAGCTACTACACAATCCTTAGAGAAGATGAATGGTCTATTTAGCTCTAGAAGCTCGCACAGAGGCTTGGCTATCTTAGAAAAGTCCTTAATGAACCTTCTGTAGAAGCCAGCATGCCCTAAGAAGCTCCTAATAGCCTTGACATTCTGGGGCTCTACCAACTTCTCTATGATCTCTATTTTTGCCCTATCCACTTCTACACCTGCCCTTGACACTCTATGTCCTAAGACAATCCCTTCGTCTACCATAAAATGGCACTTTTCCCAATTTAGGACTAGGTTGGTCTCCTCACACCTAGCCAGGACTTGTCCTAGGTTCTCTAGACAGGTTTTAAATGAGTCCCCAAAGACTGAGAAGTCATCCATGAATATTTCTATCATGGACTCATCCAACTCAGAGAAGATTGCCATCATGCACCTTTGGAAAGTTGCCGGTGCATTGCATAAGCCAAAAGGCATTCTGCGGAAGGCAAACGTTCCAAAAGGGCAAGTGAAGGTAGTCTTCTCTTGATCCTTAGGGTCTATAGTAATTTGATTATAGCCAGAGTACCCATCTAAGAAACAATAGTAGGCTCTACCAGCTATTCTGTCTAGCATCTGGTCAATAAACGGTATAGGGAAATGGTCTTTTTTTGTTTCTTTATTTAGTTTTCTGTAATCCATACATACCCTCCACCCTGTGACAGTCCTTGTTGGAATCAGTTCGTTGTTCTCATTGACTACCACAGTTATTCCCCCCTTTTTAGGTACACATTGGATGGGGCTAACCCACTGGCTACTAGCTATGGGGAAAATCACTCCTGCATCTAACCACTTTATTATTTCTTTCTTCACTACCTCTTTCATAGAGGGGTTTAACCTACGCTGGTGATCTACCCTAGGTGTGTGCTCTTCCTCTAGTATAATTTTGTGCATGCAATAAGAAGGGCTAATGCCTCGAATATCAGCAATAGACCATGCTATAGCCTTCCTATGTTGCTTAAGCAGTAAAATTAAATCAACCTCATGCTGTTCACTTAGCTTAGAAGAAATAATTACAGGCAGCGTGTCATTATCTCCTAAATATGCATATTTGAGGTGAGTAGGTAGTGGTTTCAGTTCTAAAATAGGTGGATGCTCAATAGAGGGTTTCAAAGGATTTATAGGTCTATCAGTTAAATCTATATTCATACATACATGTTGAGGGTTATTTACAGGCATATTCATTATGTCAGATACATTCAGGTCAGCTATATCTACTTGTACATATTCACTAGCATGCTTGGTTAACAGTACATGCTCTAATTGTTCTTCCATTAGTGAGTCAACAACATCCATGCTAGCACAAGACTCATAATCAGAGGGATAACTTAAAGCTTTGTAAACACTAAATTTTACCTCTTCATCATGAACTCTCATAGTTAACTCACCTTTTTGCACATCTATTAGTGCCCTACCTGTGGCTAGAAATGGTCTACCTAGCAGGATGGGAACCTCCTTGTCTGCCTCATAGTCCAGGACAATGAAATCTGCAAGGAAAATGAATTTGTCAACTTTAACTAGAATATCCTCAATCTTACCTTCTGGATATGCGATGGATCTGTCTGCTAGCTGTAAAGTGACTGTGGTTGGACGTGCTTCTCCCATTCCCAACTGGCGGAATAGGGACAGGGGCATGAGGTTTATGCTGGCGCCCAGGTCACAAAGCGCTCTGCCCACGTGCTTGCCTCCAAGTTCTACAGGTAAGGTGAAGGAACCAGGATCCTTCTCCTTCTTGGGCAGCTTGTTCTGGAGGATGGCACTGCACTCCTCGGTGAGGTTTACTGTTTCAAACTCACCAATTATTTTTTTGTTAGTAATAATGTCCTTCAAAAACTTTACATAAGAAGGCATAGACTGTAAAACTTCTACGAAAGGAATGTTAACATGCACTTGCTTAAGTATTTCTAAGAATTTATTAAAATGAACTTCCTGTTCCTGCTTCTTCTTAAGCCTTCGAGGGTATGGAGGTGGTGGCACATATGCAGGCACGTCAGGACGCCTTAGGATAGGTGGAGGCCTTGGAATTTCTTCTACGTTCTCAACAATTGGCTCTAGCCTGGCTCCTGATGTGCTAGTTGGTGGTGGACCTTGGCTTGGCAGAGACTCCAGTGGAGCACTAGACTCAGTGTTCTCTACTCTCTTTGGTATGTCTTTTGTGTTGCTCACCAATGGTCTCCCACTCCTAAGTTCAATTGCTTGAACTTGTTCTTTGCCATCTCTCCTTGGTACCTCGGTATCAGCAGGGAGTCTACCTTGGGGCCTACTTTTAAGTTCATTGGCTAATTGGCCTATTTGGTTCTCTAGGCTCCTAAGAGTAGCTTGCTGGCTCTGAAGAGTAGCATCATTCTTAGCTATATATTCCTTGAGTAGGTTTTCTACAGAAGATCCTACAGATTGATTGTAAGGCTTTTGGTACATTGACTGGTTATGTTGAGGAGTGAAACCAGGTGTTCCACTTGGTCTAGGTTGGTTAGAATTTTGATTAGTGTTCTGCTGGCCACCCCATGACAGGTTAGGGTGGTTTCTCCAACCAGGGTTATAGGTGTTGGAGTAGGGGTTATTCCTTGGCTGCTGCTGGCTTCCTACATAGCAGACCGAGGATGGATTCCCAGGGCAGTATTCATAAGGGTGCCCTTCCCCACAGAATCCACAGATTGGTGCCTCGCCTTGACTTGGTTGGGTGCCCATTGACATGGCTGTGGCGGTATTGGCACTGGTTTGGAGATTGGCCTGAGCCATTTGCTTAACTAGGTTGGTCAGGGCGTTTATTTGGGTGCTCATGGCGCTTAGAGCATCCTTGTCTTGAGCCCTAGTTGGCTCTACTGGATCGTCTGACCACCTACAATGAGATGTTGAGATCTTCTCCAAGATCTCATAAGCTTCGTTGTAACTCTTGGACAACATGGAACCTCCAGCAGATGAATTTAGAACTTGTCTGGTGCTGGGGTTGCATCCTTTAAAGAAGACTTCTATTTGGATACACCATGGAATGCCATGGTGTGGACATTTAATGAGAAGGTCTTTGAATCTTGTCCAAGCTTCGTGAAGAGACTCACTTGGAGCTTGTTTGAACTTTATGATATCATCACGAAAGGTCGAATTCCTATCAGGTGGGAAGTATTTGACTAGGAATTTTTCTGCTAAATCTGTCCAATTGCGGACAGATCCTGAGGGTAAAGAATTTAACCATGTTTTGGCTTTGTCCCTCAAAGAGTAAGGGAAAAGATATAGCCTCAGGGCTTCTTGGGAAACTCCAGGGATTAGGAAGGTGTCACTAACTCCTAGGAAGTTCCTAAGGTGATTATGGGGGTCCTCATTTTCTATTCCAAAGAATTGTCCCACAGTGGACAACATTTGGAACATCACTGGCTTTAACTCGAATGAGTTGGCAGTGATTTCAGGACGGATTATGCTGGGGTTCAGCTCCCCAGGCATAGGTACTAAATATGAAAGGATGGCGCTATCCTTGTCATTCGCTATTTCAATGGGATTGCGAGTGACAGGCACCAGGTTTTGATTTACTCCAGCCATTTCTTCTTGAGGTAGTTGCGGAGGAATTGTAGTCTCTGCAATGATTGGAGGTAAAAGGGTTTGTTTAAAGAGACGTTTCTTGGCTCTATTCCTAGCTCTAAGTAATCTCTCGGGCTCAGGGTTGAACTCTAGATCACTACTTGGAGTCTCATTCATAAACTACCCTAAATGGTACCTGAAAAAGAAATGAAGATGGATCAAATTCAATGGAAAATAATTTGATGTTTCAGACTTAACAAACTTCGTTTTCACTTAAAATAAGTCCCCGGCAGCGGCGCCAAAAACTTGTTGCGTGCTCAATGTGTAAAGATAAATGTGCAAAAGGGTAGAGAGAGCACTTAGAACATGCAAGCATACATGGTCTCACAGCAAGTAGTAAGTATATTTAATTCGTTTTTTCCACAGAGACTCATTTTTAGCTATTCGCGAAGTGTGAATGTTAAGAAAGATGGGATGAATTTGATGGGGTAAAATTGGTTTTTAATTATCTAATTTTTGCTGAATGTATAAAGGAATATAAGATAAACAAATGCAAGTTGAAATTAGATGCAAAGGACAAGAGATGGAATTAATAAACGAGGAAGAAAACAGCTAAACAGAATGCAAATTAGCATAATTGCGAGAACCGCAATTATTCCGCAATTAACTCAACAGCAAAAGTGTGTAAATGGGCGAATTCAGGGCTACTAATGACTATCCTATAGGCAGTTTATTACGATTATCAAGCTTTGGATCAACTCTCTATACATCAAACTCACTCTATCTCAAGTATCGTTCGATTCCAAGCATTAGAGTCTTAAGTTTACTCGACTTCAAAGTAAGGTCTCAAGCATCTTGTTTAAGCAGGAGTGTTTAGTTTGTACTAGGGAAACGCCTATTCCTAGGCCGTTTCCTGATTACCATGAAAGGCTAGCATGATTATATGACTCTGAACTCTTACTCCTTCCAGAGGTTAGGAGTTCTTTGGACAAAATGGATGACCAATCGAAATTGCCCGTAGGATGAAGCTTACATACAATCAATGTTCGAGTGTTAATCTACCTACTTGACTCACGTTTTTTAGCCTATAGTTCTGTCATTAGCATGCCCCTAAGTGACTTAGCTACTCATGGATATATAGAGAACAGAAATGGTAGATAAGATAGACATGCTTAGAAGGGAAATGTGCTTAAAACAGTAAGTGAAACCTGTAGCAGAAGATGGGAAATGAGAAATGCAGAAATGTACTTCGATTAATGGAATTGTTTGTTGAACAGATGAAAGCTGTAAAGTAAATAGCAACAAGACAGAAAGCAACGAAATAAACTAATCTAGCTACTTAGGAAAAGAACAGCACGAAGCAGAATGTAAAACAGAAGAGAAAGACAGAAAAACAGTAAAGAGTTGCTGGAAAACTTCGTGGCAGTCGCCTCGAATGAAGGGGATGAAAGATCAGCCTTGCTTGGATGAATCCAATCGAGAGAGAAGAAGAATCTTCTCTCCTTCCTGTCAGATTATCGATTCCAAATAGCTGAGACTCTCACTCCAACAGACGGCAAAGGAAAACAGATGGAAATGGTGGACTGCGAGAAGACTTCTGCGCTTCGAGTGATGACTGAACCTCCGACTTTGACCCCCTTTTATAGTAGTTTGCAGGTGCGTTTGGGCCAAGGAGAACCATCAATCTTCAACGTCATATATCAGAATGGATGGGGGAGAAAGAACGAATCCCTGAAAAGTCGGATCTAAACAGAAAAAGATCAGCCAACTTACGGTTTTAACTTGAATAATTGCGATCACCGCAATGTTTTCGCAATTCATTCGCAATGCTCATTTTTTCATTCTTTTCCTTCGGTTTTCAACCCTTTTTCTACCTATTGTGCATAAGTCCTAAATTAGCTACCTTCTTCTAATTCTCATATTAAAGCATAGGTTTAGGCTAAATGCTATCAAAAACACCTAAAAGTGTACATCTTCCTAAGCTAAATGGGTCCTAAATAAGTCACTTTCAGAGACTTAACAATGAACTCTTCCATGGTCGTTGGTGGAGCGGGATTGACGAACCGCGCCATGAGCGGCTAAGGTAAGAGTGACGGTTTGGGATTTGTTTAGGGGAATTTTGTTAGACAATTTAGCTTTGATAATCTGAGTTTTGATATGCATATTGGTTCTGTTTACTTTGCATTTATCTACTTTGCTTAATCCAACGCGCATGTTAAAATACGCCGATTGACACTCGAGTAGTTTCGCATGTTCTGTATGTTAAAGAGTAGCGATTCCGTGCCTCTCACTGCTCGACTAAGTAACACAGGTAGATAGAATTAAATCGAAGTATCGGGTCGGGTTGGAAAATTGTTGATTGCATACAGCGTTTGCGGGCAATCTACTAGCAATTAGAATTCACGCTCGAATGTTCGTCGCGGTTAGCTAGTGACTGTCTAAATTTACTTTGGGGCTGATCACCTTGACGTAGGATTAGATAAAGTGTAATTAGAACTGTTTGGTCTAATAAAAATCCATGGAGTCGGCTACTTTGGGGCTTCTCTGGTAGTCGTCCGCGTGTTCAGTAAATTGAATTCCATGTTAATAGAATTAAATGATAAGTTGAATTTGTCTAACAATTGATCCCGAGACTCCCCAAACCGTGCACACGTTCTCTACATATTATCCTTCCTTCGTTAGCTTACATCATTATTTTCCTTTGCATGCTAAAACCCCCCGTTACCAATTAATCAATTAAATCTCAATTTCACTAGTAAACTCAATCTTCCTATTCCTTGGATCGACCCTGTTACCACTGGCTGCAAAGCCTTGGTCATAGGCCTTATAAATCGTATTTTGGCAAGCCTCGACAGCTTGAGATTAAGTGGATATTCAAAAATCCGCCCACCAAAATTGGCGCCGTTGCCGGGGAATAGGCAATTGATTGAATTTATGATTGAAGTTTGAATTTGATTTATTGATGGTTGACTGAAAATTTTTTCTTGTTTGTAATTTGTATGTTTAGATTTTTGTTTGTGTATGACCCGTTCCTCTGAGGGTAGTTTGCAGTTTATCCCTGAGATTGACAGAGAGGAGCGGCGGTTACGGAGAGAGGCCCGTGAGGGGCAAGGAACGTTGGAAAGAGAAGAAGGCAATCCCTTCTTGGTTGACGAGATGGCGCAAGGTGATGCGCCAAGGACGCTTAAGCAACTGGCAGCGCCAGACCTGAACCTGCAGCCTTTGTGCATTAACTACCCCGTGGTAGCAGGTAACTTCGAATTAAAATCCGGTTTAATTCACCAGTTACCTTCCTTTCATGGCAACGCAGGTGAGGACGCGAACAAACATCTGATGGAGTTCCATTGCGTCTGCGCGGGGATGAAACCCGCAGGGGTCACGGAGGAGCAACTGAATATGAGGGCATTCCCCTTCACGCTCAAGGACAAGGCCAAGGATTGGTTGTACTATTTGCCTTCCGGATCCATCACCACGTGGCAGGATATGAAGCGGGTATTCTTGGAGAAATACTTTCCCGCATCCTTAGCCACCACTCTGCGGAAGAGGATATATGGGATCACCCAGGATGTTGGTGAGTCCCTGCACGAATACTGGGAACGCTTCGGGCGCCTGTGCGCGAGCTTCCCACATCATCAGATTGCCGATCAGTTATTGATTCAGTATTTTTATGAGGGGATGACGCCCCATGACCGGCAGATGATCGATGCAGCGAGTGGCGGGGCACTGATTGACAAGACCCCAGTTGAGGCCAAGCAGTTGATAGCAAATATGGCCACCAACTCGCAGCAATTCGGTATTCGGGGACAAGGCCAAGTGCACAGCGTGGCTCAGAGCCACGAGATGACTGAAATGAGGGCCCAGGTGGCCGAGATAGGCAGTATGTTGAAGAAAATAGTTGGAGGACACCGTGAGGATGCGGAGGTCAACGCGATCGGGGGGTATGCTTCCAACCCAAGGAAGTACGACCCATATGCAAACACTTACAACCCCGGTTGGCGCGACCATCCTAATTTCAGCTATGGGAATAGGGAAGGACAAACTCGTTTCCAAGGCCAGTCCCAGGATAGGCCTAATTCTTCTACCCAAGCTCAAGCCTCGAGCTCCTCCAGCTCACTTGAAGAGATGGTAAGGACCATCGTGACTAGCACCAGTCAGTTTCAGAAAGAGGCTCGAGAGGAGCTTAATTCTCACAAGGCAGAGCTGCAGAACTTGAACAAGCAGCTGACACAGATGGCGGTGTCTATTAGTAAGATTGAGAGCAAGAGCTCGAGGAAGCTTCCTTCCCAAACTACAGTAAACTCATGTGAAAACGTGAGTGCCATTCAGCTGCGCAGTGGGAAGTCACTTTCCACCAGAGCTGCGAAGGAAGCCACGGACAGCCTGAACAAGTCCGCCCCGACTGCTCCCGAGATTCAGAATTTGAGAAAAGATGAGAAGGTCAGTGTACCTGAGGATGTTACCAGAGCACCGTTCCCGAGTCGGCTTGTGAAGCCTACTTTGGAGACCGAGGATGCGGAGGTCCTTCGAACCTTCCAAAAGGTGGTGGTCAACATCCCACTTCTTGAGGCCGTAAGCCAAGTGCCAAAGTACGCCAAGTTTCTCAAGAAGTGGTGCACGAGTAAGAGAATGTCGAGAAAAAGTGACGAGACGAAGAAAGAAACCGTCTCCGCAATCTTCCAAGGTAATCTTCCACCGAAGTGCATCGATCCTGGTATGTTTTCTATCCCATGCACTATCGGTACTAAATTCATTGAAAAAGCCATGTTAGATCTCGGTGCCTCGATTAATGTCATGTCTTATGATGTTTTTAAAGAACTTGAATTGTGTACTTTAATCGAGTCCAATATAGTTGTCCAACTAGCCGATCGATCTTATGTGCACCCTTTAGGGAAGGTTGAGGATATTTTAGTCAAAGTGAAGGACTTACTGTTTCCATGCGATTTTTATGTGCTGAATATGAATGAGAATTCTTCGCATGTTTCCTCTTCTATTTTGTTAGGCCGCCCATTTATGAAGACCGCTAAGGTCAAGATAGATGTTGATAGGGGTGCCTTATTTGTAGAATTTGATGGAATGGTGAATGAATTTATTATTAATGCATCAAAGTCGTCTGTGACTGTTGGAAATGTGTCTGTTGTTGAGCATGTTGAGAATGGGAATCTACCCTCGCGCTTGAGGGATGGTTCCCATGTCTCTGTTAAAATATCTGATTTAATTATGTGTGATGATAATGCTGATTTTTGCACTAACACGTCTGATATTCACGTGCCCGAGGCACGAAGAGTGCAAAATATTTTTCAGGTGGATGGCAGGAAAGGTGTGGCCAAGGACAAGTCTGGATCGTCCCCCGCACCTACAGACTATGGATGAGTCTGTTGAGAGAATACAGTCGAGCAACCGACTTTAAAAATTCTGCGCTTCTCGGAGGCACCCGAGCGATGGACTGCTTTTATGCTTTAGTTTAGTTTTATTGCTTTTTAGATTAATTTAGTATTAATTGGCTTGCTGTTTTTTTTTTTTAGGAATCGAGGAAGAGAAGACAATTTTGGGCTCTGATGCGTTAGTGCGCCGCTTCCTCGCCCTCGCCAGCTTCACCAAGAGTCAGGGAAGTGTATTTCTTCTTCCCTTTTACTTCGTTGTATCTGACTGGTTGGCATTGAGGACAATGCCAAATTTTGAAGTTGGGGGTGGAGTAGTCCGACGGATATGCATGTGTAGTTTGTTGAGAAGTGTTGCAAAGATATTGAAGTGCTTGGGACTCTGTTTATTGTTTTATGACTGTGATAGCCTAGGAAATGCATGTTGGAAATCTGAGCATGTTCATAATCGAGTTTTTGCATGAGTTTTGTGTTTATTAGGTTCATGTCAAAAATTTTAAATTTTTTTCTTTTGCTCTCTTGCACTCATCGCGCACTTAGCAACTCTCCCTAGATTCCGTAAGCTTGGTTTATCGCATGTTTAGCTAATTCTCGTTGTCACCCCGAAAGGCACCCTTAGGTAGCTTGTTGCATGAGAGTTAGTGGTTAGTTAATTGAGAAAGCATGTGCTTAGCCTAATCTAAAAAAAAATAGAAAAGCATGTTTGGTAGAAAATTCCTCTCGAGGCGCTCCTCCTTCTTAATTAGCGCTTAAAAAGAAGTGAGCGTCAGTCCTTAAAAACGTGAAGCTTTGGCCAAAGTTTGACGTGTTAGGCAGCTCGAGTAGGAAAGAAAAAGAAACAAAAAGTTGGTTCAAAGAACCCAAATAAAAGAGTACAAAGTACTTTTGAAAAGAAAGAAAAAGAATGAGAAAATAATTAGGTCTCTTAATTTACTTCTCTCTCTCGTGTAAGTCAAGTGTAGCTGTTCTTAAACGCTAGAAGTAGGGGGAAAATGGGATGTGCGTTGCATGTAGGTTTTCCGGGTTTACGTGAGTTTAGGAGTGGTTTGCTAGCACACACACACGTTAGGGGGCAAGAGTTAATTTTTTATATGTCCTAGTTAATACATGAACAAAATGCTTCCATGATTATACTCGTGTTTAAATTTCAATATGCATGGAGGTTTGAGTTAGAATGCATGTAAGCGCGTCCTTAGAGTCAATGTCTTTGTAATGCTTGCTCGAGGACTAGCAATGTTTAAGTTGGGGGTGTTTGATAACTCCATTTTGGAGCTATTAAATACGTCCTAATTATAGCTAAAGTCCGCTTTCAATTGATTAAATATATCTCTTTTGTAGGAAAAAAAAGCGGCAAAGAGCTCGTGCGTCCGTTGGGCATGTTCGAGTGCTTAAAGCAGAGTTTTAGCGCCTCGGGAATGCATCGGGAAGAGGGGAACTTGTTCCGTGAAGAAACGGGCCAAAACAGCCTTGGAGAGGCAAAACTTCAGCCCCAAACCCGAGAGCCAGCGTCGAGCTATAGCGTCGAGACGCTGGAAAAACCCGAGAACAAGCATCGAGTGATAGCGTCGAGACGCTAGCTCGACGCTGCCCTGGCGTCGAGACCCTGCTTGGCGTCGAGACGCTCCGGAGGAGGCGCGCGCAGGAATTTTATCGGGGCAGCGTCGCAACGCAGGCCTTGCGTCGCGACGCCATCGCGAGCGCGCGCGGATTACTTAGGGCACAGCGTCGAGACGCTGGCCTAGCGTCTCGACGCTACGACGATTACAGCAGCTAAAAGACGATTTTCTGCACATTTTTTGGACATCTTCATCTTCTTCATCTCTCTACGGTTTTAGGCGATTTTAGTCTTCTTCTTCCCCATTTTCTCTCTATATTCCGTGGAGCTCCGCCATTGTTGGCATGCTTGTGAGCTCCACTCTCCATTGTAATAGGTAGATTAACTCTTCCATGGTCGTTGGTGGAGCGGGATTGACGAACCGCGCCATGAGCGGCTAAGGTAAGAGTGACGGTTTGGGATTTGTTTAGGGGAATTTTGTTAGACAATTTAGCTTTGATAATCTGAGTTTTGATATGCATATTGGTTCTGTTTACTTTGCATTTATCTACTTTGCTTAATCCAACGCGCATGTTAAAATACGCCGATTGACACTCGAGTAGTTTCGCATGTTGTGTATGTTAAAGAGTAGCGATGCCGTGCCTCTCACTGCTCGACTAAGTAACACAGGTAGATAGAATTAAATCGAAGTATCGGGTCGGGTTGGAAAATTGTTGATTGCATACAGCGTTTGCGGGCAATCTACTAGCAATTAGAATTCACGCTCGAATGTTCGTCGCGGTTAGCTAGTGATTGTCTAAATTTACTTTGGGGCTGATCACCTTGACGTAGGATTAGATAAAGTGTAATTAGAACTGTGTGGTCTAATAAAAATCCATGGAGTCGGCTACTTTGGGGCTTCTCTGGTAGTCGTCCGCGTGTTCAGTAAATTGAATTCCATGTTAATAGAATTAAATGATAAGTTGAATTTGTCTAACAATTGATCCCGAGACTCCCCAAACCGTGCACACGTTCTCTACATATTATCCTTCCTTCGTCAGCTTACATCATTATTTTCCTTTGCATGCTAAAACCCCCCGTTACCAATTAATCAATTAAATCTCAATTTCACTAGTAAACTCAATCTTCCTATTCCTTGGATCGACCCTGTTACCACTGGCTGCAAAGCCTTGGTCATAGGCCTTATAAATCGTATTTTGGCAAGCCTCGACAGCTTGAGATTAAGTGGATATTCAAAAATCCGCCCACCAATGACGCAGCTGAGGAAGACGAGGTATTCTCTCCTTTGAGGGAGGTTAGCCCCGACAGCCCTGTGGAAGGGGAGGATTCGATGGAGGAGACATTGGGGGATTGCCTCCAACAGATCACAACCAAGGCGAGATTAAGAAAGAAAGTCGCCAAGGTTGTCAAGGCCAAACGGCCAAAAACATCGAAGAAGTCCAAGAAAAAGAAAGCCAGGGGTGAGCCTTCATCAAAGAAGGTTAGTAGTGAGCCTTCCCCGAAGAAGCTCAAGATCGAGGCTGCTGAATCAGCCAGGGCAAAGGACAAGGGGAAAGCCAAGCTGTACCTCGAAGATGAGCCTCAATCTGTGAGGTATGTGTCCTCTGATGCTGAGTCCAGAGGCACTGAGTTAAGGAAGAGGGACCTGCTGCACGAGAAAGGGTTCCTTGACGCACTTGCAGACCTGCCGCAATTCTTGCGCGCAGGGATCACCAATCATGGCTGGGAAGAGCTGTGCAGACCGCCCATCCCCGCCTACTCCAGCATGGTGTATGATTTTTACGCCAATTTGATGAATCCTGAGGATGGCCTATCTGTGGTCAGAGGAGTCGAGGTGGATTTCTCAGCTAAGGCAATCAATGAAGCCTATGGCCTCAAGGGGCAAAAGCACACTGACTATGCCAGGATCATTGATGAGCCAACAGAAGCTGTCCTGGAGGAAGCAATTCGGATCATTGGCCAACCTGAGGCAGCGTGGACAGTTTCACGCAATGGGAAGCACACCCTGATGAGTGCTACCCTCACAGCCAAGGCAGCTGTCTGGTTTTCCTTCGTGCGGAGGAAGCTGTCCCCAGTGACCCACGAGACCACCATCAACCAAGGCAGATCGCTGCTGGTCTATGCGATCATGAGAGGCCTCACAATCAACGTTGGCGAGGTCATTGCAGCCTCAATCGCTGACTGCGCCAAAAAGGGTAAGGGTCCACTTTTCTTTCCTAATACAATTACTAAGCTCTGCTTACGTGCAGGGGTTCCAATCGAGAGAATGGAGAGGCAGCTGGCCTACACGGGGCACCTGGAGTTGCCTACTGCCTTGAGGATGCGAAGGAAGGGGAATATGGAGTTCGAGCTAGATGGCCTGGCTGCTGCTCAGTCTCTGTCAATGGCCTGTCTGATGGATCTGCAGAAGAAGATGGCTCAATGGGCCACATATGCGCAGGCAAGGGATAAGGATGTTGCAGACCAATTGGGCTGCATCTTCCCTGAGTTCCCCACGGACCTACTGACTCCATGGGCGCCTCCAAGACCACGGAAGGATGATGCTGATGAGGACATCTGAGTGCTAGATTGATAAGCACTCAAGGGAGTATTTTTGTTCCCTAAAAGAAAAAAAATAATCAAACTGCTTTTTGTTGAATCATGTGAATTCTGCTGTTTTGAGTTAAATTTTGATCTGTTTTTAGTTCTTTATTTTTGTTGTTTAAATTTGTTTAGTGTAGTTTGATGGTAGCTGAATAGGTAGATTAGTTTAGTTTCCTTTTTGTATAGCTGAAATGACTGGAAAGAGCATGCATAGGGGCCTTGATCACTGATATATCTGTCCTGTATCCATTGCGAAATAATTGCGGAATCCGCAATTTTTATTAGTAAATGCATGTTTTTGACTGACTGTTTAGCTAGGCTGGTTCTGTTTAAATTTTGTCTTTTGCTGCTATCTTGACTACCTTATATAGCTTATCTAAATGCATGCTGGATGAGTGTCATAAGACACCTTTGTTAGTTTAAATTAGCCTCTTAAAAGTGCTCAGCATGCATAGCTTTAAGTCCTTCCCTGCCTGTTTTTATGAATTTCTGTTGCTGTGATGTTTGCTTTGGGAATGTTCTGTCTATCCCTAGGGCTTTTAGATTCTCTTTGTTTTACCCTAGACTAGATGCTTCTAGGATAAGTTTGGGGGTGTGCCACCTCAGACACTCATTGGGGACAATGAGTAGTTTAAGTTTGGGGGAGGCCACCCTAGGCCTAGGAACATTCCTCTCTCCCTTAAAGCATAAGCATTCTTCTTCTCCTTTACAAAAAATGATGAGCTGAAAAAAAAAATAGAATAAAGAGGGGTGTCTCTCTTAAATTGCTGAGTAATCAGTGCCAAGTGTGTAACCCACAAGTGGCATTGCATCAAAAGGCAACCAAAGGAGAGGCTCCACCAAAGTAAGAAAGAAAAAAGGAAGAAATAGGGAAGAAGAATGTATACCTAGGAGTTGCAACTTTGTGGCTTGGGTGTCCTGAATAAAAATGAACTCTGATCCTCAATGAGCTGAGCACAAAGTTGTAGCTTGTAGGGTTGTTTAGGGAGATGAATGTATGTCCAATGTAGTGATGCCAGGGTTTAGGTTGTTCTCTAAAAGTACTACTGTCACTGTTTGATACTAAGACTGGCATGACTCTAAGAAATTCTAGGTAGCTCAAAAGTAAAAACTAGAAGCATGTACTGAGTCTGGGTAAAGCTAGGTAGAATTTGAAACCTTAGGGATAGTTGCACGATACGACAGAAGCAAGTAGATCAGTCGTAGGGAGTTAATGAAACAGCAGGAGTATTAGGCGTGCAAAGTCATAAGAAGCAAAATAAGAGGGTAGTATAAACTTAGAAGGGTGTCACAGGACAGCACTGCTATAGATAGGAATTTAGGGGAGTCAGCAAGTGGTTAAAGGGGATGAAAAAGCAGCCTAAGCAAGTCCTTAGTTTGCTCGAGGACGAGCAAAACCTTAAGTTTGGGGGTGTGTTACGTCTCCAAAAGTGACAATTTTAGGACTTATTTATCTTAGAAAGATGTACACTCTTAGGTGTTTTTGATAGGATTTAGCTTAAACCTATGCTTATATGTGAGAATTAGAAGAAGGAAGCTAAATTAGGACTTGTGTGCAAAAGGAAAGAAAAAGAATGAAAAAGGAAGTTAAAAGAATGAAAATTGTGCATTGCGGAAGCATTGCGGAAACATTGCTAAAACAGCAATGTTTTAAGTGAAATCCGTAAGTTGGCTAACCTTTTTCTGTTGTAATCCGATATTTCAGGGATTCGTTCTTTCTCCTCCATCCATTTTGAAGTACGACGTTGAGGATGGATGGTTCTCCTTGGCCCAATCGCACCTGCAGAACACTATAAAAGGAGGTCAAAGAGGAAGGTTTAATCATCATCCGAAAGCGTAGAAGTCTCTTCGCAGCGCAGTCTTTCCCATTCATTCTCTTCTCCGTCTGTTGGTTTGAGAGGTTCAGCTGTTGGAGTCGACAATCTGATAGGAAGGAGAGGAGATTCATCTTCTCTCCTGATTGGATTCATCCAAGCAAGGCTTACCTTTCTCTCCCTTCAGCCGAGGCGTTTGCGACGAGGCGTTCAAGCTCACTTTTATTGCTTTCTGTCTTTAATTTTCATTTCCAGCACCGTTTGTTGTTATTTCTTTTCCATTAGTTAATCCATTCCATTTCGTTGCTTTCTGTTTTTATGTTAATCACTTTAAGTCTTCATTTTGTTCATTCAAACAATTGATTAATCAAGCACACTTCATCATTTCACACTTTGTCTTTACCTTCTCTGCCTACTGTTTTTCCTTGCTGTTTTATCTTCCATTTTCTTCTAAGCATGTCTATTTCATCTAATATGTCTGTTCTCTCTACATCCATGAGTAACTAAGTCACATAGGGGCATGCTAATGACAATACTATAGGCTAAAACACGTGAACCAAGCATGTAGGATAGCTCTCGAATGCATTGATTGTATGTAAGCTTCATCCCACGGGCAATTTCGATTGGCCATCCATTTTGTCCAAAGAACTCCTAACCTCTGGAAGGAGTAAGAGTTCAGAGTCATACACTCATGCTAGCCTCTCAAGGTAGCCAGAAAACGACCTAGGAATAGGCGTTTTCCTAGTACAAATCATAACTTACTGCTTTAACAAGATGCTTAAGACCTTACTTGGACATGAGTAAACTAAAGAATCTAATGCATGAAATCGGAAGATACATGAGAATGAGTTAGTTTGATGCATAGTGAGTTGATCCAATGCTTGAGAATCGTGTGAAAATGCCTATAGAGGAGTCGTTAGTAGCCCTTGTTTTTCCATTTTACACACTTTCGCTGTTAGTAACATTGCGGTAAACTTGCTGTTCTTGCAATTTTACTAAGTTAAAAATTCTGCTTAGCTATTTTTCTTTTCGTTTATTAATCTCTTCTCTTCACGATTGAGTTTATCATTGACTTGCACTTGTTCATGTTGCTATCCTTTATTGATTCATTAGTAATTAGGCATTTTTAAACCAAATCTACCCCATCAAATCCACCCATTCTTGTTTAACAATACACTTCACGAGTAGCTAATAATAAATCTCTGTGGGAAAACGAATGAAAAAATACTTACTACTTGCTACAAGATCATGTATGCTTGCATGTTCTGAGTGCTCTCTCTCTCTTATTGCTTATTTCCTTTACACATTGAGCACGCAACAGACGTCTTGTGGCACTTGTTTCCATGATTTGTATCTCACAGAAAAGCTTTCTCTCACAATGGTACCAATGGCTAAGCTGAACGTTGAGGCAAAATCACACGTCGGCTTCCAGATTTCATCAGAAATATGTATTGGAATTTTTCCGTGTTTTCGAACATATCTATCCAAATTTAGATTTCGACCATATCCCCTCACGTTACGTACAATCCTAACTGAAATAAATAATGAACATACAATTTAATATTCATATCATATCGAAAAATATAAGTATCAATTCAATTAAGTTAACCTGAAGCCTCATCCTCCGCAGAAGATGGTGTGCCTGTCATTCGCAATCCCTCTAAATAAATATTAGTTGAATCTCGGGAATTAATACGATCAGATGACATCTTCTACCTACAAAACAATCATGAAATGTATAAATGAAACACATAGTTACATACATCTACAAATGTTACATAAATCTACATACTGATTTCAATCCAAATGTTCATCGCTTGAATGAATGCCAGGATCTTCCTCTTCCTCTTCCTCTTCCTCTTCCTCTTCATCATTTATTAAATCATCATTATTGTTTGACGATAGATTTCTACTCTGTGATTCAATACTTGGGTCATCCACAATTATAGGAGGAACATCATCTCTGCATAATGTGGTGTCATCATCAATGAATATGTTCTCATCGACTCTCATACCGCCATCTACTTCTAACAAATCAAGTTGGTCATTTCCAAGATCTTCTACCTCTGGAATGTCCCATAAGCGTTTATTTTGGACCAATTGCACTACTTTCCAATGATTACCATATTTTGGGTCATTGAGGTAAAATACTTGTTGTGCTTGATTAGCAAAGATGAAAGGATCATCAACATACCAACAATGAGACGTATTAATTGATGTAAACCCTAAATCCACGTGTGGTTTATTCTTGTTAGTGTCAAACCATTTACATTTAAAAATAATAGTACGTCTTCTCTTAACATACTCCAAGTCCAAAATATCGGTCACTACACCATAGAATTTCGACTCAACACCTTCACTGTCAGTTTCTCCAGGCACCATGACTCCACTATTTTGCGTTGTCCGACGATTATCACGTGCTACCGTGTGAAAACGCACTCCATTAACATTGCAACCAGTATACGATCACACTAAAGAAGTGGGACCTATTGCTAGAGAATACACGTCATCAGACACATTTTCTCTCTTACGCAATGAGAGAACCTGTTCATTCAAACATATATCTTACTAATGCATAACATTAATCATAATTAAAATTCAATTTATAAACTCTCATAACTATATACTTACATGAGATTTGAACCAAGCAGGAAATTGTTCCTTATGTCTTCTATCTAAGTCGGATATGTTTCGTGCTTGAGAGCGAATCAGTCTCAAATGTTGCCTATGAACACAAAAAGTAAGAATTACGACTCATATTTATTTCACTTGCACCCTTAAAATGATTGAAAATGATACGTACCTACGGTAATGTCTTATCTCATCACAATTGTTCAGAATATACCATTGTGCTATCCGTTTCTCCTCAATCGATAAGGTCCTTGAAGTTGAACCCCCAAACGGTTTTGCCCTTTGTCTAAACAATTCAAATTCACCATAAGTATCGTTCTCGGGAATTTGATCATCATTTCGTTCATCTCTATTGAATCGCGTTTCAATACCACTTAGGTACATTGAACAGAAATTCATCGATTCATTTATTACATATTCTTCTGCTATAGAACCCTCGGGACGTGCTTTATTTCGAACGTACTGTTTTAAAGTTCGCAAACTTCTTTCAATAGGGTACATCCAACTACAGCTAACAGGACCCACAATTCTGGTCTCATATGGCAAATGGACTGCAAGATGCTGTTGGGATTTATCCCCTAAAGCCTCGTAATTAATTAATAATTATTTGATAATTATTTTATTATTATTATTTGCAATTTATAATATTCATTATATAAATAAAATCCAAGGTTATTAGTGTGATCTTGAACTGTATGTAGTTGACATACGGGAGGATCATGTTCAAGTAATAACCTAAAGGGTCTATAGTATATGGATAAGGTTGGGTGCCTTATCCTGGTAACACTATTGATATGGCCCACTTTGTAATTGTTACAAATGATTTGATCCAAATCATTCATGTAGAGACATGTGAGTGGGGGTATCCTATACAATGAGTTTGTATAAGACTGGACCACGAAATATATAATCTCTCTTTATAAATCCGTTATTTGAGAAGATTAATATTTCACAGGATGATCATATGTGACTCGATCTTAATCCTGAGTGAGTTATAAACTCCTGTTTGTGAGGGCTCGTCCTTTGATTTGTATGGGTGAGAATGGCCTTTATAGCCGATTCAATAAGCCTACCATTTTGGGGACTTGACCAAATAGGGAGTTCGGAACATAAGTTTCACAAGATGGAATTCACTCCTTCCCACATAGGGAAAGTAGATGAGTAGTTCCCTTAAGTGCTGATTTCGGGACTTGAACAATGGGGCCCCACCCTCTCACTGGCCCGAGAGGGACATGGTTTATGGTTGGATCATAAACAGGTTGTTCATTAGAGAATCAGTGGTACTTAAGGTGTAAGATGTAATTACAGGGGTAAAACGGACTTTTGACCCAGCTGTAATTACGAACAACTCGTGAAAGATCGACTTGCATGTAATGGTTATATCCATGGACACAACTTGTCCTACAGTGCATAAGAGTGCAACTCTAGGCCTATAGTGGAGTGACCTAGAGTTAATGAATGAAAGTTAATTAATTAAAGAGTTTAATTAATTAATTTTGTATCATTGGAGCTTATAAATCTGTAGGTCCATAAGGTCCCCTTGCTAGCTCATAATAACACTAAAAGGATCAATTTAGTTGAAAGAAAAAATTGAAATATTCAAATTAATATTTAATATATTTGATATATTAAATGTAGAAGAGTAAAATATATTTATTGTATTTGATACATTAAATATTAGAGGAAATAGTTTATGTATATGATACATTAATATTAAAAACTATATACATATGTTATTTGAATGAGATTCAAATTGGTTTAAAGTATATTATAAAAGATTAATTTTATAATATTTGAATAAGATTCAAATAAATATAAAATACATATTTTAATATATTAGATATTAAAATGTATTTTATAAAATAAAATTAATTCCTAAAAGCCTTATTATAATAAGACATTTAGGTTTAGCCAAAGGGTTGACCAAACATACTACTCATCCTCTGCCGAGAGAATTGTTCTCTCATTCTTTCAAAGAGCTCCCACAAGCCTTGATCCCATGTTCGAGTCATAGCGAGGAAGACTTCGTGGAAAAAGGAACACAAGAAGGTTATTGTTCTTCAAAGGTAATACATATGTTTAACCTTGTATTTTTAGTTTAATTTTAAATAAACTTAAATTAACGATTCCAAACGCTTCCGCTGCGGGGAATGAATATTTCATTCCCTCCAATTGGTATCAGAGCGTCTTTGAGTTTTGTTTAGAATTAATTGTAGATGGTGGGTATTTTAATTTTGTTCATATATGTGATATATGTGGTTTGCAAAATTGATTGTTTAGGCATATTTGATTGGCATTAGATTTATCGCTTTTGATTAGATCAATTGTAAAACCTTAAAAGGTTTAGGGTCGTATGTAATTTGGAGAAATTTCATGCGGCGGTTGTTCTTTGCAATTTTCATTTGTTTATTTTATGAATCCAACATTTGTGGCTGCTGGTTAAACTAAATTTCCTCAAATCATTAAGCACTCTTGAAGTGGTTGAACCAAGATCAATTCAATTGTTGAATTGAATCTGGTGGAATTGAATTTAGTGGCGTGAGGATGTGTCAGGCTTCTTCAACTTGTGGTTGATGCGGGTAAACAAAAGATCAATTGAATTGTTAAATTGGATTCAAATTTGGAAGGCTCAAAAAAGAAGATTTTGAAGACCAAGATATGTCTTTGATTTAAATTAATGTAATTCAAAATTGCTTTCAATTTCTTAGGATATGCCAAATCTGCCGGTCAATTTGGCTGTGTTATTAATTTTAATTATGCATGTTGATGTATGATTTAAATTTATTGATTGCATAAAGTATGTCATCTAGATTAAAATCCCACCATAGGTTAAGCATGATCATGCATTTTAATTATTTTTAATATAAGTGTTATATTTGAAATATTATAATTAAAATGCTTTCTAATTTGATTAGATGATTTCCTAATATGATTTTATTTCCATATCTTTCAATATAATTGTTATATTTGGAAATTTTAAATTAAGATACTTCCTTTCATAATAGGAATCCATATTTTTCTAATAAGGATTAAAATATCTTTTACTAGAGTATATTTTTTCGAGATTGGGAAATCTTTTCCAATCAGATTGGGAAATCTTTTCCAATGAGATTGAGAAATCTTTGGGAAATCTTTTCCAATGAGATTGAGAAATCTTTGGGAAATCTTTTCCAATGAGATTGGGAAATCTTTTTCTAATAAGATTGGGAAAATTGGGAAATATTTTCTTGGTAAAATTGAAAATCTCTTCCTAGATTGGGAAAATTGGGAAATCTTTTCCCTTGAGATATTTTCCAAATGAGCTTAGATATTTTCATATGAGATTAGATTTTTTCTTTCCTTATTTAAAAGATAATTTAATTCATTCTTTAACTAGTTTAAATATTTGAATTTAATTTATCTTTTATTCTAATAAGATCAGAATATATGATAATCTTTAATTTTATTTTAAAGGGTTTAAAATTGTTAAAAATTCAAGATTATCCATAAGGTGAATTGGTTTTTAATAGGATTAAAAATATTGCTTAAAATCAACTGAAGTTCATTGATCTAGTAATTAATAGTTAATTAAAGATTAATGAATTTAAAATAAAAATTGACTATAAGGGAACCCTGTCTAAGAAAGGTTACTCGGGTGAGGTACTTAAGTTGACTGAAAAGGAACACCTCTACCTAAGAACTGGCCTGGGGGTTGAATTAGTCAAATTTTATTTTATTTCATTAAGCAGACTCATAATGTGATTAGTTTTAAATAGTTTAATATACTTGATAATTCACATTAAAATCAATCTAACAAACATAAGGGTTATGAAAGGGTAGATTGAAAAACTTAGATAAATGAGATTAGCCTAATTTGTCTAAGTAATAGAAAACCCTATTTCAAAATACTTAGTGGGAGAAAGACATATGTCAAAATAACCCTACGGTCTCTACCATAGATTCACAACGTGAGATTCATGTGAGGCCTCGAGGCGGCTTTGGACCGTCCCCCTACGGAAGGTGTTTACATGGGTCAATATCAGGGTGAATCTCTTGAGAAAGTATTTTTAAATAGTAAGTGGGAGAAGGAAATGTGTCAACATATCCTACGGTCTCTATCATTGGTTCATAACGTGAGATTCATGTGGGGTCTCGCGGCGGCTTTTGGACCGTCCCCCTACGGAAGGTGTTTACATGGGTCAATATCAGGGTGAATCTCCTGAGAAGGATAGGATTGTAATTTTATTTCCAATACTTGACCTACCCTACGGCGACACTTGTTGGGATCAAATTATAGAATCTAAAATGATGGGTTATACTTACAAAGATATCATTAAGGTTGTTAATGATTTTCTTGACCAAACTAATGGTAACTAAATGTTATAGAAATAAGAGTTATTTTGGGATAACACTTGGTTGAGATTGTCTCGGTTTAGTGAAGGGACATTTGACCTACCCTACGGCGACACTTGTTCTAACTCACTAAAGTATCATAGCATTAAAACAATAATGTTTCAGGGTTCATTTATCAAATTGTTTGTTTTCTATGCTGAAATTGAATGAATATTGATTGCATGTTATTAGATAAATATATATATTTTTTATATATTTCAATATTATGTCTATTTCTCTCAATTTTATTTTTCGTTGCTAATTTGTCAAATTGAGAAAATAATATCACTTGGAAAAATAATGTTAACACTATATAATGACCGTGTAAAATTTTTCTTTAATTTGTCTTTATTGAGAAATGTTCTAAAAAACCTGTTGCCAATGCTAATCGAATTGTTCGTGAAGCACATGATTAATAAATCAATATAACGAGATGACTTATACAAATTTTCTATTTGACATATTAGATGTCAAGCTAAGAAAATAAAGAAGATGACAACAACATATGAGATATTGTTGAAGTCAATAAAAGCTAGATTTAGATATTTATCTAAATAATCTCAAAAATTAAGTATTACCAAAATCTAAGAAAAGAAACCATATGACTGTAGCTAAAAGAAAATAGTTTCTAAATTAGCAAAGTAGTCATAATAAGAGGAATTTATGAAATACCTCTATAAGAAGAACATGGATAAAAGTAAATTTGATTTACTAGATTTTTTCACTACCACCTATATAGTAGATTCAGATCCACTATTAAGATTTGTTCTTCATTACATTTTATATAATTCTTGGAAAATACTTAATTATGTAGAATGATCTCTACTTGTTGGCACCAGAAAACCCATCTCAATTAATGTAGTGGGAGACATTAAGATGTCCATAAGAAATAATTGTTATTTAATGCTGAATATGGTGTTTTTAGTACCATATGAGAAATTCAATTTCTCTAACTTTATTACTAATAAAATGTTCATACAGTATGAATATTTTAGTACTAAATTTTTATTTTCAAAATTGTTTGAAAAGTTCAGCTGAAAAATAAGAATAATTTGTATATGTTAAATTGTTAACATATAAAATACTACACATTGAGATATTCAGGATTATACAATCCAGAATATAAAGACAATTTATATTCTCCTAAAATATGATACTTGTCTTTGGCATTCAAGGTTGATTCTGATCAATTTGAATAAAAAGACTACTACAAAGTGATTCTCTAAATGTTAGAGTTAATTACTTTATATGTCTTAAGATCTTGCCTTTAATGCAAAATAATCAATAGGTTTTTGTTGGAAAAGCCTACAGGCCAAAGAACACTGATGAATATTTCATCACTCTAGCGGATGATTATTCAAGAAATAAGTATCGTAACCTAATGCAACATAAGTCTGAATATTTTGAAAAGTTCAAGGAATATAAGACTCAAGTTGAAGGTCAATTAGGTAAATCTATCAAGACACTATGATCAGATCACAGTGAAAAGTACAAGAACCTTATGTACTATAAGACTAATTGATAGAAAGTGAGATTTTATCTTAACCCTAGCACAAAGTACAATTGTGTTAAATTGTGCTGTAAGAGGAGAAACAAGACCTTGTTAGACATGGTCAGAACAATAAAGAATTACACGTCATTATCAGACTCTTGTTACGATATACAATATAGATTGTATAGTGAACATGATTCTATCTAAAAGGTGTCCATGAGACAACTTTGAGATTATAGAAGAGTAGTAAAGTTAGTTTACAACCCTTCGAGTTTTGGGAGTTTTAAGCATACATGCTGAAACTTGAATATGTTCAATAGTGTTGAAAAGTTGGTTCCAAGTGAAGCCACTAAATAGTTAATAAAAGTTGTTAACAATTTAATTACATTTGATAGTCAAATGGATCCTAGTCATGAATTGGATAAGCATCATCGTAGTGGGAGAGTTATGAGATGACCCGACCGTTACAAGAGCTTATATGAAGCCTAAGTTGTCGTATTAGATGACAAAATGTAGGGCTTCTTGACCTCAAAGTTGAAATGAGGGTCAAAGACAAAGACTAGTAGACCAAAGTCATAAATCTCGAGATAGAGTAGATGTACTCATCTTTATCTAGAACTTGTAGATATTCGTGATGGGGTAAAACCCATAGATTTTGAATATATCTACAAAAGCAAAAGATTTGTAAATAAAAAGGTACAGACCTTCAAAATAAGACTAATGGCAAATATAGTGGGAGAAAGTAAACTATGGATAAACTTTCTCATTTGTTGTCATATTAGAGTATATAAGCATTTCCTAATTCATACTTGCATATAAGATATGTCAAGTGAAGGTTTAAGAAATCTTTTCTGAAAAGAAGTCTTAAAGAATGCATTTACAAATCAATTACATGAGTTCAATTTCAAAAATCAAAAGCAAAAGGTTTGCAAGCAGTAAAGGTTCATTTATGAAATGAATTTAATCACTAGATTTTTGAATGTAAGGTTTGATAAAAGTATCAAAAACTATGACTTTGAATAAATATTAATGATATTGTATAGACAAGAAAATCATTAATTACTTAGTGGAATTTTCTCATATTTCATGTGGATGACTTACTACTCATTGTGAATGATGTAAGATTTCAATCCAACATAAATTATTGACTATCTAACCAACTCCAAATGAATGATTTAAATTACTGGGTATGTCCTAAAATAGAGTTTTCGAGGACAAAATGTTATTTATGTCTCACACATCTTATATTGACAAATTTGTTGTCAAGTATATGATGTAATACTTCAAAAATGATAATGTATCATTCTTACATGAAGTTTAGATTATCTAAGGAATAGTGTCCTCAGACATTTCAAAATGTTGAGAACATAAGATTGACTATCTACGTTTGAGTGGGAGAAAATCTAATGTACACTTGAGACATGACATTTGACAGTAAAATTGGTTAGCATTTATTAGTTAACCCAATGGTATGACCATTGCGTTGAAAAATAAAAACTTTTCTCAAAATATCTATGGATAAAATGAGAAATTATATTTTTGTGTATGAGGTAAAGATTTGATCTTTACGAGATGCACTGGTTTTAACAAAGATTTATGGATATCTATGTTTACCCTAGATGGTGGAGCATGGTATGCAAGTTAAATGTTCTTGCTTATGAAGTAAAGAACTTGCATAACTCAAATAATTTCTTATTGGTCTGAAAGATGTTTCAGATATAGTTAAGCCTAAAACGTTTTATGTAATGGCTAAACTTAAGGAACTTAGATAACATCAATATATAGGGTATCCTGAGAGAGAAAGAATCGTGGTAGGACCAAGATGACTTTTAATTGACAGTCGTTTTGATCTATATAAAAAGACTTTCCAGGCTAAAGTGTTTGAAAGCCACCTAGAATGTCTAGGATTATGAGACATGTCTCATCTTCACTAGGGCAAGTGGGAGAACATGTTCGGTGTAGAGTATGCCCTAGGATACATGTCTCTGCAGAGAATTGTTCTCTAATTCTTTCAAAGAGCTCCCACAAGCTTGATCCCGTGTTCGAGTCATAGCGAGGAAGATCTCGTGGAAAAAGGAACACAAGAAGATGATTGTTCATCAAAGGTAATTTCATATATGCTTAACCTTGTTTTTAGTTTAATTCTAAATAAATCAAAGTAACGATTCCAATCGCTTCCGCTGCGGGGAATGAATAGTTCATTCCCTTCAGATGCACCATTACATCAAAAAATGCCGGTGGGTAAATTTTTTCCAACTTACAAAGTATCATGATAATGTCTGACTGTAATCGATCCAAATCAGTTGTGGTAATCGTTTTCGCACATAGATCACGAAAAAATGTACATAGCTCAACAATAGTAGTCGACACATTCTTATGTAAATATGCTCGAACACCAATAGGGACAAGCCTCTGCAACAGAACATGACAATCGTGAGTCTTCAACCCATGAATTTTTCCATCGTTCACACTCACACATCTTGATATATTCGAGACAAATCCATCAGGAAATTTTTAGTGATTTCAAGAACTTACAGAACTCGAGTCTTTCACTCTTACTGAATGTGTACGCAGCATGTGGTTTTTTAGACTTGTTTTTTCCTAAAGGTATCAAGTGTAATTCTTTCCGTATATCTCGATCTTGTAGATCTTTTCGAGCATTTTCTGTGTCCTTCGATTTTCCATCAATGCTTAACAATGTGCCAACCACGTTGTCACAAATATTTTTTTCAATATGCATTATATCCAACTTATGTCTTAATAAAAGTTTTGACCAGTAGGGGAGTTCAAAAAAAATACTTTTTTTCTTCCAATAAGGATCATCTCGTTTCCTTTTCTTTACTTGTTTTGTTGGATGTTTACTAAGCACTGGAAAGTTGAGCATATTCAATTCTTGTAAAATCTCGTCTCCATCCATTACGACTGGAGGTGGTCTATGTTCTAGATAACCGTCGTGTTTCTTATTCCTACGCCAATAGTGTGTGGCTGGAAGGTAACGTCGATGTCCCATGTAAGACATTTTACCCCTTATCCAACGCGATGGTGTATCTTCCTTACAAATTGGACATGCTTTGTAGCCCTTGTTAGGGCACCCAGATAAGTCACCGTATGCAGGAAAGTCATTAATCGTCCACAACAAACTTGCGTGTAGTTGGAAGTATTCACCACTAACGCAATCATAGGTGTGCACACCATTATTCCACAACTCTTTCAACTCTTCAATCAATGGTTGCAAGAAAACATCAATCTCTTTTCCAGGAGACTTTGGGCCGGGAATAAGTAAAGAAAGGAAGAAATTGGTTTCCTTCATGCATTTCCAAGGTGGCAAATTGTACGGAATTAGCATCACTAGCCACATACTATACGAATTGCTCATATTCCCGAATGGATTGAATCCATCTGAAGCTAATCCCAGACGAACATTTCGTGGTTCCGAAGCGAACTCTGGAAATTTACTATCAAAATGCTTCCACCCTTCTGCATCAGCAGGATGTCGTAACACACCATCATCGACACGCTTATCTTTATGCCAACTCATTTCAGAAGCAACGTGCTTGAATGAAAACATCCTTTTCAATCTGGGTATCAAAGGAAAGTGACGTAAAATCTTGTGTGGAATCTTCTTCCCTCCTTCCTCGGCAACTTTATACCGAGATTCACCACATATTGGACATTCTTGCAAATCGGCATTTTCTTTCCAATATAAGATGCAATCATACTTGCAAGCATCAATGTTCTGATAGTCGAACCCCAAGTCATGCAACTTCCTCTTAGCTTCGTAAAATGAACTAGGTATACATGCACCAATTGGAAATGCGTCCTTTAACAATTCTAACAACATATCCAATGATTTATTACTCCAATTATTAATAACCTTAATATGCATTAACTTCACCAAAAAATTTAATGAAGATAACGTACAACCAGGGTACAGTTCATTCCATGCTTCAGCCATTAAATCCTCAAATCGGTTTGAACTATCACTTTTCGGGACATTAGTGGGAATCTCGTTTGCAGAATCTTCTTGGTGAACACTTGTTTCTACGTTTGGGGCTTGTAAGTCATTTAGAATGTTCAAAATCTCATTCTCTTCATCAAAAAAATTTGATGTTGTACGTAGTCCATCATCGGGTATTAAATTAGTTGAAATATTTCTGAACCTAGATAAGTTGCTTGGTTCTCCGTGATATACCCATTGACCATAAGAGGGAGATATTCCATTTGTAAATAGATGTCGTTCTACCCAATCCAAAGACTGCCACATTCCATTCATACAATGTTTACATGGACATCTTGTTTTCCCCAAATGGTTAACGTGAGACTTCGCCATTTCCATAAACTGAGCAACTCCTTCTACGTACTCGGTAGAGAACCTATCTCTAAGTGTAATCCAATCTTTATTCATATTCTTAATTCTACAATTTTCAAACCCACCCGTAAATCGTGAATAGTTAAGTCCTGTAGGAATTGAATAAAAAAGTAAACATATTAATTTCAATCTAACGCCCATTCACTTTAGAAAAATAATATAAATCAACTTAACCATATATAAATCGGCCTATCAATTTCAGCCTAATTCAGAAACCATGAGTTGACAAGAGTTAAAACAATATGCGAGCACAACAATTTCACCATATATCATGCATAAATCATCAGTTGCAAAAGTAAAAAGAATTGGTGAGCAAAAATGATACCTAAAGGCGAACGGGGCTGTCTTGCGGGCGAGCGCGGGGCGAACGGTCGAGTTGTTTGAAGCAACGTGGAGCGGCAAACGATGTCTGTGTATCATAAATTGAAAACAAGTTATATAAAAAAACGAAATTGAAAAAAAAACAGTGTTTGTTTTAATGGGAAAAAAAACATACCTAGAGACGCGGCGGCGGCAGCGGCGGCGGAGGAGACGGCGGCGTAGGGTAGGGCGTTGGGTGGAGGCGTTAAGTGGAGGGAGGCGGCGGGTAGGGCGTTGGGTGGAGGGAGGCGGCGACGACGAGGGAGATGGGTGGAGGGAGGCGGCGGGTAGGGCACGATGGGCGACGGCGAGGGAGATGGGCGGAGGGAGGCGGCGATGGAGAGAGAGAGAGAGTAGACGGCGAGGGCAGGGAGGCGGCGATGGAGAGAGAGAGAGCAGACGGCGAGGGCAGGGAGGCGATGGAGAGAGAAAGAGCAGACGGCTGGGCGCAGACGAAGAGAAAATGAAGAAGACGAAGAAATGTTAGGTTATTAAGGGTTCTCCCAACGGTTTTTAAAAACCGTCGGGAGAAATTATAGTTCTCTCGACGGTTGCAAATATCGTCGGGAGATATTTTGGCTCTCTCGACGAGTTTTAAAAATCGTCGAGAGAAATTTTGGTTCTCTCGACGAGTTTTAAAAATCGTCGAGAGAAATACCATGTTCTCCCGACGATTGTAAAAACCGTCGAGAGAAATTTCAGGTTCTCTCGACGATTTTGAATATCGTCGAGAGAGCCTGTATTTATCTCGACGACTACTAAATATCGTCGAGAGAAACAACTTTTCTCTCGACGGTTTTTGAAAACCGTCGAGAGAGTATATTAATATTTTAAAAACAAATCTTAAAAAGTTTTTGTCTCGACGGTTGTGGAAAACCGTCGAGACAATTGATAGTTCTCCCGACGAATCAATAATTCGTCGAGAGAATATAGTATTCTCTCGACGATTTATAAAACCGTCGAGATAACAGTGCTTTCTCGACGATTTTGGAACCGTCGAGAGATCATCCGTCGAGACAATATAAAATTCTTGTAGCGACTCTTTAGCACACATTAAAGCCCATACATTCTCGGGCAATTACAAATAATGAAATTCAAAAAGAAACTATGCCAAAATCGATATTCACTTTAGACGACAATCAGAAACAATTTCTAAAATAAAACCCACCATAACTTAAATTGATGGAAATTGAGTGGCCAAAAACGCTCTGATACCAATTGATGGAGCGCATGGCACGCAGCGGAAGCGATTTGGATCATAGACACTCTAATTTCATCAATTTAAACAAATGGAAACATGCAAACGCAATGAAAAAGAGAAATTAGAACACATACCCTTGTCGTTCCAATTTCTTCAAATTTCACCGCCAGAAGCTCCTCACGAGATCACCGATCCTTCTCACAAAACCTTCGTGGACCCCACGGTAGTCCCGCTATCCTCGGGCCGAGAAACGGAGTAGTGGGACTCCTTATACAAGAGAAAAGAAGGAAGAAGTTCACTGTATCTATACTATACAGAGAGCTGAGAAGAGGAAGAAGACGGAAGAAGATTGAAATCACAATTTCAATTTGAAAAACGTGAAACCCAAAAGGCACTCAGCTTTTGATTTTTGTTTTTTTGTTTTTTTTTTAATTAATTCATGATGAATCATATATACCTTATATATATAAATCATACATGTGTCTTACATCTTGCATGTAAGACACATATATATTTATATAAATATATATTTATATATTATTATTATTATTATTAAAAATAATAATTATTATTTTATTAATTAAGCTTTTTAATTAATAAAAAAGATATATATTAATTATTTAATTCAATATCAAATATTAATTAAATAATATAATTAAACCCGGTTTTCCGAAAACCGACTTTTTGCATATGAATCCAATTCATATTGTAGACCAATCTCATATTTAAATCATATTTAAATATGTCCATATTCTTCCACAACCCCGAATTTGAACGATTCAAATTCTTTTCTTTTCTTTTATATTGTTTCACGGCTTTATCCGAGCTAGCCAGGAGAACCGTAAGGACCTACAGATCATGAGCTCCAACGATACGAGATTATCCGGTCAAAACTCTTTCAACCGAACTAACCAACATTCGTTAACCCCCGGAGACTCCACTAAAGTCCAAGGGCTGCACTCTCCTCACTGTAGATATATTGTGTCCTGGTGATATAACTATCATCAGTAAGTCGATCCTTCACAGGTCGTTCATAATCACAACGGGTCATTTATACCGTTTAACCCTTGTATTATATCTTGTTCCTTAAGTACCACTGACACCTCTAATGAACAATTGATTTGTGGTCCAACCATCAAATCAGATTCCTCCCTGATCAGGAGAGGATGGGCCCATTGTTCAAGACCTGGAGTCAGCACTTAAGGGAACAACCTCTCTACTAACCCTTAAAACGGGTAGGAGTGAATTCCATCTCGCACAACTACGTCCCCAACCACTTATTCGATCTTATCCCCAAGATGGTAGGCTTATTGAGTCGGCGATCTGGCCACTCTCACCCGTACAAGTCAAAGGATAAGGTCGAATAAACAGGAGTTCATAGTGAGCTCAGGATTGAGATCGAGTTACCTAAGTCATCACATGAAATAAAAACGGTCTTTACAGTAAACGGTGTTATAAAGAAAGAGCGATTTTATTTCTTGGTTCGGTCTTGTGCAAACTCATTGCACAGGACGCCCTCACTCACATGTCTCTACATGAAACGATTCGAATCACATCGTTTTGTACTATACAAAGTGAGCCGCGTCCAATAGTGTCCCCAGGATAAGGTACCCAGCCTTATCCCTATACTATAGACCATTTTGGCTGTCTACTTGAACTTGATTCACATTCATGTCACACATGAAGTTCAAGTACTCACACTATCGCCATGGGTGTTAGTTATTGGTATAGGTTAATACAAACACAATTCACTAAAATTCAATAACAACTTTATTGAAATATAATATATATACATTCAAACAGTTTACAAACTACGAGTTTTAGGACATAAAACTCAACAATTAGGGGTTTAATTTAGTAGTTACTTCCTTATTTACTTTAGTCTCATGTAATTTACATTGCAAATCATCTGAATAATATAATCTCTGAATATAAAATTACAATTTTAAATGCCGACAAAAAATAGATTTAAAATAGGAAAATTGTAACGGATGTCAATTTAGAGTAAAATAATTAAAAATATAGCACTTTTTAATTTATTTTTTTGCAGATATGACAATTTCTATCACTAATAGTATGGTCTATCGCTGACAGTAGTCTATCACCTCAGTTTTTTTTTTATAGAATTTTGTCAGTGACTATCACTAATAGTAGTCTATTACTGATAGAGTCTATCCGTGATCGTCATATATCAACGATAGCAGTCTATTAGTGATAGACATTGATTTTTTGTCATATTTACAAAATGTTTTAAATTTTGCTACATTTGTCATTACTTTGGGCCTGCTTGTTGTTTGTACTCGTTTAAAATATTCGATTAATAAAAATATTAAGCTTTATAAAATTCAAAATATAAATAATGGTCGGCCTAAATTGGTGTCTAGGAGTTGGGAAACTCACATGTTTCCCATCATTTGAGTGGGAGAAAAACTAGGGGAGATGACAGAGCCATGAGCTATATAATATAATATGATATATATTAATAAATAAATTGTTAATATGAAAGTATTTAGGCAAAAATTAAAGTTTCCAATGCGTGAGTGCATATGGCATGGATGGAAAATGTGGCCATGGGCGGTGCCCCATGTTTTCTGATCATCTGTTGTTTAATTGTATATTAAGTTGCCGGTATTACTTAATAATCGAGTTTGATAGATATATTAAATATATATAAACTTTGGTCAATTCCTTGGACACATAAGTTACGTGTATTATTTGTATATATTAGGGTTGTCTCTATTACCTATAGTTCACGTGTATTATTTGTATATATTAGGGCTGTCTCTATTACCTAGAGTTCATCTTCTATTATTTTAATGGTAGATTAGTCTATGTATTTTAAAATTTATAATTTATTCGGAAGTTTAAATTTATGATCCAAGATTCGTATTCTTTTGTATTTTTGTTATGAGACAAATTAAGATTGTTTATTATGATTATTAATTCAAATTTGCAATGAGATATAATATATTAACTCTCTCAATCTATCTTTCACTCACTTTTTTAAGCCGGGGAGATGATTTGTTTATTCTTTTGGTTTAAGTTGGGGGAGATATTTTGTACATACTATAGTTTTTTGTGTTCTTTATAATGAGGGAGAAGAATCGAATATTGAATCATGTCAACTCCCTATGTTTCTGTTGTTGTTGAGTATAGTGTAACTAGAAATTTAAAATTCTTATTTTATTATTCCATCTTTGTTTGGAACAGTGATCCAAGCCTACCCAACTCAATAATAGTTTCAATACCATAATTATTGATTCGACTCTAAAGCCCATTAAATAACCATAAAAAAAAAATCACCATATATGAATCAGAGTGACAAAGAATTGAAATGAATATGAATCAAAATTCTTATCAATATTTATATGGATGTTCATATATAAGTTTCATTATCTTTTCATTTTTCTTATTATCTTTCCCTAGATTTATGGTAATCTCTACATCTTCTAAACCGTATAAATAGTGATTTTTGGAGCCTTAGAATAGACAATTGAAAGAGAATACATTGACTCCATAACTTTCTCTTCTCCCGACTAGAGATGTCCATAGGGCAGGGCGCGGCCGGATAATGTCTTCCCTGCCCCAGTCCCTGTCTCCCATTCCATTACACGTCTTCGCGAAATTTTCCGATTAATTTCGTGGGGACGGAGCGGGTATTCCCCGCGAGAAATTAGCGGGGATCGGATAATTTTCCCCGTAGTAATTATTTTTTTAATTTATTCTTAACCAATTAATTTTATTTATTTATTTGTTAAGTTAATTAATATTATATATTTAATTCAATAAACTTCATTCGCCAGATGTGGTTATTTTTTTTAGAGTGAGGAATGAGGATGTGATTATTTTTTTCTGAATATATTATATATATGTATATATATACATATATATATTAAAAAAAAATTATATGGGGCAGGTATGCTATTACCCGTCCCCGCCTCGTTTAGCTAACGGGGCAAAAACATTCCCCGTCCCTGCCCCATTCTCCGTGTAGTCGGGGATTCCCCGCCCCGTTCGGGGCGGGTTCTCGCGGGGTCGGGGTGGGTTAAATGAACCTCTCTACTCCCGACTTTGTTCTTGTCTACCACTTTGAAGATTTATGGAGAATGGGAGTTGATCCACTAGAACACAAAGAACGCTAAAGACCTGCAAGAATTCTTTCCATATTTTTTGAGGAATTTAGATTTAAAATTCGAAGATGGTGATGTGATATATATAGTTTGCAAATTGATTGTTTAAGCTATTTGACATATAGATTTATTGCGTTATTGGATGTTTGTAAAACTCATAAAGGTTAGGTTTTGATGTAATTAAGAAAAAAATTTGTTCTTATGACCATGAGAATGACGTGTGGTTTGCAAATTGAGAATTTAAGAGTTGACTTCGCCTATTCCTTAAAATTGAGAATCACTTTACCCATGCATTTTAGTGGAGATCTTCTCACAAGCAGTATTACAACAATATGTAGAGTTGATCTCAAAGTTTTATTTAAGTTGATCTATTTGATAGCGCTAGAAAAGTGTTATTATTTATTCTCTAATTCTGGCTAATTATCGTGCTTAATTGTATTAATTTGACTTTTTTGTAGGTGTTTAACGGTTGGGACCTCTCGAGAAGTCGAAGGACGCGTTTTGATGCTAAAAGAAGCGTTTTAAGGCCTCAAAGATGAACCGGGCAAAGAAGAGAAGCAAAAGAGTCATTTGGCGCTAAAGGTCCCGCGTCGAGACGCTGCAAAGAGCGTCGCGACGGTGTTCAATCAAAATTCCAGAATGCAGACCCGAGAGCAAGCGTCTCGACTCGACACTTATAGCGTCCAAATGCTGCCTCGTCGTCGCGACGCTGAACAGTAGGGTCGCGACTCTACGAAGTTGATCATCTGCTGAATGACCGCTTCAAAATCGCGCGCGGGAGAAAATTTCCGTGTGTAGAGTCACAACGTTGCCTGTAGCGTCTCGACGCTACGCCGAATATAAATTTAACTTTTTCGAATTTAGGTCA
Source organism: Herpetospermum pedunculosum (assembly GCA_028017165.1). Taxonomy (NCBI): domain Eukaryota; kingdom Viridiplantae; phylum Streptophyta; class Magnoliopsida; order Cucurbitales; family Cucurbitaceae; genus Herpetospermum; species Herpetospermum pedunculosum. The sequence goes on from CM051531.1 coordinate 37,316,867, forward strand.
TCTTCTATTCGAATTTTCCTCGGAATTGCGGTTTTCTTAACTGATTTTTGGGTTTTTCTTCTTCATTGTTGTATAAACTCAAGCTCTTCCATGGATTCTTGGAGCTCCATGGAAAGCTAAGGAGGTAAGTGCTTAATTTTAAGGTTAGGGATTGTTGAACTATTGTATGAAGGGGAGATTTGCCCATGAATGTCTATTTAGCATGTTATTAGCTCAATCCATCTTCTTCCCATGTTTGTATCCAATTAGTAAGCATAACAAATTAGGATTGACGCCCTAGTTCTTATGCGTGTTAGAACGTGAAAGATTAAGACATATGTTATGCCTTAGTCACCAAGTAACAAGGGTCTAAGCATGGCTAAGTAATTCGAGCCTAGGTGACAAAGGGTAAGGGTAGAGTTGCTTAATGTTTTCATGTTAGACTTTGGGTATAAGGGACAAATCAATTTATTCTAAGGAGTAATTCGTCACAGTGTTCCCGCCACTGACTTTAAATTGATTTAGGATTGATCACCTTAAATTAACTAATGGTCAAGTTTAATTAGAACTGCACGTTTCTAATTAATTCGTTGGGTTGTTTGCCACAGAGTTCCGAGTAAGCAAACTGTGTGCTTGGTGGGCGATATTTTGAACTATCGCTTAATCTCAAGCTGTCGAGGCTTGCTAAAATACGATTTATAAAGCCTATAACCAAGGCTTTGCAGCCAGTGGTAACAGGGTCGATCCAAGGAGTAAGAACGATCAAAAGCACAATTAAAATTGGGATTTAATTAATTGATTGATTTTTGGTAACGGGGGGGGGGGGGGGGGGGGGGGGGTTTATCATGCAAGAGAAATAATAAGAAAGCTAACGGAAGAAAGAATAACTAGTAGAGAACGTGTGCACGGTTTGGGGAGTTTCGGGATCAAATGTTAGACAAATTTGGTTCATCATTTAATGCAAATTTCATGGTATTCAGTTTATTGAGCACGCGGACAACTACCAGAGAAGCCCCAAAGTAGCCGACTCCATGGATTTTAATTAGACCACACAGTTCTAATTACACGTTATCTAACCTCACATCAAGGTGATCAGCCCTAAGGTAAATTTAGACAGTCACTAGCTAACCGCGACGAACATTCGAGCGTGAATTCTAATTGCTAGTAGATTGCCCGCAAACGCCGTATGCAATCAACAATTATCCTACCCGACCCGATACTTCGATTTAGTTCTATCTACCTGTGTTACTTAGTCGAGCAGTGAGAGGCACGACATCGCTACTCTTTAACATACACAACATGCGAAACTACTCGAGTGTCAATCGTCGTATTTTAACATCCGCGTTGGATTAAGCAAGGTAGATAAATGCTAATAAACAGAACCCAATATGCATAATTCAAAACGCAGATTATCAGAACCAAATTATCTAACAAAATCCTCCTAAATCATTCCCAAACCGTTCACCCTTACCTTAGCCGCTCATGGCGCGGTTTGTCAATTCCGCTCCAACGACGGCCATGGAAGGAATCATCCACCAATTACAAAGAAGGTAGAGCTCACTCGCATGCCAACAATGGCGGAGCTCCACGGAAAGTAGAGAAAAAACGAGGAAGAAGAAGATGAAGAAGAGCAAAAATGGTGGTGAAGTTCTCCCAAAAATTTGCAGAAAAATCGTCATTTATCTTCTGCCATCGTCGTAGCGTCGAGACGCTAGGGTGCCCTAAGTTTTCCGCGCGCGCCTTCGATGGCGTCGCGACGCTGGTCAGCGTCGCGACGCTGCCCCGATAAAATTCCTGCGCGCACCTCCTCCGGAGCGTCTCGACGCCAAGCAGAGTCTCGACGCCAGGGCAGCGTCGAGCTAGCGTCTCGACGCTATCACTCGACGCTTGCTCTCGGGTTTTTCCAGCGTCGAGCCAGCGTCTCGACGCTGTAGCTCGACGCTGGCTCTCGGGTTTGGGGCTGAAGCTTTGCCTCTCCAAGGCAGTTTTGGCCCGTTTCTTCACGGATCAAGTTCCCCTCTTCCCGATGCATTTCCGGGGCGCTAAAACTCCACTTTAAGCTCTCGAACGGGTCCAACGGACGCACGAGCTCTTTGCCGCTTTTCTCCTACAAATGAGATAATTTAATCAATTAAAAGCGGACTTAAGCTAATATTAGGAAGTATTTAATAGCTCCAAAATGGAGTTATCAAACACCCCCAACTTAAACATTGCTAGTCCTCGAGCAAGCACTACAAAGACATTGACTCTAAGGACGCGTTTACATGCATTCTAACTCAAACCTCCATGCATATTGAAATTTTAAACACGAGTATAATCATGGAAGCATTTTGTTCATGCATTAACTAGGACATATCAAAAATTAACTCTTGCCCCCTAACGTGTGTGTGTGCTAGCCAACCACTCCTAAACTCACGCAAGCTCGGAAAACCCACATGCAACGCACATCCCGTTTTCCCCCTACTTCTAGCGTTTAAGAACAGTCTAAACTTGACTTACACGAGAGAGAGAAGCAAATTAAGAGACCTAATTGTTTTTCTAATTCTTTTCCTTTTCACGAGTACTTCGTACTCTTTTATTAAGGTTCTTTGAACCAACTTTTTATTTCTTTTTTTTTTCTTTCCAACTCGAGCTGCCTAACACGTCAAACTAAGGCCTAAGCTTCACGTTTTTAAGGACTCACGCTCACTTCTTTAGCGCTGCAAAGAAGGACGAGCGCCTCGAGAGGAGTTTTCTATCAAACATGCTTTTCTATATATTTTTTTTTATTAGGCTAAGCACATGCTTTCTCAATTAACTAACCACTAACTCTCATGCAACAAGCTACCTAAGGGTGCCTTTCGGGGTGACAACGAGAATTAGCGAAACATGCGAATTTCGAGCCTACGGAATCTAGGGAGGGGTTGCTAAGTGCGCGACAAGTGCAAGGGAGCAACAGAAAAAATTTAAAATTTTTTGACATGAACCTAAGAAACACAAAACTCATGCAAAAACTCGATTATGAACATGCTCAAATTTCCAACATGCATTTCCTAGGCTATCATCGTCAGAAAACAGTAAACAGAGTCCCAGGCACTTCAATATCATTGCAACACTTCTCAACAAACTACACATGCGTATCATCAGACTAACTCCACCCCCAACTTCAAAATATGGCATTGTCCCCAATGCCAACCAGTCAGATATACAAAGTAAAAAGGGAAGAAGAAGTACACTTCCCTGACTCTTTGTGAAGCTGGCGAGGGCGAGGAAGCGGCGCACAAATGCATCAGAGCTCAAAATTTTCTTCTCTTCCTCGATTCCTAAAAAAAAAAACAGCAAGGTAATTAAAACTAAGTTAATCTAGAAAGCAACTAAACTAAAATAAAGCATAAAAAACAGTCCATCGCTCGAGTGCCTCCGAGAAGCGCAGAATTTTTAAAGTCGGTTGCTCGACTGTATTCTCTCCACAGACTCATCCATAGTCTGTAAGTGCGGGGGACGATCCAGACTTGTCCTTGTCCACACTTGTCCTGCATACAAAATTTGAAACCATTTGCACTCTTCGTGCCTCGGGCACGTGAATATCGGAATAGTTAGTGCAAAAACCAGCAGTGTTATCACTCAAATTTAAATCAGATTTTGTCACCGAGACATGGGAACCATCCCTCAAGCGCAAGGGTAGAGTCCCATTCTCGTCATGCTCAGTCATAACAGAAACATTCGCAACAGATTTCCTATCAAATAATGAAAACTCATGCAAAATATCATCAAACTCTAACGAAACGACGCCCTTATACACATCGATTTTGACCCTAGCGGTCTTAAGAAAAGGGCGTCCTAACAGCATAGAGGACGAAGCATGTGATGACTTCTCATTCATGTCTAAAACAAGGAAATCAGCGGGGAACATCATGTCCCCAACTCTAACCAGAACATACTCTACCTTCCCCCTAGGACATATGCTTGACCCATTAGCCAACTGGACAGAAACATTACACTCATGCAATTCATTTAAATTCAGTTCACGAAACAGTGCATAAGACATAACATTCACAAAGGCTCCTTAGTCTAACATGGCATTATGAACGACCTTACTACCTATAGTGCAAGGGATAGTAAAGGTACCTCGATCGTTGCACTTGGCAGGCAACGTACCTGGGAGTATGGCAGAGACGTTCTCCTTTCTCTTCTCAGTCCCTCTGGACTTCCTTTTCGTAGTGCACCAGCTCCTTAAAAATTTCGCATATTTGGGCACTTGACTGACTGCCTCTAGGAGCGGGATATTTACCATCACCTTTTGGAAGGTTCGAAGGACCTCCTCGTAATCGGATTCCAAAGTAGGCTTCGAAAGCCTACTCGGGAATGGTGCTCTGGCAACATCCTCAGGTACAATGACCTTCTCATCTCTTTTCTCATTCTGAACCTCGGGAGCAGTCGGGGCGGACTTGTTCAGGCTGTCCGTGGCTTCCTTCACAGCTCTCGTGGAAAGTGACTTCCCACTGCGCAACTGGATAGCACTCACGTTTTCACATGAGTTTACCGTAGTTTGGGAAGGAAGCTTCCCCCAGCTCTTGCTCTCAATCTTACTGATAGACACCGCCATTTGCGACAGCTGCTTGTTCAGATTCTGCAGCTCGGCCTTGTGAGAATTAAGCTCTTCTCGAGCCTCTTTTTGGAACTAGCTGGTGCTAGTCACGATGGTCCTTACCATCTCTTCAAGTGAGCTGGAGGAGCTCGAGGCTTGAGCCTGGGTGGAAGAATTAGGCATATCCTGAGACTGGCCTTGGAAGCGAGATTGTCCTTCCCTGTTCCCATAGCTAAAATTTGGATGGTCGCGCCAACCGGGGTTATACGTGTTGGAATATGGGTCGTACTTCCTTGGATTGGAAGCGTACCCCCCGATCGCGTTGACCTCCTCCGCCTCGCGGTGTCCTCCAACGATTTGTTTCAACATACTGCCTATCTCGGCCACCTGGGCCTTCATCTCAATCAATTCATGGCTCTGAGCCACGCTATGGACTTGTCCTTGCCCCCGAATACCGAATTGTTGCGAGTTCGTTGCCATGTTTGCAATCAACTGCTTGGCCTCAACTGGGGTCTTGTCAATCAGTGCCCCTCCACTCGCTGCATCAATCATTTGCCGGTCATGGGGCGTCATCCCCTCATAAAAGTACTGTATGAGCAACTGGTCGGCAATCTGATGATGTGGGAAGCTCGCGCACAGGCGCCCGAAACGTTCCCAGTATTCGTGCAGGGACTCACCGACATCCTGGGTGATCCCATAAATCCTCTTCCGCAGTGTGGTGGCCAAGGATGCGGGAAAGTACTTCTCCAAGAATACCCGCTTCATATCCTGCCACGTGTTGATCGATCCGGAGGGCAGGTAATACAGCCAATCCCTGGCTTTGTCCTTGAGTGTGAAGGAGAATGCCCTCATATTCAACTGCTCCTCCGTGACTCCTGCGGGCTTCATCCCCGCGCAGACGCAATGGAATTCCATCAAGTGTTTGTTCGCGTCCTGACCTGCGTTGCCATGAAAAGAAGGTAACTGGTGAATTAAACCGGATTTTAATTCGAAGTTACCTGCTACCACGGGGTAGTTTATGCACAAAGGCTGCAGGTTCATGTCTGGCGCTGCCAGTTGCTTAAGCGTCCGTGGCGCATCACCTTGCGCCATCTCGTCAAACAAGAAGGGACTGCCTTCTTCTCCTTCAAACGGTCTCTGCCCCTCACTGGCTTCTCTCCTTAACCGCCGCTCCTCTCTGTCAATATCTGGGATAAACTGCAATCTACTACCCTCAGAGGAACGGGTCATACACAAACAAAAATTCAAACATACAATTTACAAACAGAAAAAATTTTCAGCCAACCATCAATAAATCAAATTCAAACTTCAATCATAATTTTAATCAAATTGCCTACTGTTGCGTGCTCAATGTGTCAAATAAATAAGCAATAAGAGAGAGAGAGCACTCAGAACATGCAAGCATACATGATCTTATAGCAAGTAGTAAGTATTTTTTCATTCGTTTTCCCACAGAGATTTATTATTAGCTACTCGTGAAGTGTAATGTTAAGAAAGAATGGGTTGATTTGAAGGGGTAGACTTGGTTTTAAAATTCCTATTTATTGCTGAATATATAAAAGGTAGCAACATAAACACATGCAAGTCAATGGTAAACGCAAAATGTAAAGAGAAAGAATTAATAAACGAAGAGAAAAGTAGTCAAGCAAAATTTTTAACTTAGCAGAATTGCGAGAACAGCAATTCTACCGCAATGTTACTAACAGCGAAAGTGTGTAAAATGGAGAAACAAGGGCTACTAATGACTCCTCTATAGGCATTTTCATACGATTCTCAAGCATTGGATCAACTCACTATGCATCAAACTAACTCAATCTCATGTATCTTCCGATTTCATGCATTAGATTCTTTAGTTTACTCATGTCCAAGTAAGGTCTTAAGCATCTTGTTAAAGCAGAAAGTTATGGTTTGTACTAGGAAAACGCCTATTCCTAGGTCGTTTTCTGGCTACCTTGAGAGGCTAGCATGAGTGTATGACTCTGAACTCTTACTCCTTCCAGAGGTTAGGAGTTCTTTGGACAAAATGGATGGCCAATCGAAATTGACCGTGGGATGAAGCTTACATACAATCAATGCATTCGAGAGCTATCCTATATGCTTGGTTCACGTTTTTTAGCCTATAGTATTGTCATTAGCACGCCCCTATGTGACTTAGCTACTCATGGATATAGAGAGAACATAAATATTAGATAAAGTAGGCATGCTCAGAAGAGAAATAAACTTAAAACAGCAAGGCAAAACAGGAAACAACAAAGACAAGAAACCGTGAATTAATGAATTGTGCTTTGATTAATCGATTGTTGGGATGAACAAAGGGAAACTTAAAGTGAATAACATAAAGACAGAAAGCAACGAAATGTAATGAACTAGCTAATAGAAAAGAAACACAACAAAACAGTGCTGGAAATGAGAAATAGAAGACAGAAAGCAGTAAGTTGAGCGTGCTCGCTTCGTCGCAAATGCCTCGGCTGAAAGGAGAAAAAGAGTAGCCTTGCTTGGATGAATCCAATAAGGAGAGAAGACTTCCTATCAGATTGTCGACTCCAACAGCTAAGCTTTCCAACCCAACAGACGGAAGAGAAAAACAGGAGAAAAGATGGAGCTGCGAAAAGACGTCTACGCTTTCGGATGATGATTAAACCCTCTACTTTGACCCCCTTTTATAGTAATCCGCAGGTGCGTTTGGGCCAAGGAGAACCATCCATCCTCAACGTCGTACTTCAAAATGGATGGAGGAGAAAAAACGAATCCCTGAAATCACGGAAAATAACAGAAAAAGATCAGTCAACTTACGGATTTCACTTGAAACATTGCGGTTTTAGCAATGTTTCCGCAATGCTGCCGCAATGCTCATTTTTCCTTCTTTTAACTTCGGTTTTCATTCCTTTTCTTTCCTTTTGCACACAAGTCCTAATTTAGCTACCTTCTTCTAATTCTCATATATAAGCATAGGTTTAAGCTAAATCCTATCAAAAACACCTAAGAGTGTACATCTTTCTAAGATAAATAAGTCCTAAAAAGGTCACTTTTGGAGACGTAACACCTACTCCCCGGCAGCGGCGCCAATTTTGGTGGGCGATATTTTGAACTATCGCTTAATCTCAAGCTGTCGAGGCTTGCCAAAATACGATTTATAAAGCCTATAACCAAGGCTTTGCAGCCAGTGGTAACAGGGTCGATCCAAGGAGTAAGAACGATCAAAAGCACAATTAAAATTGGGATTTAATTAATTGATTGATTTTTGGTAACGGGGGGGTTTTATCATGCAAGAGAAATAATAAGAAAGCTAACGGAAGAAAGAATAACTAGTAGAGAACGTGTGCACGGTTTGGGGAGTTTCGGGATCAAATGTTAGACAAATTTGGTTCATCATTTAATGCAAATTTCATGGTATTCAGTTTATTGAGCACGCGGACAACTACCAGAGAAGCCCCAAAGTAGCCGTCTCCATGGATTTTAATTAGACCACACAGTTCTAATTACACGTTATCTAAGCTCACACCAAGGTGATCAGCCCTAAGGTAAATTTAGACAGTCACTAGCTAACCGCGACGAACATTCTAGCGTGAATTCTAATTGCTAGTAGATTGCCCGCAAACGCCGTATGCAATCAACAATTATCCTACCCGACCCGATACTTCGATTTAGTTCTATCTACCTGTGTTACTTAGTCGAGCAGTGAGAGGCACGACATCGCTACTCTTTAACATACACAACATTCGAAACTACTCGAGTGTCAATCGTCGTATTTTAACATGCGCGTTGGATTAAGCAAGGTAGATAAATGCTAATAAACAAAACCCAATATGCATAATTCAAAACGCAGATTATCAGAACCAAATTATCTAACAAAATCCTCCTAAATCATTCCTAAACCGTTCACCCTTACCTTAGCCGCTCATGGCGCGGTTTGTCAATTCCGCTCCAACGACGGCCATGGAAGGAATCATCCACCAATTACAAAGAAGGTAGAGCTCACTCGCATGCCAAAAATGGCGGAGCTCCACGGAAAGTAGAGAAAAAACGAGGAAGAAGAAGATGAAGAAGAGCAAAAATGGTGGTGAAGTTCTCCCAAAAATGTGCAGAAAAATCGTCATTTATCTTCTGCCATCGTCGTAGCGTCGAGACGCTAGGCCAGCGTCTCGACGCTGTGCCCTAAGTTTTCCGCGCGCGCCTTCGATGGCGTCGCGACGCTGCCCCGATAAAATTCCTGCGCGCGCCTCCTCCAGAGCGTCTCGACGCCAAGCAGAGTCTCGACGCCAGGGCAGCGTCGAGCTAGCGTCTCGACGCTATCACTCGAGCTAGCGTCTCGACGCTATCACTCGAGCTAGCGTCTCGACTTAAGGTTTTGCTCGTCCTCGAGCAATCTAAGGACTTGTTTAGGCTGCTGTTTCATCCTCTTTAACCACTTACTGACTCCCCTAACCTTCTATCTATAGCAGTGCTGTCCTGTGACACACTTCTGAGTTTACAACTAACCTTTTATATTGCTTCTTCTGACTTTGCACGCCTAATACTCCTGCTGTTTCATTAACTATCTACGACTGATCTACTTGCTTTTGTCATATCGTGCAACTATCCCTAAGGTTTCAAATTCTACCTAGCTTTACCCTAGACTCAGTACATGCTTCTAGTTTTATTTTTGAGCTACCTAGGATTCCTTAGAGTCATGCCAGTCTTAGTATTAACAGTGACAGTAGTACTTTTAGAGAACAACCTAAACCCTGGCATCACTACATTGGACATACATTCATCTCCCTAAACAACCCTACAAGTTACAACTTTGTGCTCAGCTAATTGAGGATTAGAGTTCTTTTTAATCAGGACATCTAAGCCACAAAGTTGCAACTCCTAGGTATACATTCTTCTTCCCTATTTTTTTTCTTTTTCTTTCTTTCTTACTTAGGTGGAGCCTCTCCTTTGGTTGCCTTTTGATGCAATGCCACTTGTGGGTTACACACTTGGCACTGATTACTCAGCAACCTAAGAGAGACACCCCTCTTTATTCTATTTCTCATTTTTTTTTTTTTTCAGCTCATCATTTTTTTGCAAAGGAGAAGAAGAATGCTTATGCTTAAAGGGAGAGAGGAATGTTCCTAGGCCTAGGGTGGCCTCCCCCAAACTTAAACTACTCATTGTCCTCAATAAGTGTCTGAGGTGGCACACCCCCAAACTTGTCCTAGAAGCATCTAGTCTAAGGTAAAACAAAGAGAATCTAAAAGCCCTAAGCATAGATAGAACATTCTAAAAGCAAACATCACAGCAGCAGAAATTTATAAAAACAGGCAGGTAAGGACTTAAAGCTATGCATGCTGAGCACTTTTTAGAGGTTAATTTAAACTATCAAAGGTGTCCTATGACACTCATCCAGCATGCTTTTAGATAGGCTATATAAGGCAGTCATGATAGCAGCAAAAGACAAAATTTAAACAGCACCAGCCTAGCTAAACAGTCAGTCAAAAACATGCATTTACTAATAAAAATTGCGGATTCCGCAATATTTCCGCAATGGATACAGGGCAGATATATCAGTGATTAAGGCCCCTACGCATGCTTTTTCCAGTCATGTAAGCTATACAAAAAGGAAACTAAACTAACCTACCTATTCAGCCATCATCAGACTACACTAAACAAGTTTAAACACTAAAACCAAAGAATTAAAACAGATCAAAATATTAACTCAAAACAGCCAAAATCTCATGGTTCAACGAAAAGTAGTTTGTTTTTTTTGTTTATTTAAAGGGAACAGCAATACTCCCTGGAGTGCTAATCAGCCAAGCACTCAGATGTCTTCTTCATCATCGTCATTCCTTCGTGGCCTTGGAGGCGCCCATGGTGTCAGCAGGTCCGTGGGGAACTCAGGGAAGATGCAGCCCAATTGGTCTGCCACATCTTTATCCCTTGCCTGCGCATATGTGGCCCATTGAGCCATCTTCTTCTGCAGATCCATCAGGCATGCCATGGACAGAGACTGAGTAGCAGCCAGGTGATAACTCCATTTTGGAGCTATTAAATACTTCCTAATTATAGCTAAAGTCCGCTTTCAATTGATTAAATATATCTCTTTTGTAGGAGAAAAGCGGCAAAGAGCTCGTGCGTCCGTTGGGCTTGTTCGAGTGCTTAAAGCAGAGTTTTAGCGCCCCGGGAGTGCATCGGGAAGAGGGGAACTTGTTCCGTGAAGAAACGGGCCAAAACAGCCTTGAAGAGGCAAAGCTTCAGCCCCAAACCCGAGAGCCAGCGTCGAGACGCTGGCTCGACGCTGGAAAAACCCGAGAGCAAGCGTCGAGTGATAGCGTCGAGACGCTAGCTCGACGCTGCCCTGGCGTCGAGACCCTGCTTGGCGTCGAGACGCTCCGGAGGAGGCGCGCGCAGGAATTTTATCGGGGCAGCGTCGCGACGCTGGCCTTGCGTCGCGACGCCATCGCGAGCGCGCGCGCGGAAAACTTAGGGCACAGCGTCGAGACGCTGGCCTAGCGTCTCGACGCTACGACGATGGCCGAAGATAAATGACGATTTTTCTGCACATTTTGGACATCTTCTCCTTTATCTCTCCACCATTTTTGCTGGTTTTAGTCTTCTTCTTCTCCGTTTTCTCTCTATTTTTCGTGGAGCTCCGCCATTGTTGGCATGCTAGTGAGCTCCACTTTCCATTGTAATAAGTAGATGAATCCATCCATGGCCATCTTTGGAGCGGGGTTGACAAACCGCGCCATGAGCGGCTAAGGTAAGGGTGACGGTTTGGGATTAGTTTAGGGCGATTTTGTTAAACTTATTTGGTTTTGATAATCTGAGTTTTGATATGCATATTGGTTCTGTTTACTTTGCATCTATCTACTTTGCTTAATCCAACGCACATGTTAAAATACGCCGATTGACACTCGAGTAGTTTCGCATGTTGTGTATGTTAAAGAGTAGCGATGCCGTGCCTCTCACTGCTCGACTAAGTAACACAGGTAGATAGAACTAAATCGAAGTATCGGGTCGGGTAGGATAATTGTTGATTGCATACGGCGTTTGCGGGCAATCTACTAGCAATTAGAATTCACGCTCGAATGTTCGTCGCGGTTAGCTAGTGACTGTCTAAATTTACCTTGGGGCTGATCACCTTGATGTAGGATTAGATAACGTGTAATTAGAACTGTGTGGTCTAATTAAAATCCATGGAGTCGGCTACTTTGGGGCTTCTCTGGTAGTCGTCCGCGTGCTCAATAAACTGAATTCCATGTTATTAGCTTTAAATGATAAACTAAATTTGTTTAACAATTGATCCCGAGACTCCCAAACCGTGCACACGTTCTCTTCTTATTATTCTTTCTTCGTTAGCTTTCTCATTATTTCCCCTTTGCATGATAAAACCCCCCGTTACAAAAAATCTATCAATTAATTAAATCCCAATTTTAATTGTGCTTTCAATCTTCCTATTCCTTGGATCGACCCTGTTACCACTGGCTGCAAAGCCTTGGTCATAGGCTTTATAAATCGTATTTTGGCAAGCCTCGACAGCTTGAGATTAAGTGGATATTCAAAAATCCGCCCACCAAAATTGGCGCCGTTGCCGGGGAGTAGGCAATTGACTGAATTTATGATTGAAGTTTGAATTTGAATCATTGATGGTTGACTGAAATTTTTTTTCTGTTTGTATCTTGTGTGTTTGGATTTTTTGTTTGTGTATGACCCGTTCCTCTGAGGGCAGTAGTTTGCAGTTTATCCCAGAGATTGACAGAGAGAAGCGGCGGTTACGTAGAGAAGACTGGGAGGGGCAAGGAACGTTTGAAAGAGAAGAAGGCAATCCCTTCTTATTTGACGAGATGGCGCAAGGCGATGCGCCACGGACACTTAAGCAACTGGCAGCGCCAGATCTGAACCTGCAGCCTTTGTGCATTAACTACCCCGTGGTAGCAGGTAACTTCGAATTAAAATCTGGTTTAATTCACCAGTTACCTTCCTTCCATGGCAACGCAGGTGAGGACGCGAACAAACACCTGATGGAGTTCCATTGCGTCTGCGCGGGGATGAAGCCCGCAGGGGTCACGGAGGAGCAATTGAATATGAGGGCATTCCCCTTCACACTCAAGGACAAGGCCAAGGATTGGCTATACTACTTGCCCTCCGGAGCCATCACCACGTGGCAGGATATGAAGCGGGTATTCTTGGAGAAATACTTTCCCGCATCCTTGGCCACCACTCTGCGGAAGAGGATTTATTGGATCACCCAGGATGTCGGTGAGTCCCTGCACGAATACTGGGAACGTTTCGGGCGCCTGTGCGCGAGCTTCCCACATCATCAGATTGCCGATCAGTTATTGATTCAGTACTTTTACGAGGGGATGACGCCCCATGACCGGCAGATGATCGATGCAGCGAGTGGAGGGGCACTGATTGACAAGACCCCAGTTGAGGCCAAGCAGTTGATTGCAAACATTGCTACAAACTCGCAACAATTCGGTATTCGGGGGCAAGGCCAAGTGCACAGCGTGGCTCAGAGCCACGAGATGACTGAAATGAGGGCCCAGGTGGCCGAAATAGGCAGTATGTTGAAGAAAATCGTTGGAGGACACCGCGAGGCGGAGGAGGTCAACGCGATCGGGGGGTATGCTTCCAACCCAAGGAAGTACGACCCATATGCAAACACTTATAACCCCGGTTGGCGCGACCATCCTAATTTCAGCTATGGGAATAGGGAAGGAGAAACTCGCTTCCAAGGCCAATCTCAGGATAGGCCTAATTCTTCCACCCAGGCTCAAGCCTCGAGCTCCTCCAGCTCACTTGAACAGATGGTAAGGACCATCGTGACGAGCACCAGCCAGTTTCAGAAAGAAGCTCGAGAGGAGCTTAATTCTCACAAGGCAGAGCTGCAAAATTTGAACAAGCAGCTGACACAGATGGCGGTGTCTATCAGTAAGATTGAGAGCAAGAGCTCGGGGAAGCTTCCTTCCCAAACTACAGTAAACTCATGTGAAAACGTGAGTGCCATTCAGCTGCGCAGTGGGAAGTCACTTTCCACCAGAGCTGCGAAGGAAGCCACGGACAGCTTGAACAAGTCCGCCCCGACTGCTCCTGAGATTCAGAATGTGAGAAAAGATGAGAAGGTCAGTGTACCTGAGGATGTTACCAGAGCACCATTCCCAAGTCGGCTTGTGAAGCCTACTTTGGAGACTGAGGATGCGGAGGTCCTTCGAACCTTCCAAAAGGTGGTGGTCAACATCCCACTTCTTGAGGCCGTAAGCCAAGTGCCAAAATACGCCAAGTTTCTCAAGAAGTGGTGTACGAGTAAGAGAATGTCGAGAAAAAGTGACGAGACGAAGAAAGAAACCGTCTCCGCAATTTTCCAAGGTAATCTTCCACCGAAGTGCATCGATCCTGGTATGTTTTCTATCCCATGCACTATCGGTACTAAATTCATTGAAAATGCCATGTTAGATCTCGGTGCCTCGATTAATGTCATGTCTTATGATGTTTTTAAAGAACTTGAATTGTGTACTTTAATCGAGTCCAATATAGTTGTCCAACTAGCCGATCGATCTTATGTGCATCCTTTAGGGAAGGTTGAGGATATTTTAGTCAAAGTTAAGGACTTACTGTTTCCATGCGATTTTTATGTGCTGAATATGAATGAAAATTCTTCGCATGTTTCCTCTTCTATTTTATTAGGCCGCCCATTTATGAAGACCGCTAAGGTCAAGATAGATGTTGATAGGGGTGCCTTATCTGTAGAATTTGATGGAATGATGAATGAATTTATTATAAATGCATCGAAGTCGTCTGTGAATGCTGTAAATGTATCTGTTGTTGAGCATGATGAGAATGGGAGTCTACCCTCGCGCTTGAGCGATGGTTCCCATGTCTCTGTTAAAATTTCTGATTTAAATTTGTGTGATAATGATGCTGGTTTTTGCACTAACACTGCTGATATTCACGTGCCCGAGGCACGAAGAGTGCAAAATATTTTTCAGGTGGATGGCAGGAAAGGTGTGGCCACGGACAAGTCTGGATCGTCCCCCGCACCTACAGACTATGGATGAGTCTGTTGAGAGAATACAGTCGAGCAACCGACTTTAAAAATTCTGCGCTTCTCGGAGGCACCCGAGTGTTGAACTGTTTTTATGCTTTAGTTTAGTTTTTATTGCTTTTTAGATTAGCTTAGTTTTAATTAGCTTGCTGTTTTTTTTAGGAATCGAGGAAGGGAAGACAATTTTGGGCTCTGATGCGTTTTTGTGCTGCTTCCTCGCTCTCGCCAGCTTCACAAAGAGTCAGGGAAGTGTATTTCTTCTTCCCTTTTACTTTGTTGTATCTGACTGGTTGGAATTGAGGACAATGCCAAATTTTGAAGTTGGGGGTGGAGTTAGTCTGACGGATATGCATGTGTAGTTTGTTGAGAAGTGCTATTTTTGATATTGAAGTGCTTGGGACTCTGTTTACTGTTTTCTGACGATGATAGCCTAGGAAATGCATGTTGGAAATTTGAGCATGTTCATAATCGAGTTTTTGCATGAGTTTTGTGTTTATTAGGTTCATGTCAAAAATTTTAAAATTTTTTCTGTTGCTCCCTTGCACTTATCGCGCACTTAGCAACTTCCTCCTAGATTCCGTAGGCTTTGTTTATCGCATGTTTCGCTAGTTCTCGTTGTCACCCCGAAAGGCATCTCTAGGTAGCTTGTTGCATGAGAGTTAGTGGTTAGTTAATTGAGAAAGCATGTGCTTAGCCTAATCTAAAAAAAAAAAATAGAAAAGCATGTTTGATAGAAAATTCCTCTCGAGGCGCTCCTCCTTCTTATTAGCGCTTAAAGAAGTGAGCGTCAGTCCTTAAAAACGTGAAGCTTTGGCCAAAGTTTGACGTGTTAGGCAGCTCGAGTAGGAAAGAAAAAGAAATAAAAAGTTGGTTCGAAGAACCTTAATAAATGAGTACAAAGTACTTTTGAAAAGAAAGAAAAAGAATGAGAAAATAATTAGGTCTCTTAATTTGCTTCTCTCTCTCGTGTAAGTCAAGTGTAGCTGTTCTTAAACGCTAGAAGTAGGGGGAAAACGGGATGTGCGTTGCATGTAGGTTTTTCGAGTTTGCGTGAGTTTAGGAGTGGTTGTCTAGCACACACACACGTTAGGGGGCAAGAGTTAATTTTTGATATGTCCTAGTTAATGCATGAACGAAATGCTTCCATGATTATACTCGTGTTTGAAATTTTAATATGCATGGAGGTTTGAGTTTGAATACATGTAAGCGCGTCCTTAGAGTCAATGTCTTTGTAATGCTTGCTCGAGGACTAGCAATGTTTAAGTTGGGGGTGTTTGATAACTCCATTTTGGAGCTATTAAATACTTCCTAATTATAGCTAAAGTCCGCTTTCAATTGATTAAATATATCTCTTTTGTAGGAGAAAAGCGGCAAAGAGCTCGTGCGTCCGTTGGGCTTGTTCGAGTGCTTAAAGCAAAGTTTTAGCGCCCCGGGAGTGCATCGGGAAGAGAGGAACTTGTTCCGTGAAGAAACGGGCCAAAACAGCCTTGAAGAGGCAAAGCTTCAGCCCCAAACCCGAGAGCCAGCGTCGAGCTATAGCGTCGAGACGCTGGAAAAACCCGAGAGCAAGCGTCGAGTGATAGCGTCGAGGCGCTAGCTCGACGCTGCCCTGGCGTCGAGACCCTGCTTGGCGTCGAGACGCTCCGGAGGAGGCGCGCGCAGGAATTTTATCGGGGCAGCGTCGCGACGCTGGCCTTGCGTCGCGACGCCATCGCGAGCGCGCGCGCGGAAAACTTAGGGCACAGCGTCTCGACGCTGGCCTAGCGTCTCGACGCTACGACGATGGCAGAAGATAAATAACGATTTTTCTGCACATTTTGGACATCTTCTCCTTCATCTCTCCACCATTTTTGCTGGTTTTAGTCTTCTTCTTCTCCGTTTTCTCTCTATTTTCCGTGGAGCTCCGCCATTGTTGGCATGCTAGTGAGCTCCACTTTCCATTGTAATAAGTAGATGAATCCATCCATGGCCATCTTTGGAGCGGGGTTGACAAACCGCGCCATGAGCTACTAAGGTAAGGGTGACGGTTTGGGATTAGTTTAGGGCGATTTTGTTAAACTTATTTGGTTTTGATAATCTGAGTTTTGATATGCATATTGGTTCTGTTTACTTTGCATCTATCTACTTTGCTTAATCCAACGCACATGTTAAAATACGCCGATTGACACTCGAGTAGTTTCGCATGTTGTGTATGTTAAAGAGTAGCGATGCCGTGCCTCTCACTGCTCGACTAAGTAACACAGGTAGATAGAACTAAATCGAAGTATCGGGTAGGGTAGGATAATTGTTGATTGCATACGGCGTTTGCGGGCAATCTACTAGCAATTAGAATTCACGCTCGAATGTTCGTCGCGGTTAGCTAGTGACTGTCTAAATTTACCTTGGGGCTGATCACCTTGATGTAGGATTAGATAACGTGTAATTAGAACTGTGTGGTCTAATTAAAATCCATGGAGTCGGCTACTTTGGGGCTTCTCTGGTAGTCGTTCGCGTGCTCAATAAACTGAATTCCATGTTATTAGCTTTAAATGATAAACTAAATTTGTTTAACAATTGATCCCGAGACTCCCAAACCGTGCACACGTTCTCTTCTTATTATTCTTTCTTCGTTAGCTTTCTCATTATCTCCCCTTTGCATGATAAAACCCCCCGTTACCAAAAATTTATCAATTAATTAAATCCCAATTTTAATTGTGCTTTCAATCTTCCTATTCCTTGGATCGACCCTGTTACCACTGGCTGCAAAGCCTTGGTAATAGGCTTTATAAATCGTATTTTGGCAAGCCTCGACAGCTTGAGATTAAGTGGATATTCAAAAATCCGCCCACCACCAGGCCATCCAACTCGAACTCCATGTTCCCCTTCCTTCGCATCCTCAAGGCAGTAGGCAACTCCAGGTGGCCCGTGTAGGCCAGCTGCCTTTCCATTCGTTCGATTGGGACCCCTGCACGTAAGCAAAGCTTAGTAATTGTATTAGGAAAGAAAAGTGGACCCTTACCCTTTTTGGCGCAGTCAGCGATTGAACCTGCAATGACCTCGCCAACGTTGATTGTGAGGCCTCTCATGATCGCGTAGACCAGCAGCGATCTGCCTTGGTTGATGGTCGTCTCGTGGGTCACTGGAGACAGCTTCCTCCTCACGAAGGAAAACCAGACAGCCGCCTTGGCTGTGAGGGTAGCACTCATCAGGGTGTGCTTCCCATTGCGCGAGACTGTCCACGATGCCTCAGGCTGGCCAATGATTCGAATTGCCTCCTCCAGGACAGCTTCTGTTGGCTCATCAACTATCCTTGCATAGTCAGTGTGTTTTTGACCCTTGAGGCCATAGGCTTCGTTGATTGCCTTCGCTGAGAAGTCCACCTCGACTCCTCTGACCACAGACAGGCCATCCTCAGGATTCATCAAATTGGCGTAAAAGTCATACACCATACTGGAGTGGGCGGGGTTGGGTGGTTGTTACGTCTCCAAAAGTGACCTTTTTAGGACTCAATTGGCTTAGAAAGATGTTCACTCTTAGGTGTTTTTGATAGTATTTAGCCTAAACCTATGCTTAAATATGAGAATTAGAAGAAGGTAGCTAAATTAGGACTTATGTACAATAGGAAAGAAAAGAGTTGAAAACCGAAGGAAAAGAATGAAAAACAAGCTTTGCGAACGCATTGCGGAAACATTGCGGTCACCGCAATGTTTCAAGTGAAAACCGTAAGTTGACTGATCTTTTTCTGTTAATTTCCGTTATTTCAGGGATTCGTTCTTTCTCCTCCATCCATTCTGAAGTACGACGTTGAAGATTGATGGTTCTCCTTGGCCCAAATGCACCTGCAGATTACTATAAATAGGGGTCAAAGTCGAGGGTTCAAGCATCATCCGAAAGCGTAGAAGTCTTCTCGCAGTCCACCTTTTCTCCTAGTTTTCCTTTGCCGTCTGCTGGTTTGCGAAGCTCAGCTGTTGGAATCGATAATCTGATAGGAAGGAGAGGAGATTCTTCTTCTCTCCCGATTGGATTCATCCAAGCAAGGCTGACCTTTCTCATCCTTCATTTGAGGCGGCTGCAACGAGATTTCGAGCTGTTTTACTGCTTTCTGTTCTTCATTTCTGTTTTCCAATTCTGTCTTGTGTTGTTTCTGTTCTTGTGGCTAGTTTAGATCATTTCGTTGTGTTCTGTCTTGCTGTTCTCTACTTTAAGTATCTCTTATGTTCATTCAAACAATCAATTAATCAAACACAAAATTCAGTATTTCACAGTTTCTGCCTTTGCATTCTACTGCTTTCCCTTGCTGTTTTAAGCACATTTCCCTTCTCAGCATGTCCATCTTATCCTTTAGTTCTGTTCTCCTTATATCCATGAGTAACTAAGTCACTTAGGGGCATGCTAATGACAACTCCATAGGCTAAAAAACGTGAATCAAGCATGTAGGATAGCTCTCGAAGCGTTGATTGTATGTAAGCTTCATCCCACGGGCAATTTCGATTGGCCATCCATTTTGTCCAAAGAACTCCTAACCTCTGGAAGGAGTAAGAGTTCAGAGTCATATTATCATGCTAGCCTTTCAAGGTAACCAGGAAACGGCCTAGGAATAGGCGTTTCCCTAGTACAAACCATATCTTTCTGCTTTAACAAGATGCTTAAGACCTTACTTTGAGTTGAGTAAACTAAAGAATCTAATGCATGGAATCGGACGATACATGAGATTGAGATAGTTTGATGCATAGAGAGTAGATCCAGTGCTTGAGAATCGTATAAGAATGCCTATAGGATAGTCATTAGTAGCCCTTAATTCACCCATTTACACACTTTCGCTGTTATTTAATTGCGGTAGGATTGCTGTCTCCGCAATTCTGCTTAAGTTAAAATTCTGTTTAGCCGTCTTTGCCTTCATTTATTAATTTCGTTTCTTTTCATTTGAGCTTAAATTTCACTTGTTCTCGTTGATGTTACTACCCTTTACACATTCAGCAAATATTAGATAATTAAAAACCAATTTTACCCCATCAAATCCACCCCTTCTTTCTTAACAAAACACTTCGCGAATAGCTAAAAATAAATCTCTGTGGGAAAACGAATGAAATATACTTACTACTTGCTATAAGATCATGTATGCTTGCATGTTCTGAGTGCTCTATCTCTTTTATTGCCTAATTATTTTGACACATTGAGCACGCAACAAGTTTTTGGCGCCGCTGCCGGGGATTTATTTAAGTGAAAACGAAGTTTGTTAAGATTGAAACACCAAGTTTATTGCCTATTGAAGCTGATCTGTTTCATTTCTTTTGCAGGTACTATTGGGGTAGTTTATGAGTGAGCCTTCAAGTAGAGATCTAGAGTTCAATCCTGAGCCCGAGAGACTATTTAAAGCCAGAAATAAAGCCAAGAAACGTCTTTTTAAACAACCCCCTATACCTCAAATCATACCTGAAATTGAAGAAATGGACGAGATAGTTCCAAATCAGGTACCTGTCATTCGCAACCCCATCGAAATAGCGAATGACAAGAATAGTGCCATTCTTTCATATTTAGTACCTATGCCTGGGGAGCTGAACCCCAGCATAATCCGTCCTGAAATCACTGCCAACTCATTCGAGTTAAAGCCAGTGATGTTCCAAATGTTGTCCACTGTGGGACAATTCTTTGGAATAGAAAATGAGGACCCCCACAACCATCTTAGGAACTTCTTAGGAGTTAGTGATACCTTCATCATCCCTGGAGTGTCCCAAGAAGCTTTGAGGCTATACTTGTTCCCTTATTCTTTGAGGGACAAAGCCAAAACATGGTTGAACTCATTACCTTCTGGATCTGTCCTTAATTGGACAGATTTAGCAGAGAAATTCCTAGTCAAATACTTCCCACCTGATAGGAATTCTACCTTTCGTGATGACATAGTTAAATTCAAACAAGCTGATAATGAATCTCTTCACGAAGCTTGGACAAGGTTCAAGGACCTTCTTCTCAAATGTCCACATCATGGCATCCCATGGTGTATCCAAATAGAGGTCTTTTTCAAAGGATGCAACCCCAGCACTAGGCAAGTCTTAAATTCATCTGCTGGTGGTTCCATGTTGTCCAAGAGTTACAACGAGGCCTATGAGATCTTGGAGAAGATCTCAGCATCTCACTGTAGGTGGTCAGATGATCCAGTTGAGCCAACTAGAGCTCAAGACAAGGATGCTCTAAGTGCGATGAGCAGCCAAATAAATGCCCTGACCAACCTAGTTAAGCAAATGGCTCAAGCCAATCTCCAAACAAGTGTCAACACCGCTACCGCCATGTCAATGGGCACCCAACCAAGTCAAGGTGAGACACTTGTATGTGGATTCTGTGGGGAAGGGCACCTGTATGAATACTGCCCTGGGAATCCAGCCTCAGTCTGCTACATTGGAAGTCAGCAGCAGCCTAGGAACAACCCCTATTCCAATACTTACAACCCTGGTTGGAGGAACCACCCAAACCTGTCATGGGGTGGCCAACAAAATGCTAACCAAAATCCTAACCAGCCTAGACCGAGTGGAACACCTGGTTTCACGCCCCAACATAACCAATCAATGTATCAAAAACCATACAACCAACCTGTAGGATCTTCTGTAGAAAACTTACTCAAGGAATACATAGCTAAGAATGATGCTACTCTTCAAAGCCAGCAAGCTACTCTTAGGAGCCTAGAGAACCAAATAGGCCAATTGGCCAATGAACTCAAGAGTAGGCCCCAAGGTAGACTCCCTGCTGACACCGAGGTGCCAAGGAGAGATGGTAAAGAACAAGTTCAAGCAATTGAACTTAGAAGTGGTAGACCCTTGGTGAGCAACACAAAGGACACACCAAAGAGAGTAGAGAACACTGAGTCTAGTGCTCCACTGGAGTCTCTGCCAAACCAAGGTCCACCACCAACTAGCACATCAGGAGCCAGGCTAGAGCCAATTATTGAGGAGATAGAGGAAATTCCAAGGCCTCCACCTATCCTAAGGCGCCCTGACGTGCCTGCATATGTGCCACCACCTCCATATCCTCGAAGGCTTAAGAAGAAGCAGGAACAGGAAGTGCATTTTAATAAATTCTTAGAAATTCTTAAGCAAGTGCATGTCAACATTCCTTTTGTAGAAGTTTTACAGTCTATGCCTTCCTATGTAAAGTTTTTGAAAGATATTATTACTAACAAAAAAATAATTGGTGAGTTTGAAACAGTAAACCTCACTGAGGAGTGCAGTGCCATACTCCAAAACAAGTTGCCCAAGAAGGAGAAGGATCCTGGTTCCTTCACCTTACCTGTAGAACTTGGAGGCAAGCACGTGGGCAGAGCGCTTTGTGACCTGGGCGCCAGCATAAACCTCATGCCCCTATCACTATTCCGCCAGCTAGGAATAGGAGAAGCACGTCCAACCACTGTCACTTTACAATTAGCAGACAGATCCATTGCATACCCAGAAGGTAAGATTGAGGATATTTTAGTAAAGGTTGACAAGTTTATTTTCCTTGCAGATTTCATTATCCTGGATTATGAAGCAGACAAGGAGGTCCCCATCCTGTTAGGCAGACCATTTCTAGCCACAGGTAGGGCACTGATAGACGTCCAAAAAGGTGAGCTTACTATGAGGGTTCATGATGAAGAGGTGAAATTTAGTGTGTATAAAGCTTTAAGGTACCCCTCTGACCTTGAATCCTGTGCTAGCATGGACGTTGTAGACTCTTTAATGGAAGAACAATTGGAGCATGTATTATTAACCAAGCATGCCAATGAATATGTAGGATTAGAATTAACTGACTTAAACGTAGCTGAGATAATGGACATATCTGTAAATAACCCTCAGCATGTTTGTATGAATATTGACTTAACTGATAGAGCCTTAAATCCTTTAAAGCCATCCATTGAGCATCCACCTGTATTAGAATTAAAGCCACTCCCCACTCACCTCAAGTATGCATATTTAGGGAGTAATGCAACTCTGCCTGTTATCATTTCTTCTAAATTAAGTGAAAAGCATGAGGTTGAACTGATATTACTGCTTAAGCAACATAGGAAGGCTATTGCATGGACTATTGCTGATATTAGAGGCATTAGCCCTTCTTATTGCATGCATAAGATTATACTAGAGGAAGAGCACTGTTAAGTCTCTGAAAGTGACTTATTTAGGACCCATTTAGCTTAAGAAGATGTGCACTTTTAGGTGTTTTTGATAGCATTTAGCCTAGACCTATGCTTAAATATGAGAATGAGAAGAAGGTAGCTAAATTAGGACTTATGCACAATAGGAAAGAAAAGGGTTCAAAACCGAAGGAAAAGAATGAAAAAACTGCATTGCGACAGCATTGCGAAAACATTGCTGAGGCCGCAATTATTCAAGTGAAAACCGTAAGTTGACTGATCCTTTTCTGTTAATTTCCGTAATTTCAGGGATTCATTCTTTCTCCTCCATCCATTCTGATATATGACGTTGAAGATTGATGGTTCTCCTTGGCCCAAACGCACCTGCAAACTACTATAAAAGGGGGCCAAAGTCGGAGGTTCAGTCATCATCCGAAAGCGTAGAAGCCTTCTCACAGTCCACTTTTTCTCCCTGTTTTCCTTTGCCGTCTGTTGGAGTGAGAGTCTCAGCTGTTGGAATCGATAATCTGATAGGAAGGAGAGGAGATTCTTCTTCTCTCTCGATTGGATTCATCCAAGCAAGGCTGACCTTTCATCCCCTTCATTCGAGGCGACTGCAACGAAGCTTTCAAGCGCCATTTTACTGTTTTCTGTCGTTCTTCTTCTAATTTCCAGTTTTGATCATTGTTGTTCCTAGTTTAGTGTTTTAGTTACTGCATTTCGTTGTTGTCTGTCTTTGAATTACTGCCTTTAAGTTTCCCTTTGTTCGTTCAACATTCAAAGTAATCAGAGTGCAAGTTTCCTTTCACGGTTTCCCTCTTCTGCTGCTACGGTTTTGTCTTGCTGTTTTAAGTTTATTTCCCTTCTAAGCATGTCTGTTTCATCTTACATTTCTGTTCTCTATATATCCATGAGTAGCTAAGTCACTTAGGGGCATGCTAATGACAGAACTATAGGCTAAAAAACGTGAACCAAGCATGTAGGATAGCCTTCGAAACATTGATTGTATGTAAGCTTCATCCCACGGGCAATTTCGATTGGCCATCCATTTTGTCCAAAGAACTCCTAACCTCTGGAAGGAGTAAGAGTTCAGAGTCATATAATCATGCTAGCCTTTCATGGTAATCAGGAAACGGCCTAGGAATAGGCGTTTCCCTAGTACAAACTAAACACTTCTGTTTTAACAAGATGATTAAGACCTTACTTTGAAGTCGAGTAAACTTAGGAATCTAATGCATGGAATCGGACGATACATGAGATAGAGTGAGTTTGATGCATAGAGAGTAGATCCAGTGCTTGAGAATCGTATAATAATGCCTATAGGATAGTCATTAGTAGCCCTTAACTCACCCATTTACACACTTTCGCTGCTGTTTAATTGCGGAAACATTGCGGTCCCCGCAATTCTGCAAAATTTTCATTCTGTCTAGCTGTTTCCTTCTTCGTTTATCAATTCCATCTCTTGTCCTTTGAGTCTAATTGCAACTTGCATTTATTTATGTTATATCCCTTTACACATTCAGCAAAAATTAGATAATTAAAAACCAATTTTACCCCATCAAATCCACCCCATCTTTCTTAACAAATACACTTCGCGAATAGCTAAACATAAGTCTCTGTGGAAAAAACGAATGAAATATACTTACTACTTGCTGTGAGACCATGTATGCTTGCATGTTCTGAGTGCTCTCTCTCTTCTACTTTCTTGCTTATTTATCTTTACACATTGAGCACGCAACAAGTTTTTGGCGCCGCTGCCGGGGACTTATTTTAAGTGAAAACGAAGTTTGTTAAGTCTGAAACACCAAGTTATTTTCCATTGAATTTGATCCATCTTCATTTCTTTTTCAGGTACCAATTAGGGTAGTTTATGAATGAGACTCCAAGTAGTGATCTAGAGTTCAACCCTGAGCCTGAGAGATTATTTAAAGCTAGAAATAGAGCCAAGAAACGTCTCTTTAAACAACCCCTTTTACCTCAAATAATTGCTGAAACCGCAGAGTCTCCGCAATCCACTCAAGAAGAAATGGCTGGAATAGATCAAAACCTGGTGCCTGTCACTCGCAATCCCATTGAAATAGCGAATGACAAGGATAGCGCCATCCTTTCGTACCTAGTACCTATGCCTGGGGAGCTGAACCCCAGCATAATCCGTCCTGAAATCACTGCCAACTCATTCGAGTTAAAGCCAGTGATGTTCCAAATGTTGTCCACTGTGGGACAATTCTTTGGAATAGAAAATGAGGACCCCCATAACCACCTTAGGAACTTCCTAGGAGTTAGTGACACATTCCTGATTCCTGGAGTTTCCCAAGAAGCCCTGAGGCTATATCTGTTCCCTTACTCTTTGAGGGACAAAGCCAAAACGTGGTTAAATTCATTACCCTCAGGATCTGTCCTCAATTGGACAGACTTAGCAGAAAAATTCCTAGTCAAATATTTCCCACCAGATAGGAATTCGACCTTTCGTGATGATATCATCAAATTCAAACAAGCTCTAAGTGAGTCTCTTCACGAAGCTTGGACAAGATTCAAAGACCTTCTCATTAAATGTCCACACCATGGCATCCCATGGTGTATCCAAATAGAAGTCTTCTTTAAAGGATGCAACCCCAGCACCAGACAAGTTCTAAACTCATCCGCTGGATGCTCCATGTTGTCCAAGAGTTACAACGAAGCTTATGAGATCTTGGAGAAGATCTCAACATCTCACTGTAGGTGGTCAGATGATCCAGTAGAGCCAACTAGGGCTCAAGACAAGGATGCTCTAAGCGCCATGAGCACCCAAATAAACGCCCTGACCAACCTAGTTAAGCAAATGGCTCAGGCCAATCTCCAAACCAGTGCCAACACCGCCACAGCCATGTCAATGGGCACCCAACCAAGTCAAGGTGAGGCACTTGTCTGTGGATTCTGTGGGGAAGGGCACCCATATGAATACTGCCCTGGGAATCCATCCTCAGTCTGCTACATTGGAAGCCAGTAGCAGCCTAGGAATAACCCTTACTCCAACACCTATAACCCTGGTTGGAGAAACCACCCTAACCTGTCATGGGGTGGCCAACAAAACACTAACCAAAATTCTAACCAACCAAGGCCGAGTGGAACACCTGGTTTCACTCCTCAACATAACCAGTCAATGTACCAAAAACCATACAATCAACCTGTAGGATCTTCTGTAGAAAACCTACTCAAGGAATACATCGCTAAGAATGATGCTACGCTTCAAAGCCAGCAAGCTACTCTTAGGAGCCTAGAAAACCAAATAGGCCAATTAGCCAATGAACTTAAGAGTAGGCCCCAAGGTAGACTCCCTGCTGACACCGAGGTACCAAGGAGAGATGGTAAAGAACAAGTTCAAGCAATTGAACTTAGGAGTGGAAGACCATTGGTGAGCAACACAAAAGACATACCAAAGAGAGTAGAGAACACTGAGTCTAGTGCTCCACTGGAGTCTCTGCCAAACCAAGGTCCACCACCAACCAGCACATCAGGAGCCAGGCTAGAGCCAATTATTGAGGAGGTAGAAGAAATTCCAAGGCCTCCACCTATCCTAAGGCGCCCTGACGTGCCTGCATATGTGCCACCACCTCCATACCCTCGAAGGCTAAAGAAGAAGCAGGAACAGGAAGTTCATTTTAATAAATTCTTAGAAATTCTTAAGCAAGTGCATGTTAACATTCCTTTTGTAGAAGTTTTGCAGTCTATGCCTTCTTATGTAAAGTTTTTGAAGGACATCATTACTAACAAAAAAATAATTGGTGAGTTTGAAACAGTAAACCTCACTGAGGAGTGCAGTGCCATCCTCCAGAACAAGCTGCCCAAGAAGGAGAAGGATCCTGGTTCCTTCACCTTACCTGTAGAACTTGGAGGCAGGCATGTGGGCAGAGCGCTTTGTGACCTGGGCGCCAGCATAAACCTCATGCCCCTATCACTATTCCGCCAGTTGGGAATAGGAGAAGCACGTCCGACCACTGTCACTTTACAACTAGCAGACAGATCCATCGCATACCCTGAAGGCAAGATTGAGGATATTCTAGTTAAAGTTGACAAATTTATTTTCCTTGCAGATTTCATTGTCCTGGACTATGAGGCAGACAAGGAGGTCCCCATCCTGCTAGGCAGACCATTTCTAGCCACAGGTAGGGCACTTATAGACGTCCAAAAAGGTGAGCTCACTATGAGGGTTCATGATGAAGAGGTGAAGTTTAGCGTATATAAAGCTTTAAGGTACCCCTCTGACCTTGAATCCTGTGCTAGCATGGACGTAGTAGACTCCTTGATGGAGGAACAATTAGAGCATGAACTATTAACCAAGCATGCTAATGAATATGTACAATTAGATATAGCTGACTTGAATGTATCTGACATAATGGATATGCCTGTAGATAAACCACAACATGTATGTATGAATATAGATTTAACTGATAGATCTGTGAATCCGTTAAAGCCCTCCATTGAGCATCCACCTGTTTTAGAACTGAAACCACTACCTACTCACCTCAAGTATGCATATCTAGGAAGTAATGAAACTCTGCCTGTTATCATTTCTTCTAAATTAAGTGAAAAGCATGAGGTTGAACTGATTTTACTGCTTAAGCAACATAGGAAGGCTATAGCATGGACTATTGCTGATATTCGAAGCATTAGCCCTTCTTATTGCATGCACAAAATTATACTAGAGGAAGAGCACACACCTAGGGTAGATCACCAGCGTAGGCTAAACCCCTCTATGAAAGAGGTAGTAAAGAAGGAAATAATAAAATGGTTAGATGCAGGAGTGATCTTCCCAATAGCTAGTAGCCAGTGGGTGAGCCCCATCCAATGTGTACCTAAAAAGGGGGGAATAACTGTGGTAGTCAATGAGAACAACGAACTGATTCCAACAAGGACTGTCACAGGATGGAGAGTGTGTATGGATTACAGGAAATTAAATAAAGAAACTAAAAAAGACCATTTTCCTCTTCCGTTCATTGACCATATGTTAGACAGAATAGCTGGTAGAGCCTACTATTGTTTCTTAGATGGCTATTCAGGCTATAATCAAATAACTATAGACCCTAAGGATCAAGAGAAGACCACCTTTACTTGCCCTTTTGGAACTTTTGCCTTTCGCAGAATGCCTTTTGGCTTATGCAATGCACCGGCAACTTTCCAAAGGTGCATGATGGCAATCTTCTCTGAGTTGGATGAGTCCATGATAGAAATATTCATGGATGACTTCTTAGTCTTTGGGGACTCATTTTCGAACTGTCTAGAAAACCTAGGACAAGTCCTGGCTAGGTGTGAGGAGACCAACCTAGTCCTAAATTGGGAAAAATGCCATTTTATGGTGGATGAGGGGATTGTCTTAGGACATAGAGTGTCGAGGGCAGGAGTAGAAGTTGATAGGGCAAAGATTGAGGTCATAGAGAAGTTGGTAGAGCCCCAGAATGTCAAAGCCATTAGAAGCTTCTTAGGGCATGCGGGCTTCTACAGAAGGTTCATTAAGGACTTCTCTAAGATAGCCAAGCCTCTGTGTGAGCTTCTAGAATTAAATAGGCCATTCATCTTCTCTAAGGAATGTGTAGTAGCTTGGACCACCCTTAAGAAAGCACTAGTCACAGCCCCTATCATAGTAGGACCAAATTGGGATCTTCCCTTTGAAATGTTATGTGATGCCAGTGACTATGCTGTAGGAGTGATGTTAGGCCAGAAGATTGACAAGCTAACACACCCTGTCTATTATGCTAGTAAGACCTTGAATGAGGCTCAATGTAATTATACCACTACTGAAAAAGAGATGCTGGCTGTAGTGTTTGCTTGCGAAAAATTCAGAAACTATATTGTAGGCACTAGGACAATTGTATATACTGACCATTCTGCCTTGAAATATCTTATGAGGAAGGCTGATGCAAAGCCTAGGTTGATTAGATGGGTGTTATTGCTGCAGGAATTTGATTTGGACATTCGGGACAAGAAAGGATGTGAAAACGTGGTTGCCGATCACCTGTCTCGATTGCAGCACAATTGCGAAAAAATTGCGGACCCCGCAATTTCTGATGCTTTTATTGATGAACATGTCTTTGCTTTGACTCATCGTGATAACGATGAGGAACCTTGGTTTGCTGACATTGCTAACTTCCGTGCATCACAGGTATTACCAGTGTTCAAGGGAGGACAAGAGAAAAAGAGGTTCCTTCATGAAGCAAGGAAATTCATCTGGGATGACCCCACACTTTACAGAACCTGTGCTGATGGCTTGCTAAGGAAGTGTGTTTCAGCTGCTGAAGCGAAGTCTGTGCTGCAGCACTGTCACGCATCTCCTTATGGTGGACACTTTGGTGGCCAAAGAACAGCTGCAAAGGTATTTCAGAGTGGCTATTAATGGGCAACGATCTTCAAAGATGCCCACAACTATGCCCACAGCTGTGATGAATGCCAAAGAACAGGTAACCTCAGTCGAAAGGATGAGACGCCCCTCACCTACATCTTAGAGTTAGAGCTCTTTGATGTATGGGGCATTGACTTCATGGGGCCATTCCCTCCATCATCAGGTAACCTCTACATATTAGTGGCAGTGGATTATGTGTCCAAGTGGGTAGAGGCCAAAGCATGTCCTAATAATGATGCTAAAACAGTCACCAACTTCTTGCATAGGCACATTTTTACTAGGTTTGGGACACCTCGGGCCATCATTAGTGATGAGGGGTCACATTTTATTAACAAGGCTATGGAGAAAGTATTGGCTAAGTATAACATTAGACATAGAGTAGCCACTCCCTATCACCCACACTCAAATGGACAGGCTGAAATTTCAAATAGGGAAATAAAGAACATCCTAGAGAAAGTAGTCAAACCTAATAGGAAGGACTGGTCCTTCAAGCTTGAGGATGCACTTTGGGCTTATAGGACAGCATATAAGACACCTCTAGGAATGTCTCCTTATAGGCTGGTTTATGGCAAGACTTGTCACTTACCACTTGAGTTAGAAAACAAAGCATTTTGGGCCATGAAGGAATTGAATTTTTGTGTAAAGGATGCGGGGACACTGAGGTCTTTGCAATTACATGAGCTTGATGAGCTTAGGCATATGGCCTATGAAAATGCTAAGATGTACAAGGAAAAAACCAAGATTTGGCATGATAGTAGACTTAGAGTTAAGGACTTTAAGAAGGGTCAACTTGTTTTGTTGTTTAACTCACGGTTGAAACTATTTCCAGGGAAACTTAAGTCTAGATGGTCGGGTCCATTTGTCATTACTAATGTGTTTGTTCATGGTGCCATAGAGATAAAGAACTTGCAGCAAGGTCAGCCATTTCTGGTCAATGGGGCGAGGTTGAAGCATTACTATGAGGAAGGAGATGTGAAGACTCTCTCGGCCTTCCTCTTGACTGAAGCGTGACAATGAGAAAGAGAGAGGACGAGTGGTTACTGTGCTCGTCAACATAAGGCTCATGCCTTAGTTTATTTTTTTGCGATTTTCCGGTTGTCATTTGTGTGTTTTGTTGTGTGATTTTAATTACGTATTTGATATTGTTTTTATTTCTTTTTGTAGGGAATCGAAAGAGGGAATCAAGGAGACTAATCCCAGCTTTAAAAATCAAAAAACGATCGAGCCAAATAAAAGATACGGACGAGCAAAGTTTGAGATTTTGATGAAAAAATATCCCTAGAATTGCGCTGGAATTGCAGGATCCGCAAAATAGAGCCGTTGGGATTTAGCCGTTGCCTTTATATCCGTTAGAAGGCGCTCGATCGATACGATTCTCTCATTCTCTGATTTCCAAGAAAACTGAGATTCTCTTCATCTTTGATCCTTCTCTCCAAACCTCCAAGATTCGACAATGGTGTCCACAAGGGCTGAAAGATCCGCAGCCAAGAAGAAGGCTGATGACGCAGCTGAAGCAGCTGCGAGGGAAGCACTGCTTACCCTTGCAGATGATGGTGCTGTTCGCACCGGCCCTCTTTCCAAGCTTCCGGTTCGTAGGAAGAAGTGGAGGGTCGTCACTGAGATCCCTGCTGGCCCTTCTGAACCAGCAGGTACGCCCAAGAAGCGCCGGTGGAGTGTCGAGATGGCCGCCGAACCAAGCAGAGCAAAGACTCCCTCTGTGGAGAGTCAAGAATCAGATCGTGCGTCCCACGAGTCGACCAAGAGGGGTTCGTCGCCATCTGCATCACCTGCGCACAGCCCTTCACCATCTGAACCAGTGCACAGCCCAGAGCTATCATCATCGCCGCCTGCACAGAGCCCTGCGACGCCGTCTTCACCACTGAATTCCGTGCAGACGCCTACAGCAGAGCAGAGTGCCACACCTTCGCACACGCCTCCACAGCCTGATGCTGAATTCCCCTATAGGGAGTACCAGGAATCCACTCAGGGCAGTGGGGAAGGTGGTGAAGACGAGGTCTTCTCGCCTGCAAGGGAAGCTAGTGCCGAGAGTCCTGCACGGCAGGATGATTCCATGGAAGAGACGTTGGGGGCATGCCTCCAGCAGATCAATATCAAGGCTAAGCTCAAGAAGAAGAAGAAGGCCAAGATTGTCAAGGCCAAGCGATCCAAGAAACTGAAGAAGAAGAAGGCCAAGAGGGTGCCTTCAGCAGACAAAGAGAGCACTGAGCCTTTGCTCAAACGACTCAAGGTTGAGGCTGCCGAGTCAGCCAAGCCAGCAGATAAGGGGAAGGCCAAACTCTACCCTGAAGACGAACCTCAGTCAGTGAGGTATGTTTCATCTGACGCTGAATCCAGGGGCGTTGAGTTAAGGAAGAGGGAGTTGCTGCACGAGAAAGGCTTCCTCGACCGACCTGCTGACCTGCCGCAGTTCTTGCAGACCAACTGGGGTGCATCTTCCCTGACTTCCCCACAAATCTCCTGACTCCATGGGTGCCCCCACGACCACGGCAACCAGATGAGGATGAAGAAGTTTAAGTGCTGGTTTGAAGTGCACTAAAGGGAGTATTGCTGTTCCCTTAGAAAAAAAAAAAACAATTTTCTGCTTTCTGATAGGACCATGGTAATTATGCTGTTTTTGGTTCAATTTTGATCTGTTTTAGATGTTTAGTTTTATGTTTTTTCTTTTGCTTAGTATAGTCTGATGTTAGCTGACTAGGTAGGATAGTTTAGTTTTATTTTTAGGAAGCTTGAGTGACTGGACAAAGCATGCTTAGGGGCCTTAATCAATGTTATATCTGCCCTGATCTAATTGCGAAATAATTGCGGTACCCGCAATTTTCATGACTAAAAGCATGTTTTGGACTGTCTGTTTAGCTAGGCTGTGATCTGTTTAAATTCGATCTTTTCCTGCTAACATGACTGCCTTATGTAGCTTATCTAAATGCATGCTGGATGAGTGTCATAGGACACCCTTTGATAGTTTAAATCGACCTCTAAAAAGCTCAGCATGCACAGCTTTAAGCCCTTAACTGTCTGTTATTTTTAATTACTGCTGCTGTGATATTTTCTTTTAAATGTTCTGTCTATACCTAGGGCTTTTAGATTCTCTTTGTTTTACTTTAGATTAGATGCTTCTAGGACAAGTTTGGGGGTGTGCCACCTCAGACACTCATTGGGGACAATGAGTAGTTGAAGTTTGGGGGAGGCCACCCTAGGCCTAGGAACATTCCTCTCTCCCGTAGAAACATAAGCATTCTTCTTCTCCTTTATAAAAAATGATGAACTGAAAAAAAAAAAAAAACAAAAAATGAAAATAGAATAAAGAGGGGGGTCTCTCTTAGGTTGCTAAGTAATCAGTGCCAAGTGTGTGACCCACAAGTGGCATTGCATCAAAAGGCAACCAAAGGAGAGGCCTCACCTAAGTAAGGAAAAAGGGAAAAGAATAGGGAAGAAGAATGTAGACCTAGGAGTTATAACTTTGTGGCTTAGGTGTCCTATTTAAAAAGAACTCTGATCCTCAATTAGCTAAGCACAAAGTTGTAACTTGTAGGGTTGTGTAGGGAGATGAGTGTTTATCCAATGTAGTGATGCAGGGTTTAGGTTGTTCTTTAAAAGTACTACTGTCACCGTTAATACTAAGACTGGCATGACTCTAAGGAATCCTAGACACATTAAAAATAAAGCTAGAAGCATGTACTGAGTCTGAGGTAAAGCTAGGCAGAATTTGAAACCTTAGGGATAGTGGCATGATATGACAAAAGCAAATAGATCAGTTGTAGGGAGTTAATAGAAGCAGGTGAGTGTTAGGCAGGCAAAGTCAGAAGAAGCTAGGGGAGTTTTAAACTGAGAAGTGTGTCACAGGACAGCAGTGCTATAGATAGGGGTATAAGGGAGTCAGTAGGTGGTTAAAGAAGGAGAAACAGCAGCCTAGGGAAGTCCTTAGTATGCTTGAGGACAAGCAAAGCCTTAAGTTTGGGGGTGTGTTAAGTCTCTGAAAGTGACTTATTTAGGACCCATTTAGCTTAAGAAGATGTGCACTTTTAGGTGTTTTTGATAGCATTTAGCCTAGACCTATGCTTAAATATGAGAATGAGAAGAAGGTAGCTAAATTAGGACTTATGCACAATAGGAAAGAAAAGGGTTCAAAACCGAAGGAAAAGAATGAAAAAACTGCATTGCGACAGCATTGCGAAAACATTGCTGAGGCCGCAATTATTCAAGTGAAAACCGTAAGTTGACTGATCCTTTTCTGTTAATTTCCGTAATTTCAGGGATTCATTCTTTCTCCTCCATCCATTCTGATATATGACGTTGAAGATTGATGGTTCTCCTTGGCCCAAACGCACCTGCAAACTACTATAAAAGGGGGCCAAAGTCGGAGGTTCAGTCATCATCCGAAAGCGTAGAAGCCTTCTCACAGTCCACTTTTTCTCCCTGTTTTCCTTTGCCGTCTGTTGGAGTGAGAGTCTCAGCTGTTGGAATCGATAATCTGATAGGAAGGAGAGGAGATTCTTCTTCTCTCTCGATTGGATTCATCCAAGCAAGGCTGACCTTTCATCCCCTTCATTCGAGGCGACTGCAACGAAGCTTTCAAGCGCCATTTTACTGTTTTCTGTCGTTCTTCTTCTAATTTCCAGTTTTGATCATTGTTGTTCCTAGTTTAGTGTTTTAGTTACTGCATTTCGTTGTTGTCTGTCTTTGAATTACTGCCTTTAAGTTTCCCTTTGTTCGTTCAACATTCAAAGTAATCAGAGTGCAAGTTTCATTTCACGGTTTCCCTCTTCTGCTGCTACGGTTTTGTCTTGCTGTTTTAAGTTTATTTCCCTTCTAAGCATGTCTGTTTCATCTTACATTTCTGTTCTCTATATATCCATGAGTAGCTAAGTCACTTAGGGGCATGCTAATGACAGAACTATAGGCTAAAAAACGTGAACCAAGCATGTAGGATAGCCTTCGAAACATTGATTGTATGTAAGCTTCATCCCACGGGCAATTTCGATTGGCCATCCATTTTGTCCAAAGAACTCCTAACCTCTGGAAGGATTAAGAGTTCAGAGTCATATAATCATGCTAGCCTTTCATGGTAATCAGGAAACGGCCTAGGAATAGGCGTTTCCCTAGTACAAACTAAACACTTCTGTTTTAACAAGATGATTAAGACCTTACTTTGAAGTCGAGTAAACTTAGGAATCTAATGCATGGAATCGGACGATACATGAGATAGAGTGAGTTTGATGCATAGAGAGTAGATCCAGTGCTTGAGAATCGTATAATAATGCCTATAGGATAGTCATTAGTAGCCCTTAACTCACCCATTTACACACTTTCGCTGCTGTTTAATTGCGGAAACATTGCGGTCCCCGCAATTCTGCAAAATTTTCATTCTGTCTAGCTGTTTCCTTCTTCGTTTATCAATTCCATCTCTTGTCCTTTGAGTCTAATTGCAACTTGCATTTATTTATGTTATATCCCTTTACACATTCAGCAAAAATTAGATAATTAAAAACCAATTTTACCCCATCAAATCCACCCCATCTTTCTTAACAAATACACTTCGCGAATAGCTAAACATAAGTCTCTGTGGAAAAAACGAATGAAATATACTTACTACTTGCTGTGAGACCATGTATGCTTGCATGTTCTGAGTGCTCTCTCTCTTCTACTTTCTTGCTTATTTATCTTTACACATTGAGCACGCAACAAGCACACACCTAGAGTAGATCATCAACGTAGGCTGAATCCCTTTATGAAAGAGGTAGTAAAGAAAGAAATAATAAAATGGTTAGATGCTGGTGTGATCTTCCCCATAGCTAGTAGTCAGTGGGTAAGCCCTATACAGTGTGTACCTAAAAAGGGTGGGATGACTGTGGTAGTCAATGAAAACAACGAACTGATTCCAACTAGGACTGTCACGGGGTGGAGAGTATGTATGGATTATAGGAAGCTCAATAAAGAAACTAAAAAAGACCACTTCCCTCTACCATTCATTGACCAAATGTTAGACAGAATAGCTGGTAGAGCCTATTACTGTTTCCTAGACGGTTATTCAGGGTACAACCAAATCACTATAGACCCCAAGGACCAAGAAAAGACTACCTTTACTTGCCCTTTTGGAACTTTTGCCTTTCGCAGAATGCCTTTTGGCTTATGCAATGCACCGGCAACTTTCCAAAGGTGCATGTTGGCAATCTTCTCTGATTTGGATGAATCTATGATAGAGATATTCATGGATGACTTTTCAGTCTTTGGGGATTCATTCACCAACTGTCTAGAGAACCTAGGACAAGTCCTGGCTAGATGTGAAGAGACTAACTTAGTCCTTAATTGGGAAAAGTGTCACTTCATGGTAGATGAGGGGATTGTCTTAGGTCATAGAGTGTCAAGGGCAGGTGTAGAAGTTGACAGGGCAAAGATAGAGATCATAGAGAAGTTTGTAGAGCCTCAGAATGTCAAGGCCATTAGAAGTTTCTTAGGGCATGCTGGCTTCTATAGAAGGTTCATTAAGGACTTTTCTAAGATAGCCAAGCCTCTGTGTGAGCTTCTAGAACTAAACAGGCCATTCATCTTCTCTAAGGAATGTGTAGTAGCTTGGACAACCCTTAAGAAAGCACTAGTCACAGCACCTGTTATAGTAGGGCCAGATTGGGATCTCCCATTTGAGATGTTATGTGATGCTAGTGACTATGCTGTAGGGGTTATGTTAGGACAGAAGATTGACAAGCTAACACACCCTGTCTATTATGCTAGTAAGACCTTAAATGAGGCTCAATGTAATTATACAACTACTGAGAAAGAGATGCTTGCTGTAGTGTTCGCTTGTGAGAAATTCAGAAACTATATTGTAGGCACTAGGACAATTGTGTACACTGACCATTCTGCCTTGAAATATCTTATGAGGAAGGCTGATGCTAAGCCTAGGTTGATTAGGTGGGTGTTATTGCTGCAGGAATTTGATTTGGACATTCGAGACAAGAAAGGATGTGAAAATGTGGTTGCGGATCACCTTTCTCGATTGCAGCACAATTGCGGAAAAATTGCGGAACCCGCAATTTCTGATGCTTTCATTGATGAACATGTCTTTGTTTTGACTCATTGTGATAACGATGAGGAACCTTGGTTTGCTGACATTGCTAACTTCCTTGCATCACAGGTATTACCAGTTTTCAAGGGAGGACAAGAGAAGAAGAGGTTCCTTCATGAAGCAAGGAAATTCATATGGGATGACCCCACACTTTACAGAACCTGTGCTGACGGCTTGCTAAGGAAGTGTGTTTCAGCTGCTGAAGCGAAGTCTGTGCTGCAGCACTGCCACACAGCTCCTTATGGTGGACACTTTGGTGGTCAAAGAACAGCTGCAAAGGTATTTCAGAGTGGCTACTATTGGCCAACAATCTTCAAAGATGCCCACAACTATGCCCACAGCTGCGATGAATGCCAAACAACAGGTAACCTCAGTCGAAAGGATGAGATGCCCCTCACCTACATCTTAGAGTTGGAGCTCTTTGATGTGTGGGGCATTGACTTCATGGGGCCATTTCCTCCATCATCAGGTAACCTTTACATTTTGGTAGCAGTAGACTACGTATCCAAGTGGGTAGAGGCCAAAGCATGTCCCAATAATGATGCTAAAACAGTCACCAAATTCTTGCATAGGCATATTTTTACTAGGTTTGGGACACCTCGTGCCATCATTAGTGATGAGGGGTCACATTTCATTAACAAGGCTATGGAGAGAGTGTTGGCTAAGTATAACATTAGACATAGAGTAGCCACTCCCTATCACCCACACTCGAATGGACAGGCTGAAATTTCAAATAGGGAGATTAAGAACATCCTAGAAAAAGTGGTCAAACCTAATAGGAAAGACTGGTCCTTTAAGCTTGAGGATGCACTTTGGGCTTATAGGACAGCATATAAGACACCCCTAGGTATGTCTCCTTATAGGCTGGTATATGGCAAGACTTGTCACTTACCACTTGAGTTAGAAATCAAAGCATTTTGGGCCATGAAAGAATTGAATTTTTGCGTAAATGATGCGGGGACATTGCGGTCCTTACAATTACATGAGCTTGATGAGCTTAGACATATGGCCTATGAAAATGCTAAGATGTATAAGGAAAAGACCAAGATTTGGCACGATAGTAGACTTAGAGTTAAGGACTTTAAGAAGGGTCAACTTGTTCTGTTGTTTAACTCACGGTTGAAACTATTTCCAGGGAAACTTAAGTCTAGATGGTCAGGTCCATTTGTGATTACTAATGTGTTTGTTCATGGTGCCATAGAGATAAAGAACTTGCAGCAAGGCCAACCGTTTATGGTTAATGGTGCAAGGTTGAAGCACTACTATGAGGAAGGAGATGTGAAGACTCTCTCGGCCTTCCTCTTGGCTGAAGCATGAAAACGAGAACGAGAGAGGACGAGTGATTGCTGTGCTCGTCAACATAAGGCTCATGCCTTAGTTTATTTTTTGCGATTTTCCGGTTATCGTTTGTGTGTTTTGTTGTAGGATTTTAATTACGAATTTGATGTTGCTTTTATTTCTTTTTGTAGGGAATCGAAAGAGGGAATCAAGGAGAGTAATTCCAGCTTTAAAAATCAAGAAAAGATTGAGCCAAATAAAAGATACGTACGAGCAAAGATTGACATTTTGATGAAAAAATATCCCTAAAATTGCGCTGGATTTGCAGGATCCGCAAAAATATAGCCGTTGGGATTTAGCCGTTTCTTTTATATCCGTTAGAAGGCGCTTGATCGATACGAATCTCCCACTCTCTGAATTCCAAGAAAGCTGCGATTCTTTTCATCTTTGATTCTTCTCTCCAAATCTCCAAGACTCAACAATGGTGTTCACAAGGGCTGAAAGATCTGCAGCCAAGAAGAGGGCTGACGACGCTGAAACGGCTGCGAGAGATGCATTGCTTGCCTTGGCTGATGCTGAGGCTGCGCGAACGGAACGACTGGATAAGCTGCCGATTCGCAAGAAGAAGTGGAAGGTTGTCTCTGAGATACCTGCTGGACCCTCTAGACCAGCAGGCACACCCAAGAAGCGTAGGTGGAGTTTAACGGTGGCCGCTGAACCGAGCAAAGAAAAGACTCCCTCTGTGGAGAGTCAAGAAACTGATCGTGTGTCCCACGATTCAGCCAAGAGGAGTGTCTCGCCACCATCACCACCAGCGCACAGCTCTTCTCCATCACCGCCAGCGCAGAGCCCTGAGCAGCAGTCTTCACCACTGAGTTCTGCACAGACACCTACAGCAGAGCAAAGCACCACGCCGTCGCACACTTCCCCACGGCCTGACCCTGAATTCCCATATGGGGAGTACCAAGAATCAACGCAGGGCAGTGGGGAAGGTGAGGACGAGGAGGTTTTCTCGCTTGTGAGGGAAGCTAGCCCGGAGAGTCTTGAACAGAAGACTGACTCAATGGAAGAGACGTTGGGGGCGTGCCTGCAGCAGATCACCATTGAGGCAAAGCTCAAGAAGAAGAAGAAGGCCAAGATTCTTAAGGCCAAGCGATCCAAGAAGCTGAAGAAGAAGAAGGCCAAGAAGGTTGAGGCTGCCGAGTCAGCCAAAGAGAGCACGGAGCCTTCGCTCAAACGACTCAAGGTTGAGGCTGCCGAGTCAGCCAAGCCAGCAGATAAAGGGAAGGCCAAGCTCTACCCTGAAGATGAGCCTCAGTCAG
The DNA here is from genome assembly GCA_028017165.1 of Herpetospermum pedunculosum. NCBI lineage: Eukaryota > Viridiplantae > Streptophyta > Magnoliopsida > Cucurbitales > Cucurbitaceae > Herpetospermum > Herpetospermum pedunculosum. The sequence goes on from CM051531.1 coordinate 37,355,550, forward strand.
TGAGGTATGTTTCCTCTGATGCTGAGTCCAGGGGTGCTGAGCTGAGGAAGAGGGAGTTGCTGCACGAGAAAGGCTTCCTCGACAGACCTGCTGACCTGCCGCAGTTCTTGCGCGCAGGAATCATAAATCATGGCTGGGAGGAGTTGTGCAGGCCGCCCAATCCAGCTTACACGAGCATGGTTTACGACTTCTACGCCAACCTGCGAAACTCTGATGGAGGGCTTTCTGTGGTGAGGGGAGTAGAGGTGGATTACTCAGCAAAAGCCATCAACGAAGCTTATGGCCTCAAGGGCCAAAGACACACTGATTATGCAAGGATCGTTGATGAGCCTACTGAGGCAGTGCTGGAGGAGGCCATTCGAACCATTGGCCAGCCTGAAGCAGCGTGGACTGTCTCACGCAATGGGAGGCACACCCTCATGAGTGCCAACCTGACAGCAAAGGCAGCTGTATGGTTTGCCTTTGTAAGGAGAAAGCTGTCCCCTGTGACCCATGAGACGACCATCAACCAGAGCAGATCGCTGCTGGTCTATGCCATTATGCGAGGTCTCACGGTCAATGTGGGGGAAATCATGTCAGCCGCCATTGCTGAGTGCGCCAAGAAAGGTAAGGGACCATTGTTTTTCCCTAACACCATAACCAAATTATGTTTGCTTGCAGGAGTCCCCATTGAGCGAATGGAGCAGCAGATGGCTTACTTGGGCCACTTGGAGCTGCCTGCTAGCTTGAGGCTGAAGAGGAAGGGGAATATGGAGTTTGAACTGGATAGGCTGGCTGCTGATCAGTCACTATCCATGGCATGCCTGATGGATATGCAGAGGAGGATGGCTCAATGGGCCACTTACGCGCAGGCACGGGACAAGGAAGTTGCAGACCAACTTGGCTGTATCTTCCCTGACTTCCCCACAAACCTTCTGACTCCATGGGTGCCTCCACGACCACGACAACCAGATGAGGATGAAGACGTTTGAGTGCTGGTTTGAATTGCACTGAAGGGAGTATTGCTGTTCCCTTAGAAAAAAAAAAAAACAACTTTCTGCTTTCAGATAGACCATGTGAATTATGCTGTTTTTCGTACACTTTTGATCTGTTTTAGATGCTTAGTTTTATGTTTTTAATCTTGCTTAGTATAGTCTGATGATAGTTGACTAGGTAGGTTAGTTTTGTTTTATTTTTAGAGAGCTCGAATGACTGGAAAAAGCATGCTTAGGGGCCTTAATCACTGTTATATCTACCCTGACTTGATTGCAAAATAATTGCGGTACCCGCAATTTTTTTACTGAAAGCATGTTTTGAACTGTCTGTTTAGCTAAGCTGTGATCTGTTTAAATTCCATCTTTTGCTGCTATCATGACTACCATATATAGCTTATCTAAAAGCATGCTGGATGAGTGTCATAGGACACCCTTTGCTAGTTTAAATCAACCTCTAAAAAGCTCAGCATGCACAGCTTTAAGCCCTTATCTGTCTGTTTTTTAAAATTACTGCTGCTGTGATATTTGCCGTTCGAATGTTTTGTCAATGCCTAGGGCTTTAGATTCTCTTTGTTTTACCTTAGACTAGATGCTTCTAGGATAGTTTGGGGGCGTGCCACCTCAGACACTCATTGGGGACAACGAGTAGTTGAAGTTTGGGGGAGGCCACCCTAGGCCTAGGAACATTCCTCTCTCCCTTAGAAACATAAGCATTCTTCTTCTCCTTTACAAAAAATGATGAACTAAAAAAAAAAAAAAATGGAAAATAGAATAAAGAGGGGGGTCTCTCTTAGGTTGCTAAGTAATCAGTGCCAAGGGTGTGACCCACAAGTGGCATTGCATCAAAAGGCAACCAGAGGAGAGGCCCCACCTAAGTAAGAAAAAGGGAAAAGAATAGGGAAGAAGAATGTATACCTAGGAGTTATAACTTTGTGGCTTAGATGTCCTATTTAAAAAGCACTCTGATCCTCAATTAGCTAAGCACAAAGTTGTAACTTGTAGGGTTGTTTAGGGAGATGAGTGTTTATCCAATGTAGTGATGCCAGGGTTTAGGTTGTTCTTTAAAAGTACTACTGTCACCGTTAATACTAAGACTGGCATGACTCTAAGGAACCCTAGACACATTAAAAATAAAGCTAGAAGCATGTACTGAGTCTGAGGTAAAGCTAGGCAGAATTTGAAACCTTAGGGATAGTGGCATGATATGACAAAAGCAAGAAGATCCGTTGTAGGGAGTTAATGGAAACAGATGGAGTGTTAGGCAGGCGAAGTCAGAAGAAGCTAGATAAGAGGGTAGTTTTAAGCTTAGAAGTGTGTCACAGGACAGCAGTGCTAGATAGGGATATAGGGGAGTTAGTAAGTGGTTAAAGAAGAAGAAACAGCAGCTTAGGAAAGTCCTTAGATTGCTTGAGGACAAGCAAAACCTTAAGTTTGGGGGTGTGTTACGTCTCCAAAAGTGACCTTTTTCGGACTCAATTGGCTTAGAAAGATGTTCACTCTTAGGTGTTTTTGATAGCATTTAGCCTAAACCTATGCTTAAATATGAGAATTAGAAGAAGGTAGCTAAATTAGGACTTATGTACAATAGGAAAGAAAAGAGTTGAAAACCGAAGGAAAAGAATGAAAAACAAGCTTTGCGAACGCATTGCGGAAACATTGCGGTCACCGCAATGTTTCAAGTGAAAACCGTAAGTTGACTGATCTTTTTCTGTTAATTTCCGTTATTTCAGGGATTCGTTCTTTCTCCTCCATCCATTCTGAAGTACGACGTTGAAGATTGATGGTTCTCCTTGGCCCAAATGCACCTGCAGATTACTATAAATAGGGGTCAAAGTCGAGGGTTCAAGCATCATCCGAAAGCGTAGAAGTCTTCTCGCAGTCCACCTTTTCTCCTAGTTTTCCTTTGCCGTCTGCTGGTTTGCGAAGCTCAGCTGTTGGAATCGATAATCTGATAGGAAGGAGAGGAGATTCTTCTTCTCTCCCGATTGGATTCATCCAAGCAAGGCTGACCTTTCTCATCCTTCATTCGAGGCGGCTGCAACGAGATTTCGAGCTGTTTTACTGCTTTCTGTTCTTCGTTTCTGTTTTCCAATTCTGTCTTGTGTTGTTTCTGTTCTTGTGGCTAGTTTAGATCATTTCGTTGTGTTCTGTCTTGCTGTTCTCTACTTTAAGTATCTCTTATGTTCATTCAAACAATCAATTAATCAAACACAAAATTCAGTATTTCACAGTTTCTGCCTTTGCATTCTACTGCTTTCCCTTGCTGTTTTAAGCACATTTCCCTTCTCAGCATGTCCATCTTATCCTTTAGTTCTGTTCTCCTTATATCCATGAGTAACTAAGTCACTTAGGGGCATGCTAATGACAACTCCATAGGCTAAAAAACGTGAATCAAGCATGTAGGATAGCTCTCGAAGCGTTGATTGTATGTAAGCTTCATCCCACGGGCAATTTCGATTGGCCATCCATTTTGTCCAAAGAACTCCTAACCTCTGGAAGGAGTAAGAGTTCAGAGTCATATTATCATGCTAGCCTTTCAAGGTAACCAGGAAACGGCCTAGGAATAGGCGTTTCCCTAGTACAAACCATATCTTTCTGCTTTAACAAGATGCTTAAGACCTTACTTTGAGTTGAGTAAACTAAAGAATCTAATGCATGGAATCGGACGATACATGAGATTGAGATAGTTTGATGCATAGAGAGTAGATCCAGTGCTTGAGAATCGTATAAGAATGCCTATAGGATAGTCATTAGTAGCCCTTAATTCACCCATTTACACACTTTCGCTGTTATTTAATTGCGGTAGAATTGCTGTCTCCGCAATTCTGCTTAAGTTAAAATTCTGTTTAGCCGTCTTTGCCTTCATTTATTAATTTCGTTTCTTTTCATTTGAGCTTAAATTTCACTTGTTCTCGTTGATGTTACTACCCTTTACACATTCAGCAAAAATTAGATAATTAAAAACCAATTTTACCCCATCAAATCCACCCCTTCTTTCTTAACAAAACACTTCGCGGATAGCTAAAAATAAATCTCTGTGGGAAAACGAATGAAATATACTTACTACTTGCTATAAGATCATGTATGCTTGCATGTTCTGAGTGCTCTATCTCTTTTATTGCCTAATTATTTTGACACATTGAGCACGCAACAGTGGTCTGCACAGCTCTTCCCAGCCGTGATTCGTTATCCCTGCGCGCAAGAATTGCGGCAGGTCATCGAGCGCGTCGAGGAAGCCTTTCTCGTGCAGCAGGTCCCTCTTCCTCAGCTCTGTGCCCCTCGATTCTGCATCAGAGGACACATACCTCACTGATTGAGGCTCATCTTCGGGGTACAGCTTGGCTTTCCCCTTGTCTTTTGGTTTGGCTGACTCAGCAGCCTCGATCTTGAGCTTCTTCAGAGACGGCTCATCACTCCCCTTCTTTGAGGAAGGCTCACCCCTGGCTTTCTTTTTCTTGGACTTCTTCGAAGCCTTTGATCGTTTGGCCTTGACAACCTTGGCGGCCTTCTTTTTCAATCTTGCCTTGGTTGTGATCTGCTGGAGGCAATCCCCCAACGTCTCATTCATCGAATCATCCCCCTCTGCAGGGCTCTCGGGGCTGGCTTCCCTCAAAGGAGAGAAGACCTCCTCTTCCTCAGCTTCCTCACTACCCTGCGTCGATTTTTGACGCTCTCCATATGGAAATTCGGGATCTTGCTGCGGGGAGATGGGTGATGCTTCAGGGCTCTGTGTTGGTGGAGTGTGTTCAGAGCTCTGTGGCGATGGAGAGAGCTCAGGGCTTCGCGCTGGTGGAGATGGCGAAGAGCTCTACTTGGCCGACTCGTGTGACAGACGGCCACTTTCTTGACTCTCCACAGAGGAAGTCTTTTCCTTGATCGCTGCTTCAGCCACAGCCATACTCCACTTACGTTTCTTGGGCGTTCCTGCTGGTTCAGAGGGTCCAGCAGGTATCTCCGTAACCACCTTCCACTTCTTCTTGCGGACAGGCAGCTTGGGGAGTCGTTCAGTGCGCGCAGCCTCAGCATCTGCCAAGGCGAGGAGTGCTTCCCTCGCAGCAATTTCAGCGTCGTCAGCCTTCTTCTTGGATGCAGATCTCTCAGCTCTTGTTAGCACCATGGTTGAGTCGTAAGGATCTGGAAAGAGGAATTGCAGATGAAGAGGAAGAGAGATTTCTTGGAGTACAGAGAATGGGGAAAGCGTATGGATCAGCGCGCTTCTAACGGCTATAAGTAATGATGGAAATCCCAACGGCTATTTCCGTTGCGGATTTTGCAAATCCAGCGCAATCTTAGTGACCGTTGGAGATTTTTCTGTTTCAAATGCTAATATCTCCTCAACGTAATCTTTGATTCGGTCCCATATCTTCCCCGATTCTTTTATCCTAAATTCATCTCCTTGATTCCCTCTTTCGATCCCCTACAAAAACATACAAAATAAACAACAAAATCGTAATTAAAATCTTACTCAAACATACACAAATGATAACCGAAAAAACATCAGAAAATAAACTAAGGCAAAAAGCCTGGAATGGACGAGCACAGTAATCACTCGTCCTCTCTCGTTCTTAATATCACGTTTCAGTCAAGAGGAAGGCCGAGAGAGTCTTCACATCTCCTTCCTCATAATAATGCTTCAATCGTGCACCATTAACCATGAACGGTTGCCCTTGCTGCAGGGTCTTAATCTCGATTGCACCATGAACAAACACGTTAGTTATCACAAAAGGACCTGACCATCTGGACTTAAGTTTGCCTGGAACTAATTTCAACCGTGAGTAAAATAATAAGACAAGCTGGCCTTTCTTAAAGTCCTTAATCCTAAGTCTACTGTCGTGCCAAATCTTGGTCTTTTCCTTATACATTTTAGCATTTTCATAGGACATATGTCTAAGCTCATCAAGCTCATGTAATTGCAAAGACCGCAATGTTCCCGCATCGGTCACGCAATAATTCAACTCTTTTAGGGCCCAAAATGCTTTAATTTCCAATTCGAATGGTAGATGACATGCTTTTCCATACACTACCCTATAAGGAGACATACCTAAGGGTGTTTTATATGCAATCCTATAGGCCCACAGTGCATCATCAATTCATGCTAAACGACTATGATTGTTGGCACATAATAAATATTTCATTCCCAAAATAAACTACTCCTAACATACGAAATCTAAACAAAGCATGATAAAATCCTAATTTAAGAGGTTAGGGATCAGAAATCTCCCTTGTCAATCTGCCTCATATGGATATTCTTCAATGTTTCGAGGCACCACTTCTGCTCCTGTAAGATACTTAAGTCTTGATTTACGGGGTCGGACATTCTGCCACACCTTGAATTTGTTGATTCTTTCAAAGAGACTGCATGTTATAACATCCCAAGGTTTGTACTTTCTGTGCGTTGGTTTTGTTTCTACAATATTTGCTACAACATAGCTTTGATGCGATGGGACATCTTTTTCTGGCACATCTCTTTCTAACTCCTTCAGCTGGAGCATTTGTGGTGGTGGTGGCTCAACTCTTTCATTGGTGGAGAAGCTTGCTACAACCTCAAACATTTCAAATTCTTGTTCCTCAAGCAGCGCATTAGTCTCTTTGGCCTCATCCAGCACAATTTCATTTTTCTCAACTTTCACCAACTCCACCATTTCATATGGAGATTCCATTGGATCACTCTTCTCAGATTCGAAGGTAACAAAGGATTCATCATCATAAAAATCGAACATCTGAGGGCATGGTGGTAGTGATTTTGCTATAGCAAGTAGATCTTGTAAGTCATTTGTGAGCTGAGCTAATTGCACATCCATTCTCCTCATGGATGCATCATTCCTTTCCATGAATTCTATCCATAGCGCCTCCAAAGTGGGTGATAATTCTTCACTTGGAGTTGGGGCATAATGTTGATAGTTTTCATGTTGGGGGAACTCTTCATAATGAGCAATTTGCACATGCTCTTCCCAAGGATTATTTGAGAGTTGCCACTGATCATGTTCACACATGTACGAATAATGGTTGTCATAGCTTTGTTGATATTGCCTCTCTTGATAATTCAAGGTTGGGCAATTCTCCAAGTTATGTTTATCCCCACAATAAGAACATGGCTGATAAAATTCTTCAAACTGTTGTGGGCAAACTCGTCCTCCAATTAAGTTCTGCAGCGTATTCATTTACTTTGTCGTACACATACGTTTTCCACCTGCATAGTTTCTCTATGTTGCGAGTTGAGGTTTGGAAACTCTTTCATAAACTAGCTTGATAGTACCTGTAAAAGAAATGAAAGAAGATTAGCTCCACTAGATATTGAGTTTTTTTTTCTAACTTAACAAACTTCGTTTTCACTAAACTAAATCCCCGGCAGCGGCGCCAAAAACTTGTTGCGTGCTCAATGTGTAAAATAAATAAGCAATAAGAGAGAGAGAGCACTCAGAACATGCAAGCATACATGATCTTATAGCAAGTAGTAAGTATTTTTTCATTCGTTTTCCCACAGAGATTTATTATTAGCTACTCGTGAAGTGTAATGTTAAGAAAGAATGGGTGGATTTGAAGGGGTAGACTTGGTTTTAAAATTCCTTTTTATTGCTGTAGATATAAAAGGTAGCAACATAAACACATGCAAGTCAATGGTAAACGCAAAATGTAAAGAGAAAGAATTAATAAACGAAGAGAAAAGTAGTCAAGCAGAATTTTTAACTTAGCAGAATTGCGAGAACAGCAATTCTACCGCAATGTTATTAACAGCGAAAGTGTGTAAAATGGAGAAACAAGGGCTACTAATGACTCCTCTATAGGCATTTTCATACGATTCTCAAGCATTGGATCAACTCACTATGCATCAAACTAACTCAATCTCATGTATCTTCCGATTTCATGCATTAGATTCTTTAGTTTACTCATGTCCAAGTAAGGTCTTAAGCATCTTGTTAAAGCAGAAAGTTATGGTTTGTACTAGGAAAACGCCTATTCCTAGGTCGTTTTCTGGCTACCTTGAGAGGCTAGCATGAGTGTATGACTCTGAACTCTTACTCCTTCCAGAGGTTAGGAGTTCTTTGGACAAAATGGATGGCCAATCGAAATTGCCCGTGGGATGAAGCTTACATACAATCAATGCATTCGAGAGCTATCCTATATGCTTGGTTCACGTTTTTTAGCCTATAGTATTGTCATTAGCACGCCTCTATGTGACTTAGCTACTCATGGATATAGAGAGAACAAAAATATTAGATAAAGTAGGCATGCTCAGAAGAGAAATAAACTTAAAACAGCAAGGCAAAACAAGAAAACAACAAAGACAAGAAACCGTGAATTAATGAATTGTGCTTTGATTAATCGATTGTTGGGATGAACAAAGGGAAACTTAAAGTGAATAACATAAAGACAGAAAGCAACGAAATGTAATGAACTAGCTAATAGAAAAGAAACACAACAAAACAGTGCTGGAAATGAGAAATAGAAGACAGAAAGCAGTAAGTTGAGCGTGCTCGCTTCGTCGCAAATGCCTCGGCTGAAAGGAGAAAAAGAGTAGCCTTGCTTGGATGAATCCAATCAGGAGAGAAGATGAATCTTCTCTCCTTCCTATCAGATTGTCGACTCCAACAGCTATACTTTCCAACCCAACAGACGGAAGAGAAAAACAGGAGAAAAGATGGAGCTGCGAAGAGACGTCTACGCTTTCGGATGATGATTAAACCCTCTACTTTGACCCCCTTTTATAGTAATCCGCAGGTGCGTTTGGGCCAAGGAGAACCATCCATCCTCAACGTCGTACTTCAAAATGGATGGAGGAGAAAAAACGAATCCCTGAAATCACGGAAAATAACAGAAAAAGATCAGTCAACTTACGGATTTCACTTGAAACATTGCGGTTTTAGCAATGTTTCCGCAATGCTGCCGCAATGCTCATTTTTCCTTCTTTTAACTTCGGTTTTCATTCCTTTTCTTTCCTTTTGCACACAAGTCCTAATTTAGCTACCTTCTTCTAATTCTCATATATAAGCATAGGTTTAAGCTAAATCCTATCAAAAACACCTAAGAGTGTACATCTTTCTAAGATAAATAAGTCCTAAAAAGGTCACTTTTGGAGACGTAACACCTACTCCCCGGCAGCGGCGCCAATTTTGGTGGGCGATATTTTGAACTATCGCTTAATCTCAAGCTGTCGAGGCTTGCCAAAATACGATTTATAAAGCCTATAACCAAGGCTTTGCAGCCAGTGGTAACAGGGTCGATCCGAGGAGTAAGAACGATCAAAAGCACAATTAAAATTGGGATTTAATTAATTGATTGATTTTTGGTAACGGGGGGGGTTTATCATGCAAGAGAAATAATAAGAAAGCTAACGGAAGAAAGAATAACTAGTAGAGAACGTGTGCACGGTTTGGGGAGTTTCGGGATCTAATGTTAGACAAATTTGGTTCATCATTTAATGCAAATTTCATGGTATTCAGTTTATTGAGCACGCGGACAACTACCAGAGAAGCCCCAAAGTAGCCGACTCCATGGATTTTAATTAGACCACACAGTTCTAATTACACGTTATCTAAGCTCACATCAAGGTGATCAGCCGTAAGGTAAATTTAGACAGTCACTAGCTAACCGCGACGAACATTCGAGCGTGAATTCTAATTGCTAGTAGATTGCCCGCAAACGCCGTATGCAATCAACAATTATCCTACCCGACCCGATACTTCGATTTAGTTCTATCTACCTGTGTTACTTAGTCGAGGAGTGAGAGGCACGACATCGCTACTCTTTAACATACACAACATGCGAAACTACTCGAGTGTCAATCGTCGTATTTTAACATGCGCGTTGGATTAAGCAAGGTAGATAAATGCTAATAAACAGAACCCAATATGCATAATTCAAAACGCAGATTATCAGAACCAAATTATCTAACAAAATCCTCCTAAATCATTCCCAAACCGTTCACCCTTACCTTAGCCGCTCATGGCGCGGTTTGTCAATTCCGCTCCAACGACGGCCATGGAAGGAATCATCCACCAATTACAAAGAAGGTAGAGCTCACTCGCATGCCAACAATGGCGGAGCTCCACGGAAAGTAGAGAAAAAACGAGGAAGAAGAAGATGAAGAAGAGCAAAAATGGTGGTGAAGTTCTCCCAAAAATGTGCAGAAAAATCGTCATTTATCTTCTGCCATCGTCGTAGCGTCGAGACGCTAGGCCAGCGTCGAGACGCTGTGCCCTAAGTTTTCCGCGCGCGCCTTCGATGGCGTCGCGACGCTGCCCCGATAAAATTCCTGCGCGCGCCTCCTCCGGAGCGTCTCGACGCCAAGCAGAGTCTCGACGCCAGGGCAGCGTCGAGCTAGCGTCTCGACGCTATCACTCGACGCTTGCTCTCGGGTTTTTCCAGCGTCGAGCCAGCGTCTCGACGCTGTAGCTCGACGCTGGCTCTCGGGTTTGGGGCTGAAGCTTTGCCTCTCCAAGGCAGTTTTGGCCCGTTTCTTCACGGATCAAGTTCCCTTCTTCCCGATGCATTCCCGGGGCGCTAAAACTCCACTTTAAGCTCTCGAACGGGTCCAACGGACGCACGAGCTCTTTGCCGCTTTTCTCCTACAAATGAGATAATTTAATCAATTAAAAGCGGACTTAAGCTAATATTAGGAAGTATTTAATAGCTCCAAAATGGAGTTATCAGTGCTTCAGCATTTTAGCTAGATCTTCATAATGTCAATGAACCGAATTACAATAGCGATCAATGGTCAACGGATTTTCGAGGCTCGCCAAATTACATTTATAAACTGGCTATGCTTCTCTAATTTATAGATAGCGGTAGTCAGGTTGATCCTCAGGGAACCTCTAATTAGCTTCTCTTAATTAATTTCTATTTGCTTTAATTGAAACAATAAATAAAATGGGGGATTGAGTACAAAAATTAAACTAACGAAAAATTAAATAACAGAAAATTAAATTGTAACCTGTGCTCCTAATTTAAGGGATCAATATTTACTTTGATTGAATTTAGATCATAGGGATTCAAATATACTTAGCAAGAACACAATTGAAACACACAAATTGTCTACTCAGAACTGCCGTAGCAAACAACCCCTAATAATTAATTAGAGATGTGCAATTCTAACTAAACTTGGCAATAAATTAATCTAAGTTGATCAATCCTACATTAACCAAAGTCAGTGACGGAAAAATTCTGACGGATATTTGACTTGGATAGCCGAAGCTAATATTCCGATTTCTCTACTTTGTCAAGGTTAGTCGAATGCTCTCAAAGGTAAACTTGCAATGCTACCTAAGGCTCAACTCAACCTCTTGTTACCTAGGCGATTAGGAGAGGCACAACATCACTAATCTAATTCACGGTTTAACATGCATACACGATTCAAGCGTCAATCAAACCAAATATACATGCTAATAAGAGTATACTTAGAAGAAGAAGATGTTTGAAAATCGTGCTAAATCATAAATTAAGAACTAAACCCTCACTAAGCATTAAGGTAAAATCTCTAACCTTAAATTAGAGCACTTACCTTAGGTGCTCGTGATGAAAATTAATCCAAAACAACAATGGTTTGAGCTCTCATACAAGAAATTGGAGAGAAAACCCAAAAATCTTGAGAGAAAATCATAAATCTCGAGCCAAAACGAAGATAGAATGACCTAAAAATTGGATAAAGTGGGTTTTATACTTATCGTAGCGTCGCGACGCTACAGACGAAAATTTCAAGCCTGCGCGCGTTCAGAGCGTCGAGACGTTTGGGACAGCGTCTCAACGTTGTCTCCTAAATTGCTCTCGGGTATGCAGCATCGAGACGCTCTTTGCACCGTCTCGACGTAGAACCTTCAGCGTTAAAACGCCTTTTTGCTTCTCCTTTTCGCCTGGTGCACGCCCAAAGCCTTAAAATGATCTTCTTATCACCGAAACGCGTCCTTGGACTTCTCGATCTCTTTACCGCGAACCACCTCCAATAAGGCAATTTAACAACAATAAGCTCGGTAATTAGCTATAATTAAGAAGCAAATAAGAGTTCTAAATGAGAGCTATCAATCAATCTCGATCCTTCAAATTAAACATGCTTGTTTTAACTGTCAATCTTCCGTTTTAATTTTCGTTAGCTTTAATTCTTGCATGTTATTTAATTCTAAATCCCCCCCCCCCCCCGTCCGTGTTTTATTTTAATTGAATTGCAAGTTAATTCTAGTTCCATACGGATCGACCTGACTTCTGCTGACACAAGCTAGATAAGCAACCAAAATATAAATTAACAATTTGGCGAGCCTTGATAGTTCTAAAATTGAGCTATTATTATGTCCTTAATATTGGCTAGAACCATGGTTATTATTGATTAAGACGAACATTTTAGATGGTTCGGGATCACTTCGGGAAAGGAGCAACATAAATCATGAAGTATTGGCCTAAAGGGAGCATCCAAAGGCTTAAATTTTAGCTCAAACTCGAGAGCTAGCGTTGAGCAACAGCGTCGAGACGCTAGCTCAACGCTGGTTCGTCAAATTTTCAAGAAACCCAAGAGCAAGCGTCGAGCGAGAGCGTCTCGACGCTCCGAACACGCATGCGATGCAAATTTAGGGCGCAACGTCGAGACGCTGCCCTAGCGTCTCGACGCTCCGACGATTATAAAGGCCATAAGTCCGCTTTTTGGCTCATTTTTTCTCCAACGGTTTTGCCTCTGAATTATGGCATTCTCCTCCATTTTTAGCCCTCTTCTTCACCTCTCTTGTATGCAACTTAGTTCTTCCATGGAGTGTTGGATTTATTCATTCTCCATGGAAGGCTAAACAAGGTTAGTGCTTAATTTTGAGATTGAGATTTTAAAACTATGGATTGAAGGGGAGATTTGCCCGCTTGTGTATGTATGACTTTTATGAATTTCTTGCATCTCTTTCCTTTGTTTGTCTTCAATATTAGCATGTGTAGGTTAATTAGGAATTACTCTTTAATTCCTATGCATGATAAAACGCTAAAGATTAGGATGTAAAATTGCCTATATCGCTTAGTAGCAAGGGCTTAAGCATGGCTAGGTAATTCAAGCCCAAGTGACATTTGGGGGAATGAATTAGTTAACGTTTTCATGGTAGGCTTTGGGCGAGAGAGAAATCGGGTTCGTGTTAGGATTGATTCGTCGCAATGTTCCTGTTACTGGCCTTTGGTCAATTTAAGATTAGCTACCTTGAATTGATTGTTGGCCAAGTATAATTAGAACTGCACTTTTCTAATTATGTCGTTGGGTCATTTGAGTTAGAAATTAACCAATCGAATTGTGTGCTGAAGCATGTTAGCTAATTAATGTGTTATCGATGAACTGAACGTCCATAGCGATCAATCCCATTGCTCGAAATTAAGCATGCTTGTTTAATTTGTCACTTCGTCGCTTAATTTTTCGTTAGTTTTTTTGCATGTTTAGATCTCCCTTTTCACAAACCAAATTCCCCTCTTTTTATCATTAGCAACTTAAATTTAATCAAATCTGAATTTAACATAATTTCTTGCGGATCGACCCCGTTACCATTAAGCTACAAATTGTTCGGTGGATTCGGGTATATAAATATTATTTTGGCAAGCCTCGACGGCTTGAAATTTAGGTGAACATTCGAAAAGTTCTACTTACTAAGCCTCGACATCTCGTTCACCAGTACTGCATGTTATGTTCTAATCCAATCAACCTGCATGTAAAAATCTGAGATTATATATTGGTGGAAGCACTTTTGAATGTACTCCAAAATTCAAGTTGTCGAGGCTTGCCAAAATAAAATTTATAAAACCCGAATGCACCGAGCAATTTGCAGCTTAGTGGTAACGGGGTCGATCCACATGGAATTATGAAATTCAATTTGATTAAGTCTAAATTGCTAGTGATAAAAAGTATTTGCAAATATGGTAAAAAGAATGGTAATTTGGTTTGAGGGAAGGAAGCTCCTAGAATGCGATGCTAACGGAAAATTAAATGACGAAGTGCAAAATTAAATGGTCGTGCTTAACTTCGAGTAATGGGATTGATCGCTATGGACGTCCAGTTCATCGATACAATTAATTAGCTAATCATGCTTCAACACACAATTCATTTGACTAATTTCTTACTCAAATGACCCTAGGATATAATTAGATATGTGTAATTCTAATTGTTCTTGGCCAATATTCAATTCAAGGTAGCGACCCCTAAATTGACCATAAGCCAGTAACGGGAACATTGTGACAGTTTAATCCTAAGACTAACCCGATTTCTCTCTCGCCCTAAGCCTAACATGAAAACGTTAACTAATTCAAATCCCCAACTGTCACTTTGGGTTGAATTACCTAGCCATGCTTAAGCCCTTGCTACCTAGCGATTTGGGCAATTATACGTCCCAATCTTTAGCCCTCTATCATGCATAGGAATTAGGGAGTCAACCTAACTAAGCTATACATGCTAGAATTGATGAAGAACAAGCAAAGAGATGCATAAATATACTAATTAGCTCAACATTTACAAATGGGCAAATCTCCCCAAACATCCATAATTACAATCCCAAAACTCAAAATTAAACACTAACCTTGTTTAGCCTTCCATGGAGGATGAATAAATCAAACCCCCCATGGAAGAGCTTAGAACCATACAAAAAGAGGTGAAGAAGAGCTCAAAATGGTGCAAAAATGGTGTAGACCCGAGAGGAAGAAGATGGAGAAGAGATTGAATGAAAGTTGGCCAAAAAATGGGCCTTTTCACGTTTTTTATCGTCAGAGCGTCTCGACGCTAGGCAAGCGTCTCGATGCTGTGCCCTAAGTTGGCCGCGCGCGCGCCCGCTGGCGTCGAGACGCTCGGACAGCGTCTCGACGCTGGGGCGCGTCAATTTGAAAATCGTCGGGACGGCGTCGAGACGCTCGGACAGCGTCTCGACGCTAGCAGCGTTGAGCGGGCGTTGAGCGCGCGCGCTCGACGCTGGGGCGCGTCAAAATCTGGAAGGCTGTCCGGGCGGCGTCGAGCTAGCGTCTCGACGCTGCTGCTCATGCATGCATGCTCTCGGGTTGATGGCCAAAAACTCCCCTTTTCAAGGCAATTTTTGCCATTTCTTCAATTCTTCAAGCCCTTTCACTCCCGATGCATATATGAAGCTCTAAAACGTCGCTTTAAGGCCCGAAACGTGTTCTTAGACTCCTAGAGCTCTCGACCATGAAATCACCTACAAAAAGGCATTTTAATCAATAATTGACATGGTTCTAGCCAATATTAGGGACATAATAATAGCTTTATTTTGGCTCAAAATGTGCATACATTGTCAAATTTTTCGAATTATACAAATACGGAGTGTTCACAAGCATATCACAGACCGTCCTCATCGGACAACATGCATTCAGATTCTAATCTAAAAATCAGAGTATACACAAGCCCGACAACTACTAAGAAGTGTTTCGTTCAACAAACTCCACCCCCCACCTTAAGACATGCATTGTCCCCAATGCATTCAACAATTAAAACAACAAAATTCTAAGGGAACAGAAAACCTCCCTTGAATTTTGTGAGCCGACGGGTAGAGATGTGCCTCATTGTCTTCCAATATAAACTCGAATTGTCGGCCATTCCACCTTTCCTCCTAAGAAAAGAAATAAACAAACAACAAATTCAAAAGCTAATATAAAAAAAAACAAAGCAATAAATAACAGAATTACAGTCCAAGCTCGGGTGCCTCCGAGAAGCGCAAATTTTTAGAGTCGATTGCTCGACTGTATTCTCTCATCCACTCATCCATAATCGAACTGGGACGACGCTAGAAGTAATGTAGCGTCATAGCACTCAGCGTCACTGTTACGTCTCCAAAAGTGACCTTTTTAGGACTTAATTAGCTTAGAAAGATGTTCACTCTTAGGTGTTTTTGATAGCATTTAGCCTAAACCTATGCTTAAATATGAGAATTAGAAGAAGGTAGCTAAATTAGGACTTATGTACAATAGGAAAGAAAAGGGTTAAAAACCGAAGGAAAAGAATGAAAAAACTGCATTGCGACAGCATTGCGAAAACATTGCTGAAGCCGCAATTATTCAAGTGAAAACCGTAAGTTGACTGATCTTTTTCTGTTAAGTTCCGTGATTTCAGGGATTCGTTCTTTCTCCTCCATCCATTCTGATATACGACGTTGAAGATTGATGGTTCTCCTTGGCCCAAACGCACCTGCAAACTACTATAAAAGGGGGTCAAAGTCGGAGGTTCAAACATCACTGGGAAGCGTAGAAGTCCTTTCGCAGCTCCATTTTTCTTCGTGTTTTCCTTTGCCGTCTGTTGGAGTGAGAGTCTCAGCTGTTGGAATCGACAATCTGATAGGAAGGAGAGAAGATCCATTTTCTCTCCCCATTGGATTCATCCAAGCAAAGCTATTCTTTCATCCCCTTCAGCCGAGGCGGTTGCGACGAGGCTTCCAAGCAACATTTACTGTTTTCTGTCTTTCTTTCTCTAGTTTACATTTCTGCTTTGTGTTGTTCTCTTTCTAATAGCTAGAACACTTCATTTCGTTGCTTTCTGTCTTGCTGTTATTTACTTTAAAGCTTTCTTTTGTCCGATCAAACAATCAAGTAATCAAATCTCCATTCTTCATTTCACGGTTTCTTGCCTTCGCATTCTACTGCTTTCCTTTACTGTTTTCTGTTCATTCCTCTTCTAAGCATGTCTGTTTCATCTCGTATTTCTACTTACCCCATATCCATGAGTAGCTAAGTCACTTAGGGGCATGCTAATGACAGAACTATAGGCTAAAAAACGTGAACCAAGTATGTAGGATAGCTCTCGAACCATTGATTGTATGTAAGCTTCATCCCACGGACAATTTCGATTGGCCATCCATTTTGTCCAAAGAACTCCTAACCTCTGGAAGGAGTAAGAGTTCAGAGTCATATAATCATGCTAGCCTTTCAAGGTAACCAGAAAACGGCTTAGGAATAAGCGTTTTCCTAGTACAAACTAAACACTTATGCTTTAACAAGATGCTTAAGACCCTACTTTGAGTTGAGTAAACTGAAGAATCTAATGCATGGAATCGGACGATACATGAGATAGAGTGAGTTTGATGCATAGAGAGTTGATACAATGCTTGGGAATTGTATTAAAATGCCTATAGGATAGTCGTTAGTAGCCCTTAATTCTCCATTTTACACACTTTCACTGTTTTTACAATTGCGGAAACATTGCGGTGCCCGCAATTCTGCTAAGTTACCATTTTGTTTAGCTGTTTTCTTCTTCATTTATTAGTTTCGTCTCTTGTCTTTTGAGTCTAATTTCAACTTGCATTTGTTTATGTTGCATTCCTTTAGACATTCGGTAAGAAGTAGGAAATTAAAAACCAATTTTACCCCTTCAAATCCACCCCTTCTTTCTTAACTTTATACTTCACAAGTAGCTTATAAATAAATCTCTGTGGGAAAACGAATGAAAAAATACTTACTACTTGCTATAAGATCATGTATGCTTGCATGTTCTGAGTGCTCTTTCTTCCTTATTGCTTACTTTTATTAACACATTGAGCACGCAACAAGTTTTTGGCGCCGCTGCCGGGGATTTATTTAAGTGAAAACGGAGTTAGTTAAGTTTGAAACACCAAGTTATTTTCCATTGAAACTGATCCATTTTCATTTCTTTTTCAGGTACCATTTAGGTTAGTTTATGAATGAGCCTCCAAGTAGTGATCTAGAGTTCAACCCTGAGCCCGAGAGATTACTTAGAGCTAGGAATAGAGCCAAGAAACGCCTCTTTAAACAACCTTCATTACCTCCATTAATTGCTGAAACCGCAAGGTTACCGCAATCTCCTCAAGAAGAAATGGATAGAAGAGATCAAAACCTGGTGCCTGTCACTCGCAATCCCATCGAAATAGCGAATGATAAGGATAGCGCCATACTTTCTTACCTAGTACCTATGCCTGGGGAGCTGAACCCCAGCATAATCCGTCCTGAGATCACTGCCAACTCATTCGAGTTAAAGCCAGTGATGTTCCAAATGTTGTCCACTGTGGGACAATTCTTTGGAATGGAAAATGAGGACCCCCACAACCATCTTAGAAACTTCCTAGGAGTTAGTGACACATTCCTGATCCCTGGAGTTTCCCAAGAAGCCTTGAGGCTATATCTGTTCCCTTACTCTTTGAGGGACAAAGCCAAAACGTGGTTAAACTCATTACCCTCTGGATCTGTCCTCAATTGGACAGACTTAGCAGAAAAATTCCTAGTCAAATATTTCCCACCAGATAGGAATTCTACCTTTCGTGATGATATCATCAAATTCAAACAAGCTCCAAGTGAGTCTCTTCACGAAGCTTGGACAAGATTCAAAGATCTTCTCATTAAATGTCCACACCATGGCATCCCATGGTGTATCCAAATAGAGGTCTTTTTCAAAGGATGCAACCCCAGCACCAGACAAGTTCTAAATTCATCTGCTGGTGGTTCCATGTTGTCCAAGAGTTACAACGAAGCTTATGAGATCCTGGAGAAGATCTCAACATCTCACTGTAGGTGGTCAGATGATCCAGTCGAGCCAACTAGAGCTCAAGACAAGGATGCTCTTAGCGCCATGAGCACCCAAATAAACGCCCTGACCAACCTAGTTAAGCAAATGGCTCAGGCCAATCTCCAAACCAGTGCCAATACCGCCACAGCCATGTCAATGGGCACCCAACCAAGTCAAGGCGAGGCACTTATCTGTGGATTCTGTGGGGAAGGGCACCCATATGAATACTGCCCTGGGAATCCATCCTCAGTCTGCTATGTAGGAAGCCAACAGCAGCCTAGGAATAACCCCTACTCACAAACTTACAACCATGGTTGGAGAAACCACCCAAACCTGTCATGGGGTGGCCAACAGAATGTTAACCAAAATCCTAACCAGCCTAGACCGAGTGGAACACCTGGTTTCACTCCCCAACATAACCAATCAATGTATCAAAAACCTTACAACCAACCTGTAGGATCTTCTGTAGAAAACTTACTCAAGGAATACATAGCTAAGAATGATGCTACTCTTCAAAGCCAACAAGCTACTCTTAGGAGCCTAGAGAACCAAATAGGGCAACTAGCCAATGAAATCAAAAGTAGGCCCCAAGGAAGACTTCCTGCTGACACCGAGGTGCCAAGGAGAGATGGTAAAGAACAAGTTCAAGCAATTGAACTTAGAAGTGGTAGACCCTTGGTGAGCAACACAAAGGACACACCAAAGAGAGTAGAGAACACTGAGTCTAGTGCTCCACTGGAGTCTCTGCCAAACCAAGGTCCACCACCAACTAGCACATCAGGAGCCAGGCTAGAGCCAATTATTGAGGAGATAGAAGAAATTCCAAGGCCTCCTCCAATCCTAAGGCGACCTGACGTGCCTGCATATGTGCCACCACCTCCATATCCTCGAAGGCTTAAGAAGAAACAAGAACAGGAAGTGCACTTTAACAAATTTCTTGAAATTCTTAAACAAGTGCATGTCAACATTCCTTTTGTAGAAGTTTTACAGTCTATGCCTTCCTATGTAAAGTTTTTGAAAGATATTATTACTAACAAAAAAATAATTGGTGAGTTTGAAACAGTAAACCTCACTGAGGAGTGCAGTGCCATACTCAAAACAAGTTGCCCAAGAAGGAGAAGGATCCTGGTTCCTTCACCTTACCTGTAGAACTTGGAGGCAAGCACGTGGGCAGAGCGCTTTGTGACCTGGGCGCCAGCATAAACCTCATGCCCCTATCACTATTCCGCCAGCTAGGAATAGGAGAAGCACGTCCAACCACTGTCACTTTACAAATTGCAGACAGATCCATTGCATACCCTGAAGGTAAGATTGAGGATATTTTAGTAAAGGTTGACAAGTTTATTTTCCTTGCAGATTTCATTATCCTGGATTATGAAGCAGACAAGAAGGTCCCCATCCTGCTAGGTAGACCATTTCTAGCCACAGGTAGGGCACTAATAGATGTTCAAAAAGGTGAGCTCACTATGAGGGTTCATGATGAAGAGGTGAAATTTAGTGTTTATAAAGCCTTAAGGTACCCCTCTGATTCTGAGTCTTGTGCTAGCATAGATATTGTTGACTCACTAATGGAAGAACAATTAGAGCATGTACTATTAACTAAGCATGCTAATGAATATGTACAATTAGATGTAGCTGACTTAAATGTATCTGAAATAATGGATATGCCTGTAGATAAACCACAACATGTATGTATGAATATAGACCTAACTGATAGATCATTAAATCCTTTAAAGCCATCCATTGAGCATCCACCTGTTTTAGAACTAAAACCACTACCCACTCACCTCAAGTATGCATATTTAGGGAGTAATGAAACTCTGCCTGTTATCATTTCTTCTAAATTAAGTGAAAAGCATGAGGTTGAACTGATATTACTACTTAAGCAACATAGGAAGGCTATTGCATGGACTATTGCTGATATTAGAGGCATTAGCCCTTCTTATTGCATGCATAAGATTATACTAGAGGAAGAGCACACACCTAGAGTAGATCATCAACGTAGGCTGAATCCCTCTATGAAAGAGGTAGTAAAGAAAGAAATAATAAAATGGTTAGATGCTGGTGTGATCTTCCCCATAGCTAGTAGTCAGTGGGTAAGCCCTATACAGTGTGTACCTAAAAAGGGTGGGATGACTGTGGTAGTCAATGAGAACAACGAACTGATCCCAACTAGGACTGTCACGGGGTGGAGAGTATGTATGGATTATAGGAAGCTCAATAAAGAAACTAAAAAAGACCACTTCCCTCTACCATTCATTGACCAAATGCTAGACAGAATAGCTGGTAGAGCCTACTATTGTTTCTTAGACGGTTATTCAGGGTATAACCAGATTACTATAGACCCTAAGGACCAAGAAAAGACTACCTTTACTTGCCCTTTTGGAACTTTTGCCTTTCGCAGAATGCCTTTTGGCTTATGCAATGCACCGGCAACTTTCCAAAGGTGCATGTTGGCAATCTTTTCTGACTTGGATGAGTCCATGATAGAGATATTCATGGATGATTTCTCAGTCTTTGGGGATTCCTTTACCAACTGTCTAGAGAATTTAGGACAAGTCCTGGCTAGATGTGAGGAGACTAACTTAGTCCTTAATTGGGAAAAGTGTCACTTCATGGTAGATGAGGGAATTGTCTTAGGTCATAGAGTGTCGAGGGCAGGTGTAGAGGTCGATAGGGCCAAAATTGAGATCATAGAGAAGTTAGTAGAGCCCCAGAATGTCAAAGCCATTAGAAGCTTCTTAGGGCATGCTGGCTTCTATAGAAGGTTCATTAAGGACTTTTCTAAGATAGCCAAGCCTCTGTGTGAGCTTCTAGAACTAAACAGGCCATTCATCTTCTCTAAGGAATGTGTAGTAGCTTGGACAACCCTTAAGAAAGCACTAGTCACAGCACCTGTTATAGTAGGGCCAGATTGGGATCTCCCATTTGAGATGTTATGTGATGCTAGTGACTATGCTGTAGGGGTTATGTTAGGACAGAAGATTGACAAACTAACACACCCTGTATATTATGCTAGTAAAACACTTAATGAGGCACAATGTAATTACACAACTACTGAGAAAGAGATGCTTGCTGTAGTGTTTGCTTGTGAGAAATTCAGGAACTATATTGTAGGCACTAGGACAATTGTGTACACTGACCATTCTGCCTTGAAATATCTTATGAGGAAGGCTGATGCTAAGCCTAGGTTGATTAGGTGGGTATTATTGCTGCAGGAATTCGATTTGGACATTCGAGACAAGAAAGGATGTGAAAATGTGGTTGCGGATCACCTTTCTCGATTGCAGCACAATTGCGAAAAAATTGCGGAACCCGCAATTTCTGATGCTTTTATTGATGAACATGTCTTTGTTTTGGCTCATCGTGATAACGATGAGGAACCTTGGTTTGCTGACATTGCTAACTTCCTTGCATCACAGGTATTACCAGTTTTCAAGGGAGGACAAGAGAAGAAGAGGTTCCTTCATGAAGCAAGGAAATTCATATGGGATGACCCCACACTTTACAGAACCTGTGCTGACGGCTTGCTAAGGAAGTGTGTTTCAGCTGCTGAAGCGAAGTCTGTGCTGCAGCACTGCCACACAGCTCCTTATGGTGGACACTTTGGTGGCCAAAGAACAGCTGCAAAGGTATTTCAGAGTGGCTACTATTGGCCAACAATCTTCAAGGATGCCCACAACTATGCCCACAGCTGCGATGAATGCCAAAGAACAGGTAACCTCAGTCGAAAGGATGAGATGCCCCTCACCTACATCTTAGAGTTGGAGCTCTTTGATGTGTGGGGCATTGACTTCATGGGGCCATTCCCTCCATCATCAGGTAACCTTTACATTTTGGTAGCAGTAGACTACGTATCCAAGTGGGTAGAGGCCAAAGCATGTCCCAATAATGATGCTAAAACAGTCACCAATTTCTTGCATAGGCACATTTTTACTAGGTTTGGGACACCTCGTGCCATCATTAGTGATGAGGGGTTACATTTCATTAACAAGGCTATGGAGAAAGTATTGGCTAAGTATAACATTAGACATAGAGTAGCCACCCCCTATCACCCACACTCGAATGGACAGGCTGAAATTTCAAATAGGGAGATTAAGAACATCCTAGAAAAAGTGGTCAAACCTAATAGGAAAGACTGGTCCTTTAAGCTTGAGGATGCACTTTGGGCTTATAGGACAGCATATAAGACACCCCTAGGTATGTCTCCTTATAGGCTGGTATATGGCAAGACTTGTCACTTACCACTTGAGTTAGAAAACAAAGCATTTTGGGCCATGAAGGAATTGAATTTTTGTGTAAAGGATGCGGGAACATTGCGGTCCTTACAATTACATGAGCTTGATGAGCTTAGACATATGGCCTATGAAAATGCTAAGATGTATAAGGAAAAGACCAAGATTTGGCACGATAGTAGACTTAGAGTTAAGGACTTTAAGAAGGGTCAACTTGTTTTATTGTTTAACTCACGGTTGAAACTATTTCCAGGGAAACTTAAGTCTAGATGGTCAGGTCCATTTGTGATTACTAATGTGTTTGTTCATGGTGCCATAGAGATAAAGAACTTGCAGCAAGGGCAACCTTTCATGGTTAATGGTGCACGGTTGAAGCACTACTATGAGGAAGGAGATGTGAAGACTCTCTCGGCCTTCCTCTTGACTGAAGCATGAAATTAAGAACGAGAGAGAACGAGTGGTTACTGTGCTCGTTTAGTCAAGGCTAATGCCTTAGTTTATTTTTTGCACTTTTTCCGGTTATCATTTGTACATATGTTGGTGTGATTTTAATTGAGTATTTAATGTTTGTTTTATTTATTTTTACAGAGAATCAAGAGAGGGGATAAAGGAGATTAAATCCAGCCAAAGAAATCAAGAAGATGTTGAGCCAAATCGAAGATACGGTTGAGCAAAGATTGCAATTTAAATGAAAAAAAATCTCCAACGGGCCTTAAAGATTGCGCAGGAATTGTGGGATCCGCAAAAATATAGCCGTTGGGATTTTTTTTCCCGTTTTCTTTATATCCGTTGGAAGGCGCGAGGATCTGTACGTCTCTCTCATCATCTGATCTTCGAGCAAGCTGCGATTCTCTTCATCTGTGATTCTTCTTTCCAAATCTCCAAGATCCAAAAATGGTACTCACAAGGGCTGAACGATCTGCGGCCAAGAAAAGGGCTGACGACGCTGAAACGGCTGCGAGAGATGCATTGCTTGCCTTGGCTGATGCTGAGGCTGCGCGAACGGAACGACTGGATAAGCTGCCGATTCGCAAGAAGAAGTGGAAGGTTGTCTCTGAGATACCTGCTGGACCCTCTGAACCAGCAGGCACACCCAAGAAGCGCCGGTGGAGTATCGAGATGGCCGCCGAACCAAGCAAAGCAAAGACTCCCTCTGTGGAGAGTCAAGAAACGGATCGTGCGTCCCACGAATCGACCAAGAAGGGTTCGTCGCCATTTGCATCGCCTGCGCACAACCCTTTACTATCTGAGCCAGCGCAGAGCCCTGAGCAGCCGTCTTCACCACTGAGTTCTGCACAGACACCTGCAGCAGCACAGAGCACCACGCCGTCTCACACTTCTCCACGGCCTGATCCTGAATTCCCATATGGGGAGCACCAAGAGTCAACGCAGGGCAGTGGAGATGCTGAAGAAGACGAGGTCTTCTCTCCTATGAGGGAAGACAGCCCGGAGAGTCTTGAACAGAAGACTGACTCAATGGAAGAGACATTGGGGGCGTGTCTCCAGCAGATCACCGTCAAGGCCAAGCTCAAGAAGAAGAAGAAGGCCAAGATTCTCAAGGCCAAGCGATCCAAGAAGCTGAAGAAGAAGAAGGTCAAGAGAGCACCTTCATCAGAGAAGGAAAGCACGGAGCCATCGCTCAAGAAAATTAAGGTTGAGGCTGCGGAGTCAGCCAAATCAACAGACAAAGGGAAGGCCAAGCTCTACCCTGAAGATGAGCCTCAATCGGTGAGGTATGTGTCCTCTGACGCTGAATCCAGAGGCATTGAATTGAGGAAGAGGGAGTTGCTGCACGAGAAGGGCTTCCTCGACCGACCTGCTGACCTGCCGCAGTTCTTGCGCGCAGGAGTTATAAACCACGGCTGGGAGGAATTTTGCAGACCGCCCAATCCAGCCTACACGAACATGGTGTATGATTTCTACGCCAATGTGCTCAGCCCTGAGGATGGCCTGTCTGTGGTCAGAGGGGTAGAAGTGGATTTCTCAGCCAAGGCCATCAACGAAGCCTATGGTCTCAAGGGCCAAACACATACAGATTATGCCCGGATTGTTGATGAGCCTACTGAGGCAGTTCTGGAAGAGGCCATTCGGACCATTGGCCAGCCTGAAGCTTCCTGGACCGTGTCACGCAATGGGAGGCACACTCTCATGAGTGCCAACCTCACGGCTAAGGCGGCTGTCTGGTTTTCGTTCGTGAGAAGGAGATTGTCCCCAGTGACTCACGAGACTACAATCAACCAGAGCCGATCGCTGCTGGTGTATGCGATAATGAGAGGTCTCACGATCAACGTGGGAGAAGTCATCACTGCTGCTATTGCTGAGTGCGCCAAGAAAGGTAAGGGACCATTGTTTTTCCCTAATACTATAACTAAACTCTGTTTGCTTGCAGGAGTTCCCATCGAGCGCATGGAGCAGCAAATGGCTTACACAGGCCACTTGGAGTTACCTGCTGGCTTACGGCTGAAGAGGAAGGGGAACATGGAATTCGAGCTGGATAGGCTGGCTGCTGATCAGTCACTGTCCATGGCTTGCCTGATGGACATGCAGAAGAGAATGGCTCAATGGGCCACTTACGCGCAGGCACGGGACAAGGAAGTTGCAGACCAACTTGGTTGTATCTTCCCTGACTTCCCCACAAACCTTCTGACTCCATGGGTGCCTCCACGACCACGACAACCAGATGAGGATGAAGACGTTTGAGTGCTGGTTTGAATTGCACTGAAGGGAGTATTGCTGTTCCCTTAGAAAAAAAAACAATTTTCTGCTTTCTGATAGACCATGTGAATTATGCTGTTTTTCGTACAATTTTGATCTGTTTTAGTTGCTTAGTTTTATGTTCTTAAAAGTGCTTAGTATAGCCTGTTGTTAGTTGACTAGGTAGGATAGTTTTGTTTTATTTTTAGAGAGCTCGAATGACTGGAAAAAGCATGCTTAGGGGCCTTAATCACTGTTATATCTGCCCTGACTTGATTGCGAAATAATTGCGGTACCCGCAATTTTTATTACTGAAAGCATGTTTTGGACTGTCTGTTTAGCTAGGCTGTGATCTGTTTAAATTCCATCTTTTGCTGCTATCATGACTACCATATATAGCTTATCTAAAAGCATGCTGGATGAGTGTCATAGGACACCCTTTGCTAGTTTAAATCAACCTCTAAAAAGCTCAGCATGCACAGCTTCAAGCCCTTATCTGTCTGTTTTTTTTATTATTCCTGCTGCTGTGATATTTGCCGTTTGAATGTTTTGTCTATGCCTAGGTGTTAAGTCTCTGAAAGTGACTTATTTAGGACCCATTTAGCTTAAGAAGATGTACACTTTTAGGTGTTTTTGATAGCATTTAGCCTAAACCTATGCTTAAATATGAGAATGAGAAGAAGGTAGCTAAATTAGGACTTTTGTACAATAGGAAAGAAAATGGTTGAAAACCGAAGGAAAAGAATGAAAAAAAGCTGCATTGCGACAGCATTGCGAAAACATTGCTGAAGCCGCAATTATTCAAGTGAAAACCGTAAGTTGGCTGATCTGTTTCTGTTAATTTCCGTAATTTCAGGGATTCGTTCTTTCTCCTCCATCCATTCTGATATATGACGTTGAAGCATGATGGTTCTCCTTGGCCCAAACGCACCTGCAAACTACTATAAAAGGGGGTCAAAGTCGGAGGTTCAGTCATCATCCGAAAGCGTAGAGTCTTCTCGCAGTCCATCTTTTCGCCCTGTTTTCCTTTGCCGTCTGTTGGAGTGAGAGTCTCAGCTGTTGGAATCGATAATCTGATAGGAAGGAGAGGAGATTCTTCTTCTCTCTCGATTGGATTCATCCAAGCAAGGCTGACCTTTCATCCCCTTCATTCGAGGCGACTGCAACGAGGCTTCCAAGCACCATTTACTGCTTTTTGTCTTTCCTTTCTCATTTCCAGCATTGTTTAGTTATCGCTTCTGGTTTAGTGATTAGTTTACTTCATTTCGTTGCTTTCTGTCTATGGATTATTTACTTTAAGTTTCCCTTTGTTCGTTCAACATTCAAAGTAATCAAATTACAAGTCTTCAGTTTACAGTTTCCATCTTCTGCTGCTCCGGTTTTGTCTTACTGTTTTGAGTACATTTCCCTTCTAAGTATGTCTGTTTTATCTTATACTTCTGCTCTCTATATATCCATGAGTAGCTAAGTCACTTAGGGGCATGCTAATGACAGAACTATAGGCTAAAAAAAACGTGAACCAAGCATGTAGGATAGCTTCGAAGCATTGATTGTATGTAAGCTTCATTCCACGGGCAATTTCGATTGGCCATCCATTTTGTCCAAAGAACTCCTAACCTCTGGAAGGAGTAAGAGTTCAGAGTCGTATAATCATGCTAGCCTTTCATGGTAACCAGGAAACGACCTAGGAATAGGCGTTTCCCTAGTACAAACTAAACACTTCTGTTTTAACAAGATGCTTAAGACCTTACTTTGAGTTGAGTAAACTAAAGAATCTAATGCATGGAATCGGACGATACATGAGATAGAGTGAGTTTGATGCATAGAGAGTTGATCCAATGCTTGGGAAACGTATTAAAATGCCTATAGGATAGTCGTTAGTAGCCCTTAATTCTCCATTTTACACACGTTTGCTGTTTTTACAATTGCGATAACATTGCGGTGTCCGCAATTCTGCTAAGTTACCATTCTGTTTAGCTGTTTTCTTCTTCGTTTATTAATTCCATCTCTTGTCTTTTGAGTCTAATTTCAACTTGCATTTGTTTATGTTGCATTCCTTTACACATTCAGCAAAAATTAGATAATTAAAAACCAATTTTACCCCATCAAATCCACCCCATCTTTCTTAACAAATACACTTCGCGAATAGCTAAACATAAGTCTCTGTGGAAAAAACGAATGAAATATACTTACTACTTGCTGTGAGACCATGTATGCTTGCATGTCCTGAGTGCTCTCTCTACCTTCTTGCTTATTCTTATTAACACATTGAGCACGCAACAAGTTTTTGGCGCCGCTGCCGGGGACTTATTTTAAGTAAAAACGAAGTTTGTTAAGTCTGAAACACCAAGTTATTTTCCATTGAATTTGATCCATCTTCATTTCTTCTTCAGGTACCATTTAGGATAGTTTATGAATGAGACTCCAAGTAGTGATCTAGAGTTCAACCGTGAGCCTGAGAGATTATTTAAAGCTAAAAATAGAGCCAAGAAACGTCTCTTTAAACAACCCCTTTTACCTCAAATAATTGCTGAAACCGTAGAGTCTCCACAATCCACTCGAGAAGAAATGGCTGGAATAGATCAAAACCTGGTGCCTGTCACTCGCAATCCCATTGAAATAGCGAATGACAAGGATAGCGCCATCCTTTCGTACCTAGTACCTATGCCTGGGGAGCTGAACCCCAGCATAATCCGTCCTGAAATCACTGCCAACTCCTTCGAGTTAAAACCAGTGATGTTCCAAATGTTGTCCACTGTGGGGCAATTCTTTGGAATAGAAAATGAGGACCCCCATAACCACCTTAGGAACTTCCTAGGAGTCAGTGATACCTTCCTCATTCCTGGAGTTTCCCAAGAAGCCCTGAGGCTATATCTTTTCCCTTACTCTTTGAGGGACAAAGCCAAAACGTGGTTAAATTCATTACCCTCAGGATCTGTCCTCAATTGGACAGACTTAGCAGAAAAATTCCTAGTCAAATATTTCCCACCAGATAGGAATTCGACCTTTCGTGATGATATCATCAAATTTAAACAAGCTCCGAGTGAGTCTCTTCACGAAGCTTGGACAAGATTCAAAGACCTTCTCATTAAATGTCCTCACCATGGCATTCCATGGTGTATCCAAATAGAAGTCTTCTTTAAAGGATGCAACCCCAGCACCAGACAAGTTCTAAACTCATCTGCTGGAGGTTCCATGTTGTCCAAGAGTTACAACGAAGCTTATGAGATCTTGGAGAAGATCTCAAAATCTCACTGTAGGTGGTCAGATGATCCAGTAGAGCCAACTAGAGCTCAAGACAAGGATGCTCTAAGCGCCATGAGCACCCAAATAAACGCCCTGACCAACCTAGTTAAGCAAATGGCTCAGGCCAATCTCCAAACCAGTGCCAATACCGCCACAGCCATGTCAATGGGCACCCAGCCAAGTCAAGGCGAGGCACTTATCTGTGGATTCTGTGGGGAAGGGCACCCATATGAATACTGCCCTGGGAATCCATCCTCAGTCTGCTATGTTGGGAGCCAGCAGCAGCCTAGGAATAACCCCTACTCCAACACCTATAACCCTGGTTGGAGAAACCACCCAAACCTGTCATGGGGTGGCCAACAAAACACTAACCAAAATCTTAACCAACCTAGACCGAGTGGAACACCTGGTTTCACTCCCCAACATAACCAGTCAATGTACCAAAAACCATACAATCAACCTGTAGGATCTTCTGTAGAAAACTTACTCAAGGAATACATAGCTAAGAATGATGCTACGCTTCAAAGCCAGCAAGCTACTCTTAGGAGCCTAGAAAACCAAATAGGCCAATTAGCCAATGAACTCAAGAGTAGGCCCCAAGGTAGACTCCCTGCTGACACCGAGGTACCAAGGAGAGATGGCAAAGAACAAGTTCAAGCAATTGAACTTAGGAGTGGAAGACCATTGGTGAGCAACACAAAGGACACACCAAAGAGAGTAGAGAACACTGAGTCTAGTGCTCCACTGGAGTCTTTGCCAAACCAAGGTCCACCACCAACTAGCACATCAGGAGCCAGGCTAGAGCCAAGTGTTGAGGAGATAGAAGAAATTTCGAGGCCTCCACCTATCCTAAGGCGCCCTGACGTGCCTGCATATGTGCCACCACCTCCATACCCTCGAAGGCTTAAGAAGAAGCAGGAACAGGAAGTTCATTTTAATAAATTCTTAGAAATTCTTAAGCAAGTGCATGTTAACATTCCTTTTGTAGAAGTTTTGCAGTCTATGCCTTCTTATGTAAAGTTTTTGAAGGACATTATTACTAACAAAAAAATAATTGGTGAGTTTGAAACAGTAAACCTCACTGAGGAGTGCAGTGCCATCCTCCAGAACAAGCTGCCCAAGAAGGAGAAGGATCCTGGTTCCTTCACCTTACCTGTAGAACTTGGAGGCAAGCACGTGGGCAGAGCGCTTTGTGACCTAGGCGCCAGCATAAATCTCATGCCCCTGTCCCTATTCCGCCAGTTAGGAATAGGAGAAGCACGTCCAACCACTGTCACTTTACAACTAGCAGACAGATCAAAACCTGGTGCCTGTCACTCGCAATCCCATTGAAATAGCGAATGACAAGGATAGCGCCATCCTTTCGTACCTAGTACCTATGCCTGGGGAGCTGAACCCCAGCATAATCCGTCCTGAAATCACTGCCAACTCCTTCGAGTTAAAACCAGTGATGTTCCAAATGTTGTCCACTGTGGGGCAATTCTTTGGAATAGAAAATGAGGACCCCCATAACCACCTTAGGAACTTCCTAGGAGTCAGTGATACCTTCCTCATTCCTGGAGTTTCCCAAGAAGCCCTGAGGCTATATCTTTTCCCTTACTCTTTGAGGGACAAAGCCAAAACGTGGTTAAATTCATTACCCTCAGGATCTGTCCTCAATTGGACAGACTTAGCAGAAAAATTCCTAGTCAAATATTTCCCACCAGATAGGAATTCGACCTTTCGTGATGATATCATCAAATTTAAACAAGCTCCGAGTGAGTCTCTTCACGAAGCTTGGACAAGATTCAAAGACCTTCTCATTAAATGTCCTCACCATGGCATCCCATGGTGTATCCAAATAGAAGTCTTCTTTAAAGGATGCAACCCCAGCACCAGACAAGTTCTAAACTCATCCGCTGGAGGCTCCATGTTGTCCAAGAGTTACAACGAAGCTTATGAGATCTTGGAGAAGATCTCAACATCTCACTGTAGGTGGTCAGATGATCCAGTAGAGCCAACTAGGGCTCAAGACAAGGATGCTCTAAGCGCCATGAGCACCCAAATAAACGCCCTGACCAACCTAGTTAAGCAAATGGCTCAGGCCAATCTCCAAACCAGTGCCAACACCGCCACAGCCATGTCAATGGGCACCCAACCAAGTCAAGGTGAGGCACTTGTCTGTGGATTCTGTGGGGAAGGGCACCCATATGAATACTGCCCTGGGAATCCATCCTCAGTCTGCTACATTGGAAGCCAGCAGCAGCCTAGGAATAACCCCTACTCCAACACCTATAACCCTGGTTGGAGAAACCACCCTAACCTGTCATGGGGTGGCCAACAAAACACTAACCAAAATTCTAACCAACCAAGGCCGAGTGGAACACCTGGTTTCACTCCTCAACATAACCAGTCAATGTACCAAAAACCATACAATCAACCTGTAGGATCTTCTGTAGAAAACCTACTCAAGGAATACATCGCTAAGAATGATGCTACGCTTCAAAGCCAGCAAGCTACTCTTAGGAGCCTAGAAAACCAAATAGGCCAATTAGCCAATGAACTTAAGAGTAGGCCCCAAGGTAGACTCCCTGCTGACACCGAGGTACCAAGGAGAGATGGTAAAGAACAAGTTCAAGCAATTGAACTTAGGAGTGGAAGACCATTGGTGAGCAACACAAAAGACATACCAAAGAGAGTAGAGAACACTGAGTCTAGTGCGCCACTGGAGTCTCTGCCAAACCAAGGTCCACCACCAACCAGCACATCAGGAGCCAGGCTAGAGCCAATTATTGAGGAGGTAGAAGAAATTCCAAGGCCTCCACCTATCCTAAGGCGCCCTGACGTGCCTGCATATGTGCCACCACCTCCATACCCTCGAAGGCTAAAGAAGAAGCAGGAACAGGAAGTTCATTTTAATAAATTCTTAGAAATTCTTAAGCAAGTGCATGTTAACATTCCTTTTGTAGAAGTTTTGCAGTCTATGCCTTCTTATGTAAAGTTTTTGAAGGACATCATTACTAACAAAAAAATAATTGGTGAGTTTGAAACAGTAAACCTCACTGAGGAGTGCAGTGCCATCCTCCAGAACAAGCTGCCCAAGAAGGAGAAGGATCCTGGTTCCTTCACCTTACCTGTAGAACTTGGAGGCAGACATGTGGGCAGAGCGCTTTGTGACCTGGGCGCCAGCATAAACCTCATGCCCCTATCACTATTCCGCCAGTTGGGAATAGGAGAAGCACGTCCGACCACTGTCACTTTACAACTAGCAGACAGATCCATCGCATACCCTGAAGGCAAGATTGAGGATATTCTAGTTAAAGTTGACAAATTTATTTTCCTTGCAGATTTCATTGTCCTGGACTATGAGGCAGACAAGGAGGTCCCCATCCTGCTAGGCAGACCATTTCTAGCCACAGGTAGGGCACTTATAGACGTCCAAAAAGGTGAGCTCACTATGAGGGTTCATGATGAAGAGGTGAAGTTTAGCGTATATAAAGCTTTAAGGTACCCCTCTGACCTTGAATCCTGTGCTAGCATGGACGTAGTAGACTCCTTGATGGAGGAACAATTAGAGCATGAACTATTAACCAAGCATGCTAATGAATATGTACAATTAGATATAGCTGACTTGAATGTATCTGACATAATGGATATGCCTGTAGATAAACCACAACATGTATGTATGAATATAGATTTAACTGATAGATCTGTGAATCCGTTAAAGCCCTCCATTGAGCATCCACCTGTTTTAGAACTGAAACCACTACCTACTGTAAAGTCTCTGAAAGTGACTTATTTAGGACCCATTTAGCTTAAGAAGATGTGCACTTTTAGGTGTTTTTGATAGCATTTAGCCTAGACCTATGCTTAAATATGAAAATGAGAAGAAGGTAGCTAAATTAGGACTTATACACAATAGGAAAGAAAAGGGTTCAAAACCGAAGGAAAAGAATGAAAAAACTGCATTGCGACAGCATTGCGAAAACATTGCTGAGGCCGCAATTATTCAAGTGAAAACCGTAAGTTGACTGATCTTTTTTTGTTAATTTCCGTAATTTCAGGGATTCGTTCTTTCTCCTCCATCCATTCTGATATATGACGTTGAAGATTGATGGTTCTCCTTGGCCCAAACGCACCTGCAAACTACTATAAAAGGGGGCCAAAGTCGGAGGTTTGATCATCATCCGAAAGCGTAGAAGCCTTCTCACAGTCCACTTTTTCTCCCTGTTTTCCTTTGCCGTCTGTTGGAGTGAGAGTCTCAGCTGTTGGAATCGATAATCTGATAGGAAGGAGAGGAGATTCTTCTTCTCTCTCGATTGGATTCATCCAAGCAAGGCTGACCTTTCATCCCCTTCATTCGAGGCGACTGCAACGAAGCTTTCAAGCGCCATTTTACTGTTTTCTGTCGTTCTTCTTCTAATTTCCAGTTTTGATCATCGTTGTTCCTAGTCTAGTGTTTTAGTTACTGCATTTCGTTGTTGTCTGTCTTTGAATTACTGCCTTTAAGTTTCTCTTTGTTCGTTCAACATTCAAAGTAATCAGAGTGCAAGTTTCATTTCACGGTTTCCTTCTTCTGCTGCTACGGTTTTGTCTTGCTGTTTCAAGTTTATTTCCCTTCTAAGCATGTCTGTTTCATCTTACATTTCTGTTCTCTATATATCCATGAGTAGCTAAGTCACTTAGGGGCATGCTAATGACAGAACTATAGGCTAAAAAACGTGAACCAAGCATGTAGGATCGCCTTCGAAACATTGATTGTATGTAAGCTTCATCCCACGGGCAATTTCGATTGGCCATCCATTTTGTCCAAAGAACTCCTAACCTCTGGAAGGAGTAAGAGTTCAGAGTCATATAATCATGCTAGCCTTTCATGGTAATCAGGAAACGGCCTAGGAATAGGCGTTTCCCTAGTACAAACTAAACACTTCTGTTTTAACAAGATGATTAAGACCTTACTTTGAAGTCGAGTAAACTTAGGAATCTAATGCATGGAATCGGACGATACATGAGATAGAGTGAGTTTGATGCATAGAGAGTAGATCCAGTGCTTGAGAATCGTATAATAATGCCTATAGGATAGTCATTAGTAGCCCTTAACTCACCCAATTACACACTTTCGCTGCTGTTTAATTGCGGAAACATTGCGGTCCCCGCAATTCTGCTAAATTTTCATTCTGTTTAGCTGTTTTCTTCTTCGTTTATCAATTCCATCTCTTGTCCTTTGAGTCTAATTTCAACTTGCATTTGTTTATGTTTCATTCCTTTACACATTCAGCAAAAATTAGATAATTAAAAACCAATTTTACCCCATCAAATCCACCCCATCTTTCTTAACAAATACACTTCGCGAATAGCTAAACATAAGTCTCTGTGGAAAAAACGAATGAAATATACTTACTACTTGCTGTGAGACCATGTATGCTTGCATGTTCTAAGTGCTCTCTCTACTTTCTTGCTTATTTATCTTTACACATTGAGCACGCAACAAGTTTTTGGCGCCGCTGCCGGGGACTTATTTTAAGTGAAAACGAAGTTTGTTAAGTCTGAAACACCAAGATATTTTCCATTGGATTTGATCCATTTCCATTTCTTTTTCAGGTACCATTTAGGGTAGTTTATGAATGAGACTCCAAGTAGTGATCTAGAGTTCAACCCTGAGCCTGAGAGATTATTTAAAGCTAGAAATAGAGCCAAGAAACGTCTCTTTAAACAACCCCTCTTACCTCAAAGAATTGCTGAAACCGCAGAGTCTCCGCAATCCACTCAAGAAGAAATGGCTGGAATAGATCAAAACCTGGTGCCTGTCACTCGCAATCCCATTGAAATAGCGAATGACAAGGATAGCGCCATCCTTTCATACCTCGTACCTATGCCTGGGGAGCTGAACCCCAGCATAATCCGTCCTGAAATCACTGCCAACTCATTCGAGTTAAAACCAGTGATGTTCCAAATGTTGTCCACTGTGGGACAATTCTTTGGAATAGAAAATGAGGACCCCCATAACCACCTTAGGAACTTCCTAGGAGTTAGTGACACATTCCTGATTCCTGGAGTTTCCCAAGAAGCCCTGAGGCTATATCTACTCCCTTACTCTTTGAGGGACAAAGCCAAAACGTGGTTAAATTCATTACCCTCAGGATCTGTCCTCAATTGGACAGACTTAGCAGAAAAATTCCTAGTCAAATATTTCCCACCAGATAGGAATTCGACCTTTCGTGATGATATCATCAAATTCAAACAAGCTCCAAGTGAGTCTCTTCACGAAGCTTGGACAAGATTCAAAGACCTTCTCATTAAATGTCCACACCATGGCATCCCATGGTGTATCCAAATAGAAGTCTTCTTTAAAGGATGCAACCCCAGCACCAGACAAGTTCTAAACTCATCCGCTGGAGGGTCCATGTTGTCCAAGAGTTACAACGAAGCTTATGAGATCTTGGAGAAGATCTCAACATCTCACTGTAGGTGGTCAGATGATCCAGTAGAGCCAACTAGTGCTCAAGACAAGGATGCTCTAAGCGCCATGAGCACCCAAATAAACGCCCTGACCAACCTAGTTAAGCAAATGGCTCAGGCCAATCTCCAAACCAGTGCCAATACCGCCACAGCCATGTCAATGGGCACCCAACCAAGTCAAGGCGAGGCACTTATCTGTGGATTCTGTGGGGAAGGGCACCCATATGAATACTGCCCTGGGAATCCATCCTCAGTCTGCTACATTGGAAGCCAGCAGCAGCCTAGGAATAACCCCTACTCCAACACCTATAACCCTGGTTGGAGAAACCACCCTAACCTGTCATGGGGTGGCCAACAAAACACTAACCAAAATTCTAACCAACCTAGACCGAGTGGAACACCTGGTTTCACTCCTCAACATAACCAGTCAATGTACCAAAAACCATACAATCAACCTGTAGGATCTTCTGTAGAAAACCTACTCAAGGAATACATCGCTAAGAATGATGCTACGCTTCAAAGCCAGCAAGCTACTCTTAGGAGCCTAGAAAACCAAATAGGCCAATTAGCCAATGAACTTAAGAGTAGGCCCCAAGGTAGACTCCCTGCTGACACCGAGGTACCAAGGAGAGATGGTAAAGAACAAGTTCAAGCAATTGAACTTAGGAGTGGAAGACCACTAGTGAGCAACACAAAAGACATACCAAAGAGAGTAGAGAACACTGAGTCTAGTGCTCCACTGGAGTCTCTACCAAACCAAGGTCCACCACCAACTAGCACATCAGGAGCCAGGCTAGAACCAATTATTGAGGAGGTAGAAGAAATTCCAAGGCCTCCACCTATCCTAAAGCGCCCTGACGTGCCTGCATATGTGCCACCACCTCCATACCCTCGAAGACTTAAGAAGAAGCAGGAACAGGAAGTTCATTTTAATAAATTCTTAGAAATTCTTAAGCAAGTGCATGTTAACATTCCTTTTGTAGAAGTTTTACAGTCTATGCCTTCTTATGTAAAGTTTTTGAAGGACATCATTACTAACAAAAAAATAATTGGTGAGTTTGAAACAGTAAACCTCACTGAGGAGTGCAGTGCCATCCTCCAGAACAAGCTGCCCAAGAAGGAGAAGGATCCTGGTTCCTTCACCTTACCTGTAGAACTTGGAGGCAGGCATGTGGGCAGAGCGCTTTGTGACCTGGGCGCCAGCATAAATCTCATGCCCCTGTCCCTATTCCGCCAGTTGGGAATAGGAGAAGCACGTCCAACCACTGTCACTTTACAACTAGCAGACAGATCCATTGCATATCCAGAAGGTAAAATTGAGGATATTCTAGTTAAAGTTGACAAGTTTATTTTCCTTGCAGATTTCATTGTCCTGGACTATGAGGCAGACAAGGAAGTCCCCATCCTGCTAGGCAGACCATTTCTAGCCACAGGTAGGGCACTTATAGACGTCCAAAAAGGTGAGCTCACTATGAGGGTTCATGATGAAGAGGTGAAGTTTAGCGTATATAAAGCTTTAAGGTACCCCTCTGACCTTGAATCCTGTGCTAGCATGGACGTAGTAGACTCCTTGATGGAGGAACAATTAGAGCATGTATTATTAACTAAGCATGCTAATGATTATGTACAATTAGATGTAGCTGACTTGAATGTATCTGACATAATGGATATGCCTGTAGATAAACCACAACATGTATGTATGAATATAGATTTAACTGATAGATCTGTGAATCCTTTAAAGCCCTCCATTGAGCATCCACCTGTTTTAGAACTGAAACCACTACCTACTCACCTCAAGTATGCATATTTAGGAAGTAATGAAACTCTGCCTGTTATCATTTCGTCTACATTAAGTGAAAAGCATGAGGTTGAACCGATTTTACTGCTTAAGCAACATAGGAAGGCTATAGCATGGACTATTGCTGATATTCGAGGCATTAGCCCTTCTTATTGCATGCACAAAATTATACTAGAGGAAGAGCACTGTTAAGTCTCTGAAAGTGACTTATTTAGGACCCATTTAGCTTAAGAAGATGTGCACTTTTAGGTGTTTTTGATAGCATTTAGCCTAGACCTATGCTTAAATATGAAAATGAGAAGAAGGTAGCTAAATTAGGACTTATGCACAATAGGAAAGAAAAGGGTTCAAAACCGAAGGAAAAGAATGAAAAAACTGCATTGCGACAGCATTGCGAAAACATTGCTGAGGCCGCAATTATTCAAGTGAAAACCGTAAGTTGACTGATCTTTTTCTGTTAATTTCCGTAATTTCAGGGATTCGTTCTTTCTCCTCCATCCATTCTGATATATGACGTTGAAGATTGATGGTTCTCCTTGGCCCAAACGCACCTGCAAACTACTATAAAAGGGGGCCAAAGTCGGAGGTTTGATCATCATCCGAAAGCGTAGAAGCCTTCTCACAGTCCACTTTTTCTCCCTGTTTTCCTTTGCCGTTTGTTGGAGTGAGAGTCTCAGCTGTTGGAATCGATAATCTGATAGGAAGGAGAGGAGATTCTTCTTCTCTCTCGATTGGATTCATCCAAGCAAGGCTGACCTTTCATCCCCTTCATTCGAGGCGACTGCAACGAAGCTTTCAAGCGCCATTTTACTGTTTTCTGTCGTTCTTCTTCTAATTTCCAGTTTTGATCGTTGTTGTTCCTAGTTTAGTGGTTTAGTTACTGCATTTCGTTGTTGTCTGTCTTTGAATTACTGCCTTTAAGTTTCTCTTTGTTCGCTCAACATTCAAAGTAATCAGAGTGCAAGTTTCATTTCACGGTTTCCTTCTTCTGCTGCTACGGTTTTGTCTTGCTGTTTCAAGTTTATTTCCCTTCTAAGCATGTCTGTTTCATCTTACATTTATGTTCTCTATATATCCATGAGTAGCTAAGTCACTTAGGGGCATGCTAATGACAGAACTATAGGCTAAAAAACGTGAACCAAGCATGTAGGATCGCCTTCGAAACATTGATTGTATGTAAGCTTCATCCCACGGGCAATTTCGATGGCCATCCATTTTGTCCAAAGAACTCCTAACCTCTGGAAGGAGTAAGAGTTCAGAGTCGTATAATCATGCTAGCCTTTCATGGTAATCAGGAAACGGCCTAGGAATAGGCGTTTCCCTAGTACAAACTAAACACTTCTGTTTTAACAAGACGATTAAGACCTTACTTTGAAGTCGAGTAAACTTAGGAATCTAATGCATGGAATCGGACGATACATGAGATAGAGTGAGTTTGATGCATAGAGAGTAGATCCAGTGCTTGAGAATCGTATAATAATGCCTATAGGATAATCATTAGTAGCCCTTAACTCACCCAATTACACACTTTCGCTGCTGTTTAATTGCGGAAACATTGCGGTCCCCGCAATTCTGCTAAATTTTCATTCTGTTTAGCTGTTTTCTTCTTCATTTATCAATTCCATCTCTTGTCCTTTGAGTCTAATTTCAACTTGCATTTGTTTATGTTATATTCCTTTACGCATTCAGCAAAAATTAGATAATTAAAAACCAATTTTACCCCATCAAATCCACCCCATCTTTCTTAACAAATACACTTCGCGAATAGCTAAACATAAGTCTCTGTGGAAAAAACGAATGAAATATACTTACTACTTGCTGTGAGACCATGTATGCTTGCATGTTCTAAGTGCTCTCTCTACTTTCTTGCTTATTTATCTTTACACATTGAGCACGCAACAAGTTTTTGGCGCCGCTGCCGGGGACTTATTTTAAGTGAAAACGAAGTTTGTTAAGTCTGAAACACC
This sequence comes from Herpetospermum pedunculosum, assembly GCA_028017165.1. NCBI lineage: Eukaryota > Viridiplantae > Streptophyta > Magnoliopsida > Cucurbitales > Cucurbitaceae > Herpetospermum > Herpetospermum pedunculosum. Next base: position 37,394,357 of record CM051531.1, read on the forward strand.
AAGATATTTTCCATTAGATTTGATCCATTTCCATTTCTTTTTCAGGTACCATTTAGGGTAGTTTATGAATGAGACTCCAAGTAGTGATCTAGAGTTCAACCCTGAGCCTGAGAGATTATTTAAAGCTAGAAATAGAGCCAAGAAACGTCTCTTTAAACAACCCCTCTTACCTCAAATAATTGCTGAAACCGCAGAGTCTCCGCAATCCACTCAAGAAGAAATGGCTGGAATAGATCAAAACCTGGTGCCTGTCACTCACAATCCCATTGAAATAGCGAATGACAAGGATAGCGCCATCCTTTCATACCTCGTACCTATGCCTGGGGAGCTGAACCCCAGCATAATCCGTCCTGAAATCACTGCCAACTCATTCGAGTTAAAGCCAGTGATGTTCCAAATGTTGTCCACTGTGGGACAATTCTTTGGAATAGAAAATGAGGACCCCCATAACCACCTTAGGAACTTCCTAGGAGTTAGTGACATATTCCTGATTCCTGGAGTTTCCCAAGAAGCCCTGAGGCTATATCTGTTCCCTTACTCTTTGAGGGACAAAGCCAAAACGTGGTTAAATTCATTACCCTCAGGATCTGTCCTCAATTGGACAGACTTAGCAGAAAAATTCCTAGTCAAATATTTCCCACCAGATAGGAATTCGACCTTTCGTGATGATATCATCAAATTCAAACAAGCTCCAAGTGAGTCTCTTCACGAAGCCTGGACAAGATTCAAAGACCTTCTCATTAAATGTCCACACCATGGCATCCCATGGTGTATCCAAATAGAAGTCTTCTTTAAAGGATGCAACCCCAGCACCAGACAAGTTCTAAACTCATCCGCTGGAGGTTCCATGTTGTCCAAGAGTTACAACGAAGCTTATGAGATCTTGGAGAAGATCTCAACATCTCACTGTAGGTGGTCAGATGATCCAGTAGAGCCAACTAGGGCTCAAGACAAGGATGCTCTAAGCGCCATGAGCACCCAAATAAACGCCCTGACCAACCTAGTTAAGCAAATGGCTCAGGCCAATCTCCAAACCAGTGCCAATACCGCCACAGCCATGTCAATGGGCACCCAACCAAGTCAAGGCGAGGCACTTATCTGTGGATTCTGTGGGGAAGGGCACCCATATGAATACTGCCCTGGGAATCCATCCTCAGTCTGCTACATTGGAAGCCAGCAGCAGCCTAGGAATAACCCCTACTCCAACACCTATAACCCTGGTTGGAGAAACCACCCTAACCTGTCATGGGGTGGCCAACAAAACACTAACCAAAATTCTAACCAACCTAGACCGAGTGGAACACCTGGTTTCACTCCTCAACATAACCAGTCAATGTACCAAAAACCATACAATCAACCTGTAGGATCTTCTGTAGAAAACCTACTCAAGGAATACATCGCTAAGAATGATGCTACGCTTCAAAGCCAGCAAGCTACTCTTAGGAGCCTAGAAAACCAAATAGGCCAATTAGCCAATGAACTTAAGAGTAGGCCCCAAGGTAGACTCCCTGCTGACACCGAGGTACCAAGGAGAGATGGTAAAGAACAAGTTCAAGCAATTGAACTTAGGAGTGGAAGACCACTAGTGAGCAACACAAAAGACATACCAAAGAGAGTAGAGAACACTGAGTCTAGTGCTCCACTGGAGTCTCTACCAAACCAAGGTCCACCACCAACTAGCACATCAGGAGCCAGGCTAGAACCAATTATTGAGGAGGTAGAAGAAATTCCAAGGCCTCCACCTATCCTAAAGCGCCCTGACGTGCCTGCATATGTGCCACCACCTCCATACCCTCGAAGACTTAAGAAGAAGCAGGAACAGGAAGTTCATTTTAATAAATTCTTAGAAATTCTTAAGCAAGTGCATGTTAACATTCCTTTTGTAGAAGTTTTACAGTCTATGCCTTCTTATGTAAAGTTTTTGAAGGACATCATTACTAACAAAAAAATAATTGGTGAGTTTGAAACAGTAAACCTCACTGAGGAGTGCAGTGCCATCCTCCAGAACAAGCTGCCCAAGAAGGAGAAGGATCCTGGTTCCTTCACCTTACCTGTAGAACTTGGAGGCAGGCATGTGGGCAGAGCGCTTTGTGACCTGGGCGCCAGCATAAATCTCATGCCCCTGTCCCTATTCCGCCAGTTGGGAATAGGAGAAGCACGTCCAACCACTGTCACTTTACAACTAGCAGACAGATCCATTGCATATCCAGAAGGTAAAATTGAGGATATTCTAGTTAAAGTTGACAAGTTTATTTTCCTTGCAGATTTCATTGTCCTGGACTATGAGGCAGACAAGGAAGTCCCCATCCTGCTAGGCAGACCATTTCTAGCCACAGGTAGGGCACTTATAGACGTCCAAAAAGGTGAGCTCACTATGAGGGTTCATGATGAAGAGGTGAAGTTTAGCGTATATAAAGCTTTAAGGTACCCCTCTGACCTTGAATCCTGTGCTAGCATGGACGTAGTAGACTCCTTGATGGAGGAACAATTAGAGCATGTATTATTAACTAAGCATGCTAATGATTATGTACAATTAGATGTAGCTGACTTGAATGTATCTGACATAATGGATATGCCTGTAGATAAACCACAACATGTATGTATGAATATAGATTTAACTGATAGATCTGTGAATCCTTTAAAGCCCTCCATTGAGCATCCACCTGTTTTAGAACTGAAACCACTACCTACTCACCTCAAGTATGCATATTTAGGAAGTAATGAAACTCTGCCTGTTATCATTTCGTCTACATTAAGTGAAAAGCATGAGGTTGAACCGATTTTACTGCTTAAGCAACATAGGAAGGCTATAGCATGGACTATTGCTGATATTCGAGGCATTAGCCCTTCTTATTGCATGCACAAAATTATACTAGAGGAAGAGCACTGTTAAGTCTCTGAAAGTGACTTATTTAGGACCCATTTAGCTTAAGAAGATGTGCACTTTTAGGTGTTTTTGATAGCATTTAGCCTAGACCTATGCTTAAATATGAAAATGAGAAGAAGGTAGCTAAATTAGGACTTATGCACAATAGGAAAGAAAAGGGTTCAAAACCGAAGGAAAAGAATGAAAAAACTGCATTGCGACAGCATTGCGAAAACATTGCTGAGGCCGCAATTATTCAAGTGAAAACCGTAAGTTGACTGATCTTTTTCTGTTAATTTCCGTAATTTCAGGGATTCGTTCTTTCTCCTCCATCCATTCTGATATATGACGTTGAAGATTGATGGTTCTCCTTGGCCCAAACGCACCTGCAAACTACTATAAAAGGGGGCCAAAGTCGGAGGTTTGATCATCATCCGAAAGCGTAGAAGCCTTCTCACAGTCCACTTTTTCTCCCTGTTTTCCTTTGCCGTTTGTTGGAGTGAGAGTCTCAGCTGTTGGAATCGATAATCTGATAGGAAGGAGAGGAGATTCTTCTTCTCTCTCGATTGGATTCATCCAAGCAAGGCTGACCTTTCATCCCCTTCATTCGAGGCGACTGCAACGAAGCTTTCAAGCGCCATTTTACTGTTTTCTGTCGTTCTTCTTCTAATTTCCAGTTTTGATCGTTGTTGTTCCTAGTTTAGTGGTTTAGTTACTGCATTTCGTTGTTGTCTGTCTTTGAATTACTGCCTTTAAGTTTCTCTTTGTTCGCTCAACATTCAAAGTAATCAGAGTGCAAGTTTCATTTCACGGTTTCCTTCTTCTGCTGCTACGGTTTTGTCTTGCTGTTTCAAGTTTATTTCCCTTCTAAGCATGTCTGTTTCATCTTACATTTATGTTCTCTATATATCCATGAGTAGCTAAGTCACTTAGGGGCATGCTAATGACAGAACTATAGGCTAAAAAACGTGAACCAAGCATGTAGGATCGCCTTCGAAACATTGATTGTATGTAAGCTTCATCCCACGGGCAATTTCGATGGCCATCCATTTTGTCCAAAGAACTCCTAACCTCTGGAAGGAGTAAGAGTTCAGAGTCGTATAATCATGCTAGCCTTTCATGGTAATCAGGAAACGGCCTAGGAATAGGCGTTTCCCTAGTACAAACTAAACACTTCTGTTTTAACAAGACGATTAAGACCTTACTTTGAAGTCGAGTAAACTTAGGAATCTAATGCATGGAATCGGACGATACATGAGATAGAGTGAGTTTGATGCATAGAGAGTAGATCCAGTGCTTGAGAATCGTATAATAATGCCTATAGGATAATCATTAGTAGCCCTTAACTCACCCAATTACACACTTTCGCTGCTGTTTAATTGCGGAAACATTGCGGTCCCCGCAATTCTGCTAAATTTTCATTCTGTTTAGCTGTTTTCTTCTTCATTTATCAATTCCATCTCTTGTCCTTTGAGTCTAATTTCAACTTGCATTTGTTTATGTTATATTCCTTTACGCATTCAGCAAAAATTAGATAATTAAAAACCAATTTTACCCCATCAAATCCACCCCATCTTTCTTAACAAATACACTTCGCGAATAGCTAAACATAAGTCTCTGTGGAAAAAACGAATGAAATATACTTACTACTTGCTGTGAGACCATGTATGCTTGCATGTTCTAAGTGCTCTCTCTACTTTCTTGCTTATTTATCTTTACACATTGAGCACGCAACAAGTTTTTGGCGCCGCTGCCGGGGACTTATTTTAAGTGAAAACGAAGTTTGTTAAGTCTGAAACACCAAGATATTTTCCATTAGATTTGATCCATTTCCATTTCTTTTTCAGGTACCATTTAGGGTAGTTTATGAATGAGACTCCAAGTAGTGATCTAGAGTTCAACCCTGAGCCTGAGAGATTATTTAAAGCTAGAAATAGAGCCAAGAAACGTCTCTTTAAACAACCCCTCTTACCTCAAATAATTGCTGAAACCGCAGAGTCTCCGCAATCCACTCAAGAAGAAATGGCTGGAATAGATCAAAACCTGGTGCCTGTCACTCACAATCCCATTGAAATAGCGAATGACAAGGATAGCGCCATCCTTTCATACCTCGTACCTATGCCTGGGGAGCTGAACCCCAGCATAATCCGTCCTGAAATCACTGCCAACTCATTCGAGTTAAAGCCAGTGATGTTCCAAATGTTGTCCACTGTGGGACAATTCTTTGGAATAGAAAATGAGGACCCCCATAACCACCTTAGGAACTTCCTAGGAGTTAGTGACATATTCCTGATTCCTGGAGTTTCCCAAGAAGCCCTGAGGCTATATCTGTTCCCTTACTCTTTGAGGGACAAAGCCAAAACGTGGTTAAATTCATTACCCTCAGGATCTGTCCTCAATTGGACAGACTTAGCAGAAAAATTCCTAGTCAAATATTTCCCACCAGATAGGAATTCGACCTTTCGTGATGATATCATCAAATTCAAACAAGCTCCAAGTGAGTCTCTTCACGAAGCCTGGACAAGATTCAAAGACCTTCTCATTAAATGTCCACACCATGGCATCCCATGGTGTATCCAAATAGAAGTCTTCTTTAAAGGATGCAACCCCAGCACCAGACAAGTTCTAAACTCATCCGCTGGAGGTTCCATGTTGTCCAAGAGTTACAACGAAGCTTATGAGATCTTGGAGAAGATCTCAACATCTCACTGTAGGTGGTCAGATGATCCAGTAGAGCCAACTAGGGCTCAAGACAAGGATGCTCTAAGCGCCATGAGCACCCAAATAAACGCCCTGACCAACCTAGTTAAGCAAATGGCTCAGGCCAATCTCCAAACCAGTGCCAATACCGCCACAGCCATGTCAATGGGCACCCAACCAAGTCAAGGCGAGGCACTTAACTGTGGATTCTGTGGGGAAGGGCACCCATATGAATACTGCTCTGGGAATCCATCCTCAGTCTGCTACATTGGAAGCCAGCAGCAGCCTAGGAATAACCCCTACTCCAACACCTATAACCCTGGTTGGAGAAACCACCCTAACCTGTCATGGGGTGGCCAACAAAACACTAACCAAAATTCTAACCAACCTAGACCGAGTGGAACACCTGGTTTCACTCCTCAAAATAACCAGTCAATGTACCAAAAACCATACAATCAACCTGTAGGATCTTCTGTAGAAAACCTACTCAAGGAATACATCGCTAAGAATGATGCTACGCTTCAAAGCCAGCAAGCTACTCTTAGGAGCCTAGAAAACCAAATAGGCCAATTAGCCAATGAACTTAAGAGTAGGCCCCAAGGTAGACTCCCTGCTGACACCGAGGTACCAAGGAGAGATGGTAAAGAACAAGTTCAAGCAATTGAACTTAGGAGTGGAAGACCACTGGTGAGCAACACAAAAGACATACCAAAGAGAGTAGAGAACACTGAGTCTAGTGCTCCACTGGAGTCTCTGCCAAACCAAGGTCCACCACCAACTAGCACATCAGGAGCCAGGCTAGAGCCAATTATTGAGGAGGTAGAAGAAACTCCAAGGCCTCCACCTATCCTAAAGCGCCCTGACATACTGTTGCGTGCTCAATGTGTAAAGATAATTATGCAAAAGTGTAGAGAGAGCACTTAGAACATGCAAGCATACATGGTCTCACAGCAAGTAGTAAGTATATTTCATTCGTTTTTTCCACAGAGACTCATTTTTAGCTATTCGCGAAGTGTGTTTGTTAAGAAAGATGGGATGAATTTGATGGGGTAAAGTTGGTTTTTAATTATCTACTTTTTGCTGAATGTATAAAGGGATATACCATAAACAAATGCAAGTTAAAACTAGACTTAAAAGACAAGAGATGGAATTAATAAACAAGAAAGAAAACAGCTAAACAGAATGAAAAATCTGGCAGAATTGCGAGGACCGCAATGTTTCCGCAATTAAACAGCAGCGAAAGTGTGTAAATGGGTGAATTAAGGGCTACTAATGACTATCCTATAGGCATTTTCTTACGATTCTCAAGCATTGGATCAACTCTCTATACATCAAACTCACTCTATCTCAAGTATCGTCCGATTCCATGCATTAGAGTCTTAAGTTTACTCGACTTCAAAGTAAGGACTTAAGCATCTTGTTTAAGCAGGAGTGTTTAGTTTGTACTAGGGAAACGCCTATTCCTAGGCCGTTTCCTGATTACCATGAAAGGCTAGCATGATTATATGACTCTGAACTCTTACTCCTTCCAGAGGTTAGGAGTTCTTTGGACAAAATGGATGGCCAATCGAAATTGCCCGTGGGATGAAGCTCACATACAATCAATGTTCGAGTGTTAATCTGCCTACTTGATTCACGTTTTTTAGCCTATAGTTCTGTCATTAGCATGCCCCTAAGTGACTTAGCTACTCATGGATATATAGAGAACAGAAATGGTAGATAAGATAGACATGCTTAGAAGGGAAATGTGCTAAAAACAGTAAGCAAAACCCGTAGCAGAAGATGGGAAATGAGAAATGCAGAAATGAACTTTGATTGCTTTGATTGTTTGACGACAAAGGAAAGCTTTAAAAGAAATGATTAAAAGACAGACAACAACGAAATGCAGTAACTCAAACTCTAAACTAAGAACAACAGTGATCAGAAATGGAAGTAAGAAGAACAAGACAGAAAAGCAGTAAAGGATTGCTGGAAAGCTTCGTGGCAGTCGCCTCGAATGAAGGTGATGAAAAGTCAGCCTTGCTTGGATGAATCCAATCGAGAGAGAAGAAAAATCTCCTCTCCTTCCTATCAGATTATCGACTCCAAAAGCTGAGACTCTCACTCCAACAAACGGCAAAGGAAAACAGAGAGAAATGATGGACTGCGAGAAGACTTCTGCGCTTCGAATGATGATCAAACCTCCGACTTTGGCCCCCTTTTATAGTAGTTTGCAGGTGCGTTTGGGCCAAGGAGAACCATCAATCTTCAACGTCGTATATCAGAATGGATGGAGGAGAAAGAATGAATCCCTGAAATTACGGAAATTAACAGAAAAAGATCAGTCAACTTACGGTTTTCACTTGAATAATTGCGGCCTCCGCAATGTTTTCGCAATTCATTCGCAATGCTCATTTTTTCATTCTTTTCCTTCGGTTTTCAACCCTTTTTCTACCTATTGTACATAAGTCCTAAATTAACTACCTTCTTCTAATTCTCATATTAAAGCATAGGTTTAGGCTAAATGCTAACAAAAACACCTAAATGTGTACATCTTCTTAAGCTAAATGGGTCCTAAATAAGTCACTTTCAGAGACTTAACACACCCCCAAACTTAAAGCTTTGCTTGTCCTCAAGCATACTAAGGACTTACCTAGGCTGTTATTTTATCTTCTTTAACTACTTACCGACTCCCCTATATCCCTATCTCTAGCAGTGCTGTCCTGTGACACACTTCTAAGTTTAGAATTAACCTCTTATCACGCTTCTTCTGACTTCACCTCCCTACTATACCTGCTGGTTTTGTTAACCCCCTACTATTTGATCTAACTACTTTTATGATATCATGCCACTATCCCTAAGGTTTCAAATTCTACCAAGCTTTACTCCAGACTCAGTACATGCTTCTAGCTTAACTTTTAATGTGCCTAGGATTCCTTAGAGTCATGCCAGTCTTAGTATTAACAGTGACAGTGGTACTTTTAGAGAACAACCTAAGCCCTGGCATCACTACATTGGATATACATTCATCTCCCTAGACAAACCTAAAAGTTACAACCTTGTGCTTAGCTCATTAAGGATCAGAGTTCTTTTTTTTTTTTTAACTAGGACATCTAAGCCACAAGATTATAACTCCTAAGCATACATTCTTCTTCCCCTATTTCTCCCTTTTTCCTTTTTTACTTAGGTGGAGTCTCTCCTTGGGTTGCCTTTTGATGCAATGCCACTTGTGGTTTACACACTTGGCACTGATTACTCAGCACTTGAGAGAGACTCCCCTCTTTATTCTATTTTTCACTTTTTTCTATTTATCACAAAAAATTTTTCTTAAAGGAGAAGAAGAATGCTTATGTCCTAAGGAAGAGAGGAATGTTCCTAGGCCTAGGGTGGCCTCCCCCAAACTACAACTACTCATTGTCCCCAATGAGTGTTTGAGGTTGCACACCCCCAAACTTGTCCTAGAAGCATCTAGTCTACAGTAAAACAAAGAGAATCTAAAAATCCTAGGCATAGGCAAAACATTCTAAAAGCAATTATTTCAACAGCAGAAAATTTGAACATAACAGACAGTTTTAAGGACTTACGGTTTATGCATGCTGAGCACTATTCAGAGGCAAATTTAAACTATCAAAGCGTGTCCTATGACACTCATCCAGCATGCTTTAAGATCAGCTATATAAGGTAGTCATGCTCGCAGCAAAAGATAGAATATAACAGATCACAGCCTAACTAAACAGACAGGCCAAAACATGCAATCAGTCACAAAAATTGCGGGAACCGCAATTATTTCGCAATTCAATCCGGGCAGATTTAACATTGAGTCAGGCCCCTAGCATGCTTTTTCCTGTTACTCACGCATCCTAAAAATAAAGCTAAACTATCCTACCTATTCAACTAACATCAGACTAGACTAAGCAAAAGAAAAAACATAAAACTAAACATTAAAAACAGATCAAAAGTTGATCCCAAAACAGCATAATATACATGATCCTATCAGAAAGCAGAAAAATTGTCTTTTGTTTCTTAAGGGAACAGCAATACTCCCTTTTGTGCACTTCAAACCAGCACTCAATTCTCGTCATCCTCATCTGGTTGCCTTGGTCGTGGGGGCACCCATGGAGTTAGGAGATTGGTAGGGAAGTCCGGGAAGATGCACCCCAACTGGTCTGCAACTTCCTTGTCCCTTGCCTGCGCATAGTTGGCCCATTGAGCCATTCTCCTCTGCATGTCCATTAAGCAGGCCATGTATAGGGACTGTTCAGCAGCCAGCCTATCCAACTCAAACTCCATATTCCCCTTTCTTCTCAGCCTCAGGTTCGCAGGCAGCTCCAAATGGCCTGTGTACGGCATCTGCTGCTCCAAGCGCTCGGTGGGGACTCCTGCAAGCAAACACAATTTTGTTATAGTGTTGGGGAAAAATAATGGCCCCTTACCTTTTCTGGCGCATTCAGCAATGGCAGCTGACATGATCTCCCCTACATTGACCGTGAGACCGCGCATGATGGCATAAACCAGCAGTGATCTACTCTGGTTGATTGTTGTCTCGTGGGTCACAGGGGACAACTTCCTCCTCACAAAGGCAAACCAAACAGCTGCCGTTGCTGTCAGATTGGCACTCATTAAGGTGTGCCTCCCATTGCGTGAGACAGTCCACGCTGCTTCAGGCTGGCCAATTGTGCGAATGGCCTCTTCCAGCACGGCCTCAGTCGGCTCATCAACTATCCGTGCATAATCTGTGTGCGGTTGGCCCTTGAGACCAAAGGCTTCATTGATGGCCTTGGCTGAGAAATCAACTTCCACCCCTCTGACCACAGATAGGCCATCCTCAGGGCTGAGCACATTGGCGTAGAAATCGTACACCATGCTCGTGTAGGCTGGATTAGGCGGTCTGCAGAATTCCTCCCAGCCATGGTTGATCACTCCTGCGCGCAAGAACTGCGGCAGGTCAGCGAGTCGGTCGAGGAAACCTTTCTCGTGCAACAGGTCTCTCTTCCTCAGCTCAGCACCCCTGGATTCAGCATCAGACGAAACATACCTCACTGACTGAGGTTCGTCTTCAGGGTGGAGTTTAGCCTTCCCCTTGTCTGCTGGTTTGGATGATTCGGCAGCCTCCACCTTGAGGCGTTTGAGCGAAGGCTCAGTACTCTCTTTGTCCGCCGAGGGCACCTTCTTGGCCTTCTTTTTCTTCAACTTCTTGGCCTTGCCAATCGTGGCCTTCTTCTTCTTCTTGAGTCTGGCCTTGATATTGATCTGCTGGAGGCATGCCCCCAACGTTTCTTCCATAGAATCGTCCTGCTGTGCAGGCTCGGCAGGGCTATCTTCCCTCATAGGAGAGAAGACTTCGTCTTCCCCAGCATCTCCACTGCCTTGCGTGGATTCTTGATAATCTCCATAAGGAAATTCCGGATCAGGCCGTGGGTAATTGTGCTCTGCTGATGGTGTCTGCGCAGAACTCAGTGGCGAAGATTGCAGCTCAGGGCTCTGCGCTGCTGCAGGTGTCGGATCAGAACTCTGAGGTGCCGGAGACAACTCAGGGCTCTGTGCAGGCGGTGACGACTCTGCGCTTGGCACTGGTTCAGCTGGGAGAGGGCTGCGCGCAGGTGAGGCAGACGGCGACGATCCTTCTTTGGCTGACTCGTGGGATGCACGATCAGGTTCTTGACTCTCCACAGAGGGAGTCTTTGCTGTGCTTGGTTCGGCGGCCGTCTTGACACTCCACCGGCGTTTCTTGGGCGTGCCCACTGGCTCAGATGGTCCAGCAGGGATCTCAGTGACCACCCTCCACTTCTTCCTACGAATAGGAAGCTTGGGAAGAGGACCGGTGCGAACGGCACCATCGTCTGCAAGGGTGAGAAGCGCTTCCCTCGCAGCCGCTTCAGCTGCGTCATCAGCCTTCTTCTTTGCTGCAGATCGTTCTGCTCGTGTGAACACCATTGCTAAGTCTTGAAGATCTTGAGAGAAGAATCAAAGATGGAGAGAATCGCTGAATTCTTGGAGAGCAAAGAGAGAGATAATCGTAACATTCGAGCGCCTTCCAACGGATATAAAGGCAACGGATAAAATCCCAACGGCTCTTTTTTGCGAATCCAGCAATTCCAGCGCAATTCCAGGGATATTTTTTCATAAAAATCTCAAACTTCGCTCGTCCGTATCTTTTATTTGGCTCGATCGTTTTTTTATTTTAAAAGCTGGATTTACTCACCTTGATCCCCTCTTTCGAATCCCTGCAAAAACAAATAAAACAAACATTAAATACGCAATTAAAATCACACCACAAAACATACAAACGATAATCGGAAAAACAGAAAAAATAAACTAAGGCATTGGCCTTGACTAAACGAGCACAGTAACCACTCGTTCTCTCTCGTTTTTAACGTCATGCTTCACGCAAGAGGAAGGCCGAGAGAGTCTTCACATCTCCTTCCTCATAGTAGTGCTTCAATCTAGCACCATTAACCATGAATGGTTGGCCTTGCTGCAAGTTCTGTATCTCTATTGCACCATGAACACACACATTAGTAATGAGAAATGGACCCGACCATCTAGACTTAAGTTTCCCTGGAAATAGTTTCAACCGTGAGTTAAACAACAAAACAAGTTGACCCTTCTTAAAGTCCTTAACTCTAAGTCTACTATCGTGCCAAATCTTGGTTTTTTCCTTGTACATCTTAGCATTTTCATAGGCCATATGTCTAAGCTCATCAAGCTCATGTAATTGCAAATACCGCAATGTTCCAGCACCGGTCACGCCATAATTCAGTTCTTTTAAGGCCCAAAAGGCTTTGATTTCCAATTCGAAGGGAAGATGACATGCTTTTCCATACACTAGCCTATAAGGAGACATACCTAAGGGTGTTTTATATGCAATCCTATAGGCCCACAATGCATCATCAATTCCTGCTAAACGACTGTGATTGTTGGCACATAATAAATATTTCATTCCCAAAATAAACTACTCCTAACATACGAAATCTAAGCAAAGCATGATAAAATCCTAATTTAAGAGTTTAGGGATCAGAAATCTCCCTTGTCAATCTGCCTCATATGGATATTCTTCAATGTTTCGAGGCATCACTTCTGCTTCGTTAAGATACTTAAGTCTTGATTTACGGGGTCGGACATTCTGCCACACCTTGAAATTGTTGATTCTTTCAAAGAGACTGCATGTTATAACATTCCAAGGTTTGTACTTTATGTGCGTTGGTTTTGTTTCTACAACATTTGCTACAACATAGCTTTGATGCGATGGGACTTCTTTTGCTGGCACAACTCTTTCTAACTCCTTCACCTGGAGCATTTGTGGTGGTGGTGGCTCAACTCTTTCATTGGTGGAGGAGCTTGTTGCATCATCAGACATTTCAAATTCTGGTTCCTCAAGCAGCGCATTAGTCTCTTTGGCCTCATCCAGCACGATTTCAACCAACTCCACCATTTCATATGAAGATTCCATTGGATCACACTTCTCAGTTTCGAAGGTAACAAAGGATTCATCATCATAAAAATCGAACATCTGAGGGCATGGTGGTGGTGATTTTGCTATAGCAAGTAGCTCTTGTAAGTCATTTGTGAGCTGAGCTAATTGCACATCCATTCTCCTCATAGATGCATCATTCCTTTCCATGAATTCTATCCATAGTGCCTCCAAAGTGGGTGATAATTCTTCACTTGGAGTTGGGGCATAATGTTGATAGTTTTCATGTTGGGGGAACTCTTCATAATGAGCAATTTGCACATGCTCTTCCCAAGGATTATTTGAGAGTTGCCACTGATCATGTTCACACATGTACGAATAATGGTTGTCATAGCTTTGTTGATATTGCCTCTCTTGATAATTCAATGTTGGGCAATTCTCCAAGTTATGATTATCCCCACAATAAGCACATGGCTGATAAAATTCTTCAAACTGTTGTGGGCAAACTCGTCCTCCAATTAAGTTCTGCAGCGTATTCATTACTTTGTCGTACACATACGTTTTCCACTTGCAAAGTTTCTCTTTGTGCGAGTTGAGGTTTGGAAACTCATTCATAAACTAGCTTGATAGTACCTGCAAAAGAAATGAAAATAGATCAGCTCCAATAGATATTAAGATTTGTGTTTCTAGCTTAACAAACTTCGTTTTCACTTAAAATAAGTCCCCGGCAGCGGCGCCAAAAACTTGTTGCGTGCTCAATGTGTAAAGATAATTATGCAAAAGTGTAGAGAGAGCACTTAGAACATGCAAGCATACATGGTCTCACAGCAAGTAGTAAGTATATTTCATTCGTTTTTTCCACAGAGACTCATTTTTAGCTATTCGCGAAGTGTGTTTGTTAAGAAAGATGGGATGAATTTGATGGGGTAAAGTTGGTTTTTAATTATCTACTTTTTGCTGAATGTATAAAGGGATATACCATAAACAAATGCAAGTTAAAACTAGACTTAAAAGACAAGAGATGGAATTAATAAACAAGAAAGAAAACAGCTAAACAGAATGAAAAATCTGGCAGAATTGCGAGGACCGCAATGTTTCCGCAATTAAACAGCAGCGAAAGTGTGTAAATGGGTGAATTAAGGGCTACTAATGACTATCCTATAGGCATTTTCTTACGATTCTCAAGCATTGGATCAACTCTCTATACATCAAACTCACTCTATCTCAAGTATCGTCCGATTCCATGCATTAGAGTCTTAAGTTTACTCGACTTCAAAGTAAGGACTTAAGCATCTTGTTTAAGCAGGAGTGTTTAGTTTGTACTAGGGAAACGCCTATTCCTAGGCCGTTTCCTGATTACCATGAAAGGCTAGCATGATTATATGACTCTGAACTCTTACTCCTTCCAGAGGTTAGGAGTTCTTTGGACAAAATGGATGGCCAATCGAAATTGCCCGTGGGATGAAGCTCACATACAATCAATGTTCGAGTGTTAATCTGCCTACTTGATTCACGTTTTTTAGCCTATAGTTCTGTCATTAGCATGCCCCTAAGTGACTTAGCTACTCATGGATATATAGAGAACAGAAATGGTAGATAAGATAGACATGCTTAGAAGGGAAATGTGCTAAAAACAGTAAGCAAAACCCGTAGCAGAAGATGGGAAATGAGAAATGCAGAAATGAACTTTGATTGCTTTGATTGTTTGACGACAAAGGAAAGCTTTAAAAGAAATGATTAAAAGACAGACAACAACGAAATGCAGTAACTCAAACTCTAAACTAAGAACAACAGTGATCAGAAATGGAAGTAAGAAGAACAAGACAGAAAAGCAGTAAAGGATTGCTGGAAAGCTTCGTGGCAGTCGCCTCGAATGAAGGTGATGAAAAGTCAGCCTTGCTTGGATGAATCCAATCGAGAGAGAAGAAAAATCTCCTCTCCTTCCTATCAGATTATCGACTCCAAAAGCTGAGACTCTCACTCCAACAAACGGCAAAGGAAAACAGAGAGAAATGATGGACTGCGAGAAGACTTCTGCGCTTCGAATGATGATCAAACCTCCGACTTTGGCCCCCTTTTATAGTAGTTTGCAGGTGCGTTTGGGCCAAGGAGAACCATCAATCTTCAACGTCGTATATCAGAATGGATGGAGGAGAAAGAATGAATCCCTGAAATTACGGAAATTAACAGAAAAAGATCAGTCAACTTACGGTTTTCACTTGAATAATTGCGGCCTCCGCAATGTTTTCGCAATTCATTCGCAATGCTCATTTTTTCATTCTTTTCCTTCGGTTTTCAACCCTTTTTCTACCTATTGTACATAAGTCCTAAATTAACTACCTTCTTCTAATTCTCATATTAAAGCATAGGTTTAGGCTAAATGCTAACAAAAACACCTAAATGTGTACATCTTCTTAAGCTAAATGGGTCCTAAATAAGTCACTTTCAGAGACTTAACACATACCTGCATATGTGCCACCACCTCCATACCCTCGAAGGCTTAAGAAGAAGCAGGAACAGGAAGTTCATTTTAATAAATTCTTAGAAATTCTTAAGCAAGTGCATGTTAACATTCCTTTTGTAGAAGTGTTACAATCTATGCCTTCATATGTAAAGTTTTTGAAGGACATTATTACTAACAAAAAAATAATTGGTGAGTTTGAAACAGTAAACCTCACTGAGGAGTGCAGTGCCATACTCCAAAACAAGTTGCCCAAGAAGGAGAAGGATCCTGGTTCCTTCACCTTACCTGTAGAACTTGGAGGCAGGCATGTGGGCAGAGCGCTTTGTGACCTGGGCGCCAGCATAAATCTCATGCCCCTGTCCCTATTCCGCCAGTTGGGAATAGGAGAAGCACGTCCAACCACTGTCACTTTACAACTAGCAGACAGATCCATTGCATATCCAGAAGGTAAAATTGAGGATATTCTAGTTAAAGTTGACAAGTTTATTTTCCTTGCAGATTTCATTGTCCTGGACTATGAGGCAGACAAGGAGGTCCCCATCCTGCTAGGCAGACCATTTCTAGCCACAGGTAGGGCACTTATAGACGTCCAAAAAGGTGAGCTCACTATGAGGGTTCATGATGAAGAGGTGAAGTTTAGCGTATATAAAGCTTTAAGGTACCCCTCTGACCTTGAATCCTGTGCTAGCATGGACGTAGTAGACTCCTTGATGGAGGAACAATTAGAGCATGTATTATTAACTAAGCATGCTAACGAATATGTACAATTAGATATAGCTGACTTGAATGTATCTGACATAATGGATATGCCTGTAGATAAACCACAACATGTATGTATGAATATAGATTTAACTGATAGATCTGTGAATCCTTTAAAGCCCTCCATTGAGCATCCACCTGTTTTAGAACTGAAACCACTACCTACTCACCTCAAGTATGCATATTTAGGAAGTAATGAAACTCTGCCTGTTATCATTTCGTCTACATTAAGTGAAAAGCATGAGGTTGAACTGATTTTACTGCTTAAGCAACATAGGAAGGCTATAGCATGGACTATTGCTGATATTCGAGGCATTAGCCCTTCTTATTGCATGCACAAAATTATACTAGAGGAAGAGCACACACCTAGGGTAGATCACCAGCGTAGGCTAAACCCCTCTATGAAAGAGGTAGTAAAGAAGGAAATAATAAAATGGTTAGATGCAGGAGTGATCTTCCCAATAGCTAGTAGCCAGTGGGTGAGCCCCATCCAATGTGTACCTAAAAAGGGGGGAATAACTGTGGTAGTCAATGAGAACAACGAACTGATTCCAACAAGGACTGTCACAGGGTGGCGAGTGTGTATGGATTACAGAAAATTAAATAAAGAAACTAAAAAAGACCATTTTCCTCTTCCGTTCATTGACCAGATGTTAGACAGAATAGCTGGTAGAGCCTACTATTGTTTCTTAGATGGCTATTCAGGCTATAATCAAATAACTATAGACCCTAAGGATCAAGATAAGACCACCTTTACTTGCCCTTTTGGAACCTTTGCCTTTCGCAGAATGCCTTTTGGCTTATGCAATGCACCGGCAACTTTCCAAAGGTGCATGATGGCAATCTTCTCTGAGTTGGATGAGTCCATGATAGAAATATTCATGGATGACTTCTCAGTCTTTGGGGACTCATTTTCAAACTGTCTAGAAAACCTAGGACAAGTCCTGGCTAGGTGTGAGGAGACCAACCTAGTCTTAAATTGGGAAAAATGCCATTTTATGGTGGATGAGGGGATTGTCTTAGAACATAGAGTGTCGAGGGCAGGAGTCGAAGTTGACCGAGCCAAAATTGAGATCATAGAGAAGTTGGTAGAGCCCCAGAATGTCAAAGCCATTAGAAGCTTCTTAGGGCATGCTGGCTTCTACAGAAGGTTCATTAAGGACTTTTCTAAGATAGCCAAGCCTCTGTGTGAGCTATTAGAGCTAAATAGGCCCTTCATCTTCTCTAAGGAATGTGTAGTAGCTTGGACCACCCTTAAGAAAGCACTAGTCACAGCCCCTATCATAGTAGGACCAAATTGGGATCTGCCCTTTGAGATGTTATGTGATGCCAGTGACTATGCTGTAGGAGTGATGTTAGGCCAGAAGATTGACAAGCTAACACACACTGTCTATTATGCTAGTAAGACCTTGAATGAGGCTCGATGTAATTATACCACTACTGAAAAAGAGATGCTTGCTGTAGTGTTTGCTTGCGAAAAATTCAGAAACTATATTGTAGGCACTAGGACAATTGTATATACTGACCATTCTGCCTTGAAATTTCTTATGAGGAAGGCTGATGCAAAGCCTAGGTTGATTAGATGGGTGTTATTGCTGCAGGAATTTGATTTGGACATTCGGGACAAGAAAGGATGTGAAAACGTGGTTGCAGATCACCTGTCTCGATTGCAGCACAATTGCGAAAAAATTGCGGAGCCCGCAATTTCTGATGCTTTTATTGATGAACATGTCTTTGCTTTGACTCATTGTGATAACGATGAGGAACCTTGGTTTGCTGACATTGCGAACTTCCGTGCATCACAGGTTGTACCAGTTTTCAAGGGAGGACAAGAGAAGAAGAGGTTCCTTCATGAAGCAAGGAAATTTATCTGGGATGACCCCACACTTTACAGAACATGTGCTGACGGCTTGCTAAGGAAGTGTGTTTCAGCTGCTGAAGCGAAGTCTGTGCTGCAGCACTGTCACACATCTCCTTATGGTGGACACTTTGGTGGCCAAAGAACAGCTGCAAAGGTATTTCAGAGTGGCTATTATTGGCCAACGATCTTCAAAGATGCCCACAACTATGCCCACAGCTGTGATGAATGCCAAAGAACAGGTAACCTCAGTCGAAAGGATGAGATGCCCCTCACCTACATCTTAGAGTTAGAGCTCTTTGATGTATGGGGCATTGACTTCATGGGGCCATTCCCCCCATCATCAGGTAACCTCTACATATTAGTGGCAGTGGATTATGTGTCCAAATGGGTAGAGGCCAAAGCATGTCCTAATAATGATGCTAAAACAGTCACCAACTTCTTGCATAGGCACATTTTTACTAGGTTTGGGACACCTCGTGCTATCATTAGTGATGAGGGGTCACATTTCATTAACAAGGCTATGGAAAAAGTATTGGCTAAGTATAACATTAGACATAGAGTAGCCACTCCCTATCACCCACACTCAAATGGCCAAGCTGAAATCTCAAATAGGGAAATTAAGAACATCCTAGAAAAAGTAGTCAAACCTAATAGGAAAGACTGGTCCTTCAAGCTTGAGGATGCACTTTGGGCTTATAGGACAGCATATAAGACACCTCTAGGAATGTCCCCTTATAGGCTGGTATATGGCAAGGCTTGTCACTTACCACTTGAGTTAGAAAACAAAGCATTTTGGGCCATGAAGGAATTAAATTTTTGTGTAAAAGATGCGGGGACACTGAGGTCTTTGCAATTACATGAGCTTGATGAGCTTAGGCATATGGCCTATGAAAATGCTAAGATGTACAAGGAAAAAACCAAGATTTGGCACGATAGTAGACTTAGAGTTAAGGACTTTAAGAAGGGTCAACTTGTATTGTTGTTTAACTCACGGTTGAAACTATTTCCAGGGAAACTTAAGTCTAGATGGTCGGGTCCATTTGTCATTACTAATGTGTTTGTTCATGGTGCCATAGAGATAAAAAACTTGCAGCAAGGCCAACCATTTATGGTCAATGGGGCGAGGTTGAAGCATTACTATGAGGAAGGAGATGTGAAGACTCTCTCGGCCTTCCTCTTGACTGAAGCGTGACAATGAGAACGAGAGAGGACGAGTGGTTACTGTGCTCGTCAACATAAGGCTCATGCCTTAGTTTATTTTTTGCGATTTTCCGGTTGTCATTTGTGTGTTTTGTTGTGTGATTTTAATTACGTATTTGATATTGTTTTTATTTCTTTTTGTAGGGAATCGAAAGAGGGAATCAAGGAGTGTAATCCCAGCTTTAAAAATCAAAAAACGATCGAGCCAAATAAAAGATACGGACGAGCAAAGTTTGAGATTTTGATGAAAAAATATCCCTAGAATTGCGCTGGAATTGCAGGATCCGCAAAATAGAGCCGTTGGGATTTAGCCGTTGCCTTTATATCCGTTAGAAGGCGCTCGATCGATACGATTCTCTCATTCTCTGATTTCCAAGAAAACTGAGATTCTCTTCATCTTTGATCCTTCTCTCCAGACCTCCAAGATTCGACAATGGTATCCACAAGGGCTGAAAGATCCGCAGCCAAGAAGAAGGCTGATGACGCAGCTGAAGCAGCTGCGAGGGAAGCACTGCTTACCCTTGCAGATGATGGTGCTGTTCGCAACTGCCCTCTTTCCAAGCTTCCGGTTCGTAGGAAGAAGTGGAGGGTTGTCACTGAGATCCCTGCTGGACCTTCTGAACCAGCGGGCACGCCCAAGAAACGCCGGTGGAGTGTCAAGACGGCCGCCGAACCAAGCAAAGCCAAGACTCCCTCTGTGGAGAGTCAAGAATCAGATCGTGCGTCCCACGAGTCGCCAAAGAAGAGTTCGTCGCCGTCTGCCTCACCTGCCCACAACCCTTCATCATCTGAACCAGTGCACAGCCCGGAGCTTTCATCGTCACCGCCTGCACAGAGCCCTGCGACGCCGTCTTCACCACTGAATTCCGTGCAGACGCCTACAGCAGAGCAGAGTGCCACACCTTCGCACACGCCTCCACAGCCTGATCCTGAATTCCCCTATGGGGAGTACCAGGAATCCACTCAGGGCAGTGGGGAAGGTGGTGAAGACGAGGTCTTCTCGCCTGCAAGGGAAGCTAGTACCGAGAGTCCTGCACGGCAGGATGATTCCATGGAAGAGACGTTGGGGGCATGCCTCCAGCAGATCAATATCAAGGCTAAGCTCAAGAAGAGGAAGAAGGCCAAGATTGTCAAGGCCAAGCGGTCCAAGAGACTGAAGAAGAAAAAGGCCAAGAGGGTGCCTTCAGCAGACAAAGAGAGCACTGAGCCTTCGCTCAAACGACTCAAGGTTGAGGCTGCCAAGTCAGCCAAGCCAGCAGATAAGGGGAAGGCCAAACTCTACCCTGAAGACGAACCTCAGTCAGTGAGGTATGTTTCATCTGACGCTGAATCCAGGGGCGTTGAGTTAAGGAGGAGGGAGTTGCTGCACGAGAAAGGCTTCCTCGACCGACCTGCTGACCTGCCGCAGTTCTTGCGCGCAGGAGTGATCAACCATGGCTGGGAGGAATTCTGCAGACCGCCCAATCCAGCCTACACGAGCATGGTGTATGATTTCTACGCCAATGTGCTCAGCCCTGAGGATGGCCTGTCTGTGGTCAGAGGGGTAGAAGTGGATTTCTCAGCAAAGCCATCAACGAAGCCTATGGTCTCAAAGGCCAAACACATACAGATTATGCACGGATCGTTGATGAGCCTACTGAGGCAGTGCTGGAAGAGGCCATTCGCACCATTGGCCAGCCTGAAGCTTCCTGGACCGTGTCACGCAATGGGAGGCACACTCTCATGAGTGCCAACCTCACGGCTAAGGCAGCTGTTTGGTTTTCGTTCGTGCGAAGGAGATTGTCCCCTGTGACTCACGAGACTACAATCAACCAGAGCCGAGCGCTGCTGGTGTATGCGATAATGAGAGGTCTCACGATCAATGTGGGAGAAGTCATCACTGCGGCCATTGCTGAATGCGCCAAGAAAGGTAAGGGACCACTGTTTTTCCCTAATACCATAACCAAGCTATGTTTGCTTGCAGGAGTCCCCACCGAGCGCTTGGAGCAGCAGATGGCCTACACGGGCCACTTGGAGCTGCCTGCTAACCTGAGGCTGAGAAGGAAGGGGAATATGGAGTTTGAACTGGATAGGATGGCTGCTGAACAGTCCCTATCCATGGCCTGCCTGATGGATATGCAAAGGAGAATGGCTCAATGGGCCACTTATGCGCAGGCGAGGGACAAGGAAGTTGCAGACCAACTGGGGTGCATCTTCCCTGACTTCCCCACAAATCTCCTGACTCCATGGGTGCCCCCACGACCACGGCAACCAGATGAGGATGAAGAAGTTTAAGTGCTGGTTTGAAGTGCACTAAAGGGAGTATTGCTGTTCCCTTAGAAAAAAAAACAATTTTCTGCTTTCTGATAGGACCATGTGAATTATGCTTTTTTTGGTTCAATTTTGATCTGTTTTAGATGTTTAGTTTTATGTTTTTCCTTTTGCTTAGTATAGTCTGATGTTAGCTGACTAGGTAGGATAGTTTAGTTTTATTTTTAGGAAGCTTGAGTGACTGGAAAAGCATGCTTAGGGGCCTTAATCAATGTTATATCTGCCCTGATCTAATTGCGAAATAATTGCGGTACCCGCAATTTTCATGACTGAAAGCATGTTTTGGACTGTCTGTTTAGCTAGGCTGTAATCTGTTTAAATTCTATCTTTTGCTGCTAACATGACTACCTTATATAGCTTATCTAAATGCATGCTGGATGAGTGTCATAGAACACCCTTTGTTAGTTTAAAATCAACCTCTAAAAAGCTCAGCATGCACAGCTTTAAGCCCTTAACTGTCTGTTTTTTTAATTTACTGCTGCTATCATATTTTCTTTTAAATGTTCTGTCTATGCCTAGGGCTTTAGATTCTCTTTGTTTTACCTTAGACTAGATGCTTCTAGGAAAGTTTGGGGGTGTGCCACCTCAGACACTCATTGGGGACAATGAGTAGTTGAAGTTTGGGGGAGGCCACCCTAGGCCTAGGAACATTCCTCTCTCCCTTAGAAACATAAGCATTCTTCTTCTCCTTTACAAAAAAATGATGAACTGAAAAAAAAAAAAAAAAAATAGAATAAAGAGGGGGGTCTCTCTTAGGTTGCTAAGTAATCAGTGCCAAGTGTGTGACCCACAAGTGGCATTGCATCAAAAGGCAACCAAAGGAGAGGTCCCACTTAAGTAAGAAAAAAGGGAAAAGAATAGGGAAGAAGAATGTATACCTAGGGTTACAACTTTGTGGCTTAGGTGTCCTATTTAAAAAGAACTCTGATCCTCAATTAGCTAAGCACAAAGTTGTAACTTGTAGGGTTGTTTAGGGAGATGAGTGTTTTTCCAATGTAGTGATGCCAGGGTTTAGGTTGTTCTTTAAAGTACTACTGTCACCGTTAATACTAAGACTGGCATGACTCTAAGGAATCCTAGACACATTAAAAGTAAAGCTAGAAGCATGTACTGAGTCTGAGGTAAAGCTAGGCAGAATTTGAAACCTTAGGGATAGTGGCATGATATGACAAAAGCAAATAGATCAGTTGTAGGGAGTTAATAAAAGCAGGTGAGTGTTAGGCAGGCAAAGTCAGAAGAAGCTAGGGGAGTTTTGAACTGAGAAGGGTGTCACAGGACAGCAGTGCTATATATAGGGGTATAAGGGAGTCAGTAAAGTGGTTAAAGAAGGAGAAACAGCAGCCTAGGGAAGTCCTTAGTATGCTTGAGGACAAGCAAAGCCTTAAGTTTGGGGGTGTGTTAAGTCTCTGAAAGTGACTTATTTAGGACCCATTTAGCTTAAGAAGATGTGCACTTTTAGGTGTTTTTGATAGCATTTAGCCTAGACCTATGCTTAAATATGAAAATGAGAATAAGGTAGCTAAATTAGGACTTATGCACAATAGGAAAGAAAAGGGTTCAAAACCGAAGGAAAAGAATGAAAAAACTGCATTGCGACAGCATTGCGAAAACATTGCTGAGGCCGCAATTATTCAAGTGAAAACCGTAAGTTGACTGATCTTTTTCTGTTAATTTCCGTAATTTCAGGGATTCGTTCTTTCTCCTCCATCCATTCTGATATATGACGTTGAAGATTGATGGTTCTCCTTGGCCCAAACGCACCTGCAAACTACTATAAAAGGGGGCCAAAGTCGGAGGTTTGATCATGATCCGAAAGCGTAGAAGCCTTCTCACAGTCCACTTTTTCTCCCTGTTTTCCTTTGCCGTCTGTTGGAGTGAGAGTCTCAGCTGTTGGAATCGATAATCTGATAGGAAGGAGAGGAGATTCTTCTTCTCTCTCGATTGGATTCATCCAAGCAAGGCTGACCTTTCATCCCCTTCATTCGAGGCGACTGCAACGAAGCTTTCAAGCGCCATTTTACTGTTTTCTGTCGTTCTTCTTCTAATTTCCAGTTTTTATCGTTGTTGTTCCTAGTTTAGTGGTTTAGTTACTGCATTTCGTTGTTGTCTGTCTTTGAATTACTGCCTTTAAGTTTCTCTTTGTTCGCTCAACATTCAAAGTAATCAGAGTGCAAGTTTCATTTCACGGTTTCCTTCTTCTGCTGCTACGGTTTTGTCTTGCTGTTTCAAGTTTATTTCCCTTCTAAGCATGTCTGTTTCATCTTACATTTCTGTTCTCTATATATCCATGAGTAGCTAAGTCACTTAGGGGCATGCTAATGACAGAACTATAGGCTAAAAAACGTGAACCAAGCATGTAGGATCGCCTTCGAAACATTGATTGTATGTAAGCTTCATCCCACGGGCAATTTCGATTGGCCATCCATTTTGTCCAAAGAACTCCTAACCTCTGGAAGGAGTAAGAGTTCAGAGTCGTATAATCATGCTAGCCTTTCATGGTAATCAGGAAACGGCCTAGGAATAGGCGTTTCCCTAGTACAAACTAAACACTTCTGTTTTAACAAGACGATTAAGACCTTACTTTGAAGTCGAGTAAACTTAGGAATCTAATGCATGGAATCGGACGATACATGAGATAGAGTGAGTTTGATGCATAGAGAGTAGATCCAGTGCTTGAGAATCGTATAATAATGCCTATAGGATAATCATTAGTAGCCCTTAACTCACCCAATTACACACTTTCGCTGCTGTTTAATTGCGGAAACATTGCGGTCCCCGCAATTCTGCTAAATTTTCATTCTGTTTAGCTGTTTTCTTCTTCATTTATCAATTCCATCTCTTGTCCTTTGAGTCTAATTTCAACTTGCATTTGTTTATGTTATATTCCTTTACACATTCAGCAAAAATTAGATAATTAAAAACCAATTTTACCCCATCAAATCCACCCCATCTTTCTTAACAAATACACTTCGCGAATAGCTAAACATAAGTCTCTGTGGAAAAAACGAATGAAATATACTTACTACTTGCTGTGAGACCATGTATGCTTGCATGTTCTAAGTGCTCTCTCTACTTTCTTGCTTATTTATCTTTACACATTGAGCACGCAACAAGCACACACCTAGGGTAGATCACCAGCGTAGGCTAAACCCCTCTATGAAAGAGGTAGTAAAGAAGGAAATAATAAAATGGTTAGATGCAGGAGTGATCTTCCCAATAGCTAGTAGCCAGTGGGTGAGCCCCATCCAATGTGTACCTAAAAAGGGGGGAATAACTGTGGTAGTCAATGAGAACAACGAACTGATTCAAACAAGGACTGTCACAGGGTGGAGAGTGTGTATGGATTACAGAAAATTAAATAAAGAAACTAAAAAAGACCATTTTCCTCTTCCGTTCATTGACCAGAGGTTAGACAGAATAGCTGGTAGAGCCTACTATTGTTTCTTAGATGGCTATTCAGGCTATAATCAAATAACTATAGACCCTAAGGATCAAGAGAAGACCACCTTTACTTGCCCTTTTGGAACCTTTGCCTTCCGCAGAATGCCTTTTGGCTTATGCAATGCACCGGCAACTTTCCAAAGGTGCATGATGGCAATCTTCTCTGAGTTGGATGAGTCCATGATAGAAATATTCATGGATGACTTCTCAGTGTTTGGGGACTCATTTTCAAACTGTCTAGAAAACCTAGGACAAGTCCTGGCTAGGTGTGAGGAGACCAACCTAGTCTTAAATTGGGAAAAATGCCATTTTATGGTGGATGAGGGGATTGTCTTAGGACATAGAGTGTCGAGGGCAGGAGTCGAAGTTGACCGAGCCAAAATTGAGATCATAGAGAAGTTGGTAGAGCCCCAGAATGTCAAAGCCATTAGAAGCTTCTTAGGGCATGCTGGCTTCTACAGAAGGTTCATTAAGGACTTTTCTAAGATAGCCAAGCCTCTGTGTGAGCTATTAGAGCTAAATAGGCCCTTCATCTTCTCTAAGGAATGTGTAGTAGCTTGGACCACCCTTAAGAAAGCACTAGTCACAGCCCCTATCATAGTAGGACCAAATTGGGATCTGCCCTTTGAGATGTTATGCGATGCCAGTGACTATGCTGTAGGAGTGATGTTAGGCCAGAAGATTGACAAGCTAACACACCCTCTCTATTATGCTAGTAAGACCTTGAATGAGGCTCAATGTAATTATACCACTACTGAAAAAGAGATGCTTGCTGTAGTGTTTGCTTGCGAAAAATTCAGAAACTATATTGTAGGCACTAGGACAATTGTATATACTGACCATTCTGCCTTGAAATATCTTATGAGGAAGGCTGATGCAAAGCCTAGGTTGATTAGATGGGTGTTATTGCTGCAGGAATTTGATTTGGACATTCGGGACAAGAAAGGATGTGAAAACGTGGTTGCAGATCACCTGTCTCGATTGCAGCACAATTGCGAAAAAATTGCGGACCCCGCAATTTCTGATGCTTTTATTGATGAACATGTCTTTGCTTTGACTCATCGTGATAACGATGAGGAACCTTGGTTTGCTGACATTGCTAACTTCCGTGCATCACAGGTATTACCAGTGTTCAAGGGAGGACAAGAGAAGAAGAGGTTCCTTCATGAAGCAAGGAAATTCATCTGGGACGACCCCACACTTTACAGAACCTGTGCTGATGGCTTGCTAAGGAAGTGTGTTTCAGCTGCTGAAGCGAAGTCTGTGCTGCAGCACTGTCACGCATCTCCTTATGGTGGACACTTTGGTGGCCAAAGAACAGCTGCAAAGGTATTTCAGAGTGGCTATGATTGGCCAACGATCTTCAAAGATGCCCACAACTATGCCCACAGCTGTGATGAATGCCAAAGAACAGGTAACCTCAGTCGAAAGGATGAGATGCCCCTCACCTACATCTTAGAGTTAGAGCTCTTTGATGTATGGGGCATTGACTTCATGGGGCCATTCCCCCCATCATCAGGTAACCTCTACATATTAGTGGCAGTGGATTATGTGTCCAAATGGGTAGAGGCCAAAGCATGTCCTAATAATGATGCTAAAACAGTCACCAACTTCTTGCATAGGCACATTTTTACTAGGTTTGGGACACCTCGTGCTATCATTAGTGATGAGGGGTCACATTTCATTAACAAGGCTATGGAAAAAGTATTGGCTAAGTATAACATTAGACATAGAGTAGCCACTCCCTATCACCCACACTCAAATGGCCAAGCTGAAATCTCAAATAGGGAAATTAAGAACATCCTAGAAAAAGTAGTCAAACCTAATAGGAAAGACTGGTCCTTCAAGCTTGAGGATGCACTTTGGGCTTATAGGCCAGCATATAAGACACCTCTAGGAATGTCCCCTTATAGGCTGGTATATGGCAAGGCTTGTCACTTACCACTTGAGTTAGAAAACAAAGCATTTTGGGCCATGAAGGAATTAAATTTTTGTGTAAAAGATGCGGGGACACTGAGGTCTTTGCAATTACATGAGCTTGATGAGCTTAGGCATATGGCCTATGAAAATGCTAAGATGTACAAGGAAAAACCCAAGATTTGGCACGATAGTAGACTTAGAGTTAAGGACTTTAAGAAGGGTCAACTTGTGTTGTTATTTAACTCACGGTTGAAACTATTTCCAGGGAAACTTAAGTCTAGATGGTCGGGTCCATTTGTCATTACTAATGTGTTTGTTCATGGTGCCATAGAGATAAAAAACTTGCAGCAAGGCCAACCATTTATGGTCAATGGGGCGAGGTTGAAGCATTACTATGAGGAAGGAGATGTGAAGACTCTCTCGGCCTTCCTCTTGACTGAAGCGTGACAATGAGAACGAGAGAGGACGAGTGGTTACTGTGCTCGTCAACATAAGGCTCATGCCTTAGTTTATTTTTTGCGATTTTCCGGTTGTCATTTGTGTGTTTTGTTGTGTGATTTTAATTACGTATTTGATATTGTTTTTATTTCTTTTTGTAGGGAATCGAAAGAGGGAATCAAGGAGTGTAATCCCAGCTTTAAAAATCAAAAAACGATCGAGCCAAATAAAAGATACGGACGAGCAAAGTTTGAGATTTTGATGAAAAAATATCCCTAGAATTGCGCTGGAATTGCAGGATCCGCAAAAAAGAGCCGTTGGGATTTAGCCGTTGCCTTTATATCCGTTAGAAGGCGCTCGATCGATACGATTCTCTCATTCTCTGATTTCCAAGAAAACTGAGATTCTCTTCATCTTTGATCCTTCTCTCCAGACCTCCAAGATTCGACAATGGTATCCACAAGGGCTGAAAGATCCGCAGCCAAGAAGAAGGCTGATGACGCAGCTGAAGCAGCTGCGAGGGAAGCACTGCTTACCCTTGCAGATGATGGTGCTATTCGCACCGGCCCTCTTTCCAAGCTTCCGGTTCGTAGGAAGAAGTGGAGGGTTGTCACTGAGATCCCTGCTGGACCTTCTGAACCAGCGGGCACGCCCAAGAAACGCCGGTGGAGTGTCAAGACGGCCGCCGAACCAAGCAAAGCCAAGACTCCCTCTGTGGAGAGTCAAGAATCAGATCGTGCGTCCCACGAGTCGCCAAAGAAGAGTTCGTCGCCGTCTGCCTCACCTGCGCACAACCCTTCATCATCTGAACCAGTGCACAGCCCGGAGCTTTCATCGTCACCGCCTGCACAGAGCCCTGCGACGCCGTCTTCACCACTGAATTCCGTGCAGACGCCTACAGCAGAGCAGAGTGCCACACCTTCGCACACGCCTCCACAGCCTGATCCTGAATTCCCCTATGGGGAGTACCAGGAATCCACTCAGGGCAGTGGGGAAGGTGGTGAAGACGAGGTCTTCTCGCCTGCAAGGGAAGCTAGTGCCGAGAGTCCTGCACGGCAGGATGATTCCATGGAAGAGACGTTGGGGGCATGCCTCCAGCAGATCAATATCAAGGCTAAGCTCAAGAAGAGGAAGAAGGCCAAGATTGTCAAGGCCAAGCGATCCAAGAGACTGAAGAAGAAGAAGGCCGAGAGGGTGCCTTCAGCAGACAAAGAGAGCACTGAGCCTTCGCTCAAACGACTCAAGGTTGAGGCTGCCGAGTCAGCCAAGCCAGCAGATAAGGGGAAGGCCAAACTCTACCCTGAAGACGAACCTCAGTCAGTGAGGTATGTTTCATCTGACGCTCAATCCAGGGGCGTGGAGTTAAGGAAGAGGGAGTTGCTGCACGAGAAAGGCTTCCTCGACCGACCTGCTGACCTGCCGCAGTTCTTGCGCGCAGGAGTGATCAACCATGGCTGGGAGGAATTCTGCAGACCGCCCAATCCAGCCTACACGAGCATGGTGTATGATTTCTACGCCAATGTGCTCAGCCCTGAGGATGGCCTGTCTGTGGTCAGAGGGGTAGAAGTTGATTTCTCAGCCAAGGCCATCAACGAAGCCTATGGTCTCAAAGGCCAAACACATACAGATTATGCACGGATCGTTGATGAGCCTACTGAGGCAGTGCTGGAAGAGGCCATTCGCACCATTGGCCAGTGTTGCGTACTCAATGTGTTAATAAAAATGATAAATAAGAGAGAGAGAGCACTCAGAACATGCAAGCATACATGATCTTATAGCAAGTAGTAAGTATATTTCATTCGTTTTCCCACAGAGACTTGTTTTTAGCTATTCTCGAAGTGTTTTTGTTAAGAAAGATGGGGTGGATTTGAGGGGGTAAAATTGGTTTTTAATTATCTAATTTTTGCTGAATGTATAAAGGGATATAACATGAACAAATGCAAGTTGAAATTAGATGCAAAGGACAAGAGATGGAATTAATAAACGAGGAAGAAAACAGCTAGACAGAATGCAACTTAGCAGAATTGCGAGAACCGCAATTAATCCGCAATTAACTCAACAGAAAAAGTGTGCAAATGGGCGAATTAAGGGCTACTAATGACTATCCTATAGGCAGTTTATTACGATTCTCAAGCTTTGGATCAACTCTCTATACATCAAACTCACTCTATCTCAAGTATCGTCCGATTCCATGCATTAGAGACTTAAGTTTACTCGACTTCAAAGTAAGGTCTTAAGCATCTTGTTAAAACAGGAGTGTTTAGTTTGTACTAGGGAAACTCCTATTCCTAGGCCGTTTCCTGATTACCATGAAAGGCTAGCATGATTATATGACTCTGAACTCTTACTCCTTCCAGAGGTTAGGAGTTCTTTGGACAAAATGGATGGCCAATCGAAATTGCCCGTGGGATGAAGCTTACATACAATCAATGTTCGAGTGTTAATCTGCCTACTTGATTCACGTTTTTTAAGCCTATAGTTCTGTCATTAGCATGCCCCTAAGTGACTTAGCTACTCATGGATATATAGAGAACAGAAATGGCAGATAAGATAGACATGCTTAGAAAGGAAATGTACTTAAAACAGCAAGCAAAACCCGTAGCAGAAGATGGTGGAAATTGTAAAATGCAGAATTGTACTTCGATTACTTTGAGTGTTTGAATGACAAAGGAAAGCTTTCTAGAAATGAATCCAAGACAGACAACAACGAAATGCAGTAAATAAAATACTAAACTAAGAACAACAATAATCAGAAATGGAAATAAGAAGAACAGAACAGAAAAGCAGTAAAGGGTTGCTGAAAACTTCGTGGCAGTCGCCTCGAATGAAGGTGATGAAAAGTCAGCCTTGCTTGGATGAATCCAATCGAGAGAGAAGAAGAATCTTCTCTCCTTCCTATCAGATTATCGACTCCAAAAGCTGAGACTCTCACTCCAACAGACGGCAAAGGAAAACAGAAGGAAATGGTGGACTGCGAGAAGACTTCTGCGCTTCGAGTGATGACTGAACCTCCGACTTTGACCCCCTTTTATAGTAGTTTGCAGGTGCGTTTGGGCCAAGGAGAACCATCAATCTTCAACGTCATATATCAGAATGGATGGAGGAGAAAGAACGAATCCCTGAAAAGTCGGATCTAAACAGAAAAAGATCAGCCAACTTACGGTTTTAACTTGAATAATTGCGGTCACCGCAATGTTTTCGCAATTCATTCGCAATGCTCATTTTTTCATTCTTTTCCTTCGGTTTTCAACCCTTTTTCTACCTATTGTGCATAAGTCCTAAATTAGCTACCTTCTTCTAATTCTCATATTAAAGCATAGGTTTAGGCTAAATGCTATCAAAAACACCTAAAAGTGTACATCTTCCTAAGCTAAATGGGTCCTAAATAAGTCACTTTCAGAGACTTAACACACCCCCAAACTTAAGGCTTTGCTTGTCCTCAAGCATACTAAGGACTTACTTAGGCTGCTGTTTTTTTCTTCTTTAACTACCTACCGACTCCCCTATATCCCTATCTCTAGCAGTGCTGTCCTGTGACACACTTCTAAGTTTAGAATTAACCTCTTATCAAGCTTCTTCTGACTTCACCTGCCTACTATACCTGCTGGTTTTGTTAACCTCCTACTACTGATCTAGCTACTTTTATAATATCATGCCACTATCCCTAAGGTTTCAAATTCTACCAAGCTTTACTCCAGACTCAGTACATGCTTCTAGCTTTTAATGTGCCTAGGATTCCTTAGAGTCATGCCAGTCTTAGTATTAACAGTGACAGTGGTACTTTTAGAGAACAACCTAAGCCCTGGCATCACTACATTGGATATACATTCATCTCCCTAGACAAACCTAAAAGCTACAACCTTGTGCTTAGCTCATTGAGGATCAGAGTTCTTTTTTTTTAAATAGGACATCTAAGCCACAAGATTATAACTCCTAAGCATACATCCTTCTTCCCCTATTTCTCCTTTTCCCTTTTTTACTTAGGTGGAGTCTCTCCTTGGGTTGCCTTTTGATGCAATGCCACTTGTGGTTTACACACTTGGCACTGATTACTCAGCACTTGAGAGAGACTCCCCTCTTTATTCTATTTTTCACTTTTTCTATTTATCAAAAAATTTTTTTTTTTTTTAGGAGAAGAAGAATGCTTATGTCCTAAGGAAGAGAGGAATGTTCCTAGGCCTAGGGTGGCCTCCCCCAAACTTCAACTACTCATTGTCCCCAATGAATGTCTGAGGTGGCACACCCCCAAACTATCCTAGAAGCATCTAGTCCAAAGTAAAACAAAGAGAATTTAAAAATCCTAGGCATAGGCAAAACATTCTAAAAGCAACTACTCCAGCAGCAGAAAATTTGAAAAAACAGAAAGTCTCAAGGACTTATGGTTTATGCATGCTGAGCACTATTCAGAGGCAAATTTAAACTATCAAAGGGTGTCCTATGACACTCATCCAGCATGCTTCAAGATCAGCTATATAAGGTAGTCATGCTAGCAGCAAAAGATAGAATTTAATAGATCACAGCCTAACTAAACAGACAGTCCAAAGCATGCAATCAGTCACAAAAATTGCGGGAACCGCAATTATTTCGCAATTCAATCCGGGCAGATTTAACATTGATGCAGGCCCCTAGCATGCTTTTTCCTGTTACTCATGCATCTTAAAAATAAAACTAAACTATCCTACCTATTCAGCTAACATCAGACTAGACTAAGCAAAAGAAAAAACATAAAACTAAACATTAACAACAGATCAAAAGTTGAACACAAAACAGCATAATTCACAATATCTATCAGAAAGCAGAAAAATTGTCTTTTGTTTCTTAAGGGAACAGCAATACTCCCTTTAGTGCTCTTCAAACCAGCACTCAATTCTCATCATCCTCATCTGGTTGCCTTGGTCGTGGGGGCACCCATGGAGTTAGGAGGTTGGTGGGGAAGTCCGGGAAGATGCATCCCAACTGGTCTGCAACCTCCTTATCCCTCGCCTGCGCATAGTTGGCCCATTGAGCCAATCTTCTCTGCAAGTCCATTAAGCAGGCCATGGATAGGGACTGTTCAGCAGCCAGCCTATCCAACTCA
Source organism: Herpetospermum pedunculosum (assembly GCA_028017165.1). Classification (NCBI taxonomy): domain Eukaryota; kingdom Viridiplantae; phylum Streptophyta; class Magnoliopsida; order Cucurbitales; family Cucurbitaceae; genus Herpetospermum; species Herpetospermum pedunculosum. The sequence goes on from CM051531.1 coordinate 37,426,783, forward strand.
AACTCCATATTCCCCTTTCTTCTCAGCCTCAGGTTCGCAGGCAGCTCCAAATGGCCTGTGTACGGCATCTGCTGCTCCAAGCGCTCGGTGGGAACTCCTGCCAGCAAACACAATTTTGTTATAGTGTTGGGGAAAAATAATGGCCCCTTACCTTTTCTGGCGCATTCAGCAATGGCAGCAGTGATGACTTCTCCCACGTTGATCGTGAGACCTCTCATTATAGCATAAACCAGCAGCGAGCGGCTCTGGTTAATTGTAGTCTCATGAGTTACTGGGGAAAGTCTTCTTCTGACGAATGAAAACCACACAGCTGCCTTAGCCGTGAGATTGGCACTCATGAGAGTGTGCCTCCCATTGCGTGAGACAGTCCAGGAAGCTTCAGGCTGGCCAATTGTGCGAATGGCCTCTTCTAGCACGGCCTCAGTCGGCTCATCAACTATCCGTGCATAATCTGTGTGCGCTTGGCCCTTGAGACCAAAGGCTTCATTGATGGCCTTGGCTGAGTAATCAACTTCCACCCCTCTGACCACAGATAGGCCATCCTCAGGGCTGAGCACATTGGCGTAGAAATCGTACACCATGCTCGTGTAGGCTGGATTGGGAGGTCTGCAGAATTCCTCCCAGCCATGGTTGAGCACCCCTGCGCGCAAGAACTGCGGCAGGTCAGCAAGTCGATCAAGGAAACCTTTCTCGTGCAATAGGTCCCTCTTCCTCAGCTCAACACCCCTGGATTCAGCATCAGATGAGACATATCTCACTGATGGAGGTTCATCTTCAGGGTAGAGTTTAGCCTTCCCCTTATCGGCTGGTTTGGATGATTCAGCAGCCTCCACCTTGAGGCGTTTGAGTGATGGCTCCGTGCTTTCTTCGTCTGCTGAAGGCACTCTTTTGGCCTTCTTCTTCTTCAGCTTCTTGGATTTCTTGGCCTTGACAATCTTGGCCTTCTTCTTCTTTTTCTTAATGTTGATCTGCTGGAGGCAAGCCCCCAACGTCTCCTCCATGGAATCATCCTACTGGGCAGGAATATCAGGGCTGTCTTCTCTCATGGGAGAGAAGACTTCTTCTTCCCCAGCATCTCCACTACCTTGCGTAGACTCCTGATAATCCCCATAAGGGAATTCAGGATCAGGCCGTGGAGGATTGTACTCTGCTGATGGTGTCTGCGCAGAACTCAATGGCGAAGATGGCAGCTCAGGGCTCTGCGCTGCTGCAGGCGTCGGATCAGAACTCTGAGGTGCTGGAGACAACTCAGGGCTCGGTGCAGGTGGTGACGACTCTGCGCTTGGCACTGGTGCAGATGGGAGAGGGCTGCGTGCAGGTGACACAGACGGCGACGAACCTTCTTTGGCTGACTCGTGGGATGCACGATCAGGTTCTTGACTCTCCACAGAGGGAGTCCTTGCGGTGCTTGGTTCGGCGGCTGTCTTGACACTCCACCGGCGTTTCTTGGGCGTGCCCATTGGCTCAGATGGCCCAGCAGGGATCTCAGTGACCACCCTCCACTTCTTCCTACGGATAGGAAGCTTAGGAAGGGGACCGGTGCGAATGGCACCATCGTCTGCAAGGGCGAGAAGCGCTTCCCTCGCAGCCGCTTCAGCTGCGTCGTCGGCCTTCTTCTTGGCGGCGGATCTCTCCGATCGTGTGAACACCATAGCTAAATCTTGAAGATCTTGAGAGAAGAATCAAAGATGGAGAGAATCGCTGAAGTCTTGGAGATCAAAGAATGGGAGAATCGTATCGAACGAGCGCGGTCTAACGGCTATAAATACAACGGGAAAAAAAATCCCAACGGCTCTTTTTGCGGATCCAGCAATATTTGCGCAATTGTAGGGATATTATTTCATAAAAATCTCCAACTTCGCTCGTCCGTATCTTTTATTTGGCTCAACCATTCCTTGATTTTTAAAGCTTGATTTACTCCCCTTGATCCCCTCTTTCGATTCCCTACAAAAACAAATAAAACAAACATTAAATACGCAATTAAAAACACATCACAAAACATACAAACGATAAGCGAAAAAACAGTAAAAATAAACTAAGGCATTGGCCTTGACTAAACGAGCACAGTAACCACTCGTTCTCTCTCGTTCTCTTTGTCATGCTTCAGTCAAGAGGAAGGCCGAGAGAGTCTTCACATCTCCTTCCTCATAGTAGTGCTTCAACCTGGCACCATTGACCATAAATGGCTGTCCTTGCTGCAAATTTTTAATCTCTATTGCACCATGAACAAAGACATTAGTAATAATAAATGGACCTGACCATCTAGACTTTAGTTTGCCTGGAAACAGTTTTAATCGTGAGTTAAATAATAGTACAAGTTGGCCCTTCCTAAAGTCTTTGATCCTGAGTCTACTGTCGTGCCATATTTTTGTCTTTTCTTTATACATTTTGGCATTCTCATAGGCCATATGCCTAAGCTCATCAAGTTCATGTAGCTGCAAAGATCTCAATGTCCCCGCATCCTTTACACAAAAATTCAATTCCTTCATGGCCCAAAATGCTTTGTTTTCTAACTCAAGTGGCAAGTGGCAAGCCTTGCCATACACCAACCTATAGGGAGACATTCCTAGAGGTGTCTTATATGCTGTTCTATAAGCCCAAAGTGCATCCTCAAGCTTAAATGACCAGTCTTTTCTATTAGGTTTAACTACCTTTTCTAGGATGTTCTTTATCTCCCTATTGGAAATTTCAGCTTGACCATTTGAGTGTGGGTGGTAGGGAGTAGCTACCCTATGTCTGATGTTATACTTAGCCAATATTTTCTCCATAGCCTTATTAATGAAATGTGACCCCTCATCACTAATGATAGCACGAGGAGTCCCAAATCTAGTGAAAATGTGCCTATGCAAGAAGTTAGTGACTGTTTTAGCATCATTATTAGAACATGCCTTAGCTTCTACCCACTTTGACACGTAGTCTACTGCTACTAAGATGTACAGGTTACCTGAAGATGGAGGGAAGGGTCCCATGAAATCAATGCCCCACACATCGAAGAGCTCCAACTCTAAGATGTAGGTGAGGGGCATCTCATCCTTACGACTGAGGTTACCTGTCCTTTGGCATTCGTCACAGTTGTGGGCATAGTTGTGGGCGTCCTTGAAGATTGTTGGCCAGTAGTAGCCACTCTGAAATACTTTAGCAGCTGTTCTTTGACCACCAAAGTGCCCACCGTAAGGAGATGAGTGACAGTGCTGCAGCACAGACTTTGCTTCAGCAGCTGAAACACACTTCCTCAACAACCCATCAGCACAGGTTCTATAAAGTATGGGGTCATCCCAGATGAATTTCCTTGCTTCATGGAGGAACCTCTTCTTTTCTTGTCCTCCCTTGAACACTGGTAATACCTGTGATGCACGGAAGTTAGCAATGTCAGCAAACCAAGGTTCCTCATCGTTATCACGATGAGTCAAAGCAAAGATATGTTCATCTATAAAAGCATCAGTAATTGCGGGGTCCGCAATTTTTTCGCAATTGTGCTGCAATCGAGACAGGTGATCTGCAACCACGTTTTCACATCCCTTCTTGTCCCGAATGTCCAAATCGAATTCCTGCAGCAATAACACCCATCTAATCAATCTAGGCTTAGCATCAGCCTTCCTCATAAGATATTTTAAAGCAGAATGGTCAGTATATACAATGGTCCTAGTGCCTACAATATAGTTTCTAAATTTTTCACAAGCAAATACTACAGCTAGCATCTCTTTCTCAGTAGTTGTATAATTACATTGAGCCTCATTCAAGGTCTTGCTGGCATAATAGACAGGATGTGTGAGCTTGTTAATCTTCTGTTCTAACATGACTCCTACAGCATAGTCACTGGCATCACATAGCATCTCAAATGGGAGATCCCAATTTGGTCCTACTATGATTGGTGCTGTGACCAGTGCTTCCTTAAGGGTTTTCCAAGCTACTACACATTCCTTAGAGAAGATGAATGGTCTATTTAGCTCTAGAAGCTCGCACAGAGGCTTGGCTATCTTAGAAAAGTCCTTAATGAACCTTCTGTAGAAGCCAGCATGCCCTAAGAAGCTCCTAATAGCCTTGACATTCTGGGGCTCTACCAACTTCTCTATGATCTCTATTTTTGCCCTATCCACTTCTACACCTGCCTTTGACACTCTATGTCCTAAAACAATCCCTTCGTCTACCATAAAATGGCACTTTTCCCAATTTAGGACTAGGTTGGTCTCCTCACACCTAGCCAGGACTTGTCCTAGGTTCTCTAGACAGGTTTTAAATGAGTCCCCAAAGACTGAGAAGTCATCCATGAATATTTCTATCATGGACTCATCCAACTCAGAGAAGATTGCCATCATGCACCTTTGGAAAGTTGCCGGTGCATTGCATAAGCCAAAAGGCATTCTGCGGAAGGCAAACGTTCCAAAAGGGCAAGTGAAGGTGGTCTTCTCTTGATCCTTAGGGTCTATAGTAATTTGATTATAGCCTGAATAGCCATCTAAGAAACAATAATAGGCTCTACCAGCTATTCTGTCTAGCATCTGGTCAATAAACGGTATAGGGAAATGGTCTTTTTTTGTTTCTTTATTTAGTTTTCTGTAATCCATACATACCCTCCACCCTGTGACAGTCCTTGTTGGAATCAGTTCGTTGTTCTCATTGACTACCACAGTTATTCCCCCCTTTTTAGGTACACATTGGATGGGGCTAACCCACTGGCTACTAGCTATGGGGAAAATCACTCCTGCATCCAACCACTTGATTATTTCCTTCTTCACTACCTCTTTCATAGAGGGGTTCAACCTGCGCTGGTGATCTACCCTAGGTGTGTGCTCTTCCTCTAGTATAATTTTGTGCATGCAATAAGAAGGGCTAATGCCTCGAATATCAGCAATAGTCCATGCTATAGCCTTCCTATGTTGCTTAAGCAGTAAAATTAAATCAACCTCATGCTGTTCACTTAGCTTAGAAGAAATAATTACAGGCAGCGTATCATTATCTCCTAGATATGCATATTTGAGGTGAGTTGGTAGTGGTTTCAGTTCTAAAACAGGTGGATGCTCAATGGAGGGCTTTAACGGATTTACAGTTCTATCAGTTAAATCTATATTCATACATACATGCTGTGGTTTATTTACAGGCATATCCATTATGTCAGATACATTTAAGTCAGCTATGTCTACTTGTACATATTCACTAGCATGCTTGGTTAACAGTACATGCTCTAATTGTTCTTCCATTAGTGAGTCAACAACATCAATGCTAGCACAAGACTCAGAATCGGAGGGATATCTTAAAGCTTTATAAACACTAAATTTTACCTCTTCATCATGAACCCTCATAGTTAACTCACCTTTTTGCACATCTATTAGTGCCCTACCTGTGGCTAGGAATGGTCTACCTAGCAGGATGGGAACCTCCTTGTCTGCCTCATAGTCCAGGACAATGAAATCTGCAAGGAAAATGAATTTGTCAACTTTAACTAGAATATCCTCAATCTTACCTTCTGGATATGCGATGGATCTGTCTGCTAGTTGTAAAGTGACTGTGGTTGGACGTGCTTCTCCCATTCCCAACTGGCGGAATAGGGACAGGGGCATGAGGTTTATGCTGGCGCCCAGGTCACAAAGCGCTCTGCCCACGTGCTTGCCTCCAAGTTCTACAAGTAAGGTGAAGGAACCAGGATCCTTCTCCTTCTTGGGCAGCTTGTTCTGGAGGATGGCACTGCACTCCTCGGTGAGGTTTACTGTTTCAAACTCACCAATTATTTTTTTGTTAGTAATAATGTCCTTCAAAAACTTTACATATGAAGGCATAGACTGTAAAACCTCTACAAAAGGAATGTTCACATGCACTTGCTTAAGTATTTCTAAAAATTTGTTAAAATGAACTTCCTGTTCCTGCTTCTTCTTAAGCCTTCGAGGGTATGGAGGTGGTGGCACATATACAGGCACGTCAGGACGCCTTAGGATAGGTGGAGGCCTTGGAATTTCTTCTACGTCCTCAACAATTGGCTCTAGCCTGGCTCCTGATGTGCTAGTTGGTGGTGGACCTTGGCTTGGCAGAGACTCCAGTGGAGCACTAGACTCAGTGTTCTCTACTCTCTTTGGTGTGTCCTTTGTGTTGCTCACCAAGGGTCTTCCACTCCTAAGTTCAATTGCTTGAACTTGTTCCTTGCCATCTCTCCTTGGTACCTCGGTATCAGCAGGGAGTCTACCTTGGGGTCTACTTTTAAGTTCATTGGCTAATTGGCCTACTTGGTTTTCCAGGCTCCTAAGAGTAGCTTGCTGGCTCTGAAGAGTAGCATCATTCTTAGCGATATACTCCTTGAGTAGGTTTTCTACAGAAGATCCTACAGGTTGATTATAAGGTTTTTGGTACATTGACTGGTTATGTTGGGGAGTGAAACCAGGTGTTCCACTCGGCCTTGGTTGGTTAGGATTTTGGTTAGTGTTCTGTTGGCCACCCCATGACAGGTTAGGGTGGTTTCTCCAACCAGGGTTATAGGTGTTGGAGTAGGGGTTATTCCTAGGCTGCTGCTGGCTTCCTACATAGCAGACTGAGGATGGATTCCCAGGGCAGTATTCATAAGGGTGCCCTTCCCCACAGAATCCACAGATAGGTGCCTCGCCTTGATTTGGTTGAGTGCCCATTGACATGGCTGTGGCGGTATTGGCACTGGTTTGGAGATTGGCCTGAGCCATTTGCTTGACTAAGTTGGTCAGGGCATTTATTTGGGTGCTCATGGCGTTTAGAGCATCCTTGTCTTGAGCCCTAGTTGGCTCTACTGGATCGTCTGACCACCTACAATGAGACGTTGAGATCTTCTCCAAGATCTCATAAGCTTCGTTGTAACTCTTGGACAACATGGAACCACCAGCAGATGAATTTAGAACTTGTCTGGTGCTGGGGTTGCATCCTTTAAAGAAGACTTCTATTTGGATACACCATGGAATGCCATGGTGTGGACATTTAATGAGAAGGTCTTTGAATCTGGTCCAAGCTTCGTGAAGAGACTCACTTGGAGCTTGTTTGAACTTTATGATATCATCACGAAAGGTCGAATTCCTATCAGGTGGGAAGTATTTGACTAGGAATTTTTCTGCTAAATCTGTCCAATTGCGGACAGATCCTGAGGGTAAAGAATTTAACCATGTTTTGGCTTTGTCCCTCAAAGAGTAAGGGAAAAGATATAGCCTCAGGGCTTCTTGGGAAACTCCAGGGATTAGGAAGGTGTCACTAACTCCTAGGAAGTTCCTAAGGTGATTATGGGGGTCCTCATTTTCTATTCCAAAGAATTGTCCCACAGTGGACAACATTTGGAACATCACTGGCTTTAACTCGAATGAGTTGGCAGTGATTTCAGGACGGATTATGCTGGGGTTCAGCTCCCCAGGCATAGGTACTAAATATGAAAGGATGGCGCTATCCTTGTCATTCGCTATTTCAATGGGATTGCGAGTGACAGGCACCAGGTTTTGATTTACTCCAGCCATTTCTTCTTGAGGTAATTGCGGAGGAATTGTAGTCTCTGCAATGATTGGAGGTAAAAGGGTTTGTTTAAAGAGACGTTTCTTGGCTCTATTCCTAGCTCTAAGTAATCTCTCGGGCTCAGGGTTGAACTCTAGATCACTACTTGGAGTCTCATTCATAAACTACCCTAAATGGTACCTGAAAAAGAAATGAAGATGGATCAAATTCAATGGAAAATAATTTGATGTTTCAGACTTAACCAACTTCGTTTTCACTTAAAATAAGTCCCCGGCAGCGGCGCCAAAAACTTGTTGCGTACTCAATGTGTTAATAAAAATGATAAATAAGAGAGAGAGAGCACTCAGAACATGCAAGCATACATGATCTTATAGCAAGTAGTAAGTATATTTCATTCGTTTTCCCACAGAGACTTGTTTTTAGCTATTCTCGAAGTGTTTTTGTTAAGAAAGATGGGGTGGATTTGAGGGGGTAAAATTGGTTTTTAATTATCTAATTTTTGCTGAATGTATAAAGGGATGTAACATGAACAAATGCAAGTTGAAATTAGATGCAAAGGACAAGAGATGGAATTAATAAACGAGGAAGAAAACAGCTAGACAGAATGCAACTTAGCAGAATTGCGAGAACCGCAATTAATCCGCAATTAACTCAACAGAAAAAGTGTGCAAATGGGCGAATTAAGGGCTACTAATGACTATCCTATAGGCAGTTTATTACGATTCTCAAGCTTTGGATCAACTCTCTATACATCAAACTCACTCTATCTCAAGTATCGTCCGATTCCATGCATTAGAGACTTAAGTTTACTCGACTTCAAAGTAAGGTCTTAAGCATCTTGTTAAAACAGGAGTGTTTAGTTTGTACTAGGGAAACTCCTATTCCTAGGCCGTTTCCTGATTACCATGAAAGGCTAGCATGATTATATGACTCTGAACTCTTACTCCTTCCAGAGGTTAGGAGTTCTTTGGACAAAATGGATGGCCAATCGAAATTGCCCGTGGGATGAAGCTTACATACAATCAATGTTCGAGTGTTAATCTGCCTACTTGATTCACGTTTTTTAAGCCTATAGTTCTGTCATTAGCATGCCCCTAAGTGACTTAGCTACTCATGGATATATAGAGAACAGAAATGGCAGATAAGATAGACATGCTTAGAAAGGAAATGTACTTAAAACAGCAAGCAAAACCCGTAGCAGAAGATGGTGGAAATTGTAAAATGCAGAATTGTACTTCGATTACTTTGAGTGTTTGAATGACAAAGGAAAGCTTTCTAGAAATGAATCCAAGACAGACAACAACGAAATGCAGTAAATAAAATACTAAACTAAGAACAACAATAATCAGAAATGGAAATAAGAAGAACAGAACAGAAAAGCAGTAAAGGGTTGCTGAAAACTTCGTGGCAGTCGCCTCGAATGAAGGTGATGAAAAGTCAGCCTTGCTTGGATGAATCCAATCGAGAGAGAAGAAGAATCTTCTCTCCTTCCTATCAGATTATCGACTCCAAAAGCTGAGACTCTCACTCCAACAGACGGCAAAGGAAAACAGATGGAAATGGTGGACTGCGAGAAGACTTCTGCGCTTCGAGTGATGACTGAACCTCCGACTTTGACCCCCTTTTATAGTAGTTTGCAGGTGCGTTTGGGCCAAGGAGAACCATCAATCTTCAACGTCATATATCAGAATGGATGGAGGAGAAAGAACGAATCCCTGAAAAGTCGGATCTAAACAGAAAAAGATCAGCCAACTTACGGTTTTAACTTGAATAATTGCGGTCACCGCAATGTTTTCGCAATTCATTCGCAATGCTCATTTTTTCATTCTTTTCCTTCGGTTTTCAACCCTTTTTCTACCTATTGTGCATAAGTCCTAAATTAGCTACCTTCTTCTAATTCTCATATTAAAGCATAGGTTTAGGCTAAATGCTATCAAAAACACCTAAAAGTGTACATCTTCCTAAGCTAAATGGGTCCTAAATAAGTCACTTTCAGAGACTTAACAGCCAGCCTGAAGCTTCCTGGACCGTGTCACGCAATGGGAGGCACACTCTCATGAGTGCCAACCTCACGGCTAAGGCAGCTGTTTGGTTTTCGTTCGTGCGAAGGAGATTGTCCCCTGTGACTCACGAGACTACAATCAACCAGAGCCGATCGCTGCTGGTGTATGCGATAATGAGAGGTCTCACGATCAATGTGGGAGAAGTCATCACTGCGGCCATTGCTGAATGCGCCAAATAAGGTAAGGGACCACTGTTTTTCCCTAATACCATAACCAAGCTATGTTTGCTTGCAGGAGTCCCCACCGAGCGCCTGGAGCAGCAGATGGCCTACACGGGCCACTTGGAGCTGCCTGCTAACCTGAGGCTGAGAAGGAAGGGGAATATGGAGTTTGAACTGGATAGGTTGGCTGCTGAACAGTCCCTATCCATGGCCTGCCTGATGGATATGCAGAGGAGAATGGCTCAATGGGCCACTTATGCGCAGGCGAGGGACAAGGAAGTTGCAGACCAACTGGGGTGCATCTTCCCTGACTTCCCCACAAATCTCCTGACTCCATGGGTGCCCCCACGACCACGGCAACCAGATGAGGATGAAGAAGTTTAAGTGCTGGTTTGAAGTGCACTAAAGGGAGTATTGCTGTTCCCTTAGATAAAAAAAAATAATTTTCTGCTTTCTGATAGGACCATGTGAATTATGCTTTTTTTTGGTTCAATTTTGATCTGTTTTAGATGTTTAGTTTTATGTTTTTCCTTTTGCTTAGTATAGTCTGATGTTAGCTGACTAGGTAGGATAGTTTAGTTTTATTTTTAGGAAGCTTGAGTGACTGGAAAAAGCATGCTTAGGGGCCTTAATCAATGTTATATCTGCCCTGATCTAATTGCGAAATAATTGCGGTACCCGGAATTTTCATGACTAAAAGCATGTTTTGGACTGTCTGTTTAGCTAGGCTGTGATCTGTTTAAATTCTATCTTTTCCTGCTAACATGACTGCCTTAACCGACCTATAAAAAGCTCAGCATGCACAGCTTTAAGCCCTTAACCGTCTGTTTTTTTTTAATTACTGCTGCTGTGATATTTTCTTTTAAATGTTCTGTCTATACCTAGGGCTTTTAGATTCTCTTTGTTTTACTTTAGACTAGATGCTTCTAGGACAAGTTTGGGGGTGTGCCACCTCAGACACTCATTGGGGACAATGAGTAGTTGAAGTTTTGGGGAGGCCACCCTAGGCCTAGGAACATTCCTCTCTCCCTTAGAAACATAAGCATTCTTCTTCTCCTTTACAAAAAAATGATGAACTGAAAAAAAAAAAAATGAAAAATAGAATAAAGAGGGGGGTCTCTCTTAGGTTGCTAAGTAATCAGTGCCAAGTGTGTGACCCACAAGTGGCATTGCATCAAAAGGCAACCAAAGGAGAGGCCCCACCTAAGTAAGAAAAAAGGGAAAAGAATAGGGAAGAAGAATGTAGACCTAGGAGTTATAACTTTGTGGCTTAGGTGTCCTATTTAAAAAAAAAGAACTCTGATCCTCAATTAGCTAAGCACAAAGTTGTAACTTGTAGGGTTGTGTAGGGAGATGAGTGTTTGTCCAATGTAGTGATGCCAGGGTTTAGGTTGTTCTTTAAAGTACTACTGTCACCGTTAATACTAAGACTGGCATGACTCTAAGGAATCCTAGACACATTAAAAGTAAAGCTAGAAGCATGTACTGAGTCTGAGGTAAAGCTAGGCAGAATTTGAAACCTTAGGGATAGTGGCATGATATGACAAAAGCAAATAGATCAGTTGTAGGAAGTTAATAAAAGTAGGTGAGTGTTAGGCAGGCGAAGTCAGAAGAAGCTAGATAAGAGGGTAGTTCTAAACTGAGAAGTGTGTCACAGGACAGCAGTGCTATAGATAGGGATATAAGGGAGTCAGTAAAGTGGTTAAAGAAGGAGAAACAGCAGCCTAGGGAAGTCCTTAGTATGCTTGAAGACAAGCAAAGCCTTAAGTTTGGGGGTGTGTTAAGTCTCTGAAAGTGACTTATTTAGGACCCATTTAGCTTAAGAAGATGTGCACTTTTAGGTGTTTTTAATAGCATTTAGCCTAGACCTATGCTTAAATATGAAAATGAGAAGAAGGTAGCTAAATTAGGACTTATACACAATAGGAAAGAAAAGGGTTCAAAACCGAAGGAAAAGAATGAAAAAACTGCATTGCGACAGCATTGCGAAAACATTGCTGAGGCCGCAATTATTCAAGTTAAAACCGTAAGTTGACTGATCTTTTTCTGTTAATTTCCGTAATTTCAGGGATTCGTTCTTTCTCCTCCATCCATTCTGATATATGACGTTGAAGATTGATGGTTCTCCTTGGCCCAAACGCACCTGCAAACTACTATAAAAGGGGGCCAAAGTCGGAGGTTTGATCATCATCCGAAAGCGTAGAAGCCTTCTCACAGTCCACTTTTTCTCCCTGTTTTCCTTTGCCGTCTGTTGGAGTGAGAGTCTCAGCTGTTGGAATCGATAATCTGATAGGAAGGAGAGGAGATTCTTCTTCTCTCTAGATTGGATTCATCCAAGCAAGGCTGACCTTTCATCCCCTTCATTCGAGGCGACTGCAACGAAGCTTTCAAGCGCCATTTTATTGTTTTCTGTCGTTCTTCTTCTAATTTCCAGTTTTGATCATCGTTGTTCCTAGTCTAGTTTTTTAGTTACTGCATTTCGTTGTTGTCTGTCTTTGAATTACTGCCTTTAAGTTTCTCTTTGTTCGTTCAACATTCAAAGTAATCAGAGTGCAAGTTTCATTTCACGGTTTCCTTCTTCTGCTGCTACGGTTTTGTCTTGCTGTTTCAAGTTTATTTCCCTTCTAAGCATGTATGTTTCATCTTACATTTCTGTTCTCTATATATCCATGAGTAGCTAAGTCACTTAGGGGCATGCTAATGACAGAACTATAGGCTAAAAAACGTGAACCAAGCATGTAGGATCGCCTTCGAAACATTGATTGTATGTAAGCTTCATCCCACGGGCAATTTCGATTGGCCATCCATTTTGTCCAAAGAACTCCTAACCTCTGGAAGGAGTAAGAGTTCAGAGTCATATAATCATGCTAGCCTTTCATGGTAATCAGGAAACGGCCTAGGAATAGGCGTTTCCCTAGTACAAACTAAACACTTCTGTTTTAACAAGATGATTAAGACCTTACTTTGAAGTCGAGTAAACTTAGGAATCTAATGCATGGAATCGGACGATACATGAGATAGAGTGAGTTTGATGCATAGAGAGTAGATCCAGTGCTTGAGAATCGTATAATAATGCCTATAGGATAGTCATTAGTAGCCCTTAACTCACCCAATTACACACTTTCGCTGCTGTTTAATTGCGGAAACATTGCGGTCCCCGCAATTCTGCTAAATTTTCATTCTGTTTAGCTGTTTTCTTCTTCGTTTATCAATTCCATCTCTTGTCCTTTGAGTCTAATTTCAACTTGCATTTGTTTATGTTATATTCCTTTACACATTCAGCAAAAATTAGATAATTAAAAACCAATTTTACCCCATCAAATCCACCCCATCTTTCTTAACAAATACACTTCGCGAATAGCTAAACATAAGTCTCTGTGGAAAAAACGAATGAAATATACTTACTACTTGCTGTGAGACCATGTATGCTTGCATGTTCTAAGTGCTCTCTCTACTTTCTTGCTTATTTATCTTTACACATTGAGCACGCAACACCTACTCACCTCAAGTATGCATATCTAGGAAGTAATGAAACTCTGCCTGTTATCATTTCTTCTAAATTAAGTGAAAAGCATGAGGTTGAACTGATTTTACTGCTTAAGCAACATAGGAAGGCTATAGCATGGACTATTGCTGATATTCGAGGCATTAGCCCTTCTTATTGCATGCACAAAATTATACTAGAGGAAGAGCACACACCTAGGGTAGATCACCAGCGTAGGCTAAACCCCTCTATGAAAGAGGTAGTAAAGAAGGAAATAATAAAATGGTTAGATGCAGGAGTGATCTTCCCAATAGCTAGTAGCCAGTGGGTGAGCCCCATCCAATGTGTACCTAAAAAGGGGGGAATAACTGTGGTAGTCAATGAGAACAACGAACTGATTCCAACAAGGACTGTCACAGGATGGAGAGTGTGTATGGATTACAGGAAATTAAATAAAGAAACTAAAAAAGACCATTTTCCTCTTCCGTTCATTGACCAGATGTTAGACAGAATAGCTGGTAGAGCCTACTATTGTTTCTTAGATGGCTATTCAGGCTATAATCAAATAACTATAGACCCTAAGGATCAAGAGAAGACCACCTTTACTTGCCCTTTTGGAACTTTTGCCTTTCGCAGAATGCCTTTTGGCTTATGCAATGCACCGGCAACTTTCCAAAGGTGCATGATGGCAATCTTCTCTGAGTTGGATGAGTCCATGATAGAAATATTCATGGATGACTTCTCAGTCTTTGGGGACTCATTTTCGAACTGTCTAGAAAACCTAGGACAAGTCCTGGCTAGGTGTGAGGAGACCAACCTAGTCCTAAATTGGGAAAAATGCCATTTTATGGTGGATGAGGGGATTGTCTTAGGACATAGAGTGTCGAGGGCAGGAGTAGAAGTTGATAGGGCAAAGATTGAGGTCATAGAGAAGTTGGTAGAGCCCCAGAATGTCAAAGCCATTAGAAGCTTCTTAGGGCATGCGGGCTCCTACAGAAGGTTCATTAAGGACTTCTCTAAGATAGCCAAGCCTCTGTGTGAGCTTCTAGAATTAAATAGGCCATTCATCTTCTCTAAGGAATGTGTAGTAGCGTGGACCACCCTTAAGAAAGCACTAGTCACAGCCCCTATCATAGTAGGACCAAATTGGGATCTTCCCTTTGAAATGTTATGTGATGCCAGTGACTATGCTGTAGGAGTGATGTTAGGCCAGAAGATTGACAAGCTAACACACCCTGTCTATTATGCTAGTAAGACCTTGAATGAGGCTCAATGTAATTATACCACTACTGAAAAAGAGATGCTGGCTGTAGTGTTTGCTTGCGAAAAATTCAGAAACTATATTGTAGGCACTAGGACAATTGTATATACTGACCATTCTGCCTTGAAATATCTTATGAGGAAGGCTGATGCAAAGCCTAGGTTGATTAGATGGGTGTTATTGCTGCAGGAATTTGATTTGGACATTCGGGACAAGAAAGGATGTGAAAACGTGGTTGCCGATCACCTGTCTCGATTGCAGCACAATTGCGAAAAAATTGCGGACCCCGCAATTTTTGATGCTTTTATTGATGAACATGTCTTTGCTTTGACTCATCGTGATAACGATGAGGAACCTTGGTTTGCTGACATTGCTAACTTCCGTGCATCACAGGTATTACCAGTGTTCAAGCGAGGACAAGAGAAGAAGAGGTTCCTTCATGAAGCAAGGAAATTCATCTGGGATGACCCCACACTTTACAGAACCTGTGCTGATGGCTTGCTAAGGAAGTGTGTTTCAGCTGCTGAAGCGAAGTCTGTGCTGCAGCACTGTCACGCATCTCCTTATGGTGGACACTTTGGTGGCCAAAGAACAGCTGCAAAGGTATTTCAGAGTGGCTATTATTGGCCAACGATCTTCAAATATGCCCACAACTATGCCAACAGCTGTGATGAATGCCAAAGAACAGGTAACCTCAGTCGAAAGGATGAGATGCCCCTCACCTACATCTTAGAGTTAGAGCTCTTTGATGTATGGGGCATTGACTTCATGGGGCCATTCCCTCCATCATCAGGTAACCTCTACATATTAGTGGCAGTGGATTATGTGTCCAAGTGGGTAGAGGCCAAAGCATGTCCTAATAATGATGCTAAAACAGTCACCAACTTCTTGCATAGGCACATTTTTACTAGGTTTGGGACACCTCGGGCCATCATTAGTGATGAGGGGTCACATTTTATTAACAAGGCTATGGAGAAAGTATTGGCTAAGTATAACATTAGACATAGAGTAGCCACTCCCTATCACCCACACTCAAATGGACAGGCTGAAATTTCAAATAGGGAAATAAAGAACATCCTAGAGAAAGTAGTCAAACCTAATAGGAAGGACTGGTCCTTCAAGCTTGAGGATGCACTTTGGGCTTATAGGACAGCATATAAGACACCTCTAGGAATGTCTCCTTATAGGCTGGTTTATGGCAAGACTTGTCACTTACCACTTGAGTTAGAAAACAAAGCATTTTGGGCCATGAAGGAATTGAATTTTTGTGTAAAGGATGCGGGGACACTGAGGTCTTTGCAATTACATGAGCTTGATGAGCTTAGGCATATGGCCTATGAAAATGCTAAGATGTACAAGGAAAAAACCAAGATTTGGCATGATAGTAGACTTAGAGTTAAGGACTTTAAGAAGGGTCAACTTGTTTTGTTGTTTAACTCACGGTTGAAACTATTTCCAGGGAAACTTAAGTCTAGATGGTCGGGTCCATTTGTCATTACTAATGTGTTTGTTCATGGTGCCATAGAGATAAAGAACTTGCAGCAAGGTCAGCCATTTCTGGTCAATGGGGCGAGGTTGAAGCATTACTATGAGGAAAGAGATGTGAAGACTCTCTCGGCCTTCCTCTTGACTGAAGCGTGACAATGAGAAAGAGAGAGGACGAGTGGTTACTGTGCTCGTCAACATAAGGCTCATGCCTTAGTTTATTTTTTTGCGATTTTCCGGTTGTCATTTGTGTGTTTTGTTGTGTGATTTTAATTACGTATTTGATCTTGTTTTTATTTCTTTTTGTAGGGAATCGAAAGAGGGAATCAAGGAGAGTAATCCCAGCTTTAAAAATCAAAAAACGATCGAGCCAAATAAAAGATACGGACGAGCAAAGTTTGAGATTTTGATGAAAAAATATTTCTAGAATTGCGCTGGAATTGCAGGATCCGCAAAATAGAGCCGTTGGGATTTTTCCGTTGCCTTTATATCCGTTAGAAGGCGCTCGATCGATACGATTCTCTCATTCTCTGATTTCCAAGAAAACTGAGATTCTCTTCATCTTTGATCCTTCTCTCCAAACCTCCAAGATTCGACAATGGTGTCCACAAGGGCTGAAAGATCCGCAGCCAAGAAGAAGGCTGATGACGCAGCTGAAGCAGCTGCGAGGGAAGCACTGCTTACCCTTGCAGATGATGGTGCTGTTCGCACCGGCCCTCTTTCCAAGCTTCCGGTTCGTAGGAAGAAGTGGAGGGTCGTCACTGAGATCCCTGCTGGCCCTTCTGAACCAGCAGGTACGCCCAAGAAGCGCCGGTGGAGTGTCGAGATGGCCGCCGAACCAAGCAGAGCAAAGACTCCCTCTGTGGAGAGTCAAGAATCAGATCGTGCGTCCCACGAGTCGACCAAGAGGGGTTCGTCGCCATCTGCATCACCTGCGCACAGCCCTTCACCATCTGAACCAGTGCACAGCCCAGAGCTATCATCATCGCCGCCTGCACAGAGCCCTGCGACGCCGTCTTCACCACTGAATTCCGTGCAGACGCCTACAGCAGAGCAGAGTGCCACACCTTCGCACACGCCTCCACAGCCTGATCCTGAATTCCCCTATGGGGAGTACCAGGAATCCACTCAGGGCAGTGGGGAAGGTGGTGAAGAAGAGGTCTTCTCGCCTGCAAGGGAAGCTAGTGCCGAGAGTCCTGCACGGCAGGATGATTCCATGGAAGAGACGTTGGGGGCATGCCTCCAGCAGATCAATATCAAGGCTAAGCTCAAGAAGAAGAAGAAGGCCAAGATTGTCAAGGCCAAGCGATCCAAGAAACTGAAGAAGAAGAAGGCCAAGAGGGTGCCTTCAGCAGACAAAGAGAGCACTGAGCCTTTGCTCAAACGACTCAAGGTTGAGGCTGCCGAGTCAGCCAAGCCAGCAGATAAGGGGAAGGCCAAACTCTACCCTGAAGACGAACCTCAGTCAGTGAGGTATGTTTCATCTGACGCTGAATCCAGGGGCGTTGAGTTAAGGAAGAGGGAGTTGCTGCACGAGAAAGGCTTCCTCGACCGACCTGCTGACCTGCCGCAGTTCTTGCGCGCAGGAGTGATCAACCATGGCTGGGAGGAATTCTGCAGACCGCCCAATCCAGCCTACACGAGCATGGTGTATGATTTCTACGCCAATGTGCTCAGCCCTGAGGATGGCCTGTCTGTGGTCAGAGGGGTAGAGGTGGATTTCTCAGCCAAGGCCATCAACGAAGCCTATGGTCTCAAAGGCCAAACACATACAGATTATGCACGGATCGTTGATGAGCCTACTGAGGCAGTGCTGGAAGAGGCCATTCGCACCATTGGCCAGCCTGAAGCTTCCTGGATCGTGTCACGCAATGGGAGGCACACTCTCATGAGTGCCAACCTCACGGCTAAGGCAGCTGTTTGGTTTTCGTTCGTGCGAAGGAGATTGTCCCCTGTGACTCACGAGACTACAATCAACCAGAGCCGATCGCTGCTGGTGTATGCGATAATGAGAGGTCTCACGATCAATGTGGGAGAAGTCATCACTGCGGCCATTGCTGAATGCGCCAAGAAAGGTAAGGGACCACTGTTTTTCCCTAATACCATAACCAAGCTATGTTTGCTTGCAGGAGTCCCCACCGAGCGCCTGGAGCAGCAGATGGCCTACACGGGCCACTTGGAGCTGCCTGCTAACCTGAGGCTGAGAAGGAAGGGGAATATGGAGTTTGAACTGGATAGGCTGGCTGCTGAACAGTCTCTATCCATGGCCTGCCTGATGGATATGCAGAGGAGAATGGCTCAATGGGCCACTTATGCGCAGGCGAGGGACAAGGAAGTTGCAGACCAACTGGGGTGCATCTTCCCTGACTTCCCCACAAATCTCCTCACTCCATGGGTGCCCCCACGACCACGGCAACCAGATGAGGATGAAGAAGTTTAAGTGCTGGTTTGAAGTGCACTAAAGGGAGTATTGCTGTTCCCTTAGAAAAAAAAAAAAACAATTTTCTGCTTTCTGATAGGACCATGGTAATTATGCTGTTTTTGGTTCAATTTTGATCTGTTTTAGATGTTTAGTTTTATGTTTTTCCTTTTGCTTAGTATAGTCTGATGTTAGCTGACTAGGTAGGATAGTTTAGTTTTATTTTTAGGAAGCTTGAGTGACTGGACAAAGCATGCTTAGGGGCCTTAATCAATGTTATATCTGCCCTGATCTAATTGCGAAATAATTGCGGTACCCGCAATTTTCATGACTAAAAGCATGTTTTGGACTGTCTGTTTAGCTAGGCTGTGATCTGTTTAAATTCGATCTTTTCCTGCTAACATGACTGCCTTATGTAGCTTATCTAAATGCATGCTGGATGAGTGTCATAGGACACCCTTTGATAGTTTAAATCGACCTCTAAAAAGCTCAGCATGCACAGCTTTAAGCCCTTAACTGTCTGTTTTTTTTTAATTACTGCTGCTGTGATATTTTCTTTTAAATGTTCTGTCTATACCTAGGGCTTTTAGATTCTCTTTGTTTTACTTTAGATTAGATGCTTCTAGGACAAGTTTGGGGGTGTGCCACCTCAGACACTCATTGGGGACAATGAGTAGTTGAAGTTTGGGGGAGGCCACCCTAGGCCTAGGAACATTCCTCTCTCCCGTAGAAACATAAGCATTCTTCTTCTCCTTTATAAAAAATGATGAACTGAAAAAAAAAAAAAAAAAAAAACAAAAAATGAAAATAGAATAAAGAGGGGGGTCTCTCTTAGGTTGCTAAGTAATCAGTGCCAAGTGTGTGACCCACAAGTGGCATTGCATCAAAAGGCAACCAAAGGAGAGGCCCCACCTAAGTAAGGAAAAAGGGAAAAGAATAGGGAAGAAGAATGTAGACCTAGGAGTTATAACTTTGTGGCTTAGGTGTCCTATTTAAAAAGAACTCTGATCCTCAATTAGCTAAGCACAAAGTTGTAACTTGTAGGGTTGTGTAGGGAGATGAGTGTTTATCCAGTGTAGTGATGCCAGGGTTTAGGTTGTTCTTTAAAAGTACTACTGTCACCGTTAATACTAAGACTGGCATGACTCTAAGGAATCCTAGACACATTAAAAATAAAGCTAGAAGCATGTACTGAGTCTGAGGTAAAGCTAGGCAGAATTTGAAACCTTAGGGATAGTGGCATGACATGACAAAAGCAAATAGATCAGTTGTAGGGAGTTAATAGAAGCAGGTGAGTGTTAGGCAGGCAAAGTCAGAAGAAGCTAGGGGAGTTTTAAACTGAGAAGTGTGTCACAGGACAGCAGTGCTATAGATAGGGGTATAAGGGAGTCAGTAGGTGGTTAAAGAAGGAGAAACAGCAGCCTAGGGAAGTCCTTAGAATGCTTGAGGACAAGCAAAGCCTTAAGTTTGGGGGTGTGTTAAGTCTCTGAAAGTGACTTATTTAGGACCCATTTAGCTTAAGAAGATGTGCACTTTTAGGTGTTTTTGATAGCATTTAGCCTAGACCTATGCTTAAATATGAGAATGAGAAGAAGGTAGCTAAATTAGGACTTATGCACAATAGGAAAGAAAAGGGTTCAAAACCGAAGGAAAAGAATGAAAAAACTGCATTGCGACAGCATTGCGAAAACATTGCTGAGGCCGCAATTATTCAAGTGAAAGCCGTAAGTTGACTGATCCTTTTCTGTTAATTTCCGTAATTTCAGGGATTCATTCTTTCTCCTCCATCCATTCTGATATATGACGTTGAAGATTGATGGTTCTCCTTGGCCCAAACGCACCTGCAAACTACTATAAAAGGGGGCCAAAGTCGGAGGTTCAGTCATGATCCGAAAGCGTAGAAGCCTTCTCACAGTCCACTTTTTCTCCCTGTTTTCCTTTGCCGTCTGTTGGAGTGAGAGTCTCAGCTGTTGGAATCGATAATCTGATAGGAAGGAGAGGAGATTCTTCTTCTCTCTCGATTGGATTCATCCAAGCAAGGCTGACCTTTCATCCCCTTCATTCGAGGCGACTGCAACGAAGCTTTCAAGCGCCATTTTACTGTTTTCTGTCGTTCTTCTTCTAATTTCCAGTTTTGATCATTGTTGTTCCTAGTTTAGTGTTTTAGTTACTGCATTTCGTTGTTGTCTGTCTTTGAATTACTGCCTTTAAGTTTCCCTTTGTTCGTTCAACATTCAAAGTAATCAGAGTGCAAGTTTCATTTCACGGTTTCCTTCTTCTGCTGCTACGGTTTTGTCTTGCTGTTTTAAGTTTATTTCCCTTCTAAGCATGTCTGTTTCATCTTACATTTCTGTTCTCTATATATCCATGAGTAGCTAAGTCACTTAGGGGCATGCTAATGACAGAACTATAGGCTAAAAAACGTGAACCAAGCATGTAGGATAGCCTTCGAAACATTGATTGTATGTAAGCTTCATCCCACGGGCAATTTCGATTGGCCATCCATTTTGTCCAAAGAACTCCTAACCTCTGGAAGGAGTAAGAGTTCAGAGTCATATAATCATGCTAGCCTTTCATGGTAATCAGGAAACGGCCTAGGAATAGGCGTTTCCCTAGTACAAACTAAACACTTCTGTTTTAACAAGATGATTAAGACCTTACTTTGAAGTCGAGTAAACTTAGGAATCTAATGCATGGAATCGGACGATACATGAGATAGAGTGAGTTTGATGCATAGAGAGTAGATCCAGTGCTTGAGAATCGTATAATAATGCCTATAGGATAGTCATTAGTAGCCCTTAACTCACCCATTTACACACTTTCGCTGCTGTTTAATTGCGGAAACATTGCGGTCCCCGCAATTCTGCAAAATTTTCATTCTGTCTAGCTGTTTCCTTCTTCGTTTATCAATTCCATCTCTTGTCCTTTGAGTCTAATTGCAACTTGCATTTATTTATGTTATATCCCTTTACACATTCAGCAAAAATTAGATAATTAAAAACCAATTTTACCCCATCAAATCCACCCCATCTTTCTTAACAAATACACTTCGCGAATAGCTAAACATAAGTCTCTGTGGAAAAAACGAATGAAATATACTTACTACTTGCTGTGAGACCATGTATGCTTGCATGTTCTGAGTGCTCTCTCTCTTCTACTTTCTTGCTTATTTATCTTTACACATTGAGCACGCAACAGTAGTCAATGAGAACAACGAACTAATTCCAACAAGGACTGTCACAGGGTGGAGAGTGTGTATGGATTACAGGAAATTAAATAAAGAAACTAAAAAAGATCACTTCCCTCTAACGTTCATTGACCAGATGCTAGACAGAATAGCTGGTAGGGCCTACTATTGTTTCTTAGACGGGTATTCAGGCTATAATCAAATAACTATAGACCCTAAGGATCAAGAGAAGACCACCTTCACTTGCCCTTTTGGAACTTTTGCCTTTCGCAGAATGCCTTTTGGCTTATGCAATGCACCGGCAACTTTCCAAAGGTGCATGATGGCAATCTTCTCTGAGTTGGATGAGTCCATGATAGAAATATTCATGGATGACTTCTCAGTCTTTGGGGACTCATTTTCAAACTGTCTAGAAAACCTAGGACAAGTCCTGGCTAGGTGTGAGGAGACCAACCTAGTCCTAAACTGGGAAAAATGCCATTTTATGGTGGATGAGGGAATTGTCTTAGGACATAGAGTGTCAAGGGCAGGAGTAGAAGTTGATAGGGCAAAGATTGAGGTCATAGAGAAGTTGGTAGAGCCCCAGAATGTCAAAGCCATTAGAAGCTTCTTAGGGCATGTTGGCTTCTATAGAAGGTTCATTAAGGACTTTTCTAAGATAGCCAATCCTCTGTGTGAGCTTTTAGAGCTAAATAGACCATTCATCTTCTCTCAGGAATGCTTAATAGCTTGGACTACCCTTAAGAAAGCACTAGTCACCGCACCTATAATAGTAGGACCAAATTGGGATCTTCCATTTGAGATGCTATGTGATGCCAGTGACTATGCTGTAGGAGTCATGTTAGGACAAAGGATTGACAAGCTAACACACCCTGTATATTATGCTAGTAAAACCTTGAATGAGGCTCAATGTAATTATACAACTACTGAGAAAGAAATGCTTGCTGTAGTATTTGCTTGTGAAAAATTTAGAAACTATATTGTAGGCACTAGGACAATTGTGTACACTGACCATTCTGCCTTGAAGTATCTTATGAGGAAGGCTGATGCGAAGCCTAGGTTGATTAGGT
The DNA here is from genome assembly GCA_028017165.1 of Herpetospermum pedunculosum. NCBI lineage: Eukaryota > Viridiplantae > Streptophyta > Magnoliopsida > Cucurbitales > Cucurbitaceae > Herpetospermum > Herpetospermum pedunculosum. The sequence goes on from CM051531.1 coordinate 37,449,362, forward strand.
GGGTACTGCTGCTGCAAGAGTTTGATTTGGACATTCGAGACAAGAAAGGATGTGAAAACGTGGTTGCAGATCACCTGTCTCGATTGCAGCACAATTGCGAAAAAATTGCGGAGCCCGCAATTTCTAATGCTTTTATTGATGAACATGTCTTTGCTTTGACTCATTGTGATAACGATGACGAACCTTGGTTTGCTGACATTGCGAACTTCCGTGCATCAGAGGTTTTACCAGTTTTCAAGGGAGGACAAGAGAAGAAGAGGTTCCTTCATGAAGCAAGGAAATTTATCTGGGATGACCCCACACTTTACAGAACATGTGCTGACGGCTTGCTAAGGAAGTGTGTTTCAGCTGCTGAAGCGAAGTCTGTGCTGCAGCACTGTCACACATCTCCTTATGGTGGACACTTTGGTGGCCAAAGAACAGCTGCAAAGGTATTTCAAAGTGGCTATTATTGGCCAACGATCTTCAAAGATGCCCACAACTATGCCCACATCTGTGATGAATGCCAAAGAACAGGTAACCTCAGTCGAAAGGATGAGATGCCCCTCACCTACATCTTAGAGTTAGAGCTCTTTGATGTGTGGGGCATTGACTTCATGGGACCATTCCCTCCATCATCAGGTAACCTTTACATATTAGTAGCCGTGGACTATGTGTCCAAGTGGGTAGAAGCCAAAGCATGTCCTAATAATGATGCTAAAACAGTCACCAACTTCTTGCATAGGCACATTTTTACTAGGTTTGGGACACCTCGTGCAATCATTAGTGATGAGGGGTCACATTTCATTAACAAGGCTATGGAGAGAGTGTTGGCTAAGTATAACATTAGACATAGAGTAGCCACTCCCTATCACCCACACTCAAATGGACAAGCTGAAATCTCAAATAGGGAAATTAAGAACATCCTAGAAAAAGTGGTCAAACCTAATAGGAAAGACTGGTCCTTCAAACTTGAGGATGCACTTTGGGCTTATAGGACAGCATATAAGACACCCCTAGGTATGTCCCCTTATAGGCTGGTATATGGCAAGGCTTGTCACTTACCACTTGAGTTAGAAAACAAGGCATTTTGGGCCATGAAGGAATTGCATTTTTGTGTAAAGGATGCGGGGACACTGAGGTCTTTGCAATTACATGAGCTTGATGAGCTTAGGCATATGGCCTATGAAAATGCTAAGATGTACAAGGAAAAAACCAAGATTTGGCACGATAGTAGACTTAGAGTTAAGGACTTTAAGAAGGGTCAACTTGTTTTGTTGTTTAACTCACGGTTGAAACTATTTCCAGGGAAACTTAAGTCTAGATGGTCGGGTCCATTTGTCATTACTAATGTGTTTGTTCATGGTGCAATAGAGATAAAGAACTTGCAGCAAGGCCAACCATTCATGGTTAATGGTGCAAGATTAAAGCACTACTATGAGGAAGGAGATGTGAAGACTCTCTCGGCCTTCCTCTTCACTGAAGCATAACAATGAGAACGAGAGAGGACGAGTGATTGCTGTGCTCGTCAACATAAGGCTCATGCCTTAGTTTATTTTTTTGCGATTTTCCGGTTATCATTTGTGTGTTTTGTTGTGTGATTTTAATTACGAATTTGATATTGTTTTTATTTCTTTTTGTAGGGAATCGAAAGAGGGAATCAAGGAGAGTAATCCCAGCTTTAAAAATCAAGAAACGATCGAGCCAAATAAAAGATACGGACGAACAAAGTTTGCCATTTAGATGAAAAAAAATCCCTAAAATTGCGCTGGAATTGCAGGATTCGCAAAATATAGCCGTTGGGATTTAGCCGTTTCCTTTATATCCGTTAGAAGGCGCTCGATCGATACGATTCTCTCATTCTCTGATTTCCAAGAAAACTGAGATTCTCTTCATCTTTGATCCTTCTCTCCAAACCTCCAAGACTCAACAATGGTGTTCACACGGGCTGAAAGATCTGCAGCCAAGAAGAGGGCTGATGACGCAGCTGAAGCGGCTGCGAGGGAAGCACTTCTTACCCTTGCAGATGCTGGTGCTGTACGCACCGGACCTCTTCCCAAACTTCCGATCCGTAGGAAGAAGTGGAGGGTTGTCACAGAAATCCCTGCTGGCCCTTCTGAACCAGCGGGCACGCCCAAGAAACGCCGGTGGAGTGTCGAGACGGCCGCCGAACCAAGCAAAGCAAAGACTCCTTCTGTGGAGAGTCAAGAAACGGATCGTGCGTCCCACGAGTCGACCCAGAAGGGTTCGTCGCCATCTGCATCGCCTGCGCACAACCCTTCACCATCTGGACCAGTGCACAGCCCAGAGCTTTCATCATCACCGCCGGCACAGAGCCCTGAGACGCCGTCTTCACCACTGAATTCCGTGCAGACGCCTTCAGCAGAGCAGAGTGCCACACCTTCGCACACGCCTCCACGGCCTGACCCTGAATTCCCATATGGGGAGTACCAGGAATCCACTCAGGGCAGTGGGGAAGGTGGTGAAGACGAGGTCTTCTCGCCTGCAAGGGAAGCTAGCCCAGAGAGTCCTGCACAGCAGGATGATTCCATGAAAGAGACGCTGGGGGCATGCCTGCAGCAGATCAACATTGAGGCAAAGCTCAAGAAGAAGAAGGCCAAGATTGTCAAGGCCAGGCGATCCAAGAAGCTGAAAAAGAAGAAGGCTAAAAGGGCGCCTTCAGCAGACAAAGAGAGCACTGAGCCTTCGCTCAAACGACTCAAGGTTGAGGCTGCCGAGTCAGCCAAACCATCAGAAAAGGGAAGGCAAAGCTCTACCATGAAGACGAGCCTCAGTCAGTGAGGTATGTTTCCTCTGATGCTGAGTCCAGGGGTGCTGAGCTGAGGAAGAGGGAGTTGCTGCACGAGAAAGGCTTCCTCGACCGACCTGCTGACCTGCCGCAGTTCTTGCGCGCAGGAGTGATAAACCACGGCTGGGAGGAATTTTGCAGACCGCCCAATCCAGCCTACACGAGCATGGTGTATGATTTCTACGCCAATGTGCTCAGCCCTGAGGATGGCCTGTCTGTGGTCAGAGGGGTAGAAGTGGATTTCTCAGCCAAGGCCATCAACGAAGCCTATGGTCTCAAGGGCCAAACACATACAGATTATGCACGGATCGTTGATGAGCCTACTGAGGCAGTGCTGGAGGAGGCCATTCGAACCATTGGCCAGCCTGAAGCAGCGTGGACTGTATCACGCAATGGGAGGCACACTCTCATGAGTGCCAACCTCACGGCTAAGGCGGCTGTTTGGTTTTCGTTCGTGCGAAGGAGATTGTCCCCAGTGACTCACGAGACTACAATCAACCAGAGCCGATCGCTGCTGGTGTATGCGATAATGAGAGGTCTCACGATCAACGTGGGAGAAGTCATCACTGCTGCTATTGCTGAGTGCGCCAAGAAAGGTAAGGGACCACTGTTTTTCCCTAACACCATAACCAAACTATGTTTGCTTGCAGGAGTCCCCACCGAGCGCATGGAGCAGCAAATGGCTTACACAGGCCACTTGGAGCTGCCGGCTAGCCTGAGGCTGAAGAGGAAGGGGAATATGGAGTTTGAACTGGATAGGCTGGCTGCTGAGCAGTCCCTATCCATGGCCTGCCTGATGCATATGCAGAGGAGAATGGCTCAATGGGCCACTTATGCGCAGGCAAGGGACAAGGAAGTTGCAGACCAACTTGGGTGCATCTTCCCTGACTTCCCCACAAATCTCCTGACTCCATGGGTGCCTCCACGACCACGACAACCAGATGAGGATGAAGATGTTTGAGTGCTGGTTTGAAGTGCACTGAAGGGAGTATTGCTGTTCCCTTAGAAAAAAAAAACAATTTTCTGCTTTCTGATAGACTATGTGAATTATGCTGTTTTAGTACACTTTTTGATCTGTCTTAGATGCTTAGCTTTATGTTTTTAATTTTGCGTAGTATAGTCTGATGGTAGGAGCCTAGGTAGGTTAGTTTTGTTTTATTTTTAGAAGAGCTTGAATGACTGGAAAAAGCATGCTTAGGGGCCTTAATCACTGTTATATCTGCCCTGACTTAATTGCGAAATAATTGCGGTCCCCGCAATTTTCATTACTAAAAGCATGTTTTGGACTGTCTGTTTAGCTAGGCTGTGATCTGTTTAAATTCCTTCTTTTGCTGCTATCATGACTACCATATATAGCTTATCTAAAAGCATGCTGGATGAGTGTCATAAGACACCCTTTGCTAAGTTTAAATCAACCTCTAAAAAGCTCAGCATGCACAGCTTTAAGCCTTAACTGTCTGTTTTTTGAAAATTACTACTGCTGTGATATTTTCTTTTAAATGTTCTGTCTATGCCTAGGGCTTTAGATTCTCTTTGTTTTACCTTAGATTAGATGCTTCTAGGAAAGTTTGGGGGTGTGCCACCTCAGACACTCATTGGGGACAATGAGTAGTTGAAGTTTGGGGGAGGCCACCCTAGGCCTAGGAACATTCCTCTCTCCCTTAGAAACATAAGCATTCTTCTTCTCCCTTCCAAAAAATGATGAACTGAAAAAAAAAAAAAAATGAAAAATAGAATAAAGAGGGGGGTCTCTCTTAGGTTGCTAAGTAATCAGTGCCAAGTGTGTGACCCACAAGTGGCATTGCATCAAAAGGCAACCAAAGGAGAGGCCCCACCTAAGTAAGAAAAAGGGAAAAGAAAAGGGAAGAAGAATGTATACCTAGGAGTTATAACTTTGTGGCTTAGATGTCCTATTTAAAAAGAACTCTGATCCTCAATTAGCTAAGCACAAAGTTGTAACTCGTAGGGTTGTTTAGGGAGATGAGTGTTTATCCAATGTAGTGATGCCAGGGTTTAGGTTGTTCTTTAAAAGTACTACTGTCACCGTTAATACTAAGACTGGCATGACTCTAAGGAATCCTAGACAAATTAAGAATAAAACTAGAAGCATGTACTGAGTCTGAGGTAAAGCTAGGCAGAATTTGAAACCTTAGGGATAGTGGCATGATATGACAAAAGCAAATAGATCAGTTGTAGGAAGTTAATAAAAGCAGGTGAGTGTTAGGCAGGCGAAGTCAGAAGAAGCTAGATAAGAGGGTAGTTTTAAACTGAGAAGTGTGTCACAGGACAGCAGTGCTATAGATAGGGATATAGGGGAGTCAGTAGGTGGTTAAAGAAGGTGAAACAGCAGCCTAGGTAAGTCCTTAGTATGCTTGAGGACAAGCAAAACCTTAAGTTTGGGGGTGTGTTAAGTCTCTGAAAGTGACTTATTTAGGACCCATTTAGCTTAAGAAGATGTACACTTTTAGGTGTTTTTGATAGCATTTAGCCTAAACCTATGCTTAAATATGAGAATGAGAAGAAGGTAGCTAAATTAGGACTTTTGTACAATAGGATAGAAAAGGGTTGAAAACCGAAGGAAAAGAATGAAAAAAAGCTGCATTGCGACAGCATTGCGAAAACATTGCTGAAGCCGCAATTATTCAAGTGAAAACCGTAAGTTGACTGATCTGTTTCTGTTAATTTCCGTAACTTCAGGGATTCGTTCTTTCTCCTCCATCCATTCTGATATATGACGTTGAAGATTGATGGTTCTCCTTGGCCCAAACGCACCTGCAAACTACTATAAAAGGGGGTCAAGGTCGGAGGTTCAGTCATCATCCGAAAGCGTAGAGTCTTCTCGCAGTCCATCTTTTCGCCCTGTTTTCCTTTGCCGTCTGTTGGAGTGAGAGTCTCAGCTGTTGGAATCGATAATCTGATAGGAAGGAGAGGAGATTCTTCTTCTCTCTCGATTGGATTCATCCAAGCAAGGCTGACCTTTCATCCCCTTCATTCGAGGCGACTGCAACGAGGCTTCCAAGCACCATTTACTGCTTTTTGTCTTTCCTTTCTCATTTCCAGCATTGTTTAGTTATCGCTTCTGGTTTAGTGATTAGTTTACTTCATTTCGTTGCTTTCTGTCTATGGATTATTTACTTTAAGTTTCCCTTTGTTCGTTCAACATTCAAAGTAATCAAATTACAAGTCTTCAGTTTACAGTTTCCATCTTCTGCTGCTCCGGTTTTGTCTTACTGTTTTGAGTACATTTCCCTTCTAAGTATGTCTGTTTTATCTTATACTTCTGCTCTCTATATATCCATGAGTAGCTAAGTCACTTAGGGGCATGCTAATGACAGAACTATAGGCTAAAAAAAACGTGAACCAAGCATGTAGGATAGCTTCGAAGCATTGATTGTATGTAAGCTTCATTCCACGGGCAATTTCGATTGGCCATCCATTTTGTCCAAAGAACTCCTAACCTCTGGAAGGAGTAAGAGTTCAGAGTCGTATAATCATGCTAGCCTTTCATGGTAACCAGGAAACGGCCTAGGAATAGGCGTTTCCCTAGTACAAACTAAACACTTCTGTTTTAACAAGATGCTTAAGACCTTACTTTGGGTTGAGTAAACTAAAGAATCTAATGCATGGAATCGGACGATACATGAGATAGAGTGAGTTTGATGCATAGAGAGTTGATCCAATGCTTGGGAAACGTATTAAAATGCCTATAGGATAGTCGTTAGTAGCCCTTAATTCTCCATTTTACACACGTTTGCTGTTTTTACAATTGCGATAACATTGCGGTGTCCGCAATTCTGCTAAGTTACCATTCTGTTTAGCTGTTTTCTTCTTCGTTTATTAATTCCATCTCTTGTCTTTTGAGTCTAATTTCAACTTGCATTTGTTTATGTTGCATTCCTTTACACATTCAGCAAAAATTAGATAATTAAAAACCAATTTTACCCCATCAAATCCACCCCTTCTTTCTTAACAAATACACTTCGTGAATAGCTAAAAATAAGTCTCTGTGGAAAAAACGAATGAAATATACTTACTACTTGCTGTGAGACCATGTATGCTTGCATGTCCTGAGTGCTCTCTCTACCTTCTTGCTTATTCTTATTAACACATTGAGCACGCAACACTAGGGCTTTAGATTCTCTTTGTTTTACCTTAGACTAGATGCTTCTAGGATAGTTTGGGGGTGTGCCACCTCAGACACTCATTGGGGACAATGAGTAGTTGAAGTTTGGGGGAGGCCACCCTAGGCCTAGGAACATTCCTCTCTCCCTTAGAAACATAAGCATTCTTCTTCTCCTTTACAAAAAATGATGAACTGAAAACAAAAATGAAAAATAGAATAAAGAGGGGGGTCTCTCTTAGGTTGCTAAGTAATCAGTGCCAAGTGTGTGACCCACAAGTGGCATTGCATCAAAAGGCAACCAGAGGAGAGGCCCCACCTAAGTAAGAAAAAGGGAAAAGAATAGGGAAGAAGAATGTATACCTAGGAGTTATAACTTTGTGGCTTAGATGTCCTATTTAAAAAGAACTCTGATCCTCAATTAGCTAAGTACAAAGTTGTAACTTGTAGGGTTGTTTAGGGAGATGAGTGTTTATCCAATGTAGTGATGCCAGGGTTTAGGTTGTTCTTTAAAAGTACTACTGTCACCGTTAATACTAAGACTGGCATGACTCTAAGGAATCCTAGACACATTAAAAATAAAGCTAGAAGCATGTACTAAGTCTGAGGTAAAGCTAGGCAGAATTTGAAACCTTAGGGATAGTGGCATGATATAACAAAAGCAAGAAGATCAGTTATAGGGAGTTAATGGAAACAGATGGAGTGTTAGGCAGGCGAAGTCAGAAGAAGCTAGATAAGAGGGTAGTTTTAAGCTTAGAAGTGTGTCACAGGACAGCAGTGCTATAGATAGGGATATAGGGGAGTTAGTAAGTGGTTAAAGAAGAAGAAACAGCAGCTTAGGAAAGTCCTTAGATTGCTTGAGGACAAGCAAAACCTTAAGTTTGGGGGTGTGTTACGACTCCAAAAGTGACCTTTTTAGGACTTAATTAGCTTAGAAAGATGTTCACTCTTAGGTGTTTTTTATAGCATTTAGCCTAAACCTATGCTTAAATATAATAATTAGAAGAAGGTAGCTAAATTAGGACTTATGTACAATAGGAAAGAAAAGGGTTAAAAACCGAAGGAAAAGAATGAAAAAACTGCATTGCGACAGCATTGCGAAAACATTGCTGAAGCCGCAATTATTCAAGTGAAAACCGTAAGTTGACTGATCTTTTTCTGTTAAGTTCCGTGATTTCAGGGATTCGTTCTTTCTCCTCCATCCATTCTGATATACGACGTTGAAGATTGATGGTTCTTCTTGGCCCAAACGCACCTGCAAACTACTATAAAAGGGGGTCAAAGTCGGAGGTTCAAACATCATCCGGAAGCGTAGAAGTCCTTTCGCAGCTCCTTTTTTCTTCGTGTTTTCCTTTGCCGTCTGTTGGAGTGAGAGTCTCAGCTGTTGGAATCGACAATCTGATAGGAAGGAGAGAAGATCCACCTTCTCTCCCGATTGGATTCATCCAAGCAAAGCTATTCTTTCATCCCCTTCAGCCGAGGCGGTTGCGACGAGGCTTCCATGCAACATTTACTGTTTTCTGTCTTTCTTTCTCTAGTTTACATTTCTGCTTTGTGTTGTTCTCTTTCTAATAGCTAGAACACTTCATTTCGTTGCTTTCTGTCTTGCTGTTATTTACTTTAAAGCTTTCTTTTGTCCGATCAAACAATCAAGTAATCAAATCTCCATTCTTCATTTCACGGTTTCTTGCCTTCGCATTCTACTGCTTTCCTTTACTGTTTTCAGTTCATTTCTCTTTTAAGCATGTCTGTTTCATCTCGTATTTCTACTTACCCCATATCCATGAGTAGCTAAGTCACTTAGGGGCATGCTAATGACAGAACTATAGGCTAAAAAACGTGAACCAAGTATGTAGGATAGCTCTCGAACCATTGATTGTATGTAAGCTTCATCCCACGGACAATTTCGATTGGCCATCCATTTTGTCCAAAGAACTCCTAACCTCTGGAAGGAGTAAGAGTTCAGAGTCATATAATCATGCTAGCCTTTCAAGGTAACCAGAAAACGGCTTAGGAATAAGCGTTTTCCTAGTACAAACTAAACACTTCTGCTTTAACAAGATGCTTAAGACCCTACTTTGAGTTGAGTAAACTGAAGAATCTAATGCATGGAATCGGACGATACATGAGATAGAGTGAGTTTGATGCATAGAGAGTTGATACAATGCTTGGGAATCGTATTAAAATGCCTATAGGATAGTCGTTAGTAGCCCTTAATTCTCCATTTTACACACTTTCACTGTTTTTACAATTGCGGAAACATTGCGGTGCCCGCAATTCTGCTAAGTTACCATTCTGTTTAGCTGTTTTCTTCTTCATTTATTAGTTTCGTCTCTTGTCTTTTGAGTCTAATTTCAACTTGCATTTGTTTATGTTGCATTCCTTTAGACATTCGGTAAGAAGTAGGAAATTAAAAACCAATTTTACCCCTTCAAATCCACCCCTTCTTTCTTAACTTTATACTTCACAAGTAGCTTATAAATAAATCTCTGTGGGAAAACGAATGAAAAAATACTTACTACTTGCTATAAGATCATGTATGCTTGCATGTTCTGAGTGCTCTTTCTTCCTTATTGCTTACTTTTATTAACACATTGAGCACGCAACAGTCACCCTCGTGGAAAGTCTTCAACCGGTGCCCATTCACCTTATGCACCTCATCTGAGTCCAAGCTCTGGATCTTCACACTACCATAAGGAAAAATTTTAGTTATGATGTAGGGTCCTTTCCAACAGGAACGAAGCTTACCTGGCATGAACTTCAGACGGGAATCGAACAGCACAACTTTCTGACCGACTTCGAAGCTTTTTTTTAAGATCCTTCGATCATGAAACTGTTTGGACTTCTCTTTATAGATCCTGGAGTTCTCGTAGAAGTCCAAACGCAGTTCCTCCAATTGCTGTAACTGAAGCAGTCGTGCCTCACCAACTTCGTCAGAGCTCATGTTACACTTCTTAATCGCCCAGAATGCTTTGTGCTCGATCTCCACGGGTAAGTGGCAAGCCTTCCCAAACAGCAACCGGTATGGGGACATACCGATAGGAGTTTTGTAGGCGGTGCGGTAGGCCCACAAAGCATCCTGCAAACGAACACTCCAATCCTTCCTGCTCGGTGTCACGGTTTTCTCCAGAATTGACTTTACCTCTCTATTGGAGACATCGACTTTCCCATTGGCTTGAGGATTGTAGGCGGTGGACACTCGATGATTCACACCATACTTCCTCAGCAAAGCCTCCACAGATCGGTTGCAGAAATGAGTCCCCTGGTCACTGATTATGGCTCGTGGGATTCCAAACCTGGTAAAAATATTAGACTGAACGAACCTAACAACAGAATTAGCATCGTTAGTCTTCGTGGCTTTCGCCTCAACCCACTTGGAAACATAATCAACAACCAACAATATGTAAGAAAAACCACAAGAAGAAGGGAAGGGTCCCATAAAGTTGTTACCTCTCCAAAAGTGCATTATTTAGGGCTTTAATTATCTAAAAATCATGGAAGTTCTTGAGTATTTTTGTTAGAAGTTAGCTTAATGTGTGCTTAAAAGTGAGAATTTGAGAAATGATGCTAAATCAAGGCTTATTTGAAAAAGGAACGAAAAAGGATGCAAAATGATGAAAATAGAGCTAAATTGTACATTGCAGGTGCATTGCGAAGAAATTGCGGACTCGCAATGGAATCAGCCAAAACAGAGCGTTGCGGCCCTCGCAATAAAACCGCAACGCCAGTCTTTGCTGCTGCACTTTTCCAGCCGTCAGTCTTCGTTGTTGCGATTGTTCAGCCGCCCAACCTTTCTACTACTGCCACGTGGGAGGCTGTTACTCCAGAATGGTTGGAGATCCGCGGCTAAAGGTACCTGTAGAAGCTATAAAAGAAGCTGGATGGCGATGGAAAAGAAAATAGAATAAGAAGCGAGGAGATCCCAGTTGCGAAGCAACCCGCAGACGAAATACCTTCTCCCGTTTGTTGGATCGAAGAAATCAGCCCTTGGCGTCGATAATTCGAGAGGAAGAAGAGAAGATCCCTCTTCTCTTCTTATTGAAATTATCCCCAAGATCAGTTAATCTTCCCCTTCATTCGAGGCGTTTTGCGACGAGGAGGGTCCTTGCACGTTTACAGCTTTCTTACTGCTTTCTCTCTACTGCTTTCCATTTGCGACATTGTTCTGAATCATTCTCTAATACACTTAATCTTTACTGCTTTCGGATCATCGCACGTTGTTCTATGAAGTGTTCTGGACCTTGTTTTTAAAGAGTAATCAATTAGTTTTGTTGAGTTCGTTATCTTATCATTTCTTATTCAATTAATATTACTGAGTTCTTTAATTAATGTTCAATCAATCCATCTCCCTCAGTTCTTCGAAAACCACAAGTAACTAATCTAAGAGAGGTCTGCTAAGATGAATCTGTAGGCTAGAAATATGAGAATTCAGCATGTAGAATAGCATGAATGCATTGAATGTATGTGAGCTTCATCCCATGGGCGATTTCGACTGGCCATCCATTTTGTCTAAAGAATTCCTAACCTCCGGAAGGAGTAGGAATTCAGAGTCATCCATTCATGTTAGCCTTTTATGGTAATCAGAGAATGACCTAGGAATAGGCGTTCTCCTAGCACGTTTGTTAGCTTGTGTGTATAAATAGGTTTTTAAGTCTTACTTGGATATGAGTAAACTAAAAGATCTAATGCATGTAATCGAGAGATGCATGAGACTTAGTTAAAACGATGCATGATATGTTAATCTACTGTTGAATGATCGTAGTTAAATGCCTGTAAATGATTCTTAAGTCGACCTTGCTGCCTTACTTTACATTTAAATCGTTGCTAATTTATTGCGAGATTATTGCGAGAACCGTAATAAAACATTTCTGCTTTTTGCCTTAGTCTTTCCCATAAGTTTTTATCTTTGCGATTTCATTGCGAAAGAATTGCGAGACCCACAATTCTTCTTCTCCACACTATAGCTTTACTTCTTTACTCGCTTTGCTTTTACACTTGCTTTCTTCTTGCATCTTCTATATTTCGGCACACCAACCCAAAATCTACCCAATTTAAGTTACCTTATCTAATTTAGCACATCAAATCGTTAGTCACTAAACTCAATCTCTGTGGGAAAACAAATTAAATTATACTTATCACTTGCTGCAAGACCATGTATGCTTGCATGATATTAATTTTACATACACACTGAGCACGCAACAAGTTTTTGGCGCCGCTGCCAGGGATTTTGTTTAGTAAACACGATTTGTGTTATTTTAGAAGAGCTTAATTTAGTGGAGCTAATCTTTTGCATTTATTTTACAGGTACCAACAAGCTGGTTTATGAATGAGTTTCCCAATCACAACTTCGAATTTGATCCTGAACCTGAAAGGACTTTAAGGGTCAAGAACAAAATTAAGAAACGCCTTTTTAAACAGCCAAAACAACCTGTAATTCAGCACATTGCGGACCACACAGAGTCAGCGCAATCTCAACAAGCTGAAATGGATACAGCAGAAGAAGCACCAAACCGAGCACCTATCATTCGCAACCCCAATGAAATTGAGAATGATAAGGATAGTGCTATTCTATCATACCTTGTACCAATGCCTGAGGAGCTTAATCCGAGCATCATACGCCCCGAGATTACAACTCACTCATTCGAATTAAAACCCGTCATGTTTCAAATGCTGTCCACAGTTGGACAATTCTTTGGAGTGGAGAATGAAGACCCCCACAACCACTTGAGAAACTTCCTGGGAGTAAGTGACACCTTTGTCATCCCAGGAGTGTCTCAAGAGGCCTTGAGACTTTACCTTTTTCCATATTCATTAAGAGACAAGGCCAAGACGTGGCTGAACTAGTAAAATACTTCCCTCCAGATAGGAACTCTAAATTTCGTGATGATATTATCAAATTCAAGCAAGCCGAAAACGAATCATTACATAAAGCTTGGACCATATTTAAAGATCTGTTACTCAAATGTCCACACCATGGCATTCCATGGTGTATTGAAATTGAAGTGTTCTTCAAAGGATACAACCCCAGCACGAGGCAAGTGTTGAATTCCTCAGCTGGAGGTTCGATGCTATCAAAGAGTTATAATGATGCCTATGAGATTTTGGAGAAAATCTCAACATCACATTGTAGATGGTCAGACGATCCTGTGGAGCCAAACAGAAGGAAGGCTCAAGACATGAATGCTCTCAGTGCAATGAGTAGCCAGATCAATGCTCTGACCAACCTAGTAAAGCAAATTGCTCAAACCAATATTCAACAAAGTGTCAACACCATGTCAGCTGTTTCAACAAGCACATTAGTAGCTAACCAAGGTGAGGCACTAGTCTGTGGATTTTATGGGGAAGGGCATATGTATGACTTTTGCCCTGGTAATCCATCATCGGTGTGTTATGTTGGAAGTCAACAACAACCAAGGAACAACCCCTACTCAAACACATATAACCCTGGTTGGAGAAACCACCCAAATCTCTCTTGGGGTGGACAACAAAACACAAGCCAAATGCAAAATCAACCAAGACCATGTGGACCATCTGGTTTCACTCAACAAACTAGTCAACCCCCATACTAAAAACAATACAACCAACCGATGGGAACATCAGTAGAAAACTTGCTGAAGGAGTACATAACAAAGAATGATGCAACTCTGCAGAGCCAGCAAGCAACACTGAGAAGCTTAAAGAACCAAATTGGGCAGTTGGCAAACGAGCTGAAGAATAGGCCCCAAGGCGGACTGCCTGCAGACACAGAAACTCCAAGAAGGGATGGTAAGGAACAAGTTCAAGCTATTGAACTTCGAAGTGGAAGACCATTGGTGATCAACAACAGAGAAGCACCAAAGAGAGTAGAGAATGAAGAGTCTAGTGCTCCACTGGATTCTCTGCCTAATCTTGATCAAATACAACCAAGCACAACAAGGGTGAGGCTGGAACCTATCATTGAGGAACTAGAAGAAATGCATAGGCCTCCCCCTATCATTAGGCAACCTGACTTGCCTACCTATGTGCCACCACCTCCATTCCCTAGACGGCTCAAGAAGAAACAAAAGCAGGAAGCTCACTTCCATAAGTTTTTGGAAATTCTGAAACAAGTCCATGTTAATATTCCGTTTGTGGAAGCTTTGCAATCTATGCCATCATATGTTAAATTCTTAAAAGATATTATAACTAACAAAAAAATTATTGGTGAGTTTGAAACAGTAAATCTCATTGAGGAGTGTAGTGCCATACTCCAAAATAAGCTGCCAAAGAAGGAGAAGGATCCTGGTTCCTTCACTTTGCCAGTAGAATTGGGAGGCAAGCATGTGGGCAGAGCCTTGTGTGATCTGGGAGCCAGCAGCAACCTTATGCCCTTATCACTATTCCAACAGCTTGGGATAGGCGAAGCACGACCAACAACTGTCACCTTGCAACTTGCAGACAGATCCATCGCATACCTGTTACGTCTCCAAAAGTGACCTTTTTAGGACTTATTTAGCTTAGAAAGATGTACACTCTTAGGTGTTTTTGATAGGATTTAGCTTAAACCTATGTTTATATATGAGAATTAGAAGAAGGTAGCTAAATTAGGACTTGTATGCAAAAGGAAAGAAAAGGATTAAAAACCGAAGTTAAAAGAAGGAAAAATGTGCATTGCGGCAGCATTGCGGAAACATTGCTAAAACCGCAATGTTTCAAGTGAAAACCGTAAGTTGACTGATCTGTTTCTGTTAATTTCCGTTATTTCAGGGATTCGTTCTTTCTCCTCCATTCATTTTGAAGTACGACGTTGAGGATGGATGGTTCTTCTTTGCCCAAACGCACCTGCAGATTACTATAAAAGGGGGTCCAAGTAGAGGGTTTGATCATCATCCGAAAGCGTAGAAGTCTTCTCGCAGCTCCATCTTTTCTCCTGTTTTTCTTTGCCGTCTGTTGGTTTGCGAGGTTTAGCTGTTGGAATCGACAATCTGATAGGAAGGAGAGAAGATTCCTCTTCTCTCCCGATTGGATTCATCCAAGCAAGGCTGATCTCTCTCATCCTTCAGCTGAGGCGGTTGCGACGAGGCGTTCAAGCTTAATTACCTGCTTTCTGTCTTTTATTTCTACTTTCCAGCTCTGTTTAGTTGTTGTTTCTTCTCTAGTGGCTAGTTCATCTCATTTCGTTGCTTTCTGTCTTTATGTTATTTACTTTAAGCTTCCCTTTGTTCATTCAAACAATCAAGTAATCAAAGCTCAATTCTTCACTTCACAGTTTCTTCTCTTTGCCGCTACTGTTTTTAATTACTGTTTGTCTTTTTATTCCTTCTAAGTATGTCTACTTCTTCTCTTACTTCTGTTCTGTCTATATCCATGAGTAGCTAAGTCACATAGGGGCATGCTAATGACAATACTATAGGCTAAAAAACATGAACCAAGCATGTAGGATAGCTCTCGAAGCATTGATTGTATGTAAGCTTCATCCCACGGGCAATTTCGATTGGCCATCCATTTTGTCCAAAGAACTCCTAACCTCTGGAAGGAGTAAGAGTTCAGAGTCATACACTCATGCTAGCCTTTCAAGGTAGCCAGAAAACAACCTAGGAATAGGCGTTTTCCTAGTACAAACCATATGTTTCTGCTTTAACAAGATGCTTAAGACCTTACTTGGACATGAGTAAACTAAAGAATCTAATCCATGAAATCGGAAGATACATGAGATTGAGTGAGTTTGATGCATAGAGAGTTGATCCAATGCTTGAGAATCGTGAGAAAATGCCTATAGAGGAGTCGTTAGTAGCCCTTGTTTCTCTATTTTACACACTTTCGCTGTTAGTAACATTGCGGTAGAATTGCTGTTCTCGCAATTCTGCTAAGTTTAAGATTATGTTTAGCTACTTTTCTCTTCATTTATTAATTCTGCCTCTTTTCAATTGAGTTCATCTTTGACTTACACTTGTTTATGTTGCTATCCTTTACACATTCCTTAGAAATTAGACAATTTAAAACCAATTCTACCCCATCAAATCCACCCATTCTTTCTTAACAACACACTTCACGAGTAGCTCATAATAAATCTCTGTGGGAAAACGAATGAAAAAATACTTACTACTTGCTATAAGATCATGTACGCTTGCATGTTCTGAGTGCTCTCTCTCTCTTATTGCTTATTTATTTTAACACATTGAGCACGCAACAAGTTTTTGGCGCCGCTGCCGGGGATTTATTTAAGTGAAAACGAAGTTTGTTAAGTTTGAAACACCAAGTTTATTGTCTATTGAGGCTGATCTATTCTCATTTCTTTTGTAGGTACTGTTTGGGTTGGTTTATGAATGAGCCTTCAAGTAGTGATCTAGAGTTCAACCCTGAGCCTGAAAGATTATTTAAGGCTAGAAATAGAGCCAAGAAACGTCTCTTTAACCAATCCTCTATACCTCCAATAATTGCGGAACCAGCAATTCCTCCGTTATTCGATCAAAAAGAAATGGACAGACCAGTCCCAAATCCGGTACCTACCACTCGCAATCCCATCGAAATAGCGAATGATAAGGATAGTGCCATTCTTTCCTACCTAGTACCTATGCCTGGGGAGCTGAACCCCGGCATAATCCGCCCTGAAATCACTGCCAACTCATTCGAGTTAAAGCCAGTGATGTTCCAAATGTTGTCCACTGTGGGACAATTCTTTGGAGTGGAAAATGAGGATCCCCACAACCATCTTAGAAATTTCCTAGGAGTTAGTGATACATTCATCATCCCTGGAGTTTCCCAAGAAGCCTTGAGGCTCTACCTCTTCCCTTACTCTTTGAGGGACAAGGCAAAGACGTGGTTAAACTCATTACCCTCTGGATCAGTCCTCAATTGGACAGACTTGGCAGAGAAATTCCTAGTCAAATACTTCCCACCTGATAGGAATTCTACCTTTCGTGATGACATAATCAAGTTCAAACAAGCTGAAACTGAGTCTCTTCACGAAGCTTGGACAAGGTTCAAAGACCTTCTTCTTAAATTTCCACACCATTGCATCCCATGGTGTATCCAAATAGAGGTCTTTTTCAAAGGATGCAACCCCAGCACTAGACAAGTCTTAAATTCATCTGCTGGTGGTTCCATGCTGTCCAAGAGTTATAATGAAACCTACGAGATCTTGGATAAGATCTCAGCATCTCACTGTAGGTGGTCAGATGATCCAGTTGAGCCAACTAGAGCTCAAGACAAGGACGCACTCAATGCCATGAGTAGCCAAATAAGCGCCCTGACCAACCTAGTCAAGCAAATGGCTCAAGCCAATCTCCAAACAAGTGTCAACACCGCCACAGCCATGTCAATGGGCACCCAGTCAAGTCAAGGTGAGACACTTATCTGTGGATTCTGTGGGGAAGGGCACCTGTATGAATACTGCCTTGGGAATCCAGCCTCAGTCTGCTATGTTGGAAGCCAGCAGCAGCCTAGGAACAACCCGTATTCCAATACTTACAATCCTGGTTGGAGGAACCACCCAAACCTGTCATGGGGTGGCCAACAAAATGCTAACCAAGCTCCTAACCAACCAAGACCGAGTGGAACACCTGGTTTCACTCCCCAACATAACCAATCCATGTATCAAAAACCATACAACCAACCTGTAGGGTCTTCTGTAGAAAACTTACTCAAGGAATACATAGCCAAGAATGATGCCACTCTACAGAGTCAGCAAGCTACTCTTAGGAGCCTAGAGAACCAAATAGGGCAACTAGCCAATGAACTCAAAAGTAGGCCTCAAGGTAGACTACCAGCTGACACTGAAGTGCCAAGGAGAGATGGTAAAGAGCAAGTTCAAGCAATTGAACTTAGAAGTGGTAGACCATTGGTGAGCAACACAAAAGAAACACCAAAGAGAGTAGAGAACACTGAGTCTAGTGCTCCACTGGAATCTCTGCCAAACCAAGGTCAACCATCACCAAGCACATCAGGAGCAAGGCTGGAGCCAATCATAGAAGAGATAGAAGAAATTCCAAGGCCTCCACCTATCCTAAGGCGACCTGAAGTGCCTGCATATGTGCCACCACCTCCATTTCCTAGAAGGCTAAAGAAAAAACAAGAACAGGAAGTGCACTTTAATAAATTTCTAGAAATTCTTAAGCAAGTGCATGTTAATATTCCTTTTGTAGAAGTTTTACAGTTTATGCCCTCTTATGTAAAGTTTTTGAAGGATATTATTACTAACAAGAGAATAATTGGTGAGTTTGAAACAGTAAATCTCACTGAGGAGTGCAGTGCCATACTCCAGAACAAGCTTCCCAAGAAGGAGAAGGATCCTGGTTCCTTCACCTTACCTGTAGAGCTAGGAGGCAAGCACGTGGGCAAAGCTCTTTGTGACCTGGGAGCGAGCATAAACCTCATGCCCTTATCACTATTCCGCCAGCTAGGAATAGGAGAAGCACGTCCAACCAATGTCACTTTACAACTAGCAGACAGATCCATAGCCTACCCTGAGGGTAAGATTGAGGATATTCTCGTAAAAGTTGACAAGTTTATTTTCCTTGCAGATTTCATTATCCTGGATTATGAAGCAGACAAGGAGGTCCCCATCCTATTAGGCAGACCTTTCCTCGCCACAGGTAGGGCCCTAATAGATGTCCAAAAAGGTGAGCTCACTATGAGGGTTCATGATGAAGAGGTGAAATTTAGTGTATATAAAGCCTTAAGGTACCCCTCTGACTCTGAATCTTGTGCTAGCATGGACATTGTAGACTCACTAATGGAAGAACAGCTGGAGCATGTATTATTGACTAAGCATGCTAACGAATATGTACAATTAGATGTAGCTGATTTGAATGTATCTGAAATAATGGATATACCTATAGATAAAACACAGCATGTATGTATAAATAAAGACCTGACTAACAGATCCATGAATCCTTTAAAACCATCCATTGAGCATCCACCTGTCTTAGAATTGAAACCTCTCCCCCCTCACCTCAAGTATGCATATCTAGGAAGTAATGATACTTTACCTGTGATTATTTCTTCTAAATTAAGTGAAAAGCATGAGGTTGAACTGATTTTACTACTTAAGAAACATAGGAAGGCTATTGCATGGACTATTGCTGACATTAGAGGCATTAGCCCTTCTTATTGCATGCATAAGATTATACTAGAGGAAGAACACACACCCCGTGTAGATCACCAACGTAGGCTGAATCCCTCTATGAAAGAGGTAGTTAAAAAGGAAATAATAAAATGGTTAGATGCTGGTGTGATCTTCCCTATAGATAGTAGTCAGTGGGTGAGCCCTATACAATGTGTACCTAAGAAGGGGGGGATGACTGTGGTAGTCAATGAGAACAATGAACTGATTCCAACTAGGACTATCACATGATGGAGAGTTTGCATGAATTATAGGAAACTAAACAAGGAAACCAAAAAAGACCACTTCCCTCTACCATTCATTGACCAGATGTTAGATAGGATAGCTGGTAGAGCCTACTACTGCTTCTTAGACGGTTATTCAGGATATAACCAGATCACTATAGACCCCAAGGACCAAGAGAAGACTACCTTCACCTGCCCTTTTGGAACTTTTGCCTTTCGCAGAATGCCTTTTGGCTTATGCAATGCACCGGCAACATTCCAAAGGTGCATGTTGGCAATCTTCTCTGATTTGGATGAGTCCATGATAGAGATATTCATGGATGATTTCTCAGTCTTTGGGGATTCATTTACAAACTGTCTAGAGAACTTAGGACAAGTCCTGGCTAGGTGTGAGGAGACCAACCTAGTCCAAAATTGGGAAAAGTGCCATTTCATGGTGGATGAAGGGATTGTCTTAGGTCATAGAGTGTCAAGGGCAGGTGTAGAAGTTGACAGGGCAAAAATTGAAATAATAGAGAAATTGGTAGAACCTCAGAATGTCAAGGCCATTAGAAGTTTCTTAGGGCATGCTGGTTTCTATAGAAGGTTCATTAAGGACTTTTCTAAGATCTCCAAGCCTTTATGTGAGCTTCTAGAACTAAACAAACCGTTCATTTTCTCTAAAGAATGTTTCCTAGCTTGGAAAACCCTTAAGGAAGCACTAGTCACAGCACCTATCATAGTAGGGTTTAATTGGGATCTTCCCTTTGAGATGTTATGTGATGCCAGTGACTATGCTGTAGGGGTTATGTTAGGACAGAAGATTGACAAGTTAACACACCCTGTATACTATGCTAGTAAAACACTTAATGAGGCACAATGTAATTACACAACTACTGAGAAGGAGATGCTAGCTGTAGTGTTTGCTTGTGAGAAGTTTAGGAATTACATTGTAGGCACTAGGACAATTGTGTACACTGACCATTCTGCTTTAAAGTACCTTATGAGGAAGGCTGATGCCAAGCCTAGGTTGATTAGATGGGTGTTATTGCTGCAAGAGTTTGATCTAGACATTAGAGATAAGAAAGGATGTGAAAATGTGGTTGCGGATCATCTTTCTAGATTGCAGCATAATTGCGAAAAAATTGCGGAACCCGCAAATTCTGATGCTTTTATTGATGAACATGTCTTTGTATTGACTCATCGTGATAACGATGAGGAACCTTGGTTTGCTGACATTGCTAACTTCCTTGCATCACAGGTACTACCAACTTTCAAGGGAGGCCAAGAGAAGAAGAGGTTCCTTCATGAAGCAAGGAAATTCATATGGGATGATCCCACACTTTACAAGACATGTGCTGATGGTCTGCTCAGGAAGTGTGTTTCAGCTGCTGAGGCGAAGTCTGTGCTGCAGCACTGCCATACAGCACCCTATGGTGGACATTTTGGTGGCCAAAGGACAGCTGCAAAGGTGTTCCAGAGTGGCTACTATTGGCCAACGATCTTCAAGGATGCCCACAACTATGCCCACAGCTGTGATGAATGCCAGAGAACAGGTAACCTCAGTCGAAAGGATGAGATGCCTCTCACTTACATCTTAGAGTTGGAGCTCTTTGATGTGTGGGGCATCGATTTCATGGGACCATTTCCCCCATCATCAGGTAACCTTTACATATTGGTAGCAGTAGACTATGTATCTAAGTGGGTAGAGGCCATAGCATGTCCCGATAATGATGCCAAAACAGTCATAAGATTCCTGCATAGACATATCTTTACTCGATTTGGAACACCTCGTGCTATCATTAGTGACGAAGGGACATATTTCATTAATAGAGCTATGGAGAAAGTGTTGGCTAAATATAATGTTAGACATAGAGTAGCCACCCCTTATCACCCACATTCGAATGGACAAGCTGAAATTTCAAATAGGGAGATTAAGAACATCCTAGAAAAAGTGGTCAAACCCAATAGAAAAGATTGGTCGTTTAAACTCGAGGATGCACTTTGGGCGTATAGAACTGCATATAAGACACCCCTAGGTATGTCTCCTTATAGACTTGTGTATGGTAAAGCATGTCACTTGCCATTCGAGTTAGAAATTAAAGCATTTTGGGCCCTAAAAGAGT
This sequence comes from Herpetospermum pedunculosum, assembly GCA_028017165.1. NCBI lineage: Eukaryota > Viridiplantae > Streptophyta > Magnoliopsida > Cucurbitales > Cucurbitaceae > Herpetospermum > Herpetospermum pedunculosum. The sequence continues at coordinate 37,470,681 of CM051531.1, forward strand.
TGAATTACTGCGTGACCGATGCGGGAACATTGCGGTCTTTGCAATTACATGAGCTTGATGAGCTTAGGCATATGTCTTATGAAAATGCTAAAATGTATAAGGAAAAGACCAAGATTTGGCACGACAGTAGACTTAGGATTAAGGACTTCAAGAAAGGCCAGCTTGTCTTATTATTCAACTCACGATTGAAATTATTTCCAGGCAAACTTAAGTCTAGATGGTCAGGACCATTTATAATAACTAATGTGTTTGTTCATGGTGCAATCAAGATAAATAACCTGCAACAAGGACAACCATTCATGGTTAATGGTGCGAGATTGAAGCACTACTATGAGGAAGGAGATGTGAAGACTCTCTCGGCCTTCCTCTTGACTGAGACATGAAATCGAGAACGAGAGAGGACGAGTGATCACTGTGCTCGTCCATACGAGGCTAATGCCTTAGTTTATTTTTTGTTATTTTTCCGGTTATCGTTTGTGTATATTTTCGTGTGATTTTAATTATGTATTTGATGTTGATTTTATTTCTTTTTGTAGGGAATCAATAGAGGGAATCAAGGAGATTAAATCCAGCTAAAAAAATCACGGAGATATTGGGCCAAATCCAAGATTCGGTTGAGCAAAGATTGGCATTTAAATGCAGAAAATCCCCAACGGTCACTAGAATTGCGCTGGATTTGCAGAATCCGCAACAAATATAGCCGTTGGGATTTCCATCATTACTTATATCCATTAAGACGCGCGCTGATCCGTACGATTTCCCAATTATCTGACCTCCAAGAAAACTCTCTCCCTCTTCATCTGCAACTCTTCTTTCCAGATTCCCACGATTCAACAATGGTGCTAACAAGAGCTGAACGATCTGCGTCCAAGAAGAGGGCTGACGACGCTGAAACTGCTGCGAGGGAAGCACTTCTTGCCCTTGCAGACGCTGAGGCTGCGCGCACTGAACGACTCCCCAAACTGCCGATTCGTAAGAAGAAGTGGAAGGTAGTTACGGAGATACCTGCTGGACCTTCTGAACCAGCAGGAACACCTAAGAAGCGCACGTGGAGCATGGCGGTGGCTGAAGAAACGAGCAAGAAAAAGACTCCATCTGTGGAGAGTCAAGAAAGTGATCCTCGGTCGCACGAGTCACCAAAGCAGAGCTCTTCGCCATCTCCACCAGCGCAAAGCCCTGAGCTTCCCCCATCGCCGCAGAGTTCTGAACACACCCCACCAGAAGAGAGCCCTGCAGCATCACCCACTTCCCCACAACCTGACCCTGAATTCCCATATGGAGAGTATCAAGAATCGACGCAGGGCAGTGGGGAAGCTGAGGAAGAAGAGGTCTTCTCTCCTTTGAGGGAAGCCAGCCCTGAGAGCCCTGTGCAGAAGAATGACTCGATGGATGAAACACTGGGGGATTGCCTCCAGCAGTTGACAACCAAGGCGAAGTTGAAAAAGAAGAAGGCCGCCAAGGTTATCAAGGCCAAACGGTCCAAGAAGTCAAAGAAAAAGTAAACCAAGAGGGCGCCTTCATCAGAGAAGGAGAGTGGTGAGCCGTCGCTGAAGAAGCTCAAGATTGAGGCTGCTGAGTCAGCCAAACCAAAAGACAAAGGGAAAGCCAAGCTTTACCCTGAAGATGAGCCTCAATCAGTGAGGTATGTGTCTTCTGACGCTGAGTCTAGAGGCATTAAGTTGAGGAAGAGGGAGCTGCTGCACGAGAAGGGATTCCTCGACGCACCTGGTGACCTGCCGCAATTCTTGCGCGCAGGGATCACGAATCACAGCTGGGAGGAGCTGTGCAGACCAACCAATCCAGCCTACTCCAGCATGGTGTATGATATCTACGCCAATCTGATGAATCCTGAGGATGGCCTATCTGTGGTCAGAGGGGTTGAGGTAGACTTCTCAGCGAAGGCAATCAACGAAGCCTATGGCCTCAAGGGCCAAAAACACACTGACTATGCGAGGATTGTTGATGAGCCAACAGAAGCTGTCTTGGAGGAGGCCATTCGGATCATTGGCCAGCCAGAGGCATCATGGACAGTATCGGGCAATGGGAGGCACACCCTGATGAGTGCCACCCTCACAGCCAAGGCGGCTGTCTGGTTTTCCTTCGTGAGGAGGAAGCTGTCCCCAGTGACCCATGAGACCACCATCAACCAAAGCAGGTCGCTGCTGGTCTACGCAATCATGAGAGGCCTCACAATCAACGTGGGCGAGGTCATTGCAGCTTCAATTGCTGACTGCGCCAAAAAGGGTAAGGGACCACTCTTCTTTCCTAACACAATTACTAAGCTGTGCTTACGTGCAGGGGTCCCAGTAGAGCGAATGGAAAGGCAGCTGGCCTACACGGGCTACCTGGAATTGCCTACAACCTTGAGGTTGCGCAGAAAGGGGAACATGGAGTTCGAGCTCGATGGCCTGGCTGCTGCTCAGTCTTTGACCATGGCCTGCCTGACGGATCTGCAAGAAAAGGATGGCTCAATGGGCCACATATGCGCAGGCAAGGGACAAGGAAGTTGCTGACCAATTGGGATGCGTTTTTCCTGAATTCCCCACGAACCTAATGACTCCATGGGCGCCTCCACGACCACGAAGGACTGATGATGAGGAAGACATTTGAATGCTAGTCTTAGAAGCACTAAAGGGAGTATTACTGTTCCCTTAAATTAAAAAAAAAAAAAAAAAATCAACCTGCATTTTGTTGAACCATGTGAATTATGCTGTTGTGAGTTCATATTCTGATCTGTTTTAGTTCTTTAGTTTTAGTATTTCAATTTGGTTAGTGTAGTCTGATGATAGTTGAGTAGGTAGTTTAGTTTAGTTTCATTTTTGTATAGCTTGGATGACTGGAAAAAGCATGCACAGGGGCCCTGATCACTGATATATCTGCCCTGTATCTATTGCGAAATAATTGCGGAAACCGCAATTTTTATTAGTAAATGCATGCTTTTGACTGACTATTTAGCTAGGCTGGTTCTGTTTAAATTCTATCTTTTGCTGCTATCATAACTACCCTATATAGCGTATCTCAAGGCATGCTGAATGAGTGTCATTGGACACCCTTTGATAGTTTAAATTAGCCTCTTAAAAGTGCTCAGCATGCATAGCTTTAAGTCCTTGCCTGACTGTTTTTTATAAATTTCTGCTGCTGGGATATTTGCTTTTAGACTGTTCTGTCTATGCCTAAGGCTTTTAGATTCTCTTTGTTTTACCTTAGACTAGATGCTTCTAGGACAAGTTTGGGGGTGTGCCACCTCAGACACTCATTGGGGACAATGAGTAGTTTAAGTTTGGGGGAGGCCACCCTAGGCCTAGGAACACTCCTCTCTCCCTTAAAGCATAAGCATTCTTCTTCTCCTTTACAAAAAAAATGATGAGCTGAAAAAAAAAAATGAAAAATAGAATAAAGAGGGGTGTCTCTCTCAAAGTTGCTGAGTAATCAGTGCCAAGTGTGTAACCCACAAGTGGCATTGCATCAAAAGGCAACCAAAGGAGAGGCTCCACCAAACTAAGAAAGAAAAAAGGGGGAAGAAGAATGTATACCTAGGAGTTACAACTTTGTGGCTTAGATGTCCTAAATAAAAAGAACTCTGATCCTCAATTAGCTGAGCACAAAGTTGTAACTTGTAGGGTTGTTTAGGGAGATGAATGTATGTCCAATGTAGTGATGCCAGGGTTTAGGTTGTTCTCTTAAAGTACTACTGTCACTGTTAATACTAAGACTGGCATGACTCTAAGGAATCCTAGGTAGCTCAAAAGTAAAAACTAGAAGCATGTACTGAGTCTAGGGTAAACCTAGGTAGAATTTGAAACCTTAGGGATAGTGGCACGATATGACAAGAGCAAGTAGATCAGTCGTAGGGAGTTAATGAAACAGCAGGAGTATTAGGCGTGCAAAGTCAGAAGAAGCAATATAAAAGGTTAGTTATAAACCTAGAAGTGTGTCACAGGACAGCACTGCTATAGATAGGAATGTAGGGGAGTCAGTAAGTGGTTAAAGAAGATGAAATAGCAGCCTAGGCAAGTCCTTAGACTGCTCGAGGACGAGCAAAACCTTAAGTTTGGGGGTGTGTTACGTCTCCAAAAGTGACCTTTTTAGGACTTATTTAGCTTAGAAAGATGTACACTCTTAGGTGTTTTTGATAGGATTTAGCTTAAACCTATGTTTATATATGAGAATTAGAAGAAGGTAGCTAAATTAGGACTTGTATGCAAAAGGAAAGAAAAGGATTAAAAACCGAAGTTAAAAGAAGGAAAAATGTGCATTGCGGCAGCATTGCGGAAACATTGCTAAAACCGCAATGTTTCAAGTGAAAACCGTAAGTTGACTGATCTGTTTCTGTTAATTTCCGTTATTTCAGGGATTCGTTCTTTCTCCTCCATTCATTTTGAAGTACGACGTTGAGGATGGATGGTTCTCCTTGGCCCAAACGCACCTGCAGATTACTATAAAAGGGGGTCCAAGTAGAGGGTTTGATCATCATCCGAAAGCGTAGAAGTCTTCTCGCAGCTCCATCTTTTCTCCTGTTTTTCTTTGCCGTCTGATGGTTTTCGAGGTTTAGCTGTTGGAATCGACAATCTGATAGGAAGGAGAGAAGATTCCTCTTCTCTCCCGATTGGAATCATCCAAGCAAGGCTGATCTCTCTCATCTTTCAGCCGAGGCGGTTGCGACGAGGCGTTCAAGCTTAATTACCTGCTTTCTGTCTTTTATTTCTACTTTCCAGTTCTGTTTAGTTGTTGTTTCTTCTCTAGTGGCTAGTTCATCTCATTTCGTTGCTTTCTGTCTTTATGTTATTTACTTTAAGCTTCCCTTTGTTCATTCAAACAATCAAGTAATCAAAGTCAATTCTTCACTTCACAGTTTCTTCTCTTTGCCGCTACTGTTTTTCCTTACTGTTTGTCTTTTAATTCCTTCTAAGCATGTCTACTTCTTCTCTTACTTCTGTTCTGTCTATATCCATGAGTAGCTAAGTCACATAGGGGCATGCTAATGACAATACTATAGGCTAAAAAACATGAACCAAGCATGTAGGATAGCTCTCGAAGCATTGATTGTATGTAAGCTTCATCCCACGGGCAATTTCGATTGGCCATCCATTTTGTCCAAAGAACTCCTAACCTCTGGAAGGAGTAAGAGTTCAGAGTCATACACTCATGCTAGCCTTTCAAGGTAGCCAGAAAACGACCTAGGAATAGGCGTTTTCCTAGTACAAACCATAACTTTCTGCTTTAACAAGATGCTTAAGACCTTACTTGGACATGAGTAAGCTAAAGAATCTAATGCATGAAATCGGAAGATACATGAGATTGAGTGAGTTTGATGCATAGAGAGTTGATCCAATGCTTGAGAATCGTGAGAAAATGCCTATAGAGGAGTCGTTAGTAGCCCTTGTTTCTCTATTTTACACACTTTCGCTGTTAGTAACATTGCGGTAGAATTGCTGTTCTCGCAATTCTGCTAAGTTTAAGATTCTGTTTAGCTACTGTTCTCTTCATTTATTAATTCTGCCTCTTATCAATTGAGTTCATCTTTGACTTACACTTGTTTATGTTGCTATCCTTTACACATTCCTTAGAAATTAGACAATTTAAAACCAATTCTACCCCATCAAATCCACCCATTCTTTCTTAACAACACACTTCACGAGTAGCTCATAATAAATCTCTGTGGGAAAACGAATGAAAAAATACTTACTACTTGCTATAAGATCATGTACGCTTGCATGTTCTGAGTGCTCTCTCTCTCTTATTGCTTATTTATTTTAACACATTGAGCACGCAACAATACCCTGAAGGTAAGATTGAGGATATACTAGTCAAGGTTGACAAATTTATTTTTCTTGCAGACTTTATAATCTTGGACTACGAGGCAGACAAAGAGGTGCCAATCCTACTGGGGAGACCTTTCTTAGCCACAGGTAGGGCTCTAATTGATGTCCAAAAAGGTGAGCTCACCACGCGAGTCCATGATGAAGAGGTTAAGTTCAGTGTTTTTAAAGCTTTAAGGTACCCCTCTGATCTTGAACACTGTGCAACTATAGATATAGTAGACTCATTAATGGAAGAAGAACTTGAGCATGAATTGTTAGCCAAGCATGCTACTAATTATGGACAAATAGATATGAATGATTTAAATATTTCTGAATTGATGGATGTATCTGTGGATAACCCTCAGCATGTATGCATGACTGATAGCTCCAAATTAGAGCTATTATTTACTCCCTAATTATAGCTAAAACCATGCTCAATATTGATTAAAATGCATTTTTGTAGGTAAATTCATGGTAGAGAGCTCGTGGAGTCCGAGGACGTGTTTCGATGCTAAAAGCGGCGTTTTAGAGCTTCATGGACGCATCGGGAGTGAAGGGGCTTGAAGTATTGAAGAAATGGCAAAAATTGCCATTGAAAGACAATTTTTGGCCACCAAACCCGAGAGCAAGCGTTGAGCGGCAGCATCGAGACGCTATCCTAGCGTCTCGACGCCGCCCCGACGATTTCCGAAGATTGACGAGCGCCAGCGTCGAGCGCGCGCGTCTCAACGCTCGCTCAACGCCGACAGCGTCGCGACGCTACCCTGAGCGCGCGCGCGGCCAACTTAGGGCGCAGCGTCGAGACGCTGCCCTAGCGTCTCGACGCTCCGACGGATATAAATTCATCATTTCCGATTTTTAGACGCATCCTCTCCCCTTTTTCCCCTCGGGATTGCCGTTTTCCCCCATTAATTTCTGGTTTTTGCCCATTTTTGGGTTGTATGAAGAAGACAATCTCCATGGAAGCTTGGCAAGACTTCATCTCCATGGATAGCTAGAGGTTAGTGGTTGGTTAGTTAAGTTTAGGGATTGATTATCTTTTGTATTAGGTGAGATTATAGCTTAATTGAATGTTTAGCATGAATGAATGATTTTCTTGCATCTCTTGGTCTGTATTAAGAACGAATGACTTGCCTTTCTGATTGGGAGTGACGTCCATAATTAGTTACGCATGCTTAGTTGGCTATTATTGATTTTTGACAAACTTCAATACTTAGTAGCGAAATTCTAGCTCGTGGCTAATCAATTCGAGCCCAAGTGACAGTTGGGGGGTAGGAATTGATTAACGTTCTCACGGCGGGCTTAAGACTAGGAGATAAATCGAATTAGTTCTAGGATTAATTCGTCTCAATGATACCCGTTATTGTTTGTTAATTGATTTAAGAGTCATGAACTTAGATTAATTAGTGGGCATGTTTAGTTAGAATTGCAGTTTTCTAATTAATTCATTGGGATGTTTGGACCCGAGAGGGACAAACATTTTGTGTGCATGAAACGTCTTGGCTAATTCATATGTTAATTAATGAACAAAAATACATTAGATCAATCCCGACACTTGCTAATCAATCGTATTCGTCAATTTCATACTTCCCGTTTTAATTTTCCGTTAGCGTAAATTTAGTTTTTGCCACTGTTTTTCCCAAACAAAATCCCCCTATTTTTATTATTGCAAATTTAATTCAATTAAATTAGAATTATTGATCGCTCCCTGTGGATCGACCCCGTTACCACTTAGCTGGAAATTGCTCGGTGCATTCGGGTTTATAAATTTCATTTTGGCGGGTCTCGACAACCCGAAATTTGTGAACGTACAAAAGTTCACTACCAATGACCAATGAACTGTCTGAAAGAATTACAACTCCTATGATGCCATGAATTGAACAACCACCTTTACTAGAACTGAAACCATTGCCTGAACACCTTAAATATGCATATCTAGGAGAGAAAGATACCTTGCATGTCATTATTTCATCCAAACTAAGTAAACAGCATGAAATTGTGTTAATATTGCTGCTTAAGCAACATAGAAAAGCTATTGGTTGGACGATTGCTGACATTAGGGGTATAAGTCCCTCTTATTGCATGCATATATAAGATATTGTTGGAAGAGGAACATACACCTAGAGTAGATCACCAACGTAGGTTGAACCCCTCCATGAAAGAGGTAGTTAAAAAAGAAATTATTAAATGGTTAGATGCAAGTGTGATCTTTCCAATAGCCAATAGCCAATGGGTCAGTCTCATTCAATGTGTGCCTAAGAAGGGTGGTATGACTGTAGTAGTTAATGAAAATAACGAATTAATACCAACTCGAACTGTTACAGGATGGAGAGTATGTATGGATTATAGAAAACTTAATAAAGAAACCAAAAAAGACCATTTTTGACAAACTTCAATACTTAGTAGAGAAAGTCTAGTTCGTGGCTAATCAATTCCAGCCCAAGTGACAGTTGGGGGTAGGAATTGATTAACGTTCTCACGGCGGGCTTAAGATTAAGAGATAAATCGAATTAGTTCTAGGATTAATTCGTCTCAATGATACCCGTTACTGTTTGTTAATTGATTTAAGACTCATGAAATTAGATTAATAGCGGGCATGTTTAATTAAAATTGCACGTTCCTAATTAATTCATTGGGATGTATGGACCCGAGAGGGACAAAATATTTTGTGTGCATGAAACGTCTTGGCTAATTCATTTATTAATCAATGAACCAAAGTACATTAGATCAATCCCGACACTTGCTAATCAATTGTATTCGTCAATTTCATACTTCCCGTTTTAATTTTCCGTTAGCTTAAATTTAGTTTTCGCCACTGTTTTTTTTTTTCTTCCAAACAAAACCCCCCTATTTTGTCATAGCAAATTCAATTTAATTAAATTAGGATTATAGATCGGTCCCTGTGGATCGACCTGGTTACCACTAACTACAAGTTAGTCGGTATAATCGGCATATAAATTTTATTTTGGCGGGTTTCGACAACCTGAAATTTGTGAACGTACAAAAGTTCACTACCAAAATTGGCGCCGTTGCCGGGGAGCAAAAATATAATCTTACTTGATTGAATTTTATTTTATTTGTGTTTTTATTTTATTTTATTTTGCTTTTGTAAATAATTTTATTTTTATTTTATTTTATTTCTTTTTATTTTTATTTTCTTGGGTTCTGTTTATTTTTGTTTTTCTTGTACAGTATGACCCGTTTCTTTTAAGTTTTTGTGTACAGTTTTTTTTTTCTCTTTAATTTTTGAGAAAAGTGGAAGAGATGGAGGCTAATTTTGAGGATCAAAGGACTATGAGGCAGTTGACATCACTGGACTTAGACCGCCAACCAATGTGTATAGCGTATCCGGTAGTTCCAGGTAATTTCCAATTAAAATCTGGATTAATTAACCAACTACCTTCTTTTTGTGGCAATGCAGGTGAGGATCCTCTGAAGCATCTTAAGGAATTCCATTTGGTATGTTTTGGGATGATGCCCCAAGGAGTGACTGAGGACCAACTGTGCTTGAGGGCCTTTCCTTTCACTTTGATGGAAAAGGCAAAAGATTGGCTGTATTGTCTTCCATCAGGGTCTGTCACGACATGGAACGGATTGAAGGGCTTATTTTTGGAAAAGTACTTCCCTGAGGAGAATTTATTCGAATGTTGGGAGAGGTACAACCGACTGTGTGGGAGCCATCCCAATCACCAGATAGCTGAGCATCTCCCCATTCAGTATTTTTATGATGGTATGCTTCCACGAGACCGCCAGATGATTGATGCTGCTAGTGGAGGATCTCTTCTTGATAAAACTCCCATGGAGGCTAGAGTTTTGATCTCTAATATGGCTGAGAACCTTCAGGAGTATGGTGGTGGAGGAGTGGAGCATGCCCGTCTCTCAAAGGATCTAAACGAGCTCAAAGCCCAAGTACTCGAGGTAAGTAACTCACTTCTCATAGTAGCTCAAAGCTTACAAAAATCTCAATCTTCTGTTTCAGATCGAAATGTCGAGGAGATGGTGAGTTCTTACTTGATGAAGTTTTCGGCCATGTTTGAGAGTAGTGGAGTTCAAGTGTGAGGTTTGGCTGATACAATGAAGAGGCTAGACGAAAGGCTTAGTAAGGTGGAGGATCAATGCTCACGGATACCACCGCAGCAACCGATGGCAAGCACTTGCGAACAAGTGTGCGCCATAACCTTGAGAAGCGGGAAGGAAATCTCTCCAAATTCTACACTAGTGGAGGAGACTCCTGAACCAAGATAGAAAGGGGTAAATTTTGATCCCACCTGTACTAGGGTGTATGTGCCTAAAGCTCCCTTCCCGAGTAGATTGATGGACCCTCCAGCCGAGTTGGAGAGCGAAAAGAAGAAAAATCCTCCAGTTGTACAAAAGTATATTGTTACGTCTCCAAAAGTGACCATTTTAGGACTTATTTATCTTAGAAAGATGTACACTCTTAGGTGTTTTTAATAGGATTTAGCTTAAACCTATGCTTATATGTGAGAATTAGAAGAAGGAAGCTAAATTAGGACTTGTGTGCAAAAGGAAAGAAAAAGAATGAAAAAGGAAGTTAAAAGAATGAAAATTGTGCATTGCGGAAGCATTGCGGAAACATTGCTAAAACAACAATGTTTTAAGTGAAATCCGTAAGTTGGCTAACCTTTTTCTGTTGTAATCCGATATTTCAGGGATTCGTTCTTTCTCCTCCATCCATTTTGAAGTACGACGTTGAGGATGGATGGTTCTCCTTGGCCCAATCGCACCTGCAGAACACTATAAAAGGAGGTCAAAGAGGAAGGTTTAATCATCATCCGAAAGCGTAGAAGTCTCTTCGCAGCGCAGTCTTTCCCATTCATTCTCTTCTCCGTCTGTTGGTTTGAGAGGTTCAGCTGTTGGAGTCGACAATCTGATAGGAAGGAGAGGAGATTCATCTTCTCTCCTGATTGGATTCATCCAAGCAAGGCTTACCTTTCTCTCCCTTCAGCCGAGTCGTTTGCAACGAGGCGTTCAAGCTCATTTTACTTCTTTCTGTCTTTACTTTTCATTTCCAGCACCGTTTTGTTGTTATTTCTTTTCCATTAGTTAATCCATTCCATTTCGTTGCTTTCTGTCTTTATGTTAATCACTTTAAGTCTTTATTTGTTCATTCAAACAATTGATTAATCAAAGCACAACTCATTATCTCTCAATTTCTTTATCTTCTCTGCCTACTGTTTTTCCTTTCTGTTTTGTCTTTCTTTTTCTTCTAAGCATGTCTACTTCATCTATTATTTCTGTTCTCTCTACATCCATGAGTAACTAAGTCACATAGGGGCATGCTAATGACAATACTATAGGCTAAAACACGTGAACCAAGCATGTAGGATAGCTCTCGAATGCATTGATTGTATGTAAGCTTCATCCCACGGGCAATTTCGATTGGCCATCCATTTTGTCCAAAGAACTCCTAACCTCTGGAAGGAGTAAGAGTTCAGAGTCATACACTCATGCTAGCCTCTCAAGGTAACCAGAAAACGACCTAGGAATAGGCGTTTTCCTAGTACAAATCATAACTTACTGCTTTAACAAGATGCTTAAGACCTTACTTGGACATGAGTAAACTAAAGAATCTAATGCATGAAATCGGAAGATACATGAGAATGAGTTAGTTTGATGCATAGTGAGTTGATCCAATGCTTGAGAATCGTGTGAAAATGCCTATAGAGGAGTCGTTAGTAGCCCTTGTTTCTCCATTTTACACACTTTCGCTGTTAGTAACATTGCGGTAAAATTGCTGTTCTCGCAATTTTACTAAGTTAAAAATTCTGCTCCGCTATTTTTCTCTTCGTTTATTAATCTCTTCTCTTCACGATTGAGTTTATCATTGACTTGCACTTGTTCATGTTGCTATCCTTTATTGATTCATTAGTAATTAGGCATTTTTAAACCAAATCTACCCCATCAAATCCACCCATTCTTGCTTAACAATACACTTCACGAGTAGCTAATAATAAATCTCTGTGGGAAAACGAATGAAAAAAAACTTACTACTTGCTATGAGATCATGTATGCTTGCATGTTCTGAGTGCTCTCTCTCTCTCTTATTGCTTATTTCTTTTACACATTGAGCACGCAACAAGTTTTTGGCGCCGCTGCCGGGGATTTAGTTTAGTAAAAACGAAGTTTGTTAAGTTTGAAAAACAAAGTTTAATATCTATTGGAGCTGATCTATTTTTCATTTCTTTTGCAGGTACCATTGGGTTAGTTTATGAATGAACCTTCAAGTAGCGATCTAGAGTTCAATCCTGAGCCTGAGAGATTATTTAGGGCCAGAAATAGAGCCAAGAAACGTCTCTTTAACCAACCCTCTATACCTCCAACAATTGCTGAAACCGCAGAGTCTCCGCAATTCTATCAAGAAGAAATGGATATACCAGTCCCAAATCCGGTACCTACCACTCGCAATCCCATCGAAATAGCGAATGATAAGAATAGTGCCATTCTTTCCTACCTAGTACCTATGCCTGGGGAGCTAAACCCAAGCATAATCCGCCCTGAAATTACTGCCAACTCATTCGAGTTAAAGCCAGTAATGTTCCAAATGTTGTCCACTGTGGGACAATTCTTTGGAGTGGAAAATGAGGATCCCCACAACCATCTTAGAAACTTCCTAGGAGTTAGTGATACATTTCTCATCCCTGGAGTTTCCCAAGAAGCCTTGAGGCTCTACCTCTTCCCCTACTCATTAAGGGACAAAGCAAAGACGTGGTTAAACTCATTAACCTCTGGATCAGTCCTCAATTGGACAGACTTGGCGGAGAAATTCCTAGTTAAATATTTCCCACCTGATCAGTCTACCTTTCGTGATGACATAATCAAGTTCAAACAAGCTGAAAATTAGTCCCTTCACGAAGCTTGGACAAGGTTCAAGGACCTTCTGCTTAAATGTCCACACCATGGTATTCCATGGTGTATCCAAATAGAGGGCTTTTTCAAAGGATGCAACCCCAGCACCAGACAAGTGCTAAATTCATCTGTTGGTGGTTCCATGTTGTCCAAGAGTTATAACGAAGCCTATGAGATCTTGGAGAAGATCTCAGCATCTCACTGTAGGTGGTCAGATTATCCAATCGAGCCAAGTAGAGCTCAAAATAAGGATGCACTCAATGCCATGAGTAGCAAAATAAGCGCCCTGACCAACCTAGTCAAACAAATGGCTCAAGCCAATCTCCAAACTAGTGTCAACACCGCCACAGCCATGTCAATGGGCACACAACCAAGTCAAGGTGAGACACCTATCTGTGGATTTTGTGGGGAAGGGCACCTGTATGAATACTGCCCTGGGAATCCAGCCTCAGTCTGCTATATTGGAAGCCAACAGCAGCCTAGGAACAACCCCTATTCCAACACTTACAATCCTGGTTGGAGGAACCACCCAAACCTTTCATGGGGTGACCAACAGAATGCTAACCAAGCTCCTAACCAACCAAGACCGAGTGGAACACCTGGTTTCACTCCCCAACATAACCAATCCATGTATCAAAAACCATACAACCAACCAGTAGGGTCTTGTGTAGAAAATCTACTCAAAGAGTACATCGCCAAGAATGATGCTACTCTACAAAGCCAGCAAGCTACCCTCAGGAGCCTAGAGAATCAAATAGGGCAACTAGCCAATGAACTCAAAAGTAGGCCCCAAGGTAGACTACCTGCTGACACCGAGGTTCCAAGGAGAGATGGAAAAGAACAAGTTCAAGCAATTGAACTTAGAAGTGGTAGACCATTGGATTCTCTGCCAAACCAAGGTCATACTTCAGAACAAGGTCAACCATCACCAAGCACATCAGGAGCAAGGCTGGAGCCAATCATAGAAGAGATAGAAGAAATTCCAAGACCTCCACCTATCATGAGGCGACCTGAAGTGCCTGCATATGTGCCACCACCTCCATTCCCTCGAAGGCTAAAGAAAAAACAAGAACAGGAAGTGCACTTTAATAAATTCTTAGAAATTCTTAAGCAAGTGCATGTTAATATTCCTTTTGTATAAGTTTTACAGTCTATGCCCTCTTATGTTAAGTTTCTGAAGGATATAATCACTAACAAGAAAATAATTGGTGAATTTGAAACAGTGAATCTCACTGAGGAGTGCAGTGCCATACTTCAGAACAAGCTACCCAAGAAGGAGAAGGATCTTGGTTCCTTCACCTTACCAGTAGAGCTAGGAGGCAAGCACGTGGGCAGAGCTCTTTGTGACCTGGGAGCCAGCATAAACCTCATGCCCCTATCAGTATTCCGCCAGCTAGGAATAGGAGAAGCACGTCCCACCACTGTCACCTTACAACTTGCAGACAGATCCATAGCATACCCTGAGGGTAAGATTGAGGATATTCTTGTAAAGGTTGACAAGTTTATTTTCCTTGCAGATTTCATCATCCTGGATTATGAAGCAGACAAGGAGATCCCCATCCTATTAGGCAGACCATTTCTAGCCACAGGTAGGGCCCTGATAGATGTCCAGAAAGGTGAGCTCACTATGAGGGTTCATGATGAGGAGGTTAAATTTAGTGTTTATAAAGCTTTAAGGTACCCCTCTGACTCTGAATCTTGTGCTAGCATGGACATTGTGGATTCACTGATGGAAGAACAGCTGGAGCATGAATTATTAACTAAGCATGCTAATGAATATGTTCAATTAGATTTAACTGATTTAAATGTTTCTGAGATAATGGATATACCTGTAGATAAAACACAGCATGTTTGTATAAATAAAGACCTGACTGACAGATCCCTGAATCCTTTAAAACCATCCATTGAGCATCCACCTGTCTTAGAATTGAAACCCTTACCCACTCATCTGAAGTATGCATATTTACGAAGTAATGATACTCTGCCTGTTATTATTTCATCTAAATTAAGTGAGAAGCATGAGGTTGAGCTAATATTATTACTTAAGCAACATAGAAAGGCTATTGCATGGACTATTGCTGAGATTAGAGGCATTAGCCCCTCTTACTGCATGCATAAGATAATATTAGAGGAAGAGCATACACCCCGAGTAGATCACCAACGTAGGCTGAAACCCTCTATGAAAGAGGTAGTTAAGAAAGAGATTATAAAGTGGTTAGATGCAGGTGTAATCTTCCCTATAGCTAGTAGTCAGTGGGTGAGTCCTATACAATGTGTACCTAAGAAGGGAGGGATGACTGTAGTAGTGAATGAGAGCAATGAACTGATTCCAACTAGAACTATTACAGGATGGAGAGTTTGCATGGATTATAGGAAATTGAATAAGGAAACAAAAAAAGATCACTTCCCTCTACCATTCATAGATCAGATGTTAGATAGGATAGCTGGTAGAGCTTATTACTGCTTTCTAGACGGTTATTCTGGATATAACCAAATCACTATAGACCCTAAGGACCAGGAGAAGACCACCTTCACTTGCCCTTTTGGAACATTTGCCTTTCGCAGAATGCCTTTTGGCTTATGCAATGCACCAGCAACGTTCCAAAGGTGCATGTTGGCAATCTTCTCTGACTTAGATGAATCCATGATAGAGATATTTATGGATGACTTCTCAGTCTTTGGTGATTCATTCACAAACTGCTTAGAGAACTTAGGACAAGTCCTGGCTAGGTGTGAGGAGACCAACCTAGTCCTTAATTGGGAAAAATGCCACTTCATGGTGGAAGAAGGGATAGTCCTAGGTCATAGAGTGTCTAGAGTAGGAGTGGAGGTCGATAGGGCCAAGATTGAAATAATTGAGAAGTTGGTGGAACCTCAGAATGTGAAAGCCATTAGAAGTTTCTTAGGACACGCAGGCTTCTATAGAAGGTTCATTAAGAACTTTTCAAAGATCTCCAAGCCCTTGTGTGAGCTTCTAGAGCTGAACAAACCATTCATCATCTCTAAAGAATGTTTCTTAGCCTGGAAAGCCCTTAAGGAAGCACTAGTCAAAGCACCTATTATAGTAGGACCAAATTGGGACCTCTCATTTGAGATGTTATGTGATGCAAGTGACTATGTTGTAGGAGTTATGCTAGGACAAAAGATTGACAAGCTAACACACCCTGTATACTATGTGTTACGTCTCCAAAAGTGACCTTTTTAGGGCTTAATTAGCTTAGAAAGATGTTCACTCTTAGGTGTTTTTGATAGCATTTAGCCTAAACCTATGCTTAAATATGAGAATTAGAAGAAGGTAGCTAAATTAGGACTTATGTACAATAGGAAAGAAAAGGGTTGAAAACCGAAGGAAAAGAATGAAAAACAAGCATTGCGATAGCATTGCGGAAACATTGCGGTCACCGCAATGTTTCAAGTGAAAACCGTAAGTTGACTGATCTTTTTCTGTTAATTTCCGTTATTTCAGGGATTCGTTCTTTCTCCTCCATCCATTCTGAAGTACGACGTTGAAGATTGATGGTTCTCCTTGGCCCAAATGCACCTGCAGATTACTATAAATAGGGGTCAAAGTCGAGGGTTCAAGCATCATCCGAAAGCGTAGAAGTCTTCTCGCAGTCCATCTTTTCTCCTGTTTTCCTCTGCCGTCTGCTGGTTTGCGAAGCTCAGCTGTTGGAATCGATAATCTGATAGGAAGGAGAGGAGATTCTTCTTCTCTCCCGATTGGATTCATCCAAGCAAGGCTGACCTTTCTCATCCTTCATTCGAGGCGGCTGCAACGAGACTTTCGAGCTTGTTTTATTGCTTTCTGTTCTTCATTTCCATTTTTCAACTCTGTCTTGTTGTTGTTTCTGTTCTTGTGGCTAATTTAGTTCATTTCGTTGTGTTCTGTCTTTCTGTTCTTTACTTTAAGTATCTCTTATGTTCATTCAAACAATCAATTAATCAAACATAAAGTTCAGTATTTCACAGCCTCTCGCCTTTGCATTCTACTGTTTTCCCTTGCTGTTTTAAGCACATTTTCCTTCTAAGCATGTTTATTTTATCCTTTAGTTCTGTTCTCCTTATATCCATGAGTAACTAAGTCACTTAGGAGCATGCTAATGACAACACTATAGGCTAAAAAACGTGAATCAAGCATATAGGATAGCTCTCGAAGCATTGATTGTATGTAAGCTTCATCCCACGGGCAATTTCGATTGGCCATCCATTTTGTCCAAAGAACTCCTAACCTCTGGAAGGAGTAAGAGTTCAGAGTCATACCGTCATGCTAGCCTTTCAAGGTAACCAGGAAACGACCTAGGAATAGGCGTTTCCCTAGTACAAACCATATCTTTCTGCTTTAACAAGATGCTTAAGACCTTACTTTGAGTTGAGTAAACTGAAGAATCTAATGCATGGAATCGGACGATACATGAGATTGAGATAGTTTGATGCATAGTGAGTAGATCCAGTGTTTGAGAATCGTATAAAAATGCCTATAGGATAGTCATTAGTAGCCCTTAATTCACCCATTTACACACTTTCGCTGCTATTTAATTGCGGTAGAATTGCTGTCTCCGCAATTCTGCTTAAGTTACAATTCTGTCTAGCTGTTTTTGTCTTCATTTATTAATCTCGTCTCTTTTCATTTGAGCTTAGCTTTAACTTGTTCTCGTTTATGTTACTACCCTTTACACATTCAGCAAAAATTAGATAATTAAAAACCAATTTTACCCCATCAAATCCACCCCTTCTTTCTTAACAAAACACTTCGCGAATAGCTCAAAATAAATCTCTGTGGGAAAACGAATGAAATATACTTACTACTTGCTATAAGATCATGTATGCTTGCATGTTCTGAGTGCTCTATCTCTTTTATTGCCTAATTATTTCAACACATTGAGCACGCAACAAGTTTTTGGCGCCGCTGCCGGGGATTTATTTTAGTGAAAACGAAGTTAGTTAAGTTTGAAACACCAAGTTTATTGTCAATTGGAACTAATCTAGGTTCATTTCTTTTGCAGGTACTAGTTGGGTTAGTTTATGAGTGAGCATTCAAGTAGTGATCTAGAGTTCAATCCTGAGCCCGAGAGACTATTTAGAGCCAGAAATAAAGCCAAGAAACGTCTTTTTAACCAACCCTCTATACCTCAAGTAATTGCGGGAACCTCAATTCCTCCGCAAGAATCCCAAGAAGAAATGGCTGGAATAATTCCAAATCCGGTACCTGTCACTCGCAATCCCATCGAAATAGCGAATGACAAAAATAGTGCCATCCTTTCATATTTAGTTCCTATGCCTGGGGAGCTGAACCCCAGCATAATCCGTCCTGAAATCACTGCCAACTCATTCGAGTTAAAACCAGTGATGTTCCAAATGTTGTCCACTGTGGGACAATTCTTTGGAGTGGAAAATGAGGACCCCCACAACCATCTTAGGAACTTCTTAGGAGTCAGTGATACTTTCATCATTCCTGGAGTTTCTCAAGAAGCCTTGAGGCTATACTTGTTCCCTTATTCTTTGAGGGACAAAGCCAAAACGTGGTTAAACTCATTACCCTCTGGATCTGTCCTTAATTGGACAGATTTAGCAGAGAAATTCCTAGTCAAATACTTCCCACCTGATAGGAATTCTACCTTTCGTGATGACATAGTTAAATTCAAACAAGCTGATAATGAATCTCTTCACGAAGCTTGGACAAGGTTCAAAGATCTTCTTCTTAAATGTCCACATCATGGCATCCCATGGTGTATCCAAATTGAGGTCTTTTTCAAAGGATGCAACCCCAGCACTAGGCAAGTCTTAAATTCATCCGCTGGAGGCTCCATGTTGTCCAAGAGTTACAACGAAGCCTATGAGATCTTGGAGAAGATCTCAGCATCTCACTGTAGGTGGTCAGATGATCCTGTTGAGCCAACTAGAGCTCAAGACAAGGATGCTCTAAGTGCAATGAGCAGCCAAATAAATGCCCTGACCAACCTAGTCAAGCAAATGGCTCAAACCAATCTCCAAACAAGTGTCAACACCGATACCGCCATGTCAATGGGCACCCAACCAAGTCAAGGTGAGACACTCATATGTGGATTCTGTGGGGAAGGGCACTTGTATGAATACTGCCCTGGGAATCCAGCCTCAGTCTGCTACATTGGAAGCCAGCAGCAGCCTAGGAACAACCCCTATTCCAATACTTACAACCCTGGTTGGAGGAACCACCCAAACCTGTCATGGGGTGGCCAATAAAATACTAACCAAAATCCTAACCAACCTAGACCGAGTGGAACACCTGGTTTCACTCCTCAACATAACCAGTCAATGTACCAAAAACCATACAATCAACCTGTAGGATCTTCTGTAGAAAACCTACTCAAGGAATACATAGCTAAGAATGATGCTACTCTTCAAAGCCAGCAAGCTACTCTTAGGAGCCTAGAGAACCAAATAGGCCAATTGGCCAATGAACTCAAGAGTAGGCCCCAAGGTAGACTCCCTGCTGACACCGAGGTGCCAAGGAGAGATGGTAAAGAACAAGTTCAAGCAATTGAACTTAGAAGTGGTAGACCCTTGGTGAGCAACACAAAGGACACACCAAAGAGAGTTGAGAACACTGAGTCTAGTGCTCCACTGGAGTCTCTGCCAAACCAAGGTCCACCACCAACTAGCACATCAGGAGCCAGGCTAGAGCCAATTATTGAGGAGATAGAGGAAATTCCAAGGCCTCCACCTATCCTAAGGCGCCCTGACGTGCCTGCATATGTGCCACCACCTCCATATCCTCGAAGGCTTAAGAAGAAGCAGGAACAGGAAGTGCATTTTAATAAATTCTTAGAAATTCTTAAGCAAGTGCATGTCAACATTCCTTTTGTAGAAGTTTTACAGTCTATGCCTTCCTATGTAAAGTTTTTGAAAGATATTATTACTAACAAAAAAATAATTGGTGAGTTTGAAACAGTAAACCTCACTAAGGAGTGCAGTGCCATACTCCAAAACAAGTTGCCCAAGAAGGAGAAGGATCCTGGTTCCTTCACCTTACCTGTAGAACTTGGAGGCAAGCACGTGGGCAGAGCGCTTTGTGACCTGGGCGCCAGCATAAACCTCATGCCCCTATCACTATTCCGCCAGCTAGGAATAGGAGAAGCACGTCCAACCACTGTCACTTTACAATTAGCAGACAGATCCATTGCATACCCAGAAGGTAAGTGGTAGAGGTACTTTTGGGGTACTCTAAATTCAAGCTGTCGAGGCTTGCCAAAATACATTTATAACTCCGCTACAACAGAGCTTTGCAGCTAGTGGTAGTCGGGTGTCGAACCACAGGGAACCTAAATTATTTCCTCTTAACTAATTTCTATTTGTTTTTAAAAACTATGACTCAAAAGCAAATAAAAAGGGGGGTTGGCTGAAAATAAACTAACGGGAAAATAAATGCGAAAAGTAAAGCGCGGAAAATTAAACGGACCACGTGCTCCTAATTTTAAGGGTCGGGGTTTACTTTGATGCGACTCAATTCATTGGGATTCAAACATACTTAGCAAGAGCATAATTGAACACGTAATTTACTTGCACGAAACTACTAATACAAGTAACCCAAATAATTAATTAGAAACGTGGAGTGCAAAGCGGACTGTTCTTTTATTAATCTAAGGGGATCAATCCTAAATTAAGTAAAGAACAGAGGCGGATATTCGATTCTAATTAAACGTGGCAATGAATTAATAGGGGGCAAACGCCACCCATATTGACTAATTGACAGTAACGGGAGCATTACGACGGATGTTTAACTAGGACGCCTGAGCTAATATTCCGATTTGCCTATTTCGTTCAAGATAAATTGCCACCAAAGATCAACTGGAAACCCACATTACCTATGCCTCAACTTATCCGTGTTACTTGGCGATTAAGAGAGGCACGGCATCATAATCTTTAACAATCAAACATGCTGGAAATCAAGGGTGTCTAGGCCTAAATCATTCAAACACATTCATGTGATATGCTTAGAAGAAATAGATTCGCCCAATCAGTCATGCTAAGTCACGGAATTAAGAACGAACCCTCATGAAACGCATCAAAATTCACCCCTAACCTCAAATTAGAGCACTTACCTTAGCTCCCCGTTGTGCAAATCAAGCAAAAACGCCAATATTGAAGCTTTATTGAAGGTATAATGGAAGATATACAAGTTTAGAGCTCCCACCCGAGCCTAACAATGGTGGAAAAACCAAAATCCAAGAAGAAGTGCGGCAAAAAACGGAGAAGAAGGCTTTTAAAGCCGTCGGAGCGTCGAGACGCTAGGCCAGCGTCTCGACGCTGTGCCCTAAGTTGGCAGCGCGCGCGCGCACGGGGTAGCGTCGAGACGCTAGGGCAGCGTCTCGACGCCGTCGGCGTTGAGCGAGCGTTGAGACGCGCGCGCTCGACGCTGGGGCGCTTCAAAATCCGGAAAAATGTCGGGCAAGCGTCGAGACCCTCGGGCGGCGTCTCGACGCTGCTGCGCGCTTCGTCTGCGTGTGGCAATCGGGGCGGCGTCGAGACCCTCGGGTGGCGTCTCGACGCTGGGGGCGCGCGCGCGTGCGACGGATGATGTCTGGGCGGCGTCGAGACGCTTGGCCAGCGTCTCGATGCTGGCAGCGTCGAGCTAGCGTCGAGCTAGCGTCTCGACGCTGCCGCCCATGCAATGTTGCTCTCGGGTTTGATGGCCAACTTTTGCCTTTAAATGGCAAATTTTGCCATTTCTTCATTGCTTCAAGCCCCTTGGCTCCCGATGCGTCCATGAAGCTCTAAAGTGTTACTTTTAGCCCCGAAATGCGTCCTCGGACTCCTCGAGCTCTCTATCATGAGTTCACCTACAAAAAGGCATTTTAATCAATATCGAGCATGGTTTTAGCTAGAATTAGGGAGTAAATAATAGCTCTAATTTGGAGCTATCAGTAAGATTGAGGATATTTTAGTAAAGGTTGACAAGTTTATTTTCCTTGCAGATTTCATTATCCTGGATTATGAAGCAGACAAGGAGGTCCCCATCCTGTTAGGCAGACCATTTCTAGCCACAGGTAGGGCACTGATAGACGTCCAAAAAGGTGAGCTCACTATGAGGGTTCATGATGAAGAGGTGAAATTTAGTGTGTATAAAGCTTTAAGGTACCCCTCTGACCTTGAATCATGTGCTAGCATGGACGTTGTAGACTCTTTAATGGAAGAACAATTGGAGCATGTATTATTAACCAAGCATGCCAATGAATATGTAGGATTAGAATTAACTGACTTAAACATAGCTGAGATAATGGACATATCTGTAAATAACCCTCAGCATGTTTGTATGAATATTGACTTAACTGATAGAGCCTTAAATCCTTTAAAGCCATCCATTGAGAATCCACCTGTATTAGAATTAAAGCCACTCCCCACTCACCTCAAGTATGCATATTTAGGGAGTAATGAAACTCTGCCTGTTATCATTTCTTCTAAATTAAGTGAAAAGCATGAGGTTGAACTGATATTACTGCTTAAGCAACATAGGAAGGCTATTGCATGGACTATTGCTGATATTAGAGGCATTAGCCCTTCTTATTGCATGCATAAGATTATACTAGAGGAAGAGCACACACCTAGAGTAGATCACCAACGTAGGCTGAATCCCTCTATGAAAGAGGTAGTTAAGAAAGAGATAATTAAATGGTTAGATGCTGGTGTGATCTTTCCAATAGCTAGTAGTCAGTGGGTGAGCCCTATACAGTGTGTACCTAAGAAGGGTGGGATGACTGTGGTAGTCAATGAGAACAATGAACTGATTCCAACTAGGACTGTCACAGGATGGAGAGTTTGCATGGATTATAGGAAACTAAATAAAGAAACTAAAAAAGACCACTTCCCTCTACCATTCATTGACCAAATGTTAGACAGAATAGCTGGTAGAGCCTATTACTGTTTCCTAGACGGTTATTCAGGGTATAACCAGATCACTATAGACCCCAAAGACCAAGAAAAGACTACCTTTACTTGCCCTTTTGGAACATTTGCCTTTCGCAGAATGCCTTTTGGCTTATGCAATGCACCGGCAACATTCCAAAGGTGCATGTTGGCAATCTTTTCTGATTTGGATGAGTCCATGATAGAAATATTCATGGATGATTTCTCAGTCTTTGGGGACTCCTTTACCAACTGTCTAGATAATTTAGGACAAGTCCTGGCGAGATGTGAAGAGACTAACTTAGTCCTTAATTGGGAAAAGTGTCACTTCATGGTAGATGAGGGGATTGTCTTAGGTCATAGAGTGTCAAGGGCAGGTGTAGAAGTTGACAGGGCAAAGATAGAAATCATAGAGAAGTTGGTAGAACCTCAGAATGTCAAGGCCATTAGAAGTTTCTTAGGGCATGCTGGCTTCTACAGAAGGTTCATTAAAGACTTTTCTAAGATAGCCAAGCCTCTGTGTGAGCTTCTAGAAATAAATAGGCCATTCATCTTCTCTAAGGAATGTGTAGTAGCTTGGACAACCCTTAAGAAAGCGCTAGTCACAACACCTATTATAGTAGGGCCAGATTGGGATCTCCCATTTGAGATGTTATGTGATGCTAGTGATTATGCTGTAGGGGTCATGTTAGGACAGAAGATTGACAAGCTAACACACCCTGTCTATTATGCTAGTAAAACCTTGAATGAGGCTCAATGTAATTATACAACTACTGAGAAAGAGATGCATGCTGTAGTGTTCGCTTGTGAGAAATTCAGAAACTATATTGTAGGCACTAGGACAATTGTGTACACTGACCATTCTGCCTTAAAGTACCTCATGAGGAAGGCTGATGCTAAGCCTAGGTTGATTAGGTGGGTGTTATTGCTGCAGGAATTTGATTTGGACATTCGAGACAAGAAGGGATGTGAAACGGTGGTTGCGGATCACCTGTCTCGATTGCAGCACAATTGCAAAAAAATTGCGGAGGCCGCAATTTCTGATGCTTTTATTGATGAACATGTCTTTGTATTGACTCATCGTGATAACGATGAGGAACCTTGGTTTGCTAACATTGCTAACTTCCTTGCATCACAGGTATTACCAGTTTTCAAGGGAGGACAAGAGAAGAAGAGGTTCCTTCATGAAGCAAGGAAATTCATCTGGGATGACCCCGCACTTTACAAGACCTGTGCTGACGGCTTGCTAAGGAAGTGTGTTTCAGCTGCTGAAGCGAAGTCTGTGCTGCAGCACTGTCACACAGCTCCTTATGGTGGACACTTTGGTGGCCAAAGAACAGCTGCGAAGGTATTTCAGAGTGGCTACTATTGGCCAACGATCTTCAAGGATGCCCACAACTATGCCCACAGCTGTGATGAATGCCAAAGAACAGGTAACCTCAGTCGAAAGGATGAGATGCCTCTCACCTACATCTTAGAGTTGGAGCTCTTTGATGTGTGGGGCATTGACTTCATGGGGCCATTTCCTCCATCCTCAGGTAACCTTTACATTTTGGTGGCAGTAGACTACGTATCCAAGTGGGTAGAGGCCATAGCATGTCCCAATAATGATGCTAAAACAGTTATAAAATTCTTGCATAGGCACATTTTTACTAGGTTTGGGACACCTCGGGCTGTCATTAGTGATGAGGGGACACATTTCATTAATAAGGCCATGGAGAGAGTGTTGGCTAAGTATAACATTAGACATAGAGTAGCCACTCCCTATCACCCACACTCGAATGGACAGGCTGAAATTTCGAATAGGGAGATTAAGAACATCCTAGAAAAAGTGGTCAAACCGAATAGGAAAGACTGGTCCTTTAAGCTTGAGGATGCACTTTGGGCATATAGGACAGCATATAAGACACCTCTAGGTATGTCTCCTTACAGGCTTGTATATGGTAAAGCTTGTCATCTTCCATTTGAGTTAGAAATTAAGGCATTTTGGGCACTAAAGGAGTTGAATTATTGCGTGACTGATGCGGGAACGTTGCGGTCTTTGCAATTACATGAGCTTGATGAGCTTAGGCAAATGTCTTATGAAAATGCCAAAATGTATAAGGAAAAGACCAAGATTTGGCACGATAGTAGACTTAGAGTTAAGGACTTTAAGAAGGGTCAACTTGTTTTGTTGTTTAACTCACGGTTGAAACTATTTCCAGGGAAACTTAAGTCTAGGTGGTCAGGTCCATTTGTGATTACTAATGTGTTTGTTCATGGTGCCATAGAGATAAAGAACTTGCAGCAAGGCCAACCATTCATGGTTAATGGTGCAAGATTGAAGCACTACTATGAGGAAGGAGATGTGAAGACTCTCTCGGCCTTCCTCTTGACTGAAGCGTGACAATGAGAACGAGAGAGGACGAGTGATTGCTGTGCTCGTCGACATAAGGCTCATGCCTTAGTTTATTTTTTTGCGATTTTCCGGTTATCATTTGTGTATAAGTTTGTATGATTTTAATTGCGAATTTGATGTTGCTTTTATTTCTTTTTGTAGGGAATCGAAAGAGGGAATCAAGGAGAGTAATTCCAGCTTTAAAAATCAAGAAAAGATTGAGCCAAATAAAAGATACGGACGAGCAAAGATTGACATTTAGATGAAAAGAAATCCCTAAAATTGCGCTGGATTTGCAGGATCCGCAAAATATAGCCGTTGGGATTTATCCGTTTCCTTTATATCCGTTAGAAGGCGCTCGATCGATACGATTCTCCCACTCTCTGAATTCCAAGAAAACTGCGATTCTCTTCATCTTTGATTCTTCTCTCCAAATCTCCAAGACTCAACAATGGTGTTCACAAGGGCTGAAAGATCTGCAGCCAAGAAGAGGGCTGACGACGCTGAAACGGCTGCGAGAGACGCATTGCTTGCCTTGGCTGAGGCTGACGCTGCGCGAACTGAACGCTTACCCAAGCTTCCGATTCGCAAGAAGAAGTGGAAGGTTGTCTCTGAGATACCTGCTGGACCCTCTGAACCAGCAGGCACACCCAAGAAGCGTAGGTGGAGTTTAGCGGTGGCCGCTGAACCGAGCAAAGAAAAGACTCCCTCTGTGGAGAGTCAAGAAACTGATCGTGTGTCCCACGATTCAGCCAAGAGGAGTGCCTCGCCACCTGCACCACCAGCGCACAGCTCTTCCCCATCACCGCCAGCACAGAGCCCTGAGCCCTCCTCATCGCCGCCAGCGCAGAGCCTTGAG
This sequence comes from Herpetospermum pedunculosum, assembly GCA_028017165.1. Lineage (NCBI taxonomy): Eukaryota > Viridiplantae > Streptophyta > Magnoliopsida > Cucurbitales > Cucurbitaceae > Herpetospermum > Herpetospermum pedunculosum. The sequence continues at coordinate 37,496,464 of CM051531.1, forward strand.
CAGCCTTCTTCACCACAAAGTTCTGCACAGACACCTACAGCAGAGCAAGGAACCACGCCGTCGCACACTTCCCCACGGCCTGACCCTGAATTCCCATATGGGGAGTACCAAGAATCAACGCAGGGCAGTGGGGAAGGTGAGGAAGACGAGGTTTTCTCTCCGTTGAGGGAAGCCAATCCTGAAAGTCCTGCGCAGAAGGATGATTCCATGGAAGAGACGCTGGGGGCGTGCCTTCAGCAGATCACCATCGAGGCAAAGCTCAAGAAGAAGAAGAAGGCCAAGATTCTCAAGGCCAAGCGGTCCAAGAAGCTGAAAAAGAAGAAGGCCAAAAGGGCGCCTTCATCAGAGAAGGAGAGCACTGAGCCATCGCTCAAAAGACTCAAGGTTGAGGCTGCAGAGTCAGCCAAGCCAGCAGACAAAGGGAAGGCCAAGCTCTACCCTGAAGATGAGCCTCAGTCAGTGAGGTATGTGTCCTCTGACGCTGAGTCCAGGGGCGTTGAGCTGAGGAAGAGGGAGTTGCTGCACAAGAAAGTCTTCCTCGACAGACCTGCTGACCTGCCGCAGTTCTTGCGCGCAGGAATCATAAATCATAGCTGGGAGGAGTTGTGCAGGCCACCCAATCCAGCTTATACGAGTATGGTATACGACTTCTACGCTAACCTGCGAAACTCTGAGGAGGGGCTTTCTGTGGTAAGGGGAGTAGAGGTGGACTACTCAGCAAAAGCCATCAACGAAGCTTATGGCCTCAAGGGCCAAAGACATACTGACTATGCGAGGATCGTTGATGAGCCTACTGAGGCAGTGCTGGAGGAGGCCATTCGAACCATTGGCCAGCCTGAAGCAGCGTGGACTGTATCACGCAATGGGAGGCACACCCTCATGAGTGCCAACCTCACAACAAAGGCAGCTGTATGGTTTGCCTTTGTAAGGAGGAAGCTGTCCCCTGTGACCCATGAGACGACCATCAACCAGAGCAGGTCGCTGCTGGTCTATGCCATCATGCGAGGTCTCACGGTCAACGTAGGTGAAATCATGTCAGCCGCCATTGCTGAGTGCGCCAAAAAAGGTAAGGGACCATTGTTTTTCCCTAATACCATAACTAAACTCTGTTTACTTGCAGGGGTTCCCATTGAGCGAATGGAGCAGCAGATGGCGTACACGGGCCACTTGGAGCTGCCTGCTGGCTTGAGGCTGAAGAGGAAGGGGAATATGGAGTTCGAATTGGATAGGTTGGCTGCTGATCAGTCACTATCCATGGCTTGCCTGATGGATATGCAAAGAAGGATGGCTCAATGGGCCACTTACGCGCAGGCACGGGACAAGGAGGTTGCAGACCAGCTTGGGTGTATCTTCCCTGACTTCCCCACAAATCTCCTGACTCCATGGGTGCCTCCACGACCACGACAACCTGATGAGGATGAAGACATTTGAGTGCTGGTTTGAATTGCACTGAAGGGAGTATTGCTGTTCCCTTAGAAAAAAAAAACAAAATCTGCTTTCTGATAGACCATGTGAATTATGCTGTTTTTAGTACAAATTTTGATCTGTTTTAGTTGCTTAGTTTTATGTTTTTAAATTGCTTAGTATAGCCTCCTGTTAGCTGACTAGGTAGGATAGTTTAGTTTTATTTTTAGAGAGCTTGAATGACTGGAAAAAGCATGCTTAGGGGCCTTAATCACTGTTATATCTTCCCTGACTTGATTGCGAAATAATTGCGGTACCCGCAATTTTTATTACTGAAAGCATGTTTTGGACTGTCTGCTTAGCTAGGCTGTGATCTGTTTAAATTCTATTTTTTGCTGCTATCATGACTACCTTATATAGCTTATCTAAATGCATGCTGGATGAGTGTCATGGGACACCCTTTGATAGTTTAAATTAACCTCTAAATAGCTCAGCATGCATAGCTGTAAGTCCTTGCCTGTCTGTTTTTCAAGTTTTCTGCTGCTGTGATATTTTCTTTTAGAATGTTCTGTCTATGTCTAGGGCTTTTAGATTCTCTTTGTTTCACCTTAGACTAGATGCTTCTAGGACAAGTTTGGGGGTGTGCCACCTCAGACACTCATTGGGGACAATGAGTAGTTTAAGTTTGGGGGAGGCCACCCTAGGCCTAGGAACATTCCTCTCTCCCTTAGAAACATAAGCATTCTTCTTCTCCTTTACAAAAAAAAAAAAAAAAAAAAAAAATGAACTGAAAAAAAAATGAAGAATAGAATAAAGAAGGGAGTCTCTCTCAGGTTGCTGAGTAATCAGTGCCAAGTGTGTAACCCACAAGTGGCATTGCATCAAAAGGCAACCAAAGGAAAGGCTCCACCTAAGAAAGAAGAAAAAGAAGAAGCAGGGAAGAAGAATTTATACCTAGGAGTTGCAACTTTGTGGCTTAGATGTCCTATTTAAAAAGAACTCTGATCCTCAAATTAGCTAGGCACAAAGTTGTAACTTGTAGGGTTGTTTAGGGAGATGAGTGTTTATCCAATGTAGTGATGCCAGGGTTTAGGTTGTTCTCTAAAAGTACTACTGTCACTGTTAATACTAAGACTGGCATGACTCTAAGGAATCCTAGACACATTAAAAATAAAGCTAGAAGCATGTACTGAGTCTGAGGTAAAGCTAGGCAGAATTTGAAACCTCAGGGATAGTGGCATGATATGACAAAAGCAAATAGATCAGTTGTAGGGAGTTAATGAAAACAGAAGGAGTGTTAGGCAGGCAAAGTCAGAAGAAGCTAGATAAGAGAGTAGTTTTAAGCTTAGAAGTGTGTCACAGGACAGCAGTGCTAGAGATAGGGATATAGGGGAGTTAGTAAGTGGTTAAAGAAGAAGAAACAGCAGCCTAGGAAAGTCCTTAGATTGCTTGAGGACAAGCAAAACCTTAAGTTTGAGGTGTGTTACGTCTCCAAAAGTGACCTTTTTAGGGCTTAATTAGCTTAGAAAGATGTTCACTCTTAGGTGTTTTTGATAGCATTTAGCCTAAACCTATGCTTAAATATGAGAATTAGAAGAAGGTAGCTAAATTAGGACTTATGTACAATAGGAAAGAAAAGGGTTGAAAACCGAAGGAAAAGAATGAAAAACAAGCATTGCGATAGCATTGCGGAAACATTGCGGTCACCGCAATGTTTCAAGTGAAAACCGTAAGTTGACTGATCTTTTTCTGTTAATTTCCGTTATTTCAGGGATTCGTTCTTTCTCCTCCATCCATTCTGAAGTACGACGTTGAAGATTGATGGTTCTCCTTGGCCCAAATGCACCTGCAGATTACTATAAATAGGGGTCAAAGTCGAGGGTTCAAGCATCATCCGAAAGCGTAGAAGTCTTCTCGCAGTCCATCTTTTCTCCTGTTTTCCTCTGCCGTCTGCTGGTTTGCGAAGCTCAGCTGTTGGAATCGATAATCTGATAGGAAGGAGAGGAGATTCTTCTTCTCTCCCGATTGGATTCATCCAAGCAAGGCTGACCTTTCTCATCCTTCATTCGAGGCGGCTGCAACGAGACTTTCGAGCTTGTTTTATTGCTTTCTGTTCTTCATTTCCATTTTTCAACTCTGTCTTGTTGTTGTTTCTGTTCTTGTGGCTAATTTAGTTCATTTCGTTGTGTTCTGTCTTTCTGTTCTTTACTTTAAGTATCTCTTATGTTCATTCAAACAATCAATTAATCAAACATAAAGTTCAGTATTTCACAGCCTCTCGCCTTTGCATTCTACTGTTTTCCCTTGCTGTTTTAAGCACATTTTCCTTCTAAGCATGTTTATTTTATCCTTTAGTTCTGTTCTCCTTATATCCATGAGTAACTAAGTCACTTAGGGGCATGCTAATGACAACACTATAGGCTAAAAAACGTGAATCAAGCATATAGGATAGCTCTCGAAGCATTGATTGTATGTAAGCTTCATCCCACGGGCAATTTCGATTGGCCATCCATTTTGTCCAAAGAACTCCTAACCTCTGGAAGGAGTAAGAGTTCAGAGTCATACCGTCATGCTAGCCTTTTAAGGTAACCAGGAAACGACCTAGGAATAGGCGTTTCCCTAGTACAAACCATATCTTTCTGCTTTAACAAGATGCTTAAGACCTTACTTTGAGTTGAGTAAACTGAAGAATCTAATGCATGGAATCGGACGATACATGAGATTGAGATAGTTTGATGCATAGTGAGTAGATCCAGTGTTTGAGAATCGTATAAAAATGCCTATAGGATAGTCATTAGTAGCCCTTAATTCACCCATTTACACACTTTCGCTGCTATTTAATTGCGGTAGAATTGCTGTCTCCGCAATTCTGCTTAAGTTACAATTCTATCTAGCTGTTTTTGTCTTCATTTATTAATCTCGTCTCTTTTCATTTGAGCTTAGCTTTAACTTGTTCTCGTTTATGTTACTACCCTTTACACATTCAGCAAAAATTAGATAATTAAAAACCAATTTTACCCCATCAAATCCACCCCTTCTTTCTTAACAAAACACTTCGCGAATAGCTCAAAATAAATCTCTGTGGGAAAACGAATGAAATATACTTACTACTTGCTATAAGATCATGTATGCTTGCATGTTCTGAGTGCTCTATCTCTTTTATTGCCTAATTATTTCAACACATTGAGCACGCAACACTATGCTAGTAAGACACTCAATGAGACACAATGTAATTACACAACCACTGAGAAGGAGATGCTAGCTGTAGTGTTTGCCTGTGAGAAATTTAGGAATTACATTGTAGGCACTAGAACAATCGTGTATACAGATCACTCTGCACTAAAGTGCCTTATGAGGAAGGCTGATGCTAAGCCTAGGTTGATTAGATGGGTATTGCTGCTGCAAGAGTTTGATCTGGACATTAGAGATAAGAAAGGATGTGAAAACGTGGTTGCAGATCATCTTTCCAGATTGCAACATAATTGCGATAACATTGCGGAAACCGCAATTTCTGATGCTTTTATCGATGAGCATGTCTTTGTATTAGCACATCGTTATAACGATGAGGAACCTTGGTTTGCTGACATTGCTAACTTCCTTGCATCGCAGGTACTACCAACTTTCAAGGGAGGACAAGAAAAGATAAAGTTCCTGCATGAAGCTAGAAAGTTCATATGGGATGATCCTACACTTTACAAGACATGTGCAGATGGTTTGCTGAGGAAATGTGTGTCAGCTGCTGAGGCGAAGTCTGTGCTGCAGCACTGCCATACAACCCCCTATGGTGGACATTTTGGTGGCCAAAGGACAGCTGCAAAGGTGTTCCAAAGTGGCTACTATTGGCCCACGATCTTCAAGGATGCCCACGAATACGCACACAGCTGTGATGAATGCTAGAGAACAGGTAACCTTAGTCGAAAGGATGAGATGCCTCTCACTTACATCTTAGAGTTGGAGCTCTTTGATGTGTGGGGCATTGACTTCATGGGACCATTTCCCCCATCATCAGGTAACCTTTACATTCTTGTAGCTGTAGACTATGTGTCTAAGTGGGTAGAGGCCATAGCATGTCCAAACAATGATGCCAAAACAGTCATTAAATTCCTTAATAGACATATTTTTACTAGGTTTGGTACACCTCGTGCTATAATTAGTGATGAAGGGACACACTTTGTTAATAAAGCTATGGAAAAAGTGTTGGCTAAATACAATGTTAGACATAGAGTAGCCACCCCTTATCACCCACATTCGAATGACCAAGCTGAAATTTCAAATAGGGAGATTAAAAACATACTCGAAAAAGTGGTCAAACCCAATAGAAAAGATTGGTCTTTTAAACTCGAGGATGCACTTTGGGCATATAGGCCTGCATATAAGACACCCCTAGGTATGTCTCCTTATAGACTTGTGTATGGCAAAGCTTGTCACTTACCATTCGAATTGGAAATTAAAGCATTTTGGGCCTTGAAAGAACTGAATTATTGCGTGACCGATGCGGGAACATTGCGGTCTTTGCAATTACATGAGCTTGATGAGCTTAGACATATGTCCTATGAAAATGCTAAAATGTATAAGGAAAAGACTAAGATTTGGCATGATAGTAGACTTAGGATTAAGGACTTTAAGAAAGGCCAGCTTGTTTTATTATTTAACTCACGGTTGAGATTATTTCCAGGCAAACTTAAGTCCAGATGGTCAGGTCCTTTTGTGATAACTAACGTGTTTGTTCATGGAGCAATCGAGATTAGGAACCTGCAGCAAGGGCAACCGTTCATGGTTAATGGTGCACGATTGAAGCATTACTATGAGGAAGGAGATGTGAAGACTCTCTCGGCCTCCCTCTTGACTGAAACGTGAAAATAAGAACGAGAGAGGACGAGTGATCACTGTGCTCGTCCATGCGAGGCTATGCCTTAGTTTATTTTTTGCTATTCTTTCAGTTACGATTTGCGTATATTTTTGTGTGATTTTAATTACGAATTTGATGTTGATTTTATTTCTTTTAATAGGGGATCGATAGAGGGAATCAAGGAGATGGATCCAGGATAAAAAATCGGGGAAGATATTGGGCCAAATCGAAGATTGAATTGAGGAAATATGGGCATTTGAAACAAAGGAAATCTCCAACGGCCATTTAATTGCAGTAGATTTACGAAATCCGCAACAGAAATAGCCGTTGGGATTTCCATCATTACTTATAGCCGTTAGAAGCGCTCTGATCCGTACGCTTCCCTCATTCCCTGAACTCCAAGAAAACTCTCTCCTTCTTCCTCTGCAATCCCTCTTTCCAGATTCTTACGACTCCACCATGGTGCTAACGAGAGCTGAGAGATCTGCATCCAAGAAGAAGGCTGACGACGCTGAGATCGCTGCGAGAGAGGCACTTCTTGCCTTGGCAGACGCTGAGGCCGCGCGAACTGAACGCCTTCCCAAGCTTCCTGTTCGCAAGAAGAAGTGGAAGGTAGTGACGGAGATCCCTGCTGGACCATCTGAACCAGCAGGAACGCCCAAGAAGAGAAAGTGGAGTATGGCTGTGGCTGATGCAGAAATCAAGAAGAAGACTCCCTCTGTGGAGAGTCGAGAGAGTGGCCGTCCATCCTACACGACGGCCAGGCAAAGCCATTCCCCATCTCCACCGGCGCGAAGCCCTGAACCATCTCCGTCGCCACAGAACTCTGAACCGTCTCCCCCAGCGCAGAGCCCTGAAGCTTCTTCCATCTCCCAGACGCCTGAACCTGAAATTCCAGAGGCAGACCATCAAGAATCGGCGCAGGGGGATGACGCAGCTGAGGAAGACGAGGTATTCTCTCCTTTGAGGGAGGTTAGCCCCGACAGCCTTGTGGAAGGGGATGATTCGATGGAGGAGACATTGGGGGATTGCCTCCAACAGATCACAACCAAGGCGAGATTAAGAAAGAAAGCCGCCAAGGTTGTCAAGGCCAAACGGCCAAAAACATCGAAGAAGTCCAAGAAAAAGAAAGCCAGGGGTGAGCCTTCATCAAAGAAGGTTAGTAGTGAGCCTTCCCCAAAGAAGCTCAAGATCGAGGCTGCTGAATCAGCCAGGGCAAAGGACAAGGGGAAAGCCAAGTTGTACCCTGAAGATGAGCCTCAATCTGTGAGGTATGTGTCCTCTGATGCTGAGTCCAGAGGCACTGAGTTAAGGAAGAGGGACCTGCTGCACGAGAAAGGGTTCCTCGACGCGCTAGCAGACCTGCCGCAATTCTTGCGCGCAGGGATCACCAATCATGGCTGGGAAGAGCTGTGCAGACCGCCCATCCCCGCCTACTCCAGCATGGTGTATGACTTTTACGCCAATTTAATGAACCCTGAGGATGGCCTATCTGTGGTCAGAGGAGTCGAGGTGGATTTCTCAGCTAAGGCAATCAATGAAGCCTATGGCCTCAAGGGGCAAAAGCACACTGACTATGCCAGGATCGTTGATGAGCCAACAGAAGCTGTCCTGGAGGAAGCAATTCGGATCATTGGCCAACCTGAGGCAGCGTGGACAGTTTCACGCAATGGGAAGCACACCCTGATGAGTGTTACCCTCACAGCCAAGGCAGCTGTCTGGTTTTCCTTCGTGCGGAGGAAGCTGTCCCCAGTGACCCACGAGACCACCATCAACCAAGGCAGATCGCTGCTGGTCTATGCGATCATGAGAGGCCTCACAATCAACGTTGGCGAGGTCATTGCAGCCTCAATCGCTGACTGCGCTAAAAAGGGTAAGGGTCCACTTTTCTTTCCTAATACAATTACTAAGCTCTGCTTACGTGCAGGGGTTCCAATCGAGCGGATGGAAAGGCAGCTGGCCTACACGGGGCACCTGGAGTTGCCTACTGCCTTGAGGATGCGAAGGAAGGGGAACATGGAGTTCGAGCTAGATGGCCTGACTGCTGCTCAGTCTCTGTCAATGGCCTGTCTGATGGATCTACAGAAGAAGATGGCTCAATGGGCCACATATGCGCAGGCAAGGGATAAGGATGTTGCAGACCAATTGGGCTGCATCTTTCCTGAATTCCCCACGGACCTACTGACACCATGGGCGCCTCCAAGACCACGGAAGGATGATGATGATGAGGACATCTGAGTGCTAGATTGATAAGCACTCAAGGGAGTATTCCTGTTCCCTAAAAGAAAAAAATAATAACCAAACTGCTTTTTGTTGAACCATGTGAATTCTGCTGTTTTGAGTTAAATTTTGATCTGTTTTTAGTTCTTTGTTTTTGTTGTTTAAATTTGTTAGTGTAGTCTGATGGTAGCTGAATAGGTAGATTAGTTTAGTTTCCTTTTTGTATAGCTTAAATGACTGGAAAGAGCATGCATAGGGGCCTTGATCACTGATATACCTGCTTTATATCCATTGCGACATAATTGCGGAATCCGTAATTTTTATTAGTAAATGCATATTTTTGACTGACTGTTTAGCTAGGTTGGTTCTGTTTAAATTTTGTCTTTTGCTGCTATTTTGACTACCTTATATAGCCTATCTAAAAGCATGTTGGATGAGTGGTAGAGGTACTTTTGGGGTACTCCAATTTCAAGCTGTCGAGGCTTGCCAAAATACATTTATAACTCCGCTACAACGGAGCTTTGCAGCTAGTGGTAACGGGTGTCGAACCACAGGGAACCTAAATTATTTCCTCCTAATTAAATTCTATTTGCTTTTATTTAAACTCAAACTAAAACGATAAAATAAAACATTAAAGTAAAGGGGGGATTGATTATGGAAAAATAAAGTAAAGCATAAAAAGTAGCTAACGGAAAATTAAATCTAATTTCATGTGCTCCTAATTTTAAGGGTCGGGATTTACTTTGATGCGACTCGATTCATTGGGATTCAAACATACTTAGCAAGGCACAATTAAACACATAAACGGTTGCCCGGAAGCCCTAAAGCAACCGGCCACATATATATTAATCAGAATTTTCCAATTCTAATTAAACGGTACTATTAGCTAACTCGGATTGATCAGCTCTAAATTAACTAAAGTAGTAACTAGCATTTTATGACGAACATTCAATTAAACATCCTAAATGCTAATTGATTACCCGGCAACCCTGAAGTAATCAACATTCACAACATTTAATATGATACTTCGATTGTTTTATTTCATCAAGATAAATTGCAACCAAGATGAACTGGAATCCAATGTTATCTATGGCTCGATTTATCCGTGTTACTTGGCGATTAAGAGAGGCACGGCATCATTAATCTTTAACAATCAAACATGCTGAAAATCAAGGGTGCCTAGTCCTAAATCATTCCAACACATTCGTGTGATATGCTTAGACGAAATAAATGCCCAATCAGTCATGCTAAGTCACAAAATTAAGAACGAAAACCCTCATGAATCGCATCAAATTTAACCCCTAACCTCAAATTAGAGCACTTACCTTGCTCGGGATGAAAATCAAGCTAAATCCAACAAAATCTTACTTTGATATAGAAGAAAAGGGGAGAAAACCCCAAGAATTTGAGAGAGAAATCGGCCAAAAGAAGCCAAAACCGAGAGAGAATGCCCTAAAAATCGTTAAAATATGGGTTTTATACAGTCGGAGCGTCGAGACCCTACAACAGCGTCTCGACGCTCGTACGGAAATTTCCAGCGCCTATTTTCGGGGTAGCGTCGAGACTCTACAGGCAGCGTCTCGACGCTATGTCTGTGCCTGAAGGAAAAATATGCGAAATTCTGTCCTCCTCTGGACTCGAACTCAGGCCTATCAACTTGCCAAATTCCTCCTGCACCACCAGACCACTTATCACAATTGAGATATAATTTGATTAATTAATATACATAGTATAAACACTCAGAATGATTAATCAAAATTATCCTCTAAACGTTCTTTTAAGCTCTTAATTAATTCAATGGTCCGATTTACCCCTAAGTAATTAAATTATACAAAATATATTAATTAAGCACAATTAATTACTTAATTCGCAAGACTTAGGAGCTAAATATTAGCACTTTTTGAGTGCTATCAAAACCCCCAACCTAAATCTTGCTAGTCCTCGAGCAAGGAAAACTCTAAAATAGCTCCTAAGGACTATACATGCATGCTTCTAACTCAAATCTCGATGCTTTAAGAATCAAAACATTTACATAAACAAGTAAGCAATCGATCGCATGCACTTAATCAATGAACATGTCAAAAATTAACTACTACTCCCCTACGTGTGTGTGTGATAGCGAACCTCTCCTAAACCATGCAAGCTCGGAAAAACAACATGCTACAATTCATCTTGTTTTCCCCCTACTTCTAGCATTGAAGAACAGTCTATAACTTAATCACATCAGAGAGAGCAACAAATTAAGAGGCCTAAAACAATTTTCTCATACATTTTTTTTTTCTTTTTGAGTACTTTGTACCCTTGGTTAAGGTTCTTTGAACCCAACTTTTTATTTTCTTTTTCTTTCCCATCCCGAGTTGCCTAACATGTCAAACTTAGGCCTAAGCTTCACATTTTTAAGGACTAACGCTCACTTCTTTAGCGCTAATAAGAAGGAGGAGCGCCTCGAGAGAATTTTCTTGCCAAACATGCTTTTCTATTTTTTTATTTAGTTTAGGCTAATAGCTTTGCTAACTCGATTAACCTATTACAAACTCTCATGCAACAAAGCTTCCCTAGGGGTGCCTTTCGGGGTGACAACAAGAATCCATGCAACATGTGGTCAATCTAAGCATACGGAGTCTAAGAGAAGTTGCTAAGTGTTCTTTAGATGCAAGGGAGCAACAGAAAAAAATTTAAATTTTTTGACATGGACCTAATTAGTGCAAACTACTTCATGCTAATCTAGATATGCAAATATGAAGATTCTAAAAACATTTCCTAGATTGTCATTATTAGAAAGCATGTAAACAGAGTCCCAAGCACTTCAAATTCAAAATCTCCACAACTCAACAACTACAGGAATCCAACAGACAACTCCACCCCCAACCTTCGAAAGATACATAGTCCTCTATGTATCCATCCATCAGATAAAGCAATAAAAACAAACAAAATTAAAGGGAACAGAAAACCTCCCCTGAATTTCGCGAGGTGGGTGGTTGGAGTGGCGCGGTCTTTGCCCATTATCTCGTTGTTTAGGCCAAACCCCTACAAAAGAAGGCAAACTACAAAAAGGAAAAACAAACAAATAAAATCTAAATAAGAGAAATTAAATGGTTCCCCGGCAGCGGCGCCAATTTTGGTAGAGGTACTTTTGGGGTACTCCAATTTCAAGCTGTCGAGGCTTGCCAAAATACATTTATAACTCCGCTACAACAGAGCTTTGCAGCTAGTGGTAACGGGTGTCGAACCACAGGGAACCTAAATTATTTCCTCCTAATTAAATTCTATTTGCTTTTATTTAAACTCAAACTAAAACGATAAAATAAAACATTAAAGTAAAGGGGGGATTGATTATGGAAAAATAAAGTAAAGCATAAAAAGTAGCTAACGGAAAATTAAATCTAATTTCATGTGCTCCTAATTTTAAGGGTCGGGATTTACTTTGATGCGACTCAATTCATTGGGATTCAAACATACTTAGCAAGGCATAATTAAACACATAAACGGTTGCCCGGAAGCCCTAAAGCAACCGGCCACATATATATTAATCAGAATTTTCCAATTCTAATTAAACGGTACTATTAGCTAACTCGGATTGATCAGCTCTAAATTAACTAAAGTAGTAACTAGCATTTTATGACGAACATTCAATTAAACATCCTAAATGCTAATTGATTACCCGGCAACCCTGAAGTAATCAACATTCACAACATTTAATATGATACTTCGATTGTTTTATTTCATCAAGATAAATTGCAACCAAGATGAACTGGAATCCAATGTTATCTATGGCTCGATTTATCCGTGTTACTTGGCGATTAAGAGAGGCACGGCATCATTAATCTTTAACAATCAAACATGCTGAAAATCAAGGGTGCCTAGTCCTAAATCATTCCAACACATTCGTGTGATATGCTTAGACGAAATAAATGCCCAATCAGTCATGCTAAGTCACAAAATTAAGAACGAAAACCCTCATGAATCGCATCAAATTTAACCCCTAACCTCAAATTAGAGCACTTACCTTGCTCGGGATGAAAATCAAGCTAAATCCAACAAAATCTTACTTTGATATAGAAGAAAAGGGGAGAAAACCCCAAGAATTTGAGAGAGAAATCGGCCAAAAGAAGCCAAAACCGAGAGAGAATGCCCTAAAAATCGTTAAAATATGGGTTTTATACAGTCGGAGCGTCGAGACCCTACAACAGCGTCTCGACGCTCGTACGGAAATTTCCAGCGCCTATTTTCGGGGTAGCGTCGAGACTCTACAGGCAGCGTCTCGACGCTATGTCTGTGCCTGAAGGAAAAATATGCGAAATTCTGTCCTCCTCTGGACTCGAACTCAGGCCTATCAACTTGCCAAATTCCTCCTGCACCACCAGACCACTTATCACAATTGAGATATAATTTGATTAATTAATATACATAGTATAAACACTCAGAATGATTAATCAAAATTATCCTCTAAACGTTCTTTTAAGCTCTTAATTAATTCAATGGTCCGATTTACCCCTAAGTAATTAAATTATACAAAATATATTAATTAAGCACAATTAATTACTTAATTCGCAAGACTTAGGAGCTAAATATTAGCACTTTTTGAGTGCTATCAAAACCCCCAACCTAAATCTTGCTAGTCCTCGAGCAAGGAAAACTCTAAAATAGCTCCTAAGGACTATACATGCATGCTTCTAACTCAAATCTCGATGCTTTAAGAATCAAAACATTTACATAAACAAGTAAGCAATCGATCGCATGCACTTAATCAATGAACATGTCAAAAATTAACTACTACTCCCCTACGTGTGTGTGTGATAGCGAACCTCTCCTAAACCATGCAAGCTCGGAAAAACAACATGCTACAATTCATCTTGTTTTCCCCCTACTTCTAGCATTGAAGAACAGTCTATAACTTAATCACATCAGAGAGAGCAACAAATTAAGAGGCCTAAAACAATTTTCTCATACATTTTTTTTTTCTTTTTGAGTACTTTGTACCCTTGGTTAAGGTTCTTTGAACCCAACTTTTTATTTTCTTTTTCTTTCCCATCCCGAGTTGCCTAACATGTCAAACTTAGGCCTAAGCTTCACATTTTTAAGGACTAACGCTCACTTCTTTAGCGCTAATAAGAAGGAGGAGCGCCTCGAGAGAATTTTCTTGCCAAACATGCTTTTCTATTTTTTTATTTAGTTTAGGCTAATAGCTTTGCTAACTCGATTAACCTATTACAAACTCTCATGCAACAAAGCTTCCCTAGGGGTGCCTTTCGGGGTGACAACAAGAATCCATGCAACATGTGGTCAATCTAAGCATACGGAGTCTAAGAGAAGTTGCTAAGTGTTCTTTAGATGCAAGGGAGCAACAGAAAAAAATTTAAATTTTTTGACATGGACCTAATTAGTGCAAACTACTTCATGCTAATCTAGATATGCAAATATGAAGATTCTAAAAACATTTCCTAGATTGTCATTATTAGAAAGCATGTAAACAGAGTCCCAAGCACTTCAAATTCAAAATCTCCACAACTCAACAACTACAGGAATCCAACAGACAACTCCACCCCCAACCTTCGAAAGATACATAGTCCTCTATGTATCCATCCATCAGATAAAGCAATAAAAACAAACAAAATTAAAGGGAACAGAAAACCTCCCCTGAATTTCGCGAGGTGGGTGGTTGGAGTGGCGCGGTCTTTGCCCATTATCTCGTTGTTTAGGCCAAACCCCTACAAAAGAAGGCAAACTACAAAAAGGAAAAACAAACAAATAAAATCTAAATAAGAGAAATTAAATGGTTCCCCGGCAGCGGCGCCAATTTTGGTAGAGGTACTTTTGGGGTACTCCAATTTCAAGCTGTCGAGGCTTGCCAAAATACATTTATAACTCCGCTACAACAGAGCTTTGCAGCTAGTGGTAACGGGTGTCGAACCACAGGGAACCTAAATTATTTCCTCCTAATTAAATTCTATTTGCTTTTATTTAAACTCAAACTAAAACGATAAAATAAAACATTAAAGTAAAGGGGGGATTGATTATGGAAAAATAAAGTAAAGCATAAAAAGTAGCTAACGGAAAATTAAATCTAATTTCATGTGCTCCTAATTTTAAGGGTCGGGATTTACTTTGATGCGACTCAATTCATTGGGATTCAAACATACTTAGCAAGGCATAATTAAACACATAAACGGTTGCCCGGAAGCCCTAAAGCAACCGGCCACATATATATTAATCAGAATTTTCCAATTCTAATTAAACGGTACTATTAGCTAACTCGGATTGATCAGCTCTAAATTAACTAAAGTAGTAACTAGCATTTTATGACGAACATTCAATTAAACATCCTAAATGCTAATTGATTACCCGGCAACCCTGAAGTAATCAACATTCACAACATTTAATATGATACTTCGATTGTTGTGTATCGATTTCAGATTCCATTTCGAGAAGAACGAACGCCAAGAACGCAAGGAAGCCTATGCGTTCAATGGTATCGTTAATCTTTGTTACTTGGCGGTTAAGAGAGGCACGGCATCAAAACCTTTAACAAATGAAGCATGCTCGAATTCAAGGTTGTCTAGTCCTATCAATCAAACACATTCATAGAATAGGCAAAGAAATAAAAGCTAATTCAATCAATTACTAAAGCCAAAACAGAATTTGGTTCAACAACCTCACCAAGAGTTCAAACTACATTATTCCTTTACAATCCCGAGTCAAAAACGCTATAGACTACTCACTCATGATGGAAATAATGTTGGATGGCTCAAATCCAAGCTCCTTAGCCTCTCCCATGGTGAAAATGGCTGCTGAAACGTCCAATCTGGTGCGGAGCCCGAGGTTGAAGATGGAGATGACGGCTAAAAATCGGACAAAAACTTAAGTATTCCGTCGAAGCGTCGAGACGCTAGGGCAGCGTCTCGACGCTGCGCCCTAAAGAATCAGCGCGCGCAGTCGGGACAGCGTCGAGACGCTCGGGCGGGAACTCCAAATGACGCTTCAGGCTTCGGAGCGTCGAGCTAGCGTCGCGACGCTGTCGCTCGACGCTAGCTCTCGGGTTTTTGCATGGTATTTTGCCTTGAATTTTCCCAAAACGCCAAATCTTCATGATTTTGCATGGTCCTTCCCCGGAAGTGTTCTTAGGTCTTTAAAATGCGATATTAAGCCTCGAATGACGTCGAGTCCCGCCAAAATGAAATTTATAAACCCGAACGCACCGAGCAATTTGCAGCTAAGTGGTAACGGGGTCGATCCACAGGGAGTGATTAATAATCCTAAATTAATTGAACTAAATTTGCAATGCTAAAATAGGGGGATTTGCTTGGGAAAACAGTAACTAAAACTAAACTTACGCTAACGGAAAATTAGAACGGGAAGTATGAAATTGACAAATTCGATTGATTAGCAAGTGTCGGGATTGAACTAATGTATTTTGGTTCATTGATTGACATGGGAATTAGCCGAGACGTTTCATGCACACAAAATGTTATGTCCCAAACGGGTCCAAAACATCCCAATGAATTAATTAGGTAAGTGCAATCCTAATTAAACATGCCCATTAATTTATCTAAGTTCATGACTCTTAAATTAATTAACAAACAGTAACGGGTACCATTGAGACGAACTAATCCTAGAACTAATTTGATTTATCTCTTAGTCTTAAGCCCGCCATGAGAACGTTAATCAATTCCTATCTCCAACGTCACTTGGGTTCGAATTGATTAGCCATGAGCTAGACTTTCGCTACTAAGTATTGATGTTTGTTAGAAATCAAGATTAGCCCACTAAGCATGCGTAACTAATTATGGACGTCACTCCTAATCTGAAAGGCAAGCTAGTCGTTCTTAATACAGACCAAGAGATGCAAGAAATTCATTCATTCATGCTAAACATATTCGATTAAGCTTAAACCTCACCTAATACAAAAGTGTTCAATCCCTAAACTTAACTAATCAACCACTAACCTCTTTAGCTTTCCATGTAGATGAAGGTTTCCCAAGCATCCATGGAGTTTGTCTTCAACATACAACCCAAAAATGGGCAAAAACCAGAAAATGAGGGGAGAAAACGGCAATCCCGAGGGGAAAAAGAGAAGAAGATGCGTTAAAAATCGGAAAATGTGATTTTATACCAGTCGGAGCGTCGAGACGCTAGGGCAGCGTCTCGACGCTGTGCCCTAAATTATCAGCGCGCGCGCATGGGGTGGCGTCGAGACGCTCGCACAGCGTTGAGACGCTTGGCGCGGCGTCGAGCGAGCGTCGAGACGCTTGCGCTCGACGCTTGCTCTCGGGTGGAATTTCAAATGTGCGCCTCAGTCTTCGGAGCGTCGAGACGCTAGGCCAGCGTCGCGACGCTGTCGGCGTTGATCGAGCGTTGAGACGCGCGCGCTCGACGCTGGCGCTCGTCCATCTTCGGGAATCGTCGGGGCAGCGTCGAGACGCTAGGCCAGCGTCTCGACGCCGAGCAGCGTTGAGCCAGCGTCTCGACGCTGCCGCTCAACGCTAGCTCTCGGGTTTGGTGGCCAACTTTTGCCTTTCAATGGCAAATCTTGCCATTTCCTCAATTCTTCAAGCTCCTTCAATCCCGATGCATCCATTAAGCTCTAAAACGTCGTTTTTAGCCTCGAAACACGTCCTCGGACTCCCCGAGCACTCTACCATGAAATCACCTACAAGAAGGCATTTTAATCAATATTTGAGCATGGTTTTAGCTATAATTAGGGAGCAAATAATAGCTCTATTTTGGAGCTATCAGAATCCAATCAGGAGAGAAGATGAATCTCCTCTCCTTCCTATCAGATTGTCGACTCCAACAGCTGAACCTCTCAAACCAACAGACGGAGAAGAGAATGAATGGGAAAGACTGCGCTGCGAAGAGACTTCTACGCTTTCGGATGATGATTAAACCTTCCTCTTTGACCTCCTTTTATAGTGTTCTGCAGGTGCGATTGGGCCAAGGAGAACCATCCATCCTCAACGTCGTACTTCAAAATGGATGGAGGAGAAAGAATGAATCCCTGAAATATCGGATTACAACAGAAAAAGGTTAGCCAACTTACGGATTTCACTTAAAACATTGCTGTTTTAGCAATGTTTCCGCAATGCTTCCGCAATGCACAATTTTCATTCTTTTAACTTCCTTTTTCATTCTTTTTCTTTCCTTTTGCACACAAGTCCTAATTTATCTTCCTTCTTCTAATTCTCACATATAAGCATAGGTTTAAGCTAAATCCTATCAAAAACACCTAAGAGTGTACATCTTTCTAAGATAAATAAGTCCTAAAATGGTCACTTTTGGAGACGTAACACACCCCCAAACTTAAGGTTTTGCTCGTCCTCGAACAAACTAAAGACTTGCTTAGGCTGCTTTTTCATCCCCTTTAACCACTTGCTGACTCCCCTAAATTCCTATCTATAGCAGTGCTGTCCTGTGACATCCTTCTAAGTTTATACTACCCTCTTATTTTGCTTCTTCTGACTTTGCACGCCTAATACTCCTGCTGTTTCATTAACTCCCTACGACTGATCTACTTGCTTATGTCGTATCGTGCAGCTATCCCTAAGGTTTCAAATTCTACCTAGCTTTACCCCAGACTCAGTACATGCTTCTAGTTTTTACTTTTGAGCTACCTAGGATTCCTTAGAGTCATGTCAGTCTTAGTATTAACAGTGACAGTAGTACATTTAGAGAACAACCTAAACCCTGACATCACTACATTGGACATACATTCATCTCCCTAAACAACCCTACAAGCTACAACTTTGTGCTCAGCTACATGAGGATCAGAGTTCTTTTTATTCAGGACATCTAAGCCACAAAGTTGCAACTCCTAGGTATACATTCTTCTTCCCTATTTCTTCCTTTTTTCTTTCTTACTTTGGTGGAGCCTCTCCTTTGGTTGCCTTTTGATGCAATGCCACTTGTGGGTTACACACTTGGCACTGATTACTCAGCAACTTAAGAGAGACACCCCTCTTTATTCTATTTTTCATTTTTTTTTTTTTTTCAGCTCATCATTTTTTATAAAGGAGAAGAAGAATGCTTATGCTTTAAGGGAGAGAGGAATGTTCCTAGGCCTAGGGTGGCCTCCCCCAAACTTAAACTACTCATTGTCCCCAATGAGTGTCTGAGGTGGCACGCCCCCAAACTTATCCTAGAAGCATCTAGTCTAGGGTAAAACAAAGAGAATCTAAAAAGCCCTAGGGATAGACAGAACATTCTAAAAGCAAACATTACAGCAGCAGAAATTTATAAAAACAGGCAGAGAAGGACTTAAAGCTACGCATGCTGAGCAATTTTAAGAGGCTAATTTAAACTATCAAAGGTGTCTTATGACACTCATTGATAGCACTCAAAAAGTGCTAATATTTAGCTCCTAAGTCTTGCGAATTAAGTAATTAATTGTGCTTAATTAATATATTTTGTATAATTTAGATTTAATTTGTAGATTTTTTACTTTTACTTTAAAATTTGCTTATTCTTTTATTATTTGCAAGATTTGATTTGTTTGTTTAATTGTGCTAGAGTGCCAAATTTTTTATTGAGGAAATGGAATTTGACGATGAGGCTGGAGCCCCAAAAACACTCAGGCAGTGGGCATCGGTTGATGTTGCGTGCTCAATGTGTAAAATAAATAAACAATAAGTGAGAGAGAGCACTCAGAACATGCAAGCATACATGATCTTATAGCAAGTAGTAAGTATTTTTTCATTCGTTTTCCCACAGAGATTTATTATTAGTTACTCGTGAAGTGTATTGTTAAGAAAGAATGGGTGGATTTGAAGGGGTAGATTTGGTTTTAAAATTCCTATTTACTGCTGAATCAATAAAGGGTAGCAACATGAACAAGTGCAAGTCAATGATAAACTCAAATGAAAAGAGAAGAGATTAATAAACGAAGAGGAAAATAGCTAAACAGAATTTTTAACTTAGCAGAATTGCGAGAACAGCAATTCTACCGCAATGTTACTAACAGCGAAAGTGTGTAAAATGGAGAAACAAGGGCTACTAACGACTCCTCTATACGCATTTTCATACGATTCTCAAGCATTGGATCAACTCACTATGCATCAAACTAACTCAATCTCATGTATCTTCCGATTTCATGCATTAGATTCTTTAGTTTACTCATGTCCAAGTAAGGTCTTAAGCATCTTGTTAAAGCAGAAAGATATGGTTTGTACTAGGAAAACGCCTATTCCTAGGTCGTTTTCTGGTTACCTTGAAAGGCTAGCATGAGTGTATGACTCTGAACTCTTACTCCTTCCAGAGGTTAGGAGTTCTTTGGACAAAATGGATGGCCAATCGAAATTGCCCGTGGGATGAAGCTTACATACAATCAATGCTTCGAGAGCTATCCTACATGCTTGGTTCACGTTTTTTAGCCTATAGTATTGTCATTAGCATGCCCCTATGTGACTTAGTTACTCATGGATATAGAAAGAACAGAAATAAGAGATGAAGTAGACATGCTTAGAAGAAATTTAAAGTAAAACAGCAAGGGAAAAACAGTAGGCAACAAAGACAAGAAACTGTGAAATAATGAATTTTGCGTTGATTAATTGATTGTTTGAATGAACAAAGGAAAGCTTAAAGTAAATAACAATAAGACAGAGAGCAGCGAAATGAAATGACTAGCCACTAGAAAAGAAACAACAACTAAACAGTGCTGGAAATTAGAAATCAAGGACAGAAAGCAGTAATTGAGCTTTGAACGCCTCGTCGCAACCGCCTCGGCTGAAGGAAGAGAAAGGATAGCCTTGCTTGGATGAATCCAATCAGGAGAGAAGATGAATCTTCTCTCCTTCCTATCAGATTGTCGACTCCAACAGCTGAACCTCTCAAACCAACAGACGGAGAAGAAAAACAGGAGAAAAGATGGAGCTGCGAAGAGACTTCTACGCTTCGGATGATGATCAAACCCTCTACTTTGACCCCCTTTTATAGTAATCTGCAGGTGCGTTTGGGCCAAGGAGAACCATCCATCCTCAACGTCATACTTCAAAATGGATGGAGGAGGAAGAACGAATCCCTGAAATAACGGAAAATAACAGAAATAGATCAGTCAACTTACGGATTTCACTTGAAACATTGCGGTTTTAGCAATGTTTCTGCAATGCTGCCGCAATGCGCACTTTTCCTTCTTTTAACTTTGGTTTTCAATCCTTTTCTTTCCTTTTGCACACAAGTCCTAATTTAGCTACCTTCTTCTAATTCTCATATATAAGCATAGGTTTAAGCTAAATCCTATCGAAAACACCTAAGAGTGTACATCTTTCTAAGCTAAATAAGTCCTAAAAAGGTCACTTTTGGAGACGTAACACACCCCCAAACTTAAGGTTTTGCTCGTCCTCGAGCAATCTAAGGACTTGCCTAGGCTGCTATTTCATCTTCTTTAACCACTTACTGACTCCCCTACATTCCTATCTATAGCAGTGCTGTCCTGTGACACACTTCCAAGTTTACAACTAACCTTTCATATTGCTTCTTCTGACTTCGCACGCCTAATACTCCTGCTGTTTCATTAACTCCCTACAACTGATCTACTTGCTTTTATCATATCGTGCACCTATCCCTAAGGTTTCGAATTCTACCTAGCTTTACCCTAGACTCAGTACATGCTTCTAGCTTTTACTTTTAAGCTACCTAGGATTCCTTAGAGTCATGCCAGTCTTAGTATTAACAGTGACAGTAGTACTTTTAGAGAACAACCTAAACCCTGGCATCACTACATTGGACATACATTCATCTCCCTAAACAACCCTACAAGTTACAACTTTGTGCTCAGTTCATTGAGGATCAAAGTTCTTTTTATTCAGAACATCTAAGCCACAAAGTTGCAACTCCTAGGTATACATTCTTCTTCCCTACTTCTTCCTTTTTTCTTTATTACTTTGGTGGAGCCTCTCCTTTGGTTGCCTTTTGATGCAATGCCCCTTGTGGGTTACACACTTGGCACTGATTACTCAGCAACCTAAAAGAGACTCCCCTTTTTATTCTCTTTTTCATTTTTTTTCAGCTCATCATTTTTTTTTTTTTTGTAAAGGAGAAGAAGAATGCTTATGCTTTAAGGGAGAGAGGAATGTTCCTAGGCCTAGGGTGGCCTCCCCCAAACTTAAACTACTCTTTGTCCCCAATGAGTGTCTGAGGTGGCACACCCCCAAACTTGTCCTAGAAGCATCTAGTCCAAGGTAAAACAAAGAGAATCTAAAAGCCCTAGGCATAGACAGAACATTTTAAAAGTTAATATCACAGCAGCAGAAATTTATAAAAACAGTCAGGTAAGGACTTAAAGCTATGCATGCTGAGCACTTTTAAGAGGCTAATTTAAACTATCCAAGGGTGTCCTATGACACTCATCCAACATGCTTTTAGATGCTATATAAGGTAGTCAAGATAGCAGCAAAAGACAGAATTTAAACAGACCCAGCCTAGCTAAACAATCAGTCAAAAACATGCATTTACTAATAAAAATTGCGGATTCCGCAATTATTTCGCAATAGATACAGGGCAGATATATCAGTGATCAGGGCCCCTATGCATGCTTTTTCCAGTCATTCAAGCTATTCAAAAAGGAAACTAAACTAATCTACCTAATCAGCTACCATCAGACTACACTAAACAAATTTAAATACTACAATTAAAGAACTAAAACAGATCAAAATACTAACTCAAAACAGCATAATTCACATGGTTCAACAAAAAGCAGTTTGATTTTTTTTCTTATTTTAAGGGAACAGCAATACTCCCTTGAGTGCTAATCAGCCAAGCACTCAGATGTCTTCTTCATCATCGTCATTCCTTCGTGTCCGTGGAGGCGCCCATGGTGTCAGCAGGTCCGTGGGGAATTCAGGGAAGATGCAGCCCAATTGGTCTGCCACATCTTTATCTCTTGCCTGCGCATATGTGGCCCATTGAGCCATCTTCTTCTGCAGGTCCATCAAGCACGCCATGGTCAGAGACTGAGCAGCCACCAGACCATCCAGCTCGAACTCCATGTTTCCCTTCCTTCGCAACCTCAAGGCAGTAGGCAACTCTAGGTAGCCCGTGTAGACCAGTTGCCTTTCCATTCGCTCTACTGGGACCCCTGCACGTAAGCAAAGCTTAGTAATTGTATTAGGAAAGAAAAGTGGTCCCTTACCCTTTTTGGCGGAGTCAGCAATTGAAGCTGCAATGACCTCGCCCACGTTGATTGTGAGACCTCGCATGATCGCGTAGACCAGCAGCGATCTGCTTTGGTTGATGGTTGTCTCATGGGTCACTGGGGACAGCTTCCTCCTCACGAAGGAAAACCAGACAGCCGCCTTGGCTGTGAGGGTGGCACTCATCAGGGTGTGCCTCCCATTGCGCGATACTGTCCACGATGCCTCTGGCTGGCCAATGATCTGAATTGCCTCCTCCAGGACAGCTTCTGTTGGCTCATCAACGATCCTTGCATAGTCAGTGTGTTTTTTACCCTTGAGGCCATAGGCTTCGTTGATCGCCTTTGCTGAGAAGTCCACCTCAACCCCCCTGACCACAGACAGGCCATCCTCAGGATTCATCAAGTTGGCGTAAAAGTCATACACCATGCTGGAGTAGGCTGGATTGGGTGGTCTGCACAGCTTCTCCCAGCCGTGATTCGTGATCCCTGCACGCAAGAATTGCGGCAGGTCAGCAGGTGCGTCGAGGAATCCCTTCTCGTGCAGCAGTTCCCTCTTCCTCAGCTTAGTGCCTCTGGACTCAGCATCAGAGGACACGTACCTCACTGATTGAGACTCATCTTCAGGGTAAAGCTTGGCTTTCCCTTTGTCTTTCGGTTTGGCTGACTCAGCAGCCTCAATCTTGAGCTTCTTTGGGGAAGGCTCATCACTCCCCTTCTTTGATGAAGGCGCACCTCTGGTCTTCTTCTTCTTGGACTTCTTTTTCGTTTTTGGCCGTTTGGCCTTGACAACCTTGGCTGCCTTCTTCTTCAACCGTGCCTTGGTTGTCATCTGCTGGAGGCAATCCCCCAGTGTCTCGTCCATCGAATCATCCCTCTGTGCAGGGCTCTCAGGGCTGGCTTCCCTCAAAGGAGAGAAGACCTCTTCTTCCTCAGCTTCCCCACTGCCCTGCGTCGATTCTTGATACTCTCCATATGGAAATTCAGGGTCAGGTTGTGGGGAAGTGGGTGATGCTTCAGGGCTCTCTGCTGGTGGGGTATGTTCAGAACTCTGCGGTGATGGAGGAAGCTCAGGGCTTCGCGCTGGTGGAGATGGCGAAGAGCTCTGCTTGGCTGACTCGTGTGACCGACGGTCACTTTCTTGACTCTCCACAGAGGGAGTCTTTTTCTTGCTCGCTTCTTCAGCCACCGCCATGCTCCACTTGCGTTTCTTGGGTGTTCCTGCTGGTTCAGAGGGTCCAACAGGTATCTCCGTAACTACCTTCCACTTCTTCTTGCGGATCGGCAGTTTGGGGAGTCGTTCAGTGCGCGCAGCCTCAGCATCTGCAAGGGCAAGAAGTGCTTCCCTCGCAGCAATTTCAGCGTCGTCGGCCTTCTTCTTGGACGCAGACCTTTCAGCTCTCGTTAGCACCATTGTTGAATCGTGGGAATCTGGAAAGAAGAATTGCAGATGAATAGGGAGAGAGATTTCTTGGAGTTCAGATAATTGGGAAATCGTACGGATCAGCGTGCTTCTAACGGATATAAGTAATGATGGAAATCCCAACGGCTATATTTGTTGCGGATTCTGCAAATCCAGCGCAATTCTAGTGACCGTTGGAGATTTTCTGAGTTTAAATGCCAATCTTTTCCCAACCGAATCTTCGATTTGGCCCAATATTTCCTCGATCTTTTTAGTTTGATTTCATCTCCTTGATTCCCTCTATTGATTCCCTACAAAACGAAATAAAATCAACATCAAATTCGTAATTAAAATCACACAAGAATATACACAAACAATAACCGGAAAAATAGCAAAAAATAAACTAAGGCATTAGCCTCGCATGGACGAGCACAGTAATCACTCGTCCTCTCTCGTTCTTCTTTTCACATTTCAGTCAAGAGGAAGGCCGAGAGAGTCTTCACATCTCCTTCCTCATAGTAGTGCTTCAATCTTGCACCATTAACCATCAATGGTTGTCCTTGTTGCAGGTTCTTTATCTCGATAGCACCATGAACAAACACATTAGTTATTACAAATGGACCTGACCATCTAGACTTAAGTTTGCCTGGAAATAATTTCAATCGTGAGTTAAATAATAAGACAAGCTGGCCTTTCTTAAAGTCCTTAATCCTAAGTCTACTGTCGTGCCAAATCTTGGTCTTTTCCTTATACATTTTGGCATTTTCATAGGACATATGTCTAAGCTCATCAAGCTCATGTAATTGCAAAGACCGCAATGTTCCCGCATCGGTCACGCAATAATTCAACTCTTTTAGGGCCCAAAATGCTTTAATTTCTAATTCGAATGGTAAGTGACATGCTTTGCCATACACAAGTCTATAAGGAGACATACCTAGGGGTGTCTTATATGCAGTCCTATATGTCCAAAGTGCATCATCAATTCATGCTAAACGACTATGATTGTTGGCATATAATGAATATTTCATTCCCAAAATAAACTACTCCTAACATACGAAATCTAAACAAAGCATGATAAAATCCTAATTTAAGAGTTTAGGGATCAGAAATCTCCCTTGTCAATCTGCCTCATATGGATATTCTTCAATGTTTCGAGGCACCACTTCTGCTCCTGTAAGATACTTAAGTCTTGATTTACAGGGTCGGACATTCTGCCACACCTTGAATTTGTTGATTCTTTCAAAGAGACTGCATGTTATAACATCCCAAGGTTTGTACTTTCTGTGCGTTGGTTTTGTTTCTACAACATTTGCTACAACATAACTTTGATGTGATGGGACTTCTTTTTCTGGCACATCTCTTTCTAACTCCTTCAGCTGGAGCCTTTGTGGTGGTGGTGGTTTAACTCTTTCATTGGTGGGGAAGCTTGCTGAAACATCAGACATTTCAAATTCTTGTTCCTCAAGCAGCGCATTAGTCTCTTTGGCCTCATCCAACACAATTTCATTTTTCTCAACTTTCACCAACTCCACCATTTCATATGGAGATTCCATTGGATCACTCTTCTCAGATTCGAAGGTAACAAAGGATTCATCATCATAACAATCGAACATCTGAGGGCATGGTGGTAGTGATTTTGCTATAACAAGTAGATCTTGTAAGTCATTTGTGAGCTGGGCTAATTGCACATCCATTCTCCTCATGGATGCATCATTCCTTG
The DNA here is from genome assembly GCA_028017165.1 of Herpetospermum pedunculosum. Lineage (NCBI taxonomy): Eukaryota > Viridiplantae > Streptophyta > Magnoliopsida > Cucurbitales > Cucurbitaceae > Herpetospermum > Herpetospermum pedunculosum. The sequence continues at coordinate 37,522,178 of CM051531.1, forward strand.
CCATGAATTCTATCCATAGCGCCTCCAAAGCGGGTGATAATTCTTCATTTGGAATTGGGGCATAATGTTGATAGTCTTCATGTTGGGGGAACTCTTCATTATGAGCAACTTGCCCATGCTCTTCCCAAGGATTATTTGAGAGTTGCCACTGATCATGTTCACACATGTACGAATAATGGTTGTCATAGCTTTGTTGATATTGCCTCTCTTGATAATTCAATGTTGGGAAATTCTCCAAGTTGTGATTATCCCCACAATAAGCACATGGCTGATAAAATTCTTCAAACTGTTGTGGGAAAACTCTCCCTCCAATTAAGTTCTGCAGCGTATTCATTTACTTTGTCGTACACATACGTTTTCCACCTGCAAAGTTTCTCTCTGTGCGAGTTGAGGTTTGGAAACTCATTCATAAACTAGCTTCATAGTACCTGTAAAGGAAATGAAAGAAGATTAGCTCCAATAGATATTAATGTTTTTTTTTTTTTTTCTAACTTAACAAACTTCGTTTTCACTAAACTAAATCCCCGGCAGCAGCGCCAAAAACTTGTTGCGTGCTCAATGTGTAAAATAAATAAGCAATAAGTGAGAGAGAGCACTCAGAACATGCAAGCATACATGATCTTATAGCAAGTAGTAAGTATTTTTTCATTCGTTTTCCCACAGAGATTTATTATTAGCTACTCGTGAAGTGTATTGTTAAGAAAGAATGGGTGGATTTGAAGGGGTATATTTGGTTTTAAAATTCCTATTTACTGCTGAATCAATAAAGGGTAGCAACATGAACAAGTGCAAGTCAATGATAAACTCAAATGAAAAGAGAAGAGATTAATAAACGAAGAGGAAAATAGCTAAACAGAATTTTTAACTTAGCAGAATTGCGAGAACAGCAATTCTACCCCAATGTTACTAACAGCGAAAGTGTGTAAAATGGAGAAACAAGGTCTACTAACGACTCCTCTATAGGCATTTTCATACGATTCTCAAGCATTGGATCAACTCACTATGCATCAAACTAACTCAATCTCATGTATCTTCCGATTTCATGCATTAGATTCTTTAGTTTAGTCATGTCCAAGTAAGGTCTTAAGCATCTTGTTAAAGCAGAAAGATATGGTTTGTACTAGGAAAACGCCTATTCCTAGGTCGTTTTCTGGTTACCTTGAAAGGCTAGCATGAGTGTATGACTCTGAACTCTTACTCCTTCCAGAGGTTAGGAGTTCTTTGGACAAAATGGATGGCCAATCGAAATTGCCCGTGGGATGAAGCTTACATACAATCAATGCTTCGAGAGCTATCCTACATGCTTGGTTCACGTTTTTTAGCCTATAGTATTGTCATTAGCATGCCCCTATGTGACTTAGTTACTCATGGATATAGAAAGAACAGAAATAAGAGATGAAGTAGACATGCTTAGAAGAAATTTAAAGTCAAACAGCAAGGGAAAAACAGTAGGCAACAAAGACAAGAAACTGTGAAATAATGAATTTTGCGTTGATTACTTGATTGTTTGAATGAACAAAGGAAAGCTTAAAGTAAATATCAATAAGACAGAGAGCAGCGAAATGAAATGACTAGCCACTAGAAAAGAAACAACAACTAAACAGTGCTGGAAATTAGAAATCAAGGACAAAAAGCAGTAATTGAGCTTTGAACGCCTCGTCGCAACCGCCTCGGCTGAAGGAAGAGAAAGGATAGCCTTGCTTGGATGAATCCAATCAGGAGAGAAGATGATGAATCTTCTCTCCTTCCTATCAGATTGTCGACTCCAACAGCTGAACCTCTCAAACCAACAGACGGAGAAGAAAAACAGGAGAAAAGATGGAGCTGCGAAGAGACTTCTACGCTTCGGATGATGATCAAACCCTCTACTTTGACCCCCTTTTATAGTAATCTGCAGGTGCGTTTGGGCCAAGGAGAACCATCCATCCTCAACGTCATACTTCAAAATGGATGGAGGAGAATGAACGAATCCCTGAAATAACGGAAAATAACAGAAATAGATCAGTCAACTTACGGATTTCACTTGAAACATTGCGGTTTTAGCAATGTTTCCGCAATGCTGCCGCAATGCGCACTTTTCCTTCTTTTAACTTCGGTTTTCAATCCTTTTCTTTCCTTTTGCACACAAGTCCTAATTTAGCTACCTTCTTCTAATTCTCATATATAAGCATAGGTTTAAGCTAAATCCTATCAAAAACACCTAAGAGTGTACATCTTTCTAAGCTAAATAAGTCCTAAAAAGGTCACTTTTGGAGACGTAACAGTTGATATGGACCACCAACCTTCTTGTATTTCCTACCCGAAAATCTCAGGTGAGTTTGTGCTTAAATCTGACTTAATTGACCATCTGCCTTCTTTTTGTGGTGAAGCAGATGAAGATCCCTTTAAACATCTCAAGGCTTTTCAAATGACAAGTTCTGCAATGAAGCCAAGCGACATAACGGAAGATCAGCTCTACCTGAGAGCTTTTCCATTTACCTTGAGAGGAGAAGCTCGAGATTGGCTACATTACTTGCCATCAGGAACCATCTTCACTTGGGGCAAGTTAAAGAGCATGTTCTTGGAAAGATATTTCCCAGCTTCAAGACCCAGAGCCGTGAAAAAAGATATCTATAGTTTCAAACAGTCAGAGAAAGAGGCATTTCACGAGTGCTGGGAGAGATTCATTAAGCTCTACGAGAGCTGCCCGAACCATCTGATAGCAGAGGCTGCGCTTATTCAGTTCTTCTATGAAGGTTTGCTTCCGCACGACTGTGAGATGCTCGATGCATCGAGCGGAGGAGCCCTTTGGGAGAAAACGCCTGCAGAAGCCAGACAGTTGATCTCCAACATGGTTGAGAACCGTCGCCAATACGGGGGAAGAAATGAACAAGCTAAACTGTTGACCGACATGGAAGAGCTCAAGGAGAAAGTGTCTCAGGTATTTGGCATTATTCATACGTTGAAAGAAAACTCATCTCAGGGTGTTCCTTCTATTTCAGGTCAAACCCTTGAAGGCATGTTCAAATCATTTATGGAATCTAGCCAGGAGACCAGGATGCAGATGCGATCGCTATGCGATAGGTTCATAGAGATTAAGGACAGGATGAGTAAATTGGAATCCAAACCGGAAAGCGTTAGTGCCATCAATCTAAGAAGTGGTAAAGAGGTACCATCACGGACCACTCCCGAGGACTCTAGCGAGGATACAGAGACAGCTCAAGATAAGTGCCTTCCAACACCCTCTGAAACGGTTGTAGCTTCTCCTTATATTTCTATGAAGTCTTACACTCTCGTTGCTCCTTTTCCGAGTAGGTTGATGAGGCCACCTAAGGAGGACGAGGACGCGGACGTCCTTGATACGCTGAAAAAGGTTGGGATCAATATCCCGCTGCTTGACGCCATTCATCAAATTCCAAGGTACGCGAAATTTCTGAAGGAGATGTGCACCATGAAGAGGAAGGCTAAAGGTGCTGAGAGAGTTGTGGTAAGTAAGAATGTTTCTGCCCTGATAACACAAGGCATGCCAAACAAATGCCAGGACCCAGGTATGTTCCTTCTGCCATGTACTATAGGAGATAGAGAAATCGAGCACGCCATGCTAGACTTGGGAGCCTCAATTAATGTTATGCCATACTCAGTCTACAAGAGTCTTGATTTAGAAGGTATGCAGGAAACTAGTATAATTATCTAGTTAGCTAATAGGTCTTCTATTCATCCTTTAAGGGTGATTGAGGATGTGTTGGTTAGAGTTAAGGACCTGATCTTTCCTGCTGATTTTTACGTTATAAAAATGGAAGAAAACGCATCACCCACTGCTTCAGTCCTGCTAGGTAGACCATTCATGAAAACTGCTAGGACTAAATTAAAATTAATGTGCATGATGGTACTTTGTCAAGCGAGTATGAAGGGGATGTGTTCGAATTTAATGTCTTTAATGCCATGAAACACCATGTTGATGTGCATTCTGTCTGTAAAATTGATCTTATAGATACTTTAGAACAAGAAGAATGCATGACTGTTGTTGATGGGGATGACCCACTCGTTTTTACTTAAATTGTTGGCGAGGTTGAAAGTAGTGCGCCCAGATTGTCTGACTTATCTGAACAAACTACTCTTGCTTTAGAGGCGTGTGAAAAGCCAACTAAAATATTACCATCTCTTTTGCAGGCTCCCAAGTTGGAACTAAAAGAGTTGTCGGGTCACCTCAAGTACGTATACTTAGGGGAGGTGGAGACACTCCCGGTAATTATCTCCAAGGAGCTTACATCGGAGCAAGAAGGCAAGTTGGTGGAGGTCTTGAAAAAGAATAGAAGAGCGATAGGATGGACGTTGGCGGATTTGCATGGGTTGAGTCCAGTTCTGTGCATGCACAAGATTCGGCTGAATGAGGGAGCGAAGCCATCCCGAGAACCTCAGCGGAGACTGAACCCAGCAATGAAAGAGGTAGTGTTGTCTGAGATACACAAACTCCTTGATGCAGGTATTATCTATCTCATTTCTGATAGCCAGTGGGTTAGCCCTATTCATGTTGTACCTAAAAAGACGGGCATAACCGTTATTAGAAATGAGAGGGGTGAGTTAGTGCCTAAGAGAGTGCAAAATGGGTGGAGGATGTGTATAGATTTTAGAAAACTGAATGATGTGACTAAGAAGGACCACTTTCCTATTCCCTTCATAGATCAAATGGTGGAGCGTTTAGCTGGGAAGCCATACTTCTGTTTTCTAGATGGTTTTTCTGGGTTTTATCAAATTCCCATAGCCCAGGAAGACCAAGAAAAGACTACTCTTACATGTCCATTCGGAACTTACGCATATAGGAGAATGCCCTTCGGGCTTTGTAATGCTTCAGGGACTTTTCAGCGATGCATGATGAGCATATTTACTGAATTCGTAGAAAAATGCATCGAAGTCTTTATGGATGATTTCACTGTATATGGGAGTTCATTTGAGGATTGCCTGATTAACTTGTCTAGAGTCATGGAAAGATGCATTGAAACTAATCTTGTTTTAAATTTCGAGAAGTGTCATTACATGGCCAGTCAGGGCATAGTATTAGGACACGTCGTGTCAGCTAAGGGGATAGAGGTGGATAAAGCTAAAATTGATGTTATATCTGATTTACCTTACCCCACGAATCTTCGGGAAGTGCGTTCTTTTCTTGGTCATGCAGGTTTTTACCGCAGGTTCATCAAGGACTTCTCGAAGATAGTGACTCCGATGACGAGCTTGCTGAAAAAAGATGTCCCATTCTGCTTTGACAAGGAGTGCAAGCTGGCCTTCGACGTTCTGAAGAAGTGTTTGACCAATGCACCCATCATTCATCCACCGCAGTGGGGGACTCCCTTCGAGATTATGTGCGATGCAAGCAATTATGTCGTTGGCGCTGTGCTGGGTCAGAGGATAGACAAGAAAAGCCACGTAATTTATTATGCCTCCAGGACGCTCAACTCTGCGCAGATCGGTTACACCACTACAGAGAAGGAGCTGCTTTCCATTGTTTTCGCTCTTGATAAATTTCGGCCTTATATTCTTGGATCTAAAGTAATTGTTTTTTCTGATCATGCAGCAGTTCGTTACTTGATGAACAAGAAGGACTCGAAGCCTAGACTCCTCCTGTGGGTGCTAATACTGCAGGAGTTTGACGTCTCAATCCAGGATAGGAAAGGATCAGAAAATACAGTTGCTGACCACTTGAGCCGCATTGTGCGTAATGAGGATGACTTGCCTCTGAATGATGAATTCCCTGATGAAGTCCTCTTCCAGGTGAGTGTGGAGATACCATGGTACGCCGACATTGTCAATTACTTGGTCACAGGTACTTTCCCATTCGACTTTTCATATAATAAGAGAGCTAAGCTGAGAAGCGAAGCCAAGTCTTATGTCTGGAAAGAGCCCGTTTTATGGAAATTTTGCGCTGACCAAGTAATTATGAAGTGTGTCCCTAAGTCTGAGCATAAGTCCATACTTGTATTCTGCCATGAATTTGCATGTGGGGGACACTTTGGGCCAACTAGGACAGCGAGGAAAATATTAGATTGTGGGTTTTTCTGGCCATCATTGTTTAAAGACTGTTATGAATTTTGCAAATCATGTGATCAGTGTCAGAGAAAAGGGTCCATCTCAAGTAGGAATGAAATGCTCCAACCCCCTATTTTAACTTGTGAAATTTTTTAGGTTTGGGGTATGGACTTTATGGGACCATTTCCCCCTTCATTTGGTTTTGTCTATATATTGTTGGTTGTGGACTACGTGTCTAAGTGGGTGGAGGCTAAGGCCACCAAAGTTGATACTGCTAATGTTATTTCCAGTTTTGTCAAATCCAACATTTTTAGCAGGTATGGAGTTCCACGAGCCATTATAAGCGATCAGGGGAGCCACTTCTGCAACAAGACGATCCAAGCCTTGATGAGGAAGTATGGGGTCAATCACAAAATATCTACCCCGTACCACCCTCAAACCAATGGCCAGGCTGAGGTCTCCAATCGAGAGGTGAAGAGCATCCTCGAGAAAACAGTAAGTCCAGCGAGGAAGGATTGGAGTCTCAGGCTGGACGACGCTTTGTGGGCCTATCGCACGACTTACAAAACCCCCATAGGGATGTCTCCCTACCAGATGGTTTTTGGGAAAGCCTGTCATCTCCCAGTGGAGATCGAGCACAAAGCTTACTGGGCCGTGAAGAAGTGTAATATGGACTTTGACAAGGCTGGCGAAGAAAGACTCCTCAAATTGCAAGAACTAGAGGAGCTTCGCCTGGACGCATATGAGAACTCGAAGATCTACAAAGAGAAGACCAAGATGTTCCATGACAGACCAGTCATTCGGAAACACTTCGAAGTTGGTCAGAAGGTCCTCTTGTTCAACTCCCGCCTAAGGTTCATGCCAGGTAAATTTCGTTCCCGGTGGATTGGTCCTTTTACTATAACTGATGTCCATCACTATGGTGCAGTCAAGATTCAGAGCCTAGATTCAGGAAAGGAATTCACGGTGAATGGCCAGCGACTGAAGATCTTCCATGAGGGAATGTCAGAGGACTTCGACGAGCATGCCTACTTGAGAGAGCCCGATTATGAGAAAGGATGAAATGAGTTTTGGTAAAGTCGAGCAATCGACTCTAAAATTTGCGCTTCTCGGAGGCACCCGAGCTTGAACTGTACATGTTTTTTGTTTACTTTACTGTTTTTAGGATTAGCTTAGGTTCTTACTCTCATGTTGTGAGTTTTCAGGAAAACGATGGCTCGTCCTTGAAGTTGGTTTGCAAAGGATCAAGCGCACTCTCCAACCCTCTAAGTCACAATTCAGGGAAGGTTTTCTTTCCTCAGAATTTTGACTGTGCCTATTTAGTCCAATGAGGACATTGTCCATTTCTAAGTTGGGGGTGGTGGGTTGTGCCTTACAGTGATTGTCGAGTTTAGTTGTGGAATTCTGATAAACGTGTTCTGTTATGGCGTATGCATGCTAGTTTGACTATGAAAGTCTGTGATGTACTGTTAGGGTCTTCGTATTTATATTTGTAGTGAAATTCAGCATGATTGCATTTGTTAAGGTCATTTTGAAAAAAAATTTAAGTTATTTCCCTGTTTAAGCTTCGCATGTTAGCACTCTATCGTGGATCTGTGGGTTTAGAGTAGTTCTGCTTGTTTTGGAATTCGTTGTCACCTCGAAAGGCAACCTTAGGATGGGCTAAGATTCGTTCATGATCGTAATCCATGCGCTAAAAATGTTAACATGATTTATAGGCTAAAAAGAAAAAGAATGCAAAAATTTATAAAAAGAAAGTAATCTCCCGAGGTGTTCTTCCTTCTTGAATTGCCTTAGTAGCCAGGGGCGGTCGTGCAACCCACGGTCGCCACTGCATGAAAAGGGAGCACAAAGAAGTGAACGCTAGTCCTTAAAAATGTGAATTTTGCCCGTAGTCAGATGCATTGTGCAATGAAATTGCAGGCAAGCTGAAACGAAAGTAAAAATGACATGTTAGGCGCTCATGGAGATCAAAAAAAAAAAAGAGAGAAAAGATACCTTTCGATCGATTACTTGCTTAGGCGATGAAAAGCCCTTAGACTGTTCTGTTTAGCCATAAGTAGAGGGAAGGCGAAGTTCCGGGACGGGTAGAGCTGTTCTAAGCCTGTAAAAATCTAAAATAGAGGAGCTAGGTCCGAAGCATAAATAGGGAAGCATATTTAAATTTCTCGAATCGTTCTTAACCAATGCATGCATGCAGCTGTTTCTTTCGAATACAAATGCCTTGTCGTTTCCAGTACTGAGAATTGAGTCCCTAGAATGCGTATCATTTTATTTTGATTAATCAGAATTCCACCTTGCTCGAGGACTAGCAAGATTTAAGTTGGGGGTGTTTGATAGCTCCAATTTGGAGCTATAATTATGTCCCTAATTCACGATTATTACATGCTTAATCTTGCTTATATGTGTTAATTGCAGGTGTTCTCGGTAATTCGCCCTCGGGTGCGTTTCGGCGTCATTCGAGGCTTAATATCACATTTTAAAGACCTAAGAACACTTCCGGGGAAGGACCATGCAAAATCATGAAGATTTGGCGTTTTGGGAAAATTCAAGGCAAAATACCATGCAAAAACCCGAGAGCTAGCGTCGAGACGCTGCCAGAGCGTCTCGACGCTCCGAAGCCTGAAGCGTCATTTGGAGTTCCCACCCGAGAGCAAGCGTCGAGTGGTCAGCGTCTCGACGCTCGCTCGACGCTGCACAGCGTCGCGACGCCGCCCGAGCGTCTCGACGCTGCCCCGACTGCGCGCGCTGATTCTTTAGGGCGCAGCGTCGAGACGCTGCCCTAGCATCTCGACGCTCCGACGGAATACTTAAGTTTTTGTCCGATTTTTAGCCGTCATCTCCATCTTCAACCTCGGGCTCCGCACCAGATTGGACGTTTCAGCAGCCATTTTCACCATGGGAGAGGCTAAGGAGCTTGGATTTGAGCCATCTAATAGCTCCATTTTAGATCTATAATTATGTCCTTAATTCACGATTATTATATGCTTAATCTCGCTTTTATGTGTTAATTGCAGGTGTTCTCGGTAATTCGCCCTCGGGAGCGTTTCGGCGCTTTTCGAGGCTTAATATCGCATTTTAAAGACCTAAGAACACTTCCGGGGAAGGACCATACAAAACCATGAAGAATTGGCGTTTTGGGAAAATTGAAGGCAAAATACCATGCAAAAACCCGAGAGCTAGCGTCGAGCGACAGCGTCGCGACGCTAGCTCGACGCTGCCCAAGCGTCGAGACGCTTCCAGAGCGTCTTGACGCTCCGAAGTCTGAGGTGTAAAATTGAAATTCCACCCGAGAGCAAGCGTCGAATGACAGCGTCCCGACGCTCGCTCAAACGCCGCGCAAGCGTCTCAACGCTGCGCGAGCGTCTCGACGCCACCCCGACTGCGCGCGCGGATCATTTAGGGCGCAGCGTCGAGACGCTGCCCTAGCGTCTCGACGCTCCGACGGATTACTTAAGTTTTTGTCCGATTTTTAGCCGCAATCATCATCTCCTACCTCGGGCTCCGCACCAGATTAGACGTTTCAGCAGCCATTTTCACCATGGGAGAGGCTATGAAGCTTGGAATGGAGCCATCCCACATCACACACAACATGAGTGAGTAGTCTATAGCGTTTTTGCCTCGGGATTGTAAAGGAATAATGTAGTTTGAACCTTTGGTGAGGATTGTTGAACTAAATTCTGATTTGGCTTAAATGATTGATTGAATTAGTTTCTATTTCTTTGCTTATTCCATGAACGTGGTTGATTGATTTAGGATTAGGCACCCTTGATATCGAGCATGCTTCATTTGTTAAAGGTTTTGATGCCGTGCCTCTCTAAACCGCCAAGTAACAAAGATTTACGATGCCTTTGAGCGCATAGGCGTCCTTGCGCTCTTGGTGTTCGTTCTTCTCGAATTAGAATCTGAAATCGATACACTAATTTCGCGTCCAAATTAGATAATCGTCGTAGTTAGCTCGTTGCTATCGATTGGTCTTGGGAGAGCGTTGGCCGCCAATGTCCAATCGATATACTTGATTAGCATGACTAATTGTGTCTAATTAATATCCATGGAGCATGTCTAAATTAATTTATTGATTTGAGACGGGCTGCGTATTCGTTCAATTATTTGGCCAATATTATCGTCAACCAATGATCCAAAGGCATGCTAATTTTATTCCCGATCGTCTCGAGTCGAACGCTCCGTTAGTTAAGTCTTCCCGTTTTGTGTTGTTCCCTCTTAGTCAATTAAAAACCAAAATCCCATCGTTTCGTTTATTTTCATAGTTTGCAAATTTAATTGAGATTAAGTCAAATTAGCTTAATTCCCTGTGGATCGACCCCGTTGCCACTAATCTACTAATAGTTCAGTGAATTCGGGTAAATATAAATTCATTTTGGCGGGTCTCGACAACCCGATGATTGGCGATAGTTCCAAAATATCGTTACCACCATCCAACATTATTTCCATCTTGAGTGAGTAGTCTATAGCGTTTTTGACTCGGGATTGTAAAAGAATAATGTAGTTTGAACTTTTGGTGAGGTTGTTGAACCAAATTCTGTTTTGGCTTTAGTAATTGATTGAATTAGCTTTTATTTCTTTGTCTATTCTATGAATGTGTTTGATTGATAGGACTAGACAACCTTGAATTCGAGCATGCTTCATTTGTTAAAGGTTTTGATGTCGTGCCTCTCTGAACCGCCAAGTAACAAAGATTAACGATACCATTGAACGCATAGGCTTCCTTGCGTTCTTGGCGTTCGTTCTTCTCGAAATGGAATCTGAAATCGATACACTAATTTGGCGTCCAAATTAGATAATCGTCGTAGTTAGCTCGTTGCTATCGATTGGTCTTGGGAGAGCGTTGGCCGCCAATGTCCAATCGATATGCTTGATTAGCATGATTTATTATGTCTGATTAATATCCATGGATCATGTCTGAATTAATTTATTGATTTGAGACGGGCTGCGTATTCGTTCAATTATTTAGCCATTATTTTCGTCAACCTATGATCCAAAGGCATGCTAATTTTATTCCCGATCGTCCCGGGTCGAACGCTCCGTTAGTTAAGTTTTCCCTATTTTGCGTTATTCCCCCTTAGTTAATTAAAATCCAAAATCCCCACATTTTGTTTATTTTCACAGTCTGCAAATTTAATTAGGATTAAGTCAAATTCGCTTCATTCCCTGTGGATCGACCCCGTTACCACTAATCTACTAATAGTTTAGTGAACTCGGGTAATTATAAATTCATTTTGGCGGGTCTCGACAACCCGATGATTGGCGATAATTCGAAAATATCGTTACCAATAACTAAGAGTGAGCAAGAATTTCTTGGAGAGCACTTCAATGAAGGTCTTCTTCTTCTCTCTCAGAGCTCTAAAACTGAAACAAATTCTTCTAGAAATTCTCTACCGATTGTTATTTTCTATTTCTACCATTTTCTACTTATACCCACAGGGTTTTCACCCTCAAATTTCCCTAAAATTATCCAATGATTCTCATTGGATGGCTGCAACCGAAAAAGCATCTTGGTTTGTACGGCGGGGGACAGGCGCTGCCAATTCACATGCTTCGGGTACAACTTTTGCGGATGCGTTGCGACCGCAAAAATCCTTAAAGATGCCAACTTTGTTGTCGCGATGCGTCTGCAAAACCACTTTGGTCTTCGATCCAGCCTTCTTGGGTTGATGCTCTTTTGGCAAAGTCCTCGCGAAACCTGAAATGCGCACAAAAGTGCTTATTTAAGTACAAACAGGCCTGAATATGTTCATTTATCGCATAAAGACTCAAAAGCAACCTTTTACTCATATACATGTTAATTCCTTTAAAACATTGATTAAAGCTCATCAAATACTCATTGAAGACTCTAGATTCTTTCTATTTTAACTCTAAATAACTCTCATTTGGAGAGTTAACAGGTGTCTGACACATGTGCTAGTACCCAATCCAAAGAAGTTGGAACATCGTTCAAAATTGTGCCTATTTGTAGGCTACCCCATGGAAACGAAAGGTGATCTGTTTTACGATCCTCATGAGAACAAGGTACTAGTATCGACTAATGTCATGTTCTTAGAGGAAGACCACATGAGAGATCATCAACCCTCGAGCAAAATTGTTTTGTCCGAACTTTCCAGGAAAGCTACAGATGAATCAACAAAGGTTGTTGATCAGGCTGGTCCTTCTCAAAAGTTGAGAATGCCTCGACGTAGTGGGAGGGATGTTAGACAACCCGACTGCTACATCGGCTTGTCTGAAACTCAAGTCGTTATACCTGATGATGGCGGTTAGGATCCATTGACCTTTAAACAGACAATGAATGACATAGACAAGGACTAGTGGCTCAAAGCCATGGATCTCGAAATGGAGTCTATGTACTTCAATTCGGCCTGGGAACTTGTACACCAACCAGATAGTGAAAGACCTATCGGTTGAAAGTGGATCTACAAGAGGAAATGAGACCAAGCCGGTATGGTGCAAACCTTTAAGGCTCGACTTGTGGTAAAGGGTTATTCCCAGCGAGAAGGGGTGGACTATGAAGAAACTTTTTCTCCTGTTGCAATGTTAAAGTTGATTAGAATACTCTTGTCCATTCCCACATTTTATGATTATGAAATCTGGCAAATGGATGTCAAGACTGTCTTTCTGAATAGTAATCTTGAGGAGAGTGTCTATATGGCTCAACCAGAGGGATTCATAATTAAGGGTCAAGAGCAAAAGGTTTAAAAGCTCAATCGATCCATTTATTGGTTGAAGCAAGCGTCTAGATCCTGGAATATAAGTTTTGATACGGCGATCAAATCTTATGGCTTTGAACAAAATATTGACGAACCTTGTGTCTACAAGAAAGTAGTCAATATTGTTGTAGCTTTCTTAGTCTTATACGTAGATGACATACTACTCATTGGAAATGATGTAGGGTTCCTGACTGACGTTAAAATATGGCTAGCGACCCAATTCAGAATGAAAGATTTGGGAAAACCTCAGTTTGTTCTAGGGATTCAAATCATAAGGAATCGTAAGAACAAAACGCTAGCGCTATCTCAAGCATCTTATATGGAAAAAGTGTTGTGAAGATATTCGATGCAGAATTCCAAGAAAGGTTCGCTGCCATTTAGGCATGAAATTAATTTTTCTAAGGAATAGTCTCCAATACACCTCAAGAAGTTGAGCATATGAGGTGAATAACCTACGCATCTGCAGTCGGTAATCTGATGTATGTCATGTTATGCACACGACCCGACATATGCTATGCAGTAGGAATTGTCACTAGGTACAAGTCTAATCCAGGATATGATCACTAGACAGTCGTTAAAAAAATCCTCAAGTATCTTAGGAGAACGAGGGGCTATGTGCTCATGTATGGCGCGAAGGATTTGATCCTTGTAGGATACACTGACTCTGATTTTTCTGACTGATATAGAATCGAGGAAATCTACATCTGGATCAGTGTTCACTCTTAACGGAGGAGCGATAGTATGGAGGAGTATAAAGTAAGTTTGTATTGCTGACTCCACCATGGAAGCTGAGTATGTCGCAGCTTCTGAAGCCGCGAAAGAAGTTGTGTGGCTTAGGAAGTTCTTGACAGATTTAGAAATTGTTCCAAATATGAACTTGTCATTCACCCTTTATTGTGATAACCGTGGTGCAGTGGCAAATTCTAGAGAACCTCAAAGCCATAAGCGAGGAAAGCACATAGAGTGGAAGTATCACCTTATTCGGGAGATCGTGCAACGAGGAGATGTGATCGCCACACACATCGCCTTGGAGCACAACATTGCTGATCCGTTTACTATGAGTCTCACGGCTATAGTGTTTGAGGGACACCTAGTGAATCTAGGGTTGCGAGCTGTACAGTAGAACAGTGGGAGAAATTATGGATATATGATATTCCATTTTTCTCAGCCAACATGTACACCACTGAAGTTTTAGTCCACGTGGGAGTTTGTTGGATTTTATGTCCTAAAACTCGTAGTTTGTAAACTGTTTGAATGTAATTATTCTATTTTGCAATAAAGTGTTATTGAGATTTATTCGATAAAGTTGTTATTGAATAAAGTGAAATTTTATTTGCATTAACCTATACCAATAACAAACACCCTTGGCGATAGAATGAATACTTGAACTTCATGTGTGACATGATTGTGGATCAAGTTCAAGTAGACAACCAAAATGGTCTATAGTATAAGGATAAGGTTGGGTACCTTATCCTGAGGACATTATTGGACGCGACTCACTTTGTATAGTACAAAACGATGTGATCTGAATCGTTTCATGTAGAGACATGTGAGTGAGAGCGTCATGTGCAATGAGTTTGCATAAAACTGAACCGAGAAATCAAGTCACTCTTTCTTTATAACACTGTTTACGGTAAAGACCGAGTTTTTCATATGATGACCTAGGTAACTTGATCTTAATTCTGAGTTCGCTATGAACTCCTGTTTAATCGAGCTTATCCTTTGACTTGTACGGGTGAGAGTGGCCAGATCGTCGACTCAATAAGTCTACCCTCTTGGGGATAAGAACAAATAGGTAGCTGGGGACATATTCTTGCAAGACGAAATTCACGCCTACTCGCTTTTAGGGATAATAGAGAGGTTGTTCCCTGAATAGCTGACTATGGGTCTTGAACAATGGGCCCACCCTCTCCTGGCCAGAGAGGGATTTGATTTGCTGGTTGGACCAGAAATCAATTGTTCATTAGAGGTGTCAGTGGTACTTAAGGAACAAGATGTAATGTAGGATTAAACGGTATAAATGACCCGCTGTCATTACGAATGACCTGTGAAGGATCGACTTATTGATGATGGTTATCAAGAGAACACAATATATTTACAGTGAGGAGAGTGCAGCCCTTGGACTTTAGTGGAGTCTCTGGGGTTAACAAATGTTGATTAGTTCAGTTAAAAGAGTTTAGCCGGATAATCTCGTATCGTTGGAGATCATGATCTGTAGGTTCTTTAGGTTCTCCTGGCTAGCTCGGATTAATTCGTGTAACAATATAAGAGAAAAAGAATTTGAATTTATTGAAATTCGATTTTGGAATAATGATGGACATTTTTAAATATGATTTAAATATGGGAATGGTCTAAAACATGAATAGGAATTCATGTGCAAAAAGTCAGTTTTCGGAAAATCGGGATTAGTCATATTATTTAATTAATATTTGATATTGAATTATATAATATTAATTAATTAAAAAAATTAATTAATTAAAATATATATTATAGTTATTTAAAATTAATTTTGAATTAATTATTAAATAAATATTTTATTAATGTTTATGGGATTTTCCATTACATGCGTGTAAGGCATTTGGAATGGTAACTAATCTCATACATATCCCATTTTTTTGAAGCCTTATCTTTATCTTGAAAGATATAAAAACTCAAATGTGTTGGATATGTAAGGCATTTGGAATGGTAACTAATCTCATACATATCCCATTTTTTGAATCCTTGTCTTTATGTTGAAAGATATAAAAACTCAAATGTGTTGCGTCTTTTGAATGTTGAGTGGCAAGAGATTTTTTTAATTTATAAAATTCTCTAATGTTCAGGTTGTCGAGACCCGTCAAAATAACATTTATAAATCTGATACAACAGAGCTTTACAGCTAGTGGTAGTCGGGTGTCGAACCACAAGGAACCAAAATTATTTCCTCTTAATTAACTTCTACTTGTTTTTAATAAAATTCAAAATAAAACAGAAAAATAAAGGGGGAAACGCTAACGGAAAATTAAAATACGAGAAAAATAAATGCAAGAAAAATAAACGGAACACGTGCTCCTAATTTGAGTGTCGGGATTGGTTGTTGATGTTGTTCGGATCATAGACACAAAATATACTTAACCGGTTTTTGTTAACACTCACACACATTAAAAGACCCAATTAAAACAAGTGCTCCCATGCTTTAATTAGAACTAATAATCTCAATTAATTAGAAAAGATTGACGACTCTAGACTATGCTTCGCTAATAACTCTAACTTAGGGGCGATCGCTCTCCCAAATTAGAATTAGTCGCGAGCGACGGGTATTCATGCGACGAGCCAATTGATGAAATCTCTATCAATGAGACTCGATTTTATTCTATCTCTATAATTTATCAACAACCCAAACAAATATGGCCACATTTAATTCAGAATGCTAGAATTAATTACTCAAAACATGAAGTGCGATCGCTAAGTCATGGATTTTTAATCTAACCAACACACAATTTACTAAACGGGTGTCAACCATTAAGAAAATCATGCTGGACATTAAGAACGATGCTAGAGATGAATTGAATGCTAAAACAAGCCAAGAAGAAGATGAAAAGATCAGATCTCACCTAATACATCAACAACACAAATCCTAAACCCAAATTAGAGCACTTACCTTAGTTGCCCGTTGTGAAATCCAAGAGAAATCAACAAGAAATCAACTCCAATGTATTGAAATAGGTAAGAAATATGTTTTGGCTCAAGAATCGAGCTCTACAAAGAATGGGGGCGGAAGAAATTGAGAGAGAATTACCTAAAATCAGCAAAAACGGACTTAAATACTCATTTTTACGTCAGACTAGAGCCTAGGCGCCATAAGTCAACGCCTAGGCGCTGAGCTCTCTGGAAAATTTACAAATTGGGCATTTTTGTTGACTTTTAATGATGGGCTTTTGTTGACTTTTAATGACGGGCATTTTGCGTCAAGGCTAGGGCGCGCGGCGAGTCGAGGCGAGGGCGCGCAGGACTCGGGCGCGGACGGGCGAGCGGAACTTTTGATGACGGGCGCTCGGGCGCAGAGGCGGAGCGGGCGAGGGCGCACGGGCGTGCGGGCGTGGGCGCATTGGTCTTTAATGACGGGCGTGGCTGGGCTGCTGCCTCCGTTGGGCGCCGGCTGATAGCTCCAAAATAGAGCTATCTTTATGTCCCTAATTCTGGCTAAAACCATGACATATATTGATTAAAATGCGTTCTTGTAGGTGATTTCATGGTTGAGAGCTCGGGAAGTCCAAAGACACATTCTAGGGCTTAAAGTGCCGTTTTAGAGCTTCATTGATGCATCGGGAGTGAAATGGCTTAAAGAATCCAAGAGATGGCAAAATTGCCTTGAAGAGACACAATTTGGCCATCCAAACCCGAGAGCTCACTTGCATGGGCGGCAGCGTCGAGACGCTAGCTCGACGCTGCCAGCGTCGAGACGCCGCCCCGACACCATCAGAAGTACGAGCGCGCCCGAGGGTCTCGACGCCCGCCCGACAGATTTTCCAGAGAGACACGCGACAGCGTCGAGACGCTGTCCGACCGTCTCGACGCCCGCGCGCGCGCTCGGGGCAGCCAACTTAGGGCACAGCGTCGAGACGCTTGCCTAGCGTCGAGACGCTCCGACGTTTAAAGGCGTGAAAATGCCATATTTCGCCCAACTTTTGCTTATCCTTCTTCTTCCCAACTTCTTCCTCTCGGGTTTCCACCATTTTCCACCATTTTTGGGCTTCTTCTTCTCCTCTTTGTATGCTACTAAGCTCTTCCATGGGATTGGATTTATTAATCCTCCATGGAAGGCTAAACTAAGGTTAGTGCTTAATTTTGAGTATGGATTTGTAAGTTTTGGATGTTTGGGGAGATTTGCCCCTTTGTAAATGTGAAGCCGATTAGTATGTTTATGCATTCTCTTGCTTGTTCTTCATAAAATCTAGCATGCGTAGCTAAATTAGGTTGACGCCCTAGTTCCTATGCATGATAGAGGGCTAAAGGTTGAGACGTATAATTGCCCAAAACGTAGGTAGCACGGGCTTAAGCATGGCTAATTAATTCAACCCAAAGTGACAGTTGGTAATCTGAATTAATTATCGTTTTCATGTTAGGCTTAAGGCAAGAGAGAAACCGGGTTAGTCTTAGGATTAGACCGTCACAGTGTTCCCGTCACTGGCTTATAGTCGATTTAGGGGTCGCGACCTTAGATAGATTATTAGCCAAGTATAATTAGAATTGCACGTGTCTAATTATTTCTTTGGGTCATTTGAGCTAACACTTAGCCAAATGAATTGTGTGTTGAAGCATGGCTAGTTAATCAATTGTATCGATGATCCGAACATCCATAACGCTCAATTCCATTTCTTGAAGTTAAGCACGACCGTATGATTTTTGCACGTTGTCATTTAATTTTCCGTTAGCTTGCTTATTAGGAGCTCCCTTCCCCCCCAAACCAAATTACCATTCTTTTATTGTGCATACTTTTTATAATTAACAAATTAGGCTTAGTTAAATTAAATTTCTTATTTCCCTGTGGATCGACCCCGTTGCCACTTAGCTACAAATAGATCGGTGTATTCGGGTTTATAAATGGTATTTTGGCAAGCCTCGACAGCTTGAATTTGGAGTACCACATAAAGTGCTCTACCAAAATTGGCGTCGTTGCCCGGGAATTAAGTTTAATTTAGTTTGATTAAGTTTAGTTTGTTGGTTTTAAAAATTTTCTTTACTTTTTTTTGTACAGTTTAATTCTTTTGTATTATTTTACCCGTTTTTGTTCGATTTTTGGAGCGCAGTCATTCTTTGAAAATCCAAGAGAAAGCGCCAAGATGGAGGTCGTGGGTAATTTTGAGCATCAAAGAACCTTGAGGGAGCTTGCATCACCTGAGCTAGGCCGGAACTCATCGAGTATTATGTATCCGGTAGCTGCAGGTAATTTTGAACTTAAAGCTGGTCTGGTTAACTTATTACCTTCTTTTTATGGTAATACAGATGAGGATCCCGTCAGACACCTCAAGGCATTCCAGATGGTGTGTTCGTCATTTAGAACCGATGACACCACTGCAGATCAACTCCATCTCAGGACCTTTCCTTTCACCTTGAAGGAGAAGGCGAGAGATTGGATGTATTACCTACCGACTGGATCCATCACGACTTGGAAGGAGCTGAATGGGGCGTTTTTAGAGAAGTATTTTCCTGCTTCAAAGGTCGCCGCCCTCAGAAGGGAGATACACAAAATTGAGCAAGGAAAGGAAAAAACCGTCCTTGAGTGCTGGGAGAGGTTTGGTCGGTTATGCGAGGATTGTCCCAATCATCAAATAACCGAGCAATCCCTCATTCAGAGTTTCTACTACGGTTTGCTTCCCCAAGGCCAGCAGATGATAGACGCCGCCAGTGGAGGTTCGCTTATGGAAAAGACACCCGCTGAAGCTAGAGTTTTAATTTCTAACGTAGCTAGAAGCTTGGAGTGGAGTGAAGATAGAGACAAGGAACATACTCGCCTGAGAAGGGACGTGGACGAGCTTAAGGCTCAACTTTTAGTGGTAAGTAACGCTGTTATTGCTTTGAAAGATCACTTACAGCCCCGTCCTTCTGTTTCAGGTAGATCCTTGGAAGAAATGCTTGAATCACAACATAGGGAAACTCGAGAGCAGTTTCAAACTCTGAGCGATGCAGTGATTCAAGTGAGTAAGAGGTTGACAGTGATGGAGCACCAGAACGTAGAGAACGCTAGTGCCATCACCTTGAGAAGTGGGAAGCATCTTCCCACGAGTACCCCGCCGGTGGAAGTCGATCATGGCCACATCGAGCCACAGACAGAAAATCCCGAACCACGGTGGCATGGGGTAAATTTTGATCCTACATGCACTAGAGTTTATGTGCCTAAGGCTCCTTTTCCTAGCAGGTTAGCGAGACCGCCTAAGGAGGACTACGAGAAGGAGTTCCTAGACACATTCAGGAAGGTAGAGATCATCATCCCTCTGTTGAATGCCCTGAAGGAAATTCCGAGGTACGCCAAGTTCCTAAGGAAACTTTGCACCAACCAGAGGAAGACAAAGGAGAGTGAACGCGTCGTGGTAAGTGAGAACGTTTCTGCTTTGATCACAAAAAGCTTACCAGTTAAATGCGACGATCTAGGTATGTTCTCTCTCCCTTGTAAGATAGGAGGCATGCATATTAGAAGAGCAATGCATGATCTAGGAGCCTCCATTAGTGTTATTTTTCAGAAACTGAAATTGAAAGGAATGAATAAAACATGAACGATTATTTAACTTGCTGATAGAACTTCTGTGCATCCTTTAGGAATAGTTGAAGATGTATTAGTGCAAGTTAATGAATTAATTTTTCCTGTTGATTTTTATGTTCTGAAAATGGATGAAAATTATTCCTCTTCGCATGCTTCGATCTTATTAGGTAGGCCCTTTATGAAAACTACTAAAACTAAAATAAATGTGGATAAGGGCATTTTATCTGTTGAGTATGGCGGAGAGGTTGTTGAGATGCATTTGCCCGTTGTAGAAGAGCATGATGATGATATATTCTCTCTTTGTCAAGTAGACACTTTTGAATCTTTAGCTCATAATGATTGCATGACTGTTGAGGATGGGGATGACCCATTATTTTTAACTGAACTTTTTGATGATTATGAGTTGCATGAACCACCCTTGACTGAATTTTGTGATTCATTTGTTTCTACCTTGACGATTGTTGAGAATCCTGCTAAGCTACTCCCTTCCACTTTACCTTGCACTATTGGAAATGAAATGATTAATCAAGCCATGCTAGATTTAGAGCCATCGATTAATGTTAAGTCGCATGTTGTTTTTAATGAGCTTAAAATTAATGACTTGCATGAATCTGGTTCTACTGTGCAAATGGCTAATAAATCCTATGTGCACCCCTTGAAAAAGGTGGAAGATGTTTTGGGCAGAGTAACTGACCCGTTCTTTCCTGCTGATTCTTACACTCTTGGAATGCATGAAAATATCTCTCATGTTTTTGCATCAATTTTATGGGATCAACCTTTCATGAAACCTGCAAAATTTAAAATTGATGTTGTATGTGCGCAGAAGGCACGAGAGAAAGAATTGTTCATGGATTTTCGCTGGAAAGAGGAAATTAGGAAGATGGATGGGGCATCTTCCAAGTTTGACTATGGATGAGTTGACGAGAGAATACAGTCGAGCAATCGACTTTAAAAATTTGCGCTTCTCGGAGGCACCCGAGCTTGGACTGTAATTTTGTTATTTACTGTTTTGCTTTTGTTTATATTAGCTTTTGAATTCGTTGTTTGTTTGTTTCTTTCCTTAGGAGAAAAGGTGGAACGGTCGACAATTCGAGAGTAGATTGGAGAACGATGGTGCACATCTCCACCCGTCGGCTCCATAAAATTCAGGGGAGGTTTTCTGTTCCCTTAGAATTTTATTGTTTTTAGTTGTTTAATGCATTGGGGACAATGCATATCTGAAGGTGGGGGGTGGAGTTTGTTGATAGAGATGAGACTTCTCAGTAGTTGTCGGGCGTATGTATACTCTGATGGTTAGATTAGAATTTGAATGCATGTTCTCTGATGAGGACGGTCTGTGATTTGCTTGTGAACACTCCGTATTTGCATGATTCGAAAATTTGACAATGTATGCACATTTTGAGCCTATTTTTAATTTTTTTATGTTATTTCCCTACATTCACTGAGCACATAGCCCTCTTATTCTCAGTTCGGTAGGTTTAGAATGATTTTATTTGGTCTGAAACCTTGTTGTCACCCCGAAAGGTACCTTTAGGGAGGCTTTATGTGTTAGAAGTAGTAATGATTCATTTGTCGTATAGCGAAGCTATTGCCTAATAAAAAAAAAAAAGTAAGCATGAAAAATAAAAACTCTAGAGTTGCTTCTCCTTCTTGTGTTGCCCGTGTAACCAGGGGCGATCGTGTAACCCACGGTTGTCACTGCATGAAAGGGGAACTAATAGAAGCGAGCAATAGTCCTTAAAAACGTGAAGCTAAATTTGGTTTGACGTGTTAGGCTCTCTTGGAGAAAAATAAAAAAAAAAAGTGGTTTAAAGAGAATAATGGGTACAAAGTGCTCAAAGAATAGAAAGAAAATGTAGGCCTTATGTTTTGTTGCTCTTTCTATCACTAAAAGCCATTAGACTGTTCTTATCGCCATAAGTAGGGGGAAAACGAGTTATAGGACTGTATAAGGTTGTTCCGGACTTGCATGAGCTAGGTTGAGAGGTGCTAAACACACACACACGTAAGGGAATAAGAGTTTAAATTTTGAAATGATTTCAACGTTTGCATGCATTTGATGGTTTTGAATTTATTCAAGTACCTTGTTTCACAAGCATTGAGATTAGAGTTTTCAGCATGCGTTTAATTCTTTGGAGATTATTTAGAGTATACCTTGCTCGAGGACTAGCAAGATTTAAGTCGGGGGTATTTTGATAGCTCCAAAATAGAGCTATCTTTATGTCCCTAATTCTGGCTAAAACCATGACATATATTGATTAAAAGGATTTCTTGTAGGTGATTTCATGGTTGAGAGCTCGGGAAGTCCAAAGACACATTCCGGAGCTTAAAGTGTCGTTTTAGAGCTTCATAGATGCATCGGGAGTGAAATGGCTTAAAGAATCCAAGAGATGGCAAACATTGCCTTGAAGAGACACAATTTGGCCATCCAAACCCGAGAGCTCACTTGCATGGGCGGCAGCGTCAAGACGCTAGCTCGACACTGCCAGCGTCGAGACGCCGCCCGAGGGTCTCGACGCCCGCCCGACAGATTTTCCAGATAGACGCGCGACAGCGTCGAGACGTTGTCCGAGCGTCTCGACGCCCGCGCGCGCGCGCGGGGCAGCCAACTTAGGGCACAGCGTCGAGACGCTTGCCTAGCGTCGAGACGCTCCGACGTTTAAAGGCGTGAAAACCCATATTTCGCCCAACTTTTGCTTCTCCTTCTTCTTCCCAACTTCTTCCTCTCGGGTTTCCACCATTTTCCACCATTTTTGGGATTCTTCTTCTCCTCTTTGTATGCTACTAAGCTCTTCCATGGGGGATTGGATTTATTCATCCTCCATGGAAGGCTAAACTAAGGTTAGTGCTTAATTTTGAGTATGGATTTGTATGTTTTGGATGTTTGGGGAGATTTGCCCCTTTGTAAATGTGAAGCTGATTAGTATGTTTATGCATTCTCTTGCTTGTTCTTCATAAAATCTAGCATGTGTAGCTAAATTAGGTTGACGCCCTAGTTCCTATGCATGATAGAGGGCTAAAGGTTGGGACGTATAATTGCCCAAACCGCTAGGTAGCACGGGCTTAAGCATGGCTAATTAATTCAACCCAATGTGACAGTTGGTAATCTGAATTAATTATCGTTTTCATGTTAGGCTTAAGGCAAGAGAGAAACCGGGTTAGTCTTAGGATTAGACCGTCACAGTGTTCCCGTCACTGGCTTATAGTCGATTTAGGGGTCGCGACCTTGGATAGATTATTAGCCAAGTATAATTAGAATTGCACGTGTCTAATTATTTCTTTGGGTCATTTGAGCTAACACTTAGCCAAATGAATTGTGTGCTGAAGCCTGGCTAGTTAATCAATTGTATCGATGATCCGAACATCCATAACGCTCAATTCCATTTCTCGAAGTTAAGCACGACCGTTTGATTTTTGCACGTTGTCATGTAATTTTCCGTTAGCTTGCGTATTAGGAGCTCCCTTCCCCCCCAAACCAAATTACCATTCTTTTATTGTGCATACTTTTTATAATTAACAAATTAGGCTTAGTTAAATTAAATTTATTATTTCCCTGTGGATCGACCCCATTGCCACTTAGCTACAAATAGCTCGGTGTATTCGGGTTTATAAATTGTATTTTGGCAAGCCTCGACAGCTTGAATTTGGAGTACCACATAAAGTGCTCTACCACCGGCGCCTGGGCGCTGACCTCTTGGGTCTTACCCCATTTTTGGGTCGTTTTGGCTCCCGAGCTCCTTTTGGCCTATCTTCTTGACCCGAACACTTCCCGAAACCTCTAAAATGACTGATTTAGCCCCGAAAATCATAAATGGACTTCCCGAGCTCTTTGCCACAAAAACACCTATAATAAGGCAATTTAACTAAATTAAGCATGTCATTTAGCTAGATTTAAGGCTATAACTATAGCTCTATTTTAGAGCTATCATTGAGGTTCTGTTTTTTTTTTTTTAAACTCAAATGTTGAGTTTTGAAGTCAGACCCTTCTCTTTTCAACTTCAACCCGACCAAATTCTCCATCTCTCATTTTCTTCCAAACATTCTCTTGTAAAGGAGTCCCACCACTTCATTGCTCGGCCCGAGGATAGCAGGACTACCAGAAGTGACCCTCGAAGAGTTTGAGAGAAGATTCGAGGCGTGTGTGAGCAATTTCGAGATTTGGATTTGAAGAATTCGAACTACAAGGGAATGTGTTCTAATTTCTCTTTTTCAAAGTTTCGAGCATGTTTATGTTTAGTTAAATTGATGAAATAAGTGGATCAATGATCCAAATCGCTTCTGCAGCGTTATGCGCTCCATCACCAACGGCTCTAGAAATCCTTTTTCGTGCAATAGGCTTTTCGCCCACAAATTATTCCTTTTTTCTTTGGCCGCCTCAGACGTATAGCGCTCGTATTGCGTTGGCTCTTTGTTGTCCTTGACCTTTGCCTTCCCTTTTTGCTGCCTTTATGTTGCCTCAATAGCTTCGATTTTTACTTGAACTTATTGCGGCGACTTGGGCTTGGTGGCCTCAAGCACATCGGGTTCTCGCACGATTGACTCGGTTTTAGCCTTTTTAACTTTCTTAGGCCTCTTGGCCTTGATCACCTTAGCTTTCCTCTTCTTTGCCCTTGGCTTTGGGCTACCCTCTTCCTTTGATTCCTCTTCTAACTCCGCCTCAAGATCAGCGGCCAACTTTGCTTTGTCATCCTTCAAGGCGTTTTCTTCTGGTTCTGGTCTCTCCTCAATCACATATGTTTTTTCACCTACTGCCTCAGCTGCTTCCTCAATAGCTTCGTCCGCTTCTCCCTCTTCTTGAACTAGTTGCTTTTGCTCAGGAGCATCCTCAAATGCCAGATCTTCATGCTCAGACTCTGCCGCTTCCTCCCAATCGCTTTCTGAATCCATGCATGCTGGCAACTTGGGGAAACTTCAGTTCAAGCCTTTCTTCTAGATGTTTGCGATGGATGACTGATCAACACCTTTTTGGCGTTCTCGGCTAGAAGTGGCGCGACAACGGTAACTGGCGCAGACTTCGCTTTCTTACTCTTCTTTTCTGATTTCTTCTTATAGCTAGATTCTTGAAGCTTTTGTGAGTGTGCAATTTTCACCGCTTCAACACCCAAAGCATTCTTTACCGCTTTGGCGCTTGGTACTTTGATTTTCGGCGCCTTAACTGGAATTTCCACCATTGGCACAAAAGTTTCGGCACTACCTTGACAGAGGCTTTATCCTTTTTTAGCGGATTTCTTTGAAGACTTGGCGGAAGCCACGGAGGCTTTAGGATTTGGGGAAAGAGTGACTGATTTTGAAACTCCACCTTTGCATGCCATTGAGAGATTGAATAGGGGAATAAGATGAAAGGAAGCAGCATAGACAATGGGAATTCATAGAGAGGCTAAGTTGGATTTTGTGAAGAAAAACTCATGATAGCTAGGAATTTTGTTAGGGACAACTAACATCTACATTGTAATGATATTGTCCACTTTCGGCATGACCCTTATGGCTTTGCTTTTGGTCACCCCAAAAGGCCTTGGGAGATGTTGTCCCTTATTTATATACCCAAGATCTTCCCTTTTCTTAACCAATGTGGGGATTTTGTTTGCACTCACAACAATCCTCCCCTCAAACGAAGGACCACAAAGCCTCCCCTTGTGTTTAACCTCGAGCATTATCACCTTTAACTAGGCCACTCTTCCTGAGAGCATACCCCTGCCGGATAAGCTCGACCACGAGATCAACCATGACTATGTCAACGAGGCACACCGACATGGCTAAGTAATGGGCATTGTTCTGATACCACTTGTTAGGGACAACTAACATCCACATTGTAATGAGATCTTTTGAGGTGACCAAAAACAAAGCCATGAGGGTCATGCCCAAAGTGACCAATATCATTACAATGTGGATGCTCACAACAACTTTAAATAGGCACAAGAAGACTAGGCAGTAATCATAATCAGGCTTCAAATCGCCCCATTACATCGCCATTAACCTGCTCACGCAACGTTGCGAATTCAAATAGTTATCGTTGGCAAGTTACCGTTTCTGTGAAAACTGAAATGCAATTGTTTGACTTTGCTCTTTCCCAAAATGAACGTCCTTTCTTGCGTCGTCCCACTCACTGCCCAATAGCAAATAACTAGTTGTTGGTTCCCTCACTCTACTAATTTATCAAAGCAATTACAATTTGATTTCTTTCAAATCAAACTGCCTAAAAATAAATAAAAATAAAAAATCAACAATACTTTAAAAAGTAAGATGAATTAAATCAAACAACAAACTCCTCGAGCAAAATGATATGATACTACGCGTATGCTAACTTCAATCTTTCGTGGAACTCATTCACCAATCAAGAGGAAAGTTGAGAGCTTCCTCTGAATAGCTACTACACCATGGTAGTCCTTAAGCCTTGCTCCATTTACAATAAATAAAATTGTTCCGTTTATCTTCAGCCTAAATAGCTACTACACCATGTGAAAAAACATTCGTAATAACAAATTGACCTAACCAATCTGATTTCAATTTGCCTAGAAATATCTTAGGCCTAGAGTTGAAAATAGCAGCATTCGTTGTCATTTTTCAAATGTCTTTGGACGCAAATTCCTATCATGTTAGAGCTTACTGTTTTTCTTATACATTTTAACATTCTCATAAGACAAATGTCTATGCTCATCCATTTCATTTAATTGCAAGGATCTAAGATTTCCTGCATCTTAAAGATTAAAGTTCAAAGCCTTTAATGCCCAAAAGGCCTTGTGCTCTAGCTCGAGAGGAAAAGGGAAAGTCTTGCCAAACATTAATCGGTATGGAGACATTCCTAATGGGTTTTAAAAGTTGTCCTATAAGCCCATAATGCTTCATCTAATTTGGAGAACCAGTCTTTTCTATGAGGTTTTACTACCTTTTCAAGGATGCTTTTGATTTCTCTATTTGTGACTTCGGCTTGTCCATTATATTATGGATGATATGGTGTTGCAATCTTTGGTTTCAAATTGTATTTAGCTAACATAGCCGACATTAGCTTATTAACAAAGTGTGACCCATCATTGCTAATTAGTGCTCTTGGCGTACCAAATTTGGTAATATGTGTTTGTGCAAAAATTTCAGCACAGTCTTTTCTCTTGCACCAACCAAAACCGACAAAAAGATTGTAACTCCAAAAGTGCAGATCAAATTTAGATTTTATGAGACTCTGATGCGAACTTGTCGAGACCCGTCAAATACAATTTATAATTACCGATCAACGGCTTGTAGTAAACTACAGCTGACCGGGTCGAACTCAGGGAACCGAAACTTAATTCTCAAATTTAAGTTTTATGTAAAAACAATAAATTGGGGGTTTTCTGATTGCATGTTAATCTAATGTATTAAAACAAACAATTAAAGATAGCGAGAAAATTAAAGAAATAGACAAGAGATTATTTTGCCGATTCCGAGATTGTCGGGCTACTTAATGAATTTTGCTCATCGATTATTCCAATAAAAGCCTAATCGACTTAACTGAAATAGCCATGAAAAAATTAACTCTAAACTGGTCAATTTGCTGGGCACGATAGCGTTTCATGTTAACTGTTGCGTGCTCAATGTGTAAATTATAATGCAATGCGAGAGCACTCAGAACATGCAAGCATACATGGTCTTGTAGCAAGTAATAAGTATTTTTTCATTCGATTTCCCACAGAGATTTATTCTTAGTTACTAACGAAGTGAGATGTTAAATTAGAAAGGATGGTTTAAATGGGGTAGAATTGGGATTAATGTGCCTAACTAATATAGAACGTGCGAGATATGCATGCATAAACAAAGACAAGTAAAGAGGTTAACTTGAATGTAGAAGAAAAAGAATTGCGGAGAAAGCAATTATGTAGCAATAAAATCGCAAGACAGAAACTGAGAAAAATGGCTAAGGCAAAAATTAAACTAAGAAAATTGCGTAGACAGCAATTTTCTAGCAATTGTACTAACAACGTTTTAAGGGTGAAGTTTGGAAACAAGGGCTACTAACGACTCCTCTATAGGCTTTTTCATACGATTCTGCAGCAGTAGATCAACTTATCATGCATCAAATTAACTCATTCTCATGTATCTTTCGATTTCATGCATTAGATTCTTTAGTTCACTCAAGTCCAAGTAAGACTTAAGCATCTATTTATATAAGCAAGTCAATGAATTGTGCTAGGAAAACGCCTATTCCTAGGTCGTTTTCTGGCTACCATGAAAGGCTACCATGAATGGACGACTCTGAACTCTTACTCCTTCCGGAGGTTAGGAGTTCTTTAGACAAAATGGATGGCCAATCGAAATTGTCCGTGGGATGAAGTACACATACATTCAATGCGTGCGAAGCTATCCTACATGCTGAATTCACGTATTTCTACCTATAGATTCATCATTAGCAGACCCTTATGTGGTTTAGTTACTCATGGACAATGATGGAGTGAGAAGATTAGATGGTTTAGACATGCTTGACAGTAATGAAATGGAAACAAAGGAAACAGAAGCAATAAGAAACTTGCGAAGTTGTCAAATAATTCCTCTATTAAGTACGATTCGAAACTCAAAGTGCAATGACTAATAAGCAATAAAGACTAAGCAGATAGAAACGACTTGAAACAATGTAGCTAACAGAACCAAATGGCAGTAAACAGAAGCGAAAAGTAAAGACAAAAAGCAGCAGAAAGCAGATAAACGTGTGCGTGAACTCCTCGCCGCAAGCGCCTCGGATGAAGGGAGAAGGGGAGCTTTGTTTGGGGATGAATCCAATCAGAAGAGAAGAAGGATCTTCTCTTCTTCCTCTCAGATTATCGATGCAAACAGCTGAATCCTTCACGCAAACAAACGAGAGAAGAAATAGAGAAGAAACTGCGTTGAGATGAGAGTTCTACGCTTCCAAGCTTGTTGTTCTCCTTCCCCCTTGACCTCCTTTTATAGTGTTTTGCAGGTACGATTCGGCCAAGGAGAACCATCCATTCTGAACGACGACCTTCCACGTGGCAGCATGAGAGGAATTGGACGGCTGAAGGATCGCAACAAAACGGAAGACGGTTAGAACAACTTAACATTTTCACTTAAAACATTGCGGAGACAGCAATGTTTTCGCAATGTTCCTGCAATACAGAAATTTCAACTCTTTAGCTTTGTTTTCGATTCTTTTTCCTTTCTTTTACACAATAGTCCTGATTTAGCTTCATTCTATAAATTCTCGTATATAAGCACATGTTTAGACTAAATTCTATCAAAAACGCTTAAGAGTTTACACCATTCTATAGCAAATAAGTCCCTAAAATGTATACTTTTGGAGGCGTAACACACCCCCAAACTTAAGTTATTGCTCGTCCTCGAGCAATATAAGGGCTTACTTGGGCTGCTATCACTCTACCCGACTACTTGCTGACTTCCCTAAGCTTACTATCCATCGCATGACTGTTCTGTGACACTCTTCTAAGTTTAAAACTACCTTCTCATTCTGCTTATTCTGATTTCTCTTGCCTTGTAGAACCTACTGTCTTTATAAACTTCCTACAACTGATCTATCTGCCTCGGTCATTAGGTTCATTGTGCAACTATCCCTAAGGTTTCAAATTCTACCTCGTTTCACCCCAGACTCAGTACATGCTTCTAACGTTTTTCTTTTAAGCAACCTAGGATTCCTTAGAGTCATGCCAGTCTTAGTACACACAAGTAACAGTAGTACATTTCCTAGAACAACCTAAACCCTGTCATCACTACATTGGATATACATTCATCTCCCTTAACAAACCTACAAGCTACAACCCTCTGCTTAGCTAATTGAGGATCAGAGTTCATTCATGCAGGACACCTAAGCACATAAGCTATAACTCATAGGCACACATTCTTCTTCCTTGGTTTTTCCTTTTTCCCTTTACTTTAGTAGAGTCCCTCTTTTCGTTTGCCTTTTGATGCAGTGCCACTTGTGGGTTACACAAATGGCTTTGATTACTCAGCAACCTCAAGAGAGACACTACTCTTTATTCTTTTGTTTTACATTTTTTTTTTCAGTTCATTTTTTTTTTTCAAGGAAAAGAATGCTTATGTTTAAAAGGGAGAGAGGAATGTTCCTAGGCCTAGGGCTGTCTCCCCCAAACTTAAACTACTCATTGTCCCCAATGAGAGTCTGAGGTGGCACACCCCCAAACTTGTCCTAGAAGCATCTAGTCTAAGGCAAAACAAGTAAAATTTAAAACTCCTAGGCATAGAATGACCTTCCTAAAGCAGATAGCACAGAAGCAGAACATTTGTAACAACAATATGTTAAGGGCTTATAGAGGTACATGCTGAGCAAGAAAGAAAACGACTTTAAACTATCAAAGGTGTACTAAGACACTCATCCAACATGCGTAGCAGATAGATCACATAATGAAGTCAGTGCAGCAGCAAAATATGGAGATATAAACAGAAACAGCCCATCCAACAGTCATCCAATAGCATGCGAAAACTAACAAAAAAAATTGCGGACTCAGCAAAGAATTCGCAATAGACCTACAGAGAAGTTTTAGCAGTGATCAAGGCTCCTAGCATGCTATTTCCAGTCATCAAAAACTATCCTAAACAGTAAAACTAACTAGACTAACTACTCAGATACCATCAAGCTAAACTAAACTACTCTAAACAAACAAGAAAAGTAAAAAAGATCATGCATTTGATTACTAACAGAAGTCACAAGTCACAGAAAAGCAGGTTTTTTTTTTTTTTTTCAAGAGGGATCAGAAAACTCCCTCGAATGCCGTTCAGATTGGCATTCAAACATCTTCATCCTCATCTCTCCTTTCTCTAGGAGGCGCCCATGGCTTCAACAGGTCAGTCGGGAAGGCAGGGAATATGCACCCCAGTTGGTCAGCCACATCCTTGTCCCTTGCCTGTGCATACTCCGCCCACTGAGTCATCTTGTGCTGCAGGTCCATCAAGCAGGCCATGGATAGTGATTGTGCAGCAGCCAAGCTGTCCATCTCAAATTCCATGTTGCCCCTTCTACGCATCCTCAAGAGGGTGGGCAGCTCCAGATGGCCCGTGTAAGCCAACTGCTTCTCGTTTTTCTCCATTGGTACTCCTGCACGAAGGCACAACTTAGTTATGGTATTTGGGAAAAATAGCTGACCCTTACCTTTCTTTGAGCAGTCAGCAATGGAGGCGGCAATGACTTCACCAACGTCAATGGTGAGCCCCCGCATGATGGCATACAGCAGCAATGACCGCCCCTGGTTGATAGTCGTCTCGTGGGTCACTGGGGAGATACGTCTGCGCACAAAAGAGAATCAGACGGCCGCCTTGTCCCTCAGGGTTGCACTCATCAGGGTGTGCTTCCCGTTCCTTGAAATCGCCCAAGACGACTCTGGTTTGCCTATCGTGTGCAAGGCCTCTTCTAAGACTGCCTCAGAAGGCAGATCAACCATCTTGGCATAGTCAGAATGAGGATACCCCTTAAGGGTATAGGCCTCATTGATGGCATTGGCGGAGAAGTCGACCTCTACCCCTCTCACCGTGGACAGACATGCTTCAGGGTGCGTGAGGTTGGCGTAGAAGTCATACACCATGTCTGGGTAGGCTGGAATTGGGGGTCTGCACAGCTCCTCCCAGCCATGGGTGATGATTCCCGCGCGCAAGAACTGCGGCAGGTCCGCCAACGCATCAAGGAATCCTCGCTCGTGGAGGAGTTCCTTCTTTCTTAGTTCGAGGCCCTTGACCTCTGCTTCTTGGGAGACATACCTCACGGCTGGAGGTTCGTCCTCGGGGTACATCTTCTTTTTCCCCTTCTCTTTTGCCTTAGCCGACTCAGCAGCCTCAACCTTCAGTTTCTTTAAAGAAGGTTTAGATCCAACCTTCTTCTTCTTGGCTCGCTTGGAGGCCTTCGGTCGCTTGGCTTTCACGATCACAGGGACCCTCTTCTTGAGGCGCGCCTTGGAGGCCATCTGCTGGAGACAGTCCCCCAATGTTTCATCCATGGAATCCCTGCTGCCCCCCTCCGCAGGGCTGTCAAGACTGACTTCCCTCAAGGGGGAAAAGACCTCCTCTTCCTCCGCCAGCTCTTCACTTGGCACCGAGTCTTGGTGCTCTTCAGGTGGAGCTTCAGGCTCCAGCGGCTGTGGAGAAGGCTCAAGGCTTTGCCTGGCCGTCTCATACGATGGACGACCACTCCCACGACTCTCTTCGGTGGGAGTCTTTTCTTTGATCGGTGAGTCCTCCACCGCAACCTTCCACTTTCGTTTCTTAGGTGTACCGACTGGGTCAGAAGGACCAGCAGGGATCTCAGTCACCACCTTCCACTTCTTCTTTCGCACTGGTAGCTTCGGAGGCCATGAGGGCTGCGCAGCATCGGCGTCTGCTAAGGAAAGCAGCGCCTCTCTCGCAGCTTCTTCTGCGTCAGGCGACTTCTTTTTGGGCGTGGAACGATCTGCGCGTGTGGATACCATTGTCGTTCTTTGAGGGTCTGAAGGTAGGAGATGCAGAGGAAGAAGAAGATTGAATTTCTAGAGGTCCAACGGATTGAGAAAATGTAGAGGACAGGGATCATCTGACGGCTATTTGTACTTGAGTGTATTCCAACGGCTCTATTCCGTTGCGGACTCAGCAACTTCTCCGCAATAAATTCGCATAGCCGTTGGGATATTTCTTGATTTAAGTTGCAAGATTTAGCAACCAAATCTTTAATTTAGCCCGATCTTCTTCGTGGATCTTCCCCCCTTGATTCATATCCTTGATCTCCTCTTAAAGATCTCCTATTAAAATCCACCTAATTAAAACAAAAATCCGTAATTAAAATCACAAAATAAACACACAACAACAACCGAAAATACGAAAGAAAAAAAGTAAGGCATAGCCTTCTGATGGATGAGCAGAGTGGTCACTCATCCCCCCTCGATTCGATTCTCAAACTTCAGATAAGAGGAAGGCCGAGAGTGTCTTCACATCTCCTTCCTCGTAGTAATGCTTCAATCGTGCACCATTGACCATAAACGGCTGCCCGTGGTTGAGGTTGCGAATCTCAATAGCACCATGAACAAACACGTTAGTTATCACAAAAGAACCTGACCATTTGGACTTAAGTTTCCCTGGAAATAACCTTAACCGTGAGTTGAATAACAAGACATGCTGGCCTTTTTTAAAGTCCTTGATCCTAAGTCTACTATCATGCCAAATCTTAGTTTTTTCCTTATACATTTTAGCATTTTCATAGGACATATGTCTTAGCTCATCTAACTCATGTAATTGCAGAGACCGCAAAGTTCCAGCATCGGTCACGCAATAATTCAGTTCTTTTAAGGCCCAAAAGGCTTTGATTTCTAATTCGAAGGGAAGATGACATGCTTTTCCATATACTAGCCTATAAGGAGACATACCTAAGGGTGTTTTATATGCAGTCCTATATGCCCAAAGTGCATCGTCTAACTTAAGAGACCAGTCTTTTCTATTAGGTTTTACCACTTTTTCAAGTATGTTTTTGATCTCCCTATTGGATATTTCAGCTTGTTCATTTGAGTGTGGGTGATAAGGGGTTGCTACTCTATGTCTAACATTTTATTTAGCTAATACCTTCTCCATAGCTTTATTAATAAAGTGAGTTCCCATCACTAATTATAGCACGTGGTGTACCAAACCTTGTAAAAATATGCCTATTAAGAAACTTAATCACTGTCTTGGCATCATTTGATGGACATGCTATGGCTTCTACCCATTTAGATACGTAGTCTACAGCTACAAGTATATAGAGATTACCTGCAGATGGAGGGAATGGTCCCATGAAGTCAATGCCCCACACATCAAAGAGTTCCAATTCTAAGATGTAGGTTAGAGGCATTTCATCCTTCCTACTGAGGTTACCTGTCCGTTGACATTCATCGCAGCTGTGTGCATGGTCGTGTGCATCCTTGAATATCGTGGGCCAGTAGTAGCCACTCTGGAACACCTTTGCAGCCGTCCTTTGGC
This sequence comes from Herpetospermum pedunculosum, assembly GCA_028017165.1. NCBI lineage: Eukaryota > Viridiplantae > Streptophyta > Magnoliopsida > Cucurbitales > Cucurbitaceae > Herpetospermum > Herpetospermum pedunculosum. Next base: position 37,556,060 of record CM051531.1, read on the forward strand.
CAACAAAATGTCCACCATAGGGAGACTGATGGCAGTGTTGCAACACTGACTTCGCCTCAGCAGCTGATACACACTTCCTCAATAATCCGTCTGCACATGTCTTGTAAAGTGTAGGATCGTCCCAGATGAACTTCCTAGGTTAATGTAGAAACCTCTTCTTCTCCTGCCCCCCTTTGAAAGTTGGTAGTACCTGCGAGGCAAGGAAGTTAGCAATATCTGCAAACCAAGGTTCCTCATCGCTATCACGATGGGCTAACACAAAGACATGCTCATCAACAAAGGCATCAGAAATTGCTGGCTCAACAATTTTTCCGCAATTACTTCGCAATCGTGATAAATGGTCAGCAACTACATTTTCGCTTCCTTTTTTATCCCTAATGTCTAAGTCAAACTCTTGCAACAATAATACCCATCTAATTAACCTAAGCTTAGCATCAGCCTTCCTCATTAGATATTTTAGTGCAGAGTGATCAGTGTACACAATTGTTCTAGTGCCTACAATGTAATTCCTAAACTTCTCACAGGCAAATACTACAGCTAGCATTTCCTTCTCCGTGGTTGTGTAATTACATTGTGCTTCATTCAGAGTCTTACTTGCATAGTATACAGGATGTGTTAGTTTATCAATTTTTTGTCCTAGCATGACCCCTACTGCATAGTCACTAGCATCACACATCATTTCAAACGGTAAGTCCCAATTTGGTCCTACTATAATTGGTGCTTTGACTAAGGCTTCCTTAAGTGTTGTCCATGCTAGGAAACATTCTTTTGAGAAGATGAATGGTTTGTTAAGCTCTAGAAGCTCACACCAAGGTTTAGAAATTTTTGAAAACTTTTTAATGAATCTCCTATAGAACCCTGCATGGCCTAAAAAACTTCTAATAGCTTTTACATTTTGAGGTTCCACTAGCTTCTCTATTATCTCTATCTTGGCCCTATCGACCTCTACTCCTACTCTAGACACTCTATGACCTAGGACTATCTCTTCTTCCACCATAAAGTGACATTTCTCCCAATTTAGGACTAGGTTGGTCTCCTCACACCTAGCTAGGACTTGTCCTAAGTTCTTTAAACAATTATTAAAAGAATCACCAAAGACTGAGAAGTCCTCCATAAATATTTCTATCATGGATTCATCTAAGTCAGAGAAAATGGCCAACATGCACCTTTGGAATGTTGCTGGTGCATTGCATAAGCCAAAAGGCATTCTGCGAAAAGCAAATGTTCCAAAGGGACATGTAAAGGTTGTTTTCTCCTGGTCCACAGGGTCTATGGTGATTTGGTTATATCCACAATAACCATCTAGAAAGCAGTAATAGGCTCGGCCAGCTATTCTATCTAACATCTGATCTATGAATGGTAAAGAAAAATGATTTTTTTTTGTTTCTTTGTTTAATTTTCTATAGTCCATACAGACTCTCCATCCTGTAACAGTTCTAGTTCGAATTAGTTCATTATTCTCATTAACTATTACAGTCATCCCCCTCTTCTTAGGCACACATTGAATTGGACTCACCCATTGACTATTGGCTATGGGAAAAATTACACCTGCATCTAACCATTTGATGATTTCTTTTTTTACTACCTCCTTCATGGAGAGATTCAACCTACGTTGGTGATCTACCCTAGGTGTATGTTCCTCTTCCAACAATATCTTATGCATACAATAGGAAGGACTAATACCTCTTATATCAGCAATCGTCCATGCAATAGCTTTTTTATGTTGTTTAAGCAGCAATATTAGCGCAATTTCATGCTTTTCACTCAATTTGGACGAAATGATAACAGGCAAAGTATCATGTTCTCTTACATATGCATACTTAAGATGATCAGGAAATGGTTTTAATTCTAATAGAGGTGGATGCTCGATTGATGGTTTCAATGGATTCGTGGTTCTTTCAGACAAGTCATTAGTCATACAAACATGCTGAGGTTTGTCCACAAATATATCCATTATTTCAGAAATGTTTAAGTCAGTTATATCTATTTGTACATAGTCAGTAGCATGCTTAATTAACAGTTCATGCTCAAGTTGTTCTTCCATCAGTGAATCTACTACATCTATACTTGCACAAAATTCAGAATCAGAGGGATACCTTAGAGCTTTAAAGACACTAAATTTAACCTCATCATCATGAACTCTCATGGTGAGCTCACCTTTTTGGACATCGATCAAAGCCCTACCTGTGGCTAGAAATGGTCTGCCTAGTAAGATTGGTACCTCCTTGTCTGCCTCATAATCCAGAATGATGAAGTCTGCAAGAAAGATGAATTTGTCAACCTTGACAAGTATATCCTCAATCTTACCCTCAAGGTATGCTATGGATCTGTCTGCAAGCTGCAAGGTGACAGTAGTAGGACGTGCTTCCCCTATTCCAAGCTGACGGAATAGTGATAAGGGCATGAGATTGATGCTGGCTCCCAGATCACAAAGAGCTCTGCCCACGTGCTTGCCTCCCAACTCGACTGGTAAGGTGAAGGACCCAAGATCCTTCTCCTTCTTTGGTAGCTTGTTTTGGAGTATAACACTACACTCCTCGGTGAGATTCACTATTTCAAATTCACCAATGATATTTTTGTTAGTAATAATATCCTTCAAAAATTTAACATAAGAAGGCATAGATTGCAAAACCTCTACAAATGGAATATTCACATGCACTTGTTTTAAAATTTCTAAAAACTTATTAAAGTGCACTTCTTGTTCTTGTTTTTTCCTCAGCCTTCTAGGGAATGGAGGTGGTGGCACATATGTAGGCAATTCAGTTCGCCTTATGACAGGTGGAGCCCTTGGAATTTCTTCTGGTTCCTCTATGATAGGTTCCAGCCTCACCCTTGTTGTGCTTGGTGATGGTTGATCATGGTTGAGCAGAGAATCTAGTGGGAGCACTAGACTCTTCATTCTCTACTCGCTTTGGTGCTTCTCTATTGTTGCTCACCAATGGTCTTCCACTACGAAGTTCAATTGCTTGAACTTGCTCTTTTCCATCCCTTCTTGGCACTTCAGTGTCTGCAGACAATCTACCTTGGGGCCTATTTTTCAGTTCATTTGCTAACTGCCCTATTTGGTTTTCTAAGCTCCTAAGGGTGGCTTGCTGACTTTGTAGGGTTGCATCATTTTTCGCAATGTACTCTTTAAGTAAATTCTCTACTGATGACCCTATTGGTTGGTTATATGGCTTTTGGTACATGGATTGGTTATTTTGTTGAGTGAAACCAGGTGTTCCACTCGGTCTTGGTTGGTTTTGAGCTTGGTTAGTGTTTTGTTGTTCACCCCAAGAAAGATTTGGGTGGTTCCTCCAACCAGGATTATAGGTGTTAGAATAGGGGTTGTTCCTAGGCTGCTGTTGACTTCCAACATAGCAGACTGAGGCTAGATTCCCAGGGCAGAAATCATACAAGTGCCCTTCCCCACAGAATCCACAGATTAGTGTCTCACCTTGACTATTTGATGCGCCCATTGAAATGGCTGCTGCGGTGTTGACACTAGGTTGGAGATTGGTTTGAGCCATTTGTTTGACTAGATTGGTCAGGGCATTTATTTGGCTACTCATTGCACTAAGTGCATCCTTGTCTTGAGCTCTCCTAGGCTCTACAAGATCGTCTGACCATCTACAATGGGAGGTTGAGATTTTCTCCAAAATCTCGTAGGCTTCATTGTAGCTCTTAGAAAGCATGGAACCACCAGCTGAAGAATTCAGCACTTGCCTTGTGCAGGGGTTGCATCCTTTAAAGAACACTTCGATTTGGATACACCATGGAATGCCATGGTGTGGACAGCAAAAGGTCCTTGAACCTTGTCCAAGCTTCGTGAAGGGATTCGTTCTCGGCTTGTTTGAATTTGATTATATCATCACGAAAGTTGGAATTCCAATCAGGTGGGAAGTATTTGACTAGGAATTTTTCAGCCAGATCTGTCCAATTGACAACTGATCCAGAGGGTAAGGAATTTAACCACGTTTTGGCTTTATCTCTTAATGAGTAAGGAAAGAGGTAAAGCCTCAAAGCTTCTTGGGAAACTCCAGGGATAAGGAAGGTATCACTAACTCCTAGGAAATTTCTCAGATGATTGTGGGGATCTTCGTTCTCCACTCCAAAGAATTGTCCTACGGTGGACAGTATTTGGAACATTACTGGCTTTAACTCGAATGAGTTGGCAGTAATCTCAGGGCGTATAATGCTTGGGTTAAGCTCCTCAGGCATGGGAACTAAGTATGAGAGGATGGCACTATCCTTTCATTCGCTATTTCGATGGGGTTGCGAATGGTAGGTGCTTGGTTTGGGACTAGTCTATCCATTTCGATTTGTTGGAATTGCGACGACTTCGCGGAGTCAGCAATGTTTTTAGTTACAGGGGGTTGTTTAAAGAGGCGTTTCTTAGCTTTGTTTCTGGCCCTAAGTAATCTTTTAGGCTCAGGATTGAACTCTAGATCGCTACTTGAATGCTCATTCATAAACTAACCCAATGGTACCTGTAAAAGAAATGAAAGAAGATCAGCTCCAATAGGTATTAAGTTTTATGTTTCTAACTTAACAAACTTCGTTTTTACTAAACAAAATCCCCGGCAGCGGCGCCAAAAACTTGTTGCATGCTCAATGTGTAAATTAAAATGCAATGCGAGAGCACTCAGAACATGCAAGCATACATGGTCTTGTAGCAAGTAATAAGTATTTTTTCATTCGATTTCCCACAGAGATTTATTCTTAGTTACTAACGAAGTGAGATGTTAAATTAGAAAGGATGGTTTAAATGGGGTAGAATTGGGATTAATGTGCCTAACTAATATAAACGTGCGAGATATGCAAGCATAAACAAAGACAAGTAAAGAGGTTAACTTGAATGTAGAAGAAAAAGAATTGCGGAGAAAGCAATTATCTAGCAATAAAATCGCAAGACAGAAACTGAGAAAAATGGCTAAGGCAAAAATTAAACTAAGAAAATTGCGCAGACAGCAATTTTCTAGCAATTGTACTAACAACGTTTTAAGGGTGAAGTGTGGAAACAAGGGCTACTAACGACTCCTCTATAGGCTTTTTCATACGATTCTGCAGCAGTAGATCAACTTATCATGCATCAAATTAACTCATTCTCATGTATCTTTCGATTTCATGCATTAGATCCTTTAGTTCACTCATGTCCAAGTAAGACTTAAGCATCTATTTATATAAGCAAGTCAATGAATTGTGCTATGAAAACGCCTATTCCTAGGTCGTTTTCTGGCTACCATGAAAGGCTACCATGAAAGGACGACTCTGAACTCTTACTCCTTCCGGAGGTTAGGAGTTCTTTAGACAAAATGGATGGCCAATCGAAATTGTCCGTGGGATGAAGTACACATACATTTAATGCGTGCGAAGCTATCCTACATGCTGAATTCACGTATTTCTACCTATAGATTCATCATTAGCAGACCCTTATGTGGTTTAGTTACTCATGGACAATGATGGAGTGAGAAGATTAGATGGTTTAGACATGCTTGACAGTAATGAAATGGAAACAAAGGAAACAGAAGCAATAAGAAACTTGCGAAGTTGTCAAATAATTCCTCTATTAAGTACGATTCGAAACTCAAAGTGCAATGACTAATAAGCAATAAAGACTAAGCAGATAGAAACGAATTGAAACAATGTAGCTAACAGAACCAAATGGCAGTAAACAGAAGCGAAAAGTAAAGGCAAAAAGCAGCAGAAAGCAGATAAACGTGTGCGTGAACTCGTCGCCGCAAGCGCCTTAGATGAAGGGAGAAGGGGAGCTTTATTTGGGGATGAATCCAATCAAAAGAGAAGAAGAATCTTCTCTTCTTCCTCTCAGATTATCGATGCCAACAGCTGAATCCTTCACGCCAACAAACGGGAGAAGAAATAGAGAAGAAATTGCATTGAGATGAGAGTTCTACGCTTCCAAGCTTGTTGTTCTCCTTCCCCCTTGACCTCCCTTTATAGTGTTTTGCAGGTACGATTCGGCCAAGGAGAACCATCCATTCTGAACGACGACCTTCCACGTGGCAGCATGAGAGGAATTGGACGGCTGAAGGATCGCAACAAAACGGAAGACGGTTAGAACAACTTAACATTTTCACTTAAAACATTGCGGAGACAGCAATGTTTTCGCAATGTTCCTGCAATACAGAAATTTCAACTCTTTAGCTTTGTTTTCGATTCTTTTTCCTTTCTTTTACACAATAGTCCTGATTTAGCTTCATTCTATAAATTCTCGTATATAAGCCCATGTTTAGACTAAATTCTATCAAAAACGCTTAAGAGTTTACACCATTCTATAGCAAATAAGTCCCTAAAATGTATACTTTTGGAGGCGTAACATTAACCAACTAGCAGGTCTACGCACATGGATTGATTAGAACGTTAAATAAATTGATTAGACTCAATTAATATTCCTAAGGTCTAAGGTCTATGAAAAAGTCATAATATTAACACTAGTCATAAGCTGACCCGTCTTGCTACTACAATTAAGCATATGACAATTACGAATCACAAATTACAAACATAGCATACATGAATAAAAACACGTTCAGCTGATGTTGATGGATGACACGCAGCATTATAATTACATTCTTTAGGATTTGAACTTAAGATCAAAGTCTAACATAATAATCCCTTCACCATCAAACCAAGCTTCCAACTTTGAACATTAAATGATTTCTATCTGTATAGTACTATCTGGCGGCTCAGTTCGTTGATATTATACTTTAAAACTCTTCCTTTAATCTCTTATTTAATGTAATTGTCTCGTTCACCTCTGAACGCTCGATTCCTGCAAAAACATATGATTAAACACATTAACTTCAATCAACTAACAAGAATTAAAGATTATAAAATAGCACTTTTGGAGTGCTATCAAATTACTGTTGTCCGAAATCGCAAGTGTACGAATCGTTCCAAGTAATATAGTAATGTAAGTATGATTATCGTTCTCCACAGGGAATGAAAGTTACTAATTACCAGAATTCTAAACCTTAGTTTTATCTGAGCAATCAATTATCAGAGTTGTACGAAAATTAAATATGCTATTGACTTGAGTAATTAAAATGATGCAGAAAACTAAACGAAATAATTATACTTGTGTAGATGATAGAGGTTCTAGAGCAAAGATTTCATCGTTGTCTCATCCTATTCCTTATTAATCTCTAGTTATAAACGCTTGACCCTATGATTGTTGACAAGTTCTACTCATAAGACTTGTTACTCTCTCTCGAGTAATAACAATATTTGTTAAAATGACAATTGCCTATATCTCTATGACAATCAGAACACTTCAACTATTAAGACTGTAGAACTAAATCAAGCCACAAAACCTACAAGGATATGTCTATCTCTCATATAAGTTAGGGAAAATAATTAAGGTTCGTCAACGAGAATTGTCTATCGACTTCAACGCATTGATAAAATCTCACACTAAGACTGGCCAAATCCTAACATGTACTTAGTAAGCATATAAGAATTTTCACAATCGAACAAGGAATCAAGCTCTTAACTATTGATCAATAAGAAATAGAATTCAACAACGACTACATCAATACTCTAGATAGAAAAGTTAGTTCATGGAGAAAATCTCAACAATATTCATGTTCGGAAACATAATCGTTACAAGAGAAGTGAAGGAAGAAATAGATGAAAAGAAACGAGCTACGATGAATCCTCGATCTCTCTAGCGTAGCTCTCGCTTCGTTTGGATACTCGGATATCAAGATCTGCTCTCTCCGCTCTATTTCGTCACTTCGTTCCTCGTCCACGCTCTGCTTTCCTCCAAATAGTAACCGACCCCCTTATAAATTTAGGTCAATTTCCGTCGCAGCGCCTAGGCGCTCAGTTACAGCGCCTCAGCGCTAGGAAGGATCACCGCTTCAGACTTCGTAGCGCCTAGGCGCTGAAAGGCAGCGCCTCGGCGCCAGGGGGATCGCAGCTTCAGCCTTCGTAGCGCCTAGGCGCTGAGATGCAGCGCCTCGGCGCTATACCTTCTGCCCAATTTTTACGTTTAGGCGCCTAGGCGCTGAAAGGTAGCGCCTCGGCGCTATCGCTTCTGCATTCTTCATCTGATCAGCGCCGAAAGGCAGCGCCTAAGCGCTATACCTTCTGTCCGATTCTTCTCATCAGCGCCTAGGCGCCGGAAGGCAGCGCCTAGGCGCTACAGCTACTGTCCATTTCTTCTTATCGGCGCCTAGGCGCCGTAAGGCAGCGCCTAGGCGCTAGGCCTTTTCCATCAATTTCCAGCTGTTTTTGCCCTCTTTTTCACTCTTATTTCTGATCTTCATCTAACTTCCTTCTTTCTTCACCTACACGCAAAATAAGCAACAATTAGATAGAAACAAGAGATAAAACGACTTCTTACTCAATTAAAACTCTAAAAACACCTTGCCTTAATACGTCAAAATATCACTTAACAAACTACCCCCAACTTATCATTTTGCTCGCCCTCGAGCAAAGAGCAACAGGATTCTAAAGAAAGACAACTACAATCAAATGACTCAAATCTCACGCATTTATTGACAACCTAAAGGCACACGAAAGTAAGTGAAACAATTGAGTACAATTGACCAGTGAGACTTCTAGATTCCTTACAATTCCAAGTGTTCTTTTCAAATTTCTTAATATCTAAGAATACTGGGAAGCTAAGTACACATCAATTACTTCGGTTATACAAACAGTCAAGAGAAGAAGCATTCATCGAGTACAATTTTATCAAAAACTCAAGTATCTCATCAAACTATCAAAATTGAATGCACAAGGTCTACTACTCTCACAGGGATTCACTCATAACGCTCAACTGTTTAAGGCATATTTCAATGACTCTCACACCAATACATACAAAACTTTTGTCATAAACTTGCTCATATATCACATCCAAGCCATCGATGAACATAATGAATGCACAAAAATTAAGGGTCTTATTTTGGATGTAATTTGGCTTAGGAACGGGTGGATGGAAAGGGAATTTTAAGCTTTTTATTGAAAGAATTTTTACACAACTTATCCACATGAAGCTAACACTTCTACTTCCAAGGAATTTAAACTTAAGCACGATTTTATTTTATTTATTTTTTTTTTTTTTGTTTTTTTTTTTTACGCTTCCATTTAGGAATCCCTTAATTCAAATGTTGCAACTTTCCCAACAAATTAAAAACTTCATGTGGTAAGCATATGTAATCTTTCAATCTTGGATTTATAGAAAAGGATTACAACAAATGGCATTTTTGGCTTTTAGTGCGGTAATCTTCCAATGAAAAAGGTCTAAGGCTCAATATTTGGCTTAACTAAGGACTCAATGTTGAGGTAGGCTATTTTAGAAAGCTAAACATTGGCTTCACCTAAATTACCCTTAAATTTTAAACATTCAAAACTATTCAGAGGCTACAGTCATGCATAACAAAGCAAGTTCTACAAAAAAAATCTAAATATGCACGACATTCACACATTTTAAGAATTGAAAGCACCATGTAATGAATGTGCTTAAAGGCTCAAAAGCTCACATGAAAACAGGTTGTTTTGGCAATAGATCTTGCGCATTCGTCATTTAATAATTCAACAAACACTATCATGCATTCCTTTTTAAGTAAAAACATGAATCAAGCTCTTCTCTCTTATGCAATATAACCTAACAACCAATGTGTCCCTAACTTACATAGTTTTCCAAAATATCTCGAAAAATTGAAGAGACACACTTCTTAGAATGTAGAAATCATATAGAATGTCACACCTATCCTCAAAAACATACTCAACAGAATCTAATCCCACCCCCAACTTAAAATTCAACATTGTCCTCAATGCGAAAAGAAACGAACGACACAAAGGAAAAACAACAAATAAGAAGAAAACGAATAAGGGAAACGAAGACTTCCCTGAGTGAGCGCCGCTCACATATTCTCTTCTTCATCAGATGATCGAGGGGGTGTTGGACAAAGAATGGGATCATCTCCTTGATTGAACCCAGGACGTGCCAACACCTGAAAAAGCCTATCAAAGCATTGATTTCTATGCTCCATGTGTCGATGCATTCGTCTTTCCATTCTTCGTCGTCCTTGTTCTTGTCTTTCCTCCATCCTGTCCAACCGCTGCGTTTGACGAAGCTCCATTCGCTCTAATCGTTCCTCCAAGGATAACTGATCCTCAGGTGGATCATGAGATGATTGCTCTGGAGGAGGTTGGGACGAACTGCCAATTAAAAATTGTTGGCCATGGGCCGGGTCTTCAACCAATGTCGGGTCTTTTAATCCTAAGATGTGTTTTTTGTCCATTACACATTTAGGATGCCTTAACTCCTCATCTGAGCCCCAAGTCACTCCGGCGGCTTTGCATAAGGATGTAATCAATGAAGGGTGAGCGAGGCCACCGGTTGTGGAAGCCTTCTTGGTGTGTTTGATTGATTGCTGAATAATGCGACCCACATCAATAGATTTACCAGTTACAATGGCGTACAAAAGGACGGCCCTGTCCTTGGTCACATCGCTCACATGTGTTACAGGCAAAAGCTTAGCACAAATAAAATTGTGCCAAACTTTATTCATAACACTAAGATGGGCGGCCTTAAAATTCAGCTTTTCTCCTTGTCTGGTTGCCCATTGAGTGCCCGGCTGACACAATGTCGCTATGATCTCATCATAATCAACTTCATTGGCGGCATATGTTGCATAACCATCCCTATCAATGCTTGGAAGATTATAAAATCTGTTTATGGATGCAAAATCAAACGGCACCAACTTGCCCCGCACAAAGACCTTTGTTCTGTCTTCTTGCATATTCGCATAAAATTCCCGAACAAGCGGGACAACAGCAGACTCAGGTTGCTTCGTGAATGCCTCCCAACCTCTTTCCCTAATATTATGATAAATACATGGCTGCTCGCCAATACAAGGGAGTAAACCTCGCTCCGGAATTACATTCCGCATAATAACCAACTCAGAATATAATTTCGAAGCCTCTTCGTCCCTGAATCGATATCTATCAAAGGATTCAGAAGACCCTTCGCCCATTTTCGCACGCTTAGAAGTCTTGGGAGCCATAACTACTTCGCACGCTCAATGCCGGTATCTTCCAACTTTTGTATCAACACTCAATAATCCAACACTTCCAACCACCCAAATTAACAAAGCAGAAATCCCAGCACTTGCAACAAGATCAACCAATCTTCCACACGCTCTAAAATTCAGCCCCAATAAAATACTTTACAAGATAAATGCTTACTTGGAGAAGAAACACAGAGGGTTGAGGCGAAGAGGCAACCTTGAAGAAGAACCGTCACTGTGGAGAAAAAGCTCTTGGAGAACTTCACACTTTTGCAAACTTCAAACTCCTACAAAATCAAATGTTAGTGGTAAAGCAAGGGTTTGGTTGGTGAAACAAAAACAAAGGGGAGAAATTTGTGGGTAAAGGAGAAGATTTGGAAGAGAAAAGAGATGAAGAGAGAAATTTGGAAGAGAAGAGAAGAAAGATGAAGATAGAGATTTGGAGGAGAAGAGAAGACTTGAGAGCAAAAGGGAGAGAAAAACTGAAGAAATTGAAGATCTAGGGTTTTTTAGAAAGGAAAAATACGTTTTTAAACACCCAACCCTTTTTTTTTATTTTTTTTTTCGTCAGAATCGCGTCAGCGCCGCGACGCTGAGCGTTCTGTCTTTTGAGAAGGGGGAAAAATCGCGACAGCGCCTAGGCGCTGAGTGTTCTGTCCTAAACCCAGATTTTTTTTCTCGACAGCGCCTCGGCGCTGAGCATTCTGCCTTTCTTCTTTTTTTTTTTTTTTTTTTTTTTTTTTTTTTTCTTCGACAAAGACGGGTTGCCTCCCAATTAGCGCTTGGTTTAAAGTCCTCAGCCCGACATTTTCTTACTAAAGTGAGCACAACCTTATCGTGGTGTTCATGGCTTTCACCATGTCGTGCACATAAGGCTTCAAACGTTGCCCATTCACCTTGAACGTATCTCCAACCTCGTTTTTCACTTCAACCGCACCATGAGGATAGACTTGGACCACCGTAAACGGACCCGACCATCTTGATTTCAATTTTCCAGGAAACAGCCTAAGTCGCGAATTGTATAACAAGACCTTTTGGCCCGTCTCGAAGCTCCTTCTTCTAATATGCTTGTCATGCCATGCCTTAGTTCTTTCTTTGTAGATGCGCGCATTCTCATATGCTTCATTTCTGAATTCCTCCATCTCAGTCAATTGTAACATGCGTTTCTCCCCTGCTGGTTGCAAATCCATATTGAGCAATTTCATTGCCCAATAAGCCCTATGTTCCAATTCAACTGGCAGGTGACATGCTTTCCCGAATACTAACCTGTATGGAGACATCCCAAGAGGAGTCTTGAACGCAGTTCGATATGCCCACAACGCATCTTCTAACTTCTTTGCCCAATCCTTGCGTGAATGATGCACTGTTTTCTCAAGTATCCTTTTCACCTCTCTGTTGCATACTTCCGCTTGTCCATTTGTTTGAGGGTGGTATGCTAGGGCCATTCGATGCTTTACCCCATATTTTGCTAGAAGTGCGGCAAATTGTTTGTTGTAGAAGTGTGAACCTCCATCACTGATTATCGCTCTCGGTGTCCCAAATCTTGTAAAGATATTTTTTTTGAGGAAGCTCAGGACTACCTTTCCCTCATTCGTTGGAGTAGCAATAGCCTCGACCCATCTGGACACATAGTCAACTGCCAGAAGAATATACTTGTTGTTGTAGGACGATGGAAAAGGACCCATGAAATCCATACCCCACACATCAAATAATTCCACCTCCAAAATGTTCTGCAGCGGCATTTCATCCCTTCTAGAAATATTCCCCGTTCGTTGACATCGGTCGCAACTCATCACAAAGTTATGGGCGTCTTTATACAACGACGGCCAGTAAAAACCGCTTTGCAACACCTTTGCAGCTGTTCGACCTCCCCCATGATGACCCCCACACTCTAAGCTGTGGCAGTGACGCAGAATATCGTCCATTTCTTCCTCAGGAATGCATCTTCTCAACATTTGATCAGCACAGTGCTTGTACAGAATGGGCTCATCCCACAAATAGTGCTTCACCTCTGAGAAAAACTTCTTCCTCTGTTGATAGGATGCTTCATGTGGCACTATTTTTGCTGCTAGATAGTTCACAAAATCTGCAAACCATGGCGTTTCCTGCTTTCCTGTTACTGCAAAAACATGCTCATCTGGAAAATCATCATCAATAGGAGCTTTCAGAGATTCAACCTCAATTGGCAGTTCAAATCTAGATAAATGATCTGCTACTAAGTTTTCTGTCCCTTTTTTATCTTTTATCTCGAGATCAAATTCTTGAAGGAGTAAAACCCACCTAATCAGTCTAGGTTTCGCATCTTTTTTAGTCATCAAATACTTAATAGCAGAATGATCAGTGAAAACAATGACTTTACTACCAATTAAATAAGACCTAAATTTGTCAAAGGCAAATACGATGGCAAGTAATTCTTTTTCTGTTGTAGCATAATTCAATTGGGCATCATTAAGAGTTTTACTCGCATAGTAAATGGCATGAAATACTTTTGCACTTCTCTGTCCTAACACTGCCCCAACAGCGTAATCACTGGCATCACACATTAATTCAAAAGGGCAATCCCATTGTGGGGTTACAACTATGGGAGCAGATATTAATTTCTCTTTTAATAATTGGAAGGCTTGTAAACATGCATCATCAAATTCAAATTGTGTACCTTGCACCAATAGAGAAGATAGAGGTTTTGTGATTTTTGAAAAATCCTTTATAAACCTCCTGTAGAAACCAGCATGTCCCAAAAAACTTCTGATTCCTTTCACTGAAATCGGCGGCGGTAATTTCTCAATTGTTTCCACCTTCGCCCTATCTACCTCAATCCCTCGGGGAGAGATCTTATGCCCTAAAACAATACCTTCTCGAACCATAAAATGACATTTCTCCCAATTCAAGACAAGGTTAGTTTGCTCACATCTTTTAAGAGTCATTTCCAAATTTATGAGACAATTATCAAATGAAATTCCAAAAACTGAAAAATCATCCATAAATACCTCAATACATTTTTCAACAATGTCGGAGAAAATTGACATCATACATCTCTGAAATGTGGCGAGTGCGCTGCATAGACCGAAGGGCATTCTTCGAAACGCAAAGGTACCATAGGGACAAGTGAATGTGGTCTTCTCTTGATCCTCTGGTGCAATTGCAATTTGGTGATATCCCGAGTAGCCATCCAGAAACCAGTAATACTCATGCCCTGCCAATCGATCCAACATCTGGTCAATAAAGGGCAAAGGAAAATGATCCTTTCTGGTTGCCTTATTTAACTTTCGATAATCTATGCAAATTCTCCATCCCATTACGGTTCTTGTAGGAATCAACTCATTGTTCTCATTTTTCACCACTGTCATTCCTTCTTTCTTGGGCACTACATGAACTGGGCTTACCCAAGCACTATCTGAAATTGGGTAGATTATTCCTGCGTCAAGCCATTTCAAAATCTCACCCCTGACTACCTCTTTCATGTTTGGATTGAGCCTCCTCTGTGCTTCTATTGTCGGTGACATTCCTTCTTCCAATAAGATCTTATGCATACACAGTGAAGGGCTCAGACCTCTGATGTCTGACAAAGTCCATCCTATTGCTGGTTTGTGCTTTCGGAGCACACGTAACAGCTTATCTTCTTCCTCACTAGATAATTCTGCTGAGATGATCACAGGAAGAGAGGACTCTTCTCCCAAATAAGCATATCTGAGATGAGAGGGAAGCACCTTTAACTCTAGAATGGGTGCTTTTTCTGTCGATGGCACAGACTTAGATGTAGTGGTTCCTAAGGATTCATAACTTTTTCCTTCATAACGAACCGCAGAATTCAACCAATTTACACATTCACTCACATCTAAATCTTCCAGTCCTTCAGGGTCTGGATGAGTAAGGCATACCTCTAATGGTTGTTGGGAAGTGGTCAGCTCATTGGATACCAAGGAATCCAACACATCAATTCGAAAGCAGCTGTCACTTTCTCCTGGGTATTTGATTGCATCAAACACATTGAAAGTGACTTCATCATCTTGCACCCTTAAACTTAGCACACCCTTCTGAACATCAATGAGTGCTCGCCCTGTCGCCAAAAATGGCCTTCCCAATATGATTGGTACTTTCCTATCTTCTTCCATGTCAAGAACAATGAAATCAGCTGGGAAAAAGAATTTGTCTACTTTTACCAATACATCTTCAATGACTCCCTTTGGATGTTTGATTGAGCGGTCTGCTAGTTGCAGTGTCACCGTTGTTGGGCTTGCTTCTCCCAATCCAAGCTTCCTGAAAATGGACAAAGGCATCAAATTAATACTTGCACCTAAATCACTCAATGCTTTATCAAAAGTAAGTTTTCCAATAGAGCATGGAATTGTAAAACTCCCTGGATCTTTTAGTTTTTGTTGTAGTTTTTGTTGCAGGATGGCACTACATTCCTCAGTGAGTGCCACTGTCTCATACTCTTCAAGCTTCCTCTTATTTGACAGAATTTCCTTCATAAACTTGACATAGCTCGGCATCTGTTCAAGAGCATCTGCAAAAGGAATGTTAATATGCAATCTCTTAAAAACATCTAAAAATTTAGAGAATTGCTTATCCAGTTTATTCTTTCGCAGTCGCTGGGGATATGGCACGTTCTGCTCCACTTCTTGTTGTGGCTGAGGCTTTTTACTAGACATCTCTTTTTCCTTTTCTGGTTGCCTTATTTAACTTTCGATAATCTATGCAAATTCGCCATCCCGTTACGGTTCTTGTAGGAATCAACTCATTGTTCTCATTTTTCACCACTGTCATTCCTCCTTTCTTGGGCACTACATGAACTGGGCTTACCCAAGCACTATCTGAAATTGGGTAGATTATTCCTGCGTCAAGCCATTTCAAAATCTCACCCCTGACTACCTCTTTCATGTTTTGATTGAGCCTCCTCTGTGCTTCTATTGTCGGTGACATTCCTTCTTCCAATAAGATCTTAAGCATACACAGTGAAGGGCTCAGACCTCTGATGTCTGACAAAGTCCATCCTATTGCTGGTTTGTGCTTTCGGAGCACACGTAACAGCTTATCTTCTTCCTCACTAGATAATTCTGCTGAGATGATCACAGGAAGAGAGGACTCTTCTCCCAAATAAGCATATCTGAGATGAGAGGGAAGCACCTTTAACTCTAGAATGGGTGCTTTTTCTGTCGATGGCACAGACTTAAATGTAGTGGTTCCTAAGGATTCATAACTTTTTCCTTCATAACGAACCGCAGAATTCAACCAATTTACACATTCACTCACATCTAAATCTTCCAATCCTTCAGGGTCTGGATGAGTAAGGCATACCTCTAATGGTTGTTGGGAAGTGGTCAGCTCATTGGATACCAAGGAATCCAACACATCAATTCGAAAGCAGCTGTCACTTTCTCCTGGGTATTTGATTGCATCAAACACATTGAAAGTGACTTCATCATCTTGCACCCTTAAACTTAGCACACCCTTCTGAACATCAATGAGTGCTCGCCCTGTCGCCAAAAATGGCCTTCCCAATATGATTGGTACTTCCCTATCTTCTTCCATGTCAAGAACAATGAAATCAGCTGGGAAAAAGAATTTGTCTACTTTTACCAATACATCTTCAATGACTCCCTTTGGATGTTTATTGAGCGGTCTGCTAGTTGCAGTGTCACCGTTGTTGGGCTTGCTTCTCCCAATCCAAGCTTCCTGAAAATGGACAAAGGCATCAAATTAATACTTGCACCTAAATCACACAATGCTTTATCAAAAGTAAGTTTTCCAATAGAGCATGGAATTGTAAAACTCCCTGGATCTTTTAGTTTTTGTGGTAGTTTTTGTTGCAGGATGGCACTACATTCCTCAGTGAGTGCCACTGTCTCATACTCTTCAAGCTTCCTCTTATTTGACAGAATTTCCTTCATAAACTTGACATAGCTCGGCATCTGTTCAAGAGCATCTGCAAAAGGAATGTTAATATGCAATCTCTTAAAAACATCTAAAAATTTAGAGAATTGCTTATCCAGTTTATTCTTTCGCAGTCGCTGGGGATATGGCACGTTCTGCTCCACTTCTTGTTGTGGCTGAGACTTTTTACTAGACATCTCTTTTTCCTCATTGTTTTGAACTACTGGCGGTTCTGTAGGGCTCACTGACTCATCAATCTTCCCTTCTTTAGTCTGGACTTCAACTGTTTTACCACTTCTCAACATGATGGCCTTACATTGCTCTTTAGGATTTACCTCAGTTGTACTTGGTAAATTCCCTTGTTGTCTATCAGATAACATGTTTGCAATTTGACCAACTTGTACCTCCAAGTTTCGAATGGCTGATGCTTGATTTTTAAAATTTGTTTTAGTCTCAACCATAAATTGGTTGGTGTTAGTTGCCATTTGCAACATTGCTTCTTCGAGACTGCTCTTCTTCTCTGCTGGTTGTTGAAATCCTGGAGGAGGTGGATTTTGTGTCTGATTCTGCTTCCATGCAAAATTAGGGTGGTTTCGCCATCCTGGATTAAAGGTGTTGGAGTACGGGTTGTTTTGTTGGCGATTGTAATTCCCAACAAATTGAGCTTGCTCAACTTGACCTTGCATAAATGGATTCCCCACCTGACAATCCTCACTCCTATGACTTCCATTGCAATTTTCACAAAATAAAGTAGGAGCTTGAATCGAGTTTACCGCAAATTGGTTTGACTGAAGTTGCCTAGTAAGTGAGGCCACCTGTGCAGTCAACGCGGCTATTGGATCCACTTCATTAACCTCCATTACACTCTTCTGAGTCGTTCTCACACTAGGAAGTTCATAATGATTCACAGTCATTTCCTCCAATAATTCAAAGGCTTCACTCTCAGTTTTCTTCATAAAGGATCCTCCTGCAGCTGCATCTATTGTTGTCCTAGTACCACCTCCTAGTCCATTATAGAAGTTGTGCACTTGCATCCATCTAGGAAATCCATGGTGAGGACATCTCCTCAAAAGCTCCTTAAATCTTTCCCAAGCATCATAAAGAGATTCTCCATCTTCTTGAAGAAAATTTCCAATCTCACTCCGGATCTTTGCTGTCTTTGCTGGTGGGAAGAACTTGGCGAGAAACTTTTGAGCAAGATCATTCCAAGTCTCTATTGAACCTGCTGGCAACGAGCTCAACCATTATTTAGCTTGTCCCCTAAGAGTAAAGGGAAACAACCTAAGTCTAATGGCATCATCTGACACTCCATTCATCTTGAATGTATCGCAGAGTTCCAGGAAATCTGAAATATGAGAGTTTGGATCCTCATTCCTCAACCCACTGTAGTTCACTGAGGTTTGGATCATTTGAATCGTGGCAGGTTTAATCTCAAAGTTGTTCGCCTGAATTGCGGGTCTTTGGATTGCAGAATGTAACCCCGTTACATTTGGCAATACATAATCCCACAAAGTCCTAGTGTCGACCTCTTGGTTGTCCGCCATTTTCAACTTCTCTTGTGCAACACGCTCTCTCTTTTCTTTTCTGTTCTTTCGACAGGTACGTTCGATTTCGAGATTAATTGGAAGTAAGCTGCTACTTCCAAATTTTCGCATGCACTCTCTCTAACTCCTGCAATCAAGAGTGAAAGAACACAATCAATAAAAGTAACACAAAACTCAGAGTAAGATTAAAGTCTTAATTTCTGATATTAGTAAAGAAAAACAATCATTCCCCGGCAGCGGCGCCAAAAACTTGTTGTCCGAAATCGCAAGTGTACGAATCGTTCCAAGTAATATAGTAATGTAAGTATGATTATCGTTCTCCACAGGGAATGAAAGTTACTAATTACCAGAATTCTAAACCTTAGTTTTATCTGAGCAATCAATTATCAGAGTTGTACGAAAATTAAATATGCTATTGACTTGAGTAATTAAAATGATGCAGAAAACTAAACGAAATAATTATACTTGTGTAGATGATAGAGGTTCTAGAGCAAAGATTTCATCGTTGTCTCATCCTATTCCTTATTAATCTCTAGTTATAAACGCTTGACCCTATGATTGTTGACAAGTTCTACTCATAAGACTTGTTACTCTCTCTCGAGTAATAACAATATTCGTTAAAATGACAATTGCCTATATCTCTATGACAATCAGAACACTTCAACTATTAAGACTGTAGAACTAAATCATGCCACAAAACCTACAAGGATATGTCTATCTCTCATATAAGTTAGGGAAAATAATTAAGCTTCGTCAACGAGAATTGTCTATCGACTTCAACGCATTGATAAAATCTCACACTAACACTGGCCAAATCCTAACATGTACTTAGTAAGCATATAAGAATTTTCACAATCGAACAAGGAATCAAGCTCTTAACTATTGATCAATAAGAAATAGAATTCAACAACGACTACATCAATACTCTAGATAGAAAAGTTAGTTCATGGAGAAAATCTCAACAATATTCATGTTCGGAAACATAATCGTTACAATAGAAATGAAGGAAGAAATAGATGAAAAGAAACGAGCTACGATGAATCCTCGATCTCTCTAGCGTAGGTCTCGCTTCGTTTGGATACTCGGATATCAAGATCTGCTCTCTCCGCTCTCTTTCGTCACTTCGTTCCTCGTCCACGCTCTGCTTGCCTCCAAATAGTAACCGACCCCCTTATAAATTTAGGTCAATTTCCGTCGCAGCGCCTAGGCGCTCAGTTACAGCGCCTCAGCGCTAGGAAGGATCACCGCTTCAGACTTCGTAGCGCCTAGGCGCTGAAAGGCAGCGCCTCGGCGCCAGGGGGATCGCAGCTTCAGCCTTCGTAGCGCCTAGGCGCTGAGATGCAGCGCCTCGGCGCTATACCTTCTGCCCAATTTTTACGTTTGGGCGCCTAGGCGCTGAAAGGTAGCGCCTCGGCGCTATCGCTTGTGCATTCTTCATCTGATCAGCGCCAAGGCGCCGAAAGGCAGCGCCTAGGCGCTATACCTTCTGTCCGATTCTTCTCATCAGCGCCTAGGCGCCGAAAGGCAGCGCCTAGGCGCTACAGCTACTGTCCATTTCTTCTCATCGGCGCCTAGGCGCCGTAAGGCAGCGCCTAGGCGCTAGGCCTTTTCCGTCAATTTCCAGCTGCTTTTGCCCTCTTTTTCACTCTTATTTCCGATCTTCATCTAACTTCCTTCTTTCTTCACCTACACGCAAAATAAGCAACAATTAGATAGAAACAAGAGATAAAACGACTTCTTACTCAATTAAAACTCTAAAAACACCTTGCTTTAATACGTCAAAATATCACTTAACAATTACCCCACACCTAAATCTTGCTAGTCCTCGAGCAAGAAGTAATTTAAACATTAAAATGAATCATTGGCGGAAAATTCATAACTCTAACCTCTGTATCTTAAAGAATAAAAATATCCACAACTCACAACATTCAAATGCATTCAATCAACGAGAAAATTAAAATTAGTTTTTTCATCCCTTATGTGTGTGTGTGCGTACGTAGTCTTTCCTATCTCGATTTTTCTAAGTTCGGCAATATTTTATTGAACCCTCAACTTGTTTTCCCTCTACTTCTGGTCATTAAGGACAAACTATCAAGCATCAATACATTCAAGTAACTAATATTTCTATTAAGGTGCCTGAAAACAACTTTGAGGATCCCCTAAACTTGCATCATTTTAACTCAAGGGCACTAGCTTTCACACCCAACTGCAGGGCCTCTCACCCAGAGCACTCGCTCAATGGGTGGCCTAACTACTCACATTTGGGGCAACTCTTTTTACCCCTTATTGTTTTACTCATTACAAGCTGATTTTTCACTTCTTTTCTTGAGCTCGAGAAATAATTTTTTTTAATTTTTTTTTTCACAAGGTAGATAGACATGCTATACCTCATTAATATTTCATTACAAACTATCATGCAAGATAACTTTCTAATTAGTTCTAGGGGCCTTTCGAGGTGACAACAAGCATATAGGCCAAATAATACAATCCTAAACCTTTAAAATCATAGATGAGAAGACTATGTGCTTAATAGTTATAAGGGAATCTAGAGAAAAAATTTAAATTTGACTCAAAATCAGGCATGCATTCTCAATGTTTAGAAGAAAAAGTGAAAAAACATAATGAACAGAAAATGTCTAAGACACATCATAGATTGTCATCATCATATAATATGCAACCAACTAATTCATTCATTTCAAGCTCAAGATTTTCATAATTTAAAAGTCTGACGCTCAATCACATGCTTTGCAAATATATCTCCACCCCCCACCTAAAACAATACATTGTCCCCAATGTATAATTAAGTAGAATGCTTCCAACAGAAATAAGAAAGACATTTTTTTTTAATAAAGAAAAAAAAAATTGAAGAACAAAAATCTCCCTCATACCTAAACTTCCCATGTCAGTTCCCAATTAGAGGTGTTCCCTTTCAGTCAACTTAAGTATCTTAGTCTAGACAGAACTATCCATAGGTAGATTTATCCTTAATGGATAACTAAGTAGATTATTCACCGAAGAAACAATAAAAAGAAGAAAATTCCCCTGAAATTTCTCTTGCATGGGTCTAAGGGTGGTGGTGGCGCTCTCGCATCTAACAGGTTCATCTTTTTCTTCAAGTCCAAAAGAAACTTGCATCTCCTTCTCGGGATTAGGCTCAGCCTCTTCCTTAATCTCACAAACCTGGTCTCCACATGACACAAAATTTTCAAACTCATCGTCGTGAAGTTGCTTTTCGGACTAAAAACCAACTCGACTAGCAGTTATCGCGCAATATTGTTGAGAAAGTGTTGCTTTTCGGACTAAAAACCAACTCGACTAGCAGTTATCGCGCAATATTGTTGAGAAAGTTCTGACATGTTAGAATAATTAAACAAAACAAAAACAAACTAAAATAAATATTTTTGTGATTTTTGTAAATTTTGTGAATTTTTTGCAATTAAAAATACGAGTTTTTTTTGTTTTTTAGGAAAAAAAATAAAAATAAATAAACTCAACAAAGAAAATTTAATTGGCTCCCCGTCAACAACGCACGCCAATTACAATTTATAATTATCGATCAACGGCTTGTAGTAAACTACAACAGACCGTGTCGAAATCAGGGAACCGAAACTTTTTTTTTTTTTTTGAGTACATTGGGGGTGGGGGGATTCGAACCACAGACATCTTGGTCATTAAGACATACATATGCCCGCTGAGCCATGCTCGCTTTGGCTAAGGGAACCGAAACTTAATTCTCAAAGTTAATCTTAATGTAAAAACAATAAATGGGAGGATTTTGGATTGCATGTTAATCTAATGAATTAAAACAAAAAATTAAATATAGCGAGAAAATTAAAGAAATAGACAAGAGATTACCTTGCAGATTGTCGGACTACTTAATGGATTTTGCTTATCGATTATCCCAATAAAAATACAATTTCTTAATTAAAAGCATAATCGACTTAACTGGAACAACCATGAAAAGTCTCTAAGGTCCTCTCCTGCAATTAATTCGACAAAACATCGTAATTAACTCTAAACTGGTCAATTAGTTGGGCACGATAGCGTTCCATGCTAACCAACTAGCCGCTCTAAGCACATGGATTGATTACAACGTTAATTAAATTGATCAGATTCAATTAAACATTTTTCTATTCCTAAGGTTTATTATACGCACCATGTTAACTATGAAAAAGTCATAATATTAACACTAGTCATAACCTGACGCGTCTTGCTACTACAATTAAGCATGCAATTTATGACAGTTACGGATCAGAAATTACAAACATAACATACATGAACAATTAATATTTAATTGATTAAGCTGTCACATTAACCAATACTAATTGCACATGAAATAAACAAAGAATAGAAAAAAATTAACCAATAAATTAGATTGCAATTTAATACAAAAAATCTCACAAAAACGTTTAGCCCGACAAACCTCTAAATGAGCATCACAAAGGGAGAGGGAGTTGGTGTTCTAAGAAAAAAGAAGAAAAGAAAGTGTGAAGTGTGTGTTGGTGTATTTTGTGTGTGATGTGTGCTCTACGTTTATATTTGAAGGAATAGAGAATTTACTAAAAATATGGTTTAAACAACTAGTGAGGGACGCGCAGATGTTGATAGAGGATGTGACACGCAGCAGCGAATGAGAGGTGTTTGTAGAAGCGGCGAATGAGAGGTGTTGATTGAATCATGTTGATTGTTTGTTGAATGATGCTGGAGTGATACGTTGATGGTTGAATGAGTGAGTTTTTGCGACCTGATACCTGTTGTTTGTGTGTTGAATGAGTTTCCTGTTTGCATTGGGTTGAATGAGTTTTTGAATCATTGAGGAGCTAACACGTGTGCGAGCGGATGGTGGGAGTAAAAAAAATATAATTAATAATTACATTCTTCAAGGTCTAACATAATAAACCTTTCACCATCAGACCAAGCTTCCAACTTTGAACATTAAATAATTTTTATCTTTATAGTACTATATGTCAGCTCGGTTCGTTGATATTATACTTTAAAACTCTTCCTTTAAGCTCTTATTTAATGTAATTGTCTCGTTCACCTCTGAACGCTCGATTCCTGCAAAACATATGATTAAACACATTAATTTAAATTAACTAACAAGAATTAAAGATTATAAAATAGCACTTTTGGAGTGCTATCAGGCTGAGAAAATTGTGATTGTAAACTGATCATAATCTTTACTAAAAAAATTAATTTAAAAAAAATATTGTTTCCAGCAACGGTGCCAAAAACTTGATCAAGTGGAAATTAAATGATTCCTACAAAAGTCAATATCTCTTAAAGTAGTATAAATTGAAGTATTCTAAGTATTTAATCCCAAGGGAACGAAGTAATAAAACTTAGAATCAAAAGTAAAGACCTCCTTAAAGTTGGCAACCAAGTAACTAATATGAGTAAATTGAGTATGATTGTTGTTTTAGTAAAGTAAATAAAAGGTGTAGTAATAACTCTAAGAAAGATGGAAAACAGTGAAGTAGAATAAAGTAGTACATAGAATGATAGAGAGAAGGGAATTCGAAAATAGTCTCAACCTTTAAAGAAGTTGCGCTAACTTTGCGGCCGCAATTAAACTCCAAAATAGGCAGGGTTCAACTATAGAATGTTTCCCATACGCACCCGAATCTGGTTCTTTCAGATTTAGAAAGTTTTAAGCATAATGCCTTAATTGCGCCCACAACCTATCTTTACGCAACTTAACACCATGAACCGAGTTCAAACTCCAAATCAACCCTTTTTAAAAGTTGTTTTTGGAGGCTAAGAAATTAAACGCACACGCACACACATAGATATTTGTATTTGTATATGTATATAAATGTATCTATCTATATATATAGATACATAGAATATATATACATATATATAGAGAGATAGAGGGTAATTAAAGCTTAGAGAAATAAAACATATACTCTAATGGTCCCGTAGCAATGTCCCATAGGTTTTGCCTATGTCTAGGGTCAAACACAAACTCTATGTGTGGGATCTTTTTTCTATATCGCTTTTATGAAAACCATCTTTTTACCCAATTTTTTTCAGTATTGGACTCAGCCTAATATGCTTTTCTTTGTGACCGAGAAATAAATATCAAATATCATGGAGTTTCATCTTAAAACCAATGGGGAATGAGAGGAGTAACCCATGTATCTTATATTGTGAGTGAGATCCCTTCATCTTTTCGAGGTGGAATCCATATTGTGAGTGAGGTCTCCACATGCCCCATCAAGATGGTGCTTCTTTGGGTTCACCATTCTTCAGTCGGATGCCTCAACATACCCCTTCAATAGCCCATCTTTGGATGGAATACCCGTTTGGTCGTCAACATGCCCCATCAAGATGGTTCCATACCCGTTTGGGCCTCAACATGCCTCCTCAAGATGGTGCCTCTTTGGGTTCACAATTCTTGAGCTTTGTGGGCTCTGGTACCATATTTGGGTTCACCATTCTTGAGTTGGATGCCTCAACATGCCCCCTCAATAGCCCATCATTGGATGAAATACCCGTTTGGTCCTTAACATGCCTCCTCAAGATGGTGCCTATTTGGGTTCACAATTCTTGAGCTTCGCTGGCTCTGATACCATATCGGGTTT
This sequence comes from Herpetospermum pedunculosum, assembly GCA_028017165.1. Lineage (NCBI taxonomy): Eukaryota > Viridiplantae > Streptophyta > Magnoliopsida > Cucurbitales > Cucurbitaceae > Herpetospermum > Herpetospermum pedunculosum. Next base: position 37,581,080 of record CM051531.1, read on the forward strand.
CATCTTAAAACTAATTTGCGATAGGAGGCTGATGTATCTTATATTGTGAGTGAAGTCCCTTCATCTTTCCAATGTGGGATCCTCAACATGCGCTCAAGATGATGCCTCTTTGGGGTTCACCATTCTTGGGTCGTATCTCATTTTTGGACCGATCGGATCCCTTCTTTGGATGGAATACATGTTTGGGCTCTGATACCATGTTTGATATCTTGAGGTTTTGTCTTAAAACCCTCATGATGCCTCTTTGAGGCGAGGTCTCTTATATTGTGAGTGAGGTCCCTTCAGCTTTGATGCCTCTTTGGGTAGCTCATGTATCTTTTATTATATTGTGAGTGAGGTCCCTTCAGCTTTCAGCTATCCAATGTGGAATCCTCATGATGCCTCTTTGGGGCGAGGTCTCTTATATTGTGAGTGAGGTCCCTTCAGCTTTGATGCCTCTTTGGGTAGCTCATGTATCTTTTATTATATTGTGAGTGAGGTCCCTTCAGCTTTCAGCTATCCAATGTGGAATCCTCATGATGCTTCTTTGGGGTTCACCATTCTTGGGTCGGATCTCAATTTTGGCCTTTGTGGGCTCTTATACCATATCAGATATCATGGGGTTTTATCTTAAAACCAATTGGCAATAAGAGGAATAACTCATGTATCTTATATTGTGAGTGAGGTTCTTTCATCTTTCCAATGTGGGATCCATATTGTGAGTGACGTCCCTTCATCTTTCTGAGGTGGTATCCTCAACATGCCTCCTGAAGATGGTGTCTTTTTGGGTTCACCATTCTTGAGTCGGATCCCATCTTTGGATGAAATACCTGTTTGGGCTTCGTGGGCTCGGATACCATGTTTGATATCTTGGGGTTCTATCTTAAAACCAATTGGCTATGAGATGAGTAGGTCATGTATCTTATATTATATTGTGAGTGAAATCCCTTCATATTCAACAAGAAAAATATTAAACATTAAATTCAATATAAGCAAGCTGTACAATTGTAGAGCAAAATTGCTAATGATACAAGTGGGGCTTTTAATGTCATCCTACTTTAGGGTTTCTACATATTTTGAACGCCTAAAGGGAGGTTTAGTTCATAGCAAAGTAAAGTAAAGTAAGAGAATGAGATTGAGATTGAATAGAAATAAACTTCATATTAAATTGAAAAACAAATTTAAAAAGAATTCACTTGAGAGTAAAGAATTTAAAGAACAAAAACAGAAAAAAGTAAAGTGAAGTAAAACCAAAGAAATAAATTAAAACTAAAATTCTAAGTTTTCTTTATTTATCCAACTCTATTAAATCTTTGTGAAGATGAATTTTACAACTTGTTATTTTGAGACAAGTGTTGGAATAAGACTGAGCAAAACAATATTGAAAATGGGTGTGCGACTGAACAAAAAGTAAAGGTTTTGTCTAGAACAATTCGAGTGTCCGAGATCATCCAAGGTTGTGAGAAATCGATTTGATGAGGAAATAATGCAGAATCTGTCAATCCCGTGACGGTGAAAAAGCTTAAATGTGGAAACAATTATGGGCGCAATTTGACACAAGTCGATTTCTTTACATCTTCTGATCACTTTATGCTGCTGCATTTTTGTTGCAATATGAGCCTCAAATTTGGTTACTTCATAAAAAGACTTTAAACACATTAAATCCTTGAAAAAGTTACTCTTTTACATCTAATTATTTAATGTATCCTCACTCAGGTACAACAAATTATCTCACAAACAACTTTAGAAACTTTGTTGTAACCTTAATTAGAATATTTTGGCAATAATCAGGTTCATGTTGGTAAGGCAGCAAGTTTGTCTATCTCTCATCTTTGTTATGGTTATATTTATTCTGCCTTATAACTCTCATAAACTTGATTTTCGTTGAAGTCCTTGTAGTTTCTAGGGTTATAGTTCACTGCATAAAAGTTATAAATGTCGTGCTTCTTGATGGACAAAATGTGTGCTTGTGAAAATTGATTTTGGAAATAAGTGTCCAAGCGCAAGTGCACGCTATCAACAAGTAATAAAGTATGAAAGTATTTCAAGTATCATATCCCAAGAGACTGTTTGTGAGTTCAGTTTTAAAGACAATGCTTTCGAATTGAAACCAAGTGTAACTAAAGAATATGTTTTAGAGATGTTTGGTAACCATTTTGTAGAAGTTTTGAATAAAACAAGAGATTTTGATTCAGGTTCAACCACTAATCTTAAAGGTTTACCCCAATGCGTCCGCATCACCCGCCGCAATGCCAACTTACTATGGACTGTGAATTCACCTCATATTCGGCCTCCGCGAGTATATAGCTTTAGGATTCGATAGCAATTAGACCTCTATTCCTCGGACTAATGCAAACTTGGATGAATCACGCATACAACTCTTTAGTCCTACCGTGTGCTTTATTCCTAAGTGCACGTGACAACCTATTCCTAGGCTCTTAGTCTCGTATTTCCTCATGAAATTCGTATATTGCTAGAGTCTTCTCAGTGCTCTGACACAACTAACACGTTAATTTAACAAGATTGAATGATAATCAACGAGGGAAATAATAAAGTAAGCGGTGGTGGGAAACTTGACCTTATGGACTTAAATCACTTCATTTTTAGGGCATCTACCGAGTCAGATCCATTAAAGAACTTAGCTCAAACTGAAAGAAATCCTAGGAAATTTCATTAATCTAAAAATCATGAATACAAAGCATTTAATAAATGAACTAAAAATTAAATAACAGTGCTGGAAACTAAAAACTGCAAAGGTAAAATCTGGAAAATAAACTACAAAGTTCATAAAGAAGCATAGAATCACTCGAGTGCTTCTCTCTCTAGTTGAATACAGCTTTTTCGAAGGTAAATTCATCTTGCATTCATCATTTAAGGGTGCAAGATTGAGTACAAAGGTCGCTTCTAAGAGAGATTGGGTCGATTTCTTGAAAATCCTGAATTCGAATTGTAAAACCCGAAATCGAATTGTGAATTCCATTGGTGAGTTTTGGTTCTTTCTTTATGCTCAAAAGTGGTTAGGTAGGTGCAAGAATAGAGGGAGGTCACTTACTCCCCACTATTCTCAGTCCATAACAGCAATTGGTTACGTCTTTGACTTGGTATTCGGATGCGATGCGGCCAAAATTGCGGTCCCATTGTGTTTTCTTCGTTTTACTGTGCAGCGGCATAGTTAGTCTTTAGAGAAATGTGACTAATAATAAAAATTCATCTTTTTACCTCTAGATTCAGCACAGATTCATAAAAGAACTCTAATGATGTGAATTTCTTACTTTAGCCTAATTTCAACATTTTTATTGTACTTATTACTCGAAACACATTTATTTTAACAAGAAACAAGCTAGAATTATAGGAGAAAATGATATATTTGACGTTCATCACACCCCAACTTAGCCTATTGCTTGTCCTCAAGCAATCTGAATTAAACAAATAAGAAACATCACAGAGTGAAACAGTGTAGCATGCTTTGACTCAATATTACTTTAAAAGAGACGCCTTTCATGAGAGATCTCGTGCTTTTTTAGTGCCACCCATAAACCCTAAGCTTTTAAATCTTATAGGTTTCCTACCTTTATTTTTCAAACAAAAAAGCTTCATAATCTTCCCTGCCTTCCTTTTCACTCCATGTAACAATTTTAATCACCGATTCTATTGTGAACCTTAATAAAAACAAGCTAAGTCATACGTCATACTTATTGTATTTACATGATTCACTACCAACCTCTCCAAACTCATGTGGCTGCTAGGCACCCTCTCTATATATATATATATTTTATTTTATTTTCCTTTTTTTTTCTTTTTCTTTTACTCTCTAGAGAATTTTTTTGTGAAGCTCACATTCTTCCAGCTTACCTGCAATTCCATTGCATAATGTATCTAACTACGAGCAAGCCTCACATTCCAAGATAAATAACCATGGGTCACATGACTGCCTCTGGTTACTCAACTAACTTAAGAAGAATGAGTGCCTCTAGAAAGAGAGATGTGATACAATGTCCTCGTTGACTTTTTATATGAGGTTTTTAAATCGGTGTTTGATGTGGTTTTCACTTGCAAAAATACAAAGGCTAAACTCTCATAAGTGTGTTAAATGGTGCAAATACTAGGAAGTTTTTGGACTAGGATTAGAGGATTTTAGCAAAGAAAAAGACTAATACAAACGCACAAGTTTTGAAAACGTAAAAGTTTATGCTTGACAATAATTAACCGAGATATGCTCTATTTTTCCCTTGAACAATTTGGAAATCTCATTCATGTGCTCTTTCTTTTATCTCCCCTCATTTTTAACACTGAACACTCAAATCAATGTATGACTTACAAACTCACCATCACTATTTAGCACACAAATTGCACTACAAAACAGATTGGTAAGTGAAACAATCAAAGTTTTTTTTTTTTGGACAAATTTGTAAATTAAGAATTTCTCACCCTTAAGCAAACCGATTTAGACAATGTCAAAGAAATCAAAGTTGTAGATCAGACGCTGAACTAAAACTTTGCAAAAGACAAGAACACAAAATCAAAACTGGAAATGATATTTTTTTTTGTATTTTTCGGACAGAATAACAATAGACTTGAAACTAACAAAACAAAAGCATATTAATGAAGAATTCAAAGAGATAAACACAAAGAAACATATATCCGACCATGAGCCTAAATCTCTTATACCAAAATGTTAAGAAACTCTCGCGAGTGGATCTAACAACCTTGCTGAAGAACAAGACCTTTAGATCTCAAACCCGAGAATCCCAAAAACGCAATTGGAATCAACCCATGGAAAAATGTAGAACGGATTACCTTGACGACCAAGATCAAGAGTAAGAAAACTTGTTTCTAAACTCGTGATTCAAATCACTCCACAAGAGGTATGATCAACACCACTTGAATGATTCTAGCATGTAATATCTAAACACAAGAAATTGCAAAAATTGCAAAAGTTGGAAGAATTAGCTTTCAACCAAAGCTTGAAGGATAAACTCATTTTAATTCAATTTGATGATAATTGTTGTCCTTTACAAAGACTCTATAAGAGCTATATATAGCCCTTGAAAATTCTAGCCACTAACTCCCCCACTAACAAGAGTAATTTTAGCCAGTAACTCTTGTAACTTCCATCCACTAGCCATGATAATTTTCATCCACTAATTCAACTAATAAATTCTAAAATGCATTAATGTCATAATAACCACGAATAAAATATAACATATGATATGAAATAACATAATGACAAAATTTTAAATCTGGAAAATAAAATATCAACTTAGAGTTTTTTTAATGCAACCCCTTCCTTAAGCTCTACTTCGAAAATATTTAGTAGAAAAGTTTCATCTCTCTCTGGATCATCCCTAGTTGAGCTCACCAAGTTTTGAACATTAGAAACTAAAGCTTGTTGAAGCTTCTTGGCTCTAGATCTTGTTAAGGGACCTTGAGGGATGATAATAGATGCCCCTTGGTTCACATCACATTGTGTTTTCTTCCTTTTCTCAAAATTGTTACCGCATCGCTTTACTTTGCAGCCACATAGTCGGTCTTCAGAAAAATGCGGTCAATAATGCGAATGCATTAGGGACAACTTTGACAGCTTCCTGCAAAAGACCAAAAATGGGTTACATAATATCAAAATTCATCTTTTTACCCCTAGATTCACCACATATTCATAAAAGGACTCCGAGCATGTAACTTTCTCTCTTTAGCTTAATTTCAACATTTTTATTGTATTTATTACTCGAAACATCTTTATTTTAACTAGAAACAAGGTAGAATTATAGAGGGAAACAATATATTTGACGTTCATCACTTCTAATGGTCGTTTATTTTTTTCGAGACATATCTTATTTGATGAGTTATCTTTTCCCTTATCTGGTCATAATTCTTTTGTTGATAAGACTTCTATTGTCTATATTTCCAATTCTTTTTGCATCATCTATCCTTTCACCCGAGCCTTGTCCTACTATTTTACCTTTCCCTTTTTTCCCCTTCCTCTGAGTCCTCCATGTTAGGATTTTGTGGAGACAAAATAATACTACAGATTTTGAAGACTCGCGCACAAACTTCATGTTTTGAAGTTATGGCCCAAGGCCCAATATGTAAAGTCATTTAGGTTTTTTTTTTTTTGTGTGTGCTCACATATATATATATATATATATTTGTAATCTTTGATTTTGGTCTGTGTGAGAAAATTGGAACCTTGTGCGGCTGGACAAAAATTCAAGAAGAATTTTGTTCAGTGTTGATCTGTGTGGGCAATAAGCAATTAGGGAAAAATACAGTGGGTATTTTTATCTAGAGTTGGAGTTCTCTCTTTGTTTATCCCAAGCTACCGGATTGTGGTACTTGGAAGCAAATAGTTCTAGTTGGGCTATTTGGGTGAGTTTTGTAGCGCGAGCTTGAGGGACTTTGTAATCTCCATTATAGTAGAACCTAAAGTTGCAGAAGACTGGACGTAGTCCCGAGATCGGGGCGAACCAGTATATCTCTCGGTGTTGTTATCTCTTTCCCTTATCTTTTATTATTATATTTTGTGACCGATTGCCTTTTGGATTCTAACCTGTGAAGTGGGAGATTGAGTTATAATCTAGTTTATTCTGCATTTAATTATATCTCGCTATTTTTAATCCCAACAAGTGGTATCAGAGCTTTTGGTTCAGGAATCATGGGAGCGACGAATCCAAAAAGTTTCGAGGGAGTCACAAAATTTGATGGGAAAAATTTTGGTTATTGGAAGATGCAAATCAAAGACTTTCTAACCTGCAAGAAAGTGCATAAGGCACTGAAGGAGAGACCGGAAGAGATGTCAGATGGAGATTGGTTGGATATGGATGAACAGGCAGTTGCATATATAAGGATGTGTCTGTCGATGGAAGTGGCTAGTCTTGTAGCCAACAAGACTACTGCAATCAAGCTAATGGAAGCGCTTACAAACAGGTATGAGAAACAGTCTGGCAATAGTAAAGCATATCTACTTAAGAAATTTTTCAACATGCAAATGATTGAAAATTCATCAGTTAATTCCTATATTAATGAAGTTACCACTTTAGTTAATCAGTTGAAGTCTGTCAAGATAGCATTTACTGATGAAGTGTATGCTATTCAACTATTAATGTCTTTACCTGATAGTTGGGAAAGGATGAAGACTGTCTAATTCGACTGGAGATAACACTCTGAAATTTTTAGGGGTTTGTGATTTAGCTATAGTTGAGGAAATTTGTAGGAAGGGGATAGTAAGGAATCTACTATAGGACCAGCTTTAGCTTTAACTAAGGGTAAAGACAAAATTGATTATGAAAATAATAAATTGAATAGCAATAGGAAAAAGTTGAGTCATAGAAATAAGGAGGTAGAATGCTTTTACTGCCACAAGAAAGGTCATTACAAAAGTCAGTGTAGGAAACTAAAAGAGGATCATGAGATAAACATAGTTGATGATGCTTATGTCTGTGTTAAGAGTGACACAGAGAGTAGTAACCACTCATCTGAATGGGTTGTACACAGTGCAGCGTCAGTTCACATAGTTTCAGATAGAAATTTGTTCACATCATTCATAGATGGACATCATGGTTTAGTGAGAATGGGTGATGGTAGAGTCTCCAAGACATGTGGGATCGGGGATGTTAGTCTGAAGTCAGTATGTGGCAGTGTTCTGGTGTTGCGCAATCTCAGGTTTGTGCCTAGGATGAAAATGAATCTCATCTCTATTGGCAAGTTGGAGGATGAGGGTTACAGTTGTGAGTTTGGCAGTCGCCAATGTAAACTCAAGTTAGGATCCTAGGTAGTGGCAGTTGTCCACAGAAATTCCACACTATATAGATGTCAGTTTAGTGTTGCCCAAAGATCAAAGAGACAGTGGATGCCAGTTAAAGCTGCAGATGGTAGGTGTAGAGGTACAGTTGAGCCAGCAGCAATGATAGTCAATTTCGATCAGTTAGATCAAGATCCATCAGTTCAGAAAAAATTGGGAAGTCCAAGAGAGAAAGATGATGGCTATCGTCAATCCTCAATTGTCAGACATTCGAATGAATTGATGAAGTCGCCTAGGCGAGTAAGGGCATCAAAATTGAAGACCAAGACAGTTGGTATGGTCAAAGGTTTAGTCTCTAGCCTGGCAGCAAACTTGAATAAAGGAGTCAAGTCACTTGCAGAATATATCTTCTTCAGGAACAGGTGTTCAGGATCGAAGAAGATGTCAGTTGTTACCACTTAGCTGAAGTGGGTGTACGTGACTGTCTTTTATGTCTGGGGGACAGTTCCACGTAGCTAGCCCATACCTCAGAGCGAACAATTATTTTTCTGATAGTTGCATGTTTTGTTAGTTTGTTGTTTTATAGGTTTTTTTGTTGAACCTTGGAGTTTGCCAGGAAGATCAGAAATAACACTTGTAGTGGGAGTAAAGCCTTCGAGTTTGCCAAGATGATCAGTTCATTGCAGTTGGAAGCAAAATTATTATTTTGGTCTCCAAGTGGGAGATTGTTAGGATTTTGTGGAGACAAAATAATACTACAGATTTTGAAGACTCGCGCACAAACTTCATGTTTTGAAGTTATGGCCCAAGGCCCAATATGTAAAGTCATTTAGGTTTTTTTTTTTTTTGTGCGCGCTCACATATATATATATATATATATATATTTGTAATCTTTAATTTTGGTCTATGTGAGAAAAATTGGAACCTTGTGCGGCTGGACAAAAATTCAAGAAGAATTTTGTTTAGTGTTGATCTGTGTGGGCAATAAGCAATTAGGGAAAAATATAGTGGGTATTTTTATCTAGAGTTGGAGTTTCTCTCTTTGTTTATCCCAAGCTACCGGATTGTGGTACTTGGAAGCAAAAAGTTCTAGTTGGGCTATTTTGGTGAGTTTTGTAGCGCGAGCTTGAGGGACTTTGTAATCTCCATTATAGTAGAACTTGCAGTTGCAGAAGACTGGACGTAGTCTCGAGATCGGAGCGAACCAGTATATCTCTCGGTGTTGTTATCTCTTTCCCTTATCTTTTATTATTATATTTTGTGACCGATTGCCTTTTGGATTCTAACCTGTGAAGTGAGAGTTTGAGATATAATCTAGTTTATTCCGCATTTAATTATATCTCGCTATTTTTAATCCCAACACTCCACAACCTCTACCCTTTACCAATTGAACCTGATTTGCCTACTGAACATCTTGATACTTTACCTTTTGTGACACATTCTTCAACTTCTTTATTAGGTTGTCATCTTATGGTAACTCATGGTAAGAGTGGTGTTTTCAAACAAAAGTCCTTTCTCACAACGACTTAGTATATACTGATATATTGAACCTTCAACTGTGAAAGAGGTTTTGAAGTGCGGTCATTGGCGTTATGCGATGCAAAAGGAATATAATGCTTTAATGAAAAATCATACTTGGGATCTTGTTCGTAAACCAAGTGATAAGAAGATAGTATGTTGTAAATGAGTTTTTAAGATCAAGAGAAACTCAGATGGATCTATATCTCACTAAGGCACGTCTTGTGGCAAAAGGTTTCCACCAATTTGACTATTTTGAAACTTTTTTTGTCCGGTAGTTAAACCAATAACTATTCAAATTTTACTTACCCTTGCTCTTGCTTATAGTTGTACTCTCCGTCAAATTGATATCAATAATGTGTTTCTCCATGGTTTGTTGTCTGAATCTTTGTATATGGAACAACCAGCTGGTTTTGTTTCTACTGATTTGTCTTCTACTGTTTGTCAACTACGTAAGGCTCTTTATGGACTTAAACAAACACTTCATGCTTGGTTTGAACGACTTGCATGTTTTCTTCAAACACTTGGCTTTGCTCAATCTAAAGTTGATAGTTTCTTTGTTGGTTAAGCATATTGCCACTTCTTGCTGCTATGTGTTGGTCTAGATGATATTCTTATTATGGGGAATTTTTCTGGTCTTATATCTCAATTGATTGATAGTTTACCTACTCAGATTGAACTCAAAGACTTGGGTAATCTTGATTATTCTCTTGGGATTGAGGTATCTTATCCTTCATCTGGGGGCTTGCTTTTATCACAATCCAAGTATGTTTCAGATTTACTTCAGAGAACTCATATGGGTACTGCTAAATCAATTATCACTCCTATGATGAGTGGTTTGCTGCCTACTGCTCATAGTGGTGAAGAATTTCATGATGTGTGGTGGTATACAAGTGTTGTTGGGGCATTACCGTATGCTACTTTAACAGGGGCATTACCGTATGCTACTTTAACAGGAAGCATGCCCAGTGGATACATGTCAAGAGGATGCTTTGTTCTTTCCATGGTACTCTTCATCATGGATTGTTATTTATTAAGTCAACTAACTTTTCTATTTTCTATAACTCAAATTGGGCGGATCCTCATGACCAAAAAGTCAATTTCCGGATTTTGTAGTTTCTTTGGTTGGAATCTTGTTTCATGGGGATCGAAAAAGCAGTCCATTAATTCTCAATCGAGAACTGAGGTCACACATGTTTGGCCACTACTGCTGCAGAATTGGTTTGGTTTAATGTTTTACTCTCTCATTTTCACGTTCGTTTGTTCAAGTCTCCTATTTTGTGGTGTGACAACTTGAGTGTTGTTCACTGAAGTGTGCGAGATGGGGTAATTAGTAAGAATATATGTGTTCAACATCTCCCAGCTACTTTCCAGATTGCGGATATCTTGACGAAACCTTTGTTTGTTGTGAGTTCTTAGTTTGGGGTTCAAGTTCAACGTTCGAGAGCCTTCTTCCATTGGCTTGAGGGAGAGTGTTGTAAGAGTCCTAGCTAGGGGTATGGGTAATATTAGTATGTTATTAGTAAAGGGTATAGTAGTAATTAGTCAGGGTTGTCTTGGTTATAAATAGAGTGTGTTAGGGGTCTTGGAAGGTAGGAATCATTTTGGTGGTTAGTCCTTAGAACTCCTGGGAGAGATATAGCCCTCTCGAATGGCTATTGTTATATTGTAACGTCCTTCGATATTGCAATATATTCTATCTTAGTGTTTGTTACGTTAATTCGGTATCGGGGGTCCTAACAAATGGTATCAGAGCACGTTCGTCCTGGAGTATCAGCTATGGATTATGATCGTGTGCAAGAAGTACTACAAACATCCTTTGACGAACAACGGCGAATGATATAAGAAATACAAAATCAGATGAAGGATTTACGTCACGGTTTACAAAAAGTAGAACAAAAACGAAAGGAAAGAGAACAGAAACGGAAGGAAAGAGAACGAAAATGGAAACGAAGTATGAAGCATCGAAATTCTCAGAAGAGGAACAAAAACAGAGTGAAGAAGAAGCAAAAGAAGCAAAGTAAGAATCAAATGAGAGTGTGGAAGAGAGATGATGTGAAGTTCGATCAAGCTTTCAGCGGCTGAGGAGAAGAAAAGTAGCAAAATGTAGGGTAGGCTGGAAGGTGAAGGAAATGCGACAGTGGCGAAAGAAGGATGATGTTGGAGATAAGCGATCCAAAGGAGGCCGACCTGTGTTCTGTGTGAGTTTGAAGACAGCGGGAAGAATACTTGAGGCGACAGAGGAAGAATGTCAAGAGAGAAATCGCCATTGTCGGCGAATGCTGAAACTCACCAGTGAGCAAATGAAGAAGATGGGTATGCTGAAAATGGCAGAAGAACGTCGGCGGCGCTGGAAGGCTAGACAGAAAAGAAGAATCGGGTCGACGATCATGTGGTCGAAAAAGAAGAGAAATATTGTCGGAAGTCATTACCGGCGTCGATTGGGTGGGTGGTCGGAGAAGAAGAACCAAAGAGGTTACGGTTACAAATTACGTGTGTGGCCGAAGTGGAAGAACAAAAGATGGCGTTGTTGCAAATTCCGGCTGTCTCGATCAGAGATGAAAATGGGGTTGAAACGTAGACGCAAGGTCGGAGAAGAAGAGAAAAAAATGTTGATGTTCGTCGGAAGCCATTGTCGACAACGAAAACGATGGTCGAAGACGAAGGCCCTGTGGAAACGCTTGCTGAAATTCGTCGGAAGCCATGGCTGGCAAAGAAGACGTTGGTCAGAAACGAAGGCCATGTGGAAACGCAAACGACATTTGCGTGAAGGGAATATGATGGAGATGAAGTTTGTTAGGGTTAATCACGTGAAATGTCAGGAAGTGGGGCCCTGGGTTGGAAAAAGGTACCTCACTAAATCTGAGTTTTATTACGTGAATGATTTTAGAGAAATTAAGTCTCTTGGGCTTGGAAGAGATGCCGTTAAGCTGATTTTTAATGGGTTGGGTGATGAAGTGTTCATTATTGGGCTAGTTTTTAAAGGCGTGGATGAGGCCCAATCTGGTGGGCAAGATAAATTGTCGTGTACTGGGCTATTTTTAAATAGTGTGGATGAGGCTCATCCTTTTTTCCAAAGAAGAAAAACAGGTGATTTTAAAAGTGGAGACTTGGATTAGGTGGTCTTGTGGGTTAAACCCAAAACCCGACCCAACATTGCACTATCCGACCCATATGAAGAAGCTATAAAAGTGGAGACTTGGATTAGGTGGTCTTGTCGGTTAAACCCAAAATCCGACCCAACATTGCACAATCCGACCCATATGAAGAAGCTAACCCTGTCTGCCACCTGGGTTTTCGTCACCTGCCACTGCCCGCGGCACATGGTCGTCAGGGCGCCGACTAGCTAGTTCAAAAAAAAAAAAAAAAAAAAAACATTGTTCCTTTTTTAGTGTTTGTGTTTTGTAAGCACACCTTGTGGACAAGGTGTCATTGAAGGAGGGAGTATTCTAAGAGTCCTAGCTAGGGGTATGGGTAATATTAGTATGTTATTAGTAAAGGGTATAGTAGTAATTAGTCAGGGTTGTCTTGGTTATAAATAGAATGTGTTAGGGGTCTTGGAAGGTAGGATCATTTTGGTGGTTAGTCCTTAAATGTGTTAGGGGTCTTGGAAGGTAGGATCATTTTGGTGGTTAGTCCTTAGGACTCCGGGGAGAGATATAGCCCTCTTGAATGACTATTGTTATATTGTAACGTCCTTCGGTATTGCAATATATTCTATCTTAGTGTTTGTTACGTTAATTCGGTATAGGGGGTTCTAACAAGTGTTAAGGAAGCTCATTAGCTATCCCCACAGCTCAAAAGCCCATTTGTATCCTTCCTTTTGTGGAGATAAGCTCCTTTTGTTTTGATAGTTTGTATTCTATATTTTCGATCACTAGAAGAGAAATGAAAACTTAGGGAATGAAAACTTAGGGTTTCTCCTGCATATTTCTGATTCTTTCGATATCTAGACATGATATCAGAGCTTAAGTCTAGCAACTGGGTTTCGTTTTTTTTTTTCTTTCGTCTTCTGCCAATAACATTTTCCGATTCATCTTCATATGCTGGAGTTCTTTTCCGACTGATTATCAAACCCGCTAGTTCTCGACTATCATGGATTCATCAACAATTGTTGAAGTCAGTCGTCAGATGAGAGTACAAATCAATAATGATAATTTTTTTATGTGGAATGTTCGGATTGAAACAGCCCTAGAAGGTCATGGTTTAGAATCACATATTGTTGCTTACTTTGAAGGATCTTCTACCTCATCTAAAGTAAATTCTGTGTTTACCAAGTGGAAGAGACAAGATAAACTCATTATGGCTTGGTTATTTGGTTCTATAATGGAAGGAATACTTGGTGTGCTACAACAAAAGAAACTTGGAAATGCTTTGTTGCAAATCTTTAATTCAAAGAATTTGGCTCATGTAATGAGAATTAAAACTAAATTTCAGACTATGCAGAAAGGAAACTTGTCTCTTAATGACTATTTCTCACAGATTAAAAAAAACTTCATTGATGCTTTAAGGGTTGTAGGAAAAGATGTTTGAGTAGAAGATCACATTCTATATATATTTGTGCAGGGTTAGGCACTGAGTTTGAGTCTATGATTTCTGTAATAGCGGCTAAGACAGATTATAAATATGAAGGTTATTAATTCTGCTAATCTGTTAACACAGCAAAATACTGGAGAAATTGACAATCAGAAGGCTACTAAATCAGCATCAAGGTTACCACTGTGGAAATTACAAAGGCAACAAGCTTCAGTGTCGGCTATGTGAAATATTTGGTCACTCAGCCATCAAGTGTCATTAACTCGACCTCCTAGTCCTAATCAACAGACAAATAACACTGGTGTCAATTTGGTGCTGGTTCTTTCAACAATAGTCCTCAAATGTATGCAATGTTTGTCGCTCCAGACATCAATCAAGACACTAATCGGTACCCTTGCTACAAATCACCTTACTAATAGTTTCAACATTTTGGTTGTTGGCAGTGAATATCAAGGAGGCAATCAGGTGCAAGTTTTACTATCTCTCACTATCACTATTCTTCCTTTAAATCTCCCTCTCAACATCTTTTTCACCTTAAAAATCTTCTTCATGTACCTCAAATTTTAAAAAAAATTGACAAGTGTAAGCAATTTGCCAAACATAATTCATGTCATTTTGAATTTTGAAGGACCGAATAACTGGCAAAGTTGTACTCAAAGGAACACTCCATAATGGGCTTTTACCGGTTTAATATCTCTTCGCACCACCCAGGCACCTTCTGCTTTATCAAACTTCAATTCTGTAGTTCAACCAACTGTTCTTAGTGCTAAGCATTGTTAATCCAATTACTTCACATATTATCTAAACCACATATTTCTGCAACTATGAATATCAATTTGTGTCATGCTTGTGTTGAATGAGTTAGAACAGGTAGTTTCTTTAAAATAAGCTCTGTTGGCGTCTAAATACACCAAAACAAATTCCACTCTGACAAAAACATCGAATGGGAAGAAATCTACAGAATTCAAATATAAGCCGACCATGTGCCTATGATGACCATCGAAAATCAAAGATCACTTCGATGAGTTAGTCGGAATCACTTCCATTTCGCAAACGAAGAAATTGCCTCAAAACATTGAGTTGATTAATATCAGTTCTGGGACAGAGTGCGTTTGCTTTGCTTATCCAAAAGGAAATTCAAAGAAGAAGCAGTCATAATTGAAAATGTACCAGCAATTAAAGGGCCAGAGAATCCAGAAGAAAGAAACTCAGACGAGTGATGCTGGAGAGTTCAATATCGCAAAGTTTGAGTAAAAATCTGACTGAATCGATTGCCCGATACAGTCAAGAAGCTGAACTTGCTTTCAAATTATCAATTTTCCACTGCGGAATCATCAACAATCAGGATCAGAACAAATAAAGATAAACAGAGTAGAAGAAAATCATTTAATGAGCATAAATTATTTTGGAAGAAATTTTGAAATTGATGGATAGGCTGAAGAACGATCGATTGCTTTCAGACTCGACGATGGATTTCTTATATAGGAGAGCGAGGCTGAAATTAGGGTTTTTCTTTCTTTTGCCTCTTTGGCAATGGGGTATTTTTTTTTATTATTATTATTTTTTTTTTTTCATTTATTTATTTATTTATTTTTTTTTTTTTGTAAGTTTTCAATCATTTCTAATGTAATTCTTTTTTTTTTTCAGCACCACGTTAATAGAAGGGTTGCGGACCATAACTCAATTCACATATATTAACGACGGTTTGTAAGGTTAAAAAAAAAAAAAAAGATGACATATGAATTATATATATATATATATATATATATATATTAATTATTAATATACCAGGTCTAATTTTTTATTTTTTATTTTTCTTAAATTTAGGTTTCTGTTTTTTAAAATTAAAAATAATATATATTTGATAACTGTTTTTTGTTTTTTGTTTTTTGCTTTCTGTTTTTATAAAATAGAAAACCAAACTGGTTCGATAACTATTTTTTGTTTTTAGTTTTTGAACACATAAAAATTGAAAGTGGGTGCATAATTACTATTTGTTTTGTATTCTTTTATAAAATAAAATTTATTTTTTCTAAAATAATGTTAATTTATTAGAACGTAAAAATTGCAACAGTTATTAAAATTTAATTACGGTCTAATTATTTGATGAAATTAAAAAATTTAGGTAATTTTTTTTTTCTAAAATATAAAAAAAAAAAAAAAAAAAAAAATTGTCGATAGTTTAATGTATTAGATAATCTTTAGTTGACGTCTATTAACCTAAAATATGTTAATTGTGTAAAGTGGATAGGTATATTGGTGTAACATCACAATAATGTTAAAATATAATATACTAAGATTTGTTTAAATAAATTTAAATATATTATATTAATAATATTTTTTTTTTTTGCAAGATATTTTAATAAATGCGAGGATTGAACCCATGACCTCTTAGTCACGGGCACAACCGTATGCCAATTGAGCTATGCTCGGTTTGGCATTAATAATATTTTTATGGAAAATTGTAACATATGTAATTTAGAGTAAAATAATAAAAAAAAAATATAGCATTTTTTTTAAAAAAATTACAAATATGGCAACCGATAGTAGTCTATCACCTCTGTTTTATAGAATTTTGTCAATGACTATCACGGATAGTAGTCTATTAGTAAGAGTCATATATTAGCAATATCAGTCTATTAGTGATAGTCACTAATTTGATTTTTGTCATATTTGCAAAAAAAAAAAAAAATTAAATTAAATTTTAGTATATTTGCCATTATTTTGGCGTCATTATTGTTTATGTAACCAGCCCTATTTTTATACTAAAAAAAATACTAATAATATCTTTCTTTTTTTAAAGAATATACTAATAATATTAATGAAAATTTACATGGCAAAAAATATGATGACAATTTGATTCCAATTTCAATAAATAAATAAAAATTTGAAGATAATTTTAATAATTATATCTAATTTATTGACCGTTTAAAATTTAAATAAAGTTGAAGAAAAAAAAAACTGAAATTTTGAAATCAAAAACCTATTTTTGAAAACCTTCCTTTTTTTAAAAAAAAAAATTGTTAAGGAATGTAAAAACATTTTCAAAAACTTAAAAATAAAAAACCCAATTAGTTACCAAACATACCTGTTTTCTAAAAATAAAAAACCAAAAACTAAAAATAGAAATTGAATATGTTATGAAACCACCCCTAAGATTTTTCATTATACAGCTGAATGATATATCTATCTCATTAAAAAATTTTTTTGCCAAAGCGAGCATAGCTCAGCTGACATATGTATGACTTGATGACCAAGAGGTCTGTGGTTCGAATCCCCCCACCCCAATATACTCAAAAAAAAAAAAAATATCTCATTAAAATTTGGTTAAAATTAATTCAATACATAAAATAAATAAAGAAGGTTGTATCAATTAAAACTCTAAATTAATGATTGTATGAATTGAAACCCTAGACTTTCATAAGTGTATCAATTTACACAATCTGTTAGAAAAATGTTCATTTTCACACATATGTAGACTTGTAATTTATCAATTACACCCCTAAATTTTTATACAATTGATTCATTTATGAAAGTTTATGAGTTTAATTGCTAAAATTATAATCTCCCTCAAAGTTTAGCGGTATAAATTGACTTTTGAGCACAAAAAAAAAATTAGAAAGTAAAATATAATTTAACCTTTTGAATATAGATATTGTTGTGGTGATTAAACTTGGTCAGATCCTCAAAATACAACCCCACCCATAATCTTCTTCTTCTTCTAGATAGTTACTTGTATCGAAGTATTGTCAGGGCCCTTCAATATAAAACTCTTACTCGACCTCGTTTAGTGTTGACAAGCCATGTCAGTTTATGCATTCTCTACGTTGTCTCATTGGCAGTTACTCAAACAAACACATCCTTCGATATTTGAAAGGTACACTTACTCATGGTCTTTTGTTGTCTAAACCTTCCGATTTGACAGTATATTTCTATGCAGATGTTGATCGAGCTTCCGACCTTGATGATCGCAAGTATACCTTCGATTTTTGTATATTTTTTGTGGCAATTTAATAACATGGGGATCCAAGAAGCAGTCGATTATCTCTCGGTCAATTACAGACGCAAAATATCAATTCTTGGCCACCGCGACTGCTGAACTTGTGTGACCGATTTAATTGTTTTCTGATTTGAACATCGTTTTACCTGTGCACCCATCCTCTGGTGTGATAATTTGAGTGTCGTCCACCTAAGTGACAATCCTATTCTTCATTCCAAGACAAAACATGTTGGGCTCCATATCTATTTTATTCGAGATTTGGTCTTTCACAAGCGAATTTCTATTCAGTACCTTTCAGCAACTACCCAGATTGTTGATGTATTAACAAAGTCATTGTCTGCTATCATTTCACTAGTTGAAAATTGTTACAGGCCACTACAGCATGAGGTTAGCGTGAGACGTCACGGCCCACCTTGTCAAGAGGCCGAGGTCCCAACGTCATCAACAAACATCCCGAAGGCTTAGGGTTAACCCCCAGCTCCCATCGGGATGCGAGCCTCGGGGCAATCCGGAGATCCATTATCGCCACGTCGTCATCGCCCCTGTTAATCAGGGTGAAGAATGCCCGATTAGACATTCAAGTCTTACTTGACAAGGCAACAATACGACAACGCCCCCTAATTCGCCTAGGATCAGGGGGTCAGCGATCCTCTTCATGAGGAAGGGTACGAACCGACACATACCCTCCATACCTCATTGCCTAAATCAGAGAATCAAAGATCCTCATGATGAGGATGGGTACTGACCGACACTGATCGTCCACACCTCTCAGCCTATAAATACCTCCACGAGGATCATTATCAGGTATGTAACTCTTACGCAACAAACACTACACTCTTACTTATGCTTAGAGTTTTCTCGGACTTAAGCATCGGAGTCCAGTGGGGACAGCCTCACACTGGTGCAAGCTATTCTTTGTTGCCTGTGTAGGTCGACTTCGGACAAAGTAGTGGAAGCTCGACGAAAGGGAAGCCAAGATTCTTGCGCCAACATTTGGCGTCGTCCAGGAATCCCACTATCCTCAGTGGCTATTAAACGATGTCATGGTCAAGAAGCCTAGCAGGAGCTGAAGGATGTGCATAGACTAAATTAGTCTAAACAAAGCATTCCCGAAAGACAGCTTCCCGCTACCTCGCATCGATCAGCTGGTAGACGCGATTGCGGGGCACGAGCTTCTCACCTTCATGGATGTGTACTCCGGGTACAATCAGATTGGGATGCACGCCCCGGACCAACATGCATCCTTTATCACAGAACACGGGTTGTACTACTACCGACCAATGCCAGTCGGACTGAAGAACGCCAGAGCCACATTCCAACGACTGGTGAACAAAAATTTTGGCCAACAAGTCGACAAAACCATGGAGGTATACGTTGACGACATGCTCGTGAAGAGCACGCTGGCCGAGCAGCATATCAGGGACCTGACCAGGGCCTTCACGGTGTTGTGGGAACACTCCATGCGACTCAACCTGGCCAAGTATGTCTTCGGAGTGACGTCCGACAAATTCCTTGGGTTCATGGTCCACCAAAGAGGGATCGAGGCGAACCCAGAGAAAATTTAAGTCGTGCTCGAGAAGGAAGCTCCGCGATGGACCAAAAAGTTGCAATGCTTGAACGATCGCATCGCGACCCTCAACCGATTTGTGTCACGGGCGACAGAGAAATGCATGTCCTTCTTATAGACCCTAAGAAAGATGGCACAATTCGAGTGGACCGAGGAGTGCGACACCGCGTTGTCCGTCCTCAAGGTCTACTTGAGCTCACCCCCGTTCCTGGAAAAACTAGAGGTCGGGAACGAGCTCCTTCTATATATGGCCGTCTTCAGACGCGTCGTGAGTTCGGTCCTCATCCGAGATGACAAGGGGAACCAAACCCCCATCTACTATGTTTCCCAGGTACTCCCTTCTCAAAAAGTTAGTACTGGCACTTCTGACCTCAGTTAGGGGCCTCTGACCTTACTTCCTTGCGCACAAGGTGGTTGTCCTCATGAACCACCCCCTCTGATTGGTATTGCAAAAGACAGAGGCATGGGCAGACTGCTAAAGTGGACGATCGAGCTTAGTGAATTCGACCTCGAGTTCCACTCTTTCCTCGCCGACTTTGTCTCCAAGCAAACCCCGAGCGATGATCCCCCCTCGTAAAAGACAGCAACGAGCATGAAAGTGAGCAGCCACGACTGGACCCTATACGTGTTGGGTTTTATCTCCTAAAACTCGTGGTTTGTAAATATTCTATTTAGAATAAAGAGTTATTGGTTTTATTCATTAAAAGAGTTTACTGGAATAAAGTGAAACGTGTTGAGGTTAACCTATATCTATGACCAACACCCATGGCTGAATATGAGTACTTGAGCCTCATGTATGACATGATTGTGGATCAGGATCAAGTAGTCAGTCAAAACGGTTTATAGTATACAGATAAGGTTGGGTACCTTATCCTGGTAACACTATTGGATGTGGCTCACTTTGTATTGTACAAAACGATGTGATCCGAATCGTTTCACATGGTGATGTGCGAGTGAGGGCGTCATGTGCAAAGAGTTTGCATAAGATCGAACCGCGAAATATGTCGCTCTCTCTTTATAACACCGTTTACTGATGAGACTGACATTTTCATTTGATGGCCTAGGTAACTCGATCTCAATCTTGAGCTTGCTATGAACTCCTGCTTATTCGAAAGTATCCTTTGACTTGTACGGGTGAGAGTGACCGGTTTCGCCGCTCAATAAGCCTACCATCTTGGGGATAGAGTCGAATAGGTAGTTGGGGACATAGTGTAGCAAGATGGAATTCACTCATAACCCGTTCTTCAGGGTTATTAGATAGGTTGTTCTCTTAAATAGCTGACTCCTGGGCTTGAACAATGAGTACTCGCCATCTCCTGTGTGGAGAAGGTTTCTATCTACTGGTTGGACAACAGATATATTGTTCATTAGAGGAGTTAGTGGTACTTAAGGAACAAGATGTAATGCAGAGGTTAAACGGTTTAAATGACCCAGCTGCGATTATGGACGACCTGTGAAGGATCGACTTACCGATGAAGGTTATATCAAGAGGACATAATATATCTACAGTGAGAAGAGTGCAACCCTCGGACTATATTGGAGTCTTTGAGGGTTTGACGAATGTTGATCGATTCGATTAAAAGAGTTTTGACCGGATGATTTCGTATCGTTGGAGCTCATGATCGGTAGGTCCTTTAGGTTCTCCTGGTTAGCTCGGATAAAGTTGTGTAGCTATGCTATAGGAGAGAATTTGGAGAAATCCAAATTTGAGTTTGTTGATTGAGGTTCGACATATTTAAAGTTGGTTTAAATATGCAAATGGAGGAAGTTGTATTTAAATATGATTTAAATACAAGACCGAAAGAAAATATGAAAAATGTTTCATATTGCAAAAGTCGATTTTCGGAAAATCGGGGCCTGGTTTATTATTTAATTAATACATGATATTATATTAAATAATAAATTTATTAATTAAAATTGTTTTAATTAGTTATAATTATTAATTATAATTATTATTATTATAATAATAATTAAGAGATAGTGGATTCATTTGAATCCATTACCGAAGACTTAAGTGATAAGGGAGAAAATTTTATCTTTTTCTTTCCAACTTTCATTCCAATCTTTTGGTTCTCTCTCTAAGTCATCTTCTCACTTGTTTTTCCTCTCTAATTCGGTGGTTGATGAAAGAGAAAATTTTGATGAAGAATTCCTTCTAGTTGGAAGCCATGGAGTTAGAATTCATGGAGTGTTCTTGAGAAGAAGATGAAAGGTATGAAGTGTTTATCCTTTCTCCCTACAATTGAACTTGAATTAGTTGAAGATTAATATGAATTTTGAGTTTTGGGTTTGTTGAAAAGTTCTTCAAACACAAAAAACTCCATAGTTTTTCTTCTTCCTTCTTCCTCCTCCCTCTCTTCATACCCCCTTAGCTCAAAGGAGTCCCACAACTCCGCTACTAAGCCCGAGAATAGCTGGACTCCTCTAAGGGTGGTCCTCGACGTGTTCGTGATGGGTTCGTGACCGGCGGAGAGGTAGAGAACGACGGGGTTGTAGAGGAGCTGTTACCTCTCCAAAAGTACATATTTTAGGGACTTATTTACCATGGAATCATGTAATCTCTTAAGCGTTTTTGTTAGAATTTATCTTAATACGTGCTTAAATATGAGAATTCAAGGAATGAGGCTAAATTAGGACTTATTTGTAAAAGGAACGAAAAAGAAACAAAAACGAAGTTAAAAGAGTGAAATTTGCATTGCAGGAGAATTGTTGAAACATTGCTGTCTCAGCAATGTTTATTGCGGTCACAACGAGGAATTCGCAATGTTTAAAGCTGCTGCTGCTAAGTTGTTCCAACCGTCCGCCGTCACAGTTGCGATCTTTCAGCCGCCTAAGCTCTCTCATGCTGCCACGTGGAAGGTCGTCGTTTAGAATGGATGGTTCTCCATGACTGAAGGTACCTGCAAAGAGCTATAAAAGGAGGTGAAGGGGGAAGGAGAACAACAAGCTCGGAAGCATAGAACTCTCCGTCTCAACGCAGTTCCCTCATCCATTCTCTTATCCCGTTTGTTGAAGTGAAGGAATCAGCCCTTGGCGCCAATAATTCGAGAGGAAGAAGAGAAGATCCTTCTTCTCTTCTGATTGAATTCATCCCCAAGAAACGCTAACCTTCCCCTTCATCCGAGGCGCTTGCGGCGAGGAGATCTACGCATACTTTTACTGCTTTCTGCCTTACATTTCCATCTGTTTCTGTCTTCCATTTCTCTACTGCTTTCTGTCATTTGTTTCTGGTTGCTACATTACTTCAATCATCTCCATTTGTTCAAGTTCTGTACTGCTTTACATTCTGTTGCACATTAAGTTTTGAACCTTATTTGATATAGTAATCGTTTAAGTATTTGTCAATCTCCATCTCACTTTCTGTTTTCCTTTACTTTCATTTTGCTTTAAACCATGCTTAATCAATCTAATCTCTCCAATCCACCATCAACCATGAGTAACTAATCACATAAGGGTCTGCTAATGATGAATTTATAGGTAGAAATACGTGAATTCAGCATGTAGGATAAGCTTCGAATGCATTGAATGTATGTGTACTTCATCCCACGGGCAATTTCGATTGGCCATCCATTTTGTCTAAAGAACTCCTAACCTCCGGAAGGAGTAAGAGTTCAGAGTCGTCCATTCATGCTAGCCTTTCATGGTAGCCAGAAAACGACCTAGGAATAGGCGTTTTCCTAGCACGATTCTTTAACTTGCTTATATAAATAGATGCTTAAGTCTTACTTGGATATGAGTGAACTAAGGAATCTAATGCATGTAATCGAGAGATGCATGAGGTTGAGTTAAATTGATACATGATAAGTTAAGTTACTGTTGAATAATCGTATGAAAAAGCTTATAGAGGAGTCTTTAGTTGACCTTGTTTCCTTATCTCACCTTTAATTCGTCGTTAACTTAATTGCTAGAAAATTGTTGTCTGCGCAATTCTATTATTTTGCTTTTTGCCTTAGCCATTTTTCCAGTCTTCTATTTTTGCGATTTAATTGCTTTCTCCGCAATTCTTTTTCCTCTACCTTCAAGTTAAATCTCTTTACTTGCTTTTGTTTATGCTCACATATCTGGTAAACGGAATTTTGTGAATATTTCGTATGTATCGGGTTGTCGAGACCCGCCAAATTAAAATTTATAACACTGCCTAAGGCTTCTTCAAAACTTGTAGAAAGCGGTAGTCAGGATCGTACCACAGGGAATTTAATAGCTTAATCTAAATTCAGAATTTTAATTGCTTAATGAGAGAAAAATGTTGATGGGGGGTTTTGAGAATTAAGAGAAGAAAAGAGAAAATAAAGGGAAAAATTAAATGACAATTTGGAATAACGGGAGAAATGGAAATTGTAATGAAAATACTCAATCTAAAGGTTCCGGGTTATTAATTGCGATGTGATTCGGATCATAGACGCCCAAGACTTAGCATGCTTTTGACTAACACCCACACAAATTACATATTTCTAAGAAGAAACAAGCAATCCCAAGTAGTTGATGAAGAGTTGACAGCTCTTCATCAAGCTTCGATGTTAATTCAATTGAGGGCGAACGCTCTCCCAAATAGAGTTAACTACGAGCGACGGGTAACCATGCGACGAGTACGTTACTGAGACCTCTAATAACGGGCTCGATTTACTCTTCAACTAGAGCCTAATGGGTAGCTAAATTAAATGTTGCAGCACCAATTTAAATACTCTAAGACTGCTGTCACTCAACCCATAAGAGGCAAACGCATAATGGGTTTTTAACCAACCCAACATTCAATAAACAAAATGGGAGTCAAACCAAGAAGAAATTGATGCTGGAAATTAAAGCTTAGATTAGAGAAGAGTTGAATGCTAAACATGCTAAACATATACAAACAATCCAAGCCTCACCCAATCACATTTACAACATTTAACCCATCTTCTAAAGATCAAGTATTACCTCTTAGTTAGCCATGGATGCAAATGGGAAGAAAGAAATTCGTGGGTGGCCTTCCAAGCTCCATTAATGGAGTTACAATACCCAAAAATGGGTGGAGAATCGTTTTTAGAAGAGAAGGGGGAGAAGAGAATGACCTAAAATCAGAAAAACGGACTTAAATACCCATTTCTGCGTCAGATTAGCGCCTAGGCGCCATAAGTCAGCGCCTAGGCACCGCGGGCGCGCGCGCACATAATTGGGACAGCGCCTAGGCGCTGTAAGTCAGCGCCTAGGCGCTGAGCTCTCTGGAAAATTTATAAAATCGGGCATTTTTTATGACTTTGAATGTCCGACTTTTTTAGGACTTTTAATGACGGGTAATTCGGGTCATGGCTAGGGTGAGCGCGCGGGCGAGGCGAGGGCGCGCGCGGACACGAACTTTCCATGACGGGCGCTCGGGCGCCTGGGCGCTGCGCGGGCGAGGACGCGCGCGGACACGGGCGTGGGCGGGCGAGCGGCGCGGGCGTTGGCGTGCGGCGCGCGCGGACTTTTGATGTCGGACACGGACGCGGAGGCGGAACGGGCGAGGACGCGCGGGCGTTGGCGTGCGGCGCGCGCGGGGGACTTTAGATGACGGGCGGCCGGCGCGCGGGGGCTTTTCATGTCGGGCGCGTCTGGGGTGCTGCTTCCGTTGGGCGCCTGGGCGCGTCTGGGTGCTGCTTCCGTTGGGCGCCTGGGCTGCTGCTTTCGTTGGGCGCGTCTGGGCTGCTGCTTCCGTTTTGGCTCCCGAGCTCCGTTTGGCCTATCTTCTTGACCCGAACACTTTCCGAAACCTCTTAAATGACCGTTTTAACCCTAAAATTCATAATTTGACTTCCCGAGCTCTTTGCCACGAAATACCTAAAATAAGGAGATTTAATTGAATTAAGCATGGCATTTAGCTAGATTTAAGGCTATAATTATAGCTCTATTTTAGAGCTATCAAAATACCCCCGACCTGAATCTTGCTAGTCCTCGAGCAAGGAATACTTTGATTTATCTCATAAGAATAAGCATGCATGCTGACGACTCGAATCTCAATACTTGCAAAACAAGATAATCATGCTAACGGAAAACAATCAAGCATATGCATAATTTATGAACATTTCAAAATATTAACTCCTATTCCCTAACGTGTGTGTGTGATTAGCGCCTCCTATCCTAGCTTCCATAGACCCTGAATCACCTTAATCGATCCTAATACTCATCTTCCCCCTACTTCTGGCAATAAGAACAGATTATCGGCTTTTCAATGTCGGAAAGAATAACAAAACAAAAGGCCTAACTATTTTTCTTCTTTTCTTATCTTGAGAGCCTAACACGTCAAGCATTTGTTTCGCTTCACGTTTTTAAGGACTAGTGCTCACTTCCGTTAGTTGCCTTTTCATGCAGTGGAAACCGTGGGTTACACGATCGCCCCTGGTTACACAGGCAACACAAGAAGGAGGAGCACCTCAGAGTATATTACAAACATGCTTTTACTCTCAATGAATTTTTTTGTATAGGCACATAGCTTTGCTAAATCAAATGATGCGTTATAACTTCTAACACATCAAGCCTCCCTAAATGGACCTTTCGGGGTGACAACGAGCTTTCAGACAAAATAAAGTAATTCTAAGCCTACAGAACTAAGAGTAAGAGGTCTACGTGCTCAGTGAATGTAGGAGAATAATCGAAAAAAATTTAAAATATGCTCAAGATATGCATACATTCTCATGGTTTTCTCGCAATGCACAATTATGGAGTATTTACAAATAAATCACAGAAAGTCCTCATCGGACAACATGCATTCAGATTCCTAAACATCTCAAAATCAGAATATGACATGCTCAAGAACTACAACGAAGTTCAAATATAAATTACACCCCCCACCTAAAAGACTGCATTATCCTCAATGCATCTAATCCACCAAATAATCAATGATAACAACAAAAATTAAAGGGAACAGAAACCTCCTCTAAATTTTTGTGGGATCGGCTAGAGGGTACGCACAACTTCAAATTCAATGTAGTTCCGAAATATCGGTCATCTCTCCCTTATTACCTAAAAAATCAAAATAACAAACTTAAGCAACTAAAACTAAACAAGCAAAAACTATAAAAAACAGCAACTAATAAAAAATACAGTTCAACGCTCGGGTGCCTCCGAGAAGCGCAAATTTTTAAAGTCGATTGCTCGACTGAATTCTCCCTTTCAAATTCATCCATAGTCCAATGGCGCGGGGGGTACTCCAATCATCCCTTCGTCCGCATCGGACCTACAAACATCAATTAAACAAAATTTTTCTTTTCGTGCCTCATGCACGCCAACATCATCATTATCAAATAACAAGCAGACAGATCCATCACTATTCACAATAAAATTTGGATCATCGTCAAAAGCATACAGAAAACAAGCAGATTTAGAATTAATCTCATTCAAATTCAGATTCCCGTTCTTATCACAAGTAGACTTTAAATCATGCATAAAAAATTCATTCTTAGTCTCATCAAATTCGACAGAGAGAGCACCCCTATCAACATCAATTTTGACCCTCGCGGTCTTCATAAAAGGGCGACCCAACAAAATAGAAGATGAGACTGTAGAAGGATTTCCATTCATATCCAGAACATAAAAGTCAGCGGGAAAAACAATGTCATTAACTCTAACAAGAACGTCTTCTACCTTTCCTAATGAATGGATGTAAGATCGATCGGCTAGCTGTACTACTACGCTCGTCTCATGCATTTCACTCAAGTTAAGTTCTTTAAACATGGCATGGGACATAACATTAATAGAAGCTCCGAGATCTATCATAGCATTTTTAATGACTCTACTACCTATCATGCAAGGAAGTGTGAACATACCTGGATCTCCGCATTTAGTAGGTAGAGTACCTGGAAGGATCGCTAAGACATTCTCTTTCTTCTTCTCATTATTCATTCTTGCTTTCATCTTGCAAGTAACCCAATCCTTCAAAAATTTAGCATATTTTGGGATTTTCCTCACGGCCTCCAAGAGTGGAACGTTTACCATTTCCTTTTGGAAGGTCTTCAAAACCACCTCATCTTCGTTCACATCCTTGGGTTTTGCAAGCCTACTGAGGAGGGGTGCTATGGGGATACTTGCTGGAACAATTTCGTTCAATTCTTTATTTTCTTCAAACTCTTCATTCAAAAGATGACTCGTGGAAGGTACATTCGGTTCGCTCTTCTTCTCTGGATCAGGACTCAACAAACGACTTGGGACAACTTCATTACCATCACATAAATTTATTGCACATACCTGCTCGCAGGGATTAACGGTCAAGTGTGGAGGTATGATCCAAGGGTTTCCGCTGAGCTCTACAGGTGCAGAACGTGAAAGACTATGTCTAACCTTCTTGATCGCATCCAAAACCTCCTCGTCTTTATTCTCCATAGGGGGTCTCATCAACCTACTAGGGAAGGGAGCCTTAGGAACATAAGATTTCATATATGAAAGAGGATTGGAACATACCAGACTTCTTGAAGATGTTGCCTCCTTTCTTACCATGGGCTTTTCTACCTTTTTCTCGCAGTCAATGGAAACAGAGCGTGGTGAAATTTCCTCCCCACTTATGAGAGTGATAACATTAATACTCTCCGCTTTACGAGTTTCCAACTTGACTATTCTCTCAGCCACTTGGGTTATCGCATTGCTAAGATTTTGAAATTGCTCCTGGCTTTGTTTTTGAATCTCCTGGCTTTGTTTTTGAAGCTCCTGACTTTGTTTTTGAAAAACTAAATTTGACTCCACTAGAGATTTCATTATTTCCCCAAGTGATTTTCCTGAAACAGAGGAACAAATTTGTGGTAAGCTTTCTTTAAGTTCATATATAGCGCTACTTACCTCGGCCATGCGGTCCTTCAGCTCGTTCACTTCGCTTTTGAGGCGCATTTGGTCACTTCTTCCACCTCCATATTGCTGAAGATTTCCAGCCATACTTGAGATTAAGAGTCTAGCTTCAGTTGGGGTTTTGTCCATTAGAGCTCCACCGCTAGCTGCATCAATCATCCTCTGATCATAAGGGAGCAAACCTTCATACACAAACCCAATGAGAGTTTGTTCGGCGATCTTGTGATTCGGGCATTCTTCGCACAATCTAAGAAACTTCTCCCAATATTCGTGTAGATTTTCGCCCTCTTCCTGTTGAACGACACAGATTCTTCTCTTAGCGGCAATAGCTTCCGAGGCAGAAAAGAATTTTTCTAAGAAGAGCCTCTGCATATCGCTCCAAGTGGAAATGGAGCCAGACGGTAGGTAGTGGAGCCATTCTCTTGCTTTTCCCTTTAAGGTAAAAGGGAAAGCTCTCAAGATCACTTGATCTTCCGTGGCTTCGATTGTCATTAATCCCGCTCTCACCAACTGAAATTCCTTGAGATGAATATGCGGGCTTTCACCTGCATTACCAAAAAATGAAGGAAGTAAGTTGATGAAGCTAGCCTTTAGTTCAAAATTACCTGTTACCGCAGGATACGATATACATAATGGCTGACGGTTTAAATCTGGCATCGCCAACTCCCTACGAATCTTTTGATACCCATCATTCCTTTCCAAGGCTTCCATCATACCCTGCTCTTAACAAACACTAGGGAAACGCTTAAAACAGTAAAAGAAAGAAAAACAAACAAAACAAAAAAAAAATTTAAACTAAACAGTTAAAATTTAAATCAAGACAAACTAATTTAAATTCCCCTGCAGCGGCGCCAATAGAGTTAACTACGAGCGACGGGTAACCATGCGACGAGTACGTTACTGAGACCTCTAATAACGGGCTCGATTTACTCTTCAACTAGAGCCTAATGGGTAGCTAAATTAAATGCTACAACACCAATTTAAATACTCTAAGACTGCTGTCACTCAACCCATAAGAGGCAAACGCATAATGGGTTTTTAACCAACCCAACAATCAATAAACAAAATGGGAGTCAAACCAAGAAGAAATTGATGCTGGAAATTAAAGCTTAGATTAGAGAAGAATTGAATGCTAAACATATACAAACAATCCAAGCCTCACCCAATCACATTTACAACATTTAACCCATCTCCTAAAGATCAAGTATTACCTCTTAGTTAGCCATGGATCCAAATGGGAAGAAAGAAATTCGTGGGTGGCCTTCCAAGCTCCATTAATGGAGTTACAATACCCAAAAATGGGTGGAGAATCGTTTTTAGAAGAGAAGAGGGAGAAGAGAATGACCTAAAATCAGAAAAACGGACTTAAATACCCATTTCTGCGTCAGATTAGCGCCTAGGCGCGCACAGAATCGGGACAGCGCCTAGGCGCTGAGCTCTCTGGAAAATTTATAAAATCGGGCATTTTTTATGACTTTTAATGTCGGACTTTTTTAGGACTTTTAATGACGGGTAATTCGGGTCATGGCTAGGGTGAGCGCACGCAGACACGGGCGTGCGCGGCCGAGGGCGCGCGGACACGAACTTTCCATGACGGGCGCTCGGGCGCCTGGGCGCTGCGCGGGCGAGGACGCGCGCGGACACGGGCGTTGGCGTGCGGCGCGCGCGGACGCGCCCGCGGACTTTTGATGTCGGACACGGGCGCGGAGGTGGAACTGGCGAGGACGCGCGGGCGTTGGCGTGCGGCGCGCGCGCGCGGGCGACTTTTGATGACGGGCGGCCGGCGCGGTGCGCGCGGGCGTGGGCCCGCGGGGGCTTTTCATGTCGGGCGCGTCTGGGCTGCTGCTTCCGTTGGGCGCCTGGGCGCTGACCTCTCGGGTCTTGGCCCATTTTTGGCTCGTTTTGGCTCCCGAACTCCGTTTGGCCTATCTTCTTGACCCGAACACTTCCCGAAACCTCTTAAATGACCGTTTTAACCCTAAAATTCATAATTTGACTTCCCGAGCTCTTTGCCACGAAATACCTAAAATAAGGAGATTTAATTGAATTAAGCATGGCATTTAGCTAGATTTAAGGCTATAATTATAGCTCTATTTTAGAGCTATCAATATCTCGTACATTCTTCATTAGTTTGGCACAACACCCTCAATTCTACCCCATTTAAGTCACCCTTTCTAATTTAGCACCTCACTTCGTTAGTAACTAAGAATAAATCTCTGTGGGAAAACGAATGAAAAAAATATTTATCACTTGCTGCAAGACCATGTATGCTTGCATGATCTAAGTGCTCTCGCATCACATTTTTATTTACACACTGAGCACGCAACAAGTTTTTGGCGCCGCTGCCGGGGATTTTGTTTAGTAAACATGAAGTGTGTTAATTTAGAAAACACAAACTTAATATCTATTGGAGCTAATCTTCTTTCATTTCCTTTACAGGTACCATCAAGCGAGTTTATGAATGAGCATTTAACTACCAACCTAGAGTTCAATCCTGAGCCTGAAAGACTTATAAGGGCCAGAAACAAAACCAAAAAACGCCTTTTTATACAGCCACCTGTAACTCAAAGCATTGCGGACTCCGCAGAGTCATCGCAATCCCAACCACCCGAAATAGATAGAGAAGCCCCAAACCAAGCACCTACCATTCGCAACCCCATCGAAATTGCGAATGATAAGGATAGTGTCATCCTCTCGTACCTAGTACCCATGCCTGAGGAGCTTAATCCGAGCATTATACGCCCTGAGATTACAGCTAACTCATTCGAGTTAAAGCCCGTCATGTTCCAAATGCTGTTCACTGTTGGACAATTCTTTGGAGTGGAAAACGAAGATCCCCACAATCATTTGAGAAACTTCTTAGGAGTAAGTGATACTTTTGTCATCCCAGGAGTTTCCCAAGAAGCCTTAAGACTATACCTCTTTCCATATTCATTAAGAGATAAGGCCAAAACGTGGTTAAATTCCTTACCCTCTGGATCGATTGTCAATTGGACAGATCTAGCTGAAAAGTTTCTAGTCAAATACTTTCCACCTGATAGGAACTCCAACTTCCGTGATGATATTATTAAGTTCAAACAAGCCAAAAACGAGTCATTACACGAAGCTTGGACAAGGTTCAAGGACGTTTTGCTCAAATGTCCACACCATGGCATTCCATGGTGTATCCAAATAGAAGTGTTCTTTAAAGGATGCAACCCCAACACGAGACAAGTGTTGAATTCTTCAGCTGGTGGTTCCATGCTTTCAAAGAGCTACAATGAAGCCTATGAGATTTTGGAGAAAATCTCAAATTCCCATTGTAGATGGTCAGACGATCCTGTAGAGCCAAGGAGGGCTCAAGACAAGGATGCACTTAGTGCAATGAGTAACCAAATCAATGCCCTGACCAATCTAGTAAAACAAATGGCCCAAACTAATCTCCAACAGAGTGTCAACACCGCAGCAGCCGTTTCAACGAGCACAACAACTAATCAAGGTGAGGCACCAGTCTGTGGATTATGTGGGGAAGGGCACGTGTATGATTTTTGCCCTGGGAATCCATCCTCGGTGTGCTATGTTGGCAGTCAACAGCAACCAAGGAACAACCCCTACTCTAACACCTATAATCCTAGTTGGAGGAACCACCCAAATCTTTCTTGGGGTGGACAACAAAATACTAACCAAGCACAAAACCAACCAAGACCGAGTGGAACACCTGGTTTCACTCAACAAAATAACCAATCTATGTACCAAAAGCCATATAACCAACCCATAGGATCATCAGTAGAGAATTTGCTTAAAGAGTACATTGCAAAAAATGATGCAACCCTGCAAAGTCAGCAAGCCACCCTGAGGAGCTTAGAAAACCAAATAGGGCAGTTAGCCAACGAACTGAAAAATAGGCCTCAAGGTAGATTGCCTGCAGACACTGAAGTTCCAAGAAGGGATGGAAAAGAACAAGTTCAAGCCATTGAACTTCGTAGTGGAAGACTGTTAAGTCTCTGAAAGTGACTTATTTAGGACCCATTTAGCTTAAGAAGATGTACACATTTAGGTGTTTTTGTTAGCATTTAGCCTAAACCTATGCTTTAATATGAGAATTAGAAGAAGGTAGTTAATTTAGGACTTATGTACAATAGGTAGAAAAAGGGTTGAAAACCGAAGGAAAAGAATGAAAAAATGAGCATTGCGAATGAATTGCGAAAACATTGCTGAGGCCGCAATTATTCAAGTGAAAACCGTAAGTTGACTGATCTTTTTCTGTTAATTTCCGTAATTTCAGGGATTCATTCTTTCTCCTCCATCCATTCTGATATACGACGTTGAAGATTGATGGTTCTCCTTGGCCCAAACGCACCTGCAAACTACTATAAAAGGGGGTCAAAGTCGGAGGTTTGATCATCACTCGAAGCGCAGAAGTCTTCTCGCAGTCCACCATTTCCATCTGTTTTCCTTTGCCGTCTGTTGGAGTGAGAGTCTCAGCTGTTGGAATCGATAATCTGATAGGAAGGAGAGAAGATTCTTCTTCTCTCTCGATTGGATTCATCCAAGCAAGGCTGATCTTTCATCCCCTTCATTCGAGGCGACTGCCACGAAGCTTTCCAGCAACTCTTTACCGTTTTTCTGTCTTTCTCTTCTGTTTTACATTCTGCTTCGTGCTGTTCTTTTCCTAAGTAGCTAGATTAGTTTATTTCGTTGCTTTCTGTCTTATTGCTATTTACTTTACAGCTTTTATCTGTTCAACAAACAATTTCAGTAATCAAAGTTCGTTTCTGCATTTCTCATTTCCCATCTTCTGCTACGGGTTTGGCTTACTGTTTTAAGCACATTTCCCTTCTAAGCATGTCTATCTTATCTACCATCTCTGTTCTCTATATATCCATGAGTAGCTAAGTCACTTAGGGGCATGCTAATGACAGAACTATAGGCTAAAAAACGTGAATCAAGTAGGCAGATTAACACTCGAACATTGATTGTATGTAAGCTTCATCCCACGGGCAATTTCGATTGGCCATCCATTTTGTCCAAAGAACTCCTAACCTCTGGAAGGAGTAAGAGTTCAGAGTCATATAATCATGCTAGCCTTTCATGGTAATCAGGAAACGGCCTAGGAATAGGCGTTTCCCTAGTACAAACTAAACACTCCTGTTTTAACAAGATGCTTAAGACCTTACTTTGAAGTCGAGTAAACTTAAGACTCTAATGCATGGAATCGGACGATACTTGAGATAGAGTGAGTTTGATGTATAGAGAGTTGATCCAAAGCTTGATAATCGTAATAAACTGCCTATAGGATAGTCATTAGTAGCCCTTAATTCGCCCATTTACATACTTTTGCTGTTGAGTTAATTGCGGATTAATTGCGGTTCTCGCAATTCTGCTAAGTTGCATTCTGTTTAGCTGTTTTCTTCCTCGTTTATTAATTCCATCTCTTGTCCTTTGCATCTAATTTCAACTTGCATTTGTTTATGTTATATCTCTTTATACATTCAGCAAAAATTAGATAATTAAAAACCAATTTTACCCCATCAAATTCATCCCATCTTTCTTAACAATCACACTTCGCGAATAGCTAAAAATGAGTCTATGTGGAAAAAACGAATGAAATATACTTACTACTTGCTGTGAGACCATGTATGCTTGCATGTTCTAAGTGCTCTCCCTACCCTTTTGCATATTTATCTTTACACATTGAGCACGCAACAAGTTTTTGGCGCCGCTGCCGGGGACTTATTTTAAGTGAAAACGAAGTTGTTAAGTCTGAAACATCAAAGTATTTTTCATTGAATTTGATCCATCTTCATTTCTTTTTCAGGTACCATTTAGGGTAGTTTATGAATGAGACTCCAAGTAGTGATCTAGAGTTCAACCCTGAGCCCGAGAGATTACTTAGAGCTAGGAATAGAGCCAAGAAACGTCTTTTTAAACAAACCCTTTTACCTCCAATCATTGCAGAGACTACAATTCCTCCGCAATTACCTCAAGAAGAAATGGCTGGAGTAAATCAAAACCTGGTGCCTGTCACTCGCAATCCCATTTAAATAGCGAATGACAAGGATAGCGCCATCCTCTCATATTTAGTACCTATGCCTGGGGAGCTGAACCCCAGCATAATCCGTCCTGAAATCACTGCCAACTCATTTGAGTTAAAGCCAGTGATGTTCCAAATGTTGTCCACTGTGGGACAATTCTTTGGAATAGAAAATGAGGACCCCCATAACCACCTTAGGAACTTCTTAGGAGTTAGTGACACCTTCCTAATCCCTGGAGTTTCCCAAGAAGCCCTGAGGCTATATCTTTTCCCTTACTCTTTGAGGGACAAAGCCAAAACATGGTTAAATTCTTTACCCTCAGGATCTGTCCGCAATTGGACAGATTTAGCAGAAAAATTCCTAGTCAAATACTTCCCACCTGATAGGAATTCTACCTTTCGTGATGATATCATAAAGTTCAAACAAGCTCCAAGTGAGTCTCTTCACGAAGCTTGGACAAGATTCAAAGACCTTCTCATTAAATGTCCACACCATGGCATTCCATGGTGTATCCAAATAGAAGTCTTCTTTAAAGGATGCAACCCCAGCACCAGACAAGTTTTAAATTCATCTGCTGGAGGTTCCATGTTGTCCAAGAGTTACAACGAAGCTTATGAGATCTTGGAGAAGATCTCAACATCTCATTGTAGGTGGTCAGACGATCCAGTAGAGCCAACTAGGGCTCAAGACAAGGATGCTCTAAGCGCCATGAGCACCCAAATAAATGCCCTGACCAACTTAGTCAAGCAAATGGCTCAGGCCAATCTCCAAACCAGTGCCAATACCGCCACAGCCATGTCAATGGGCACCTGTTGCGTGCTCAATGTGTAAAGATAAATATGCAAAAGGGTAGGGAGAGCACTTAGAACATGCAAGCATACATGGTCTCACAGCAAGTAGTAAGTATATTTCATTCGTTTTTTCCACAGAGACTCATTTTTAGCTATTCGCGAAGTGTGATTGTTAAGAAAGATGGGATGAATTTGATGGGGTAAAATTGGTTTTTAATTATCTAATTTTTGCTGAATGTATAAAGGGATATAACATAAACAAATGCAAGTTGAAATTAGATGCAAAGGACAAGAGATGGAATTAATAAACGAGGAAGAAAACAGCTAAACAGAATGCAACTTAGCAGAATTGCGAGAACCGCAATTAATCCGCAATTAACTCAACAGAAAAAGTATGTAAATGGGCGAATTAAGGGCTACTAATGACTATCCTATAGGCAGTTTATTACGATTATCAAGCTTTGGATCAACTCTCTATACATCAAACTCACTCTATCTCAAGTATCGTCCGATTCCATGCATTAGAGTCTTAAGTTTACTCGACTTCAAAGTAAGGTCTTAAGCATCTTGTTAAAACAGGAGTGTTTAGTTTGTACTAGGGAAACGCCTATTCCTAGGCCGTTTCCTGATTACCCTGAAAGGCTAGCATGATTATATGACTCTGAACTCTTACTCCTTCCAGAGGTTAGGAGTTCTTTGGACAAAATGGATGACCAATCGAAATTGCCCGTAGGATGAAGCTTACATACAATCAATGTTCGAGTGTTAATCTGCCTACTTGGTTCACGTTTTTTAGCCTATAGTTCTGTCATTAGCATGCCCCTAAGTGACTTAGCTACTCATGGATATATAGAGAACAGAAATGGCAGATAAGATAGACATGCTTAGAAGGGAAATGTGCTAAAAACAGTAAGCAAAACCCGTAGCAGAAGATGGGAAATGAGAAATGCAGAAATGAACTTTGATTACTGAAATTGTTTGTTGAACAGATAAAAGCTGTAAAGTAAATAGCAACAAGACAGAAAGCAACGAAATAAACTAATCTAGCTACTTAGGAAAAGAACAGCACGAAGCAGAATGTAAAACAGAAGAGAAAGACAGAAAAACAGTAAAGAGTTGCTGGAAAGCTTCGTGGCAGTCGCCTCGAATGAAGGGGATGAAAGATCAGCCTTGCTTGGATGAATCCAATCGAGAGAGAAGAAGAATCTTCTCTCCTTCCTATCAGATTATCGATTCCAACAGTTGAGACTCTCACTCCAACAGACGGCAAAGGAAAACAGATGGAAATGGTGGACTGCGAGAAGACTTCTGCGCTTCGAGTGATGACTGAACCTCCGACTTTGACCCCCTTTTATAGTAGTTTGCAGGTGCGTTTGGGCCAAGGAGAACCATCAATCTTCAACGTCATATATCAGAATGGATGGAGGAGAAAGAACGAATCCCTGAAAAGTCGGATCTAAACAGAAAAAGATCAGCCAACTTACGGTTTTAACTTGAATAATTGCGGTCACCGCAATGTTTTCGCAATTCATTTGCAATGCTCATTTTTTTCATTCTTTTCCTTCGGTTTTCAACCCTTTTTCTACCTATTGTGCATAAGTCCTAAATTAGCTACCTTCTTCTAATTCTCATATTAAAGCATAGGTTTAGGCTAAATGCTATCAAAAACACCTAAAAGTGTACATCTTCCTAAGCTAAATGGGTCCTAAATAAGTCACTTTCAGAGACTTAACACACCCCCAAACTTAAGGCTTTGCTTGTCCTCAAGCATACTAAGGACTTACCTAGGCTGTTATTTTATCTTCTTTAACTACTTACCGACTCCCCTATATCCCTATCTCTAGCAGTGCTGTCCTGTGACACACTTCTAAGTTTAGAACTAACCTCTTATCAAGCTTCTTCTGACTTCACCTGCCTACTATACCTGCTGTTTTTGTTAACCCCCTACTACTGATCTAACTACTTTTATGATATCATGCCACTATCCCTAAGGTTTCAAATTCTACCAAGCTTTACTCCAGACTCAGTACATGCTTCTAGCTTATTTTTAATGTGTCTAGGATTCCTTAGAGTCATGCCAGTCTTAGTATTAACAGTGACAGTGGTACTTTTAGAGAACAACCTAAGCCCTGGCATCACTACATTGGATATACATTCATCTCCCTAGACAAACCTAAAAGCTACAACCTTGTGCTTAGCTCATTGAGGATCAGATTTTTTTTTTTTTTTTTTAAATAGGACATCTAAGCCACAAGATTATAACTCCCAAGCATACATTCTTCTTCCCTATTTCTCCCTTTTTCCTTTTTTACTTAGGTGGAGTCTCTCCTTGGGTTGCCTTTTGATGCAATGCCACTTGTGGTTTACACACTTGGCACTGATTACTCAGCAACTTGAGAGAGACTCCCCTCTTTATTCTATTTCTCATTTTTTTTCAGTTCATCATTTTTTGTAAAGGAGAAGAAGAATGCTTATGTTTCTAAGGGAGAGAGGAATGTTCCTAGGCCTAGGGTGGCCTCCCCCAAACTTCAACTACTCATTGTCCCCAATGAGTGTCTGAGGTGGCACACCCCCAAACTTGTCCTAGAAGCATCTAGTCTAAAGTAAAACAAAGAGAATCTAAAAATCCTAGGCATAGGCAAAACATTCTAAAAGCAACTATTCCAGCAGCAGAAAATTTGAAAAAACAGAAAGTCTTAAGGACTTATGGTTTATGCATGCTGAGCACTATTCAGAGGCAAATTTAAACTATCAAAGGGTGTCCTATGACACTCATCCAGCATGCTTCAAGATCAGCTATATAAGGTAGTCATGCTAGCAGCAAAAGATAGAATTTAACAGATCACAGCCTAACTAAACAGACAGTCCAAAGCATGCAATCAGTCACAAAAATTGCGGGAACCGCAATTATTTCGCAATTTAACCCGGGCAGATATAACATTGATTCAGGCCCCTAGCATGCTTTTTCCTGTAACTCATGCATCCTAAAAATAAAACTAAACTATCCTACCTATTCAGCTAACATCAGACTAGACTAAGCAAAAGGAAAAACATAAAACTAAACATTAAAAACAGATCAAAAGTTGAACACAAAACAGCATAATTCACAATATCCTATCAGAAAGCAGAAAAATTGTCTTTTGTTTCTTAAGGGAACAGCAATACTCCCTTTAGTGCACTTCAAACCAGCACTCAATTCTCATCATCCTCATCTGGTTGCCTTGGTCGTGGGGGCACCCATGGAGGTAGGAGGTTGGTGGGGAAGTCCGGGAAGATGCACCCCAACTGGTCTGCAACTTCCTTGTCCCTTGCCTGCGCATAGTTGGCCCATTGAGCCATTCTCCTCTGCATGTCCATTAAGCAGGCCATGGATAGGGACTGTTCAGCAGCCAGCCTATCCAACTCAAACTCCATATTCCCCTTTCTTCTCAGCCTCAGGTTCGCAGGCAGCTCCAAATGGCCTGTGTACGGCATCTGCTGCTCCAAGCGCTCGGTGGGGACTCCTGCAAGCAAACACAATTTTGTTATAGTGTTGGGGAAAAATAATGGCCCCTTACCTTTTCTGGCGCATTCAGCAATGGCAGCTGACATGATCTCCCCTACATTGACCGTGAGACCGCGCATGATGGCATAAACCAGCAGTGATCTACTCTGGTTGATTGTTGTCTCGTGGGTCACAGGGGACAGCTTTCTCCTCACAAAGGCAAACCAAACAGCTGCCTTTGCTGTCAGATTGGCACTCATTAAGGTGTGCCTCCCATTGCGTGAGACAGTCCACGCTGCTTCAGGCTGGCCAATTGTGCGAATGGCCTCTTCCAGCACGGCCTCAGTCGGCTCATCAACTATCCGTGCATAATCTGTGTGCGTTTGGCCCTTGAGACCAAAGGCGTCATTGATGGCCTTGGCTGAGAAATCAACTTCCACCCCTCTGACCACAGATAGGCCATCCTCAGGGCTTAGCACATTGGCGTAGAAATCGTACACCATGCTCGTGTAGGCTGGATTAGGCGGTCTGCAGAATTCCTCCCAGCCATGGTTGATCACTCCTGCGCGCAAGAACTGCGGCAGGTCAGCGAGTCGGTCGAGGAAACCTTTCTCGTGCAACAGGTCTCTCTTCCTCAGCTCAGCACCCCTGGATTCAGCATCAGACGAAACATACCTCACTGACTGAGGTTCGTCTTCAGGGTGGAGTTTAGCCTTCCCCTTGTCTGCTGGTTTGGATGATTCGGCAGCCTCCACCTTGAGGCGTTTGAGCGAAGGTTCAGTACTCTCTTTGTCCGCCGAGGGCACCTTCTTGGCCTTCTTTTTCTTCAACTTCTTGGCCTTGCCAATCGTGGCCTTCTTCTTCTGCTTGAGTCTGACCTTGATATTGATCTGCTGGAGGCATGCCCCAAACGTTTCTTCCATAGAATCGTCCTGCTGTGCAGGCTCGGCAGGGCTATCTTCCCTCATAGGAGAGAAGACTTCGTCTTCCCCAGCATCTCCACTGCCTTGCGTGGATTCTTGATAATCTCCATAAGGAAATTCCGGATCAGGCCGTGGAGAATTATGTCCTTCTGATGGTGTCTGCGCAGAACTCAGTGGCGAAGATGGCAGCTCAGGACTCTGCGCTGCTGCAGGTGTCCGATCAGAACTCTGAGGTGCTGGAGACAACTCGGGGCTCTGTGCAGGCGGTGACGACTCTGCGCTTGGCACTGGTTCAGATGGGAGAGGGCTGCGCGCAGGTGAGGCAGACGGCGACGAACCTTCTTTGGCTGACTCGTGGGATGCACGATCAGTTTCTTGGCTCTCCACAGAGGGAGTCTTTGCGGTGCTTGGTTCGGCGGCTGTCTTGACACTCCACCGGCGTTTCTTGGGCGTGCCCACTGGCTCAGATGGTCCAGCAGGGATCTCAGTGACCACCCTCCACTTCTTCCTACGAATAGGAAGCTTGGGAAGAGGACCGGTGCGAACGGCACCATCGTCTGCAAGGGCGAGAAGCGCTTCCCTCGCAGCCGCTTCAGCTGCGTCATCAGCCTTCTTCTTCGCTGCGGATCTTTCAGCACGTGTGGACACCATTGCTAAATCTTGAAGATCTTGAGAGAAGAATCAAAGATGGAGAGAATCGCTGAATTCTTGGATAGCAAAGAGAGAGATAATCGTAACGATCGAGCGGCTTCCAACGGATATAAAGGCAACGGATAAAATCCCAACGGCTCTTTTTGCGGATCCAGCAATTTTAGCGCAATTCCAGGGATATTATTTCATTGAAATCTCCAACTTTGCCTGTCCGTATCTTTTATTTGGCTCAACCGTTTCTTGA
Organism: Herpetospermum pedunculosum; assembly: GCA_028017165.1. NCBI lineage: Eukaryota > Viridiplantae > Streptophyta > Magnoliopsida > Cucurbitales > Cucurbitaceae > Herpetospermum > Herpetospermum pedunculosum. Next base: position 37,621,312 of record CM051531.1, read on the forward strand.
TTTTTAAAGTGGGATTTACTCTCCTTGATCCCCTCTTTCGATTCCCTACAAAAACAAATAAAACAAACATTAAATACGCAATTAAAAACACACCACAAAACATACAAACGATAATCGGAAAAACAGTAAAAATAAACTAAGGCATTGGCCTTGACTAAACGAGCACAGTAACCACTCGTTCTCTCTCGTTCTTTTTGTCATGCTTCAGTCAAGAGGAAGGCCGAGAGAGTCTTCACATCTCCTTCCTCATAGTAGTGCTTCAACCTAGCACCATTGACCATAAATGGCTGACCTTGCTGCAAGTTCTTTATCTCTATTGCACCATGAACAAAGACATTAGTAATAACAAATGGGCCTGACCATCTAGACTTTAGTTTGCCTGGAAATATCTTTAAACGCGAGTTAAATAATAGGACAAGTTGGCCTTTCCTAAAGTCTTTGATCCTAAGTCTACTGTCGTGCCATATTTTGGTCTTTTCTTTATACATTTTGGCATTCTCATAGGCCATATGCCTAAGCTCATCAAGTTCATGTAGCTGCAATGATCTCAATGTCCCTGCATCCTTTACACAGAAATTTAATTCCTTCATGGCCCAAAATGCTTTGTTTTCTAACTCGAGTGGCAAGTGGCAAGCCTTGCCATACACCAACCTATAGGGAGACATGCCTAGGGGTGTCTTATATGCTGTTCTATAAGCCCAAAGTGCATCCTCAAGCTTAAATGACCAGTCTTTCCTATTTGGTTTGACTACCTTTTCTAGGATGTTCTTTATCTCCCTATTGGAAATTTCAGCTTGGCCATTCGAGTGTGGGTGATAGGGAGTAGCTACCCTATGTCTAATGTTATATTTAGCCAATACTTTCTCCATAGCCTTATTAATGAAATGTGACCCCTCATCACTAATGATAGCACGAGGAGTCCCAAATCTAGTGAAAATGTGCCTATGCAAGAAGTTAGTGACTGTTTTAGCATCATTATTAGGACATGCTTTGGCTTCTACCCACTTGGACACGTAGTCCACTGCTACTAAAATGTACAGGTTACCTGATGATGGAGGGAATGGTCCCATGAAATCAATGCCCCATACATCAAAGAGCTCCAACTCTAAGATGTAGGTGAGGGGCATCTCATCCTTGCGACTGAGGTTACCTGTCCTTTGGCATTCGTCACAGCTGTGGGCATAGTTGTGGGCGTCCTTGAAGATTGTTGGCCAATAGTAGCCACTCTGAAATACCTTCGCAGCTGTTCTTTGTCCACCAAAGTGTCCACCGTAAGGAGATGAGTGACAGTGCTGCAGCACAGACTTCGTCTCAGCAGCTGAAACACACTTCCTCAACAACCCATCAGCACAAGTTCTGTAAAGTGTGGGGTCATCCCAGATGAATTTCCTTGCTTCATGAAGGAACCTCTTCTTCTCTTGTCCTCCCTTGAACACTGGCAATACCTGTGATGCACGGAAGTTAGCAATGTCAGCAAACCAAGGTTCCTCATCGTTATCACGATGAGTCAAAGCAAAGACATGTTCATCAATAAAAGCATCAGAAATTGCGGTCTCCGCAATTTTTTCGCAATTATGCTGCAATCGAGACAGGTGATCTGCAACCACATTTTCACAACCTTTCTTGTCCCGAATGTCCAAATCAAATTCCTGCAGCAATAACACCCATCTAATCAATCTAGGCTTGGCATCAGCCTTCCTCATAAGATATTTTAAAGCAGAATGGTCAGTATATACAATGGTCCTAGTGCCTACAATATAGTTTCTAAATTTTTCACAAGCAAAGACTACAGCAAGCATCTCTTTCTCCGTAGTTGTATAATTACATTGAGCCTCATTCAAGGTCTTACTAGCATAATAGACAGGATGTGTGAGCTTGTCAATCTTCTGTCCTAACATGACTCCTACAGCATAGTCACTGGCGTCACATAGCATCTCAAATGGGAGATCCCAATTTGGTCCTACTATGATTGGTGCTGTGACCAGTGCTTCCTTAAGGGTTTTCCAAGCTACTACACATTCCTTAGAGAAGATGAATGGTCTATTTAGCTCTAGAAGCTCGCACAGAGGCTTGGCTATCTTGGAAAAGTCCTTAATGAACCTTCTGTAGAAGCCAGCGTGCCCTAAGAAGCTTCTAATAGCCTTGACATTCTGGGGCTATACCAACTTCTCTATGATCTCTATTTTTGCCCTATCCACTTCTACACCTGCCCTTGACACTCTATGTCCTAAGACAATCCCTTCATCTACCATAAAATGGCACTTTTCCCAATTTAGGACTAGGTTGGTCTCCTCACACCTAGCCAGGACTTGTCCTAGGTTTTCTAGACAGGTTTTAAATGAATCCCCAAAGACTGAGAAGTCATCCATGAATATTTCTATCATGGACTCATCCAACTCAGAGAAGATTGCCATCATACACCTTTGGAAAGTTGCCGGTGCATTGCATAAGCCAAAAGGCATTCTGCGGAAGGCAAACGTTCCAAAAGGGCAAGTGAAGGTAGTCTTCTCTTGATCCTTAGGGTCTATAGTAATTTGATTATAGCCAGAGTACCCATCTAAGAAACAATAGTAGGCTCTACCAGCTATTCTGTCTAGCATCTGGTCAATAAACGGTATAGGGAAATGGTCTTTTTTAGTTTCTTTATTTAATTTTCTGTAATCCATACATACCCTCCACCCTGTGACAGTCCTTGTTGGAATCAGTTCGTTGTTCTCATTGACTACCACAGTTATTCCCCCCTTTTTAGGTACACATTGGATGGGGCTCACCCACTGGCTACTAGCTATGGGGAAAATTACTCCTGCATCTAACCACTTGATTATTTCCTTCTTCACTACCTCTTTCATAGAGGGGTTTAGCCTACGCTGATGATCTACCCTAGGGGTGTGCTCTTCCTCTAGTATAATTTTGTGCATGCAATAAGAAGGGCTAATGCCTCGAATATCAGCAATAGACCATGCTATAGCCTTCCTATGTTGCTTAAGCAGTAAAATTAAATCAACCTCATGCTGTTCACTTAGTTTAGAAGAAATAATTACAGGCAGCGTATCATTATCTCCTAAATATGCATATTTGAGGTGAGTAGGTAGTGGTTTCAGTTCTAACACAGGTGGATGCTCAATGGAGGGCTTTAACGGATTTATAGTTCTATCAGTTAAATCTATATTCATACATACATGCTGTGGTTTATCTACAGGCATATCCATTATGTCAGATACATTTAAATCAGCTACATCTAATCCTACATATTCATTTGCATGCTTGGTTAATAATACATGCTCTAATTGTTCTTCCATCAGTGAGTCAACAACATCCATGCTAGCACAAGACTCAGAATCAGAGGGATACCTTAAAGCTTTGTAAACACTAAATTTTACCTCTTCATCATGAACCCTCATAGTTAACTCACCTTTTTGAACATCTATGAGTGCCCTACCTGTGGCTAGAAATGGTCTACCTAGCAGGATGGGGACCTCCTTGTCTGCCTCATAGTCCAGGACAATGAAATCTGCAAGGAAAATGAATTTGTCAACTTTAACTAGAATATCCTCAATCTTACCTTCTGGATATGCAATGGATCTGTCTGCTAGTTGTAAAGTGACAGTAGTTGGACGTGCTTCTCCCATTCCCAACTGGCGGAATAGGGACAGGGGCATGAGGTTTATGCTGGCGCCCAGGTCACAAAGCGCTCTGCCCACGTGCTTGCCTCCAAGTTCTACAGGTAAGGTGAAGGAACCAGGATCCTTCTCCTTCTTGGGCAGCTTGTTCTGGAGGATGGCACTGCACTCCTCGGTGAGGTTCACTGTTTCAAACTCACCAATTATTTTTTTGTTAGTAATAATGTCCTTCAAAAACTTTACATATGAAGGCATAGACTGTAAAACCTCTACAAAAGGAATGTTAACATGCACTTGCTTAAGTATTTCTAAAAATTTATTAAAATGAACTTCCTGTTCCTGCTTCTTTTTAAGCCTTCGAGGGTATGGAGGTGGTGGCACATATGCAGGCACGTCAGGGCGCCTTACGATAGGTGGAGGCCTTGGAATTTCTTCTACGTCCTCAACAATTGGCTCTAGCCTGGCTCCTGATGTGCTAGTTGGTGGTGGACCTTGGCTTGGCAGAGACTCCAGTGGAGCACTAGACTCAGTGTTCTCTACTCTCTTTGGTGTGTCCTTTGTGTTGCTCACCAATGGTCTCCCACTCCTAAGTTCAATTGCTTGAACTTGTTCTTTGCCATCTCTCCTTGGTTGCCATCTCTCCTTGCTTGAACTTGTTCTTTGCCATCTGTCCTTTGTGTTGCTCACCAATGGTACCTCGGTATCAGCAGGGAGTCTACCTTGGGGCCTATTTTTAAGTTCATTGGCTAATTGGCCTATTTGGTTCTCTAGGCTCCTAAGAGTAGCTTGCTAGCTCTGAAGAGTAGCATCATTCTTAGCTATATATTCCTTGAGTAGGTTTTCTACAGAAGATCCTACAGGTTGATTGTATGGCTTTTGGTACATTGACTGGTTATGTTGGGGAGTGAAACCAGGTGTTCCACTCGGCCTTGGTTGGTTAGGATTTTGGTTAGTGTTCTGCTGGCCACCCCATGACAGGTTAGGGTGGTTTCTCCAACCAGGGTTATAGGTGTTGGAGTAGGGGTTATTCCTAGGCTGCTGCTGGCTTCCAACATAGCAGACTGAAGATGGATTCCCAGGGCAGTATTCATAAGGGTGCCCTTCCCCACAGAATCCACAGATTGGTGCCTCGCCTTGACTTGGTTGGGTGCCCATTGACATGGCTGTGGCGGTATTGGCACTGGTTTGGAGATTGGCCTGAGCCATTTGCTTAACTAGGTTGGTCAAGGCGTTTATTTGGGTGCTCATGGCGCTTAGAGCATCCTTGTCTTGAGCCCTAGTTGGCTCTACTGGATCGTCTGACCACCTACAATGAGATGTTGAGATCTTCTCCAAGATCTCATAAGCTTCGTTGTAACTCTTGGACAACATGGAACCTCCAGCAGATGAATTTAAAACTTGTCTGGTGCTGGGGTTGCATCCTTTAAAGAAGACTTCTATTTGGATACACCATGGAATGCCATGGTGTGGACATTTAATGAGAAGGTCTTTGAATCTGGTCCAAGCTTCGTGAAGAGACTCACTTGGAGCTTGTTTGAACTTTATGATATCATCACGAAAGGTAGAATTCCTATCAGGTGGGAAGTATTTGACTAGGAATTTTTCTGCTAAATCTGTCCAATTGCGGACAGATCCTGAGGGTAAAGAATTTAACCATGTTTTGGCCTTGTCCCTCAAAGAGTAAGGGAAAAGATATAGCCTCAGGGCTTCTTGGGAAACTCCAGGGATTAGGAAGGTGTCACTAACTCCTAGGAAGTTCCTAAGGTGATTATGGGGGTCCTCATTTTCTATTCCAAAGAATTGTCCCACAGTGGACAACATTTGGAACATCACTGGCTTTAACTCAAATGAGTTGGCAGTGATTTCAGGACGGATTATGCTGGGGTTCAGCTCCCCAGGCATAGGTACTAAATATGAAAGGATGGCGCTATCCTTGTCATTCGCTATTTCAATGGGATTGCGAGTGACAGGCACCAGGTTTTGATTTACTCCAGCCATTTCTTCTTGAGGTAATTGCGGAGGAATTGTAGTCTCTGCAATGATTGGAGGTAAAAGGGTTTGTTTAAAGAGACGTTTCTTGGCTCTATTCCTAGCTCTAAGTAATCTCTCGGGCTCAGGGTTGAACTCTAGATCACTACTTGGAGTCTCATTCATAAACTACCCTAAATGGTACCTGAAAAAGAAATGAAAATGGATCAAATTCAATGGAAAATAACTTGATGTTTCAAACTTAACAAACTTCGTTTTCACTTAAAATAAGTCCCCGGCAGCGGCGCCAAAAACTTGTTGCGTGCTCAATGTGTAAAGATAAATATGCAAAAGGGTAGGGAGAGCACTTAGAACATGCAAGCATACATGGTCTCACAGCAAGTAGTAAGTATATTTCATTCGTTTTTTCCACAGAGACTCATTTTTAGCTATTCGCGAAGTGTGATTGTTAAGAAAGATGGGATGAATTTGATGGGGTAAAATTGCTTTTTAATTATCTAATTTTTGCTGAATGTATAAAGGGATATAACATAAACAAATGCAAGTTGAAATTAGATGCAAAGGACAAGAGATGGAATTAATAAACGAGGAAGAAAACAGCTAAACAGAATGCAACTTAGCAGAATTGCGAGAACCGCAATTAATCCGCAATTAACTCAACAGCAAAAGTATGTAAATGGGCGAATTAAGGGCTACTAATGACTATCCTATAGGCAGTTTATTACGATTATCAAGCTTTGGATCAACTCTCTATACATCAAACTCACTCTATCTCAAGTATCGTCCGATTCCATGCATTAGAGTCTTAAGTTTACTCGACTTCAAAGTAAGGTCTTAAGCATCTTGTTAAAACAGGAGTGTTTAGTTTGTACTAGGGAAACGCCTATTCCTAGGCCGTTTCCTGATTACCCTGAAAGGCTAGCATGATTATATGACTCTGAACTCTTACTCCTTCCAGAGGTTAGGAGTTCTTTGGACAAAATGGATGGCCAATCGAAATTGCCCGTAGGATGAAGCTTACATACAATCAATGTTCGAGTGTTAATCTGCCTACTTGGTTCACGTTTTTTAGCCTATAGTTCTGTCATTAGCATGCCCCTAAGTGACTTAGCTACTCATGGATATATAGAGAACAGAAATGGCAGATAAGATAGACATGCTTAGAAGGGAAATGTGCTAAAAACAGTAAGCAAAACCCGTAGCAGAAGATGGGAAATGAGAAATGCAGAAATGAACTTTGATTACTGAAATTGTTTGTTGAACAGATAAAAGCTGTAAAGTAAATAGCAACAAGACAGAAAGCAACGAAATAAACTAATCTAGCTACTTAGGAAAAGAACAGCACGAAGCAGAATGTAAAACAGAAGAGAAAGACAGAAAAACAGTAAAGAGTTGCTGGAAAGCTTCGTGGCAGTCGCCTCGAATGAAGGGGATGAAAGATCAGCCTTGCTTGGATGAATCCAATCGAGAGAGAAGAAGAATCTTCTCTCCTTCCTATCAGATTATCGATTCCAACAGCTGAGACTCTCACTCCAACAGACGGCAAAGGAAAACAGATGGAAATGGTGGACTGCGAGAAGACTTCTGCGCTTCGAGTGATGACTGAACCTCCGACTTTGACCCCCTTTTATAGTAGTTTGCAGGTGCGTTTGGGCCAAGGAGAACCATCAATCTTCAACGTCATATATCAGAATGGATGGAGGAGAAAGAACGAATCCCTGAAAAGTCGGATCTAAACAGAAAAAGATCAGCCAACTTACGGTTTTAACTTGAATAATTGCGGTCACCGCAATGTTTTCGCAATTCATTTGCAATGCTCATTTTTTTCATTCTTTTCCTTCGGTTTTCAACCCTTTTTCTACCTATTGTGCATAAGTCCTAAATTAGCTACCTTCTTCTAATTCTCATATTAAAGCATAGGTTTAGGCTAAATGCTATCAAAAACACCTAAAAGTGTACATCTTCCTAAGCTAAATGGGTCCTAAATAAGTCACTTTCAGAGACTTAACAGCACCCAACCAAGTCAAGGCGAGGCACCAATCTGTGGATTCTGTGGGGAAGGGCACCCTTATGAATACTGCCCTGGGAATCCATCTTCAGTCTGCTATGTTGGAAGCCAGCAGCAGCCTAGGAATAACCCCTACTCCAACACCTATAACCCTGGTTGGAGAAACCACCCTAACCTGTCATGGGGTGGCCAACAGAACACTAACCAAAATCCTAACCAACCAAGGCCGAGTGGAACACCTGGTTTCACTCCCCAACATAACCAGTCAATGTACCAAAAGCCTTACAATCAACCTGTAGGATCTTCTGTAGAAAACCTACTCAAGGAATATATAGCTAAGAATGATGCTACTCTTCAGAGCCAGCAAGCTACTCTTAGGAGCCTAGAGAACCAAATAGGCCAATTAGCCAATGAACTTAAAAGTAGGCCCCAAGGTAGACTCCCTGCTGATACCGAGGTACCAAGGAGAGATGGCAAAGAACAAGTTCAAGCAATTGAACTTAGGAGTGGGAGACCATTGGTGAGCAACACAAAGGACACACCAAAGAGAGTAGAGAACACTGAGTCTAGTGCTCCACTGGAGTCTCTGCCAAGCCAAGGTCCACCACCAACTAGCACATCAGGAGCCAGGCTAGAGCCAATTGTTGAGGACGTAGAAGAAATTCCAAGGCCTCCACCTATCGTAAGGCGTCCTGACGTGCCTGCATATGTGCCACCACCTCCATACCCTCGAAGGCTTAAGAAGAAGCAGGAACAGGAAGTTCATTTTAATAAATTTTTAGAAATACTTAAGCAAGTGCATGTTAACATTCCTTTTGTAGAGGTTCTACAGTCTATGCCTTCATATGTAAAGTTTTTGAAGGACATTATTACTAACAAAAAAATAATTGGTGAGTTTGAAACAGTAAACCTCACCGAGGAGTGCAGTGCCATCCTCCAGAACAAGCTGCCCAAGAAGGAGAAGGATCCTGGTTCCTTCACCTTACCTGTAGAACTTGGAGGCAAGCAAGTGGGCAGAGCGCTTTGTGACCTGGGCGCCAGCATAAATCTCATGCCCCTGTCCCTATTCCGCCAGTTGGGAATGGGAGAAGCACGTCCAACCACAGTCACTTTACAACTAGCAGACAGATCCATCGCATATCCAGAAGGTAAGATCGAGGATATTCTAGTTAAAGTTGACAAATTCATTTTCCTTGCAGATTTCATTGTCCTGGACTATGAGGCAGACAAGGAGGTTCCCATCCTGCTAGGTAGACCATTTCTAGCCACAGGTAGGGCACTCATAGATGTTCAGAAAGGTGAGTTAACTATGAGAGTTCATGATGAAGAGGTAAAATTTAGTGTTTATAAAGCTTTAAGGTATCCCTCTGACCTTGAATCCTGTGCTAGCATGGATATTGTTGACTCACTGATGGAAGAACAATTAGAGCATGTATTATTAACCAAGCATGCAAATGAATATGTAGGATTAGATGTAGCTGATTTAAATGTATCTGACATAATGGATATGCCTGTAGATAAACCACAGCATGTATGTATGAATATAGATTTAACTGATAGAACTATAAATCCGTTAAAGCCCTCCATTGAGCATCCACCTGTGTTAGAAATGAAACCACTACCTACTCACCTCAAATATGCATATTTAGGAGATAATGATACGCTGCCTGTAATTATTTCTTCTAAACTAAGTGAACAGCATGAGGTTGATTTAATTTTACTGCTTAAGCAACATAGGAAGGCTATAGCATGGTCTATTGCTGATATTCGAGGCATTAGCCCTTCTTATTGCATGCACAAAATTATACTAGAGGAAGAGCACACACCTAGGGTAGATCACCAGCGTAGGTTGAACCCCTCTATGAAAGAGGTAGTGAAGAAGGAAATAATCAAGTGGTTAGATGCAGGAGTAATTTTCCCCATAGCTAGTAGCCAGTGGGTGAGCCCCATCCAATGTGTACCTAAAAAGGGGGGAATAACTGTGGTAGTCAATGAGAACAACGAACTGATTCCAACAAGGACTGTCACAGGGTGGAGGGTATGTATGGATTACAGAAAACTAAATAAAGAAACTAAAAAAGACCATTTCCCTATACCGTTTATTGACCAGATGCTAGACAGAATAGCTGGTAGAGCCTACTATTGTTTCTTAGATGGGTACTCTGGTTATAATCAAATCACTATAGACCCTAAGGATCAAGAGAAGACCACTTTCACTTGCCCTTTTGGAACGTTTGCCTTCCGCAGAATGCCTTTTGGCTTATGCAATGCACCGGCAACTTTCCAAAGGTGTATGATGGCAATCTTCTCTGAGTTGGATGAGTCCATGATAGAAATATTCATGGATGACTTCTCAGTCTTTGGGGATTCATTTAAAACCTGTCTAGAAAACCTAGGACAAGTCCTGGCTAGGTGTGAGGAGACCAACCTAGTCCTAAATTGGGAAAAGTGCCATTTTATGGTAGATGAAGGGATTGTCTTAGGACATAGAGTGTCAAGGGCAGGTGTGGAAGTGGATAGAGCAAAAATAGAGATCATAGAGAAGTTGGTAGAGCCCCAGAATGTCAAGGCTATTAGAAGCTTCTTAGGGCACGCTGGCTTCTACAGAAGGTTCATTAAGGACTTTTCTAAGATAGCCAAGCCTCTGTGCGAGCTTCTAGAGCTAGATAGACCATTCATCTTCTCTAAGGAATGTGTAGTAGCTTGGAAAACCCTTAAGGAAGCACTGGTCACAGCACCAATCATAGTAGGACCGAATTGGGATCTCCCATTTGAGATGCTATGTGATGCCAGTGACTATGCTGTAGGAGTCATGTTAGGACAGAAGATTGACAAGCTCACACATCCTGTCTATTATGCTAGTAAGACCTTGAATGAGGCTCAATGTAATTATACAACTACAGAGAAAGAGATGCTTGCTGTAGTATTTGCTTGTGAAAAATTTAGAAACTATATTGTAGGCACTAGGACCATTGTATATACTGACCATTCTGCTTTAAAATATCTTATGAGGAAGGCTGATGCCAAGCCTAGATTGATTAGATGGGTGTTATTGCTGCAGGAATTTGATTTGGACATTCGGGACAAGAAAGGTTGTGAAAATGTGGTTGCAGATCACCTTTCTCGATTGCAGCACAATTGCGAAAAAATTGCGGAGACCGCAATTTCTGATGCTTTTATTGATGAACATGTCTTTGCTTTGACTCATCGCGATAACGATGAGGAACCTTGGTTTGCTGACATTGCTAACTTCCGTGCATCACAGGTATTGCCAGTGTTCAAGGGAGGACAAGAGAAGAAGAGGTTCCTTCATGAAGCAAGGAAATTCATCTGGGATGACCCCACACTTTACAGAACTTGTGCTGATGGGTTGTTGAGGAAGTGTGTTTCAGCTGCTGAGGCGAAGTCTGTGCTGCAGCACTGTCACTCATCTCCTTACGGTGGACACTTTGGTGGTCAAAGAACAGCTGCGAAGGTATTTCAGAGTGGCTACTATTGGCCAACAATCTTCAAGGACGCCCACAACTATGCCCACAGCTGTGACGAGTGCCAAAGGACAGGTAACCTCAGTCGCAAGGATGAGATGCCCCTCACCTACATCTTAGAGTTGGAGCTCTTTGATGTATGGGGCATTGATTTCATGGGACCATTCCCTCCATCATCAGGTAACCTGTACATTTTAGTAGCAGTGGACTACGTGTCCAAGTGGGTAGAAGCCAAAGCATGTCCTAATAATGATGCTAAAACAGTCACTAACTTCTTGCATAGGCACATTTTCACTAGATTTGGGACTCCTCGTGCTATCATTAGTGATGAGGGGTCACATTTCATTAATAAGGCTATGGAGAAAGTATTGGCTAAATATAACATTAGACATAGGGTAGCTACTCCCTATCACCCACACTCGAATGGCCAAGCTGAAATTTCCAATAGGGAGATAAAGAACATCCTAGAAAAGGTAGTCAAACCAAATAGGAAAGACTGGTCATTTAAGCTTGAGGATGCACTTTGGGCTTATAGGACAGCATATAAGACACCTCTAGGTATGTCGCTCTATAGGTTGGTGTATGGCAAGGCGTGCCACTTGCCACTTGAGTTAGAAAACAAAGCATTTTGGGCCATGAAGGAATTGAATTTCTGTGTAAAGGATGCGGGGACATTGAGATCTTTGCAGCTACATGAACTTGATGAGCTTAGGCATATGGCCTATGAGAATGCCAAAATGTATAAAGAAAAGACCAAAATATGGCACGACAGTAGACTTAGGATCAAAGACTTTAGGAAAGGCCAACTTGTCCTATTATTTAACTCACGTTTAAAGATATTTCCAGGCAAACTAAAGTCTAGATGGTCGGGTCCATTTGTTATTACTAATGTCTTTGTTCATGGTGCAATAGAGATAAAGAACTTGCAGCAAGGCCAGCCATTTATGGTCAATGGTGCTAGGTTGAAGCACTACTATGAGGAAGGAGATGTGAAGACTCTCTCGGCCTTCCTCTTGACTGAAGCATGACAAAAATAAAGAGAGAGAACGAGTGGTTACTGTGCTCGTTTAGTCAAGGCCAAATGCCTTAGTTTATTTTTACTGTTTTTCCGATTATCGTTTGTATGTTTTGTGGTGTGTTTTTAATTGCGTATTTAATGTTTGTTTTATTTGTTTTTGTAGGGAATCGAAAGAGGGGATCAAGGAGAGTAAATCCCACTTTAAAGATCAAGAAACGGTTGAGCCAAATAAAAGATACGGACGGGCAAAGTTGGAGATTTCAATGAAATAATATCCCTGGAATTGCGCTAAAATTGCTGGATCCGCAAAAAGAGCCGTTGGGATTTTATCCGTTGCCTTTATATCCGTTGGAAGGCGCTCGAATGTTACGATTATCTCTCTCTTTGCTCTCCAAGAATTCAGCGATTCTCTCCATCTTTGATTCTTCTCTCAAGATCTTCAAGACTTGACAATGGTGGCCACACGTGCTGAAAGATCCGCAGCCAAGAAGAAGGCTGATGACGCAGCTGAAGCAGCTGCGAGGGAAGCGCTTCTCACCCTTGCAGACGATGGTGCCGTTCGCACCGGTCCTCTTCCCAAGCTTCCTATTCGTAGGAAGAAGTGGAGGGTGGTCACTGAGATCCCTGCTGGACCATCTGAGCCAGTGGGCACGCCCAAGAAACGCCGGTGGAGTGTCAAGACAGCCGCCGAACCAAGCACTGCAAGGACTCCCTCTGTGGAGAGTCAAGAAACTGATCGTGCATCCCACGAGTCAGCCAAAGAAGGTTCGTCGCCGTCTGCCTCACCTGCGCGCAGCCCTCTCCCAGCTGAACCAGTGCCAAGCGCAGAGTCGTCACCGCCTGCACAGAGCCCTGAGTTGTCTCCAGCACCTCAGAGTTCTGATCCGACACCTGCAGCAGCGCAGAGTCCTGAGCTGCCATCTTCGCCACTGAGTTCTGCGCAGACACCATCAGAAGGACATAATTCTCCACGGCCTGATCCGAAATTTCCTTATGGAGATTATCAAGAATCCACGCAAGGCAGTGGAGATGCTGGGGAAGACGAAGTCTTCTCTCCTATGAGGGAAGATAGCCCTGCCGAGCCTGCACAGCAGGACGATTCTATGGAAGAAACGTTGGGGGCATGCCTCCAGCAGATCAATATCAAGGCCAGACTCAAGCAGAAGAAGAAGGCCACGATTGGCAAGGCCAAGAAGTTGAAGAAAAAGAAGGCCAAGAAGGTGCCCTCGGCGGACAAAGAGAGTACTGAGCCTTCGCTCAAACGCCTCAAGGTGGAGGCTGCCGAATCATCCAAACCAGCAGACAAGGGGAAGGCTAAACTCCACCCTGAAGACGAACCTCAGTCAGTGAGGTATGTTTCGTCTGATGCTGAATCCAGGGGGGCTGAGCTAAGGAAGAGAGACCTGTTGCACGAGAAAGGTTTCCTCGACCGACTCGCTGACCTGCCGCAGTTTTTGCGCGCAGGAGTGATCAACCATGGCTGGGAGGAATTCTGCAGACCGCCTAATCCAGCCTACACGAGCATGGTGTACGATTTCTACGCCAATGTGCTCAGCCCTGAGGATGGCCTATCTGTGGTCAGAGGGGTGGAAGTTGATTTCTCAGCCAAGGCCATCAATGAAGCCTTTGGTCTCAAGGGCCAAACGCACACAGATTATGCACGGATAGTTGATGAGCCGACTGAGGCCGTGCTGGAAGAGGCCATTCGCACAATTGGCCAGCCTGAAGCAGCGTGGACTGTCTCACGCAATGGGAGGCACACCTTAATGAGTGCCAATCTGACAGCAAAGGCAGCTGTTTGGTTTGCCTTTGTGAGGAGGAAGTTGTCCCCTGTGACCCACGAGACAACAATCAACCAGAGTAGATCACTGCTGGTTTATGCCATCATGCGCGGTCTCACGGTCAATGTAGGGGAGATCATGTCAGCTGCCATTGCTGAATGCGCCAGAAAAGGTAAGGGGCCATTATTTTTCCCCAACACTATAACAAAATTGTGTTTGCTTGCAGGAGTCCCCACCGAGCGCTTGGAGCAGCAGATGCCGTACACAGGCCATTTGGAGCTGCCTGCGAACCTGAGGCTGAGAAGAAAGGGGAATATGGAGTTTGAGTTGGATAGGCTGGCTGCTGAACAGTCCCTATCCATGGCCTGCTTAATGGACATGCAGAGGAGAATGGCTCAATGGGCCAACTATGCGCAGGCAAGGGACAAGGAAGTTGCAGACCAGTTGGGGTGCATCTTCCCGGACTTCCCTACCAATCTTCTAACTCCATGGGTGCCCCCACGACCAAGGCAACCAGATGAGGATGATGAGAATTGAGTGCTGGTTTGAAGTGCACTAAAGGGAGTATTGCTGTTCCCTTAAGAATCAAAAGACAATTTTTCTGTTTTCTGATAGATAATGTGCATTATGCTGTTTTTTGTTCAATTTTTGATCTGTTTTTAATGTTTAGTTTTATGTTTTTTCTTTTGCTTAGTCTAGTCTGATGTTAGCTGAATAGGTAGGATAGTTTAGTTTTATTTTTAGGAGGCATGAGTAACAGGAAAAAGCATGCTAGGGGCCTGAATCAATGTTAAATCTGCCCGGATTGAATTGCGAAATAATTGCGGTTCCCGCAATTTTTGTGACTGATTGCATGTTTTGGACTGTCTGTTTAGTTAGGCTATGATCTGTTATATTCTATCTTTTGCTGCTAGCATGACTACCTTATATAGCTGATCTTAAAGCATGCTGGATGAGTGTCATAGGACACGCTTTGATAGCTTAAATTTGCCTCTGAATAGTGCTCAGCATGCATAAACCGTAAGTCCTTAAAAACTGTCTGTTATGTTCAAATTTTCTGCTGTTGGAATAATTGCTTTTAGAATGTTTTGCCTATGCCTAGGATTTTTTAGATTCTCTTTGTTTTACTTTAGACTAGATGCTTCTAGGACAAGTTTGGGGGTGTGCCACCTCAGACACTCATTAGGGACAATGAGTAGTTGAAGTTTGGGGGAGGCCACCCTAGGCCTAGGAACATTCCTCTCTTCCTTAGGACATAAGCATTCTTCTTCTCCTAAGAAATTTTTTTTTGATAAATAGAAAAAGTGAAAAATAGAATAAAGAGGGGAGTCTCTCTCAAGTTGCTGAGTAATCAGTGCCAAGTGTGTAAACCACAAGTGGCATTGCATCAAAAGGCAACCCAAGGAGAGACTCCACCGAAGTAAAAAAGGGAGAAATAGGGAAGAAGAATGTATGCTTAGGAGTTATAATCTTGTGGCTTAGATGTCCTATGTAAAAAGAACTCTGATCCTTAATGAGCTAAGCACAAGGTTGTAGCTTTTAGGTTTGTCTAGGGAGATGAATGTATATCCAATGTAGTGATGCCAGGGCTGAGGTTGTTCTCTAAAAGTACCACTGTCACTGTTAATACTAAGACTGGCATGACTCTAAGGAATCCTAGGCACATTAAAAGTTAAGCTAGAAGCATGTACTGAGTCTGGAGTAAAGCTTGGTAGAATTTGAAACCTTAGGGATAGTGGCATGATATCATAAAAGTGGTTAGATCAAATAGTAGGGGGTTAACAAAACCAGCAGGTATAGTAGGCAGGTGAAGTCAGAAGAAGCTTGATAAGAGGTTAATTCTAAACTTAGAAGTGTGTCACAGGACATCACTGCTAGAGATAGGGATATAGGGGAGTCGGTAAGTAGTTAAAGAAGATAAAACAGCAGCCTAAGTAAGTCCTTAGTATGCTTGAGGACAAGCAAAGCCTTAAGTTTGGGGGTGTGTTAAGTCTCTGAAAGTGACTTATTTAGGACCCATTTAGCTTAAGAAGATGTACACATTTAGGTGTTTTTGTTAGCATTTAGCCTAAACCTATGCTTTAATATGAGAATTAGAAGAAGGTAGTTAATTTAGGACTTATGTACAATAGGTAGAAAAAGGGTTGAAAACCGAAGGAAAAGAATGAAAAAATGAGCATTGCGAATGAATTGCGAAAACATTGCTGAGGCCGCAATTATTCAAGTGAAAACCGTAAGTTGACTGATCTTTTTCTGTTAATTTCCGTAATTTCAGGGATTCATTCTTTATCCTCCATCCATTCTGATATACGACGTTGAAGATTGATGGTTCTCCTTGGCCCAAACGCACCTGCAAACTACTATAAAAGGGGGTCAAAGTCGGAGGTTTGATCATCACTCGAAGCGCAGAAGTCTTCTCGCAGTCCACCATTTCCATCTGTTTTCCTTTGCCGTCTGTTGGAGTGAGAGTCTCAGCTGTTGGAATCGATAATCTGATAGGAAGGAGAGAAGATTCTTCTTCTCTCTCGATTGGATTCATCCAAGCAAGGCTGATCTTTCATCCCCTTCATTCGAGGCGACTGCCACGAAGCTTTCCAGCAACTCTTTACCGTTTTTCTGTCTTTCTCTTCTGTTTTACATTCTGCTTCGTGCTGTTCTTTTCCTAAGTAGCTAGATTAGTTTATTTCGTTGCTTTCTGTCTTATTGCTATTTACTTTACAGCTTTTATCTGTTCAACAAACAATTTCAGTAATCAAAGTTCGTTTCTGCATTTCTCATTTCCCATCTTCTGCTACGGGTTTGGCTTACTGTTTTAAGCACATTTCCCTTCTAAGCATGTCTATCTTATCTACCATCTCTGTTCTCTATATATCCATGAGTAGCTAAGTCACTTAGGGGCATGCTAATGACAGAACTATAGGCTAAAAAACGTGAATCAAGTAGGCAGATTAACACTCGAACATTGATTGTATGTAAGCTTCATCCCACGGGCAATTTCGATTGGCCATCCATTTTGTCCAAAGAACTCCTAACCTCTGGAAGGAGTAAGAGTTCAGAGTCATATAATCATGCTAGCCTTTCATGGTAATCAGGAAACGGCCTAGGAATAGGCGTTTCCCTAGTACAAACTAAACACTCCTGTTTTAACAAGATGCTTAAGACCTTACTTTGAAGTCGAGTAAACTTAAGACTCTAATGCATGGAATCGGACGATACTTGAGATAGAGTGAGTTTGATGTATAGAGAGTTGATCCAAAGCTTGATAATCGTAATAAACTGCCTATAGGATAGTCATTAGTAGCCCTTAATTCGCCCATTTACATACTTTTGCTGTTGAGTTAATTGCGGATTAATTGCGGTTCTCGCAATTCTGCTAAGTTGCATTCTGTTTAGCTGTTTTCTTCCTCGTTTATTAATTCCATCTCTTGTCCTTTGCATCTAATTTCAACTTGCATTTGTTTATGTTATATCTCTTTATACATTCAGCAAAAATTAGATAATTAAAAACCAATTTTACCCCATCAAATTCATCCCATCTTTCTTAACAATCACACTTCGCGAATAGCTAAAAATGAGTCTCTGTGGAAAAAACGAATGAAATATACTTACTACTTGCTGTGAGACCATGTATGCTTGCATGTTCTAAGTGCTCTCCCTACCCTTTTGCATATTTATCTTTACACATTGAGCACGCAACAAAGACCGTTGGTGATCAACAACAGAGAAGCCCCAAAGCGAGTAGAGAATGAAGAGTCTAGTGCTCCACTGGATTCTCTGCCAAACCGTGATCAATCACCACCAAGCACAACAAGGGTGAGGCTGGAACCTATCGTTGAGGAACCAGAAGAAATCCAAAGGCCTCTACCTGTCATTAGGCGAACTGAATTGCCTACATATGTGCCACCACCTCCATTCCCTAGAAGGCTGAAAAAGAAACAAGAACAGGAAGTGCACTTTCATAAGTTTTTAGAAATTTTAAAACAAGTGCATGTTAATATCCCATTTGTGGAAGTTTTGCAATCTATGCCTTCTTATGTTAAATTATTGAAAGATATAATTACTAACAAAAAAATCATTGGTGAATTTGAAACAGTGAATCTCACTGAGGAGTGGAGTGCTATACTCCAAAACAAACTGCCAAAGAAGGAGAAGGATCCTGGTTCCTTCACCTTACCAGTCGAGTTGGGAGGCAAACACGTGGGCAGAGCTCTGTGTGATCTGGGAGCCAGCATCAATCTCATGCCCTTGTCACTATTCCGTCAGCTCGGGATAGGGGAAGCACGGCCTACTACTGTCACCTTGCAGCTTGCAGACAGATCCATAGCATACCCTGAGGGTAAAATTGAGGATATACTTGTCAAGGTTGACAAATTCATCTTTCTTGCGGATTTTATAATTCTGGATTATGAGGCAGGCAAGGAGGTACCAATCTTATTAGGCAGACCATTTCTAGCCACAGGTAGGGCTTTAATCGATGTCCAGAAAGGTGAGCTCACCATGAGAGTTCATGATGAGGAGGTTAAATTTAGTGTATTTAAAGCTCTAAGGTATCCCTCTGACTCTGAATCCTGTGCAAATGTAGATGTAGTAGATGTAGTAGATTCACTTATGGAAGAAGAACTCGAGCATGAACTGTTAATTAAGCATGCCACTAACTATGTACAAGTAGATATAGATGACTTAAATATTTTTGAATTGATGGATATAACTGTGGACAACCCTCATCATGTTTGTATGACTAATAAATTGTCTGAGAGAACCTCCAATCCTTTGAAACCATCAATTGAACATCCACCTCTATTAGAATTAAAACCATTGCCTTATCATCTTAAGTGTGCATATCTAGGAGAGGAAGATACTTTGCCTGTTATTATTTCATCCAAACTGAGTAAACAACATGAAATTGCGCTAATATTGTTGCTTAAGCAACATAGAAAAGCTATTGCCTGGACGATTGATGATATAAGAGGTATTAGTCCTTCCTATTGCATGCATAAAATATTGTTGGAAGAGGAACATACACCTAGGGTAGATCACCAACGTAGGTTGAACCCCTCCATGAAGGAGGTAGTTAAGAAAGAAATTATCAAATGGTTAGATGCAGGTGTAATTTTCCCCATAGCCAATAGTCAATGGGTGAGTCCGATCCAATGTGTGCCTAAGAAGGGTGGGATGACTGTAATAGTTAATGATAATAACGAACTAATTCCAACTAGAACTGTTACAGGATGGAGAGTCTGTATGGACTACAGAAAACTTAACAAAGAAACAAAAAAAGATCACTTTCCTTTACCGTTTATAGATCAGATGTTAGATAGAATAGCTGGCCGAGCCTATTACTGCTTTTTAGATGGTTATTCGGGATATAACCAAATTACCATAGACCCTGAGGACCAGGAGAAAACAACCTTCACATGTCCCTTTGGAACATTTGCTTTTCGCAGAATGCCATTTGGCTTATGCAATGCACCAGCAACATTCCAAAGGTGCATGTTGGCCATTTTCTCTGACTTAGATGAGTCCATGATAGAAATATTTATGGATGACTTCTCAGTCTTTGGTGATTCTTTTAATAATTGCTTAGAAAACTTAGGACAAGTCCTAACTAGGTGTGAGGAGACCAACCTAGTTCTAAATTGGGAGAAATGCCACTTTATGGTGGAAGAAGGAATAGTCCTAGGACATAGAGTATCTAGAGCAGGAGTAGAGGTCGATAGGGCCAAAATAGAAATAATAGAGAAGCTAGTGGAACCTCAAAACGTCAAAGCTATTAGGAGTTTCCTAGGTCATGCAGGTTTCTATAAGAGATTCATAAAAAACTTCTAAAAAATCTCTAAACCTTTGTGTGAGCTTCTAGAGCTTAATAAACCATTTGTCTTCTCCAAAGAATGTTTCCTAGCATGGACAACACTTAAAGAAGCCTTAGTCAAAGCACCAATTATAGTAGGTCCTAATTGGGATTTACCTTTTGAGCTAATGTGTGATGCTAGTGACTATGCGATTGGGGCTATGCTAGGGCAGAAAATAGATAAACTAACACATCCTGTATATTATGCAAGTAAGACTTTAAATGAAGCACAATGTAATTACACTACCACAGAGAAGGAAATGTGAGCTGTAGTGTTTGCATGTGAAAAATTTAGGCCTTATATTGTAGGTACTAAAACTATTGTGTACACTGACCACTCGACAATAAAATATCTAATGAGGAAGGCTGATGCTAAGCCACGATTAATTAGATGGGTATTATTATTGCAAGAGTTTGACTTAGACATTAGAGATAAAAAAGGATGCGAAAATGTAGTTGCTGACCATTTATCTAGATTACAAAGTAATTGCGAAATAATTGCTGAGCCAGCAATTTCTGATGCCTTTGTTGATGAGCATGTCTTTGTGTTAGCACATCGTGATAACGATGAGGAACCCTGGTTTGCGGATATTGCTAACTTCCTTGCCTCGCAGGTACTACCAACTTTCAAAGGGGGGCAAGAAAAGAAGAGGTTCCTGCACGAAGCTAGGAAGTTCATCTGGGACGATCCTACACTTTACAAGACTTGTGCAGATGGTTTGCTGAGGAAATGTGTATCAGCTGCTGAGGCAAAGTCAGTGTTACAGCACTGTCATACATCTCCTTACGGTGGACATTTTGGTGGCCAAAGGACGGCTGCGAAGGTGTTCCAGAGTAGCTACTATTGGCCCACGATTTTCAAGGATGCCCACGACCACGCACACAGCTGCAATAAGTGTCAACGGACAGGTAACCTCAGTAGGAAGGATGAGATGCCTCTCACCTATATCTTAGAGTTGGAACTCTTCGATGTATGGGGCATTGATTTCATGGGACCATTCCCTCCATCTGCAGGTAATCTCTATATATTAGTAGCTGTAGATTACGTCTCTAAATGGGTAGAAGTCGTTGCATGTCCCTCGAATGATGCCAAGACAGTCATTAAGTTTCTAAATATGCATATTTTTACAAGATTTGGTACACCACGTGCAATAATTAGTGATGAGGGAACCCACTTTATAAATAAAGCTATGGAAAAGGTACTAGCTAAATACAATGTTAGACATAGAGTAGCAACCCCTTATCACCCACACTTGAATGGACAAGATGAAATATCCAATAGGGAGATCAAGAACATACTTGAAAAAGTGGTTAAACCTAATAGAAATGACTGGTCCTTTAAGTTAGACGATGCACTTTGGGCGTATAGGACTGCATATAAAACACCCTTAGGTATGTCTCCTTATAGGCTAGTGTATGGAAAAGCATGTCACTTACCTTTCGAATTAGAAATCAAAGCCTTTTGAGCCTTAAAAGAGCTGAATTATTGCGTGACCGATGCTGGAACATTGCGGTCTCTGCAATTACATGAGTTAGATGAACTAAGACATATGTCCTACGAAAATGCTAAAATGTATAAAGAAAAAACTAAGATTTGGCATGATAGTAGACTTAGGTTAAAGGACTTTAAAAAGGGGCAGCATGTCTTATTATTCAACTCACGGTTAAGGTTATTTCCAGGCAAACTTAAGTCTAGATGGTCAGGTCCTTTTGTAATTACTAACGTTTTTGTTCATGGTGCTATTGAGATTCGAAACCTACACCAAGGGAAACCATTCATGGTAAATGGTGCAAGGTTGAAGCATTACTATGAGGAAGGAGATGTGCAGACACTCTCGGCCTTCCTCCTATCTGAAGCCTAAGAAGCAAATCGAGAGGGGATGAGTGATCACTGTGCTCATCCATCAGAAGGCTATGCCTTAGTTGTTTTTTAAGTATTTTAGATTCCGTATCGGTTGTTTATTTGTTGTTTTAATTCAGTATTTTTATTGTGATTAGGAGTATAATAATGGAAGATTTGTACGCAGCAATGAGGGAGATGAATCAAGGGGAGAAGATCCACGAAAAGATCTGGAGAAATCGGAGATTTGGTGGCTCAAATCTTGCAACTTAAAACAAGAAGATCCTAACGGTAATGCGAATCAATTGCTGAAAGATTGCGGAGTACGCAACAAATAGAGTCGTTGGAGAATACTTGAGTACAAATAACCGTCGTTGGGGGTCTCTGCCCTCTACGATTTCTCAACCGTTGGAACTCCATAATTCAGCTTTCTCCTTCCTCTGCATCTCCCACATTCAAATTCTCAAAGAAACGATAATGGTGACCACGCGAGCAGATCGATCCACGCCCAAGAAAGCGTCGCCTGACGCAGAGGCGACTGTGAGGGAAGCATTGCTTTCTTTGGCAGACGCTGATGTTGCGCAACCTTCAAGACCTCCGAAGCTGCCTGTGCGAAGGAAGAAGTGGAAGGTGGCGACAGAGGTAGCTGTTGATCCCTCTGATCCGGTCGGCACGCCGAAGAAAAGGAAGTGGAAGATTGCGGTGGCTGATTCACCGAGCAAAGAAAAGAGAACCCCGAGCGAGGAAAGCCTCGAAAGTGGTCGTCCATCATTTGAGACGGCTATGCAGAGCCCCGAATCTTCTCAGCACGCGCCGGAGGCTGCAACTCCATCTGAAGAGCGCCAAGAATCGGTGCCAATCGCCGACCCAGCTGAGGAAGATGAGGTGTTTTCCCCCTTACGGGATGTCAATCTTGACAACCCTGTGGAGGGGGAAAGCAGAGACTCCATGGAAGAAACCTTGGGGGAATGCCTCCAGCATCTGGCCACCAAGGCACGACTCAAGAAAAAGGCCCCCGTGATTGTCAAGGGCAAGCGGCCAAAGGCTTCCAAACGGGCCAAGAAGAAGAAGGATGAAGCTGAACCTTCTTTGAAAAAGATGAAAATTGAGGCTGTGGAGTCGGCTAAAGCAAGGGATAAGGGGAAGAAAAAGATGTATCCGGAAGGGGAGCCTCAAGCTGCGAGGTACGTCTCCAAGGAAGCCGAGGCCAAGGGCCTCGAACTGATGAAGAAAGAACTCCTCCACGAGCGAGGATTTCTTGATGCACTGGCAGACCTGCCGCAATTCTTGCACGCAGTTATCATCAACCATGGCTGGGAGGAGCTTTGCAGGCCTCCAATTCCAGCCTATCCGGACATGGTGTACGACTTCTACGCCAATCTCACACACCCTGAAGCATGTCTATCGACGGTGAGAGGGGTAGAAGTCGATTTCTCTGCCAACGCCATCAACGAGGCCTATGCTCTCAAGGGGCATACACATTCTGAGTATGCCAAGATCGTCGACTCGCCATCTGAGGCAGTCCTAGAAGAGGCCTTGCACACAATCGGAAAACCTGAGGCAGCCTGGGCGGTCTCAAGGAATGGGAAGCACACCTTGATGAGTGCAACCCTTAGAGACAAGGCGGCAGTCTGGTTCTCCCTTGTACGCAGACGCATCTCCCCAGTGACGCACGAAACGACCATCAACCAGGGGCGATCGTTGCTGCTCTATGCCATCATGCAGGGACTCACCATTGATGTGGGTGAAGTCATTGTCGCCTCCATCACTGACTGCTCACGTAAAGGTAAGGGCCAATTATTTTTTCCAAACACTATAACTAAACTGTGCTTGCGTGTAGGTGTGCCTATTGCGAGGGATGAGAGGCAGTTGGCTTACACAGGCCATCTGGAGCTCCCCACGATCTTGAGGATGAGAAGACGGGGCAATATGGAGTTTGAGATGGATGGCCTGGCTGCTGCACAGTCGCTGTCCATGGCGTGCCTAATGGACCTGCAACACAAGTTGGCCCAATGGGCTGAATACGCGCAAGTGAGGGACCAGGAGGTGGCTGAACAACTGGGATGCATATTCCCCACCTTCCCTGCGGGTCTGCTGAAGCCATGGGCGCCTCCAAGAGAACGGAGAGATGAAGATGAAGATGTCTGAGTGCCAGCCTGACGACATTCGAGGGAGTTTACCGATCCCTCTTTTAAAGAAAAAAAAACTGCTTTTCTGTGAACTGTTACCCCCCCCCCCCCCTTTTTAATCATTGATCTGTTGTGATTTGTTATTTTGAGTTGTTTGGATTACTGTAGTTCTGTTTATTTGTCATCTGAGTAGTTAGCTTAGGTAGTTTAGCTGTTAGCTTAGTTCTTTATGTCTGTTTATAGCATGCTAGGAGCCTTGATCAACTGCTAAATTTGCTCTGTGGGCTTAATTGCGAAATCCTTGTGGTGTCCGCAATTTTTGTTAGTTTTCGCATACTTTTAAATGTCTTTTTTGGATGGGCTAGTTCTGTTTCAATTTCGATTTTCTGCTGCTTTACTGCCTTCACTATGAGTTTATCTAATGAGCATGTTGGATGAGTGTCATAGTACACCCTTGTTCATTTAAATTTAGCTTCCTTTGTTGCTCAGCATGCATCTCTGTCAGCCCTTAACATGTTGTTTTTACAAAAATTATGCCTCTGAGTTATCTGTTTTACGAAGGTCATTCTATGCTCAGGAGTTTTAAGTTCAGCTTGTTTTGCCTTAGACTAGATGCTTCTAGGAAAACTTTGGGGGTGTGCCACCTCCGACTCTCATTGGGGACAATGAGGAGTTCAAGTTTGGGGGAGGCAGCCTCTAGGCCTAGGAACATTCCTCTCTCCCTCTTTAAGCATAAGCATTCTTCTTCTGTAAAAAAAAAAAAAAATGGAAGAAATGAAAGAAGGAAAGGTAGTGTCTCTCTAAAGGATGCTGAGTAATCAGGGCCATTTGTGTAACCCACAAGTGACACTGCATTAAAAGGCAAACCAAAAGCAGAGACTCTACCAAAAAAAAGGGAAAACCCAAGGAAGAAGAATGTGTGCCTACAAGTTATAGCCTACGTGCTTAGGTGTCCTGTGTAATGAACTCTGATCCTTAGTTTGCTAAGCACAGGGCTGTAGCTTGAGGGTATGTTAAGGGAGATGAGTGTATATCCAATGTAGTGATGCTAGGGTTTAGGTTGTTCTATGAAAGGTACTGTTGTTACTCTTGTGTACTAAGACTGGCTTGACTCTAAGGAATCCTAGGTAGCTTAAAAGAAAAACATTAGAAGCATGTACTGAGTCTCGGATAAAACTAGGAAGAATTTGAAAACTTAGGGATAGGTGCACAATGAACCTAATGACATAGGCAGATAAACCAGTTGTTAGGAAATTTATAAAAGGCAATAGGTTTTAAAAGGCAAGAGAAACCAGAATATACAGGATGTGAAGTTAGTTTGAACTTAGAATAGTGTCACAGGACAGCTATGCCTTGGATAGTAAGCCTAGGGAAATCAGCAAGTAGTCAGATAGAGTAATAGCAGCCCAAGTAAGCCCTTATAATTGCTCGAGGACGAGCAATAACTTAAGTTTGGGGGTGTGTTACCTCTCCAAAAGTACATATTTTAGGGACTTATTTACCATGGAATCATGTAATCTCTTAAGCGTTTTTGTTAGAATTTAGCTTAATACGTGCTTAAATATGAGAATTCAAGGAATGAGGCTAAATTAGGACTTATTTGTAAAAGGAACGAAAAAGAAACAAAAACGAAGTTAAAAGAGTGAAATTTGCATTGCAGGAGAATTGCTGAAACATTGCTGTCTCAGCAATGTTTATTGCGGTCACAACGAGGAATTCACAATGTTTAAAGCTGCTGCTGCTAAGTTGTTCCAACCGTCCGCCGTCACAGTTGCGATCTTTCAGCCGCCTAAGCTCTCTCCTGCTGCCACGTGGAAGGTCGTCGTTTAGAATGGATGGTTCTCCATGACTGAAGGTACCTGCAAAGAGCTATAAAAGGAGGTGAAGGGGGAAGGAGAACAACAAGCTCGGAAGCATAGAACTCTCCGTCTCAACGCAGTTCCCTCATCCATTCTCTTATCCCGTTTGTTGGAGTGAAGGAATCAGCCCTTGGCGCCGATAATTCGAGAGGAAGAAGAGAAGATCCTTCTTCTCTTCTGATTGAATTCATCCCCAAGAAACGCTAACCTTCCCCTTCATCCGAGGCGCTTGCGGCGAGGAGATCTACGCATACTTTTACTACTTTCTGCCTTACATTTCCATCTGTTTCTGTCTTCCATTTCTCTACTGCTTTCTGTCATTTGTTTCTGGTTGCTACATTACTTCAATTCATCTCCATTTGTTCAAGTTCTGTACTGCTTTACAGTCTGTTGCACATTAAGTTTTGAACCTTATTTGATATAGTAATCGTTTAAGTATTTGTCAATCTCCATCTCACTTTCTGTTTTCCTTTACTTTCATTTTGCTTTAAACCATGCTTAATCAATCTAATCTCTCCAATCCACCATCAACCATGAGTAACTAATCACATAAGGGTCTGTTAATGATGAATATATAGGTAGAAATACGTGAATTCAGCATGTAGGATAAGCTTCGAATGCATTGAATGTATGTGTACTTCATCCCACGGGCAATTTCGATTGGCCATCTGTTGCGTGCTCAATGTGTAAAAGAAATAAGAAATAAGAGAGAGAGAGCACTCAGAACATGCAAGCATACATGATCTTATAGCAAGTAGTAAGTATTTTTTCATTCGTTTTCCCACAGAGATTTATTATTAGCTACTCGTGAAGTGTATTGTTAAGCAAGATTGGGTGGAATTGATGGGGTAGATTTGGTTTAAAAATGCCTAATTACTAATGAATATATAAAGGATAGTAACATGAACAAGTGCAAGTCAATGGTAAACTCAAACGTAAAGAGAAGAGATTAATAAACGAAGAGGAAAATAGCTAGGCAGAATTTTTAACTTAATAGAATTGCAAGAACAACAATTTTACTGCAATGTTACTAACAGCGAAAGTGTGTAAAATGGAGAAACAAGGGCTACTAACGACTCCTCTATAGGCATTTTCACACGATTCTCAAGCATTGGATCAACTCACTATGCATCAAACTAACTCATTCTCATGTATCTTCCGATTTCATGCATTAGATTCTTTAGTTTACTCATGTCCAAGTAAGGTCTTAAGCATCTTGTTAAAGCAGTAAGTTGTGATTTGTACTAGGAAAACGCCTATTCCTAGGTCGTTTTCTGGTTACCTTGAGAGGCTAGCATGAGTGTATGACTCTGAACTCTTACTCCTTCCAGAGGTTAGGAGTTCTTTGGACAAAATGGATGGCCAATCGAAATTGCCCGTGGGATGAAGCTTACATACAATCAATGCATTCGAGAGCTATCCTACATGCTTGGTTCACGTGTTTTAGCCTATAGTATTGTCATTAGCATGCCCCTATGTGACTTAGTTACTCATGGATGTGGATAAAACAGAAATAATAGATGAAGTAGACATGCTTAGAAGAAAATGAAAGACAAAACAGCAAGGAAAAACAGTAGGCAGAGAAGGTAAAGACAAAGTGTGAAATGATGAATTGTGCTTTGATTAATCAACTGTTTGAATGAACAAATGAAGACTTAAAGTGAGTAACATAAAGACAGAAAGCAACGAAATGGAATGGATTAACTAATGGAAAAGAAATAACAACAAAACGATGCTGGAAATAAGAAGTAAAGACAGAAAGCAGTAAAATGAGCTTGAACGCCTCGTCGCAAACGCCTCGGCTGAAGGGAGAGAAAGGTGAGCCTTGCTTGGATGAATCCAATCAGGAGAGAAGAAGAATCTTCTCTCCTTCCTATCAGATTGTCGACTCCAACAGCTGAACCTCTCAAACCAACAGACGGAGAAGAGAATGAATGGAAAAGACTGCGCTGCGAAGAGACTTCTACGCTTTCGGATGATGATCAAACCCTCTACTTTGACCCCCTTTTATAGTAATCTGCAGGTGCGTTTGGGCCAAGGAGAACCATCCATCCTCAACGTCGTACTTCAAAATGGATGGAGGAGAAAGAACGAATCCCTGAAATAACGGATCACAACAGAAAAAGGTTAGCTAACTTACGGATTTCACTTGAAACATTGCGGTTTTAGCAATGTTTCCGCAATGCTTCCGCAATGCACAATTTTCATTCTTTTAACTTTCTTTTTCATTCCTTTTCTTTCCTTTTGCACACAAGTCCTAATTTAGCTTCCCTCTTCTAATTCTCATATATAAGCATAGGTTCAAGCTAAATCCTATCAAAAACACCTAAGAGTGTACATCTTTCTATGGAAAACAAGTCCTAAAAAGGTCACTTTTGGAGACGTAACACACCCCCAAACTTAAGGTTTTGCTCGTCCTCGAGCAATCTAAGGACTTACTTAGGCTGCTGTTTTATCCTCTCTAACCACTTGCTGACTCCCCTAAATTCCTCTCTATGGCAATGCTGTCCTGTGACACACTCCTAAGTTTAAAACTAACTTCTCATTTTGCTTCTTCTGACTTCGCATGCCTAATGCTCCTACTGTCTCATTAACTCCCTACGACTGATCTACTTGCTTTTGTCATATCGTGCAACTATCCCTAAGGTTTCAAATTCTACCTAGCTTTACCCCAGACTCAGTACATGCTTCTAGTTTTTACTTTTGAGCTACCCAGGATTCCTTAGAGTCATGCCAGTCTTAGTATTAACAGTGACTGTAGTACATTTAGAGAACAACCTAAACCCTGGCATCACTACATTGGACATACATTCATCTCCCTAAACAACCCTACAAGCTACAACTTTGTGCTCAGCTTACTTGAGGATCAGAGTTCTTTTTATTCAGGACATCTAAGCCACAAAGTTGCAACTCCTAGGTATACATTCTTCTTCCCTATTTCTTCCTTTTTTTCTTTCTTACTTTGGTGGAGCCTCTCCTTTGGTTGCCTTTTGATGCAATGCCACTTGTGGGTTACACACTTGGCACTGATTACTCAGCAACTTAAAGAGAGACACCCCTCTTTATTCTATTTTTCACTTTTTTTTTTCTTCAGTTCATCATTTTTGTAAAGGAGAAGAAGAATGCTTATGCTTTAAGGGAGAGAGGAATGTTCCTAGGCCTAGGGTGGCCTCCCCCAAACTTAAACTACTCATTGTCCCTAATGAGTGTCTGAGGTGGCACACCCCCAAACTTGTCCTATAAGCATCTAGTCTAAGGTAAAACAAAGAGAATCTAAAAGCCCTAGGCATAGACAGAACATTCGAATAGCAAACATCACAGCAGCAGAAATTTATAAAAACAGGCAGGTAAGGACTTAAAGCTACGCATGCTGAGCAGTTTTAAGAGGCTAATCTAAACTATCAAAGGTGCCTTAAGACACTCATCCAGCATGCTTATAAATAGGCTATATAAGGCAGTCAAGATAGCAGCAAAAGAACAAAATTAAAAACAGAACCAGCCTAACTAAACAGTCAGTCAAAAACATGCACTTACTAACAAAAATTGCGTATTCCGCAATTATTTCGCAATGGATACAGGGCAGGTATATCAGTGATCAAGGCCCCTATGCATGCTCTTTCCAGTCAGTTAAGCTATACAAAAAGGAAACTAAACTAATCTACCTATTCAGCTACCATCAGACTATACTAAGCAATTCTAAACAGCAAAAATAAAGAACTAAAAACAGATCAAAATTGATTCCAAAATAGCAGAATTCACATGGTTTAACGAAAAGCAGTTTGATTTTTTTTTCTTTTAGGGAACAGAAATACTCCCTGGAGTGCTAATCAGCCTAGCACTCAGATGTCCTCATCATCATCATCCCTTCTTGGTCTTGGAGGCGCCCATGGAGTCAGTAGGTCCGTGGGGAACTCAGGAAAGATGCAGCCTAATTGGTCAGCAACATCTTTATCCCTTGCCTGCGCATATGTGGCCCATTGAGCCATCTTCTTCTGCAGATCCATCAGACAGGCCATTGACAGAGACTGAGCAGCAGCCAGGCCATCTAGCTCGAACTCCATGTTCCCCTTCCTTCGCATCCTCAAGGCAGTAGGCAACTCCAGGTGCCCCGTGTAGGCCAGCTGCCTCTCCATCCTTTCGATTGGAACCCCTGCACGTAAGCAGAGCTTAGTAATTGTATTAGGAAAGAAAAGTGGACCCTTACCCTTTTTGGCGCAGTCAGCGATTGAGGCTGCAATGACCTCGCCAACGTTGATTGTGAGGCCCCTCATGATCGCATAGACCAGCAGCAATCTGCCTTGGTTGATGGTGGTCTCGTGGGTTACTGGGGACAGCTTCCTCCGCACGAAGGAAAACCAGACAGCTGCCTTGGCTGTGAGGGTAGCACTCATCAGGGTGTGCTTCCCATTGCGTGAAACTGTCCACGCTGCCTCAGGTTGGCCAATGATCCGAATTGCTTCCTCCAGGACAGATTTTGTTGGCTCATCAATGATCCTGGCATAGTCAGTGTGCTTTTGCCCCTTGAGGCCATAGGCTTCATTGATTGCCTTAGCTGAGAAATCCACCTCGACTCCTCTGACCACAGATAGGCCATCCTCAGGGTTCATCAAATTGGCGTAAAAATCATACACCATGCTGGAGTAGGCGGGGATGGGCGGTCTGCACAGCTCTTCCCAGCCATGATTTGTGATCCCTGCGCGCAAGAATTGCGGCAGGTCTGCTAGCGCGTCAAGGAACCCCTTCTCATGGAGGAGGTCCCTCTTCCTTAACTCAGTGCCTCTGGACTCAGCATCAGAGGACACATACCTCACAGATTGAGGCTCATCTTCGGGGTACAACTTGGCTTTCCCCTTATCCTTCGGTTTGGCTGATTCAGCAGCCTCAATCTTGAGCTTCTTCAAAGAGGGCTCATCACCAACCTTCTTTGATGAAGGCTCACCCCTGGCTTTCTTTTTCTTGGACTTCTTCGAAGCCTTTGGCCGTTTGGCCTTGACAACCTTGGTGGCTTTCTTTCTCAATTTTGCCTTGGTTGTGATCTGTTGGAGGCAATCCCCCAATGTCTCATCCATCGAATCATCCCCCTGTGCTGGACTCTCGGGGCTGACTTCCCTCAAAGGAGAGAAGACCTCTTCTTCTTCAGCTTATTCACCGCCCTGCGCCGATTCTTGATGCTCTTCATCTGGAATTGCAGGTTCAGGCATCTGGGAGACGGGTGATGCTTCAGGGCTCTGCGGTGGTGGAGTCTGTGCAGAGCTCTGTGGAGATGGAGAAGGTTCAGGGCTTCGCGCTGGTGGAGATGGCGAAGAGCTTCGCCTGGCCGTCTCGTGTGACGGACGGCCACTTTCTTGACTCTCCACAGAGGGAGTCTTCTTTTTGATCTCTGCGTCGGCCACAGCCACCTTCCACTTGCGTTTCTTGGGCGTTCCTGCTGGTTCAGATGGCCCAGCAGGGATCTCCGATACCACCTTCCACTTCTTTCTGCGAACAGGCAGCTTGGGCAGACGTTCGGTTCGCGTGGCTTCAGCATCTGCCAAGGCAAGGAGTGCCTCTCTCGCAGCGATCTCAGCGTCGTCAGCCTTCTTCTTGGAAGCAGATCTCTCAGCTCTTGTTAGCACCATGGTTGAGTCGTAAGAATCTGGAAAGAGGGATTGCAGAGGAAGAAGGAGAGAGCTTTCTTGGAGTTCAGGGAATGAAGGAAACGTACGGATCAGAGCGCTTCTAACGGCTATAAGTAATGATGGAAATCCCAACGGCTATTTCTGTTGCGGATTTCGCAAATCTACCGCAATTAAATGGCCGTTGGAGATTTCATTCGTTTCAATTGCCCATATTTCCTCAACGTAATCTTCGATTTGGCCCAATATCTCCCCCAATTTTTTTATCCTAGATCCATCTCCTTGATTCCCTCTATCGATCCCCTATTAAAAGAAATAAAATCAACATCAAATTCGTAATTAAAATCACACAAAAATATACACAAATCGTAACCGAAAAAATAGCAAAAAATAAACTAAGGCATAGCCTCGCATGGACGAGCACAGTGATCACTCGTCCTCTCTCGGTTCCATTTTCACGTTTCAGTCAAGAGGAAGGCCGAGAGAGTCTTCACATCTCCTTCCTCATAATAATGCTTCAATCGTGCACCATTAACCATGAACGGTTGCCCTTGCTGCAGGTTCCTAATCTCGATTGCACCATGAACAAACACATTAGGTATCACAAAAGGACCTGACCATCTGGACTTAAGTTTGCCTGGAAATAATCTCAACCGTGAGTTAAATAATAAGACAAGCTGGCCTTTCTTAAAGTCCTTAATCCTAAGTCTACTATCATGCCAAATCTTAGTCTTTTCCTTATACATTTTAGCATTTTCATAGGACATATGTCTAAGCTCATCAAGCTCATGTAATTGTAGAGACCGCAATGTTCCCGCATCGGTCACGCAATAATTCAACTCTTTTCAGGCCCAAAATGCTTTAATTTCTAATTCGAATGGTAAGTGACATGCTTTGCCATACACAAGTCTATAAGGAGACATACCTAGGGGTGTCTTATATGCAGTCCTATATGCCCAAAGTGCATCCTCGAGTTTAAACGACCAATCTTTTCTATTGGGTTTGACCACTTTTTCGAGTATGTTTTTAATCTCCCTATTTGATATTTCAGCTTGACCATTCGAATGTGGGTGATAAAGGGTGGCTACTCTATGTCTAACATTGTATTTAGCCAACACTTTTTCCATAGCTTTATTAATAAAGTGTGTCCCTTCATCACTAATTATAGCACGAGGTGTTCCAAACCTAGTAAAGATATGTCTATTAAGGAACTTAATGACTGTTTTGGCATCATTGTTTGGACATGCTATGGCCTCTACCCACTTAGACACATAGTCTACAGCTACAAGTATGTAAAGGTTACCTGATGATGGGGGAAATGGTCCCATGAAGTCAATGCCCCACACATCAAAGAGCTCCAACTCTAAGATGTAAGTGAGAGGCATCTCATCCTTTCGACTAAGGTTACCTGTTCTTTGGCATTCATCACAGCTGTGTGCGTACTCGTGGGCATCTTTGAAGATCGTGGGCCAATAGTAGCCACTCTGGAACACCTTTGCAGCTGTCCTTTGGCCACCAAAATGTCCACCATAGGGGGCTGTATGGCAGTGCTGCAGCACAGACTTCGCCTCAGCAGCTGACACACATTTCCTCAGCAAACCATCTGCACATGTCTTGTAAAGTGTAGGATCATCCCATATGAACTTCCTAGCTTCATGCAGGAACCTCTTCTTTTCTTGGCCTCCCTTGAAAGTTGGTAGTACCTGCGATGCAAGGAAGTTAGCAATGTCAGCAAACCAAGGTTCCTCATCGTTATCACGATGTGCTAATACAAAGACATGCTCATCGATAAAAGCATCAGAAATTGCGGTTTCCGCAATGTTATCGCAATTATGTTGCAATCTGGAAAGATGATCCGCAACCACATTTTCACATCCTTTCTTATCTCTAATGTCCAGATCAAACTCTTGCAGCAGCAATACCCACCTAATCAACCTAGGCTTAGCATCAGCCTTCCTCATAAGGTACTTTAGTGCAGAGTGATCTGTATACACGATTGTTCTAGTGCCTACAATGTAATTCCTAAACTTCTCGCAGGCAAACACTACAGCTAGCATTTCCTTTTCCGTGGTTGTGTAATTACATTGTGCCTCATTAAGTGTCTTACTAGCATAGTATACAGGGTGTGTTAACTTGTCAATCTTTTGTCCTAGCATAACCCCTACAGCATAGTCACTTGCATCACATAACATCTCAAATGGGAGATCCCAATTTGGTCCTACTATAATAGGTGCTTTGACTAGTGCTTCCTTAAGGGTTGTCCAGGCTAAGAAACATTCTTTAGAGAAGATGAATGGCTTATTCAGCTCTAGAAGCTCACACAAAGGCTTGGAGATCTTTGAAAAGTTCTTAATGAACCTTCTATAGAATCCTGCGTGTCCTAAGAAACTTCTAATGGCTTTCACATTCTGAGGTTCCACCAACTTCTCTATTATTTCAATCTTGGCCCTATCGACCTCTACTCCTGCTCTAGACACTCTATGGCCTAGGACTATCCCTTCTTCCACCATGAAGTGGCATTTCTCCCAATTAAGGACTAGGTTGGTCTCCTCACACCTAGCCAGGACTTGTCCTAAGTTCTCTAAACAGTTTGTGAATGAATCACCAAAGACTGAGAAGTCATCCATAAATATCTCTATCATGGATTCATCTAAGTCAGAGAAGATTGCCAACATGCACCTTTGGAACGTTGCTGGTGCATTGCATAAGCCAAAAGGCATTCTGCGAAAGGCAAATGTTCCAAAAGGGCAAGTGAAGGTAGTCTTCTCCTGGTCCTTAGGGTCTATAGTGATTTGGTTATATCCTGAATAACCGTCTAGAAAGCAGTAATAAGCTCTACCAGCTATCCTATCTAACATCTGGTCAATGAATGGTAGAGGGAAGTGGTCTTTCTTTGTTTCCTTATTTAATTTCCTATAATCCATGCAAACTCTCCATCCTGTAATAGTTCTAGTTGGAATCAGTTCATTTCTCTCATTCACTACTACAGTCATCCCTCCCTTCTTAGGTACACATTGTATAGGATTCACCCACTGACTACTAGCTATAGGGAAGATTACACCTGCATTTAACCACTTTATAATCTATTTCTTAACTACCTCTTTCATAGAGGGGTTCAACCTACGTTGGTGATCTACTCGGGGTGTATGCTCTTCCTCTAATATTATTTTATGCATGCAGTAAGAAGGGCTAATGCCTCTAATGTCAGCAATAGTCCATGCAATAGCCTTTTTATGCTGCCTAAGTAATAATATCAGTTCAACCTCATGCTTTTCACTTAATTTAGAAGAAATAATCACAGGCAGAGTATCATTACTTCCTAGATATGCATACTTGAGGTGAGTGGGTAAAGGTTTCAATTCTAAGACAGGTGGATGCTCAATGGATGGCTTTAATGGATTCAGGGATCTGTCAGTTAAGTCTTTATTTATACAAACATGCTGTGGTTTATCTACCGGTATATCCATTATCTCAGAAACATTTAAATCAGTTAAATCTAATTGTACATATTCATTAGCATGCTTAGTCAATAATTCATGCTCCAGCTGTTCTTCCATCAGTGAATCTACAATGTCCATGCTAGCACAAGATTCAGAGTCAGAGGGGTACCTTAAGGCTTTAAAAACACTAAATTTAACCTCCTCATCATGAACCCTCATAGTGAGCTCACCTTTCTGGACATCTATCAGGGCCCTACTTGTGGCTAGAAATGGTCTGCCTAATAGGATGGGGACCTCCTTGTCTGCTTCATAATCCAGGATGATGAAATCTGCAAGGAAAATAAACTTGTCAACCTTTACAAGAATATCCTCAATCTTACCCTCAGGATATGCTATGGATCTGTCTGCAAGTTGTAAAGTGACAGTGGTGGGACGTGCTTCTCCTATTCCTAGCTGGCGGAATAGTGATAGGGGCATGAGGTTTATGCTGGCTCCCAGGTCACAAAGAGCTCTGCCCACGTGCTTGCCTCCTAGCTCTACTGGTAGGGTGAAGGAACCAGGATCCTTCTCCTTCTTTGGTAGCTTGTTCTGGAGTATAGCACTGCACTCCTCAGTGAGATTCACTGTTTCAAATTCACCAATGATCTTTTTGTTAGTGATTATATCCTTTAAAAACTTAACATAAGAGGGCATAGACTGTAGAACTTCTACAAAAGGAATATTCACATGCACTTGTTTGAGAATTTCTAAAAATTTGTTAAAGTGCACTTCCTGTTCTTGTTTTTTCTTGAGCCTTCGAGGAAATGGAGGTGGTGGCACATATGCAGGCACTTCAGGTCGCCTCAGGATAGGTGGAGGCCTTGGAATTTCTTTTATCTCTTCTATGATTGGCTCCATCCTTGCTCCTGATGTGCTTGGTGATGGTTGACCATGGTTTGGCAGAGATTCCAGTGGAGCATTAGACTCTTTGTTCTCTACTCTCTTTGGGGTTTCTTTAGTGTTGCTCACCAATGGTCTCCCACTTCTAAGTTCAATTGCTTGAACTTGTTCTTTTCCATCTCTCCTTGGCAACTCAGTGTCAGCAGGAAGTCTACCTTGGGGCCTACTCTTGAGTTCATTGGCTAGTTGTCCTATTTGGTTCTCTAGGCTCCTGAGGGTAGCTTGCTGGCTTTGTAGAGTAGCATCATTCTTGGCGATGTACTCTTTGAGTAGATTTTCTACAGAAGACCCTACTGGTTGGTTGTATGGTTTCTGATACATGGATTGGTTATGTTGGGGAGTGAAACCAGGTGTTCCACTCGGTCTTGGCTGGTTAGGAGCTTGGTTAGCATTCTGTTGGCCACCCCATGAAAGGTTTGGGTGGTTCCTCCAACCAGGATTGTAAGTGTTGGAATAGGGGTTGTTCCTAGGCTGCTGTTGGCTTCCAACATAGCAGACTGAGGGTGGATTCCCAGGGCAGTATTCATACAGGTGCCCCTCCCCACAGAATCCACAGACTAGTGTCTCACCTTGACTTGGTTGTGTGCCCATTGACATGGCTGTAGCGGTGTTGACACTAGTTTGGAGATTGGCTTGAGCCATTTGTTTAACTAGGTTGGTCAGGGCGCTTATTTGGCTACTCATGGCATTGAATGCGTCCTTATTTTGAGCTCTACTTGGCTCGATTGGATCATTTGACCACCTGCAGTGAGATGCTGAGATCTTCTCCAAGATCTCATAGGCTTCGTTATAACTCTTGGACAGCATGGAACCTCCAGCAGATGAATTTAACACTTGTCTGGTGCTGGGGTTGCATTCTTTGAAAAAGACCTCTATTTGGATACACCATGGGATGCCATGGTGTGGACATTTAAGAAGAAGGTCCTTGAACCTTGTCCAAGCTTCGTGAAGGGACTCATTTTCAGCTTGTTTGAACTTAATTATGTCATCACGAAAGGTAGAATTCCTATCAGGTGGGAAATATTTAACTAGGAATTTCTCTGCCAAGTCTGTCCAATTGAGGACTGATCCAGAGGGTAATGAGTTTAACCACGTCTTCGCTTTGTCCCTCAATGAGTAAGGGAAGAGGTAGAGCCTCAAGGCTTCTTGGGAAACTCCAGGGATGATGAAGGTATCACTAACTCCTAGGAAGTTTTTAAGATGGTTGTGGGGGTCCTCATTTTCCACTCCAAAGAATTGTCCCACAGTGGACAACATTTGGAACATCACTGGCTTTAACTCGAATGAGTTGGCAGTAATTTCAGGGCGGATTATGCTGGGGTTCAGCTCCCCAGGCATAGGTACTAAGTAAGAAAGAATGGCACTATCCTTATCATTCGCTATTTCGATGGGATTGCGAGTGGTAGGTACCGGATTTGGGACTGGTCTGTCCATTTCTTCTTGATAGGATTGCGGAGGAATTGCGGTTTCCGCAATTATTTGAGGTAAAAAGGGTTGGTTAAAGAGACGTTTCTTAGCTCTATTTCTGGCCCTAAGTAATCTCTCAGGCTCAGGATTGAACTCTAGATCGCTACTTGAAGGCTCATTCATAAACTAACCCAATGGTACCTGCAAAAGAAATGAGAAAAAGATCAGCTCCAATAGATAATAAACTTGGTGTTTCAAACTTAACAAACTTCGTTTTCACTAAACTAAATCCCCGGCAGCGGCGCCAAAAACTTGTTGCGTGCTCAATGTGTAAAAGAAATAAGAAATAAGAGAGAGAGAGCACTCAGAACATGCAAGCATACATGATCTTATAGCAAGTAGTAAGTATTTTTTCATTCGTTTCCCCACAGAGATTTATTATTAGCTACTCGTGAAGTGTATTGTTAAGCAAGATTGTGTGGAATTGATGGGGTAGATTTGGTTTAAAAATGCCTAATTACTAATGAATATATAAAGGATAGTAACATGAACAAGTGCAAGTCAATGGTAAACTCAAACGTAAAGAGAACAGATTAATAAACGAAGAGGAAAATAGCTAGGCATAATTTTTAACTTAATAGAATTGCGAGAACAACAATTTTACCGCAATGTTACTAACAGCGAAAGTGTGTAAAATGGAGAAACAAGGGCTACTAACGACTCCTCTATAGGCATTTTCACACGATTCTCAAGCATTGGATCAACTCACTATGCATCAAACTAACTCATTCTCATGTATCTTCCGATTTCATGCATTAGATTCTTTAGTTTACTCATGTCCAAGTAAGGTCTTAAGCATCTTGTTAAAGCAGTAAGTTATGATTTGTACTAGGAAAACGCCTATTCCTAGGTCGTTTTCTGGTTACCTTGAGAGGCTAGCATGAGTGTATGACTCTGAACTCTTACTCCTTCCAGAGGTTAGGAGTTCTTTGGACAAAATGGATGGCCAATCGAAATTGCCCGTGGGATGAAGCTTACATACAATCAATGCATTCGAGAGCTATCCTACATGCTTGGTTCACGTGCTTTAGCCTATAGTATTGTCATTAGCATGCCCCTATGTGACTTAGTTACTCATGGATGTGGATAAAACAGAAATAATAGATGAAGTAGACATGCTTAGAAGAAAATGAAAGACAAAACAGCAAGGAAAAACAGTAGGCAGAGAAGGTAAAGACAAAGTGTGAAATGATGAATTGTGCTTTGATTAATCAACTGTTTGAATGAACAAATGAAGACTTAAAGTGAGTAACATAAAGACAGAAAGCAACGAAATGGAATGGATTAACTAATGGAAAAGAAATAACAACAAAACGGTGCTGGAAATAAGAAGTAAAGACATAAAGCAGTAAAATGAGCTTGAACGCCTCGGCTGAAGGGAGAGAAAGGTGAGCCTTGCTTGGATGAATCCAATCAGGAGAGAAGAAGAATCTTCTCTCCTTCCTATCAGATTGTCGACTCCAACAGCTGAACCTCTCAAACCAACAGACGGAGAAGAGAATGAATGGAAAAGACTGCGCTGCGAAGAGACTTCTACGCTTTCGGATGATGATAACACCCTCTACTTTGACCCCCTTTTATAGTAATCTGCAGGTGCGTTTGGGCCAAGGAGAACCATCCATCCTCAACGTCGTACTTCAAAATGGATGGAGGAGAAAGAACGAATCCCTGAAATAACGGATCACAACAGAAAAAGGTTAGCTAACTTACGGATTTCACTTGAAACATTGCGGTTTTAGCAATGTTTCCGCAATGCTTCCGCAATGCACAATTTTCATTCTTTTAACTTCCTTTTTCATTCCTTTTCTTTCCTTTTGCACACAAGTCCTAATTTAGCTTCCCTCTTCTAATTCTCATATATAAGCATAGGTTCAAGCTAAATCCTATCAAAAACACCTAAGAGTGTACATCTTTCTATGGAAAACAAGTCCTAAAAAGGTCACTTTTGGAGACGTAACACCATCCATTTTGTCTAAAGAACTCCTAACCTCCGGAAGGAGTAAGAGTTCAGAGTCCTCCATTCATGCTAGCCTTTCATGGTAGCCAGAAAACGACCTAGGAATAGGCGTTTTCCTAGCACGATTCTTTAACTTGCTTATATAAATAGATGCTTAAGTCTTACTTGGATATGAGTGAACTAAGGGATCTAATGCATGTAATCGAGAGATGCATGAGGTTGAGTTAAATTGATGCATGATAAGTTAAGTTACTGCTGAATAATCGTATGAAAAAGCCTATAGAGGAGTCTTTAGTTGACCTTGTTTCCTTATCTCACCTTTAATTCGTCGTTAACTTAATTGCTAGAAAATTGTTGTCTGCGCAATTCTATTATTTTGCTTTTTGCCTTAGCCATTTTTCCAGTCTTCTATTTTTGCGATTTAATTGCTTTCTCCGCAATTCTTTGTCCTCTACCTTCAAGTTAAATCTCTTTACTTGCTTTTGTTTATGCTCGCATATCTCGTACATTCTTCATTAGTTTGGCACAACACCCTCAATTCTACCCCATTTAAGTCACCCTTTCTAATTTAGCACCTCACTTCGTTAGTAACTAAGAATAAATCTCTGTGGGAAAACGAATGAAAAAATACTTATCACTTGCTGCAAGACCATGTATGCTTGCATGATCTAAGTGCTCTCTGATAGCTCCATTTTGGAGCTATAATTATGTCCCTATTTCACGTTTATTAGTTGCTTAATCTTGCTTTTATGTGTTAATTGCAGGTGTTCTTGGTAATTCGCCCTCGGGAGGGTTTCGGCGTTTTTCGGGGCTTAATATCGCATTTTAAAGGCCTAAGAACACTTCCGGGGAAGATCCATGCAAAGGCATGAAGGTTAGGCGCTTTAGGGAAATTGAAGGCAAAAATCCATGCAACAACCCGAGAGCTAGCGTCGCGACGCTGGCTCGACGCTCCGAAGTCTGAAGCGCTGATTTGAAGAAAAACCCGAGAGCAAGCGTCGAGTGATAGCGTCTCGACGCTCGCTCGACGCCGCACAGCGTCTCGACGCCACCCCGACTGCGCGCGCGCGTTATTTAGGGCGCAGCGTCGAGACGCTTGTTAAGTCTCTGAAAGTGACTTATTTAGGACCCATTTAGCTTAAGAAGATGTACACATTTAGGTGTTTTTGTTAGCATTTAGCCTAAACCTATGCTTTAATATGAGAATTAGAAGAAGGTAGCTAATATAGGACTTATGTACAATAGGTAGAAAAAGGGTTGAAAACCGAAGGAAAAGAATGAAAAAATGAGCATTGCGAATGAATTGCGAAAACATTGCTGAGGCCGCAATTATTCAAGTGAAAACCGTAAGTTGACTGATCTTTTTCTGTTAATTTCCGTAATTTCAGGGATTCATTCTTTCTCCTCCATCCATTCTGATATACGACGTTGAAGATTGATGGTTCTCCTTGGCCCAAACGCACCTGCAAACTACTATAAAAGGGGGTCAAAGTCGGAGGTTTGATCATCACTCGAAGCGCAGAAGTCTTCTCGCAGTCCACCATTTCCATCTGTTTTCCTTTGCCGTCTGTTGGAGTGAGAGTCTCAGCTGTTGGAATCGATAATCTGATAGGAAGGAGGGAAGATTCTTCTTCTCTCTTGATTGGATTCATCCAAGCAAGGCTGATCTTTCATCCCCTTCATTCGAGGCGACTGCCACGAAGCTTTCCAGCAACTCTTTACTGTTTTTCTGTCTTTCTCTTCTGTTTTACATTCTGCTTCGTGCTGTTCTTTTCCTAAGTAGCTAGATTAGTTAGTTCGTTGCTTTCTGTCTTGTTGCTATTTACTTTACAGCTTTTGTCTGTTCAACAAACAATTTCAGTAATTAAAGTTCATTTCTGCATTTCTCATTTCCTATCTTCTGCTACGGGTTTGGCTTATTGTTTTAAGCACATTTCCCTTCTAAGCATGTCTATCTTATCTGCCATTTCTGTTCTCTATATATCCATGAGTAGCTAAGTCACTTAGGGGCATGCTAATGACAGAACTATAGGCTAAAAAACGTGAATCAAGTAGGCAGATTAACACTCGAACATTGATTGTATGTAAGCTTCATCCCACGGGCAATTTCGATTGGCCATCCATTTTGTCCAAAGAACTCCTAACCTCTGGAAGGAGTAAGAGTTCAGAGTCATATAATCATGCTAGCCTTTCATGGTAATCAGGAAACGGCCTAGGAATAGGCGTTTCCCTAGTACAACTGAACACTCCTGCGTAAATAAGATGCTTGAGACCTTACTTTGAAGTCGAGTAAACTTAAGACTCTAATGCATGGAATCGGACGATACTTGAGATAGAGTGAGGTTGATGTATAGAGAGTTGATCCAAAGCTTGATAATCGTAATAAACTGCCTATAGGATAGTCATTAGTAGCCCTTAATTCGCCCATTTACATACTTTTGCTGTTGAGTTAATTGCGGATTAATTGCGGTTCTCGCAATTCTGCTAAGTTGCATTCTGTTTAGCTGTTTTCTTCCTCGTTTATTAAT
Organism: Herpetospermum pedunculosum; assembly: GCA_028017165.1. Lineage (NCBI taxonomy): Eukaryota > Viridiplantae > Streptophyta > Magnoliopsida > Cucurbitales > Cucurbitaceae > Herpetospermum > Herpetospermum pedunculosum. Next base: position 37,662,835 of record CM051531.1, read on the forward strand.
TCCATCTCTTGTCCTTTGCATCTAATTTCAACTTGCATTTGTTTATGTTATATCCCTTTATACATTCAGCAAAAATTAGATAATTAAAAACCAATTTTACCCCATCAAATTCATCCCATCTTTCTTAACAATCACACTTCGCGAATAGCTAAAAATGAGTCTCTGTGGAAAAAACGAATGAAATATACTTACTACTTGCTGTGAGACCATGTATGCTTGCATGTTCTAAGTGCTCTCCCTACCCTTTTGCATATTTATCTTTACACATTGAGCACGCAACAAGTTTTTGGCGCCGCTGCCGGGGACTTATTTTAAGTGAAAACGAAGTTGTTAAGTCTGAAACATCAAATTATTTTCCATTGAATTTGATCCATCTTCATTTCTTTTTCAGGTACCATTTAGGGTAGTTTATGAATGAGACTCCATCTAGTGATCTAGAGTTCAACCCTGAGCCCGAGAGATTACTTAGAGCTAGGAATAGAGCCAAGAAACGTCTCTTTAAACAAACCCTTTTACCTTCAATCATTGCAGAGACTACAATTCCTCCGCAATTACCTCAAGAAGAAATGGCTGGAGTAAATCAAAACCTGGTGCCTGTCACTCGCAATCCCATTGAAATAGCGAATGACAAGGATAGCGCCATCCTCTCATATTTAGTACCTATGCCTGGGGAGCTGAACCCCAGCATAATCCGTCCTGAAATCACTGCCAACTCATTTGAGTTAAAGCCAGTGATGTTCCAAATGTTGTCCACTGTGGGACAATTCTTTGGAATAGAAAATGAGGACCCCCATAATCACCTTAGGAACTTCCTAGGAGTTAGTGACACCTTCCTAATCCCTGGAGTTTCCCAAGAAGCCCTGAGGCTATATCTTTTCCCTTACTCTTTGAGGGACAAAGCCAAAACATGGTTAAATTCTTTACCCTCAGGATCTGTCCGCAATTGGACAGATTTAGCAGAAAAATTCCTAGTCAAATACTTCCCACCTGATAGGAATTCGACCTTTCGTGATGATATCATAAAGTTCAAACAAGCTCCAAGTGAGTCTCTTCACGAAGCTTGGACCAGATTCAAAGACCTTCTCATTAAATGTCCACACCATGGCATTCCATGGTGTATCCAAATAGAAGTCTTCTTTAAAGGATGCAACCCCAGCACCAGACAAGTTTTAAATTCATCTGCTGGAGGTTCCATGTTGTCCAAGAGTTACAATGAAGCTTATGAGATCTTGGAGAAGATCTCAACATCTCATTGTAGGTGGTCAGACGATCCAGTAGAGCCAACTAGGGCTCAAGACAAGGATGCTCTAAGCGCCATGAGCACCCAAATAAATGCCCTGACCAACTTAGTCAAGCAAATGGCTCAGGCCAATCTCCAAACCAGTGCCAATACCGCCACAGCCATGTCAATGGGCACCCAACCAAGTCAAGGCGAGGCACCAATCTGTGGATTCTGTGGGGAAGGGCACCCTTATGAATACTGCCCTGGGAATCCATTTTCAGTCTGCTATGTTGGAAGCCAGCAGCAGCCTAGGAATAACCCCTACTCCAACACCTATAACCCTGGTTGGAGAAACCACCCTAACCTGTCATGGGGTGGCCAACAGAACACTAACCAAAATCCTAACCAACCAAGGCCGAGTGGAACACCTGGTTTCACTCCCCAACATAACCAGTCAATGTACCAAAAGCCTTACAATCAACCTGTAGGATCTTCTGTAGAAAACCTACTCAAGGAATATATAGCTAAGAATGATGCTACTCTTCAGAGCCAGCAAGCTACTCTTAGGAGCCTAGAGAACCAAATAGGCCAATTAGCCAATGAACTTAAAAGTAGGCCCCAAGGTAGACTCCCTGCTGATACCGAGGTACCAAGGAGAGATGGCAAAGAACAAGTTCAAGCAATTGAACTTAGGAGTGGGAGACCATTGGTGAGCAACACAAAGGACACACCAAAGAGAGTAGAGAACACTGAGTCTAGTGCTCCACTGGAGTCTCTGCCAAGCCAAGGTCCACCACCAACTAGCACATCAGGAGCCAGGCTAGAGCCAATTGTTGAGGACGTAGAAGAAATTCCAAGGCCTCCACCCATCCTAAGGCGCCCTGACGTGCCTGCATATGTGCCACCACCTCCATACCCTCGAAGGCTTAAGAAGAAGCAGGAACAGGAAGTTCATTTTAATAAATTTTTAGAAATACTTAAGCAAGTGCATGTTAACATTCCTTTTGTAGAGGTTTTACAGTCTATGCCTTCATATGTAAAGTTTTTGAAGGACATTATTACTAACAAAAAAATAATTGGTGAGTTTGAAACAGTGAACCTCACCGAGGAGTGCAGTGCCATCCTCTAGAACAAGCTGCCCAAGAAGGAGAAGGATCCTGGTTCCTTCACCTTACCTGTAGAACTTGGAGGCAAGCACGTGGGCAGAGCGCTTTGTGACCTGGGCGCCAGCATAAATCTCATGCCCCTGTCCCTATTCCGCCAGTTGGGAATGGGAGAAGCACGTCCAACCACAGTCACTTTACAACTAGCAGACAGATCCATCGCATATCCAGAAGGTAAGATCGAGGATATTCTAGTTAAAGTCGACAAATTCATTTTCCTTGCAGATTTCATTGTCCTGGACTATGAGGCAGACAAGGAGGTTCCCATCCTGCTAGGTAGACCATTTCTAGCCACAGGTAGGGCACTCATAGATGTTCAGAAAGGTGAGTTAACTATGAGAGTTCATGATGAAGAGGTAAAATTTAGTGTTTATAAAGCTTTAAGGTATCCCTCTGACCTTGAATCCTGTGCTAGCATGGATATTGTTGACTCACTGATGGAAGAACAATTAGAGCATGTATTATTAACCAAGCATGCAAATGAATATGTAGGATTAGATGTAGCTGATTTAAATGTATCTGACATAATGGATATGCCTGTAGATAAACCACAGCATGTATGTATGAATATAGATTTAACTGATAGAACTATAAATCCGTTAAAGCCCTCCATTGAGCATCCACCTGTGTTAGAACTGAAACCACTACCTACTCACCTCAAATATGCATATTTAGGAGATAATGATACGCTGCCTGTAATTATTTCTTCTAAACTAAGTGAACAGCATGAGGTTGATTTAATTTTACTGCTTAAGCAACATAGGAAGGCTATAGCATGGTCTATTGCTGATATTCGAGGCATTAGCCCTTCTTATTGCATGCACAAAATTATACTAGAGGAAGAGCACACACCTAGGGTAGATCACCAGCGTAGGTTGAACCCCTCTATGAAAGAGGTAGTGAAGAAGGAAATAATCAAGTGGTTAGATGCAGGAGTAATTTTCCCCATAGCTAGTAGCCAGTGGGTGAGCCCCATCCAATGTGTACCTAAAAAGGGGGGAATAACTGTGGTAGTCAATGAGAACAACGAACTGATTCCAACAAGGACTGTCACAGGGTGGAGGGTATGTATGGATTACAGAAAATTAAATAAAGAAACTAAAAAAGACCATTTCCCTATACCGTTTATTGACCAGATGCTAGACAGAATAGCTGGTAGAGCCTACTATTGTTTCTTAGATGGGTACTCTGGCTATAATCAAATTACTATAGACCCTAAGGATCAAGAGAAGACTACCTTCACTTGCCCTTTTGGAACGTTTGCCTTCCGCAGAATGCCTTTTGGCTTATGCAATGCACCGGCAACCTTCCAAAGGTGTATGATGGCAATCTTCTCTGAGTTGGATGAGTCCATGATAGAAATATTCATGGATGACTTCTCAGTCTTTGGGGATTCATTTAAAACCTGTCTAGAAAACCTAGGACAAGTCCTGGCTAGGTGTGAGGAGACCAACCTAGTCCTAAATTGGGAAAAGTGCCATTTTATGGTAGATGAAGGGATTGTCTTAGGACATAGAGTGTCAAGGGCAGGTGTGGAAGTGGATAGGGCAAAAATAGAGATCATAGAGAAGTTGGTAGAGCCCCAGAATGTCAAGGCTATTAGGAGCTTCTTAGGGCACGCTGGCTTCTACAGAAGGTTCATTAAGGACTTTTCTAAGATAGCCAAGCCTCTGTGCGAGCTTCTAGAGCTAAATAGACCATTCATCTTCTCTAAGGAATGTGTAGTAGCTTGGAAAACCCTTAAGGAAGCACTGGTCACAGCACCAATCATAGTAGGACCAAATTGGGATCTCCCATTTGAGATGCTATGTGATGCCAGTGACTATGCTGTAGGAGTCATGTTAGGACAGAAGATTGACAAGCTCACACATCCTGTCTATTATGCTAGTAAGACCTTGAATGAGGCTCAATGTAATTATACAACTACAGAGAAAGAGATGCTTGCTGTAGTATTTGCTTGTGAAAAATTTAGAAACTATATTGTAGGCACTAGGACCATTGTATATACTGACCATTCTGCTTTAAAATATCTTATGAGGAAGGCTGATGCCAAGCCTAGATTGATTAGATGGGTGTTATTGCTGCAGGAATTTGATTTGGACATTCGGGACAAGAAAGGTTGTGAAAATGTGGTTGCAGATCACCTTTCTCGATTGCAGCACAATTGCGAAAAAATTGCGGAGACCGCAATTTCTGATGCTTTTATTGATGAACATGTCTTTGCTTTGACTCATCGTGATAACGATGAGGAACCTTGGTTTGCTGACATTGCTAACTTCCGTGCATCACAGGTATTGCCAGTGTTCAAGGGAGGACAAGAGAAGAAGAGGTTCCTTCATGAAGCAAGGAAATTCATCTGGGATGACCCCACACTTTACAGAACTTGTGCTGATGGGTTGTTGAGGAAGTGTGTTTCAGCTGCTGAGGCGAAGTCTGTGCTGCAGCACTGTCACTCATCTCCTTACGGTGGACACTTTGGCGGTCAAAGAACAGCTGCGAAGGTGTTTCAGAGTGGCTACTATTGGCCAACAATCTTCAAGGACGCCCACAACTATGCCCACAGCTGTGACGAATGCCAAAGGACAGGTAACCTCAGTCGCAAGGATGAGATGCCCCTCACCTACATCTTAGAGTTGGAGCTCTTTGATGTATGGGGCATTGATTTCATGGGACCATTCCCTCCATCATCAGGTAACCTGTACATTTTAGTAGCAGTGGACTACGTGTCCAAGTGGGTAGAAGCCAAAGCATGTCCTAATAATGATGCTAAAACAGTCACTAACTTCTTGCATAGGCACATTTTCACTAGATTTGGGACTCCTCGTGCTATCATTAGTGATGAGGGGTCACATTTCATTAATAAGGCTATGGAGAAAGTATTGGCTAAATATAACATTAGACATAGGGTAGCTACTCCCTATCACCCACACTCGAATGGCCAAGCTGAAATTTCCAATAGGGAGATAAAGAACATCCTAGAAAAGGTAGTCAAACCAAATAGGAAAGACTGGTCATTTAAGCTTGAGGATGCACTTTGGGCTTATAGGACAGCATATAAGACACCTCTAGGTATGTCGCCCTATAGGTTGGTGTATGGCAAGGCGTGCCACTTGCCACTTGAGTTAGAAAACAAAGCATTTTGGGCCATGAAGGAATTGAATTTCTGTGTGAAGGATGCGGGGACATTGAGATCTTTGCAGCTACATGAACTTGATGAGCTTAGGCATATGGCCTATGAGAATGCCAAAATGTATAAAGAAAAGACCAAAATATGGCACGACAGTAGACTTAGGATCAAAGACTTTAGGAAAGGCCAACTTGTCCTATTATTTAACTCACGTTTAAAGATATTTCCAGGCAAACTAAAGTCTAGATGGTCGGGTCCATTTGTTATTACTAATGTCTTTGTTCATGGTGCAATAGAGATAAAGAACTTGCAGCAAGGCCAGCCATTTATGGTCAATGGTGCTAGGTTGAAGCACTACTATGAGGAAGGAGATGTGAAGACTCTCTCGGCCTTCCTCTTGACTGAAGCATGACAAAAATAAAGAGAGAGAACGAGTGGTTACTGTGCTCGTTTAGTCAAGGCCAAATGCCTTAGTTTATTTTTACTGTTTTTCCGATTATCGTTTGTATGTTTTGTGGTGTGTTTTTAATTGCGTATTTAATGTTTGTTTTATTTGTTTTTGTAGGGAATCGAAAGAGGGGATCAAGGAGAGTAAATCCCACTTTAAAGATCAAGAAACGGTTGAGCCAAATAAAAGATACGGACGGGCAAAGTTGGAGATTTCAATGAAATAATATCCCTGGAATTGCGCTAAAATTGCTGGATCCGCAAAAAGAGCCGTTGGGATTTTATCCGTTGCCTTTATATCCGTTGGAAGGCGCTCGAATGTTACGATTATCTCTCTCTTTGCTCTCCAAGAATTCAGCGATTCTCTCCATCTTTGATTCCTCTCTCAAGATCTTCAAGACTTGACAATGGTGGCCACACGTGCTGAAAGATCCGCAGCCAAGAAGAAGGCTGAGGACGCAGCTGAAGCAGCTGCGAGGGAAGCGCTTCTCGCCCTTGCAGACGATGGTGCCGTTCGCACCGGTCCTCTTCCCAAGCTTCCTATTCGTAGGAAGAAGTGGAGGGTGGTCACTGAGATCCCTGCTGGACCATCTGAGCCAGTGGGCACGCCCAAGAAACGCCGGTGGAGTGTCAAGACAGCCGCCGAACCAAGCACCGCAAGGACTCCCTCTGTGGAGAGTCAAGAAACTGATCGTGCATCCCACGAGTCAGCCAAAGAAGGTTCGTCGCCGTCTGCCTCACCTGCGCGCAGCCCTCTCCCAGCTGAACCAGTGCCAAGCGCAGAGTCGTCACCGCCTGCACAGAGCCCTGAGTTGTCTCCAGCACCTCAGAGTTCTGATCCGACACCTGCAGCAGCGCAGAGCCCTGAGCTGCAATCTTCGCCACTGAGTTCTGCGCGGACACCATCAGCAGGACATAATTCTCCACGGCCTGATCCGGAATTTCCTTATGGAGATTATCAAGAATCCACGCAAGGCAGTGGAGATGCTGGGGAAGACGAAGTCTTCTCTCCTATGAGGGAAGATAGCCCTGCCGAGCCTGCACAGCAGGACGATTCTATGGAAGAAACGTTGGGGGCATGCCTCCAGCAGATCAATATCAAGGCCAGACTCAAGAAGAAGAAGAAGGCCACGATTGGCAAGGCCAAGAAGTTGAAGAAAAAGAAGGCCAAGAAGGTGCCCTCGGCGGACAAAGAGAGTACTGAGCCTTCGCTCAAACGCCTCAAGGTGGAGGCTGCCGAATCATCCAAACCAGCAGACAAGGGGAAGGCTAAGCTCTACCCTGAAGACGAACCTCAGTCAGTGAGGTATGTTTCGTCTGATGCTGAATCCAGGGGGGCTGAGCTAAGGAAGAGAGACCTGTTGCACGAGAAAGGTTTCCTCGACCGACTCGCTGACCTGCCGCAGTTTTTGCGCGCAGGAGTGATCAACCATGGCTGGGAGGAATTCTGCAGACCGCCTAATCCAGCCTACACGAGCATGGTGTACGATTTCTACGCCAATGTGCTCAGCCCTGAGGATGGCCTATCTGTGGTCAGAGGGGTGGAAGTTGATTTCTCAGCCAAGGCCATCAATGAAGCCTTTGGTCTCAAGGGCCAAACGCACACAGATTATGCACGGATAGTTGATGAGCCGACTGAGGCCGTGCTGGAAGAGGCCATTCGCACAATTGGCCAGCCTGAAGCAGCGTGGACTGTCTCACGCAATGGGAGGCACACCTTAATGAGTGCCAATCTGACAGCAAAGGCAGCTGTTTGGTTTGCCTTTGTGAGGAGGAAGTTGTCCCCTGTGACCCACGAGACAACAATCAACCAGAGTAGATCACTGCTGGTTTATGCCATCATGCGCGGTCTCATGGTCAATGTAGGGGAGATCATGTCAGCTGCCATTGCTGAATGCGCCAGAAAAGGTAAGGGGCCATTATTTTTCCCCAACACTATAACAAAATTGTGTTTGCTTGCAGGAGTCCCCACCGAGCGCTTGGAGCAGCAGATGCCGTACACAGGCCATTTGGAGCTGCCTGCGAACCTGAGGCTGAGAAGAAAGGGGAATATGGAGTTTGAGTTGGATAGGCTGGCTGCTGAACAGTCCCTATCCATGGCCTGCTTAATGGACATGCAGAGGAGAATGGCTCAATGGGCCAACTATGCGCAGGCGAGGGATAAGGAGGTTGCAGACCAGCTGGGGTGCATCTTCCCGGACTTCCCTACTAATCTCCTAACTCCATGGGTGCCCCCACGACCACGGCAACCAGATGAGGATGACGAGAATTGAGTGCTGGTTTGAAGTGCACTGAAGGGAGTATTGCTGTTCCCTTAGAAAAAACAAACAATTTTTCTGCTTTCTGATAGATAATGTGCATTATGCTGTTTTTTGTTCAATTTTTGATCTGTTTTTAATGTTTAGTTTTATGTTTTTTCTTTTGCTTAGTCTAGTCTGATGTTAGCTGAATAGGTAGGATAGTTTAGTTTTATTTTTAGGAGGCATGAGTAACAGGAAAAAGCATGCTAGGGGCCTGAATCAATGTTAAATCTGCCCGGATTGAATTGCGAAATAATTGCGGTTCCCGCAATTTTTGTGACTGATTGCATGTTTTGGACTGTCTGTTTAGTTAGGCTATGATCTGTTATATTCTATCTTTTGCTGCTAGCATGACTACCTTATATAGCTGATCTTAAAGCATGCTGGATGAGTGTCATAGGACACGCTTTGATAGTTTAAATTTGCCTCTGAATAGTGCTCAGCATGCATAAACCGTAAGTCCTTAAAAACTGTCTGTTATGTTCAAATTTTCTGCTGTTGGAATAATTGCTTTTAGAATGTTTTGCCTATGCCTAGGATTTTTAGATTCTCTTTGTTTTACTTTAGACTAGATGCTTCTAGGACAAGTTTGGGGGTGTGCCACCTCAGACACTCATTAGGGACAATGAGTAGTTGAAGTTTGGGGGAGGCCACCCTAGGCCTAGGAACATTCCTCTCTTCCTTAGGACATAAGCATTCTTCTTCTCCTAAGAAAAAAAAAAATTTTGATAAATAGAAAAAGTGAAAAATAGAATAAAGAGGGGAGTCTCTCTCAAGTTGCTGAGTAATCAGTGCCAAGTGTGTAAACCACAAGTGGCATTGCATCAAAAGGCAACCCAAGGAGAGACTCCACCGAAGTAAAAAAGGGAGAAATAGGGAAGAAGAATGTATGCTTAGGAGTTATAATCTTGTGGCTTAGATGTCCTATGTAAAAAGAACTCCGATCCTTAATGAGCTAAGCACAAGGTTGTAGCTTTTAGGTTTGTCTAGGGAGATGAATGTATATCCAATGTAGTGATGCCAGGGCTTAGGTTGTTCTCTAAAAGTACCACTGTCACTGTTAATACTAAGACTGGCATGACTCTAAGGAATCCTAGGCACATTAAAAGTTAAGCTAGAAGCATGTACTGAGTCTGGAGTAAAGCTTGGTAGAATTTGAAACCTTAGGGATAGTGGCATGATATCATAAAAGTAGTTAGATCAAATAGTAGGGGGTTAACAAAACCAGCAGGTATAGTAGGCAGGTGAAGTCAGAAGAAGCTTGATAAGAGGTTAATTCTAAACTTAGAAGTGTGTCACAGGACAGCACTGCTAGAGATAGGGATATAGGGGAGTCGGTAAGTAGTTAAAGAAGATAAAACAGCAGCCTAAGTAAGTCCTTAGTATGCTTGAGGACAAGCAAAGCCTTAAGTTTGGGGGTGTGTTAAGTCTCTGAAAGTGACTTATTTAGGACCCATTTAGCTTAAGAAGATGTACACATTTAGGTGTTTTTGTTAGCATTTAGCCTAAACCTATGCTTTAATATGAGAATTAGAAGAAGGTAGCTAATATAGGACTTATGTACAATAGGTAGAAAAAGGGTTGAAAACCGAAGGAAAAGAATGAAAAAATGAGCATTGCGAATGAATTGCGAAAACATTGCTGAGGCCGCAATTATTCAAGTGAAAACCGTAAGTTGACTGATCTTTTTCTGTTAATTTCCGTAATTTCAGGGATTCATTCTTTCTCCTCCATCCATTCTGATATACGACGTTGAAGATTGATGGTTCTCCTTGGCCCAAACGCACCTGCAAACTACTATAAAAGGGGGTCAAAGTCGGAGGTTTGATCATCACTCGAAGCGCAGAAGTCTTCTCGCAGTCCACCATTTCCATCTGTTTTCCTTTGCCGTCTGTTGGAGTGAGAGTCTCAGCTGTTGGAATCGATAATCTGATAGGAAGGAGGGAAGATTCTTCTTCTCTCTTGATTGGATTCATCCAAGCAAGGCTGATCTTTCATCCCCTTCATTCGAGGCGACTGCCACGAAGCTTTCCAGCAACTCTTTACTGTTTTTCTGTCTTTCTCTTCTGTTTTACATTCTGCTTCGTGCTGTTCTTTTCCTAAGTAGCTAGATTAGTTAGTTCGTTGCTTTCTGTCTTGTTGCTATTTACTTTACAGCTTTTGTCTGTTCAACAAACAATTTCAGTAATTAAAGTTCATTTCTGCATTTCTCATTTCCTATCTTCTGCCACGGGTTTGGCTTATTGTTTTAAGCACATTTCCCTTCTAAGCATGTCTATCTTATCTGCCATTTCTGTTCTCTATATATCCATGAGTAGCTAAGTCACTTAGGGGCATGCTAATGACAGAACTATAGGCTAAAAAACGTGAATCAAGTAGGCAGATTAACACTCGAACATTGATTGTATGTAAGCTTCATCCCACGGGCAATTTCGATTGGCCATCCATTTTGTCCAAAGAACTCCTAACCTCTGGAAGGAGTAAGAGTTCAGAGTCATATAATCATGCTAGCCTTTCATGGTAATCAGGAAACGGCCTAGGAATAGGCGTTTCCCTAGTACAACTGAACACTCCTGCGTAAATAAGATGCTTGAGACCTTACTTTGAAGTCGAGTAAACTTAAGACTCTAATGCATGGAATCGGACGATACTTGAGATAGAGTGAGGTTGATGTATAGAGAGTTGATCCAAAGCTTGATAATCGTAATAAACTGCCTATAGGATAGTCATTAGTAGCCCTTAATTCGCCCATTTACATACTTTTGCTGTTGAGTTAATTGCGGATTAATTGCGGTTCTCGCAATTCTGCTAAGTTGCATTCTGTTTAGCTGTTTTCTTCCTCGTTTATTAATTCCATCTCTTGTCCTTTGCATCTAATTTCAACTTGCATTTGTTTATGTTATATCCCTTTATACATTCAGCAAAAATTAGATAATTAAAAACCAATTTTACCCCATCAAATTCATCCCATCTTTCTTAACAATCACACTTCGCGAATAGCTAAAAATGAGTCTCTGTGGAAAAAACGAATGAAATATACTTACTACTTGCTGTGAGACCATGTATGCTTGCATGTTCTAAGTGCTCTCCCTACCCTTTTGCATATTTATCTTTACACATTGAGCACGCAACAACGCTGCCCTAGCGTCTCGACGCTACGACGGATTACTTAAGTTTTTGTCCGATTTTTAGCCGCCATTATCATCTTCTACCTCGAGCTCCGCGCCTGATTTGACGTTCCAGCAGCTATTTTCACCATGGGAGGGGCTAGGAAGCTAGGATTGGGGCCATCCCACACCACACAAGTCATGAGTGAGTAGTTTTACCGTTTTTGGCTCGGGATTGTAAAGGAGAAATGTAGTTTGAACTCTTGGTGAGGTTGTAGAATTGAAATTCTGAATTGGTTGGATATTTTATTGAATTGAGTTCTATTTCTTAGCTTAATCTATGAGCATGTTTGAATGATTTAGGACTAGGCACCCTTGATTTTGAGCATGTCTCATTCGTTAAAGGATTTGATGCCGTGCCTCTCTGATCCGCCGAGTAACAAGGAATTATGACACCTTGAGCGTATTGGCGTCCTTGCGCTCTTGGTTTTCGTTCTTCCCGAATTAGAATTCCAAATCGACATACTAATTTCGCGTCCAAATTAGATAGTTGTCACAGTTAGCTCGTTGCTATCGTTCGGTCTTGGGAGAGCGTTGGCCGCCAATGTCCGAACGATATGCTTGATTAGCATGATTAATTATGTCTAATTAATTTCCATGGAGCATGTCTGAGTTAATTTATTGATTTTAGACGAGCTGTGTATTCGTTAAATTATTCAGTCATTATACTCGTCATCCTATGATCCAAGAGGCTTGCTATATTTACTCCCGATCGTCCCGAGTCGAAAACTCCGTTAGCTAAATTTTCCATTGCTTTGTTCCTTCTTAGTGAATTAAAAACCAACAAATTCCCCCTTTATTTCATTTACTTTAATAGTTTACAAATTTAATTGAGATTAAGTCTAATTAACTTAATTCCCTGTGGATCGACCCCGTTGCCGCTACTCTACTAATAGTTTAGTGAATTCGGGCAAATTATAAATTCATTTTGGCGGGTCTCGACAACCCGATGATTGGCGATAGTTCAATAATATCGTTACCAAAATTGACGCCGTTGCCGGGGAACTAAGTGTAATTCGGCCTAATTTAAATTTGATTTGTAGACTTTTAATTTTTACTTTAAAAATTTTGTTTATCCCTTTATTATTTGCAATTTTGATCTGTTTGTTTAAGTGTGCTAGTAGTGCCTAATTTTTTTGTTGAGAAAATGGAGATCGCCGATGAGGCTGGAGTCCCAAAAACGCTCAGACAGTGGACATCATTTGCTATGGGTTACCAACCTTCTTGTATTTCCTACCTGGAAATCTCAGGTGAGTTTGTACTTAAGTCAGGCTTTATTGATCATTTGCCTTCTTTTTGTGGTGAAACAGATGAAGATCCCTTTAAACACCTCAAAGAGTTTCAAATGACAAGTTCCGCGATGAAACCAGGCGACGTAACTGAAGATCAGCTCTACCTGAGAGCTTTTCCATTCACCTTGAGAGGTGAAGCTCGAGATTGGCTACATTACTTGCCATCAGGAACCATTTTCACCTGGGAGAGATTACAGAGTCTATTCTTGGAAAGGTATTTCCCAGCTTCAAAAGCCAGAGCCGTGAAAAAGGCCATCCACCATTTCAAGCAAGATAAGGACGAGGCGTTTCACGAATGTTGGGAAAGATTCATTAAACTCTGTGAAAAATGCCCGAACCATCTGATAGCAGAAGCCGCGCTTATCGAATTCTTCTATGAAGGGTTGCTTCCGCATGACTGCCAGATGCTTGATGCATCAAGTGGAGGAACCCTTTGGGAGAAAACACCTGCGGAAGCCAGACAGTTGATCTCCAACATGGCTGAGAACCGTCGCCAGTACGGAGGAAGAAACGAGCACGCTAAAATGTCTACCGACATAGAAGAGCTCAAGGAACAAGTGTCTCAGGTATTTGGTCTAATTCATACGATGCAAGAAAAATCATCTCAGGCTGTTTCTTCTATTTCAGGTCAAGCCATAGAAGGCATGTTCAAATCACTTATGGAAGCTAGCAATGAGACAAGGTCGCAGATGAAGTCTCTAAGAAATGAGTTCACGGAGGTGAAGGAAAGAATGAGTAAGATTGAATCCAAAGCGGAAGGCGTTAGTGCGATAAACCTCAGAAGTGGTAAAGAGATACCATCACGTACCACTCCCGAGGACTCTAACCAAGATTCAGAGATATCTCCAGATAAGTGTATTCAAACACCCTCTGAAACAGTTGTAGCTTCTCCTTATATTTCTATGAAGTCTTACACTCCCGTTGCTCCTTTTCCCAATAGGTTGGTGAGGCCGCCTAAGGAAGTCAGGGACGCGGATGTTCTTGAGACACTGAGAAAAGTTGGGATCAATATACCACTGCTTGATGCAATTCAGCAAATCCCAAGGTACGCTAAATTTCTAAAGGAGATGTGCACCATGAAGAGAAAGACCAAAGGTGCTGAGAGAGTCGTGGTAAGCAAGAATGTCTCTGCCCTGATAACCCAAGGTATTCCAAGCAAATGCCAGGACCCAGGTATGTTCCTCTTGCCATGTACTATAGGAGATAGAGAAATCGAGCACGCCATGCTAGACTTAGGAGCTTCAATTAATGTTATGCCATACTCAGTCTACAAGAGTCTCGATTTAGAAGGTATGCAGGAAACAAGTTTAATTATTCAGTTAGCTAATAGGTCTTCCATTCGTCCTTTAGGGGTGATTGAGGACGTGTTAGTTAAAGTTAAGGATCTGATCTTTCCTGCTGATTTTTATGTTATAAATATGAAAGAAAACACATCCACTACTTCAGTTTTACTAGGTAGACCATTCATGAAAACCGCTAAGACAAAAATTAATGTGCATGATGGTACCTTATCTGTTGAGTATGAAGGGGATGTGTTCGAATTTAATGTATTTGATGCCATGAAACAACATGCTGATGCGCATTCTGTCTGTAAAATTGATCTGTTAGATACTTTAGAACAAGAAGAATGCATGACTGTTGTTGATGGGGATGACCCACTCGTTTTTACTGAAATTGTTGGCGAGGTTGAAAGTAGTGTTCCCATATTGACTGACTCGTCTGAACAACCTACTTTTGCTTTAGAGGCATGTGAAAAGCCAACTAAAATATTACCATCTCTTTTGCAGGCTCCCAAGTTTGAATTAAAGGAGTTGCCGGGTCATCTCAAGTACGTGTACTTGGGTGAGGTGGAGACACTCCCGGTAATTATCTCCAAGGAGCTTACATCGGAGCAAGAAGGCGAGTTGGTCGAGGTCTTGAAAAAGAACAAAAGAGCCATAGGATGGACATTGGCAGACTTGCACGGGCTGAGTCCAGTGCTGTGCATGCACAAGATTCGGCTGGATGAGGGAGCGAAGCCATCCCGAGAGCCTCAGCGGAGACTGAACCCAGCAATGAAAGAGGTAGAGTTGTCTGAGATACACAAACTCCTTGATGCAGGTATTATCTTTCCCATTTCTGATAGCCAGTGGGTTAGCCCTATTCATGTTGTACCTAAAAAGACAGGCATAACCGTTATTAGGAATGGTAAGGGGGAGTTAGTACCTAAGAGAGTGCAAAATGGGTGGAGGATGTGTATAGATTTTAGAAAACTGAATGATGTGACTAAGAAAGACCATTTTCCGATTCCCTTTATAGATCAAATGGTGGAGCGTTTAGCTGGGAAGCCATTCTTCTGTTTTCTAGATGGTTTTTCCGGGTTTTATCAAATTCCCATAGCCCAGGAAGACCAAGAAAAGACTACATTTACCTGCCCATTCGGAACTTACGCATATAGGAGAATGCCCTTTGGGCTTTGTAATGCTCCAGGGACTTTTCAGCGATGCATGATGAGCATATTTTCTGAATTTGTAGAAAAATGCATCGAAGTCTTTATGGATGATTTCACTGTATATGGAAGTTCATTTGAGGATTGCCTGTTTAACTTGTCTAGAGTCATGGAAAGATGCATCGAAACTAATCTTGTTTTAAATTTTGAAAAGTGTCATTTCATGGCCAGTCAGGGCATAGTATTAGGTCACGTTGTGTCGGCTAAGGGGATAGAGGTTGATAAAGCTAAAATTGATGTCATATCTGATTTACCTTACCCCACGAATCTTCGGGAAGTGCGTTCTTTTCTTGGTCATGCAGGTTTCTACCGCAGGTTCATAAAAGACTTCTCGAAGATAGTGACTCCGATGACTAGCTTGCTGAAAAAGGATGTCCCATTCTGCTTTGACAAGCAGTGCAAGCTTGCCTTCGATGTTCTGAAGAAGTGCTTGACCAACGCACCCATCATTCATTCACCGCAGTGGGGGACTCCTTTCGAGATCATGTGCGATGCAAGCAATTATGCCGTGGGCGCTGTATTGGGCCAGAGGATAGACAAGAAAAGCCACGTGATTTATTATGCCTCTCGGACGCTCAACTCCGCGCAAATCGGTTACACAACAACAGAGAAGGAGCTGCTCTCCATTGTTTTCGCTCTTGATAAATTTCGGCCATATATTCTTGGATCTAAAGTAATTGTTTTTTCTGATCATGCAGCAGTTCGATACTTGATGAACAAGAAAGACTCGAAGCCTAGACTGCTCAGATGGGTATTACTACTCCAGGAGTTCGACGTCTCTGTTCAGGACAGAAAAGGATCAGAAAACACCGTTGCTGACCACTTGAGCCGCATTGTGCGTAACGAGGATGACTTGCCTCTGAATGATGAGTTCCCTGATGAAGTCCTTTTCCAGGTAAGTGTGGAGACACCATGGTACGCCGACATTGTCAACTACTTGGTCACAGGTACGTTCCCATTCGACTTTTCGTACAACCAAAGAGCTAAGCTGAAAAGCGAAGCCAAGACTTATGTTTGGGAAGAACCCGTTTTATGAAAATTTTGCGCTGATCAAGTAATTAGGAAGTGTGTCCCTAAGTCTGAACATAGGTCCATACTTACATTTTGCCATGAATTTGCATGTGGGGGACACTTTGGGCAAAATAGGACAGCGAGAAAAATATTAGATTGTGGATTTTTCTGGCCATCACTGTTTAAGGACTGTTATGAATTTTGTAAATCTTGTGATCAGTGTCAGAGAAAAGGGTCCATCACTAGTAGGAATGAAATGCTCCAAAACCCCATTTTAACTTGTGAATTTTTTGAGGTTTGGGGTATGGACTTTATGGGACCCTTTCCCCCTTCATTTGGTTTTGTCTATATCTTATTGGCTGTGGACTACGTGTCTAAATGGGTAGAGGCTAAGGCCACCAAAGTTGATACTGCTAATGTTGTTTCCAGTTTTGTCAAATCCAATATTTTTAGCAGGTATGGAGTTCCACGGGCCATCATAAGCGACCAGGGGAGCCACTTCTGCAACAAGACGATCCAGGCCTTGATGAGGAAGTATGGGGTAAATCACAAAATCTCTACCCCATACCATCCTCAGACCAATGGCCAAGCAGAAGTTTCTAATCGAGAGGTGAAGAGCATCCTCGAGAAAACAGTAAGTCCAGGACGGAAGGATTGGAGTCTAAGGCTGGACGATGCTTTGTGGGCCTACCGCACGGCTTACAAAACCCCCATAGGGATGTCTCCTTATCGGATGGTTTTTGGTAAAGCCTGTCATCTCCCAGTGGAGATCGAACACAAAGCTTACTGGGCCATGAAGAAGTGCAACATGGACTTTGACAAGGCGGGCGAAGAAAGACTCCTCAAATTGCAAGAGCTGGAGGAGCTTCGCCTGGATGCATATGAGAACTCGAAGACTTACAAGGAAAAGACCAAGATGTTCCACGACAGACGAGTCGTCAGAAAACACTTCGAAGTTGGTCAGGAGGTCCTCTTGTTCAACTCCCGCCTGAAGTTCATGTCAGGTAAACTTCGTTCCCGATGGCTTGGTCATTCATTATAACTGATGTCCATCACTATGGTGCAGTCAAGATTCAGAGCCTAGATACAGAGAAGGAGTACACAGTGAATGGCCAACGACTGAAGATCTTTCATGAGGGAATGTCAGAGGATTTCGACGACCATGCCTACTGTTGCGTGCTCAATGTGTAAAGATAAATATGCAAAAGGGTAGAGAGAGCACTTAGAACATGCAAGCATACATGGTCTCACAGCAAGTAGTAAGTATATTTCATTCGTTTTTTCCACAGAGACTCATTTTTAGCTATTCGCGAAGTGTATTTGTTAAGAAAGATGGGGTGGATTTGATGGGGTAAAATTGGTTCTTAATTATCTAAGTTTTGCTGAATGTGTAAAGGAATATAACATAAACAAATGCAAGTTGAAATTAGACGCAAAAGACAAGAGATGGAATTAATAAACGAAGAAGAAAACAGCTAAACAGAATGATAAAACAACAGAATTGCGAGGACCGCAATGTTACCGCAATTAAATAACAGCGAAAGTGTGTAAATGAGTGGATTAAGGACTACTAATGACTATCCTATAGGCACTTTATTACGATTCTCAAGCTTTGGATCTACTCTCTATACATCAAACTCACTCTATCTCAAGTATCGTCCGATTCCATGCATTAGAGTCTTAAGTTTACTCGACTTCAAAGTAAGGTCTTAAGCATCTTGTTAAAACAGGAGTGTTTAGTTTGTACTAGGGAAACGCCTATTCCTAGGCCGTTTCCTGATTACCATGAAAGGCTAGCATGATTATATGACTCTGAACTCTTACTCCTTCCAGAGGTTAGGAGTTCTTTGGACAAAATGGATGGCCAATCGAAATTGCCCGTGGGATGAAGCTTACATACAATCAATGTTTCGAAGGCGATCCTACATGCTTGGTTCACGTTTTTTAGCCTATAGTTCTGTCATTAGCATGCCCCTAAGTGACTTAGCTACTCATGGATATATAGAGAACAGAAAGGGTAGATAAAACAGACATGCTTAGAAGAGAAATGTGCTTAAAACAGCAAGACAAAACCGTAGCAGAAAAAGGTGGAAACTGTGAAATGCAGAATTGTACTTTGATTACTTTGAATGTTTGAACGACAAAGGGAAACGTAGAAGCAGAAATTCAGAGACAGACAACAACGAACTGCAGTAACTAAAACACTAAGCTAAGAACAACAATGATCAAAACTGGAAATAAGAAGAAGAACGACAGAAAACAGTAAAAGGGTGCTGAAAAGCTTCGTTGCAGTCGCCTCGAATGAAGGGGATGAAAGGACAGCCTTGCTTGGATGAATCCAATCGAGAGAGAAGAAGAATCTTCTCTCCTTCCTATCAGATAATCGATTCCAACAGCTGAGACTCTCACTCCAACAGACGGCAAAGGAAAACAGAGAGAAAAGATGGACTGCGAGAAGACTTCTGCGCTTCGAATGATGATCAAACCTCCGACTTTGGCCCCCTTTTATAGTAGTTTGCAGGTGCGTTTGGGCCAAGGAGAACCATCAATCTTCAACGTCATATATCAGAATGGATGGAGGAGAAAGAATGAATCCCTGAAATTACGGAAATTAACGGAAAAAGATCAGTCAACTTACGGTTTTCACTTGAATAATTGCGGCCTCAGCAATGTTTTCGCAATGCTGTCGCAATGCAGCTTTTTTCACTCTTTTCCTTCGGTTTTCAACCCTTTTTCTACCTATTGTACATAAGTCCTAGATTAGCTACCTTCTTCTAATTCTCATATTAAAGCATAGGTTTAGGCTAAATGCTATCAAAAACACCTAGAAGTGTACATCTTCTTAAGCTAAATGGGTCCTAAATAAGTCACTTTCAGAGACTTAACACACCCCCAAACTTAAGGCTTTGCTTGTCCTCAAGCATACTAAGGACTTTCCTAGGCTGCTGTTTCTCCTTCTTTAACCACCTACTGACTCCCCTATATCCTTATCTATAGCACTGCTGTCCTGTGACACACTTCTTAGCTTTAAAACTACCCTCTTATCTAGCTTCTTCTGACTTCGCCTGCCTAACACTCACCTGCTTTTGTTAACTTCCTACAACTGATCTATTTGCTTTTGTCATATCATGCCACTATCCCTAAGGTTTCAAATTCTGCCTAGCTTTACTTCAGACTCAGTACATGCTTCTAGCTTTATTTTTAATGTGTCTAGGATTCCTTAGAGTCATGCCAGTCTTAGTATTAACGGTGACAGTAGTACTTTTAGAGAACAACCTAAACCCTGGCATCACTACATTGGATAGACATTCATCTCCCTAAACAACCCTACAAGTTACAACTTTGTGCTTAGCTAATTGAGGATCAGAGTTCTTTTTAAATAGGACACCTAAGCCACAAAGTTATAACTCCTAGGTCTACATTCTTCTTCCCTACTCTTTTCCCTTTTTTTTTTTACTTAGGTGGGACCTCTCCTTTGGTTGCTTTTTGATGCAATGCCACTTGTGGGTCACACACTTGGCACTGATTACTTAGCAACCTAAGAGAAACCCCCCTTTTTATTCTATTTTTCATTTTTTTTTTTTCAGCTCATCATTTTTTGTAAGGGAGAAGAAGAATGCTTATGTTTCTAAGGGAGAGAGGAATGTTCCTAGGCCTAGGGTGGCCTCCCCCAAACTTCAACTACTCATTGTCCCCAATGAGTGTCTGAGGTGGCACACCCCCAAACTTTCCTAGAAGCATCTAGTCTAAGGTAAAACAAAGAGAATCTAAAGCCCTAGGCATAGACAGAACATTGAAAAGAAAATATCACAGTAGCAGAAAATTAACAAAAAAACAGACAGTTAAGGGCTTAAAGCTGTGCATGCTGAGCTTTTTAGAGGTCGATTTAAACTATCAAAGGGTGTCCTATGACACTCATCCAGAATGCATTTAGATAAGCTATATAAGGCAGTCATGTTAGTAGGAAAAGATAGAATTTAAACAGATCACAGCCTAGCTAAACAGACAGTCCAAAACATGCTTTTAGTCATGAAAATTGCGGGTACCGCAATTATTTCGCAATTAGATCAGGGCAGATATAACATTGATTAAGGCCCCTAAGCATGCTTTTTCCAGTAACTCAAGCATCCTAAAAATAAAACTAAACTATCCTACCTAGTCATCTAACATCAGACTATACTAAGCAACAAGAAAAACATAAAACTAAACATCTAAAACAGATCAAAATTGAACCAAAAACAGCATGGTCCTAACAGAAAGCAGAAAAATTGTTTTTTTTTCTAAGGGAACAGCAATACTCCCTTTAGTGCACTTCAAACCAGCACTCAATTCTCGTCATCCTCATCTGGTTGCCGTGGTCTTGGGGGCACCCATGGAGTTAGAAGATTGGTAGGGAACTCAGGGAAGAGGCACCCCAGCTGGTCTGCAACTTCCTTGTCCCTCGCCTGCGCATAAGTGGCCCATTGAGCCATTCTTCTCTGCATATCCATTAAGCAGGCCATGGATAGAGACTGTTCAGCAGCCAACCTATCCAGTTCAAACTCCATATTCCCCTTCCTTCTCAGCCTCAGGTTAGCAGGCAGCTCCAAGTGGCCCGTGTAGGCCATCTGCTGCTCCAGGCGCTCGGTGGGGACTCCTGCAAGCAAACATAGCTTGGTTATGGTATTAGGGAAAAACAGTGGTCCCTTACCTTTCTTGGCGCATTCAGCAATGGCCGAAGTGATGACTTCTCCCACGTTGATCGTGAGACCTCTCATGATTGCATACACCAGCAGCGATCGGCTCTGGTTTATTGTTGTCTCGTGAGTCACCGGGGACAATCTCCGTCGCACGAACGAAAACCAAACAGCTGCCTTAGCCGTGAGGTTGGCACTCATGAGAGTGTGCCTCCCATTGCGTGACACGGTCCAAGAAGCTTCAGGCTGGCCAATAGTCCGAATGGCCTCTTCCAGCACTGCCTCAGTAGGCTCGTCAACGATCCGTGCATAATCTTATGTGTTTGGCCCTTGAGACCAAAGGCTTCGTTGATGGCCTTGGCTGAGAAATCTACTTCTACCCCTCTGACCACAGACAGGCCATCCTCAGGGCTGAGCACATTGGCGTAGAACTCATACACCATGCTCGTGTATGCTGGATTAGGCGGTCTGCAGAATTCCTCCCAGCCGTGGTTGATCACCCCTGCGCGCAAGAACTGCGGCAGGTCAGCAGGTCGGTCGAGGAAGCCTTTCTCGTGCAGCAACTCCCTCTTCCTTAACTCAGCACCCCTGGATTCAGCATCAGATGAGACATACCTCACTGACTGAGGTTCGTCTTCAGGGTAGAGCTTAGCCTTCCCCTTATCTGCTGGCTTGGCTGACTCGGCAGCCTCAACCTTGAGCCTTTTGAGTGATGGCTCCGTGCTTTCTTTGTCTGCTGAAGGCACTCTCTTGGCCTTCTTCTTCTTCAGCTTCTTTGATTTCTTGGCCTTGACAATCTTGGCCTTCTTCTTCTTCTTAATGTTGATCTGCTGGAGGCATGCCCCCAACGTCTCCTCCATGGAATCATCCTGCTGTGCAGGAACATCAGGGCTGTCTTCCCTCATGGGAGAAAAGACTTCGTCTTCCCCAGCATCGCCACTGCCCTGCGTGGACTCTTGATAATCCCCATATGGGAATTCAGGATCAGGCCGTGGAGAATTGTGCAATGGCGTGGGATTGAGCTCTGCTGATGGTGTCTGCGCAGAACTCAGTGGCGAAGACGGCAGTTCAGGACTCTGCGCTGCTGCAGGTGTCGGGTCAGAACTCTGAGGTGCTGGAGACAACTCGGAGCTCTGTGCAGGCGGTGACGACTCTGCGCTTGGCACTGGTTCAGATGGTGAAGGGCTGTGCGCAGGTGATGCGGATGGCGACGAACCTTCTTTGGCTGACTCGTGGGATGCACGATCAGTTTCTTGACTCTCCACAGAGGGAGTCTTTGCTGTGCTTGGTTCGGCGGCCATCTCGACACTCCACCGGCGTTTCTTAGGCGTGCCCACTGGCTCAGATGGTCCAGCAGGGATTTCAGTGACAACCCTCCACTTCTTCCTACGGATAGGAAGCTTAGGAAGAGGTCCGGTGCGAACGGCACCATCATCTGCAAGGGTGAGCAATGCTTCCCTCGCAGCCGCTTCAGCTGCGTCATCAGCCTTCTTCTTGGCTGCGGATCTTTCAGCCCTTGTGGAAACCATTGTCGAGTCTTGAAGATCTTGAGAGGAGAATCAAAGATGAAGAGAATCGCAGAGTTCTTGGAAATCAGAGAATGAGAGAATCGTATCGATCGAGCGCTTTCCAACGGATATAAAGGCAACGGAAAAATCCCAACGGCTCTTTTTTGCGAATCCAGCAATTCCAGCGCAATTCCAGGGATATTTTTTCATAAAAATCTCAAACTTCGCTCGTCCGTATCTTTTATTTGGCTCGATCGTTTTTTTATTTTAAAAGCTGGATTTACTCACCTTGATCCCCTCTTTCGAGTCCCTGCAAAAACAAATAAAACAAACATTAAATACGCAATTAAAATCACACCACAAAACATACAAACGATAATCGGAAAAACAGAAAAAATAAACTAAGGCATTGGCCTTGACTAAACGAGCACAGTAACCACTCGTTCTCTCTCGTTTTTAACGTCATGCTTCACGCAAGAGGAAGGCCGAGAGAGTCTTCACATCTCCTTCCTCATAGTGGTGCTTCAATCTAGCACCATTGACCATAAATGGCTGTCCTTGCTGCAAGTTTTTTATCTCTATCGCACCATGAACAAAGACATTAGTAATAACAAATGGACCCGACCATCTGGACTTTAGTTTGCCTGGAAATATCTTTAAACGTGAGTTAAATAATAGGACAAGTTGGCCTTTCCTAAAGTCTTTGATCCTAAGTCTACTGTCGTGCCATATTTTGGTCTTTTCTTTATACATTTTGGCATTCTCATAGGCCATATGCCTAAGCTCATCAAGTTCATGTAGCTGCAAAGACCTCAGTGTCCCCGCATCCTTTACACAAAAATTCAATTCCTTCATGGCCCAAAATGCTTTGTTTTCTAACTCAAGTGGTAAGTGACAAGCCTTGCCATATACCAGCCTATAAGGAGACATACCTAGAGGTGTCTTATATGCTGTCCTATAAGCCCAAAGTGCATCCTCAAGCTTGAAGGACCAGTCTTTCCTATTAGGTTTGACTACCTTTTCTAGGATGTTCTTTATCTCCCTATTGGAAATTTCAACTTGGCCATTTGAGTGTGGGTGGTAGGGAGTGGCTACTCTATGTCTAATGTTATATTTAGCCAATACCTTCTCCATAGCCTTATTAATGAAATGTGACCCCTCATCACTAATGATAGCACGAGGAGTCCCAAATCTAGTGAAAATTTGCCTATGCAAGAAGTTAGTGACTGTTTTAGCATCATTATTAGGACATGCTTTGGCCTCTACCCACTTGGACACATAATCCACTGCCACTAATATGTACAGGTTACCTGATGATGGAGGGAATGGTCCCATGAAGTCAATGCCCCACACATCAAAGAGCTCCAACTCTAAAATGTACGTGAGGGGCATCTCATCCTTGCGACTGAGGTTACCTGTCCTTTGACACTCATCACAGCTGTGGGCATAGTTGTGGGCATCCTTGAAGATTGTTGGCCAATAGTAGCCACTCTGAAATACCTTCGCAGCTGTTCTTTGACCACCAAAGTGTCCACCATAAGGAGATGAGTGACAGTGCTGCAGCACAGACTTCGCTTCAGCAGCTGAAACACATTTCCTTAGCAAGCCATCAGCACAGGTTCTGTAAAGTGTGGGGTCATCCCAGATGAATTTCCTTGCTTCATGAAGGAACCTCTTCTTCTCTTGTCCTCCCTTGAACACTGGTAATACCTGTGATGCACGGAAGTTAGCAATGTCAGCAAACCAAGGTTCCTCATCGTTATCACGATGAGCCAAAGCAAAGACATGTTCATCAATAAAAGCATCAGAAATTGCGGTCTCCGCAATTTTTTCGCAATTGTGCTGCAATCGAGACAGGTGATCTGCAACCACATTTTCACATCCTTTCTTGTCCCGAATGTCCAAATCAAATTCCTGCAGCAATAACACCCATCTAATCAATCTAGGCTTGGCATCAGCCTTCCTCATAAGATATTTCAAGGCAGAATGGTCAGTGTATACAATTGTCCTAGTGCGTACAATATAGTTTCTGAATTTTTCGCAGGCAAACACTACCGCAAGCATCTCTTTCTCTGTAGTTGTATAATTACATTGAGCCTCATTCAAGGTCTTACTAGCATAATAGACAGGGTGTGTTAGCTTGTCAATCTTCTGTCCTAACATGACTCCTACAGCATAGTCACTGGCATCACATAGCATCTCAAATGGGAGATCCCAATTTGGTCCGACTATGATAGGTGCTGTGACTAGTGCCTCTTTAAGGGTTTTCCAAGCTACTACACATTCCTTAGAGAAGATAAATGGCCTATTTAGCTCTAGAAGCTCGCACAGAGGCTTGGCTATCTTAGAAAAGTCCTTGATGAACCTTCTGTAAAAACCAGCATGCCCTAAGAAGCTTCTAATGGCTTTGACATTCTGGGGCTCTACCAACTTCTCTATGATCTCTATCTTGGCCCGATCAACTTCTACACCTGCCCTTGACACTCTGTGTCCTAAGACAATCCCCTCATCTACCATAAAATGGCACTTTTCCCAATTTAGGACTAGGTTGGTCTCCTCGCACCTAGCCAGGACTTGTCCTAAGTTTTCTAGACAGGTTTTAAATGAATCCCCAAAAACTGAGAAGTCATCCATGAATATTTCTATCATGGACTCATCCAACTCGGAGAAGATTGCCATCATGCACCTTTGGAAAGTTGCCGGTGCATTGCATAAGCCAAAAGGCATTCTGCGGAAGGCAAACGTTCCAAAAGGGCAAGTGAAGGTGGTCTTCTCTTGATCCTTAGGGTCTATAGTAATTTGATTATAGCCTGAATAGCCATCTAGAAAACAATAATAGGCTCTACCAGCTATTCTGTCTAGCATCTGGTCAATGAACGGTATAGGGAAATGGTCTTTTTTAGTCTCTTTATTTAATTTTCTGTAATCCATACACACTCTCCACCCTGTGACAGTCCTTGTTGGAATCAGTTCGTTGTTCTCATTGACTACCACAGTTATTCCCCCCTTTTTAGGTACACATTGGATGGGGCTCACTGTTAAGTCTCTGAAAGTGACTTATTTAGGACCCATTTAGCTTAAGAAGATGTACACATTTAGGTGTTTTTGTTAGCATTTAGCCTAAACCTATGCTTTAATGTGAGAATTAGAAGAAGGTAGCTAATATAGGACTTATGTACAATAGGTAGAAAAAGGGTTGAAAACCGAAGGAAAAGAATGAAAAAATGAGCATTGCGAATGAATTGCGAAAACATTGCTGAGGCCGCAATTATTCAAGTGAAAACCGTAAGTTGACTGATCTTTTTCTGTTAATTTCCGTAATTTCAGGGATTCATTCTTTCTCCTCCATCCATTCTGATATACGACGTTGAAGATTGATGGTTCTCCTTGGCCCAAACGCACCTGCAAACTACTATAAAAGGGGGTCAAAGTCGGAGGTTCAGTCATCACTCGAAGCGCAGGAGTCTTCTCGCAGTCCACCATTTCCATCTGTTTTCCTTTGCCGTTTGTTGGAGTGAGAGTCTCAGCTTTTGGAGTCGATAATCTGATAGGAAGGAGAGGAGATTCTTCTTCTCTCTCGATTGGATTCATCCAAGCCAGGCTGACTTTTCATCACCTTCATTCGAGGCGACTGCCACGAAGTTTTTCAGCAATCCTTTACTGCTTTTCTGTTCTGTTCTTCTTATTTCCATCTCTGATTATTGTTGTTCTTAGTTTAGTATTTTACTTACTGCATTTCGTTGTTGTCTGTCTTGGATTCATTTCTTCAAAGCTTTCCTTTGTCATTCAAACACTTAAAGTAATCAAAGTACAATTCTGCATTTTACAGTTTCCACCTTGTTCTGCTACGGTTTTGTCTCGCTATTTTACACACATTTCTCTTCTAAGCATGTCTGTTTTATCTACCCTTTCTGTTCTCCATATATCCATGAGTAGCTAAATCACTTAGGGGCATGCTAATGACAGAACTATAGGCTTAAAAAACGTGAACCAAGTAGGCAGATGAACACTCGAACATTGATTGTATGTAAGCTTCATCCTACGGGCAATTTCGATTGGCCATCCATTTTGTCCAAAGAACTCCTAACCTCTGGAAGGAGTAAGAGTTAAGAGTCATATAATCATGCTAGCCTTTCATGGTAATCAGGAAACGGCCTAGGAATAGGCGTTTCCCTAGTACAAACTAAACACTCCTGCTTGAACAAGATGCTTAAGTCCTTACTTTGAGATCGAGTAAACTTAAGACTCTAATGCATGGAATCGGACGATACTTGAGATAGAGTGAGTTTGATGTATAGAGAGTTGATCCAATGCTTGAGAATCGTAAGAAAATGCCTATAGGATAGTCATTAGTAGCCCTTAATTCGCCCATTTACACACTTTCACTGCTGCTTTAATTGCGGAAACATTGCGGTTCTCGCAATTCTGCTAAATTGCATTCTGTTTAGCTGTTTTCTTCCTCGTTTATTAATCCCATCTCTTGTCCTTTGCATCTAATTTCAACTTGCATTTGTTTATGTTATATCCCTTTATACATTCAGCAAAAAGTAGATAATTAAAAACCAATTTTACCCCATCAAATTCATCCCATCTTTCTTAACAATCACACTTCGCGAATAGCTAAAAATGAGTCTCTGTGGAAAAAACGAATTAAATATACTTACTACTTGCTGTGAGACCATGTATGCTTGCATGTTCTAAGTGCTCTCTCTCTCTTATTTATCATTTTTATTAACACATTGAGCACGCAACAAGTTTTTGGCGCCGCTGCCGGGGACTTATTTTAAGTGAAAACGAGTTTGTTAAGTTTGAAACATCAAAGTATTTTTTATTGAATTTGATCCATCTTCATTTCTTTTTCAGGTACCAATTAGGGTAGTTTATGAATGAGACTCCAAGTAGTGATCTAGAGTTCAACCCTGAGCCCGAGAGATTACTTAGAGCTAGGAATAGAGCCAAGAAACGTCTCTTTAAACAAACCCTTTTACCTCCAATCATTGCAGAGACTACAATTCCTCCGCAACCACCTCAAGAAGAAATGGCTGGAGTAAATCAAAACCTGGTGCCTGTCACTCGCAATCCCATTGAAATAGCGAATGACAAGGATAGCGCCATCCTTTCATATTTAGTACCTATGCCTGGGGAGCTGAACCCCAGCATAATCCGTCCTGAAATCACTGCCAACTCATTCGAGTTAAAGCCAGTGATGTTCCAAATGTTGTCCACTGTGGGACAATTCTTTGGAATAGAAAATGAGGACCCCCATAACCACCTTAGGAACTTCTTAGGAGTTAGTGACACCTTCCTAATCCCTGGAGTTTCCCAAGAAGCCCTGAGGCTATATCTTTTCCCTTACTCTTTGAGGGACAAAGCCAAAACATGGTTAAATTCTTTACCCTCAGGATCTGTCCGCAATTGGACAGATTTAGCAGAAAAATTCCTAGTCAAATACTTCCCACCTGATAGGAATTCGACCTTTCGTGATGATATCATAAAGTTCAAACAAGCTCCAAGTGAGTCTCTTCACGAAGCTTGGACAAGATTCAAAGACCTTCTCATTAAATGTCCACACCATGGCATTCCATGGTGTATCCAAATAGAAGTCTTCTTTAAAGGATGCAACCCCAGCACCAGACAAGTTTTAAATTCATCTGCTGGAGGTTCCATGTTGTCCAAGAGTTACAACGAAGCTTATGAGATCTTGGAGAAGATCTCAACATCTCATTGTAGGTGGTCAGACGATCCAGTAGAGCCAACTAGGGCTCAAGACAAGGATGCTCTAAGCGCCATGAGCACCCAAATAAACGCCCTGACCAACCTAGTTAAGCAAATGGCTCAGGCCAATCTCCAAACCAGTGCCAATACCGCCACAGCCATGTCAATGGGCACCCAACCAAGTCAAGGCGAGGCACCAATCTGTGGATTCTGTGGGGAAGGGCACCCTTATGAATACTGCCCTGGGAATCCATCCTCGGTCTGCTATGTAGGAAGCCAGCAGCAGCCTAGGAATAACCCCTACTCCAACACCTATAACCCTGGTTGGAGAAACCACCCTAACCTGTCATGGGGTGGCCAACAGAACACTAACCAAAATCCTAACCAACCAAGGCCGAGTGGAACACCTGGTTTCACTCCCCAACATAATCAGTCAATGTACCAAAAGCCTTACAATCAACCTGTAGGATCTTCTGTAGAAAACCTACTCAAGGAATATATAGCTAAGAATGATGCTACTCTTCAGAGCCAGCAAGCTACTCTTAGGAGCCTAGAGAACCAAATAGACCAATTAGCCAATGAACTTAAAAGTAGGCCCCAAGGTAGACTCCCTGCTGATACCGAGGTACCAAGGAGAGATGGCAAAGAACAAGTTCAAGCAATTGAACTTAGGAGTGGGAGACCATTGGTGAGCAACACAAAAGACATACCAAAGAGAGTAGAGAACACTGAGTCTAGTGCTCCACTGGAGTCTCTGCCAAGCCAAGGTCCACCACCAACTAGCACATCAGGAGCCAGGCTAGAGCCAATTGTTGAGGACGTAGAAGAAATTCCAAGGCCTCCACCTATCCTAAGGCGTCCTGACGTGCCTGCATATGTGCCACCACCTCCATACCCTCGAAGGCTTAAGAAGAAGCAGGAACATGAAGTTCATTTTAATAAATTTTTAGAAATACTTAAGCAAGTGCATGTGAACATTCCTTTTGTAGAGGTTTTACAGTCTATGCCTTCATATGTAAAGTTTTTGAAAGACATTATTACTAACAAAAAAATAATTGGTGAGTTTGAAACAGTGAACCTCACCGAGGAGTGCAGTGCCATCCTCCAGAACAAGCTGCCCAAGAAGGAGAAGGATCCTGGTTCCTTCACCTTACCTGTAGAACTTGGAGGCAAGCACGTGGGCAGAGCGCTTTGTGACCTGGGCGCCAGCATAAACCTCATGCCCCTGTCCCTATTCCGCCAGTTGGGAATGGGAGAAGCACGTCCAACCACAGTCACTTTACAACTAGCAGACAGATCCATCGCATATCCAGAAGGTAAGATTGAGGATATTCTAGTTAAAGTTGACAAATTCATTTTCCTTGCAGATTTCATTGTCCTGGACTATGAGGCAGACAAGGAGGTCCCTATCCTGCTAGGTAGACCATTTCTAGCCACAGGTAGGGCACTAATAGATGTGCAAAAAGGTGAGTTAACTATGAGAGTTCATGATGAAGAGGTAAAATTTAGTGTTTACAAAGCTTTAAGGTATCCCTCTGATTCTGAGTCTTGTGCTAGCATGGATGTTGTTGACTCACTAATGGAAGAAAATTTAGAGCATGTACTGTTAACCAAGCATGCTAGTGAATATGTACAAGTAGATATAGCTGACCTGAATGTATCTGACATAATGAATATGCCTGTAAATAACCCTCAACATGTATGTATGAATATAGATTTAACTGATAGAACTGTAAATCCTTTGAAGCCCTCTATTGAGCATCCACCTATTTTAGAACTGAAACCACTACCTACTCACCTCAAATATGCATATTTAGGAGATAATGACACGCTGCCTGTAATTATTTCTTCTAAGCTAAGTGAACAGCATGAGGTTGATTTAATTTTACTGCTTAAGCAACATAGGAAGGCTATAGCATGGACTATTGCTGATATTCGAGGCATTAGCCCTTCTTATTGCATGCACAAAATTATATTAGAGGAAGAGCACATACCTAAGGTAGATCACCAGCGTAGGTTAAACCCCTCTATGAAAGAGGTAGTGAAGAAAGAAATAATCAAGTGGTTAGATGCAGGAGTAATTTTCCCCATAGCTAGTAGCCAGTGGGTGAGCCCCATCCAATGTGTACCTAAAAAGGGGGGAATAACTGTGGTAGTCAATGAGAACAACGAACTGATTCCAACAAGGACTGTCACAGGGTGGAGGGTATGTATGGATTACAGAAAGTTAAATAAAGAAACTAAAAAAGACCATTTCCCTATACCGTTTATTGACCAGATGCTAGACAGAATAGCTGGTCGAGCCTACTATTGTTTTTTAGATGGGTACTCTGGCTATAATCAAATTACTATAGACCCTAAGGATCAAGAGAAGACCACCTTCACTTGCCCTTTTGGAACGTTTGCCTTCCGCAGAATGCCTTTTGGCTTATGCAATGCACCGGCAACTTTCCAAAGGTGCATGATGGCAATCTTCTCTGAGTTGGATGAGTCCTTGATAGAAATATTCATGGATGACTTCTCAGTCTTTGGGGATTCATTTAAAACCTGTCTAGAAAACCTAGGACAAGTCCTGGCTAGGTGTGAGGAGACCAACCTAGTCCTAAATTGGGAAAAGTGCCATTTTATGGTAAATGAAGGGATTGTCTTAGGACATCGAGTGTCAAGGGCAGGTGTAGAAGTGGATAGGGCAAAAATAGAGATCATAGAGAAGTTGGTAGAGCCCCAGAATGTCAAGGCTATTAGGAGCTTCTTAGGGCACGCTGGCTTCTACAGAAGGTTCATTAAGGACTTTTCTAAGATAGCCAAGCCTCTGTGCGAGCTTCTAGAGCTAAATAGACCATTCATCTTCTCTAAGGAATGTGTAGTAGCTTGGAAAACCCTTAAGGAAGCACTGGTCACAGCACCAATCATAGTAGGACCAAATTGGGATCTCCCATTTGAGATGCTATGTGATGCCAGTGACTATGCTGTAGGAGTCATGTTAGGACAGAAGATTGACAAGCTCACACATCCTGTCTATTATGCTAGTAAGACCTTGAATGAGGCTCAATGTAATTATACAACTACAGAGAAAGAGATGCTTGCTGTAGTCTTTGCTTGTGAAAAATTTAGAAACTATATTGTAGGAACTAGGACCATTGTATATACTGACCATTCTGCTTTAAAATATCTTATGAGAAAGGCTGATGCTAAGCCTAGATTGATTAGATGGGTGTTATTGCTGCAAGAATTTGATTTGGACATTCGGGACAAGAAAGGTTGTGAAAATGTGGTTGCAGATCACCTGTCTCGATTGCAGCATAATTGCGAAAAAATTGCGGAGACCGCAATTTCTGATGCTTTTATAGATGAACATGTATTTGCTTTGGCTCATCGTGATAACGATGAGGAACCGTGGTTTGCTGATATTGCTAACTTCCGTGCATCACAGGTATTACCAGTGTTCAAGGGAGGACAAGAAAAGAAGCGGTTCCTGCATGAAGCAAGGAAATTCATCTGGGATGACCCCACACTTTACAGAACCTGTGCTGATGGCTTACTAAGGAAGTGTGTTTCAGCTGCTGAAGCGAGGTCTGTGCTGCAGCACTGTCACTCATCTCCTTATGGTGGACACTTTGGTGGCCAAAGGACAGCTGCGAAGGTATTTCAGAGTGGCTACTATTGGCCAACAATCTTCAAGGACGCACACGACTATGCCCACAACTGTGACGAGTGCCAAAGGACAGGTAATCTCAGTCGCAAGGATGAGATGCCCCTCACCTACATCTTAGAGTTGGAGCTCTTTGATGTATGGGGCATTGATTTCATGGGACCATTCCCTCCATCATCAGGTAACCTGTACATTTTAGTAGCAGTAGACTACGTGTCCAAGTGGGTAGAAGCCAAAGCATGTCCTAATAATGATGCTAAAACAGTCACTAACTTCTTGCATAGGCACATTTTCACTAGATTTGGGACTCCTCGTGCTATCATTAGTGATGAGGGGTCACATTTCATTAATAAGGCTATGGAGAAGATATTGGCTAAATATAACATTAGACATAGGGTAGCTACTCCCTATCACCCACACTCAAATGGTCAAGCTGAAATTTCCAATAGGGAGATAAAGAACATCTTAGAGAAGGTAGTCAAACCAAATAGGAAAGACTGGTCATTTAAGCTTGAGGATGCACTTTGGGCTTATAGAACAGCATATAAAACACCCCTAGGCATGTCTCCCTATAGGTTGGTGTATGGCAAGGCCTGCCACTTGCCACTTGAGTTGGAAAACAAGGCATTTTGGGCCATGAAAGAATTGAATTTTTGTGTAAAGGATGCGGGGACACTAAGGTCTTTGCAGCTACATGAACTTGATGAGCTTAGGCATATGGCCTATGAGAATGCCAAAATGTATAAAGAAAAGACCAAAATATGGCACGACAGTAGACTTAGGATCAAAGACTTTAGGAAAGGCCAACTTGTCCTATTATTTAACTCACGTTTAAAGATATTTCCAGGCAAACTAAAGTCTAGATGGTCGGGTCCATTTGTTATTACTAATGTCTTTGTTCATGGTGCAATAGAGATAAAGAACTTGCAGCAAGGCCAGCCATTTATGGTCAATGGTGCTAGATTGAAGCACTACTATGAGGAAGGAGATGTGAAGACTCTCTCGGCCTTCCTCTTGACTGAAGCATGACAAAAAGAAAGAGAGAGAACGAGTGGTTACTGTGCTCGTTTAGTCAAGGCCAATGCCTTAGTTTATTTTTTCTGTTTTTCCGATTATCGTTTGTATGTTTTGTGGTGTGTTTTTAATTGTGTATTTAATGTTTGTTTGATTTGTTTTTGTAGGGAATCGAAAGAAGGAATCAAGGAGAGTAAATCCCACTTTAAAACTCAAGAAATGGTTGAGCCAAATAAAAGATACGGACGGGCAAAGTTGGAGATTTCAATGAAATAATATCCCTGGAATTGCGTTAAAATTGCTGGATCCGCAAAAAGAGCCGTTGGGATTTTATCCGTTGCCTTTATATCCGTTGGAAGCCGCTTGATCGTTACGATTATCTCTCTCTTTGCTCTCCAAGAATTCAGCGATTCTCTCCATCTTTGATTCCTCTCCCAAGATCTTCAAGAATCAGCAATGGTGGCCACACGTGCTGAACGATCCGCAGCCAAGAAGAAGGCTGATGACGCAGCTGAAGCAGCTGCGAGGGAAGCGCTTCTCGCCCTTGCAGACGATGGTGCCGTTCGCACCGGTCCTCTTCCCAAGCTTCCTATTCGTAGGAAGAAGTGGAGGGTGGTCACTGAGATCCCTGCTGGACCATCTGAGCCAGTGGGCACGCCCAAGAAACGCCGGTGGAGTGTCAAGACAGCCGACGAACCAAGCACCGCAAGGACTCCCTCTGTGGAGAGTCAAGAACCTGATCGTGCATCCCACGAGTCAGCCAAAGAAGGTTCGTCGCCGTCTGTGTCACCTGCGCGCAGCCCTCTCCCATCTGCACCAGTGCCAAGCGCAGAGTCGTCACCACCTGCTCAGAGCCCTGAGTTGTCTCCAGCACCTCAGAGTTCTGATCCGACGCCTGCAGCAGCGCAGAGCCCTGAGCTGCAATCTTCGCCACTGAGTTCTGCGCAGACACCACCAGCAGGACATAATTCTCCACGGCCTGATCCGGAATTTCCTTATGGAGATTATCAAGAATCCACGCAAGGCAGTGGAGATGCTGGGGAAGACGAAGTCTTCTCTCCTATGAGGGAAGATAGCCCTGCCGAGCCTGCACAGCAGGACGATTCTATGGAAGAAACGTTGGGGGCATGCCTCCAGCAGATCAATATCAAGGCCAGGCTCAGGAAGAAGAAGAAGGCAACGATTGGCAAGGCCAAGAAGTTGAAGAAAAAGAAGGCCAAGAAGGTGCCATCGACGGACAAGGAGAGTACTGAGCCTTCGCTCAAACGCCTCAAGGTGGAGGCTGCTGCATCATCCAAACCAGCAGATAAGGGGAAGGCTAAACTCTACCCTGAAGACGAACCTCCGTCAGTGAGGTATGTCTCATCTGATGCGGAATCCAGGGGTGTTGAGCTCAGGAAGAGAGACCTATTGCACGAGAAGGGATTCCTTGATCGACTTGCTGACCTGCCGCAGTTCTTGCGCGCAGGGGTGATCAACCATGGCTGGGAAGAATTCTGCAGACCGCCTAATCCAGCATACACGAGCATGGTGTATGATTTCTACGCTAATGTGCTCAGCCCTGAGGATGGCCTGTCCGTGGTCAGAGGGGTGGAAGTTGATTTCTCAGCCAAGGCCATCAATGAAGCCTTTGGTCTCAAGGGCCAAGCGCACACCGATTATGCACGGATAGTTGATGAGCCGACTGAGGCCGTGCTGGAAGAGGCCATTCGCACAATTGGCCAGCCTGAAGCAGCGTGGACTGTCTCACGCAATGGTCGGCACACCTTGATGAGTGCCAATCTGACAGCAAAGGCGGCTGTGTGGTTTGCCTTTGTGAGGAGAAAGCTGTCCCCGGTGACTCACGAGACGACAATCAACCAGAGTAGATCACTGCTGGTTTATGCCATCATGCGCGGTCTCACGGTCAATGTGGGGGAGATCATGTCAGCTGCCATTGCTGAATGCGCCAGAAAAGGTAAGGGGCCATTATTTTTCCCCAACACTATAACAAAATTGTGTTTGCTTGCAGGAGTCCCCACCGAGCGCTTGGAGCAGCAGATGCCGTACACAGGCCATTTGGAGCTGCCTGCGAACCTGAGGCTGAGAAGAAAGGGGAATATGGAGTTTGAGTTGGATAGGCTGGCTGCTGAACAGTCCCTATCCATGGCCTGCTTAATGGACTTGCAGAGAAGATTGGCTCAATGGGCCAACTATGCGCAGGCAAGGGACAAAGAAGTTGCAGACCAGTTGGGATGCATCTTCCCGGACTTCCCCACCACTCTCCTAACTCCATGGGTGCCCCCACGACCAAGGCAACCAGATGAGGATGATGAGAATTGAGTGCTGGTTTGAAGTGCACTAAAGGGAGTATTGCTGTTCCCTTAAGAAACAAAAGACAATTTTTCTGCTTTCTGATAGGATATTGTGAATTATGCTATTTTGTGTTCAACTTTTGATCTGTTTTTAATGTTTAGTTTTATGTTTTTTCTTTTGCTTAGTCTAGTCTGATGTTAGCTGAATAGGTAGGATAGTTTAGTTTTATTTTTAGGATGCATGAGTTACAGGAAAAAGCATGCTAGGGGCCTGAATCAATGTTATATCTGCCCGGATTACATTGCGAAATAATTGCGGTTCCCGCAATTTTTGTGACTGATTGCATGCTTTGGACTGTCTGTTTAGTTAGGCTGTGATCTGTTAAATTCTATCTTTTGCTGCTAGCATGACTACCTTATATAGCTGATCTTCAAGCATGTTGGATGAGTGTCATAGGACACCCTTTGCTAGTTTAAATTAGCCTCTGAATAGGGCTCAGCATGCATAAACCATCAGTTCTTAAACTGTCTGTTTTGTTCAAATTTTCTGCTGCTGGAATAATTGCTTTTAGAATGTTTTGCCTATGCCTAGGATTTTTAAATTCTCTTTGTTTTACTTTGGACTAGATGCTTCTAGGACAAGTTTGGGGGTGTGCCACCTCAAACACTCATTGGGGACAATGAGTAGTTGAAGTTTGGGGGAGGCCACCCTAGGCCTAGGAACATTCCTCTCTTCCTTAGGACATAAGCATTCTTCTTCTCCTAAGAAAAAAAAAAAATTTGTGATAAATAGAAAAAGTGAAAAATAGAATAAAGAGGGGTGTCTCTCTCAAGTTGCTGAGTAATCAGTGCCAAGTGTGTAAACCACAAGTGGCATTGCATCAAAAGGCAACCCAAGGAGAGACTCCACCGAAGTAAAAAAGGGAGAAATAGGGAAGAAGAATGTATGCTTAGGAGTTATAATCTTGTGGCTTAGATGTCCTATGTAAAAAGAACTCTGATCCTTAATGAGCTAAGCACAAGGTTGTAGCTTTTAGGTTTGTCTAGGGAGATGAATGTATATCCAATGTAGTGATGCCAGGGCTTAGGTTGTTCTCTAAAAGTACCACTGTCACTGTTAATACTAAGACTGGCATGACTCTAAGGAATCCTAGGCACATTAAAAGTTAAGCTAGAAGCATGTACTGAGTCTGGAGTAAAGCTTGGTAGAATTTGAAACCTTAGGGATAGTGGCATGATATCATAAAAGTAGTTAGATCAAATAGTAGGGGGTTAACAAAACCAGCAGGTATAGTAGGTAGGTGAAGTCAGAAGAAGCTTGATAAGAGGTTAATTCTAAACTTAGAAGTGTGTCACAGGACAGCACTGCTAGAGATAGGGATATAGGGGAGTCGGTAAGTAGTTAAAGAAGATAAAACAGCAGCCTAAGTAAGTCCTTAGTATGCTTGAGGACAAGCAAAGCCTTAAGTTTGGGGGTGTGTTAAGTCTCTGAAAGTGACTTATTTAGGACCCATTTAGCTTAAGAAGATGTACACATTTAGGTGTTTTTGTTAGCATTTAGCCTAAACCTATGCTTTAATGTGAGAATTAGAAGAAGGTAGCTAATATAGGACTTATGTACAATAGGTAGAAAAAGGGTTGAAAACCGAAGGAAAAGAATGAAAAAATGAGCATTGCGAATGAATTGCGAAAACATTGCTGAGGCCGCAATTATTCAAGTGAAAACCGTAAGTTGACTGATCTTTTTCTGTTAATTTCCGTAATTTCAGGGATTCATTCTTTCTCCTCCATCCATTCTGATATACGACGTTGAAGATTGATGGTTCTCCTTGGCCCAAACGCACCTGCAAACTACTATAAAAGGGGGTCAAAGTCGGAGGTTCAGTCATCACTCGAAGCGCAGGAGTCTTCTCGCAGTCCACCATTTCCATCTGTTTTCCTTTGCCGTTTGTTGGAGTGAGAGTCTCAGCTTTTGGAGTCGATAATCTGATAGGAAGGAGAGGAGATTCTTCTTCTCTCTCGATTGGATTCATCCAAGCCAGGCTGACTTTTCATCACCTTCATTCGAGGCGACTGCCACGAAGTTTTTCAGCAATCCTTTACTGCTTTTCTGTTCTGTTCTTCTTATTTCCATCTCTGATTATTGTTGTTCTTAGTTTAGTATTTTACTTACTGCATTTCGTTGTTGTCTGTCTTGGATTCATTTCTTCAAAGCTTTCCTTTGTCATTCAAACACTTAAAGTAATCAAAGTACAATTCTGCATTTTACAGTTTCCACCTTGTTCTGCTACGGTTTTGTCTCGCTATTTTACACACATTTCTCTTCTAAGCATGTCTGTTTTATCTACCCTTTCTGTTCTCCATATATCCATGAGTAGCTAAATCACTTAGGGGCATGCTAATGACAGAACTATAGGCTTAAAAAACGTGAACCAAGTAGGCAGATGAACACTCGAACATTGATTGTATGTAAGCTTCATCCTACGGGCAATTTCGATTGGCCATCCATTTTGTCCAAAGAACTCCTAACCTCTGGAAGGAGTAAGAGTTCAGAGTCATATAATCATGCTAGCCTTTCATGGTAATCAGGAAACGGCCTAGGAATAGGCGTTTCCCTAGTACAAACTAAACACTCCTGCTTGAACAAGATGCTTAAGTCCTTACTTTGAGATCGAGTAAACTTAAGACTCTAATGCATGGAATCGGACGATACTTGAGATAGAGTGAGTTTGATGTATAGAGAGTTGATCCAATGCTTGAGAATCGTAAGAAAATGCCTATAGGATAGTCATTAGTAGGCCTTAATTCGCCCATTTACACACTTTCACTGCTGCTTTAATTGCGGAAACATTGCGGTTCTCGCAATTCTGCTAAATTGCATTCTGTTTAGCTGTTTTCTTCCTCGTTTATTAATCCCATCTCTTGTCCTTTGCATCTAATTTCAACTTGCATTTGTTTATGTTATATCCCTTTATACATTCAGCAAAAAGTAGATAATTAAAAACCAATTTTACCCCATCAAATTCATCCCATCTTTCTTAACAATCACACTTCGCGAATAGCTAAAAATGAGTCTCTGTGGAAAAAACGAATTAAATATACTTACTACTTGCTGTGAGACCATGTATGCTTGCATGTTCTAAGTGCTCTCTCTCTCTTATTTATCATTTTTATTAACACATTGAGCACGCAACACTCACCCACTGGCTACTAGCTATGGGGAAAATCACTCCTGCATCTAACCATTTTATTATTTCCTTTTTTACTACCTCTTTCATAGAGGGGTTTAGCCTACGCTGGTGATCTACCCTCGGTGTGTGCTCTTCCTCTAGTATAATTTTGTGCATGCAATAAGAAGGGCTAATGCCTCGAATATCAGCAATAGTCCATGCTATAGCCTTCCTATGTTGCTTAAGCAGTAAAATTAATTCACCCTCATGCTGTTCACTTAGTTTAGAAGAAATAATTACAGGCAGTGTATCATTATTTCCTAAATATGCATATTTGAGGTGAGTGGGTAGTGGTTTTAGTTCTAAAACAGGTGGATGCTCAATGGAGGGCTTCAAAGGATTTACAGTTCTATCAGTTAAATCTATATTCATACATACATGTTGTGGGTTATCTACAGGCATATCCATTATGTCAGATATATTTAAGTCAGCTACATCTAATCCTATATATTCATTGGCATGCTTGGTTAATAATACATGCTCTAATTGTTCTTCCATTAAAGAATCAATAACGTCCATACTAGCACAGGATTCAAGATCAGAGGGATACCTTAAAGCTTTATATACACTAAACTTTACCTCTTCATCATGAACCCTCATAGTAAGCTCACCTTTTTGGACGTCTATAAGTGCCCTACCTGTGGCTAGAAATGGTCTACCTAGCAGGATGGGGACTTCCTTGTCTGCCTCATAGTCCAGGACAATGAAATCTGCAAGGAAAATAAATTTGTCAACTTTAACTAGAATATCCTCAATCTTACCTTCTGGATATGCGATGGATCTGTCTGCTAGTTGTAAAGTGACTGTGGTTGGACGTGCTTCTCCCATTCCCAACTGGCGGAATAGGGACAGGGGCATGAGATTTATGCTGGCGCCCAGGTCACAAAGCGCTCTGCCCACGTGCTTGCCTCCAAGTTCTACAGGTAAGGTGAAGGAACCAGGATCCTTCTCCTTCTTGGGCAGCTTGTTCTGGAGGATG
The DNA here is from genome assembly GCA_028017165.1 of Herpetospermum pedunculosum. NCBI lineage: Eukaryota > Viridiplantae > Streptophyta > Magnoliopsida > Cucurbitales > Cucurbitaceae > Herpetospermum > Herpetospermum pedunculosum. The sequence goes on from CM051531.1 coordinate 37,702,120, forward strand.
GCACTGCACTCCTCGGTGAGGTTTACTGTTTCAAACTCACCAATTATTTTTTTGTTAGTAATAATGTCCTTCAAAAACTTTACATAAGAAGGCATAGACTGTAAAACTTCTACAAAAGGAATGTTAACATGCACTTGCTTAAGTATTTCTAAGAATTTATTAAAATGAACTTCCTGTTCTTGCTTCTTCTTAAGCCTTCGAGGGTATGGAGGTGGTGGCACATATGCAGGCACGTCAGGTTGCTTTAGGATAGGTGGAGGCCTTGGAATTTCTTCTACCTCCTCAATAATTGGTTCTAGCCTTACTCCTGATGTGCTAGTTGGTGGTGGACCTTGGTTTGGCAGAGACTCCAGTGGAGCACTAGACTCAATGTTCTCTACTCTCTTTGGTATGTCTTTTGTGTTACTCACCAATGGTCTTCCACTCCTAAGTTCAATTGCTTGAACTTGCTCTTTGCCATCTCTCCTTGGTACCTCGGTGTCAGCAGGGAGTCTACCTTGGGGCCTACTTTTAAGTTCATTGGCTAATTGGCCTATTTGGTTTTCCAGGCTCCTAAGAGTAGCTTGCTGGCTCTGAAGAGTAGCATCATTCTTAGCTATGTATTCCTTGAGTAGGCTTTCTACAGAAGATCCTACAGGTTGATTGTAAGGTTTTTGGTACATTGACTGGTTATGTTGAGGAGTGAAACCAGGTGTTCCACTCGGCCTTGGTTGGTTAGAATTTTGGTTAGTGTTTTGTTGGCCACCCCATGACAGGTTAGGGTGGTTTCTCCAACCAGGGTTATAGGTGTTGGAGTAGGGGTTATTCCTAGGCTGCTGCTGGCTTCCAACATAGCAGACTGAGGATGGATTCCCAGGGCAGTATTCATATGGGTGCCCTTCCCCACAGAATCCACAGATAGGTGCCTCGCCTTGACTTGGTTGGGTGCCCATTGACATGGCTGTGGCGGTATTGGCACTGGTTTGGAGATTGGCCTGAGCCATTTGCTTAACTAGGTTGGTCAGGGCGTTTATTTGGGTGCTCATGGCGCTTAGAGCATCCTTGTCTTGAGCCCTAGTTGGCTCTACTGGATCGTCTGACCACCTACAATGAGATGTTGAGATCTTCTCCAAGATCTCATAAGCTTCGTTGTAACTCTTGGACAACATGGAACCACCAGCAGATGAATTTAGAACTTGTCTGGTGCTGGGGTTGCATCCTTTAAAGAAGACTTCTATTTGGATACACCATGGAATGCCATGGTGTGGACATTTAATGAGAAGGTCTTTGAATCTTGTCCAAGCTTCGTGAAGGGACTCACTTGGAGCTTGTTTGAACTTTATGATATCATCACGAAAGGTTGAATTCCTATCTGGTGGGAAATATTTGACTAGGAATTTTTCTGCTAAATCTGTCCAATTGAGGACAGATCCTGAGGGTAAGGAATTTAACCATGTTTTGGCTTTGTCCCTTAAAGAGTAAGGGAAAAGATATAACCTCAGGGCTTCTTGGGAAACTCCAGGGATTAGGAATGTGTCACTAACTCCTAGGAAATTCCTAAGGTGGTTATGGGGGTCCTCATTTTCTATTCCAAAGAATTGTCCCACAGTGGACAACATTTGGAACATCACTGGCTTTAACTCGAAGGAGTTGGCAGTGATTTCAGGACGAATTATGCTGGGGTTCAGCTCCCCAGGCATAGGTACTAAATATGAAAGGATGGCGCTATCCTTGTCATTCGCTATTTCAATGGGATTGCGAGTGACAGGCACCAGGTTTTGATTTACTCCAGCCATTTCTTCTTGAGGTAATTGCGGAGGAATTGTAGTTCCCGCAATGATTGGAGGTAAAAGGGTTTGTTTAAAGAGACGTTTCTTGGCTCTATTTCTAGCTTTAAATAATCTCTCAGGCTCAGGGTTGAACTCTAGATCACTAGATGGAGTCTCATTCATAAACTACCCTAAATGGTACCTGAAAAAGAAATGAAGATGGATCAAATTCAATGGAAAATAACTTGATGTTTCAAACTTAACAAACTTCGTTTTCACTTAAAATAAGTCCCTGGCAGCGGCGCCAAAAACTTGTTGCGTGCTCAATGTGTAAAGATAAATATGCAAAAGGGTAGAGAGAGCACTTAGAACATGCAAGCATACATGGTCTCACAGCAAGTAGTAAGTATATTTCATTCGTTTTTTCCACAGAGACTCATTTTTAGCTATTCGCGAAGTGTATTTGTTAAGAAAGATGGGGTGGATTTGATGGGGTAAAATTGGTTCTTAATTATCTAAGTTTTGCTGAATGTGTAAAGGAATATAACATAAACAAATGCAAGTTGAAATTAGACGCAAAAGACAAGAGATGGAATTAATAAACGAAGAAGAAAACAGCTAAACAGAATGATAAAACAACAGAATTGCGAGGACCGCAATGTTACCGCAATTAAATAACAGCGAAAGTGTGTAAATGAGTGGATTAAGGGCTACTAATGACTATCCTATAGGCACTTTATTACGATTCTCAAGCTTTGGATCTACTCTCTATACATCAAACTCACTCTATCTCAAGTATCGTCCGATTCCATGCATTAGAGTCTTAAGTTTACTCGACTTCGAAGTAAGGTCTTAAGCATCTTGTTAAAACAGGAGTGTTTAGTTTGTACTAGGGAAACGCCTATTCCTAGGCCGTTTCCTGATTACCATGAAAGGCTAGCATGATTATATGACTCTGAACTCTTACTCCTTCCAGAGGTTAGGAGTTCTTTGGACAAAATGGATGGCCAATCGAAATTGCCCGTGGGATGAAGCTTACATACAATCAATGTTTCGAAGGCGATCCTACATGCTTGGTTCACGTTTTTTAGCCTATAGTTCTGTCATTAGCATGCCCCTAAGTGACTTAGCTACTCATGGATATATAGAGAACAGAAAGGGTAGATAAAACAGACATGCTTAGAAGAGAAATGTGCTTAAAACAGCAAGACAAAACCGTAGCAGAAAAAGGTGGAAACTGTGAAATGCAGAATTGTACTTTGATTACTTTGAATGTTTGAACGACAAAGGGAAACGTAGAAGCAGAAATTCAGAGACAGACAACAACGAACTGCAGTAACTAAAACACTAAGCTAAGAACAACAATGATCAAAACTGGAAATAAGAAGAAGAACGACAGAAAACAGTAAAAGGGTGCTGAAAAGCTTCGTTGCAGTCGCCTCGAATGAAGGGGATGAAAGGACAGCCTTGCTTGGATGAATCCAATCGAGAGAGAAGAAGAATCTTCTCTCCTTCCTATCAGATTATCGATTCCAACAGCTGAGACTCTCACTCCAACAGACGGCAAAGGAAAACAGAGAGAAAAGATGGACTGCGAGAAGACTTCTGCGCTTCGAATGATGATCAAACCTCCGACTTTGGCCCCCTTTTATAGTAGTTTGCAGGTGCGTTTGGGCCAAGGAGAACCATCAATCTTTAACGTCATATATCAGAATGGATGGAGGAGAAAGAATGAATCCCTGAAATTACGGAAATTAACGGAAAAAGATCAGTCAACTTACGGTTTTCACTTGAATAATTGCGGCCTCAGCAATGTTTTCGCAATGCTGTCGCAATGCAGCTTTTTTCACTCTTTTCCTTCGGTTTTCAACCCTTTTTCTACCTATTGTACATAAGTCCTAGATTAGCTACCTTCTTCTAATTCTCATATTAAAGCATAGGTTTAGGCTAAATGCTATCAAAAACACCTAGAAGTGTACATCTTCTTAAGCTAAATGGGTCCTAAATAAGTCACTTTCAGAGACTTAACACCTACTTGAAAGAGCCAGATTATGAGAAAGAATGAAATGAGTTTTGGTAAAGTCGAGCAATCGACTCTAAACATTTGCGCTACTCGGAGGCACCCGAGCTTGCACTGTACATGCTTTTTGTTTACTTACCGTCTTTAGGATTAGCTTAGGTTCTTACTCTGATGTTGTGAATTTTTCAGGTGAAACAATAGCTCGTCTTTGAGGTTTATTGGCTAAGGATAAAGCGCTCTCTCCAACCCTCTAAGTCACAATTCAGGGAAGGTTTTCTTTCCCTTCGTTTTGACTGTGCATATTTGGTCCAATGAGGACATTGTCAATTCCTACGTTGGGGGTGGTGGGTTGTGCCTTATATTGATTGTCGAGCTTAGTTGTGGAATCCTGATTAACTTGTTGAGTTATAGTGAAAGCATGCTAGTCTGACTATGATATTCTGTGATGTACTGCTAAGGTCTTCGTATGTGTATTTGTCGTGAAATTCAGCATAATTGCATATGTTAAGGCCATTTTGAAAAAAAATTCAAGTTATTTCCCTGTTTAAGCCTCGCATGTTAGCACTCTATCTTGGATCTGTGGGTTTAAGGTAGTTCTGTTTGTTTTTGAAATTCGTTGTCACCTCGAAAGGCAACCTTAGGATGGGCCAAGATTCGCTCTTGTTTGTAATCCATGCGCTCAAAATTTTAACATGATTTTTAGGCTAAAAAGAAAAATGAATGCAAGTTTATTAAAAGAAAATAATCTCCTGAGGTGTTCCTCCTTCTTGAGTTGCCTTAGTAGCCAAGGGCGGTCGTGAAACCCACGGTCGCCACTGCATGAAAAGGAAGCACAAAGAAGTGAACGCTAGTCCTTAAAAATGTGAATTTTGCCCGTAGTCAGATGCACTGTGCAATGAAATTGCAGGCAAGCTGAAACGAAAGTAAAATTGACATGTTAGGCGCTCATGGGGATCGAAGAAGAAGAGAGAAAAAGATGCCTTGCGATCTATTACTTGCTTAGACGATGAATAGCCCTTAGACTGTTCTGTTTAGCCATAAGTAGGGGAAATGCGAAGTTTTAGGATTGATAGAGCTGTTCTAAGCCTGTTGAAATCTAAGATTGAGGAGCTAGGTCCGAAGCATAAATAGGGAAGCGTCTTAAAATTTTTCGAATTGTTCTTAATCAATGCATGCATGCAGCTGTTTCTTTCAAATGCAAATGCCCTGTCATTTCCAGTACTGAGAATTGAGTTCTTAGCATGCATACTCGTTTAATTTTGATTAATCAGAATTCCACCTTGCTCGAGGACTAGCAAGAAATAAGTTGGGGGTGTTCGATAGCTCCATTTTGGAGCTATAATTATGTCCCTATTTCACGTTTATTAGTTGCTTAATCTTGCTTTTATGTGTTAATTGCAGGTGTTCTTGGTAATTCGCCCACGGGAGCGTTTCGGCGTTTTTCGGGGCTTAATATCGCATTTTAAAGGCCTAAGAACACTTCCGGGGAAGATCCATGCAAAGGCATGAAGGTTAGGCGCTTTACAGAAATTGAAGGCAAAAATCCATGCAACAATCCGAGAGCTAGCGTCGAGCGGCAGCGTCGCGACGCTGGCTCGACGCTGCCAGAGCGTCTCGACGCTCCGAAGTCTGAAGCGCTGATTTGAAGAAAAACTCGAGAGCAAGCGTCGAGTGATAGCGTCTCGACGCCGCACAGCGTCTCGACGCTGCGCGAGCGTCTCGACGCCACCCCGACTGCGCGCGCGCGTTATTTAGGGCGCAGCGTCGAGACGCTGCCCTAGCGTCTCGACGCTACGACGGATTACTTAAGTTTTTGTCCGATTTTTAGCCGCCATTATCATCTTCTACCTCGAGCTGCGCGCCTGATTTGACGTTCCAGCAGCTATTTTCACCATGGGAGGGGCTAGGAAGCTAGGATTGGGGCCATCCCACACCACACAAGTCATGAGTGAGTAGTTTTACCGTTTTTGGCTCGGGATTGTAAAGGAGAAATGTAGTTTGAACTCTTGGTGAGGTTGTAGAATTGAAATTCTGAATTGGTTGGATATTTTATTGAATTGAGTTCTATTTCTTAGCTTAATCTATGAGCATGTTTGAATGATTTAGGACTAGGCACCCTTGATTTTGAGCATGTCTCATTCGTTAAAGGATTTGATGTCGTGCCTCTCTGATCCGCCGAGTAACAAGGAATTATGACACCTTGAGCGTATTGGCGTCCTTGCGCTCTTGGTGTTCGTTCTTCCCGAATTAGTATTCCAAATCGACATACTAATTTCGCGTCCAAATTAGATAGTTGTCACAGTTAGCTCGTTGCTATCGTTCGGTCTTGGGAGAGCGTTGGCCGCCAATGTCCGAACGATATGCTTGATTAACATGATTAATTATGTCTAATTAATTTCCATGGAGCATGTCTGAGTTAATTTATTGATTTTAGACGAGCTGTGTATTCGTTAAATTATTCAGTCATTATACTCGTCATCCTATGATCCAAGAGGCTTGCTATATTTACTCCCGATCGTCCCGAGTCGAAAACTCCGTTAGCTAAATTTTCCATTGCTTTGTTCCTTCATAGTGAATTAAAAACCAACAAATTCCCCCTTTATTTCATTTACTTTAATAGTTTGCAAATTTAATTGAGATTAAGTCTAATTAACTTAATTCCCTGTGGATCGACCCCGTTGCCGCTACTCTACTAATAGTTTAGTGAATTCGGGCAAATTATAAATTCATTTTGGCGGGTCTCGACAACCCGATGATTGGCGATAGTTCAATAATATCGTTACCACTCTCGCATCACATTTTTATTTACACACTGAGCACGCAACAGGAGCTGAGGTAGACGAGAAGACGAACGCCACGAAAAGGTAAGTTTCCCCGTTCGTTTCTCACTGGTAAATTTACCGGTTGGTAAATCAGTCTGATTTACCTATCAGAAATTTACCGATGGGGAGTACAACACTTGGAGCGTTGGTTCCTCGGTGTTAATATACCGGTCTGTATACCGGTGGGATTATACCAATGGAATCGACCGGTAAGTGTTATTGGTCAAAGGTTAGACCGATATATCGGTAAAATCCTTGCGAAGGATTTCCCTCGGTATACCGGTCCAACTCTAACCGGTATTTGATACTGGTCGAGTTTACCGGTGGTCCTTTCCACGTTCAACATTACCGGTTGACTTTTACCGGTCGGTTTATCGGTCGAGGATGGATTTACCGGTGGGTTTCGGGTAGTGAGAAATTGTTAAGTGTTGTCCTGATTTCTCTCTCCCGATTTTGTTACTTATTGATTGCTGAAGATCCTCAGCCAGTTTAGGCTTCTTCCGTTGCGTCTCTGGTTGAAGTAGGACTTCGATTCCATCAATTGGTATTAGAGCATGCTTTAGGCTCTCAATTTGCTACAAATTCAGTTCCTTAGGGGGTTTGTATTGTTATCTTTGCTTGAGTTGCTGAATTGATTTAGGTTTTGGCATTCCCCTTTATTTTTGCTCTTTAATTTGGATTGTAATTAGCCTAAGTGTTCAGGCTTAATGTTTGCAAAGAGTTTGTAATTTATTTAAGTCCTTAGAGTCCTTAGGCTGTTGCAGAGCCCAGTTGAAGTAGATGCAAAGGAGCTCGGGAGCATGGAAAAGTTCAAAGTGTTCGAAAGGCTTCAAAAAACCTACCTTGGGGTAAAACAAGCTTTGTAAAAGTTAGATTGCTTGTTGCCAAAACCGAGTAACTTTAGTGTGTTTAATTTATTTATGCATGTGATGTATGGTTTAAATTAACATCTCTTGCTTGTGCATATTGTATGCCATGTAGATTTCAAATCCCACCTTAGGAAGTATGTTGCATGCATATAGTATGTTATATGGGATATAATGTATAGGATGCATGCTTAATTCATGAGATTCAATATAAGAGTTTTATTGGTTATGAATTAGGAGTTGTATGTTTAAGAGCATAATCGATATAAGTGTTATATTGATTATGAAGTTAAATATCCAACTTGTCGTTCCTTAGTGTTGCATGTTTGAGAAGCATGTAGAATTTGTTGTAGAAAGTCTAAGTTTTGCAAGTGTTGTAAAATCAACCTAGACTTTTAAAATCTATAACAAAAACAAAGGCATGCACACATAGGGTTGAACAATTCGGTCTTTCATTAGATGATAGGTCGATATACCGTAAATGCTAAGGTTATGAGAAACTCTCCCGGGGAAATCCTGTTCTAGGTTGGAGGTTATGAATTGACGGATCACCTCCAACCTGGGCACTAACCAGATCTCGAGTAAAGTGAACCCGACTTTATGAGCATGCACTAGAGGTGTTAGGTTAATAAAAGTTGTTTATAACCTAGACATCTTAGGTAAATAGTTTGCCTAGACTTAAGGTTTTATTGTCTTAGCCGGATAAAACCTGAGTAGTTTACCCTAAACACCATCCACGATGCTTAGTAGATGTGTTGAAGAAGGAATATATGATATATCCCTCTCCTGCTACGCACTCCCTGATAGTTCACAACGTGAGAATTGTGCTCAGCCTCGTGTTGTCAATAGGGCAACCCCCCACGGGTGGTATTTGCAACTTTCAATAGCATGGTGAATGGAGTAAATATCTATAGTAAATGGGAGAAGGAAGTGCGTCAGTACTTCCTGCGGTCTCCTCCATTGGGTTGAACTAGGAGATTCCATGTTTCGCCTGCTCTGTGCCCACAAGTGGTACCAATCCCTTCGGAGGGCGGGGCATGGAAGTTGAACACCTCAATCACCATTTATGGATAGAGAAACACAGTGTCATTCCCAACTCTGACATTCCCTACGGTTGCACTGTTGAGGCCGCCCTGCGCATTCTAAAAATGGAGGGTCACACTTACGAGATTTGCTAAGGAGTTAGTAAATCCAGACCAAAAGCGATAACTAAGATGCTGTCGGATATGAGTTATCCTGGTGATAGCATTTAGTCAAGAATGTCTTGATTTAGTAAAGGGGTGCTCACCTACCCTACGGTAGGGACCTGGTAGAGCACTTTATGTGGTACTCCAAATTCAAGCTGTCGAAGCTTGCCAAAATACAATTTATAAACCCGATGAACACCGAGCTATTTGAAGCTTAGTGGTAACGGGGTCGATCCACAGGGAAATAAGAAATCTAATTTAACTAAGTCTAATTTGCTAATAATAAAAAGTATGCACAAATTAAAGAATGGTAATTTGGTTTGGGGGAAGGGAGCTCCTAATATGCAACTAACGAAAAATTAAATATCAACGTGCAAAATTTAAACGGTTGTGCTTAACTTCGAGAAATGGAATTGCTCGTTATGGATGTTCGGATCATCGATATAATTTACTCGCTAGCCAATTCATGCACACAATTCATTTAGTTATCTCTAACTCAAATGACCCAAGGATTTAATTAGATGCGTGCAGTTCTAATTAAACTTGGCCAATAATCTATCCAAGGTAGCGACCCCTAAATCGATTACGTGCCAGTGACGGGAACATTGCGACGGCCTAATCCTAAGACTAAACCGGTTTCTCTCTTGCCTTAAGCCTAACATGAAAACGTTAATTAATTCAGATTACCAACTGTCACTTTGGGCCGAACTAATTAGCCATGCTTAGACCCGTGCTACCTAGCGGTATGGGCAATTATACGTCCCAACCTTTAGCCCTCTATCATGCATAGGAACTAGGGCGTCAACCTAATTTAGCTACACATGCTAGATATTATGAAGAACAAGCAAGAAGATGCATTAACAAGCTAATTGTCTCAACATTTACAAAGGGGAAAAATCTCCCCAAACATCCAAAACTCACAAACCAAAGCTCAAAATTAAGCACTTACCTCGGTTTAGCCTTCCATGGAGGATGAATTAATCCAATCCCCCATGGAAGAGCTTGGAATCATGCACAAAGAAGGAGAAGAAGTACAAAAATGGTGGAAAAATGCCCTAGACCCGAGAGGAGAAGCTTGGGGAAGAAGGAGAGTGAAAAGTTTGCTGCAAATTTGCGTTTTCACGCTTTTTAAACTCGGAGCGTCGAGACGCTAGGTGTTATGTCTCCAAAAGTGACTTATTTAGGACTTATTTAGCTTAGAAAGATGCACACTCTTAGGTGTTTTTGATAGGATTTAGCTTAAACCTATGCTTATTTGTGAGAATTAAAAGAAGGTAGCTAAATTAGGACTTGTGTGCAAAAGGAAAGAAAAGGATTGAAAATCGAAGTAAAAGAATGAAAAAAACTACATTGCGACAGCATTGCGGAAACATTGCTGAAACCGCAATGTTTCAAGTGAAAACCGTAAGTTGACTGATCTTTTTCTGTTAATTTCCGTTATTTCAGGGATTCGTTCTTTCTCCTCCATCCATTTTGAAGTACGACGTTGAAGATTGATGGTTCTCCTTGGCCCAAACGCACCTGCAGATTACTATAAAAGGGGGTCAAAGTCGAGGGTTCAATCATCATCCGGAAGCGTAGAAGTCATCTCGCAGCTCCATCTTTTCTCCTGTTTTTCTTTGCCGTCTGTTGGTTTGCGAAGCTCAGCTGTTGGAATCGATAATCTGATAGGAAGGAGAGGAGATTCATCTTCTCTCCCGATTGGATTCATCCAAGCAAAGCTGGTCTTTCTTATCCTTCAGCCGAGGCGGTTGCGACGAGGCGTCCAAGCTCTTTTACTGCTTTCTGCCTTTCATTTCTAGTTTCCAGTTCTGTTTTGTTGTTGTTTCCCTTCTAGTAGCTAGTTTATTGCATTTCGTTGCTTTCCACCTTTATGTTATTTACTTTAAACGTCCCTTTGTTCATTTAAACATTCAAGTAATCAAAGCACAATTCTTCATTTCACAGTTTCTTCTCTTTACTGCTACTGTTTTCCCCTTGCTGTTTGTCTTTAAATTATTTCTAAGCATGTCTACTTTTTCTCTTACTTCTGTTCTGTCTATATCCATGAGTAGCTAAGTCACATAGGGGCATGCTAATGACAAGTCTATAGGCTAAAAAACGTGAACTAAGCATGTAGGATAGCTCTCGACGCATTGATTGTATGTAAGCTTCATCCCACGGGCAATTTCGATTGGCCATCCATTTTGTCCAAAGAACTCCTAACCTCTGGAAGGAGTAAGAGTTCAGAGTCATACACTCATGCTAGCCTTTCAAGGTAGCCAGAAAACGACCTAGGAATAGGCGTTTTCCTAGTACAAACCACAACTTTCTGCTTTAACAAGATGCTTAAGACCTTACTTGGACATGAGTAAACTAAAGAATCTAATGCATGGAATTGGAAGATACATGAGTTTGAGTTAGTTTGATGCATAGTGAGTTGATCCAGTGCTTGAGAATCGTATAAAAATGCCTATAGAGGAGTCGTTAGTAGCCCTTAAATCTCTATTTTACACACTTTCGCTGTTAACAACATTGCGGTAGAATTGCTGTTTCCGCAATTCTGCTACGTTTACAATTCTGTTTAGTTGTTTTCTTCTGCATTTATTAAATTCGTCTCTTTTCATTTGAGTTTAACTTTGACTTGCACTTGTTTATGTTGCTACCTTCTTCGTATTCAGTAGGAAATAGACAATTTAAAACCAATTCTACCCCATCAAATCCACCCTTTCTTTCTTAACTTTACACTTCACGAGTAGCTTATAATAAATCTCTGTGGGAAAACGAATGAAAAAATACTTACTACTTGCTATAAGATCATGTATGCTTGCCTGTTCTAAGTGCTCTCTCTATCTTATTGCTTATTTATTTTAACACGTTGAGCACGTAACAAGTTTTTGGCGCCGCTGCCGGGGATTTATTTAAGTAAAAACGAAGTTTGTTAAGTTTGAAACACCAAGTTTATTACCTATTGAAACTGATCTGTTTCATTTCTTTTGCAGGTACTAGTTGGGTTAGTTTATGAGTGAGCATTCAAGTAGTGATCTAGAGTTCAATCCTGAGCCTGAGAGATTACTTAGGGCTAGAAACAGAGCCAAGAAACGTCTCTTCAACCAACCCTCTATACCTCTAATAATTGCGAGAACCGCAATTCCTCCGCAATTGGCTCAAGAAGAAATGGACGGAATAGTTCCAAATCCGGTGCCTGTCACTCGCAACCCCATCGAAATAGCGAATGATAAGGATAGCGCCATACTCTCTTACCTAGTACCTATGCCTGGGGAGCTGAACCCCAGCATAATCCGTCCTGAAATCACTGCCAACTCATTCGAGTTAAAGCCAGTGATGTTCCAAATGTTGTCCACTGTGGGACAATTCTTTGGAGTGGAAAATGAGGACCCCCACAACCATCTTAGAAACTTCTTAGGAGTCAGTGATACCTTTATCATCCCTGGACTTTCCCAAGAAGCCTTGAGGCTCTATCTGTTCCCTTACTCTTTGAGGGACAAAGCCAAAACGTGGCTAAACTCATTACCCTCAGGATCAGTCCGCAATTGGACAGACTTAGCAGAGAAATTCCTAGTCAAATACTTTCCACCTGATAGGAATTCTACCTTTCGTGATGACATAATCAAGTTCAAACAAGCTGACACTGAGTCTCTTCACGAAGCTTGGACAAGGTTTAAAGATCTTCTTCTTAAATGTCCACACCATGGCATCCCATGGTGTATCCAAATAGAGGTCTTTTTCAAAGGATGCAACCCCAGCACTAGACAAGTCTTAAATTCATCTGCTGGAGGCTCCATGTTGTCCAAGAGTTACAACGAAGCCTATGAGATCTTGGAGAAGATCTCAGCATCTCACTGTAGGTGGTCAGATGATCCAGTTGAGCCAACTAGAGCTCAAGACAAAGATGCTCTAAGTGCAATGAGCAGCCAAATAAATGCCCTGACCAACCTAGTTAAGCAAATGGCTCAAGCCAATCTCCAAACAAGTGTCAACACCGCCACATCCATGTCAATGGGCACCCAACCAAGTCAAGGTGAGACACTTATCTGTGGATTCTGTGGGGAAGGGCACCTGTATGAATACTGCCCTGGGAATCCAGCCTCAGTCTGCTATATTGGAAGCCAGCAGCAGCCTAGGAACAACCCCTATTCCAACACTTACAACCCTGGTTGGAGGAACCACCCAAACCTGTCATGGGGTGGCCAACAAAATGCTAACCAAAATCTTAACCAACCAAGACCGAGTGGAACACCTGGTTCACTCCCCAACATAACCAATCCATGTATCAAAAACCATACAACCAACCTGTAGGGTCTTCTGTAGAAAACTTACTCAAGGAATACATAGCCAAGAATGATGCCACTTTACAAAGTCAGCAAGCTACTCTTAGGAGCCTAGAGAACCAAATAGGGCAACTAGCCATTGAAATCAAAAGTAGGCCCCAAGGTAGACTACCTGCTGACACTGAAGTGCCAAGGAGAGATGGTAAAGAGCAAGTTCAAGCAATTGAACTTAGAAGTGGTAGACCATTGGTAAGCAACACCAAGGACACACCAAAGAGAGTAGAGAACACTGAGTCTAGTGCTCCACTGGAGTCTCTGCCAAACCAAGGTCCACCACCACCAAGCACATCAGGACCAAGGCTGGAGCCAATCATAGAAGAGATAGAAGAAATTCCAAGGCCTCCACCTATCCTAAGGCGACCTGAAGTGCCTGCATATGTACCCCCACCTCCATTTCCTGGAAGGCTAAAGAAAAAACAAGAACAGGAAGTGCACTTTAATAAATTTCTAGAAATTCTTAAGCTAGTGCATGTTAATATTCCTTTTGTAGAAGTTTTACAGTCTATGCCTTCTTATGTAAAGTTTTTGAAGGATATTATAACTAACAAGAGAATAATTGGTGAGTTTGAAACAGTCAATCTCACTGAGGAGTGCAGTGCCATACTCCAAAACAAGCTACCCAAGAAGGAGAAGGATCCTGGTTCCTTCACCTTACCTGTAGAGCTAGGAGGCAAGCACGTGGGCAGAGCTCTTTGTGACCTGGGAGCCAGCATAAACCTCATGCCCCTATTTCTAGCCACAGGTAGGGCACTGATAGATGTCCAAAAAGGTGAGCTCACTATGAGGGTTCATGATGAAGAGGTGAAATTTAGTGTGTATAAAGCCTTAAGGTACCCCTCTGATTCTGAATCTTGTGCTAGTATGGACATTGTAGATTCATTAATGGAAGAACAATTGGAGCATGAATTGTTGACTAAGCATGCTCATGAATATATAGGATTAGAATTAACTGACTTAAACATAGCTGAGATGATGGACATATCTGTAAATAGCCCTCAGCATGTTTGTATGAATATTGACTTAACTGAAAAATCTCTGAATCCATTAAAACCATCCATTGAGCATCCACCTGTCTTAGAATTGAAACCTCTCCCCACTCACCTCAAGTATGCATATCTAGGAAGTAATGATACTTTGCCTGTGATTATTTCTTCTAAATTAAGTGAAAAGCATGAGGTTGAACTGATTTTATTACTTAAGCAACATAGGAAGGCTATTGCATGGACTATTGCTGACATTAGAGGCATTAGCCCTTCTTATTGCATGCATAAGATTATATTAGAGGAAGAGCATACACCTAGAGTAGATCACCAACGTAGGCTGAATCCCTCTATGAAAGAGGTAGTTAAAAAGGAAATAATAAAATGGTTAGATGCTGGTGTGATCTTCCCCATAGCTAGTAGCCAGTGGGTGAGCCCTATACAATGTGTACCTAAGAAGGGGGGGATGACTGTGGTAGTCAATGAGAACAATGATCTGATTCCAACTAGGACTGTCACGGGATGGAGAGTTTGCATGGATTATAGGAAACTAAATAAAGAAACCAAAAAAGACCATTTCCCTCTACCATTCATTGACCAAATGCTAGATAGGATAGCTGGTAGAGCCTACTACTGTTTCTTAGACGGTTATTCAGGATATAACCAGATTACTATAGACCCTAAGGACCATGAGAAGACTACCTTCACTTGCCCTTTTGGAACTTTTGCCTTTCGCAGAATGCCTTTTGGCTTATGCAACGCACCGACAACTTTCCAAAGGTGCATGTTGGCAATCTTCTCTGATTTGGATGAGTCCATGATAGAGATATTCATGGATGATTTCTCAGTCTTTGGGGATTCATTTACAAACTGTCTAGAGAACCTAGGACAAGTCCTGGCTAGGTGTGAGGAGACCAACCTAGTCCTAAATTGGGAAAAGTGCCACTTCATGGTGGATGAAGGGATTGTCTTAGGTCATAGAGTGTCAAGGGCAGGTGTAGAAGTTGACAGGGCAAAAATTGAAATAATAGAGAAATTGGTAGAACCCCAAAATGTCAAGGCCATTAGAAGTTTCTTAGGACATGATGGTTTCTATAGAAGGTTCATTAAGGACTTTTCTAAGATCTCCAAGCCTCTATGTGAGCTTCTAGAGCTGAACAAACCGTTCATTTTCTCTAAAGAGTGTTTCCTAGCATGGAAGACCCTTAAGGAAGCACTAGTCACAGCCCCTATTATAGTAGGACCAAATTGGGATCTCCCATTTGAGATGTTATGTGATGCTAGTGACTATGCTGTAGGGGTTATGTTAGGACAGAAGATTGACAAGTTAACACACCCTGTATATTATGCTAGTAAGACACTTAATGAGGCACAATGCAACTACACAACCACTGAGAAGGAGATGTTAGCTGTAATGTTTGCTTGTGAGAAATTTAGGAACTATATTGTAGGCACCAGAACGATTGTGTACACTGACCATTCTGCTTTAAAGTATCTTATGAGGAAGGCTGATGCTAAGCCTAGGTTGATTAGGTGGGTACTGCTGCTGCAAGAGTTTGATCTAGACATTAGAGATAAGAAAGGATGTGAAAATGTGGTTGCGGATCATCTTTCTAGATTGCAGCATAATTGCGAAAAAATTGCGGAAACCGCAATTTCTGATGCTTTTATTGATGAACATGTCTTTGTATTGACTCATCGTGATAACGATGAGGAACCTTGGTTTGCTGACATTGCTAACTTCCTTGCATCGCAGGTACTACCAACTTTCAAAGGAGGACAAGAGAAGAAAAGGTTCCTTCATGAAGCAAGGAAATTCATATGGGATGACCCCACACTATACAAAACATGTGCTGACGGCTTGCTAAGGAAGTGTGTTTCAGCTGCTGAGGCGAAGTCTGTGCTGCAGCACTGTCACACAGCCCCTTATGGTGGACACTTTGGTGGCCAAAGAACAGCTGCAAAGGTATTTCAGAGTGGCTACTATTGGCCAACGATCTTCAAGGATGCCCACAACTATGCCCACAGCTGTGATGAATGCCAAAGAACAGGTAACCTCAGTCGAAAGGATGAGATGCCTCTCACCTACATCTTAGAGTTGGAACTCTTTGATGTGTGGGGCATTGACTTCATGGGACCATTTCCCCCATCATCAGGTAACCTTTACATATTAGTGGCAGTAGACTATGTATCCAAGTGGGTAGAAGCCATAGCATGTCCCAATAATGATGCCAAAACAGTCATAAAATTCTTGCATAGGCACATTTTTACTAGGTTTGGAACACCTCGTGCTATCATTAGTGATGAAGGAACACATTTCATTAATAAAGCTATGGAGAGAGTGTTGGCTAAGTATAACATTAGACATAGAGTAGCCACTCCTTATCACCCACACTCGAATGGTCAGGCTGAAATTTCAAATAGGGAGATTAAGAACATCCTAGAAAAAGTGGTCAAACCCAACAGAAAGGATTGGGCGTTTAAACTCGAGGATGCACTTTGGGCATATAGGACTGTATATAAGACACCTCTAGGTATGTCTCCTTACAGACTTGTGTATGGTAAAGCTTGTCATCTTCCATTCGAGTTAGAAATTAAGGCATTTTGGGCACTAAAAGAGTTGAATTATTGCGTGACCGATGCGGGAACGTTGCGGTCTTTGCAATTACATGAGCTTGATGAGCTTAGACATATGTCTTATGAAAATGCAAAAATGTATAAGGAAAAGACCAAGATTTGGCACGACAGTAGACTTAGGATTAAGGACTTTAAGAAAGGCCAACTTGTTTTGTTATTTAACTCACGATTGAGATTATTTCCAGGCAAACTAAAGTCCAGATGGTCAGGTCCTTTCATAATAACTAATGTGTTTGTTCATGGTGCCATCGAGATAAAGAACCTGCAGCAAGGACAACCATTCATGGTTAATGGTGCAAGATTGAAGCACTACTATGAGGAAGGAGATGTGAAGACTCTCCCGGCCTTCCTCTTGACTGAAGCGTGAAATTAAGAACGAGAGAGGACGAGTGATTGCCGTGCTCGTCCAGACGGGGCTCATGCCTTAGTTTATTTTTTTCCATTTTTCCGGTTATCGTTTGTGTATATGTTTGTATGATTTTAATTACGAATTTGATGTTGATTTTATTTCTTTTTGTAGGGAATCAATAGAGGGAATCAAGGAGATTAAATCCAGCTAAAAAGATCAAGGAGATATTGGGCCAAATCAAAGATACGGTTGAGCAAAGATTGACATTTAAATGCAGAAAATCTTCAACGGTCACTAGAATTGCGCTGGATTTGCAGAATCCGCAAAAATATAGCCATTGGGATTTTTTGTGTTTTCTTTATATCCGTTAGAAGGCGCGTTGTTCCGTACGATTCTCCCATTATCTGAACTCCAAGAAAGCTGCTTGCCTCTTCATCTGTGATTCCTCTCTCCAAAACTCCACAATTCAACAATGGTGCTAACAAGAGCCGAACGATCTGCGTCCAAGAAAAGGGCTGATGACGCTGAAACTGCTGCGAGGGAAGCACTGCTTGCCTTGGCTGATGCTGAAGCTGCGCGCACCGAACGCTTGCCCAAACTGCCTGTTCGCAAGAAGAAGTGGAAGGTAGTTACGGAGATACCTGCTGGACCCTCTGAACCAGCAGGCACACCCAAGAAGCGCAAATGGAGTATGGCTATGGCCGAAGAAGAAATCAAGAAAAAGACTCCCTCTGTGGAGAGTCAAGAACTAGGCCAGCCATCCCACGAGACAGCCGAGCGCAGCCCTTCACCATCCCCACCGATTCGAAGCCCTGAGCTCTCTTCATCGCCACCAGCGCAGAGCCCTGAGCTGCCGTCATCACCGCAGAGTTCTGAGTATACGCCACCAGTAGAGAGCCCTGAGGCCTCGCCCACTTCCCCACAACCTGACCCTGAATTCCCATATGGTGACTATCAAGAATCGACGCAGGGCAGTGGGGAAGCTGAGGAAGAAGAGGTTTTCTCTCCTTTGAGGGAAGCCAGCCCTGGGAGCCCTGCACAGAAGGATGACTCGATGGACGAGACACTGGGGGATTGCCTCCAGCAGATGGCAACGAAGGCACGGTTGAGGAAGAAGCAGGCCAAGGTTATCAAGGCCAAACGGCCAAGAACAAAAAAGAAGTCCAAGAAGAAGAAGAAGTTCAGGGCTGCGCCTTCATCCAAGAAGGGGAGTGACGAGCCTTCCCCAAAGAAGCTCAAGATTGAGGCTGCTGAGTCAGCCAGACTGAAAGACAAGGGGAAGGCTAAGCTGTACCCTGAAGATGAGCCTCAGTCAGTGAGGTACGTGTCTTCTGACGCTGAGTCTAGAGGCCTTGAGCTGAGGAAAAGGGAGCTCCTGCACGAGAAGGGCTTCCTCGACAGACCTGCTGACCTGCCGCAATTCTTGCGCGCAGGAATTACGAATCACGGCTGGGAGGAGTTGTGCAGGCCACCCAATCCAGCTTACACAAGCATGGTGTATGACTTCTACGCCAATTTGAGGAATTCTGAGGAGGGATTGTCTGTGGTCAGGGGAGTAGAAGTAGACTTCTCAGCAAAGGCAATCAACGAAGCCTATGGCCTGAAGGGCCAAAAACATACTGACTATGCAAGGATCGTTGATGAGCCTACTGAAGCCGTCTTGGAGGAGGCCATTCGGATCATTGGCCAGCCTGAAGCATCATGGACCGTGTCGCGCAATGGGAGGCACACTCTCATGAGTGCCAACCTCACAGCTAAGGCGGCTGTCTGGTTTTCCTTCGTAAGAAGGAAGCTGTCCCCCGTGACCCATGAGACCACAATCAACCAGAGCAGATCGCTGCTGGTCTATGCAATCATGCGAGGTCTCACAATCAATGTGGGCGAAGTCATGTCAGCTGCCATTGCTGACTGCGCCAAGAAGGGTAAGGGTCCATTGTTCTTCCCTGATAATATTACTAAACTATGCTTGCGTGCAGGGGTCCCCATTGAGCGAATGGAACAGCAGATGGCTTACACAGGCCACTTGGAGTTGCCTACAGGCTTGAGGCTGAAACGGAAGGGGAACATGGAGTTCGAGCTGGATAGATTGGCTGCTGCTCAGTCACTGTCCATGGCGTGCCTGATGGATTTACAGAAGAGGATGGCTCAATGGGCCACATACGCACAGGCGAGGGACAAGGAAGTTGCTGACCAACTGGGATGCGTCTTCCCTGACTTTCCCACGAACCTACTGTCTCCATGGGTGCCTCCACGACCACGAGGGACTGATGATGAGGAAGATGTATGAGTGCTAGTTTGAGGAGCACTTAAGGGAGTATTGCTGTTCCCTTAGAAAAAAAATTAAAACTGCTTTTTGTTGAACCATGTACATTATGCTGTTTTGAGTTAAATCTTTTGAACTGTTTTAGTTGTTTAGTGTTAATTTTTAAATTGTTTAGTGTAGTCTGATGATAGCTGATTAGGTAGATTAGGTTAGTTTCCTTTTTGTATAGTTTGGATGACTGGAAAAAGCATGCATAGGGGCCTTAATCAATGATATAACTGCCCTGGCTTTATTGCGAAATAATTGCGGAAACCGCAATTTTTGTTACTGAATGCCTGTTTTTAACTGTCTGTTTAGTTAGGCTGGTTCTGTTTATATTCTTTCTTTTGCTGCTATCATGACTACTTTTTATAGCTTATCTCCAAGCATGCTGGATGAGTGTCATAGGACATCCTTCGATAGTTTAAATTCACCTCTAAACAGTGCTCAGCATGCATAGCTTTAAGTCCTTACCTGTCTGTTTTTTTTCAAATTTTTGCTGCTGTGATATTTCGTTTTAGAATGTTCTGTCTATGCCTAGGACTTTTAGATTCTCTTTGTTTTACCTTAGACTAGATGCTTCTAGGACAGTTTGGGGGTGTGCCACCTCAGACACTCATTGGGGACAATGAGTAGTTTAAGTTTGGGGGAGGCCACCCTAGGCCTAGGAACATTCCTCTCTCCCTTAAAAGCATAAGCATTCTTCTTCTCCTTTACAAAAAAATGATGAACTGAAAAAAAAAATGAAAAATAGAATAAAGAGGGGTGTCTTTCTTAGGTTGCTGAGTAATCAGTGCCAAGTGTGTAACCCACAAGTGGCATTGCATCAAAAGGCAAGCAAAGGAAAGGCTCCACCTAAGAAAGAAAAAGGGAAAAAGTAGGGAAGAAGAATGTATACCTAGGAGTTGCAACTTTGTGCCTTAGATGTCCTGATTAAAAAGAACTCTGATCCTCAATTAGCTGAGCACAAAGTTGTAGCTTGTAGGGTTGTTTAGGGAGATGAATGTATGTCAAATGTAGTGATGCCAGGGTTTAGGTTGTTCTCTTAAAGTACTATTGTCACTGTTAATACTAAGACTGGCATGACTCTAAGGAATCCTAGGTAGCTCATAAGTACAAACTAGAAGCATGTACTGAGTCTGGGGTAAAGCTAGGTAGAATTTGAAACCTTAGGGATAGTGGCATGATATGACAAAAGCAGGTAGATCAGTTGTAGGGAGTTAATGAAAACAGCAGGAGTATTAGGCATGCGAAGTCAGAAGAAGCTAGATAAGAGGGTAGTTTTAAGCTTAGAAGTGTGTCACAGGACAGCACTGCTATTGATAGGGATATAGGGGAGTCAGTAAGTGGTTAAAGAAGATGAAACAGCAGCCTAAGTAAGTCCTTAGTTTGCTCGAGGACGAGCAAAACCTTAAGTTTGGGGGTGTGTTATGTCTCCAAAAGTGACTTATTTAGGACTTATTTAGCTTAGAAAGATGCACACTCTTAGGTGTTTTTGATAGGATTTAGCTTAAACCTATGCTTATTTGTGAGAATTAAAAGAAGGTAGCTAAATTAGGACTTGTGTGCAAAAGGAAAGAAAAGGATTGAAAACCGAAGTAAAAGAATGAAAAAAACTACATTGCGACAGCATTGCGGAAACATTGCTGAAACCGCAATGTTTCAAGTGAAAACCGTAAGTTGACTGATCTTTTTCTGTTAATTTCCGTTATTTCAGGGATTCGTTCTTTCTCCTCCATCCATTTTGAAGTACGACGTTGAAGATTGATGGTTCTCCTTGGCCCAAACGCACCTGCAGATTACTATAAAAGGGGGTCAAAGTCGAGGGTTCAATCATCATCCGGAAGTGTAGAAGTCATCTCGCAGCTCCATCTTTTCTCCTGTTTTTCTTTGCCGTCTGTTGGTTTGCGAAGCTCAGCTGTTGGAATCGATAATCTGATAGGAAGGAGAGGAGATTCATCTTCTCTCCCGATTGGATTCATCCAAGCAAAGCTGGTCTTTCTCATCCTTCAGTCGAGGCGGTTGCGACGAGGCGTCCAAGCTCTTTTACTGCTTTCTGCCTTTCATTTCTAGTTTCCAGTTCTGTTTTGTTGTTGTTTCCCTTCTAGTAGCTAGTTTATTGCATTTCGTTGCTTTCCACCTTTATGTTATTTACTTTAAACGTCCCTTTGTTCATTTAAACATTCAAGTAATCAAAGCACAATTCTTCATTTCACAGTTTCTTCTCTTTACTGCTACTGTTTTCCCCTTGCTGTTTGTCTTTAAATTATTTCTAAGCATGTCTACTTCTTCTCTTACTTCTGTTCTGTCTATATCCATGAGTAGCTAAGTCACATAGGGGCATGCTAATGACAAGTCTATAGGCTAAAAAACGTGAACTAAGCATGTAGGATAGCTCTCGACGCATTGATTGTATGTAAGCTTCATCCCACGGGCAATTTCGATTGGCCATCCATTTTGTCCAAAGAACTCCTAACCTCTGGAAGGAGTAAGAGTTCAGAGTCATACACTCATGCTAGCCTTTCAAGGTAGCCAGAAAACGACCTAGGAATAGGCGTTTTCCTAGTACAAACCACAACTTTCTGCTTTAACAAGATGCTTAAGACCTTACTTGGACATGAGTAAACTAAAGAATCTAATGCATGGAATTGGAAGATACATGAGTTTGAGTTAGTTTGATGCATAGTGAGTTGATCCAGTGCTTGAGAATGGTATAAAAATGCCTATAGAGGAGTCGTTAGTAGCCCTTAAATCTCTATTTTACACACTTTCGCTGTTAACAACATTGCGGTAGAATTGCTGTTTCCGCAATTCTGCTACGTTTACAATTCTGTTTAGCTGTTTTCTTCTGCATTTATTAAATTCGTCTCTTTTCATTTGAGTTTAACTTTGACTTGCACTTGTTTATGTTGCTACCTTCTTCGTATTCAGTAGGAAATAGACAATTTAAAACCAATTCTACCCCATCAAATCCACCCTTTCTTTCTTAACTTTACACTTCACGAGTAGCTTATAATAAATCTCTGTGGGAAAACGAATGAAAAAATACTTACTACTTGCTATAAGATCATGTATGCTTGCATGTTCTAAGTGCTCTCTCTATCTTATTGCTTATTTATTTTAACACGTTGGAGATGTGCACCAACGTCCTCCAATGTGCTCTCGAATTGTCGGCCATTCCACCTTTTCTCCTAGGAAAACAAGAAAACAAACAACAACTCAAAAGCAAATATATACAAGAACAAAGCAATAAAGAACAGAATTACAGTCCAAACTCGGGTGCCTCCGAGAAGCGCAAATTTTTAAAGTCGATTGCTCGACTGTATTCTCTCGTCAACTCATCCATAGTCAAACTTGGAAGATGCCCCATCCATCTTCCTAATCACCTCTTTCCTGCGAAAATCCATGAACAAGTCTTTCTCTCGTGCCTTCTGCGCACATACAACATCAATTTTAAATTTTGCAGGTTTAACAAAAGGTTGATCCCATAAAATTGATGCAAAAACATGAGAGAGATTTTCATGCATTCCTAAAGCATAAGGATCAGCAAGAAAGAACGGGTCATTTACTTTGCCCAAAACATCTTCCACCTTTTCCAAGGGGTGCACATAGGATTTATCAACCAATTGCAAAGTAGAACCAGATTCATGCAAGTCATTCATTTTAAGCTCATCAAAAACAGCATGCGACTCAACATTAACCGGTGGTTCTAAATCTAGCATGGCTTGATTAGTCATTTCATTTCCAATAGTGCAAGGTAAAGTGGAAGGAAGTAGATTAGCTGGGTTCTCAACAATTGTCAAAGCAGAAACAGATGAATCACAAAATTCAGTCAAGGATGGCTCATGCAACTCATGATCATCAAAAAGTTCAGTTAAAAATAATGGGTCATCCCCATCCTCAACATTCATGCATTCATTCGGTGCTAAAGATTCAAAAGTATCTATTTGACAAAGAGAGAACACATCATCATCATGCTCTTCTTCAACGGGCAGATGCATTTCAACAACCTCTCCGCCATACTCAACAGATAATATGCCCTTATCCACATTTATTTTAGTTTTAGCAGTTTTCATAAAGAGCCTACCTAATAAGATCGAAGCATGCGAAGAGGAATAATTTTCATCCATTTTCAGAACATAAAAATCAACAGGAAAAATTAATTCATTAACTTGCACTAACACATCTTCAATAATTCCTAAAGGATGCACAGAAGTTCTATCAGCAAGTTGAATAACCGTTCCTGTTTTATTCATTCCTTTCAATTTCAGTTTCTGATAAATGGAATACGGCATAACACTAATGGAGGCTCCTAGATCAAGCATTGCTCTTCTAATATGCATACCTCCAATCTTACAAGGGAGAGAGAACATACCTGGATCGTCGCATTTAACCGGTAAGCTCTTTCTGATCACAGCAGAGACGTTCTCACTTACCACGACGCGTTCACTCTCCTTTGTCTTTCTCTGGTTGGTGCAAATTTTCCTGAGGAACTTGGCGTACCTCGGAATTTCCTTCAGGGCGTCCAACAGAGGGATGTTGATCTCTACTTTCTTGAATGTGTTCATGAACTCCTTCTCGTAGTCCTCCTTAGATGGTCTCGCTAACCTGCTAGGAAAAGGAGCCTTAGGCACATAAACTCTAGTGCATGTAGGATCGAAATTTACCCCATGCCACCGTGGCTCGGGGTTTTCTGTCTGTGGCTCTACGTGGCCATGATCGACTTCCACCGGCGGGGTACTCGTGGGAAGATGCTTCCCACTTCTCAGAGTGATGGCACTAGCGCTCTCCGCGTTCTGATGCTCGATCACTGTCAACCTCTTACTGACTTGAATCACTGCATCGCTCAAAGTTTGAAACTGCTCTCGAGTTTCCCTGTGTTGTGATTCAAGTATTTCTTCCAACGATCTACCTGAAACAGAAGAACGGGGTTGTGAGTTATTTTTCAAAGCAAGAATAGCACTACTTACTTCAAAAAGTTGAGCCTTAAGCTCGTCCACGTCCCTGATCAGGCGATCTTTCTCCTTGTCTCCATCTCCACTCCGCTCCAAGCTTCTAGCCAAGTTGGAAATCAAAGCTCTAGCTTCAGCGGGTGTTTTATCCATGAGACATCCTCCACTTGCGACATCAACTAACTGTCAGTTTGGCGGCAAGAGACCTTCGTAGAAGTTCTGAATGAGTTGTTGTTCAGCTACTTGGTGATTGGGACAATCCTCACACAACCGACCAAATCTCTCCCAACACTCAAGAACGGTCTCTTTTTCTCCTTGCTCAATTCTATTTATCATTCTTCTAAGGGCGGCGACCTTGGGAGGCGGAAAATACTTCGCATAAAACGCTCCCTGCAGCTCTGCCCAAGAAGTGATGGACCCAGTCGGTAAGTAATGAATCCAATCTCTCGCCTCTTCCTTCAAGGTGAAGGGAAAGGCTCTGAGATGGAGTTGATCTTCGGTGATGCCATCGGTCCTAAATGACGAACACACCATCTTGAATGCCTTGAGGTGTCGGACTGGATTCTCATCTGTATTACCATAAAAAGAAGGTAATAAGTTAACCAGACCAGCTTTAAGTTCAAAATTACGTGCAGCTACCGGATACATGATACTCGATGTGTTCCGGCCTAGCTCAGATGATGCAAGCTCCCTCATGGTTCTTTGATGCTCAAGATTACCCACGACCTCCATCTTGGCGCTTCTTTTGGATTTTCAAAGAATGACTGCGCTCCAAAAACTCAAACAAAAACGGGTAAAATAATACAAAAGAATTAAACTGTACAAAAAGAAATAAAGAAAATTTTTAAAGCTAACAAACCTAACTTAACTAAACTAAATTAATTAATTCCCCGGCAACGGCGCCAATTTTGGTAGAGCACTTTATGTGGTACTCCAAATTCAAGCTGTCGAGGCTTGCCAAAATACAATTTATAAACCCAATGAACACCGAGCTATTTGAAGCTTAGTGGTAACGGGGTCGATCCACAGGGAAATAAGAAATCTAATTTAACTAAGTCTAATTTGCTAATAATAAAAAGTATGCACAAATTAAAGAATGGTAATTTGGTTTGGGGGGAAGGGAGCTCCTAATATGCAACTAACGGAAAATTAAATATCAACGTGCAAAATTTAAACGGTTGTGCTTAACTTCGAGAAATGGAATTGCTCGTTATGGATGTTCGGATCATCGATATAATTTACTCGCTAGCCAATTCATGCACACAATTCATTTAGTTATCTCTAACTCAAATAACCCAAGGATTTAATTAGATGCGTGCAGTTCTAATTAAACTTGGCCAATAATCTATCCAAGGTAGCGACCCCTAAATCGATTACGTGCCAGTGACGGGAACATTGCGACGGCCTGTTACGTCTCCAAAAGTGACCATTTTAGGACTTATTTATCTTAGAAAGATGTACACTCTTAGGTGTTTTTGATAGGATTTAGCTTAAACCTATGCTTATATATGAGAATTAGAAGAAGGAAGCTAAATTAGGACTTGTGTGCAAAAGGAAAGAAAAGGAATGAAAAAGGAAGTTAAAAGAATGAAAATTGTGCATTGCGGAAACATTGCTAAAACCGCAATGTTTCAAGTGAAATCCGTAAGTTGGCTAACCTTTTTCTGTTGTGATCCGATATTTCAGGGATTCGTTCTTTCTCCTCCATCCATTTTGAAGTACGACGTTGAGGATGGATGGTTCTCTTTGGCCCAATCGCACCTGCAGAATACTATAAAAGGAGGTCAAAGAGGAGGGTTTGATCATCATCCGAAAGCGTAGAAGTCTCTTCGCAGTGCAGTCTTTCCCATTCATTCTCTTCTCCGTCTGTTGGTTTGAGAGGTTCGGCTGTTGGAGTCGACAATCTGATAGGAAGGAGAGAAGATTCATCTTCTCTCCTGATTGGATTCATCCAAGCAAGGCTTACCTTTCTCTCCCTTCAGCCGAGGCGTTTGCGACGAGGCGATCAAGCTCATTTTACTGCTTCCTGTCTTTACTTTTCATTTCCAGCCCCGTTTTGTTGTTATTTCTTTTCCATTAGTTAATCCATTCCATTTCGTTGCTTTCTGTCTTTATGCTAGTAACTTTAAGTCTTCATCTGTTCATTCAAACAATCGATTAATCAAAGCACAATTCATCATTTTACACTTTGTCTTTATCTTCTCTGCCTACGGTTTTTCCTTGTTGTTTTGTCTTTCATTTTCTTCTAAGCATGTCTACTTCATCTATTATTTCTGTTCTCTCTACATCCATGAGTAACTAAGTCACATAGGGGCATGCTAATGACAATACTATAGGCTAAAACACGTGAACCAAGCATGTAGGATAGCTCTCGAATGCATTGATTGTATGTAAGCTTCATCCCACGGGCAATTTCGATTGGCCATCCATTTTGTCCAAAGAACTCCTAACCTCTGGAAGGAGTAAGAGTTCAGAGTCATACACTCATGCTAGCCTCTCAAGGTAGCCAGAAAACGACCTAGGAATAGGCGTTTTCCTAGTACAAATCATAACTTACTGCTTTAACAAGATGCTTAAGACCTTACTTGGACATGAGTAAACTAAAGAATCTAATGCATGAAATCGGAAGATACATGAGAATGAGTTAGTTTGATGCATAGTGAATTGATCCAATGCTTGAGAATCGTGTGAAAAAGCTAATAGAGGAGTCGTTAGTAGCCCTTGTTTCTCCATTTTACACACTTTCGTTGTTAGTAACATTGCGGTAAGATTTCTGTTCTCGCAATTCTACTAAGTTAAAAATTCTGCTTAGCTGTTTTTCTCTTCGTTTATTAATCTCTTCTCTTTACGATTGAGTTTATCATTGACTTGCACTTGTTCATGTTGCTATCCTTTATTGATTCATTAGTAATTAGGCATTTTTAAAACCAAATCTACCCCATCAAATCCACCCATTCTTGTTTAACAATACACTTCACGAGTAGCTAATAATAAATCTCTGTGGGAAAACGAATGATAAAATACTAACTACTTGCTACAAGATCATGTATGCTTGCATGTTCTGAGTGCTCTCTCTCTCTTATTGCTTATTTCTTTTACACATTGAGCACGCAACAAGTTTTTGGCGCCGCTGCCGGGGATTTAGTTTAGTGAAAACGAAGTTTGTTAAGTTTGAAACACAAAGTTTATTATCTATTGGAACTGATCTTTTTCTCATTTCTTTTGCAGGTACCATTGGGTTAGTTTATGAATGAGCCTTCAAGTAGCGATCTAGAGTTCAATCCTGAGCCTGAGAGATTACTTAGGGCCAAAAATAGAGCCAAGAAACGTCTCTTTAACCAACCCTCTTTACCTCAAATAATTGCGGAAACCGCAATTCCTCCGCAATCCTATCAAGAAGAAATGGACAGACCAGTCCCAAATCCGGTACCTACCACTCGCAATCCCATCGAAATAGCGAATGACAAGGATAGTGCCATTCTTTCCTACCTAGTACCTATGCCTGGGGAGCTGAACCCCAGCATAATCCGCCCTGAAATTACTGCCAACTCATTCGAGTTAAAGCCAGTAATGTTCCAAATGTTGTCCACTGTGGGACAATTCTTTGGAGTGGCAAATGAGGATCCCCACAACCATCTTAGAAACTTCCTAGGAGTTAGTGATACCTTCCTCATTCCTGGAGTTTCCCAAGAAGCCTTGAGGCTCTACCTCTTCCCTTACTCTTTGAGGGACAAAGCAAAGACGTGGTTAAACTCATTACCCTCTGGATCAGTCCTTAATTGGACAGACTTGGCAGAGAAATTCCTAGTTAAATACTTTCCACCTGATAGGAATTCTACCTTTCGTGATGACATTATCAAGTTCAAACAAGCTGAAAATGAGTCCCTTCACGAAGCTTGGACAAGGTTCAAGGACCTTCTGCTTAAATGTCCGCACCATGGCATTCCATGGTGTATCCAAATAGAGGTCTTTTTCAAAGGATGCAACCCCAGCACCAGACAAGTGTTAAATTCATCTGTTGGTGGTTCCATGCTGTCCAAGAGTTATAACGAAGCCTATGAGATCTTGGAGAAGATCTCAGCATCTCACTGTAGGTGGTCAGATGATCCAATAGAGCCAAGTAGAGCTCAAAATAAGGACGCAATCAATGCCATGAGTAGCCAAATAAGCGCCCTGACCAACCTAGTTAAACAAATGGCTCAAGCCAATCTCCAAACTAGTGTCAACACCGCCACAGCCATGTCAATGGGCACACAACCAAGTCAAGGTGAGACACTAATCTGTGGATTCTGTGGGGAAGGGCACCTGTATGAATACTGCCCTGGGAATCCAGCCTCAGTCTGCTATGTTGGAAGCCAACAGCAGCCTAGGAACAACCCCTATTCTAACACTTACAATCCTGGTTGGAGGAACCACCCAAACCTTTCATGGGGTTGCCAACAGAATGCTAACCAAGCTTCTAACCAACCAAGACCGAGTGGAACACCTGGTTTCACTCCCCAACATAACCAATCCATGTATCAAAAACCATACAACCAACCAGTAGGGTCTTCTGTAGAAAATCTACTCAAAGAGTACATCGCCAAGAATGATGCTACTCTACAAAGCCAGCAAGCTACCCTCAGGAGCCTAGAGAACCAAATAGGGCAACTAGCCAATGAACTCAAAAGTAGGCCCCAAGGTAGACTTCCTGCTGACACTGAGGTGCCAAGGAGAGATGGAAAAGAGCAAGTTCAAGCAATTGAACTTAGAAGTGGTAGACCATTGGTGCGCAACACTAAAGAAACCCCAAAGAGAGTAGAGAACAATGAGTCTAGTGCTCCACTGGAGTCTCTGCCAAACCAAGGTCAAACATCACCAAGCACATTAGGAGCAAGGCTGGAGCCAATCATAGAAGAGATAGAAGAAATCCCAAGGCCTCCACCTATCCTGAGGCGACCTGAAGTGCCTGCATATGTGCCACCACCTCCATTTCCTCGAAGGCTAAAGAAAAAACAAGAACAGGAAGTGCACTTTAACAAATTTTTAGAAATTCTTAAACAAGTGCATGTGAATATTCCTTTTGTAGAAGTTCTACAGTCTATGCCCTCTTATGTTAAGTTTTTGAAGGATATAATCACTAACAAAAAGATTATTGGTGAATTTGAAACAGTGAATCTCACTGAGAAGTGCAGTGCCATACTCCAGAACAAGCTACCAAAGAAGGAGAAGGATCCTGGTTCCTTCACCTTACCAGTAGAGCTAGGAGGCAAGCACGTGCGCAGAGCTCTTTGTGACCTGGGAGCCAGCATAAACCTCATGCCCCTATCACTATTCCGCCAGCTAGGAATAGGAGAAGCACGTCCCACCACTGTCACCTTACAACTTGCAGACAGATCCATAGCATACCCTGAGGGTAAGATTGAGGATATTCTTGTAAAGGTTGACAAGTTTATTTTCCTTGCAGATTTCATCATCCTGGATTATGAAGCAGACAAGGAGGTCCCCATCCTATTAGGCAGACCATTTCTAGCCACAGGTAGGGCCTTGATTGATGTCCAGAAAGGTGAGCTCACTATGAGGGTTCACGATGAGGAGGTTAAATTTAGTGTTTTTAAAGCCTTAAGGTACCCCTCTGACTCTGAATCTTGTGCTAGCATGGACATTGTAGATTCACTGATGGAAGAACAGCTGGAGCATGAATTATTAACTAAGCATGCCAATGATTATGTACAATTAGATTTAACTGATTTGAATGTTTCTGAGATAATGGATATACCTGTAGATAAAATACAGCATGTTTGTATGAATAGTGACTTGACTGACAGATCCATGAATCCATTAAAGCCATCCATTGAGCATCCACCTATCTTAGAAATGAAACCTTTACCCACTCACCTCAAGTATGCATATCTAGGAAGCAATGATACTCTGCCTGTGATTATTTCTTCTAAATTAAGTGAAAAGCATGAGGTTGAACTAATATTATTACTTAGGCAGCATAAAAAGGCTATTGCATGGACTATTGCTGACATTAGAGGCATTAGCCCTTCTTACTGCATGCATAAAATAATATTAGAGGAAGAGCATACACCCCGAGTAGATCACCAACGTAGGTTGAACCCCTCTATGAAAGAGGTAGTAAAAAAAGAAATCATAAAGTGGTTAGATGCAGGTGTAATCTTCCCTATAGCTAGTAGTCAGTGGGTGAGCCCTATACAATGTGTGCCTAAGAAGGGGGGGATGACTGTAGTAGTGAATGAGAGCAATGAACTGATTCCAACTAGAACTATTACAGGATGGAGAGTTTGCATGGATTATAGGAAATTAAATAAGGAAACAAAGAAAGACCACTTCCCTCTACCATTCATAGATCAGATGTTAGACAGGATAGCTGGTAGAGCCTATTACTGCTTTCTAGATGGTTATTCAGGATATAACCAAATCACTATAGACCCTAAGGACCAGGAGAAGACCACCTTCACTTGCCCTTTTGGAACAGGTATTTCGCAGAATGCCTTTTGGCTTATGCAATGCACCAGCAACGTTCCAAAGGTGCATGTTGGCAATCTTCTCTAACTTAGATGAATCCATGATAGAGATATTTATGGATGACTTCTCAGTCTTTGGTGATTCATTCACAAACTGTTTAGAGAACTTAGGACAAGTCCTGGCTAGGTGTGAGGAGACCAACCTAGTCCTTAATTGGGAGAAATGCCACTTCATGGTGGAAGAAGGGATAGTCCTAGGTCATAGAGTGTCTAGAGCAGGAGTAGAGGTCGATAGGGCCAAGATTGAAATACTAGAGAAGTTAGTGGAACCTCAGAATGTGAAAGCCATTAGAAGTTTCTTAGGACACGCAGGCTTCTATAGAAGGTTCATTAAGAACTTTTCAAAGATCTCCAAGCCTTTGTGTGAGCTTCTAGAGCTGAATAAGCCATTCATCTTCTCTAGAGAATGTTTACTAGCCTAGACAACCCTTAAGGAAGCATTAGTCAAAGCACCTATTTTAGTAGGACCAAATTGGGACCTCCCATTTGAGATGTTATGTGATGCAAGTGACTATGCTGTAGGGGTTATGCTAGGACAAAAGATTGACAAACTAACACACCCTGTATACTATGCTAGTAAGACACTTAATGAGGCACAATGTAATTACACAACCACTGAGAAGGAGATGCTAGCTGTAGTGTTTGCCTGTGAGAAGTTTAGGAATTACATTGTAGGCACTAGGACAATCGTGTATACAGATCACTCTGCACTAAAGTACCTTATGAGGAAGGCTAATGCTAAGCTTAGGTTGATTAGATGGGTATTGCTGCTGCAAGAGTTTGATCTGGACATTAGAGATAAGAAAGGATGTGAAAACGTGGTTGCGGATCATCTTTCCAGATTGCAACATAATTGCGATAACATTGCGGAAACCGCAATTTCTGATGCCTTTATCGATGAGCATGTCTTTGTATTAGCACATCGTGATAACGATGAGGAACCTTGGTTTGCTGACATTGCTAACTTCCTTGTTTCGCAGGTACTACCAACTTTCAAGGGAAGTCAAGAGAAGAGGAGGTTCCTGCATGAAGCTAGGAAATTTATATGGGACGATCCTACACTCTACAAGACATGTGCAGACGGTTTACTAAGTAAATGTGTGTCAGCTGCTGAGGCGAAGTCTGTGCTGCAGCACTGCCATACAGCCCCCTATGGTGGACATTTTGGTGGCCAAAGGACAGCTGCAAAGGTGTTCCAGAGTGGCTACTATTGGCCCACGATCTTCAAGGATGCCCACGAATACGCCCACAGCTGTGATGAATGCCAGAGAACAGGTAACCTTAGTCGAAAGGATGAGATGCCTCTCACTTACATCCTAGAGTTGGAGCTCTTTGATGTGTGGGGCATTGACTTCATGGGACCATTTCCCCCATCATCAGGTAACCTTTACATACTTGTAGCTGTAGACTATGTGTCTAAGTGGGTAGAGGCCATAGCATGTCCAAACAATGATGCCAAAACAGTCATTAAATTCCTTAATAGACATATTTTTACTAGGTTTGGTACACCTCGTGCTATAATTAGTGATGAAGGGACACACTTTATTAATAAAGCTATGGAAAAAGTGTTGGCTAAATACAATGTTAGACATAGAGTAGCCACCCCTTATCACCCACATTCGAATGGCCAAGCTGAAATATCAAATAGGGAGATTAAAAACATACTTGAAAAAGTGGTCAAACCCAATAGAAAAGACTGGTCGTTTAAACTCGAGGATGCACTTTGGGCATATAGGACTGCATATAAGACACCCCTAGGTATGTCTCCTTATAGACTTGTGTATGGCAAAGCATGTCACTTACCATTCGAATTGGAAATTAAAGCATTTTGGGCCTTGAAAGAACTGAATTATTGCGTGACCGATGCGGGAACATTGCGGTCTCTGCAATTACATGAGCTTGATGAGCTGAGACATATGTCCTATGAAAATGCTAAAATGTATAAGGAAAAGACTAAGATTTGGCATGATAGTAGACTTAGGATTAAGGACTTTAAGAAAGGCCAGCTTGTCTTGTTATTTAACTCAAGGTTGCGATTATTTCCAGGCAAAAACTTAAGTCCAGATGGTCAGGTCCTTTTATAATAACTAATGTGTTTGTTCATGGTGCAATCGAGATTAGGAACCTGCAGCAAGGGCAACCGTTCATGGTTAATGGTGCACGATTGAAGCATTACTATGAGGAAGGAGATGTGAAGACTCTCTCGGCCTTCCTCTTGACTGAAACGTGAAAATAAGAGCGAGAGAGGACGAGTGATCACTGTGCCCGTCCATGCGAGGCTATGCCTTAGTTTATTTTTTGCTATTTTTTCGGTTACGATTTGCGTATATTTTTGTGTGATTTTAATTACGAATTTGATGTTGATTTTATTTCTTTTAATAGGGGATCGATAGAGGGAATCAAGGAGATGAATCCAGGATAAAAAATCGGGGAAGATATTGGGCCAAATCGAAGATTACGTTGAGGAAATATGGGCATTTGAAACGAAGGAAATCTCCAACGGCCATTTAATTGCGGTAGATTTGCGAAATCCGCAACAGAAATAGCCGTTGGGATTTCCATCATTACTTATAGCCGTTAGAAGCGCTCTGATCCGTACGCTTCCCTCACTCCCTGAACTCCAAGAAAGCTCTCTCCTTCTTCCTCTGCAATCCCTCTTTCCAGATTCTTACGATTCCACCATGGTGCTAACAAGAGCAGAGAGATCCGCATCCAAGAAGAAGGCCGACGACGCTGAGATCGCTGCGAGAGAGGCACTCCTAGCCCTGGCAGATGCTGAAGCCGCACGAACCGAACGCCTTCCCAAGCTCCCTGTCCGCAGGAAGAAGTGGAAGGTGGTGTCGGAGATCCCTGCTGGGCCATCTGAACCAGCAGGAACGCCCAAGAAACGCAAGTGGAAGGTGGCTGTGGCCGACGCAGCAATCAAGAAGAAGACTCCCTCTGTGGAGAGTCAAGAAAGTGGCCGTCCATCCTACGAGACGGCCAGACAAAGTCATTCGCCATCTCCACCAGCGCGAAGCCCTGAACCTTCTCCATCTCCACAGAGCTCTGCACAGACTCCACCACCGCAGAGCCCTGAAGCATCACCCATCTCCCAGACGCCTGAACCTGCAATTCCAGATGAAGAGCATCAAGAATCGGTGCAGAGGGGTGAAGAAGCTGAAGAAGAGGAGGTCTTCTCTCCTTTGAGGGAAGTCCGCCCCGACAGCCCTGCAGAAGGGAATGATTCGATGGACGAGACATTGGGGGATTGCCTCCAACAGATCACAACCAAGGCGAGATTGAGAAAGAAAGCCACCAAGGTTGTCAAGGCCAAACGGCCAAAGA
Organism: Herpetospermum pedunculosum; assembly: GCA_028017165.1. Taxonomy (NCBI): domain Eukaryota; kingdom Viridiplantae; phylum Streptophyta; class Magnoliopsida; order Cucurbitales; family Cucurbitaceae; genus Herpetospermum; species Herpetospermum pedunculosum. The sequence continues at coordinate 37,736,171 of CM051531.1, forward strand.
CTTCGAAGAAGTCCAAGAAAAAGAAAGCCAGAGGTGAGCCATCTTCGCAGAAGGTTAGTAGTGAGCCCTCTCTGAAGAAGCTCAAGATCGAGGCTGCTGAATCAGCCAAACCAAAGGACAAGGGGAAAGTCAAGCTGTACCCCGAAGATGAGCCTCAATCTGTGAGGTATGTGTCCTCTGATGCTGAGTCAAGAGGCACTAAGTTAAGGAAGAGGGACCTGCTCCATGAGAAGGGGTTCCTTGACGCGCTAGCAGACCTGCCGCAATTCTTGCGCGCAGGGATCACCAATCATGGCTGGGAAGAGCTGTGCAGACCGCCCATCCCCGCCTACTCCAGCATGGTGTATGATTTTTACGCCAATTTGATGAACCCTGAGGATGGCCTATCTGTGGTCAGAGGAGTTGTTACGTCTCCAAAAGTGACCTTTTTAGGGCTTAATTAGCTTAGAAAGATGTTCACTCTTAGGTGTTTTTGATAGCATTTAGCCTAAACCTATGCTTAAATATGAGAATTAGAAGAAGGTAGCTAAATTAGGACTTATGTACAATAGGAAAGAAAAGGGTTGAAAACCGAAGGAAAAGAATGAAAAACAAGCGTTGCGAAAGCATTGCGGAAACATTGCGGTTCCCGCAATGTTTCAAGTGAAAACCGTAAGTTAACTGATCTTTTTCTGTTAATTTCCGTTATTTCAGGGATTCGTTCTTTCTCCTCCATCCATTCTGAAGTACGACGTTGAAGATTGATGGTTCTCCTTGGCCCAAATGCACCTGCAGATTACTATAAATAGGGGTCAAAGTCGAGGGTTCAAGCATCATCCGAAAGCGTAGAAGTCTTCTCGCAGTCCATCTTTTCTCCTGTTTTTCTTTGCCGTCTGCTGGTTTGCGAAGCTCAGCTGTTGGAATCGATAATCTAATAGGAAGGAGAGGAGATTCTTCTTCTCTCCCGATTGGATTCATCCAAGCAAGGCTGACTTCTCTCATCCTTCATTCGAGGCGGCTGCAACGAGACATTCAAGCTTGCTTTACTGTTTTCTGTTCTTCATTTCCATTTTCCAACTCTGTCTTGTGTTGTTTCTGTTCTTGTGGCTAATTTAGTTCATTTCGTTGTGTTCTGTCTTTCTGTCCTTTACTTTAAGTATCTCTTATGTTCATTCAAACAATCAATTAATCAAACATAAAGTTCAGTATTTCACAGTCTCTCGCCTTTGCATTCTACTGTTTTCCCTTGCTGTTTTAAGCACATTTTCCTTCTAAGCATGACTATCTTATCCTTTAGTTCTGTTCTCCTTATATCCATGAGTAACTAAGTCACTTAGGGGCATGCTAATGACAACACTATAGGCTAAAAAACGTGAATCAAGCATGTAGGATAGCTCTCGAAGCATTGATTGTATGTAAGCTTCATTCCACGGGCAATTTCGATTGGCCATCCATTTTGTCCAAAGAACTCCTAACCTCTGGAAGGAGTAAGAGTTCAGAGTCATACTATCATGCTAGCCTTTCAAGGTAACCAGGAAACGACCTAGGAATAGGCGTTTCCCTAGTACAAACCATATCTTTCTGCCTTAACAAGATGCTTAAGACCTTACTTTGAGTTGAGTAAACTAAAGAATCTAATGCATGGAATCGGACGATACATGAGATTGAGATAATTTGATGCATAGAGAGTAGATCCAGTGCTTGAGAATCGTATAAAAATGCCTATAGGATAGTCATTAGTAGCCCTTAATTCACCCATTTACACACTTTCGCTGTTATTTAATTGCGGTAGAATTGCTGTCTCCGCAATTCTGCTTAAGTTAAAATTCTGTTTAGCTGTCTTTGCCTTCATTTATTAATTTCGTTTCTTTTCATTTGAGCTTAGATTTCACTTGTTCTCGTTGATGTTACTACCCTTTACACATTCAGCAAAAATTAGATAATTAAAAACCAATTTTACCCCATCAAATCCACCCCTTCTTTCTTAACAAAACACTTCGCGAATAGCTAAAAATAAATCTCTGTGGGAAAACGAATGAAATATACTTACTACTTGCTATAAGATCATGTATGCTTGCATGTTCTGAGTGCTCTATCTCTTTTATTGCCTAATTATTTCAACACATTGAGCACGCAACAAGTTTTTGGCGCCGCTGCCGGGGATTTATTTTAGTGAAAACGAAGTTAGTTAAGTTTGAAACACCAAGTTTACTGTCAATTGGAACTAATCTAGGTTCATTTCTTTTGCAGGTACTAGCTGGGTTAGTTTATGAGTGAGCATTCAAGTAGTGATCTAGAGTTCAATCCTGAGCCCGAGAGACTATTTAGAGCCAGAAATAAAGCCAAGAAACGTCTTTTTAACCAACCCGCTATACCTCAAGTAATTGCGGGAACCTCAATTCCTCCGCAAGAATCTCATGAAGAAATGGCTGGAATAATTCCAAATCCGGTACCTGTCACTCGCAATCCCATCGAAATAGCGAATGACAAAAATAGTGCCATCCTTTCATATTTAGTTCCTATGCCTGGGGAGCTGAACCCCAGCATAATCCGTCCTGAAATCACTGCCAACTCATTCGAGTTAAAACCAGTGATGTTCCAAATGTTGTCCACTGTGGGACAATTCTTTGGAGTGGAAAATGAGGACCCCCACAACCATCTTAGAAACTTCTTAGGAGTCAGTGATACTTTCATCATTCCTGGAGTTTCTCAAGAAGCCTTGAGGCTATACTTGTTCCCTTATTCTTTGAGGGACAAAGCCAAAACGTGGTTAAACTCATTACCCTCTGGATCTGTCCTTAATTGGACAGATTTAGCAGAGAAATTCCTAGTCAAATACTTCCCACCTGATAGGAATTCTACCTTTCGTGATGACATAGTTAAATTCAAACAAGCTGATAATGAATCTCTTCACGAAGCTTGGACAAGGTTCAAAGATCTTCTTCTTAAATGTCCACATCATGGCATCCCATGGTGTATCCAAATTGAGGTCTTTTTCAAAGGATGCAATCCCAGCACTAGACAAGTCTTAAACTCATCCGCTGGAGGCTCCATGTTGTCCAAGAGTTACAACGAAGCCTATGAGATCTTGGAGAAGATCTCAGCATCTCACTGTAGGTGGTCAGATGATCCTGTTGAGCCAACTAGAGCTCAAGACAAGGATGCTCTAAGTGCAATGAGCAGCCAAATAAATGCCCTGACCAACCTAGTCAAGCAAATGGCTCAAACCAATCTCCAAACAAGTGTCAACACCGCTACCGCCATGTCAATGGGCACCCAACCAAGTCAAGGTGAGACACTCATATGTGGATTCTGTGGGGAAGGGCACTTGTATGAATACTGCCCTGGGAATCCAGCCTCAGTCTGCTACATTGGAAGCCAGCAGCAGCCTAGGAACAACCCCTATTCCAATACTTACAACCCTGGTTGGAGGAACCACCCAAACCTGTCATGGGGTGGCCAACAAAATACTAACCAAAATCCTAACCAACCTAGACCGAGTGGAACACCTGGTTTCACTCCCCAACATAACCAATCAATGTATCAAAAACCATACAACCAACCTGTAGGATCTTCTGTAGAAAACTTACTCAAGGAATACATAGCTAAGAATGATGCTACTCTTCAAAGCCAGCAAGCCACTCTTAGGAGCCTAGAGAACCAAATAGGCCAATTGGCCAATGAACTCAAGAGTAGGCCCCAAGGTAGACTCCCTGCTGACACCGAGGTGCCAAGGAGAGATGGTAAAGAACAAGTTCAAGCAATTGAACTTAGAAGTGGTAGACCCTTGGTGAGCAACACAAAGGACACACCAAAGAGAGTAGAGAACACTGAGTCTAGTGCTCCACTGGAGTCTCTGCCAAACCAAGGTCCACCACCAACTAGCACATCAGGAGCCAGGCTAGAGCCAATTATTGAGGAGATAGAAGAAATTCCAAGGCCTCCACCTATCCTGAGGCGCCCTGACGTGCCTGCATATGTGCCACCACCTCCATATCCTCGAAGGCTTAAGAAGAAGCAGGAACAGGAAGTGCATTTTAATAAATTCTTAGAAATTCTTAAGCAAGTGCATGTCAACATTCCTTTTGTAGAAGTTTTACAGTCTATGCCTTCCTATGTAAAGTTTTTGAAAGATATTATTACTATCAAAAAAATAATTGGTGAGTTTGAAACAGTAAACCTCACTGAGGAGTGCAGTGCCATACTCCAAAACAAGTTGCCCAAGAAGGAGAAGGATCCTGGTTCCTTCACCTTACCTGTAGAACTTGGAGGCAAGCACGTGGGCAGAGCACTTTGTGACCTGGGCAACAGCATAAACCTCATGCCCCTATCACTATTCCGCCAGTTGGGAATAGGAGAAGCACGTCCCACCACTGTCACTTTACAATTAGCAGACAGATCCATTGCATACCCAGAAGGTAAAATTGAGGATATTTTAGTAAAGGTTGACAAGTTTATTTTCCTTGCAGATTTCATTATCCTGGATTATGAAGCAGACAAGGAGGTCCCCATCCTGTTAGGCAGACCATTTCTAGCCACAGGTAGGGCACTGATAGACGTCCAAAAAGGTGAGCTCACTATGAGGGTTCATGATGAAGAGGTGAAATTTAGTGTGTATAAAGCTTTAAGGTACCCCTCTGACCTTGAATCCTGTGCTAGCATGGACGTAGTAGACTCCTTAATGGAAGAACAATTGGAGCATGTATTACTAACCAAGCATGCTAATGAATATGTAGGTTTAGAATTAACTGACTTGAACATAGCTGAGATAATGGACATATCTGTAAATAACCCTCAGCATGTTTGTATGAATATTGACTTAACTGATAGGGCCTTAAATCCTTTAAAGCCATCCATTGAGCATCCACCTATATTAGAATTAAAGCCACTCCCCACTCACCTCAAGTATGCATATTTAGGGAGTAATGAAACTCTGCCTGTTATCATTTCTTCTAAATTAAGTGTAAAGCATGAGGTTGAACTGATATTACTGCTTAAGCAACATAGGAAGGCTATTGCATGGACTATTGCTGATATTAGAGGCATTAGCCCTTCTTATTGCATGCATAAGATTATACTAGAGGAAGAGCACACACCTAGAGTAGATCACCAACGTAGGCTGAATCCCTCTATGAAAGAGGTAGTTAAGAAAGAGATAATTAAATGGTTAGATGCTGGTGTGATCTTTCCAATAGCTAGTAGTCAGTGGGTGAGCCCTATACAGTGTGTACCTAAGAAGGGTGGGATGACTGTGGTAGTCAATGAGAACAATGAACTGATTCCAACTAGGACTGTCACAGGATGGAGAGTTTGCATGGATTATAGGAAACTAAATAAAGAAACTAAAAAAGACCACTTCCCTCTACCATTCATTGACCAAATGTTAGACAGAATAGCTGGTAGAGCCTATTACTGTTTCTTAGACGGTTATTCAGGGTATAACCAGATCACTATAGACCCCAAAGACCAAGAAAAGACTACCTTCACTTGCCCTTTTGGAACATTTGCCTTTCGCAGAATGCCTTTTGGCTTATGCAATGCACCGGCAACATTCCAAAGGTGCATGTTGGCAATCTTTTCTGACTTGGATGAGTCCATGATAGAGATATTCATGGATGATTTCTCAGTCTTTGGGGATTCCTTTACCAACTGTCTAGAGAATTTAGGACAAGTCCTGGCTAGATGTGAGGAGACTAACTTAGTCCTTAATTGGGAGAAGTGTCACTTCATGGTAGATGAGGGGATTGTCTTAGGTCATAGAGTGTCAAGGGCAGGTGTTGAGGTCGATAGGGCCAAAATTGAGATCATAGAGAAGTTGGTAGAGCATCAGAATGTCAAGGCCATTAGAAGTTTCTTAGGGCATGCTGGCTTCTACTGGAGGTTCATTAAGGACTTTTCTAAGATAGCCAAACCTCTGTGTGAGCTTCTAGAGATAAATAGGCCATTCATCTTCTCTAAGGAATGTTTAGTAGCTTGGCAAACCCTTAAGAAAGCACTAGTCACAGCACCTGTTATAGTAGGGCCAGATTGGGATCTCCCATTTGAGATGTTATGTGATGCTAGTGACTATGCTGTAGGAGTTATGTTAGGACAGAAGATTGACAAGCTAACACACCCTGTATACTATGCTAGTAAAACCCTGAATGAGGCTCAATGTAATTATACAACTACTGAGAAAGAGATGCTTGCTGTAGTATTTGCTTGTGAGAAATTTAGAAACTATATTGTAGGCACTAGGACAATTGTGTACACTGACCATTCTGCCTTAAAGTACCTCATGAGGAAGGTTGATGCTAAGCCTAGGTTGATTAGGTGGGTGTTATTGCTGCAGGAATTTGATTTGGACATTCGAGACAAGAAGGGATGTGAAAATGTGGTTGCGGATCACCTGTCTCGATTGCAGCACAATTGCGAAAAAATTGCGGAGGCCGCAATTTCTGATGCTTTTATTGATGAACATGTCTTTGTATTGACTCATCGTGATAACGATGAGGAACCTTGGTTTGCTGACATTGCTAACTTCCTTGCATCACAGGTATTACCAGTTTTCAAGGGAGGACAAGAGAAGAAGAGGTTCCTTCATGAAGCAAGGAAATTCATCTGGGATGACCCCACACTTTACAGAACCTGTGCTGACGGCTTGCTAAGGAAGTGTGTTTCAGCTGCTGAAGCGAAGTCTGTGCTGCAGCACTGTCACACAGCTCCTTATGGTGGACACTTTGGTGGCCAAAGAACAGCTGCGAAGGTATTTCAGAGTGGCTACTATTGGCCAACGATCTTCAAGGATGCCCACAACTATGCCCACAGCTGCGATGAATGCCAAAGAACAGGTAACCTCTGTCGAAAGGATGAGATGCCTCTCACCTATATCTTAGAGTTGGAGCTCTTTGATGTGTGGGGCATTGATTTCATGGGGCCATTTCCTCCATCCTCAGGTAACCTTTACATTTTGGTGGCAGTAGACTACGTATCCAAGTGGGTAGAGGCCATAGCATGTCCCAATAATGATGCTAAAACAGTTATAAAATTCTTGCATAGGCACATTTTTACTAGGTTTGGGACACCTCGGGCTGTCATTAGTGATGAGGGGACACATTTCATTAATAAGGCCATGGAGAGAGTGTTGGCTAAGTATAACATTAGACATAGAGTAGCCACTCCCTATCACCCACACTCAAATGGACAGGCTGAAATTTCGAATAGGGAGATTAAGAACATCCTAGAGAAAGTGGTCAAACCGAATAGGAAAGACTGGTCCTTTAAGCTTGAGGATGCACTTTGGGCATATAGGACAGCATATAAGACACCTCTAGGTATGTCTCCTTACAGGCTTGTATATGGTAAAGCTTGTCATCTTCCATTTGAGTTAGAAATTAAGGCATTTTGGGCACTAAAGGAGTTGAATTATTGCGTGACTGATGCGGGAACGTTGCGGTCTTTGCAATTACATGAGCTTGATGAGCTTAGGCAAATGTCTTATGAAAATGCCAAAATGTATAAGGAAAAGACCAAGATTTGGCACGATAGTAGACTTAGAGTTAAGGACTTTAAGAAGGGTCAACTTGTTTTGTTGTTTAACTCACGGTTGAAACTATTTCCAGGGAAACTTAAGTCTAGGTGGTCAGGTTCATTTGTGATTACTAATGTGTTTATTCATGGTGCCATAGAGATAAAGAACTTGCAGCAAGGCCAACCATTCATGGTTAATGGTGCAAGATTGAAGCACTACTATGAGGAAGGAGATGTGAAGACTCTCTCGGCCTTTCTCTTGACTGAAGCGTGACAATGAGAACGAGAGAGGACGAGTGATTGCTGTGCTCGTCGACATAAGGCTCATGCCTTAGTTTTTTTTTTTTGCGATTTTCCGGTTATCATTTGTGTATAAGTTTGTATGATTTTAATTGCGAATTTGATGTTGCTTTTATTTATTTTTGTAGGGAATCGAAAGAGGGAATCAAGGAGAGTAATTCCAGCTTTAAAAATCAAGAAAAGATTGAGCCAAATAAAAGATACGGACGAGCAAAGATTGACATTTAGATGAAAAAAAATCCCTAAAATTGCGCTGGATTTGCAGGATCCGCAAAATATAGCCGTTGGGATTTATCCGTTTCCTTTATATCCGTTAGAAGACGCTCGATCTGTACGATTCTCCCACTCTCTGAATTCCAAGAAAACTGCGATTCTCTTCATCTTTGATTCTTCTCTCCAAATCTCCAAGACTCAACAATGGTGTTCACAAGGGCTGAAAGATCTGCAGCCAAGAAGAGGGCTGACGACGCTGAAACGGCTGCGAGAGACGCACTGCTTGCCTTGGCTGAGGCTGACGCTGCGCGAACTGAACGCTTACCCAAGCTTCCGATTCGCAAGAAGAAGTGGAAGGTTGTCTCTGAGATACCTGCTGGACCCTCTGAACCAGCAGGCACACCCAAGAAGCGTAGGTGGAGTTTAGCGGTGGCCGCTGAACCGAGCAAAGAAAAGACTCCCTCTGTGGAGAGTCAAGAAACTGATCGTGTGTCCCACGATTCAGCCAAGAGGAGTGCCTCGCCACCTGCACCACCAGCGCACAGCTCTTCCCCATCACCGCCAGCGCAGAGCCCTGAGCAGCCGTCTTCACCACAGAGTTCTGCACAGACACCTACAGCAGAGCAAACAACCACGCCGTCGCACACTTCCCCACGGCCTGACCCTGAATTCCCATATGGGGAGTACCAAGAATCAACGCAGGGCAGTGGGGAAGGTGAGGAAGAGGAGGTTTTCTCTCCTGTGAGGGAAGTTAGTCCAGTGAGTCTGTCGCAGCAGGATGATTCCATGGAAGAGACGCTGGGGGCGTGCCTTCAGCAGATCACCATCGAGGCAAAGCTCAAGAAGAAGAAGAAGGCCAAGATTATCAAGGCCAAGCGATCCAAGAAGCTGAAAAAGAAGAAGGCCAAAAGGGCGCCTTCATCAGAGAAGGAGAGCACTGAGCCATCGCTCAAAAGACTCAAGGTTGAGGCTGCAGAGTCAGCCAAGCCAGCAGACAAAGGGAAGGCCAAGCTCTACCCTGAAGATGAGCCTCAGTCAGTGAGGTATGTGTCCTCTGACGCTAAGTCCAGGGGCGTTGAGCTGAGGAAGAGAGAGTTGCTGCACGAGAAGGGCTTCCTCGACAGACCTGCTGACCTGCCGCAGTTCTTGCGCGCAGGAATTATAAATCACAGCTGGGAAGAGTTGTGCAGGCCACCCAATCCAGCTTACACGAGTATGGTATACGACTTCTACGCCAACCTGCGAAACTCTGAGGAGGGGCTTTCTGTGGTTAGGGGAGTAGAGGTGGACTACTCAGCAAAAGCCATCAACGAAGCTTATGGCCTCAAGGGCCAAAGACATACTGACTATGCGAGGATCGTTGATGAGCCTACTGAGGCAGTGCTGGAGGAGGCCATTCGAACCATTGGCCAGCCTGAAGCAGCGTGGACTGTATCACGCAATGGGAGGCACACCCTCATGAGTGCCAACCTCACAGCAAAGGCAGCTGTATGGTTTGCCTTTGTAAGGAGGAAGCTGTCCCCTGTGACCCATGAGACGACCATCAACCAGAGCAGGTCGCTGCTGGTCTATGCCATCATGCGAGGTCTCACGGTCAACGTGGGTGAAATCATGTCAGCCGCCATTGCTGAGTGCGCCAAAAAAGGTAAGGGACCATTGTTTTTCCCTAACACCATAACCAAACTATGTTTGCTTGCAGGAGTCCCTATTGAGCGAATGGAGCAGCAGATGGCTTACACAGGCCACTTGGAGCTGCCTGCTAGCTTGAGGCTGAAGAGGAAGGGGAATATGGAGTTCGAACTGGATAGGCTGGCTGCTGATCAGTCACTATCCATGGCGTGCCTGATGGATATGCAAAGGAGGATGGCTCAATGGGCCACTTACGCGCAGGCACGGGACAAGGAGGTTGCAGATCAACTTGGGTGCATCTTCCCTGACTTCCCCACAAACCTCCTGACTCCATGGGTGCCGCCACGACCACGACAACCTGATGAGGATGAAGACATTTGAGTGCTGGTTTGAATTGCACTGAAGGGAGTATTGTTGTTCCCTTAGATTAGATAAAAAAAAAAAAAATCTGCTTTCTGATAAACCATGTGAAGTATGTTGTTTTTAGTACAATTTTGATCTGTTTTAGATGCTTAGTTTTATGTTTTTAAAATTTGCTTAGTATAGCCTGTTGTTAGCTGATTAGGTAGGTTAGTTTAGTTTTATTTTTAGAGAGCTTGAATGACTGGAAAAAGCATGTTTAGGGGCCTTAATCACTGTTATATCTGCCCTGATCTGATTGCGAAATAATTGCGGTACCCGCAATTTTTATTACCGAAAGCATGTTTTGGACTGACTGTTTAGCTAGGCTGTAATCTGTTTAAATTCCATCTTTTGCTGCTATCATGACTACCTTATATAGCTTATCTAAAAGCATGCTGGATGAGTGTCATAGGACATCTTTTGATAGTTTAAATTAACCTCTAAAAAGCTAAGCATGCACAGCTTTAAGACCTTATCTACCTGTTTTTTTTTTTCCTCCTGCCGTGATATTTTCTTTTAGAATGTTCTGTCTATGCCTAGGTCTTTTAGATTCTCTTTGTTTTACCTTAGACTAGATGCTTCTAGGACAAGTTTGGGGGTGTGCCACCTCAGACACTCATTGGGGACAATGAGTAGTTTAAGTTTGGGGGAGGCCACCCTAGGCCTTGGAACATTCCTCTCTCCCTTAGAAACATAAGCATTCTTCTTCTCCTTTACAAAAAAATGATGAGCTGAAAAAAAGAAAAATAGAATAAAGAGGGGTGTCTCTCTTAGGTTGCTGAGTAATCAGTGCCAAGTGTGTAACCCACAAGTGGCATTGCATCAAAAGGCAACCAAAGGAAAGGCTTCACCTAAGAAAAAAAGAAAAAGAAGAAGCAGGGAAGAAGAATGTATACCTAGGAGTTGCAACTTTGTGGCTTAGATGTCCTATTTAAAAAGAACTCTGATCCTCAAATTAGCTAGGCACAAAGTTGTAACTTGTAGGGTTGTTTAGGGAGATGAGTGTTTATCCAATGTAGTGATGCCAGGGTTTAGGTTGTTCTCTAAAAGTACTACTGTCACCGTTAATACTAAGACTGGCATGACTCTAAGGAATCCTAGACACATTAAAAATAAAGCTAGAAGCATGTACTGAGTCTGAGGTAAAGCTAGGCAGAATTTGAAACCTTAGGGATAGTGGCATGATATGACAAAAGCAAATAGATCAGTTGTAGGGAGTTAATGAGAACAGAAGGAGTGTTAGGCAGGCGAAGTCAGAAGAAGCTAGATAAGAGGGTAGTTTTAAGCTTAGAAGTGTGTCACAGGACAGCAGTGCTATAGATAGGGATATAGGGGAGTTAGTAAGTGGTTAAAGAAGAAGAAACAACAGCCTAGGAAAGTCCTTATATTGCTTGAGGACAACCAAAACTTTAAGTTTGGGGGTGTGTTACGTCTCCAAAAGTGACCTTTTTAGGGCTTAATTAGCTTAGAAAGATGTTCACTCTTAGGTGTTTTTGATAGCATTTAGCCTAAACCTATGCTTAAATATGAGAATTAGAAGAAGGTAGCTAAATTAGGACTTATGTACAATAGGAAAGAAAAGGGTTGAAAACCGAAGGAAAAGAATGAAAAACAAACGTTGCGAAAGCATTGCGGAAACATTGCGGTTCCCGCAATGTTTCAAGTGAAAACCGTAAGTTAACTGATCTTTTTCTGTTAATTTCCGTTATTTCAGGGATTCGTTCTTTCTCCTCCATCCATTCTGAAGTACGACGTTGAAGATTGATGGTTCTCCTTGGCCCAAATGCACCTGCAGATTACTATAAATAGGGGTCAAAGTCGAGGGTTCAAGCATCATCCGAAAGCGTAGAAGTCTTCTCGCAGTCCATCTTTTCTCCTGTTTTTCTTTGCCGTCTGCTGGTTTGCGAAGCTCAGCTGTTGGAATCGATAATCTAATAGGAAGGAGAGGAGATTCTTCTTCTCTCCTGATTGGATTCATCCAAGCAAGGCTGACTTCTCTCATCCTTCATTCGAGGCGGCTGCAACGAGACATTCAAGCTTGCTTTACTGTTTTCTGTTCTTCATTTCCATTTTCCAACTCTGTCTTGTGTTGTTTCTGTTCTTGTGGCTAATTTAGTTCATTTCGTTGTGTTCTGTCTTTCTGTCCTTTACTTTAAGTATCTCTTATGTTCATTCAAACAATCAATTAATCAAACATAAAGTTCAGTATTTCACAGTCTCTCGCCTTTGCATTCTACTGTTTTCCCTTGCTGTTTTAAGCACATTTTCCTTCTAAGCATGACTATCTTATCCTTTAGTTCTGTTCTCCTTATATCCATGAGTAACTAAGTCACTTAGGGGCATGCTAATGACAACACTATAGGCTAAAAAACGTGAATCAAGCATGTAGGATAGCTCTCGAAGCATTGATTGTATGTAAGCTTCATTCCACGGGCAATTTCGATTGGCCATCCATTTTGTCCAAAGAACTCCTAACCTCTGGAAGGAGTAAGAGTTCAGAGTCATACTATCATGCTAGCCTTTCAAGGTAACCAGGAAACGACCTAGGAATAGGCGTTTCCCTAGTACAAACCATATCTTTCTGCCTTAACAAGATGCTTAAGACCTTACTTTGAGTTGAGTAAACTAAAGAATCTAATGCATGGAATCGGACGATACATGAGATTGAGATAATTTGATGCATAGAGAGTAGATCCAGTGCTTGAGAATCGTATAAAAATGCCTATAGGATAGTCATTAGTAGCCCTTAATTCACCCATTTACACACTTTCGCTGTTATTTAATTGCGGTAGAATTGTTGTCTCCGCAATTCTGCTTAAGTTAAAATTCTGTTTAGCTGTCTTTGCCTTCATTTATTAATTTCGTTTCTTTTCATTTGAGCTTAGATTTCACTTGTTCTCGTTGATGTTACTACCCTTTACACATTCAGCAAAAATTAGATAATTAAAAACCAATTTTACCCCATCAAATCCACCCCTTCTTTCTTAACAAAACACTTCGCGAATAGCTAAAAATAAATCTCTGTGGGAAAACGAATGAAATATACTTACTACTTGCTATAAGATCATGTATGCTTGCATGTTCTGAGTGCTCTATCTCTTTTATTGCCTAATTATTTCAACACATTGAGCACGCAACAGGAGTCGAGGTGGATTTCTCAGCTAAGGCAATCAATGAAGCCTATGGCCTCAAGGGGCAAAAGCACACTGACTATGCCAGGATCATTGATGAGCCAACAGAAGCTGTCCTGGAGGAAGCAATTCGGATCATTGGCCAACCTGAGGCAGCGTGGACAGTTTCACGCAATGGGAAGCACACCCTGATGAGTGCTACCCTCACAGCCAAGGCAGCTGTCTGGTTTTCCTTCGTACGGAGGAAGCTGTCCCCAGTAACCCACGAGACCACCATCAACCAAGGCAGATCGCTGCTGGTCTATGCGATCATGAGGGGCCTCACAATCAACGTTGGTGAGGTCATTGCAGCCTCAATCGCTGACTGCGCCAAAAAGGGTAAGGGTCCACTTTTCTTCCCTAATACAATTACTGAACTCTGCTTTTGTGCAGGGGTTCCAATCGAAAGGATGGAGAGGCAGCTGGCCTACACGGGGCACCTGGAGGTGCCTACTGCCTTGAGGATGCGAAGGAAGGGGAACATGGAGTTCGAGCTAGATGGCCTGGCTGCTGCTCAGTCTCTGTCAATGGCCTGTCTGATGGATCTGCAAAAGAAGATGGCGCAATGGGCCACATATGCGCAGGCAAGGGATAAAGATGTCGCTGACCAATTAGGCTGCATCTTCCCTGAGTTCCCCACGGACCTACTGACTCCATGGGCGCCTCCAAGACCACGGAAGGATGATGATGATGAGGACATCTGAGTGCTAGATTGAGAAGCACTCAAGGAAGTATTTCTGTTCCCTAAAAGGAAAAAAAAATAATCAAACTGTTTTTTGTTGAACCATGTGAATTCTGCTGTTTTGAGTTAAATTTTGATCTGTTTTTAGTTCTTTATTTTTGTTGTTTAAATTTGTTGAGTGTAGTTAGATGGTATCTGAATAGGTAGATTAGTTTAGTTTCTTTTTTGTATAGCTTAAATGACTGGAAAGAGCATGCATAGGGGCCTTGATCACTGATATATCTGCCATGTATCCATTGCGAAATAATTGTGGAATCCGCAATTTTTATTAGTAAATGCATGTTTTTGACTGACTGTTTAGCTAGGCTGGTTCTGTTTAAATTCTGTCTTTTGCTGCTATCTTGACTACCTTATATAGCTATTCTAAATGCATGCTGGATGAGTGTCATAAGACACCTTTGATAGTTTAAATTAGCCTCTTAAAATTGCTCAGCATGCGTAGTTTTAAGTCCTTCTTTGCCTGTTTTTATAAATTTCTGCTGCTGTAATGTTTGCTTTTAGAATGTTCTGTCTATCCCTAGGGCTTTTTAGATTCTCTTTGTTTTACCTTAGACTAGATGCTTCTAGGACAAGTTTGGGGGTGTGCCACCTCAGACACTCATTGGGGACAATGAGTAGTTTAAGTTTGGGGGAGGCCACCCTAGGCCTAGGAACATTCCTCTCTCCCTTAAAGCATAAGCATTCTTCTTCTCCTTTACAAAAAAATGATGAACTGAAAAAAAAAATGAAAAATAGAATAAAGAGGGGTGTCTCTCTTAAGTTGCTGAGTAATCAGTGCCAAGTGTGTAACCCACAAGTGGCATTGCATCAAAAGGCAACCAAAGGAGAGGCCCCACCAAAGTAAGAAAGAAAAAAAGGAAGAAATAGGGAAGAAGAATGTATACCTAGGAGTTGCAACTTTGTGGAATAGATGTCCTGAATAAAAAGAACTTTGATCCTCAATTAGCTGAGCACAAAGTTGTAGCTTGTAGGGTTGTTTAGGGAGATGAATGTATGACCAATGTAGTGATGCCAGGGTTTAGTTTGTTCTCTAAAGGTACTACAATCACTGTTTAATACTAAGACTGGCATGACTCTAAGGAATCCTAGGTAGCTCAAAAGTAAAAACTAGAAGCATGTACTAAGTCTGGGGTAAAGCTAGGTAGAATTTGAAACCTTAGGGATAGTTGCAAGATATGACTGAAGCAAGTAGATCAGCTGTAAGGGGTTAATGAAACAGTAGGAGCTTTAGGCATGCAAAGTCAGAAGAAGCAAAGTAAGAGGGTAGTTGTAAACTTAGAAGTATGTCACAGGACAGCACTGCTATAGATAGGAATGTAGGGGAGTCAGCAAGTGGTTAAAGATGATAAAACAGCAGCCTAAGTAAGTCCTTAGTTTGCTCGAGGACGAGCAAAACCTTAAGTTTGGGGGTGTGTTACGTCTCCAAAAGTGACCTTTTTAGGACTTATTTATCTTAGAAAGATGTACACTCTTAGGTGTTTTTGATAGGATTTAGCTTAAACCTATGCTTATATATGAGAATTAGAAGAAGGAAGCTAAATTAGGACTTGTGTGCAAAAGGAAAGAAAAGGAATGAAAAAGGAAGTTTAAAGAATGAAAATTGTGCATTGCGGAAGCATTGCGGAAACATTGCTAAAACCGCAATGTTTCAAGTGAAATCCGTAAGTTGGCTAACCTTTTTCTGTTGCGATCCGATATTTCAGGGATTCGTTCTTTCTCCTCCATCCATTTTGAAGTACGACGTTGAGGATGGATGGTTCTCCTTGGCCCAATCGCACCTGCAGAATACTATAAAAGGAGGTCAAAGAGGAGGGTTTGATCATCATCCGAAAGCGTAGAAGTCTCTTCGCAGCGCAGTCTTTCCCATTCATTCTCTTCTCCGTCTGTTGGTTTGAGAGGTTCAGTTGTTGGAGTCGACAATCTGATAGGAAGGAGAGAAGATTCCTCTTCTCTCCTTATTGGATTCATCCAAGCAAGGCTTGCCTTTCTCTCCCTTCAGCCGAGGCGTTTGCGACGAGGCGATCAAGCTCATTTTACTGCTTCCTGTCTTTACTTTTCATTTCCAGCCCCGTTTTGTTGTTATTTCTTTTCCATTAGTTAATCCATTCCATTTCGTTGCTTTCTGTCTTTATGCTAGTAACTTTAAGTCTTCATCTGTTCATTCAAACAATCGATTAATCAAAGCACAATTCATCATTTTACACTTTGTCTTTATCTTCTCTGCCTACGGTTTTTCCTTGCTGTTTTGTCTTTCATTTTCTTCTAAGCATGTCTACTTCATCTATTATTTCTGTTCTCTCTACATCCATGAGTAACTAAGTCACATAGGGGCATGCTAATGACAATACTATAGGCTAAAACACGTGAACCAAGCATGTAGGATAGCTCTCGAATGCATTGATTGTATGTAAGCTTCATCCCACGGGCAATTTCGATTGGCCATCCATTTTGTCCAAAGAACTCCTAACCTCTGGAAGGAGTAAGAGTTCAGAGTCATACACTCATGCTAGCCTCTCAAGGTAGCCAGAAAACGACCTAGGAATAGGCGTTTTCCTAGTACAAATCATAACTTACTGCTTTAACAAGATGCTTAAGACCTTACTTGGACATGAGTAAACTAAAGAATCTAATGCATGAAATCGGAAGATACATGAGAATGAGTTAGTTTGATGCATAGTGAATTGATCCAATGCTTGAGAATCGTGTGAAAAAGCCAATAGAGGAGTCGTTAGTAGCCCTTGTTTCTCCATTTTACACACTTTCGCTGTTAGTAACATTGCGGTAAGATTTCTGTTCTCGCAATTCTACTAAGTTAAAAATTCTGCTTAGCTGTTTTTCTCTTCGTTTATTAATCTCTTCTCTTTACGATTGAGTTTATCATTGACTTGCACTTGTTCATGTTGCTATCCTTTATTGATTCATTAGTAATTAGGCATTTTTAAACCAAATCTACCCCATCAAATCCACCCATTCTTGCTTAACAATACACTTCACGAGTAGCTAATAATAAATCTCTGTGCGAAAACGAATGAAAAAATACTTACTACTTGCTACAAGATCATGTATGCTTGCATGTTCTGAGTGCTCTCTCTCTCTTATTGCTTATTTCTTTTACACATTGAGCACGCAACACGGCCTTATCCTAAGACTAAACCGGTTTCTCTCTTGCCTAAGCCTAACATGAAAACGTTAATTAATTCAGATTACCAACTGTCACTTTGGGCCGAAATAATTAGCCATGCTTAGACCCGTGCTACCTAGCGATATGGGCAATTATACGTCCCAACCTTTAGCCCTCTATCATGCATAGGAACTAGGGCGTCAACCTAATTTAGCTACACATGCTAGATATTATGAAGAACAAGCAAGAAGATGCATTAACAAGCTAATTGTCTCAACATTTACAAAGGGGAAAAATCTCCCCAAACATCCAAAACTCACAAACCAAAGCTCAAAATTAAGCACTTACCTCGGTTTAGCCTTCCATGGAGGATGAATTAATCCAATCCCCCATGGAAGAGCTTGGAATCATGCACAAAGAAGGAGAAGAAGTACAAAAATGGTGGAAAAATGCCCTAGACCCGAGAGGAGAAGCTTGGGGAAGAAGGAGAGTGAAAAGTTTGCTGCAAATTTGCGTTTTCACGCTTTTTAAACTCGGAGCGTTGAGACGCTAGACAAGCGTCTCGACGTTGTGCCCTAAGTTGGCTGCCGCGCGCGCGCGGGGTAGCGTCGAGACGCGCGCGCAGCGTTGAGACGCTGCGCGGCGTCGAGCGAGCGTCGAGACGCTGTCGCTCGACGCTTGCTCTCGGGTGGAATTTCAAATGCGCGCTTCGGACTTCGGGGCGTCGCGACGCTGTCGGCGTTGAGTGAGCGTTGAGACGCGCGCTCGACGCTGGCACTCGTCCATCTTCGGGAATCGTCGGGGCAGCGTCAAGCTAGCGTCTCGACGCTGGGGCGCGCGCTGATTTTCAATGACGGGCGCGCGGGCGCTGAGGCGGAGCGGGCGAGGGCGCGCGGGCGCGCGCGGACACGGGCGAGGCGAGGCGGCGCGCGCGCGTCTGGCCGTCTGGGCGCGGGCGTGCGGCGTTCGTTGGGCGCCTGGGCGCTGGGCGCTGCCCTCTCGGCTCTTAGCCCAATTTTGGGTCGTTTTGGCTCCCGAGCTCCGTTTGGCCTATCGTTTTGACCCGAACACTTCCCGAAACCTCTTAAATGACCGTTTTAGCCCCGAAAATCATCAATGGACTTCCCGAGCTCTTCACCATGAAATCACCTACAAGGAAGCATTTTAATCAATATATGTCATGGTTTTAGCTAGAATTAGGGACATTAAGATAGCTCTATTTTGGAGCTATCAGGACCATTACTGACTTACTAAAGTATTGTAGCGAACAAATAAAGAGATTGGGTCCTTTATTTGCTGCTAAACCTCTTAATTGGTTTAAATAGGTTAGAACCGTTTCACTAAAAGATTTACAATCGTCTTTAGCGTGTCGAGCTCTTTTATTTGCATTTAGCTCTCGACAAGTGTTAACAACCGAGTTACTACGAATCCTATAATTCGAACTAGAATATGATTCTTGTTCTGGACGTTCTTAAGGTTTGTCTTAACAGAGGAATGTCCTTCTCTTCCTAGCCTAAATGCAATTCGAATAGTTCGAGTAGCATCCGTTGGCTGGATTAGGGCTAATGTGAAAGTCACTGCTGCAACCAAGGTATACACTACAAACAAAAGGAAAGTGTTTTGATTGTGATGTAGATGGAGATTGGTAACACAATTGCCCAAGTACCTTGTAGAGAAATACGCTGAGAAAAATAGACAAAGTAATTGTAATTTACTGTTTGTCGTAACAAGTTTAGTGGAGTATGATCGACATTCCTAGAATGTTGATTCAGGGTCAACTAATCATGTTAATTCTTCTCTTCAGGAAGCTTGTTCCTGACAGTCGTTTTCTCTATGTGATATTATTTATGAAGACATCGTCACAGTTGAATCAGTTGGAGCTTTCATTAAGTTGTTGTATAGAGATAATCTTATTTTACTTCTAAAATGTAATTATACTCTATAATTTTGGTTTACCTGAACAAACGGTATATAATATCTTTTGTTTGAGTAAAGAACGGTTCTTTTTGCAAAAAGATGTATACCTGATTATTCTACTAAACTAGATAACAAATTGGATGTGTTAAGACTAACAGGTTATTAAAAAGTTATAACGAGATCAACAAAGGTTGTTGATCTAGCTGGTCTTTCTCAATAGTTGAGAAAACCTCATTCTAGTGGAAGCGTTGTGAGACAACTGTACCACTACATTGGATTGTCTTAAACTCAAGGTTTTCATGCTTGTTGATAATTTTGAGGATTCACTGACCTTAAAACAGTCAATGGATCACATAGACAATGATCAGTGGTTCAAAGCCATGAATCTACAAGTGGATGAGGCCAAGTCGTTACGGTGCAAACCTTTATGGCTTAACTTTCAGGCAAAGGGTCGTTCCGTAAGAGAAAGGAGTTTATTGGGTATTCACTCCTTCTCTTGTTTCCAGGTGAAAGTTATTTAGTTAACTCTTATCCATTGCCATGTTTTGATCAGATAAGGCAATGAATGTCAAGTTAGTTTTTCAGAATGACGTTCTTCTGAAAAATGTTTCATATTGGAAAAGTTGGTTTTCGGAAAATCGAGGCCTGGTTTATTGTTTAATTAATATATGATATTATATTAAATAATAAATTTATTAATTAAATTTGTTTTAATTAATTATAATAATTATTATTATATTAATAATTAAGAGATAATGGATTCATTTGAATCCATTACCGAAGGCTTAAGTAATAAGGGAGAAAATTTTATCTTTTTCTTTCCAACTTTCATTCCAATTTTTTCATTCCAATTTTTTGGTTCTCTCTCTAAGTCATCTTCTCACTTGTTTTTGCTCTGTAATTCGGTGGTTGATGAAAGAGAAAATTTTGATGAAGAATTCCTTCTAGTTGGAAGCCATGGAGTTAGAATTCACGGGGGTTCTTGAGAAGAAGATGAAAGGTATGAAGTGTTCATTCTTTCTCTCTCAAATTGAACTTCAATTAGTTTAAGATTAATATGAATTTTGAGTTTTGGGTTTGTTGAAAAGTTCTTCATGTTGGGTTTTATGTCCTAAAACTCGTGGTTTGTAAACTGTTATGTTTGTAAATATTCTATTTAAAATAAAGAGTTATTAGTATTATTCAGTAAAAGAGTTTACTGAAATAAAGTGAAACGTGTTTAGGTTAACCTATACCAATGACCAACACCCTTGGCTGAATATGAGTACTTGAGCCTCATGTATGACATGATTGTGGATCAGGCTCAAGTAGTCACTCAAAACGGTCTATAGTATACGGATAAGGCTGGGTACCTTATCTTTGTAACACTATCGGATGCGGCTCACTTTGTATTGTACAAAACGATGTGATCCGAATCGTTTCACATGGAGATGTGCGAGTGAGGGCGTTCTGTGCAAAGAGTTTGTATAAGACCGAATCGTGAAATATGTCGCTCTCTCTTTATAACACCGTTTACTGATGAGACCGACATTTTCATTTGATGGCCTAGGTAACTCAATCTCAATCCTGAGCTCGCTATGAACTCTTGCTTATTCGAAAGTATCCTTTGACTTGCACGGGTGACAGTGGCCCATTAGCGCCGACTCAATAAGCCTACCATCTTGGGGATAAAGTCGAATAGGTAGCTGGGGACATAATACAACAACATTGGAGTTCACTCCTAACCCGCTTATCAGGGTTAGTAGATAGGTTGTTCCCTTAATAGCTGACTACGGGGCTTGAACAATGTGAGCTCACACTCTCATGTGATGAGAGAGTTAATTAATCTGATGGTTGGACCACAGATATATTGTTCATTAGAGGTGTCAGTGGTACTTAAGGAACAAGACGTAATGCAGGGGTTAAACAGTTTAAATGACCCAGCTGTGATTACGAACAACATGTGAAAGGTCGACTTGCCCGTGACGGTTGTATCAGAGGACATAATATATCTACAGTGAGGAGAGTGCAGCCCTCGGACTATAGTGAAGTCTCCGGGGTTTTTACGAATGTTGGTTAGTTCGGTTAAAAGACTTTTGACCGAATAATCTCGTATCGTTTGAGCTCATGATCTGTAGGTTCTTTAGGTTCTCCTAGCTAGCTCGGATAACGTCGTGCAACAGTATGAGAGAAAAGAAAAAAAAAAAGAATTTGAAATGTTCAAATTCGGTTTATGAAAGAATGATGGACATATTTAAATATGATTTAAATATGAGAATGGTTTAAAACATGAATAGGATTCATGTGCAAAAAACAGTCGGTTTTCGGAAAACCGGGTTTAGCCATATTATTTAATTAATATTTGATATTGAATTAAATAATAATTATTAATTAAACAGTTTAATTAATAATTATATATATATTTTTTATTTATTAAAAAGTTTAATAAATAAAATATTTAATAATAATAAAAATTATATATATATATATATATATTTGGCTAAACATGTTTTAAAAAGAGAAACAGATGAGTGCTACTTGGGTACACGATTAAAAGAGAGAAAAAATAAAAAAACGTTTATTTGAAAGATTGATAAAACCTTGTTTGTCCTCTTTGGCGCTTCCCTTATTCTTTCTTTCTTTTCTTTTCTTTTCTTTTCTTTTCTTTTCTTTTCTTCTCTTCTCCAACCACGCTTGCGCACTTCCCATATTGGGCTCTCACTAGGCCCATTCAGATTTCAGGCCCATAATATGCCGTTTAATGGGCCACCGCCAGCCATGTCAAAACAAATATTGAAAAATCCTTCTAAATGTCTGTCTTTTTTGGAGGGTAAGTTTTAAAAATGTCAACAACAAAAAAAAAACAATTATTGAAAAAAATAGTCAAAACTGATATAAAAATTTACAATTTATTTTTTTTAATGTTTTAACGATTATAGTATTTTTTTTTTGCAACGGTAGTTTAATTAATGCGGGGATTGAACCCATGACCTTTTGGTCACCGACACAACCCTATGCCAATTGAGCTATGCTCGGTTTGGCAACGATTATAGTTTTTGGAGAGATAATTTAGCCAAAGACATAGTTTTAGATTTTAGTCTTTGATCATTTTTCAACTACCAAGTATCTATAAGTCTCAACCAGAGGGATTCATTATTCAAGATTACGAGCAAACTTATTGCGGGCTTATTCAATCAATTTATGAATTGGAATAAGCATCTTTATCTTTAATTATAAGATTTGATGCGGCGATCAAATCTTATTGCGTTGAACAAAAGATTGATAAACCTTGTTTGTCAAGGGTTTTGTCAATGTCGTAGCTTTCTTAGTCTGTTTCCGTAGTTTATGTCCTAATCATTGAGAATGACGTAGGATCCTCAACTGACAAAATACTAGTATTGTCTCAAGCAGCTTTTATTGACATAGTGTTGTTAATATTGGCAAAGTGTTGTTAATATTAAGAAGGTGTTGTGAATATTCGATGTAGAATTCCGAATGAAAGGTAAGGTACTTTTCAGGATAGGAATTCCGAATGAAAGGTAAGGTACTTTTCAGGATAGGAATTCAGTTGTCTGTGGAAATTGTTTCCTAAGACACCTCAAATGTTGAGGATATGAGATGCATTCCCTGTGCATTTACATATTGGAAGTCTGATGTATGCATTTTCAATACATGACCCGATATGTGTTATGTAGTGGGAGCTGTCAGTAGTTAAAAGTCCAATTGGATTTGATCAATGGATTTTGGTTAAAGTTTTGTCCTAGTAGAGAGAAGTAAAATACAAATGTTGTACTATTAATTCTTTTGTTGAAGCTAAATATGTTGCAGCTTTTGAAGCGGCAAAAGTTTATAAGTTGAGCTCTTGGTTAGTGCTACGAGGAGATGTGAAGGTCACATAGAATGCCTCGCAGCACTTCATGCTGATACGTTTACTAAGTCTCTCACGGCTAAAGTGTTTGAGAGACACCTAAAGAGTTTAGGGCTGCGAGTTGTTGAGTAGGACAGTGGGAGAAAATTTTGGATATATGATATCTTAGTTTTCTCAATCAGCATATACACCACGGACGTTTTAGTTCAAGTGGGAGTTTGTTGGGTTTTATGTCCTAAAACTCGTAGTTTGTAAACAATTGTGTTTGTAAATGTTCTATTTAGCAATAAAGAGTTATTGAGTTTTATTCAGTAAAAGCGTTTATTGAATAAAGTGAAACGTGTTTGCATTAACCTATACCAATAGCCAACACCCATGGCGAAGTATGAGTACTTGAGCTTCAAGTGTGACATGAATGTGGATCAGGCTCAAGTAGACAGTCAAAACAGTCTATAGTATATGGTTAAGGCTGGGTACCTTATCCTGGTAACACTATTGGATGCGGCTCACTTTGTATTGTACAAAACGATGTGATCCTAATCGTTTCACATGGTGATGTGCGAGCGAGGGCGTCCTGTGCAATGAGTTTGCATAAGACTGAACCGCGAAATCAAGTCGCTCTCTCTTTATAACACCGTTTCCTAAAGAGACCGATTTTTTCATATGATGACATAGATAACTCGATCTTAATCCTAAGCTCGCTATGAACTCCTGTTTATTCGAGAGTATCCTTTGACTTGTACGGGTAAGAGTGGCCCATTAACGCCGACTCAATAAGCCTACCATCTTGGGGATAAACTCGAATAGGTAGTTGGGGACATAGTACAGCAACACGGAATTCACTCTTACCCGCTTTATGGATAGTAGAGAGGTTGTTCCCTTAATAGCTGACTCTAGGTCTTGAACAAGGGTACCCACCCTCTCATTGGCTAGAGAGGGATCTGATCTGCTGGTTGGACCACAAATCAATTGTTCATTAGAGGTGTCAGTGGTACTTAAGGAACAAGAGGTAATGCAGGGGTTCAACGATATAAATGACTCAACTGTGATTACGAACGACCTGTGAAGGATCGACTATCCAGTGATGGTTATATCAAGAGGACATAATATATTTACAGTGAGGAGAGTGCAACCCTCGGACTATAGTGGAGTCTCTGGGGGTTAACGAATGTTGATTAGTTCGGTTGAAAGAGTTTTAACCGAAAAATCTCGTATCGTTGGAGCTCATGATCTGTAGGTCTTTTAAGTTTTCCTGGTTAACTCGGATAAAGCGGTGTAGCAATGCTAAAGGTAAGAATTTCGATGAATCCAAATTCGGGTTTGTAGATTGAGGTTCGAGATATTTAAAAATTATTTAAATATGTGTTCGGAGGAAAATATGAATAGAGATTCATATGCGAAAAAGGCGGTTTTCGGAAAATCGAGAATTATCTTATTATTTAATTGATATTTGATATTCAATTAAATAATAAAAGAATTAATTAAATTGTTTAATTAATTAATTAATTATTTTATTTATTTATAAATTAATTCTGAATTAATTTTAAAATAAATAATATTATAATAATTTATAACTCTTAGTAGTGGATTAACTCATGGCTTGCATGAGTGACACGTTCTTAATGACTAATCTCATTTTGATAAAAATGAAGAAAGTCTTCATTTGTGGTTGACCAAGAATGTTGGACATTCTTCTTTCTCTCACTTTCTCTCTCGATTTTTCTTTAACTGTTGAAGGAAAAAACTTGAAGAAAGCTTGAAGCTGTTTGGTGTTAAATTAATTTTAAGGAGATTCTTGTGAAGAATGAGATGAAGGTTTGAAAGGTTCAAACTTCTTTCCTCAATTAGTATTTCAATTTCTTGAAATAGTTTAGAATAGGTAAGGTGAAGTTTTGAGTTTGTTTGAAGTGTTCATAAAATTCAAAGACAACTTCATCTTTATTCTCAACATCACCATCTTCTTCTTCCTCCCTTCCTCTCAACAAACCCCCTTAGCTAAAAGGAGTCCCATAACTCTGCTACTAAGCCCGAGAATAGTTGAGATTCCTCTAAGGGTGGTCCTCGCCGTGTCGTGCTCGTGATCTGAATTGCATCAGAGGATTTTGCAGAGGAGGTTGCTGCGGAAACGAGAAGACAAACATAAAAAAGGTATGTTTTTTTCCCGTCTTCGAGTTGTCTGGTAAATTTACTAGTGGAGTTTATCGGTCGGTAAATCGGTGAGCTTTACCGATAGAAATGTACCCATGGCTCGGCCAATGCTATGAGATAGCGTGTGGCGAGCTCTTCGGTCGGTATTTACCGGCCGAGTATACCGGTAAATGATTTACCGAAGCAACTGGCCGGTAATAGTTACCGATTTACCGGTTTACCGGTGTAAACTTAGTGAAGTTTACACGACCGGTTTACCGGTCTTGGCTTACCGGTATCGATTTATCGGTGGTAGCTTACCGGTCCGGTTTTACCGATACGAATTTATCGATACCGGTTTACCGGTATTGATTTATTCGTATGGTTTTACTGGTCGTGATTTACCAGTGTACCATTTATCGGTTGAAGCTTGTGATGCTTACCGGTTTGGTTCACTAAGGTAAATTTACCGGTGTGTTCTTTACCGGTTGAAACTTGTGAAGTTTACCGCTCGAGGCTTACCGGTGTGCCTTTTACCGGTATAAACTTATGAAGTTTACTGGTGGCACACCGGAGATCTTTACCGGTTGTGCCTTACCGGTCAACCTTTACCGGTTGACTTTACCGGTGGTATTTATCGGTGGGACTCGGGTTTGAGAAAATACTAAGTGTTATCTGTTTTTCTCTCTCTCATTTGTTACTTATTGATTGCTTAAGATCCTCAGCTAGTTTAGGCTTCTTTCCGTTGCGCCTCTAGTTGTTTTAGGACCTCAGTTCCATCACTGCGAAAGCCCTCGAAACAAATTCAACATCGAGAACAAGCTGCGTAGCCCTCGAAACAAATCCAACATCGAGAACAAGCTGTGAAGCCCTCGAGACATATTTACCTTTAAGAGAGAAAGAATCAGAGGATAAATACTAGAGATTGTAATCCACTACGCATTGATACATACATATAAATACAGATCAAATTCATTTACACGTGTTAAATTTCTTGTCGAAATCTTCGTGTGAACACACTCTATCTTTACAATTGATATCTTTTTAGAAATCTTTTTTTTTTTCTCTTCCCTAATTTCATTCAAATTTAAGAAAAAAAAAATAGAGTTTAAATGAAAGCTTTCATCTCTCTCATTCATTACTCTCCCTCATTAACTCCACGTCAAAAATCTTCGTCGTTCATTCCTCCTGACCACCGAATGAACCTACCGCGGAAGATCGATCCCTTCTTCGTCTAAAGATGCTTGATTTGGCAATTTTCTTGTTAGAAGCTCCAACATCAATACGCCAAAACTGAAGATCGATCCCTTCTTCACTTAAGGACGCTTGATTTGGCAATTCTCCGGTTAGAAACTCCATCATCAATACGCCAAAACTGAACACGTCGAATTTCGACCACCTCTGGGGCGCAATAGTTAGTGATCCGGTTCAGCGGCGATGAAGAGAGGGTTCAGGCCAAAGTCGAAGACGGCGACGAAGTAGTGGGGGCGGAGGAGGAGCTCGAAGGAATGGAAGAGCAAGGATTTTGTGGTTGCGATGCTTCGTTGAGAACACATAAGGGATGGATATCATTGAGTATTTGATTGGTCCCATGTTTAATTTAGTTGGATGGAACTGCGGGAGTGACCTCTGCTTTAAGATGTAAGTACACTATTTTTTTTTCGTTTCCCAAGTTTTAATTGTATATTTTTTCAAATATTTTGTAATTCACAATTCAATGAATTTCGAATACAATGTATTTGCAATTCAGCGAAGGTCGAATACAGTGTATTTGCAATTCACTGAAGTTTGAATACAATGTATTTACAATTCACTGAAGTTCGAATACAGTGAATTTTGAATACAGTGTATTTATAATTTAGTGAATTTCGAATAGAGTGTATTTGCAATTCAATACATTGTATTTTGCTTTTTTTTCAAAAAATAAATTCATCCATTCAAAATTTCATCAATTACAGATCTTTTTTTCTCTGCCACTGTCTTTAGGGTTCTTCTGCTACTTTAAGTTTTCTGAAACTTCTCTTTGTTAGTTATTGAGTTTCTATTTTTTTTCGAAAACTAATATTTTTCTTTATTGCATCGACCACTGTAATTCCAGTTTTGCAAATTGAAAATACACTGTAATTCAAATTTTACAAATTGTAAATACATTGTAATTGCAATTTGCAAGTATCGTGTAATTTCAATTTGCAAAATTGCAAATACCCGTAATTTCAATTTGCAAACTTATAATGCATCTGTTTATTTTTCTTAATGTATTACACATACAAGCCATATTTTCCTCGAACAATATGTTTTTTTTTCTTATGTACCGTGTTATTGCAAATAAAATGTAATTGAAAACACTGTTTTTGCAATTATAGGTAGATGAAGTTTGTCTCAATTATATTTTATTTGCAATTTTGTATCAATAATGGATTGAAAATGGTGGGGGAAATTTGTCACGAGTTCTGATTTTTTTTCTACTCTTTATTTTTTCAGATTTTTTAGCTCGATTTTTTACATGAAATATTTATTGAGTTTTTGTTATTTTTAATTTTTTATCATCCTTTAGTAAACAATGTCACATGAGTGAGAGGAGTGATATTTTTTGTGTTGGGAGATTACGGGTAAGAGGAGAGATGGAAGAGAGAAAATTTTGGGAGAGAGAGTTAGTTTGTTTGAATTACTAAATCTTATAAATGAGTGTAGAGATTGAGATCTTAAGTGTTGGGTTTTATATCCTAAAACTCGTGGTTTGTAAACTTAATGTATATTATATTTTAGCAATAAATATGTTATAGAGTTTTATTTAGTATAGTATTTATTGAATAAAGTAAATTGTGTTCTTAATAAACCTATTCCAATAAATTAAGAACCCATGACTATAGTTTGTATACTTGAACTTCATGTGTGACATGAATGTGGATCAAGTTCAAGTAAATAGCTAGAACGGTCTATAGTATAAGAATAAGGTTGGGTACCTTATCCTGGGAACAATATGGACGCGACCCACTTTGGATAGTAAAAACGAAGTGATCCGAAATCGTTCATGTAGAGACATGCGAGTGGGCGCGTCCTGTGCAATGAGTTTGCATAAGACTGAACCGCGAAATCAAGTCGCTCTTTCTTTACAACTTCGTTTACTGTAAAGACCGACTTTTTCATATGATGACCGAGGTAACTCGATTTGAATCCTGAGCACGCTATGAACTCCTGTTTATTCGGGATTATCCTTTGACTTGTACAGGTGAGAGTGACCCAGTAGCGCCGACACAATAAACCTACCATCTTGGGGATAATACTGGGTAGGGAGCTGGGAACATAGTACTGCGAGATGGAATTCACTCTTACCCGCCTTTAGGGTTAGTAGATAGGTTGTTCCCTTACGTGCTGACTCCAGGTCTTGAACAATGGGTCCACCCTCTCACTGGCCCAAGAGGGATCTTATTTCGTGGTCGGACCGCAAACCAATTGTTCATTGGAGATGCCAGTGGGACTTAGGAACAAGACGTAATTATAGGGGTAAAACGATATTTTTGACCAGCTGTGAATTAGGAACGACCTGTGAAGAATTGACTTACATATAATGGTTATATAAAGAGGACAAAACATGTCTATAGTGAGGAGAGTGCAACCCTTGGAATTTAGTGGAGTCTCCGGGGGTTAACGAATGTTGGTTAGATAGGCTAAAAAGTTTAGCTGGTTAATCAAGTATCGTTGGAGCTCATGATTTGTAGGTCCTTTAGGTTCTTCTGGCTAGCTCGGATTAAGCCGTGTAACAATATGAGAGAAAAGAACTTGAAGTGTTTCAAATTCGGTTTTGGAAGATAGTTGGACATATTTAAATGCGATTTAAATATGAGATCGGTCTAAAACATCAATAGGGATTCATGTGTGATGATTCAGTTTAAGGAACTGAGATTAGTCTTATTATTTAATTAATATTTGATATTGAATTAAATAATAATATTAATTAATTAAAATTTATTTTGTTTATTAAAATTAATTATGAATTAATTTTAAAATGACAAAATAATACCAGTGAGATTATCCAAGTTGAGTGGATTTATCCAAATTTAGTGGGTTTATCCCAGTTCAGTAGGTGAATTGTGAATCACTATCTACATGCATAAACTCATCAATTGTTGAACACTCGTGTGAAGACTAATTCATCCATTTTGAGGTGTCATGCTAAGCAAAGAGTTTGATGCATGTGAATGACCTATAAATTGGATGAAGTTCAAATGGTTTGAAGATTGAGATTTTGATGAGTTTAGATAAATGAGATTCATTTTTTCAAAATTTTCTCTATCACATAGGTCAACTCCTCCATCCATTTTTCTTCCTTTCTTTTCTCTTGTAAAGGAGTCCCACCACTCTCCTCTGCTTGGCCCGAGGATAGCGGGACTACTGGAGGTGGTCCTCCAAACGTTCGTAGAGTTCGTGAGGAGATTCGAGTGCCAATGATCTGACTCGCTTCCGCTGCGCTACATGCGCTCCATCATTAGGGAGGGTAAATAAGGAATGAAAAAGTCAGGGGAGAAAGATTAAACTAAAAAGGCACATATATCATAATTTTTAAAAAGGGACATCTATTGATTTTGAGAATAAAAAAAGGTCATCTGTCTTTTTGCTCTTATTTAATTCCGTAGGAAGAGTACACATACTGTGTATTGTGGAAGGGGACGTTTGCTCTTCTCAAATGTAATAATTATTGTCTCTTTCTTTGTTTCTCTCTTCTCAAGACGATTCATAGTCATGAAAAATAAACCAAATTAATGACTCTTCTCAATCAACCTCAATTTGGCTTCATCTTTTCTATGTCACTTGCACTTTTCAAGGAGCTTATGCACTCCTTAAGACGAGTTTTTTTTTAATATATATAAATCAGTTGGTTTGTCGCTTTGGGTTCTTAGTAGACTCTCCGACCGACCCACATCGGTTCGGTCGGTCTCGTCGGTTTTCGTTCTATTAATGCTCACCCCTACAATGGCAGGAGAAATAACTCATAAATATAATTATGTTCCTTTTTTAATAAAATAAATATAATTATGTTAATATAAATAAAAAAGCTACATAAGACTCTCATAAATAATTAATAATTTTCAAACATTATATAATAATATTTGTATCTTTCTCTTACAAGTAATCTCAAGAATAAGAAGAAAACTAAAACCACATAAACAAACCCTTTTTCTAAATTCCAATTAGAAAAATATCATAAACCTTCCACATTTCAAGTTTGCACTTGTATTATTCCAAACATTTTTGAACGTATAATTAGCATAAAATATATTGGTTTGAGTGATTCCTGGAAATGAAGGATCCACCAATGGAGATTAAACTTATCTTTTGCAAACAACTCCTTCACCTCCCATGTCACTTCCACAGTTCATATTAGCATAGGTTGCAGCCTGTGAAGAAGTGTCTTTTCCATCAACTTTCCCATTGAAACGTGCCACTTCACAATCCGTAGCAAAAAGAGCTGAAGAGGCAAACTCCTTATCGCCACCCAAAACAGGCATTGCCACTCCAATCTTGGCCCTGCTCACATACTTGCTTCCATAAGTCTGCCCCAAAACCCCATTCACTTCCCCACTTAAACCATAGAACTTGAAACTCAAATCCAAATGGGCAAAGCAATCCTCTTCTGTAATCCCATACTTGTGGATCCTCGATTCCTTCTCCGTTATTGGGACCACGACGGCCTTCATCTTGAAGTTCTCGGGGACTTCGATTTCTATGGCATTTGTGTTTCGGGTCCTGATTATGGTGATTCCCTCGTACGAGGTTGAATTACTCCAGGTGGCACCCTCCTGATTAGGGAGGAGGATTGTTTCGTCGTCAAGGGAGAGAGAGAGGCGGTCGATGGCATCGTCCCATGTCGCCGTTTTTTGGGCGCCGATGAAGAGCTTGTGAGAGTTGAAGAGGATGCCGAGGGATTGGACCCAAGTGAAGTCCCTCTTCATGTTGTCGTTTCGTCGGCCGATGAAGTGGGCGTTGATGTGGAGGTTGGAGTCGGTGACGATGCAGAAATCTTTTTCTTTTTTTCCATGAAAGTAGAAGGTGATTCCATCTCCTCCAATGAATCTTGGGTCTTGGCACACTGCGCCGGGACGGTTGCAATCTGTATGTACAGGAAAGTAAAGAACTTTTAAGAAGAAAAACTCGTGTATGTGGGAATACTTTTGCGTGTAGTGGTTATGCTCTAATCAATGATTTTATTAAGTTATATAGAGAAGTGAGAAACTTACTGCAAACAGGGCTGCAAGTAACACAATCAACCTCACATTGGGCAGGACAATCAGTTGGACAAGTTAGCTCCATCCCATAGCAATGTGGAAAGCTCCTATTCTTGCACCTAACTTTCTTCTGCCCC
Organism: Herpetospermum pedunculosum; assembly: GCA_028017165.1. Taxonomy (NCBI): domain Eukaryota; kingdom Viridiplantae; phylum Streptophyta; class Magnoliopsida; order Cucurbitales; family Cucurbitaceae; genus Herpetospermum; species Herpetospermum pedunculosum. The sequence continues at coordinate 37,767,488 of CM051531.1, forward strand.
GAGGCCTCAGACAACGGAGGTGGAGAAAGGGAAGGCGGTGTAGATTTCGGAGGAGTCGGAGGTGGAGGCTCCACGACCGTAGCTGGTGGGGGTGGCGAAGAGTAAATGTAGGGAGGTGGTGGTGGGGAAGAGTAAATGTAGGGAGGTGGTGGTGGGGAAGAGTAAATGTAGGGCGGTGGTGGTGGAGATTTGAGCTTTCGTGGTTTCGGTGGCGGGGGAGGAGGGGATGGCGGCGGAGGTGGGGGAGGAACACAGACAGGTTGGCAAGTTGAACAATCTACAACACAAGTTCGAAGGCAATCAGCAGGGCAATAGTGCTCGGATTTGTAACATTGAGGAAATTTCTTGTCTTTGCATTTAACTTTCTTGGGCTTTGGATTTCCCTCAACCACGGCTGAGAGGAAGAGAAAGAACAAGAAGAGGACCATGCTGATTCTTGCCATATTGGCAAAGCTGATTTAGTTTAATTTCAAATTTGTGTTGTAGAAAATGCTGAAACTGCCTCTTTTTTATAGTCAATTTCTTCAAGTTGTGTTGCCTGAATTTTTGCTATATGGGCTGGATCTAATCTCCAATCATCAACTTTACTTCCTATTTAATTCATAAACCATTCACATGCATGGCCGCCCAATTTCCCAAAAGTCATTCCATTGCTCTAAACTTGACAAACCTCGCTCTTTCCTTTGCAGAAACAAAATTAAATAAAAAATTCAACCTCTTTGCTGCAGCTTTCAGCAATGGGAACTGAATATCATACATAAGAAATAACTCATTCACCTGGGGTTTAATATTTATAGTTTAAATCTCATTTTGGTACATATTTATTTTTGGTCTATTTTGTGTTGGTCACAATTTTTTTTTTTTTTTTGGTCTAAACCCTAAACCCTTAATAATATTGTACTTTTAAAATTTTTATAAACATATTGTAGGTTTGAAACTACTTTTAAAAATAATATTGTTTTAAAGGTCGGCTTTTGAACAGAAGACGATCTTGCTCCAAAGGGATGATTTGGCATCTACGTTTCTTTTATTAAAAAATTGATATTTTTTTACCCAAATTTTCAAAAATTTCGAAAAATGTATGGTTGCAAAGCTTACAGAGAGAGCTTCAATTTCATATTTAGTTTCACTATTTTTGGATTTTTGTATAAAAAGATAAAGATCATCGAAGTTAGACTATAGTTCTGCCAAATTTCAGAACTAAAGATTCTTTTGAGGGGTGTATTCAAAAATTGATATCTGTTTACCCAGATATTAAAAAATTTAGAAAATGGTACGTAACATGGAGTGTTTCATTCAATTTGATACCTGATTTCACTATTTTTAGATTTGTGTATCAAAAGATACAGATCGTCGAAATTTAGCTATAGTTTTGAAGTTTTTAGCCATATCTTCAGTTTTGGGTTTAGTGAAGTTTTTCTCAGAACTTCCACTATATGTATCTTTTGATACACGACTCCAAAAATAATTAAACCAGGTATCAAATTAAAGCTCTACTAGGTTTCCAACCGTACCCTTTTCGAAGTTTTTGAATGTTTTAGTAAAAAGATATCAATTTTTTAATGCACTCTTCAAAATAATCTTCAATTCTGAAATTTGCAGAACTATGGTCCAACTTCGATAATCTTTATCTTTTGATACACAACTCAAAAAATAGTGAAACCAGGTATTAAATTGAAGTTATCTCTGTTAATTTTCCAACTATACATTTTTTAGTATTTTTGAATATCTGGTTAAAAAAATATTAATTTTTTAAGAAAAGAAACTTAGATGCCGGAGAAGATGGTCTTTTGAAAAGACGATCTTCATCCACCTAGAGCAAGATCGTCTCTTCGAAAGACTACCTTTGCTCCCGTGTAGAGATCGACGACCAGGAGCGGACCTCTGAAGGGACTAGGGGGGGCCACGGCCCCCCCAAAATTTTTGATTTTCTCATACTCGTAGGCAAAATTAATGTCTTAAATATATACTGTTGTTATTAAATACAGTTTGGCCCCCCCAAATTAACAAAATTTTATTCTGCTGCAGTGGTCATGTGCATAGTTTATATTTTGTTGTGCCTGAGTTCGAAACTCAACCATAACAATAATTTATTTGCTTTACATTTCCTTCCATATATGTATATTTTTTTTTAAGAATTATATTATTTTAGTCATTGTAATTTCAAATATCTAAATATAGTATTCTTGGTAGAGTATTAATTTATTTATTAACATTTTCAAAAGTAATTTAAACTATATTAACCTCCCTTTTATAAATTTTGTAAACAAATTCATCTTATATTGTGTTTTTTTTAATAATGTTTTTTTTAAAATGTCTAATAAATCTTTGAACTTTTAATTTTGTGTTTAATAGACCAACTTCAAAAAGAGTTCAATATATTTTTTAACTTTCAATTGTGTATTTAATTGGTCCTCAAATTTTCAAGTTTAAGTCTAATATATCCTTGTATTTATTTGACATTTTTTAAAATCTAGGAATTCATTAGAAACAAAATTTTTAATAATGTTTTTTTTAAAATGTCTAATAAATCTTTGAACTTTTAATTTTGTGTTTAATAGACCAACTTCAAAAAGAGTTCAATATATTTTTTAACTTTCAATTGTGTATTTAATTGGTCCTCAAATTTTCAAGTTTAAGTCTAATATATCCTTGTATTTATTTGACATTTTTTAAAATCTAGGAATTCATTAGAAACAAAATTGAAAGTATAGGAATGCATTAAAGACTTTTTAGAGTTTAGAGACTCAATTTTTTTTTTTTTTTTTATGAGCAAAATTATATGATGGTATTAAGTTTATTTAAACTTAGTCCGTAAGTCTTTGATACACTAACATATGTTTATCATGATAACTTTTTTTAATGACAACATAGCGAATTCGAACCTCTGAATTTTTGGCGATCTTTTTTTAATATTTATATACTCTAATTTTTTGGTCTCCCAAACATCAATGTCTGGATCCACCCCTTATTAACGCTCACCTCCACCCCCAAGAGCTCAGTCAAAGAAAAGGTTAGTGTTCTATTAGACAAAATTATTTTTTTATGTTTAATACTACAATTTACATGTTGAATTCCCTAAACTTAGTAAAAAAAAAAGTTTAGGATTAATGTGTCTAATAGATCATTGAACTACTTTACATAGTGTTTAATATAGGTCTCTAAACTTCCAATTTTAATTTGTATCTAAACAATTTTTTTTTTTTAAAAAGATATTTAATTAATGGTCATTAAGTTATACTTAATGTCATATATGCTCATGTTGGTTGATGGTTGTATCTAGCCAAACTTGAAACTTTAAAAAGTTTATACATAAAAGTCGTATTACAAGTTTAGTCTAGTTTATGAACTTCTAGGATTGTGTCTTAATAGGTACCTAAACTTTAAAAAATATATAATATGTCTCTAAACTTTTAATTTTGTGTCTAAAATATAATAGATATCTCAATATGTATTTTTTTTTAGTACATTAAGGGTGGGGGATTCAAACCACCAACCTTTTGGTCATCAAGTCATACATATGTCAGCTGAGCTATGCTTTGGCATCTCATTCATTTTTCTTTTATCTCTTCCTTTATAAAATTTAATTTTTGCCATATCTATTTTGTAAGGTTATTTTATCCTTTTCTTTTCGTATTTTTTTACTTTTTTTGACAACATATGGAAAGGTGAGAATCGAATATATAACTATTTAATCATTAAATCATACATTATGTCAATAGATCTATCTTCAAGTTACTTTTTTTTTTTAAGAATTTTCCATCAACTACAGACTCCTTAGCTAAATATTTTTTTGGCTGAAATTTATGTGGCTATTAGTAAATCTATCCTCAAATTTAAAAATAAAATAAAAATTTGAAGGATTATTTCTTTACGAAACTTTTTTGTGTTTTTTTTTCTCCTCTCGTTCTTAAAAAAAAAAAAAACAATGATAATTTAGGTAAAATTCAAAACAAAAAGACATTTTCCCCATTTTATTTTGGAAGCAAGAATAGAAGAACAAATTATTTCTTTACGAAATCTGATGTGATGATCATATTATATTTTTGCATCTGTTTGAGAGCCTTCTTGTAGTGCCTAATATACTTCTTTTTCTTGTAAGACAGGTTAACCAATATAAAGGTATACATTTTATAGATAATTATGAATAGTGTACAATAATTTACTAAAAAATGGTACAACCAAACTGATATTATTGGTTTCGTACCAATAATTTACAATAGTAATCATAGTGTTTGCTAACATATTTTGCCAACGAACCCCAACGACGATAGGACGAAAGACGGCACCGAGCATTTCGGTGGCAGTGACGACGGTGGAGTTGGATCGACAATCTTCACAACTTGTCGAGATCGAACCGGGTGAGGCAGTCCGTACAAAAACCCCTCACATTGTTCTTCTCGAAGCTTGAACATCATCTTCATCTTGGCATAAACAGAGGCGGTGAGCAAACTATCAGAACCAGCAAAATGTAGACCAATTTAGCAAGTTTTTTTAGTCCTAAGTCGCCGTCGAGCAAGCCGTAGCAATATCGAGCCATGTGTTTGAGATCGACGATCGTCCCCAACATTAGTCCAGCGAGGGTTGCGAACGTACTCATGGAAGGCGGCATGACTCGGACCTTCACAAGCTTCATAAGGTACGCTATGTCGTAAAATCCATGGAATGTAATCCATCGATCGATTTTACGGCTGAGAAGAATCGGTCGGAACAATTTACCAAATTCCTCTCGTAAGATTCCGTAATTTCTCAGGTTCTCGAAATTGAATCCCTTGTTCTTCAGAAACGAATCGAGCGAATAAACTCCTTCCATATTTGAAATCCGATCAAAATCTCTAAAATTAAATTCCCAGGTCATTCCGATTTCCCCGTTGGCGTTCATGAGTGTGAGACCGAGTTGAAGTATGCTCAATCGGTTCACATTAAACTGGAGGCAACTATAGAATTCTTCCTCTGAAACGCCTTTGGGAGTGTATTGAAGGAAGCCTGGAAATTCTGTATCGAGGGCGATGATAGGGAACTCTGTCAGAAATGATTTCAGCAGGTCTAACTCTTCTTTGAGGTTGTAAAACCAAACCTCTCGCTGCTGACTTTGAGTCATCGTTTTCACCATTCTCTCCGGCGATTGAAAGTGTTCTTCCGTTCTCAAAATTTTCGAGATAGAAATTGTAAGTTGAAAATGAAGGAGAATGATATTAAATATTGGTAGGCACCAGCCGTTTTCTGTTTAAAATCGGACTCCATCAGCCTTTCCCTTTCCCTTTCCCTTTCGAAAAAAGAATGGTGTGAAATATTTATTATAAATTATATATATATATATATATATATATATATATATATATTTATTGAACATTCTAATATTTATTGTAAATTGAAAACATAATTTTTAATATATAATATTAAAAAATAAATTTTATTTTCACGAAAAACTTGAAATACATGCCCAAAAAATAAAAAACAAACGTGCTCATCTACCACCAAGATATTATTTACTAAAAAATTTCTTAAATTATATACCAAAGTTGCAGTGTCAAACTTGAGGTCAGGGGCGGACCTCCGAAGGGACTAGGGGGGCCACGGCCCCCCCCCCCCCCCCCCCAAATTTTGATTTTCTTATACTCGTAGGCAAAAATAATGCCTTAAATATATACTGTTGTTATTAAATACATTTTGGCCCCTCCAAAGTAACAAATTTGCATTCTGGTGCAGTGGTCATTGTGCATGTTTTATATTTTGTTGTGCCTGAGTTCGAAACTCAACCACAACAATAATTTATTTGCTTTACATTTCCTTCCATATATGTATATTATTTTAAAAAAACATTGTTCTCTTTTAATATTTTGTTTATATATATATTTAAAAATATATGAATGAATTTATTTGCTTTACATTTCCTTCCATATATGTATATTATTTTAAAAAAACATTGTTCTCTTTTAATATTTTGTTTATATATATTTAAAAATATATGAATGAATTTGAATTTATTTGCTTTACATTTCTTAATTAAGACTTAAAAAAAACATTGTTCTCTTTTAATATTTTGTTTATATATATTTAAAAATATATGAATGAATTTATTTGCTTTACATTTCCTTATTAAGACCTATTCTTTTTTTTTAATATTTACTTCTATAAAAAAAAAAATTAATTGAAATGTCATTGTAGTATCTCTACTTGAGAGAGTTATATTATTTTAGTCATTGTAATTTCAAATATCTAAATTTAGTATTCTTCATACTTTAAAAAATCTATTAACTTTTAGTATTAGTTTATTTATTAACATTTTCTAAAGTAATTTAGACTATATTAACCTCCCTTTTATAAATTTTGTAAACAAATTTATGTTATATTGTGTTTTTTTTTTTAATAATTTTTTTAAAAAATGTCTAATAAATATCTGAACTTTTAATTTTGTGTTTAATAGACCACGAACTTCAAAAAGAGTTCAATATATTTTTTAACTTTCAATTTTGTATTTAATTGGTCCTCAAATTTTCAAGTTTAAGTCTAATCTATCCTTGTATTTATTTGACATTTTTTAAAATCTAGGAATTCATTAGAAACAAAATTGAAAGTATAGGAATGCATTAAAGACTATTTAGAGTTTAGGGACTCGATTTTTTTAATAATATAGAGATGAGCAAAACTATATGATGGTATTAAGTTTATTTAAACTTAGTCCGTAAGTCTTTAATACACTCACATATGTTTATCACTGATAATTTTTTTTTAATGTCAACATAAACTTGAGAGTGTGAATTCGAACCTCTGGATTTTTGGCGATTTTTTTTTAATATTTATATACTCTAATTTTTTGGCCCCCCAAACATCAATGTCTGTATCCGCCCCTGTCGACGACCTCCCTTTAAAACCACATTATTTTTAAAAATAATTTCAAACCTACAATATTTTTATAAAAAAATTTAAAAATTACAATATTATTAAAAAACAGCATATTATATTTTATGTTGGTCACTAAACTTTTAAAATATCCATTTTAGTCTTCTAACTTTTACAAAAGTTGTCATCTTTTTTTAACTTTTAAAATCTATATTTTAACGTGTTGATCAACTTTTAAAAATAATCACTTTAGTTCTTAATTACTATTATTTTTTTTTATCTAATATCCACTCACCAAACGCTAGTTTTAATCGAGGATAAAAAAAATCATCCATATCTACAAAAATATCACTAAAATGAAGGTACTGATCGATATTTTAGGGTAAAATCATTTTTACCCATTTATTACCGATTTATTGTGAAAATCGCCTGTATATCGGCACAATTACCAATATTTATAATATGTCGTCCATAATGTTAACAAATCTGCTTAGGTCAAGTTGGTTGGATCCCTAACATTTTACACATTAGCTAATTGTTTTTTCCCTTTTTTTCCTCCCCATTCCACGACACCTCTTTCTCCCTCTTTTCGTAATTTTTTTATTCACCCTTTTTCTTTTTTAATTTTTTATATTACGTGATTAATTTTTTTTCTCTCTGATTCTCATGCTTTTTATTCTTTTTCTTTTCTAACTTTTGTATTATATAAGTTAAATTTTTTTTATTTAATTTTGTATTATTTTAAATATAATATTTTGTATGACATTATATTAGATAATATATTTTTTTCTTGCATTTCTATTAATTAGAAAGTTTATTTTTTTACCATAAACATTATTCTGCTTAATTTTGTGTGACATGTTTAACCTATAAAATGCATATTATAATATAAAATTTAATATATTAAATATAATTAAATAAATTATTCAACTTAAAAGTAGAATATTTTAATAAATTTAACTTTGCATTTTGATAAATTTTTAATTCTTTTTTTATATTATATCTAATTTATTTTTAAGATAGGATGAATTAGGAGCAATATTATCATTATCAAATCAATTATATTAATGCTGGTTGAATACTCAAGAACATCTTATTATTAATTTATGAATCATGTACTTGTTGTCCAATTTTTTTTATCTACAAATTATTCAAGTTTATAATTATTTTACAATGATGAATACGTATTAATGCATATATTTGACTTTTAATTATTGATAATATTGCTTAAAGTAGTAGTTTATGACTTAAAAAAACTTTATACTAAGTTCTACAAAAAAAAATTACAATATTTTTTCTCAATTTATGTGATATTTGTGATTTTTATCGGAATATTCGTCGATATATCCATAAATCTGAGTCGTTATCGATATCATAATGATATCGATAAAGATATTTTTGTCCCTAGTTTGAGCTAATGTTAAAGGTCAAATAATGGCCAATAATTAAAATAATTAATTTTTAAAAAGTTAAGAAGATACACTTTGAAAGCTTGAGAACCAACATAATCTCTTTAAAAAAAAAATATTAATATATATATATAGCATAAATTTAAAATAGAAATAAGTATTCAACCTTAATCAATTAATTAATAGAAATAAGTATTCAACCTTAATCAATTAATTAATAACTTTCAAACTCTAAAGCTATGAACTTTAATATAGATGGAGTTGACTTAGCAGGCCTACGACTCCTTCGTGGAGTACCAAACTAAAGGACTTAATTTCCAAGCATTGAAGTTTAATATGTTTTGCTTGCATTTTGAAGTGGTTATATTCCTAAGTTAGGTTTAATCTAGTGTCTTTTTTCTTACTCCAATCGACACCTTTTTTTTCTTTAATTACCTAGGAACATTTGGCTTAGGTAATTGTTTTAGTCTATATGTACGTCCTTTGTGTATATAATAATAATAGTAGTAATATTTTAGTTCTTCGAGTTTTAGTTAAGCAATAATGAAGTTAAGCAACATAGGGATGGTCCAAATGTGTTGAGATTGAGAAACCAATAAATTATTCATATGCCATGAACAAGTTTGGGAGTGTATTATTTAATTACGATTATAACTATGGAATTCTTTGATGGTTGATTGTTATATTTCAAAATGTTAGAATGTCGTGAATCTGTTATGACCCGTTACAATTGATTCGATATAGGATTGTCTACGGGTTTACCATTCTGTATTTGTATTGGGCTTTGACCTAATTTGTAGGGCCAACTACAAGAATGACTGAAATTGAGAAGTGCAGGTTGAAAAATAGCTAACTCTTATATTTAGAATAATATTTACAATGTGTTTGGACGAAACTACCCTATATTGAAATGTTGAGCATTGAACTCAAACTCACTACAAAAAAAAGAAGATTTATTAGAATGAGGGAAAAAAATAAAGATTTATTCATCGAAAAAATAAAGATTTATTCTAAGAGAGAATCATGGAAAAAATAATAAAAAACTAAGATATGGTCAATGATAACAACCACCAATTAAATCGAAAAAGGTAAGCAAAATTTAATGAAGTCTAATCTGGAATATTAATTTAAATTAATTTTTAACTAAAATTTTCATAGACGGTTGTGAAAAAAATGATAATAACGATACTCTCAATAATTACTAATATGTATATATCTTATGTATATACATAAGTCATTAATGAGTGAATGTACATGTTGTTGGGTTTTATGTCCTAACACTCGTGGTTTGTAAACGTTGTAAATGTAATATGTATATTATTCCAATAAAGAGTTATTGAGGTTTATTCAGTAAAGGTGTTTATTGAATATAGTGAAACGTGTTTGCTTTAACCTGTACCAATAACAACACCCTTGGCTGAATATGAGTACTTGAGCTTCATGTATGACATGATTGTGGGTCAAGCTTAAGTAGTCAGTCAAAACGGTCTATAGAATACGGATAAGGCCGGGTACCTTATTCTGGTAACACTATTGGATGCGGCTCGCTTTGTATTGTACAAAACGATGTGATCTGAATCGTTTCACATGGAGATGTGCGAGCGGGGGCGTCCTATGCAAAGAGTTTGCTTTCTCTTTATAACGCCGTTTACTGGTGAGACCGACTTTATCACCTTTGATGACCTAAGGTAACTCGTTCTTAATCCTGAGCTTGCTATGAACTCCTGCTTATTCGAGAGTATCCTTAGACTTGTATGGGTGAGAGTGGCAGGTCGCCCGCTCAATAAGCCTACCAACTTGGGGATAAACTCGAATAGGTAGCTGGGGACATAGTGTAGCAAGATGAAATTCACTCCTACCCTCTTTAGGGTTTAGTAGAGTGGTGTTCCCTTAATAGCTGACTCTGGGGCTTGAACATTGAAGCCTCATCCTCTTCTGTGTGAAGAGGATTCAGATCTGATTATTGGATCACAGATCAAATGTTCATTAGAGGTCTCAGTGGTACTTAAGGAACAAGAGGTATCACAGAGGTTAAACGGTTTAAAAGACCTAGCTGTGATAATGGACACCTGTGAAGGATCGACTTACCCATGATGGTTATATCAAGAGGACACAATATATCTAAAGTGAGGAGAGTGGAGCCCTTGGACTTTAGTGGAGTCTTCGGGGGTTAACGAATGTTGATCGATTCGTGTTAAAAGAGTTTTAACCGAATGATCTCGTATCGTTGGAGCTCATGATCTGTAGGTTCTTTAGGTTCTCCTGGCTAGCTTGGATAAAGTGGTATAGCATTGCTAAAGGGTAGAATTCGGAGGAGTCCGAATTCGGGTTTGCTTTGTTTCTTCGATCCAACAACCGGAGGAAAAAGATTTCGTCTTCGAGTTCTTCACTATTGAGTTGTGTTTGAATTGAGGGGAATTCAATTGCTTTGATCCTTCATCTAACTCTCTTTATATAGCATGCAGAGGTTGCCAAAAGTTGTTCTATATTCGTGGATCACCAGCCAATTTTGTGAGGTAGTCAAGCTTGACACGTGGCAGCAGCAGGGAGAGTTGACGGCTGGAAAATCGCAGTCAACAAAGACTGTTGGCTGGAAAAATGCAGTAGCTAAGACTGTTTAATTGCGAGGGCCGCAATTTTTCAGCAATGTACCTGCAATGTACAATTTAGCTGTTTTTTCACCATTTTGCATCATTTTTCGTTCCTTTTCCAAATAAGCCTTAATTTAGCATCATTTCTCAAATTCTCACTTTTAAGCACACATTAAGCTAACTTCTAACAAAAACACTCAAGAATTTACATGATTTTTAGGTAATTAAAGCCTTAAATAATGTACTTTTGGAGAGGTAACACAAGCCTCGACAGCTTGAATTTTAGTAGGACATTCAAAAATCATTCTACCAAAATTGGCGCCGCTGCCGGGGAATTAGATTTAATTTAGTTTGATTAAGTTTAATTTGTTTGTTTTAAAAAAAATAAAAATAAAATAAATTTACTTTTTTGTACAGTTTAATTCTTTTGTATTATTTTACCTGTTTTTGTTTGAGTTTTTGAGCGCAGTCATTCTTTGAAAATTCAAAAGAAGCGCTTAAATGGAGGTCGGGGGTAATTGTGAGCAACAAAGAACCTTGAGGGAGCTTGCATCATCTGAGCTAGGCCGGAACTCATCGAGTATTATGTATCCGGTAGCTTCAGGTAATTTTGAACTTAAAGCTGGTCTGGTTAACTTATTACCTTCTTTTTGTGGTAATACAGATGAGGATCCCATCAGACACCTCAAGGCATTTCGGATGGTGTGTTCGTCATTTAGGACCGACGACATCACCGAAGATCAACTCCATCTCAGGGCCTTTCCTTTCACCTTAAAGGAGAAGGCGAGAGATTGGATGTATTACCTACCGACTGGGTCCATCACGAGTTGGAATGAGCTAAATGGGGCGTTTCTAGAGAAGTATTTTCTTGCTTCCAAGGCCGTCGCCCTCAGAAGGGAAATACACAAAATTGGGCAAAAAGAAGAAGAAATCGTCCTAGAGTGCTGGGAGAGGTTTGGTCGGTTATGCGAGGATTGTCCCAATCATCAAATAACTGAGCAGTCCCTCATTCAGAGTTTCTACTACGGTTTGCTTCCCCTAGGCCAGCAGATGATAGACGCCGCCAGTGGAGGTTCGCTCATGGATAAGACACCCGCCGAAGCTAGAGCTTTGATTTCTAACGTAGCTAGAAGCTTGGAGCGGAGTGAAGATAGAGACAAGGAACAGATTCGCCTGGCGAAGGACGTGGACGAGCTTAAGGACCAACTTTTAGTGGTATGTAGCGCTGTTCTTGCTTTGAAAGATCACTTACAGCCCCGTCCTTCTGATTCAGGTAGATCGTTGGAAGAAATGCTTGAATCACAACACAGGGAAACTCGAGAGCAGTTTCAAACTCTGAGCGATGCAGTGATTCAAGTTAGTATAAGGTTGACAGTGATGGAGCATCAGAACGCGGAAAACGCTAGTGCCATCACTCTGAGAAGTGGGAAGCAACTTCCCACGAGTACCCCGCCGGTGGAAGTCGATTATGGCCACATCGAGCCACAGACAGAAAATCCCGAACCACGGTGGAAATGGGTAAATTTCGATCCTACATGTACTAGAGTTTATGTGCCTAAAGTTCTTTTTCCTAGCAGGTTAGCAAGACCGCCGAAGGAGAACTACGAGGAGGAGTTCCTAGACACATTCAGGAAGGTAGAGATCAATATCCCTTTGTTGGATGCCCTAAAGGAAATTCCAAGGTACGCCAAGTTTCTAAAAAGACTATGCACCAACCAGAGGAAGACAAAGGAGAGTGAACGCGTCGTGGTAAGTAAGAATGTCTCAGCCTTGATCACAAAGAACTTACCGGTTAAATGCGACGATCCAGGTATGTTCTCTCTCCCTTGTAAGATAGGAGGCATGCATATGATAGCTCTAAAATAGAGCTATAATTATAGCCTTAAATCTAGCTAAATGCCATGCTTAATTTAGTTAAATTGCCTTATTATAGGTGTTTTCGTGGCAAAGAGCTCGGGAAGTCCATTTATGATTTTCGGGGCTAAATCGGTCATTTTAGAGGTTTCGAGAAGTGTTCGAGTCAAGAAGATAGGCCAAAAGGAGCTTGGGAGCCAAAACGACCCAAAAATGGGCTAAGATCCGAGAGGTCAGCGCCCACGCGTCCACGCCCGCTCGCCCCGCGCGCCCACGCCCGCTCGCCCTGCGCGCCCGTCATCAAAAGTCTCGCGCGCGCCGCTCGCCCGTCCGCGCCCGAGTCCCGCGGGCCCTCGCCTCGCCTCGCCGCGCGCCTTAGCCTTGACGCAAAATGCCCGTCATTAAAACTCAGCAGAAGCCCGTCATTAAAAGTCAACAAAAATGCCCGGTTTGTAAATTTTCCAGAGAGCTCAGCGCCTAGGCGCTGTCCCGATTCTGTGCGCGCGCGCTGTTAAGTCTCTGAAAGTGACTTATTTAGGACCCATTTAGCTTAAGAAGATGTGCACTTTTAGGTGTTTTTGATAGCATTTAGCCTAGACCTATGCTTAAATATGAGAATGAGAAGAAGGTAGCTAAATTAGGAATTATGCACAATAGGAAAGAAAAGGGTTCAAAACCGAAGGAAAAGAATGAAAAAACTGCATTGCGACAGCATTGCGAAAACATTGCTGAGGCCGCAATTATTCAAGTGAAAACCGTAAGTTGACTGATCCTTTTCTGTTAATTTCCGTAATTTCAGGGATTCGTTCTTTCTCCTCCATCCATTCTGATATATGACGTTGAAGATTGATGGTTCTCCTTGGCCCAAACGCACCTGCAAACTACTATAAAAGGGGGCCAAAGTCGGAGGTTTGATCATCATTCGAAGCGCAGAAGTCTTCTCGCAGTCCATCATTTCTCTCTGTTTTCCTTTGCCGTTTGTTGGAGTGAGAGTCTCAGCTTTTGGAGTCGATAATCTGATAGGAAGGAGAGGAGATTCTTCTTCTCTCTCGATTGGATTCATCCAAGCAAGACTGACTTCTCATCACCTTCATTCGAGGCGACTGCCACGAAGCTTTCCAGCAATCCTTTACTGCTTTTCTGTCTTGTTCTTCTTACTTCCATGTCTGATCACTGTTGTTCTTAGTTTAGAGTTTGAGTTACTGCATTTCGTTGTTGTCTGTCTTTTAATCATTTCTTTTAAAGCTTTCCTTTGTCGTCAAACAATCAAAGCAATCAAAGTACACTTCTGCATTTCACAGTTTCTACCTTCTGCTGCTACGGTTTTGTATTACTGTTTTAAGCACATTTTCCTTCTAAGCATGTCTATCTTATCTGCCATTTCTGTTCTCTATATATATATGAGTAGCTAAGTCACTTCGGGGCATGCTAATGACAGAACTATAGGCTAAAAAAAACGTGAATCAAGTAGGCAGATTAACACTCGAACATTGATTGTATGTAAGCTTCATCCCACGGGCAATTTCGATTGGCCATCCATTTTGTCCAAAGAACTCCTAACCTCTGGAAGGAGTAAGAGTTCAGAGTCATATAATCATGCTAGCCTTTCATGGTAATCAGGAAACGGCCTAGGAATAGGCGTTTCCCTAGTACAAACTAAACACTCCTGCTTAAACAAGATGCTTAAGTCCTTACTTTGAAGTCGAGTAAACTTAAGACTCTAATGCATGGAATCGGACGATACTTGAGATAGAGTGAGTTTGATGTATAGAGAGTTGATCCAATGCTTGAGAATCGTAAGAAAATGCCTATAGGATAGTCATTAGTAGCCCTTAATCCACCCATTTACACACGTTCGTTGCTGTTTAATTGCGGAAACATTGCGGTCCTCGCAATTCTGCCAGATTTTCATTCTGTTTAGCTGTTTTCTTTCTCGTTTATTAATTCCATCTCTTGCCTTTTAAGTCTAGTTTTAACTTGCATTTGTTTATGTTATATCCCTTTATACATTCAGCAAAAAGTAGATAATTAAAAACCAATTTTACCCCATCAAATTCATCCCATCTTTCTTAACAAACACACTTCGCGAATAGCTAAAAATGAGTCTCTGTGGAAAAAACGAATGAAATATACTTACTACTTGCTGTGAGACCATGTATGCTTGCATGTTCTAAGTGCTCTCTCTACACTTTTGCATACTTATCTTTACACATTGAGCACGCAACAAGTTTTTGGCGCCGCTGCCGGGGACTTATTTTAAGTGAAAACGAAGTTTGTTAAGTTAGAAAACCAACTCTTAATATCTATTGGAGCTCATCTTCTTTCATTTCCTTTACAGGTACTATCAAGCTAGTTTATGAAAGAGTTTCCAAACCTCAACTCGCAACAGATAGAAACTTTGCAGGTGGAAAACGTATGGGTACGACAAAGTAAATGAATACGCTGCAGAACTTAATTGGAGGACGAGTTTGCCCACAACAGTTTGAAGGATTTTACCAGCCATGTGCTTATTGTGGGGATAATCATAACTTGAAGAATTGCCCAACATTGAATTATCAAGAGAGGCAATATCAACAAAGCTATGACAACCATTATTCATACATGTGTGAACATGATCAGTGGCAACTCTCAAATAATCCTTGGGAAGAGCATGTGCAAATTGCTCATTATGAAGAGTTCCCCCAACATGAAAACTATCAACATTATGCCCCAACTCCAAGTGAAGAATTATCACCCACTTTGGAGGCACTATGGATAGAATTCATGGAAAGGAATGATGCATCCATGAGGAGAATGGATGTGCAATTAGCTCAGCTCACAAATGACTTACAAGAGCTACTTGCTATAGCAAAATCACTACCACCATGCCCTCAGATGTTCGATTTTTATGATGATGAATCTTTTGTTACCTTCGAATCTGAGAAGAGTGATCCAATGGAATCTCCATATGAAATGGTGGAGTTGGTGACAGTTGAGAAAAATGAAATTGTGCTGGATGAGGCCAAAGAGACTAATGCGCTGCTTGAGAAGAATTTGAAATGTTTGAGGTTGTAGCAAGCTTCTCCACCAATGAAAGAGTTGAGCCACCACCACCACAAATGCTCCAGCTGAAGGAGTTAGAAAGAGTTGTGCCAGAAAAAGAAGTCTCATCGCATCAAAGCTATGTTGTAGCAAATATTGTAGAAACAAAACCAACGCACAGAAAGTACAAACCTTGGGATGTTATAACATGCAGTCTCTTTGAAAGAATCAACAAATTCAAGGTGTGGCAGAATGTCCGACCCCGTAAATCAAGACTTAAGTATCTTAAAGGAGCAAAAGTGATGCCTCGAAACATTGAAGAATATCCATATGAGGCAGATTGACAAGGGAGTATTTCTGTTCCTTAAAAGAAAAAAAATATAATAATCAAACTGCTTTTCGTCGAACCATGTGAATTCTGTTGTTTTGAGTTAATATTTGGTCTGTCTTTAATTCTTTATTTTTGCTGTTTAAATTTGTTTAGTGTAGTCTGATGGTAGCTGAATAGGTAGATTAGTTTAGTTTCATTTTTGTATAGCTTGAATGACTGGAAAAAGCATGCATAGGGGCCCTGATCACTGATATATCTGCCCTGTATCTATTGCGAAATAATTGCAGAATCCGCAATTTTTATTAGTAAATGCATGTTTTTGACTGACTGTTTAGCTAGGCTGGTTCTGTTTAAATTCTGTCTTTTGCTGCTATCTTGACTACTTTATATAGCTTATCTAAATGCATGCTGGATGAGTGTCATAGGACACCCTTTGATAATTTAAATTAACCTCTAAATAGCTCAGCATGCATAGCTGTAAGTCCTTGCCTGTCTGTTTTTCAAATTCCTGCTGCTGTGATATTTTCTTTTAGAATGTTCTGTCTATGCCTAGGGCTTTTAGATTCTCTTTGTTTTACCTTAGACTAGATGCTTCTAGATAGTTTGGGGGTGTGCCACCTCAGACACTCATTGGGGACAATGAGTAGTTGAAGTTTGGGGGAGGCCACCCTAGGCCTAGGAACATTCCTCTCTCCCTTAAAACATAAGCATTCTTCTTCTCCTTGACAAAAATAATGAACTAAAAAAAAAAATGAAAAATAGAATAAGGAGGGGAGTCTCTCTTAGGTTGCTGAGTAATCAGTGCCAAGTGTGTAACCCACAAGTGGCATTGCATCAAAAGGCAACCAAAGGAAAGGCTCCACCTGAGAAAGGAAAAAAGGAAAAAGTAGGGAGGAAGAATGTATACCTAGGAGTTGCAACTTTGTGGCTTAGATGTCCTATTTAAAAAGAACTCTGATCCTCAATTAGCTAAGCACAAAGTTATAACTTGTAGGGTTGTTTAGGGAGATGAGTGTTTATCCAATGTAGTGATGCCAGGGTTTAGGTTGTTCTTTAAAAGTACCACTGTCACCGTTAATACTAAGACTGGCATGACTCTAAGGAATCCTAGACACATTAAAAATAAAGCTAGAAGCATGTACTGAGTCTGAGGTAAAGCTAGGCAGAATTTGAAACCTTAGGGATAGTGGCATGATATGACAAAAGCAAATAGATCAGTTGTAGGGAGTTAATAGAAGCAGGTGAGTGTTAGGCAGGCAAAGTCAGAAGAAGCAAGGGGAGTTTTAAACTGAGAAGTGTGTCACAGGACAGCAGTGCTATAGATAGGGGTATAAGGGAGTCAGTAGGTGGTTAAACAAGGAGAAACAGCAGCCTAGGGAAGTCCTTAGTATGCTTGAGGACAAGCAAAGCCTTAAGTTTGGGGGTGTGTTAAGTCTCTGAAAGTGACTTATTTAGGACCCATTTAGCTTAAGAAGATGTGCACTTTTAGGTGTTTTTGATAGCATTTAGCCTAGACCTATGCTTAAATATGAGAATGAGAAGAAGGTAGCTAAATTAGGACTTATGCACAATAGGAAAGAAAAGGGTTCAAAACCGAAGGAAAAGAATGAAAAAACTGCATTGCGACAGCATTGCGAAAACATTGCTGAGGCCGCAATTATTCAAGTGAAAACCGTAAGTTGACTGATCCTTTTCTGTTAATTTCCGTAATTTCAGGGATTCGTTCTTTCTCCTCCATCCATTCTGATATATGACGTTGAAGATTGATGGTTCTCCTTGGCCCAAACGCACCTGCAAACTACTATAAAAGGGGGCCAAAGTCGGAGGTTTGATCATCATTCGAAGCGCAGAAGTCTTCTCGCAGTCCATCATTTCTCTCTGTTTTCCTTTGCCGTTTGTTGGAGTGATAGTCTCAGCTTTTGGAGTCGATAATCTGATAGGAAGGAGAGGAGATTCTTCTTCTCTCTCGATTGGATTCATCCAAGCAAGGCTGACTTCTCATCACCTTCATTCGAGGCGACTGCCACGAAGCTTTCCAGCAATCCTTTACTGATTTTCTGTCTTGTTCTTCTTACTTCCATGTCTGATCACTGTTGTTCTTAGTTTAGAGTTTGAGTTACTGCATTTCGTTGTTGTCTGTCTTTTAATCATTTCTTTTAAAGCTTTCCTTTGTCGTCAAACAATCAAAGCAATCAAAGTACACTTCTGCATTTCACAGTTTCTACCTTCTGCTGCTACGGTTTTGTATTACTGTTTTAAGCACATTTTCCTTCTAAGCATGTCTATCTTATCTGCCATTTCTGTTCTCTATATATATATGAGTAGCTAAGTCACTTCGGGGCATGCTAATGACAGAACTATAGGCTAAAAAAAACGTGAATCAAGTAGGCAGATTAACACTCGAACATTGATTGTATGTAAGCTTCATCCCACGGGCAATTTCGATTGGCCATCCATTTTGTCCAAAGAACTCCTAACCTCTGGAAGGAGTAAGAGTTCAGAGTCATATAATCATGCTAGCCTTTCATGGTAATCAGGAAACGGCCTAGGAATAGGCGTTTCCCTAGTACAAACTAAACACTCCTGCTTAAACAAGATGCTTAAGTCCTTACTTTGAAGTCGAGTAAACTTAAGACTCTAATGCATGGAATCGGACGATACTTGAGATAGAGTGAGTTTGATGTATAGAGAGTTGATCCAATGCTTGAGAATCGTAAGAAAATGCCTATAGGATAGTCATTAGTAGCCCTTAATCCACCCATTTACACACGTTCGTTGCTGTTTAATTGCGGAAACATTGCGGTCCTCGCAATTCTGCCAGATTTTCATTCTGTTTAGCTGTTTTCTTTCTCGTTTATTAATTCCATCTCTTGCCTTTTAAGTCTAGTTTTAACTTGCATTTGTTTATGTTATATCCCTTTATACATTCAGCAAAAAGTAGATAATTAAAAACCAATTTTACCCCATCAAATTCATCCCATCTTTCTTAACAAACACACTTCGCGAATAGCTAAAAATGAGTCTCTGTGGAAAAAACGAATGAAATATACTTACTACTTGCTGTGAGACCATGTATGCTTGCATGTTCTAAGTGCTCTCTCTACACTTTTGCATAATTATCTTTACACATTGAGCACGCAACACGCGCCTAGGCGCTAGTCTGACGCAGAAATGGGTATTTAAGTCCGTTTTTGCTGATTTTAGGGAATTCTTTCCCAATTTCTTCCGCCCCCATTCTTTGTAGAGCTCGTTTCTTGAGCCAAAACCTTATTCTTACCTATTTTAATACATTAGAGTTGGATTTCTTGTTGATTTCTCTTGGATTTCACAACGAGCAACTAAGGTAAGTGCTCTAATTTGGGTTTAGGGTTTGTGTTGTTGATGTATTAGGTGAGATCTGATCTTTTCATCTTCTTCTTGGCTTGTTTTAGCATTCAATTCATCTCTAGCATCGTTCTTAATGTCCAACATGATTTTCTTAATGGTTGACACCCGTTTAGTAAATTGTGTGTTGGTTAGATTAAAAATCCATGACTTAGCGATCGCACTTCATGTTTTGAGTAATTAATTCTAGCATTCTGAATTAAATGTGGCCACATTTGTTTGGGTTGTTGATAAATTATAGAGATAGAATAAAATCGAGTCCCATTGATGGAGATTTCATCAATTGGCTCGTCGCATGAATACCCGTCGTTCGCGACTAAATTAGAGTTATTAGCGAAGCATAGTCTAGAGCCGTCAACTCTTTTCTAATTAATTGAGATTATTAGTTCTAATTAAAGCATGGGAGCACTTGTTTTAATTGAGTCTTTTAATGTGTGTGAGTGTTAACAAAAACCGGTTAAGTATATTTTGTGTCTATGATCCAAACTACATCAACAATCAATCCCGACACTCAAATTAGGAGCACGTGTTCCGTTTATTTTTCTTGCATTTATTTTTTCTCGTATTTTATTTTTCTGTTTTAGTTTAATTCTCCGTTAGCGTTTTTCCCCTTTATTTTTCTGTTTTATTTTGAGTTTTATTAAAAACAAGTAGAAATTAATTAAGAGGAAATAATTTTGGTTCCCTGTGGTTCGATACCCGACTACCACTAGCTGCAAAGCTCTGTAGTATTAGATTTATAAATGTTATTTTGGCGGGTCCCGACAACCCGAACATAGAGAATTTTATACATTAAAAAATCTCTTGCCAAAATTGGCGCCGCTGCCGGGGAACCAATTAGAATCTCTTAGTTAAATTTTATTTGTTTAAAAACCACAAAAATATTTTCCTTTTCTTGTGTCTTCTTGTTTAGCATGACAGGTTTTCCAGTTGATTATTGGGGACGAGCTTCAAGTCATGAAGCTGGAGAAGCTTCTCATAATCCTTTCCAAGGTATGTCACTGGAACAAATGGTTAATAAATTAGTTAATAGCACTCTAAAATTTTCGCAGGAATCTCGCCAGTCTCAGTTAGAGACTCAGGTTGTGTTGGGAAGAACGAGTGAGCAAGTTAACTGCTTGCTCAATCCAGCGAAGGAATTGAAGGGTGAGGAAGATCATCTAGTTGAGCATACCACTGAGGAGATGTACCCCGATTTTGAGGAAGGATTCGAGGAAATTTCTGACATGCGGAGGCAAGAACGGTGAGGCCGAGGAGGATGAGCTTGACCTCGAGGAGCATCCTGAAGAGACTAGTGATGCGAATGAGCTAAGAAGTGGAGCTGAGACTTCTTCAAGGTGGTATACTCAGGAAGAATTTTTCGCATCCCCCAGTGATGAAGAAGATCTCAGAGAATTTTACAAGGTAAGTATATCTCCACCTGTAGATTTTGACTTAGAGCATGAATTTTGTATTGAAAATTTATTTGAGGATTCATGCACTAATGAGCTCGAGCATATGTCTGTTAATGAGAATATTTTTGGAAGTCTTTTCATGGATGCTGTAGAACCAACTTGTGCTAAAAATGTTGTTGTGATGGATGAGGATGTGGCAATTGTGCCTCTAGAGAATTTATCTCCTTCTGCTTTATCTTGTGATAATATATGTATTATAGGAGATTTATCTTGCATGCCCCCTTCCATTTGTGCTTCTGTTGATGTTGGTTGCCTTGAGAATTTTGATGTGATCCCTCCTTTGGTCGAGTCTTTTATTTTTGTTGAGTCAGTTGAGTCTTTTTTATTTTGTTTGAGTCTGTTGAGTCTTTATTTTTTCCATATATATTAAAAATATCAAAAAAATAACAACTTAGTCCGGCTGCCTCCAAAAGTCGAAGAGCTTGCTTCTCTTAGCAGGTTTTATTGATTCAAGGAAGAAGCGGCCGAAGAAATACGAGAATTTTTATGTACCCTGACAGAGTGGAGGACACGTCGAGCATAACGACGTTAAAAATTTGCGCTTCTTGGGAGGCAACCCATGAGTATTTCAATTTATGTCTTTACTTTTAGTTTTTGTTTCCTAGCTCAGCTTTTTCTTGTTTTCTTAGGTAATAAGCGAGAGATGACCTGCATTTCGGATCTGTTTTGAAGACGAGGATGCGCATCCCTACTCACCGATCCCGCAAAAATTCAGGGGAGGTTTCTGTTCCCTTTAATTTTTGTCATTATCATTGTTTATCTGTGAGATTAGATGCATTGAGGACAATGCAGTCTTTTAGGTGGGGAGTGGAATGTATATTCGGACTTCGTTGTAGTTCTTGAGCATGTCATACTCTGATTTTGAGATGTTTAGGAATCTGGATGCATGTTGTCCGATGAGAACTTTCTGTGATTTGTTTGTAAATACTCCATACTTGTGCATTGCGAGAAAACTATGAGAATGTATGCATATTTTGAGCATATTTTAAAAAAAATTTCGATTATTCCCCTACATACACTGAGCACGTAGAGCTCTTACTCTTAGCTCAGTAGGCTGAGAATAATTTTATTTGGTCTGTAAACTCGTTGTCACCCCGAAAGGTTCATTTAGGGAGGCTTGATGTGTTAGAATTTGTAATGACTCATCTGTTTTAGCAAAACTATATGCCTATAAAAAAATTCATAGAGAGTAAAAGCATGTTTGAAATATATTCTGAGGTGCTCCTCCTTCTTGTGTTGCCCGTGTAACCAGGGGCGATTGTGTAACCCACGGTTGCCACTGCATGAAAAGGCAACTAACAGAAGTGAGCACTAGTCCTTAAAAACGTGAAGCGAACTAAAAGCTTGACGTGTTAGGCTCTCAAGAAAAGAAGAGATGAAAAAAAAAAATAGTTAGGCCTTTTGTTTTGTTACTCTTTCCGACATTGAAAAGCAATTAGACTGTTCTTATTGCCAGAAGTAGGGGGAAGATGAGTATTAGGGTTGATTAAGGTGGTTTCGGGTCTATGGAAGCTAGGATAGGAGGCGCTAAGCATCACCCACACACGTTAGGGAATAGGAGTTAATATTTTGAAATATTCACAATTTATGCATATCCTTGATTGTTTTCCGTTAGCATGATTATCTTGTTTCTGCAAGTATTGAGATTCGAGTCATCAGCATGCATGCTGTTACGTCTCCAAAAGTGCATATTTTAGGGACTTATTTGCTATAGAATGGTGTAAACTCTTAAGCGTTTTTGATAGAATTTAGTCTAAACATGTGCTTATATATATGAATTTATAGAATGAAGCTAAATCAGGACTTATGTGTAAAAGAAAGGAAAAAGAATCGAAAACAAAGCTAAAGAGATGAATTTTCTGTATTGCAGGAACATTGCGAAAACATTGCTGTCTCCGCAATGTTTTAAGTGAAAATGTTAAGTTGTTCTAACCGTCTTCTGTTTTGTAGCGATCTTTCAGCCGTCCAATTTCTCTCATGCTGCCACGTGAAAGGTCGTCGTTCAGAATGGATGGTTCTCCTTGGCCGAATCGTACCTGCAAAACACTATAAAAGGAGGTCAAGGGGGAAGGAGAACAACAATCTTGGAAGCGTAGAACTCCCATCTCAACGCAGTTTCTTCCCCATTTCTTCTCCCGTTTGTTGGCGTGAAGGATTCAGCTGTTGGCATCGATAATCTGAGAGGAAGAAGAGAAGATCCTTCTTCTCTTCTGATTGGATTCATCCCCAAACAAAGCTCCCCTTCTCCCTTCATCCGAGGCGCTTGCGGCGAGGGTTCACGCACACATTTACCTGCTTCCTGCTGCTTTCTGTTTCCTTTTTGCTACTGTTTGTTGCCATTTACTACTATTAGATACATTGTTTCATTTCGTCTTTGTCTGTTTAAGTCTTTATCGTTTTAAAGTTGTTGATTGTTAAGCTTTGAATCTTGTTTAATCGAAGAATTGGTTGACTACTTCGCAAGTTCTCCATTGCTTTCTTTTTCTGTTGTTTCCATTTGATTACTTCCAAGCATGTTTAATCCATCGAGTCTTTCCACTCCATCATCATCCATGAGTAACTAAACCACATAAGGGTCTGCTAATGATGAATCTATAGGTAGAAATACGTGAATTCAGCATGTAGGATAGCTCAAATTCATTGAATGTATGTATGCTTCATCCCACGGGCAATTTCGATTGGCCATCCATTTTGTCCAAAGAACTCCTAACCTCTGGAAGGAGTAAGAGTTCAGAGTCGTCCATTCATGCTAGCCTTTCATGGTAGTCAGAAAACGACCTAGGAATAGGCGTTTTCCTAGCACAAATCATTAACTTGCTTATATTAATAGATGCTTTAGCCTTACTTGGACATGAGTGAACTAAAGGATCTAATGCATGAAATCGAGAGATACATGAGAATGAGTTAATTTGATGCATGATAAGTTGATCTACAGCTGAAGAATCGTATGAAAAAGCCTATAGAGGAGTCGTTAGTAGCCCTTGTTTGCACCCTTCACCCTTAAAACGTTGTTAGTACAATTGCTAGAAAATTGCTGTCTACGCAATTCTCTTAGGTATACTTTTGCCTTACCCATTTTTCTTAGTTTTCTGTTTTGCGATTTTATTGCTAGATAATTGCTTTCTCCGCAATTCTTTTCCTTCTACATTCAAGTTAACCTCTTACTTGTCCTTGTTTATGCTTGCATATCTCGCATGTTCTTTATTAGTTAGGCACATTAATCCCAATTCTACCCCATTTAAACCACCCTCTCTAATTTAACATCTCACTTCGCTAGTAACTAAGAATAAATCTCTGTGGGAAATCGAATGAAAAAAATACTTATTACTTGCTACAAGACCATGTATGCTTGCATGTTCTGAGTGCTCTCACATTGCATTTTAATTTACACATTGAGCACGCAACAAGTTTTTGGCGCCGCTGCCGGGGATTTTGTTTAGTAAAAACGAAGTTTGTTAAGTTAGAAACACAAAACTTAATATCTATTGGAGCTGATCTTCTTTCATTTCTTTTACAGGTACCATTGGGTTAGTTTATGAATGAGCATTCAAGTAGCGATCTAGAGTTCAATCCTGAGCCTGAAAGATTACTTAGGGCCAGAAACAAAGCTAAGAAACGCCTCTTTAAACAACCCCCTGTAACTCAAAACATTGCTGACTCCGCGGAGTCATCGCAATTTCATCAAATCGAAATGGATAGACCAGTCCCAAACCAAGCAGCTACCATTCGCAACCCCATCGAAATAGCGAATGACAAGGATAGTGCCATCCTCTCATACTTAGTTTCTATGCCTGGGGAGCTTAACCCAAGCATTATACGCCCTGAGATTACTGCCAACTCATTCGAGTTAAAGCCAGTAATGTTCCAAATGCTGTCCACTGTGGGACAATTCTTTGGAGTGGAAAACGAAGATCCCCATAATCATCTGAGAAATTTCTTAGGGGTTAGTGATACCTTTCTCATCCCTGGAGTTTCCCAAGAAGCTTTGAGGCTTTACCTCTTCCCTTACTCATTAAGAGATAAAGCCAAAACGTGGTTAAATTCCTTACCCTCCGGATCAATTGTCAATTGGACAGATCTGGCTGAGAAATTCCTAGTCGAATACTTCCCACCTGATAGGAATTCCAACTTTCGTGATGATATAATCAAGTTCAAACAAGCCGAAAACGAATCCCTTCACGAAGTTTGGACAAGGTTCAAGGACCTTTTGCTTAAATGTCCACACCATGGCATTCCATGGTGTATCCAAATAGAAGTGTTCTTCAAAGGATGCAACCCCAGCACAAGGCAAGTGCTGAATTCTTCAGCTGGTGGTTCCATGCTTTCTAAGAGCTACAATGAAGCCTATGAGATTTTGGAGAAAATCTCAACTTCTCATTGTAGATGGTCAGACGATCCTGTAGAGCCTAGAAGAGCTCAAGACAAGGATGCACTTAGTGCAATGAGTAGCCAAATAAACGCCCTGACCAATCTAGTAAAACAAATGGCTCAAACCAATCTCCAACCTAGTGTCAACACCGCAACAGCCATTTCAATGGGCGCACCAAATAGTCAAGGTGAGACACTAATCTGTGGGTTCTGTGGGGAAGGGTGTTAAGTCTCTAAAAGTGACTTATTTAGAACCCATTTAGCTTAGGAAGATGTACACTTTTAGGTGTTTTTGTTAGCATTTAGCCTAAACCTATGTTTTAATATGAGAATTAGAAGAAGGTAGTTAATTTAGGACTTATGTACAATAGGTAGAAAAAGGGTTGAAAACCGAAGGAAAAGAATGAAAAAATGAGCATTGCGAATGAATTGCGAAAACATTGCTGAGGCCGCAATTATTCAAGTGAAAACCGTAAGTTGACTGATCTTTTTCTGTTAATTTCCGTAATTTCAGGGATTCATTCTTTCTCCTCCATCCATTCTGATATACGACGTTGAAGATTGATGGTTCTCCTTGGCCCAAACGCACCTGCAAACTACTATAAAAGGGGGTCAAAGTCGGAGGTTTGATCATCACTCGAAGCGCAGAAGTCTTCTCGCAGTCCACCATTTCCATCTGTTTTCCTTTGCCGTCTGTTGGAGTGAGAGTCTCAGCTGTTGGAATCGATAATCTGATAGGAAGGAGGGAAGATTCTTCTTCTCTCTCGATTGGATTCATCCAAGCAAGGCTGATCTTTCATCCCCTTCATTCGAGGCGACTGCCACGAAGCTTTCCAGCAACTCTTTACTGTTTTTCTGTCTTTCTCTTCTGTTTTACATTCTGCTTCGTGCTGTTCTTTTCCTAAGTAGCTAGATTAGTTAGTTCGTTGCTTTCTGTCTTGTTGCTATTTACTTTACAGCTTTTGTCTGTTCAACAAACAATTTCAGTAATTAAAGTTCATTTCTGCATTTCTCATTTCCTATCTTCTGCTACGGGTTTGGCTTATTGTTCTAAGCACATTTCCCTTCTAAGCATGTCTATCTTATCTGCCATTTCTGTTCTCTATATATCCATGAGTAGCTAAGTCACTTAGGGGCATGCTAATGACAGAACTATAGGCTAAAAAACGTGAATCAAGTAGGCAGATTAACACTCGAACTTTGATTGTATGTAAGCTTCATCCCACGGGCAATTTCGATTGGCCATCCATTTTGTCCAAAGAACTCCTAACCTCTGGAAGGAGTAAGAGTTCAGAGTCATATAATCATGCTAGCCTTTCATGGTAATCAGGAAACGGCCTAGGAATAGGCGTTTCCCTAGTACAACTGAACACTCCTGCGTAAATAAGATGCTTGAGACCTTAC
Organism: Herpetospermum pedunculosum; assembly: GCA_028017165.1. NCBI lineage: Eukaryota > Viridiplantae > Streptophyta > Magnoliopsida > Cucurbitales > Cucurbitaceae > Herpetospermum > Herpetospermum pedunculosum. The sequence continues at coordinate 37,794,147 of CM051531.1, forward strand.
TTTGAAGTCGAGTAAACTTAAGACTCTAATGCATGGAATCGGACGATACTTGAGATAGAGTGAGTTTGATGTATAGAGAGTTGATCCAAAGCTTGATAATCGTAATAAACTGCCTATAGGATAGTCATTAGTAGCCCTTAATTCGCCCATTTACATACTTTTGCTGTTGAGTTAATTGCGGATTAATTGCGGTTCTCGCAATTCTGCTAAGTTGCATTCTGTTTAGCTGTTTTCTTCCTCGTTTATTAATTCCATCTCTTGTCCTTTGCATCTAATTTCAACTTGCATTTGTTTATGTTATATCCCTTTATACATTCAGCAAAAATTAGATAATTAAAAACCAATTTTACCCCATCAAATTCATCCCATCTTTCTTAACAATCACACTTCGCGAATAGCTAAAAATGAGTCTCTGTGGAAAAAACGAATGAAATATACTTACTACTTGCTGTGAGACCATGTATGCTTGCATGTTCTAAGTGCTCTCCCTACCCTTTTGCATATTTATCTTTACACATTGAGCACGCAACAAGTTTTTGGCGCCGCTGCCGGGGACTTATTTTAAGTGAAAACGAAGTTGTTAAGTCTGAAACATCAAAGTATTTTTCATTGAATTTGATCCATCTTCATTTCTTTTTCAGGTACCATTTAGGGTAGTTTATGAATGAGACTCCAAGTAGTGATCTAGAGTTCAACCCTGAGCCCGAGAGATTACTTAGAGCTAGGAATAGAGCCAAGAAACGTCTCTTTAAACAAACCCTTTTACCTCCAATCATTGCAGAGACTACAATTCCTCCGCAATTACCTCAAGAAGAAATGGCTGGAGTAAATCAAAACCTGGTGCCTGTCACTCGCAATCCCATTGAAATAGCGAATGACAAGGATAGCGCCATCCTCTCATATTTAGTACCTATGCCTGGGGAGCTGAACCCCAGCATAATCCGTCCTGAAATCACTGCCAACTCATTTGAGTTAAAGCCAGTGATGTTCCAAATGTTGTCCACTGTGGGACAATTCTTTGGAATAGAAAATGAGGACCCCCATAATCACCTTAGGAACTTCCTAGGAGTTAGTGACACCTTCCTAATCCCTGGAGTTTCCCAAGAAGCCCTGAGGCTATATCTTTTCCCTTACTCTTTGAGGGACAAAGCCAAAACATGGTTAAATTCTTTACCCTCAGGATCTGTCCGCAATTGGACAGATTTAGCAGAAAAATTCCTAGTCAAATACTTCCCACCTGATAGGAATTCGACCTTTCGTGATGATATCATAAAGTTCAAACAAGCTCCAAGTGAGTCTCTTCACGAAGCTTGGACCAGATTCAAAGACCTTCTCATTAAATGTCCACACCATGGCATTCCATGGTGTATCCAAATAGAAGTCTTCTTTAAAGGATGCAACCCCAGCACCAGACAAGTTTTAAATTCATCTGCTGGAGGTTCCATGTTGTCCAAGAGTTACAACGAAGCTTATGAGATCTTGGAGAAGATCTCAACATCTCATTGTAGGTGGTCAGACGATCCAGTAGAGCCAACTAGGGCTCAAGACAAGGATGCTCTAAGCGCCATGAGCACCCAAATAAACGCCTTGACCAACCTAGTTAAGCAAATGGCTCAGGCCAATCTCCAAACCAGTGCCAATACCGCCACAGCCATGTCAATGGGCACCCAACCAAGTCAAGGCGAGGCACCAATCTGTGGATTCTGTGGGGAAGGGCACCCTTATGAATACTGCCCTGGGAATCCATCTTCAGTCTGCTATGTTGGAAGCCAGCAGCAGCCTAGGAATAACCCCTACTCCAACACCTATAACCCTGGTTGGAGAAACCACCCTAACCTGTCATGGGGTGGCCAACAGAACACTAACCAAAATCCTAACCAACCAAGGCCGAGTGGAACACCTGGTTTCACTCCTCAACATAACCAGTCAATGTACCAAAAGCCTTACAATCAACCTGTAGGATCTTCTGTAGAAAACCTACTCAAGGAATATATAGCTAAGAATGATGCTACTCTTCAGAGCCAGCAAGCTACTCTTAGGAGCCTAGAGAACCAAATAGGCCAATTAGCCAATGAACTTAAAAGTAGGCCCCAAGGTAGACTCCCTGCTGATACCGAGGTACCAAGGAGAGATGGCAAAGAACAAGTTCAAGCAATTGAACTTAGGAGTGGGAGACCATTGGTGAGCAACACAAAGGACACACCAAAGAGAGTAGAGAACACTGAGTCTAGTGCTCCACTGGAGTCTCTGCCAAGCCAAGGTCCACCACCAACTAGCACATCAGGAGCCAGGCTAGAGCCAATTGTTGAGGACGTAGAAGAAATTCCAAGGCCTCCACCCATCCTAAGGCGCCCTGACGTGCCTGCATATGTGCCACCACCTCCATACCCTCGAAGGCTTAAGAAGAAGCAGGAACAGGAAGTTCATTTTAATAAATTTTTAGAAATACTTAAGCAAGTGCATGTTAACATTCCTTTTGTAGAGGTTTTACAGTCTATGCCTTCTTATGTAAAGTTTTTGAAGGACATTATTACTAACAAAAAAATAATTGGTGAGTTTGAAACAGTGAACCTCACCGAGGAGTGCAGTGCCATCCTCCAGAACAAGCTGCCCAAGAAGGAGAAGGATCCTGGTTCCTTCACCTTACCTGTAGAACTTGGAGGCAAGCACGTGGGCAGAGCGCTTTGTGACCTGGGCGCCAGCATAAATCTCATGCCCCTGTCCCTCTTCCGCCAGTTGGGAATGGGAGAAGCACGTCCAACCACAGTCACTTTACAACTAGCAGACAGATCCATCGCATATCCAGAAGGTAAGATCGAGGATATTCTAGTTAAAGTTGACAAATTCATTTTCCTTGCAGATTTCATTGTCCTGGACTATGAGGCAGACAAGGAGGTTCCCATCCTGCTAGGTAGACCATTTCTAGCCACAGGTAGGGCACTCATAGATGTTCAGAAAGGTGAGTTAACTATGAGGGTTCATGATGAAGAGGTAAAATTTAGTGTTTATAAAGCTTTAAGGTATCCCTCTGATTCTGAGTCTTGTGCTAGCATGGATGTTGTTGACTCACTAATGGAAGAACAATTAGAGCATGTACTGTTAACCAAGCATGCTAGTGAATATGTACAAGTAGATGTAGCTGACTTAAATGTATCTGACATAATGAATATGCCTGTAGATAAACCACAGCATGTATGTATGAATATAGATTTAACTGATAGAACTATAAATCCGTTAAAACCCTCCATTGAGCATCCACCTATTTTAGAACTGAAACCACTACCCACTCACCTCAAATATGCATATCTAGGAGATAATGATACGCTGCCTGTAATTATTTCTTCTAAACTAAGTGAACAGCATGAGGTTGATTTAATTTTACTGCTTAAGCAACATAGGAAGGCTATAGCATGGTCTATTGCTGATATTCGAGGCATTAGCCCTTCTTATTGCATGCACAAAATTATACTAGAGGAAGAGCACACACCTAGGGTAGATCACCAGCGTAGGTTGAACCCCTCTATGAAAGAGGTAGTGAAGAAGGAAATAATCAAGTGGTTAGATGCAGGAGTAATTTTCCCCATAGCTAGTAGCCAGTGGGTGAGCCCCATCCAATGTGTACCTAAAAAGGGGGGAATAACTGTGGTAGACAATGAGAACAACGAACTGATTCCAACAAGGACTGTCACAGGGTGGAGGGTATGTATGGATTACAGAAAACTAAATAAAGAAACTAAAAAAGACCATTTCCCTATACCGTTTATTGACCAGATGCTAGACAGAATAGCTGGTAGAGCCTACTATTGTTTCTTAGATGGGTACTCTGGCTATAATCAAATTACTATAGACCCTAAGGATCAAGAGAAGACTACCTTCACTTGCCCTTTTGGAACGTTTGCCTTCCGCAGAATGCCTTTTGGCTTATGCAATGCACCGGCAACTTTCCAAAGGTGCATGATGGCAATCTTCTCTGAGTTGGATGAGTCCATGATAGAAATATTCATGGATGACTTCTCAGTCTTTGGGGACTCATTTAAAACCTGTCTAGACAACCTAGGACAAGTCCTGGCTAGGTGTGAAGAGACCAACCTAGTCCTAAATTGGGAAAAGTGCCATTTTATGGTAGATGAAGGGATTGTCTTAGGACATAGAGTGTCAAGGGCAGGTGTGGAAGTGGATAGGGCAAAAATAGAGATCATAGAGAAGTTGGTAGAGCCCCAGAATGTTAAGGCTATTAGGAGCTTCTTAGGGCACGCTGGCTTCTACAGAAGGTTCATTAAGGACTTTTCTAAGATAGCCAAGCCTCTGTGCGAGCTTCTAGAGCTAAATAGACCATTCATCTTCTCTAAGGAATGTGTAGTAGCTTGGAAAACCCTTAAGGAAGCACTGGTCACAGCACCAATCATAGTAGGACCAAATTGGGATCTCCCATTTGAGATGCTATGTGATGCCAGTGACTATGCTGTAGGAGTCATGTTAGGACAGAAGATTGACAAGCTCACACATCCTGTCTATTATGCTAGTAAGACCTTGAATGAGGCTCAATGTAATTATACAACTACAGAGAAAGAGATGCTTGCTGTAGTATTTGCTTGTGAAAAATTTAGAAACTATATTGTAGGCACTAGGACCATTGTATATACTGACCATTCTGCTTTAAAATATCTTATGAGGAAGGCTGATGCCAAGCCTAGATTGATTAGATGGGTGTTATTGCTGCAGGAATTTGATTTGGACATTCGGGACAAGAAAGGTTGTGAAAATGTGGTTGCAGATCACCTTTCTCGATTGCAGCACAATTGCGAAAAAATTGTGGAGACCGCAATTTCTGATGCTTTTATTGATGAACATGTCTTTGCTTTGACTCATCGTGATAACGATAAGGAACCTTGGTTTGCTGACATTGCTAACTTCCGTGCATCACAGGTATTGCCAGTGTTCAAGGGAGGACAAGAGAAGAAGAGGTTCCTTCATGAAGCAAGGAAATTCATCTGGGATGACCCCACACTTTACAGAACTTGTGCTGATGGGTTGTTGAGGAAGTGTGTTTCAGCTGCTGAGGCGAAGTCTGTGCTGCAGCACTGTCACTCATCTCCTTACGGTGGACACTTTGGCGGTCAAAGAACAGCTGCGAAGGTATTTCAGAGTGGCTACTATTGGCCAACAATCTTCAAGGACGCCCACAACTATGCCCACAGCTGTGACGAATGCCAAAGGACAGGTAACCTCAGTCGCAAGGATGAGATGCCCCTCACCTACATCTTAGAGTTGAAGCTCTTTGATGTATGGGGCATTGATTTCATGGGACCATTCCCTCCATCATCAGGTAACCTGTACATTTTAGTAGCAGTGGACTACGTGTCCAAGTGGGTAGAAGCCAAAGCATGTCCTAATAATGATGCTAAAACAGTCACTAACTTCTTGCATAGGCACATTTTCACTAGATTTGGGACTCCTCGTGCTATCATTAGTGATGAGGGGTCACATTTCATTAATAAGGCTATGGAGAAAGTATTGGCTAAATATAACATTAGACATAGGGTAGCTACTCCCTATCACCCACACTCGAATGGCCAAGCTGAAATTTCCAATAGGGAGATAAAGAACATCCTAGAAAAGGTAGTCAAACCAAATAGGAAAGACTGGTCATTTAAGCTTGAGGATGCACTTTGGGCTTATAGGACAGCATATAAGACACCTCTAGGTATGTCGCCCTATAGGTTGGTGTATGGCAAGGCGTGCCACTTGCCACTTGAGTTAGAAAACAAAGCATTTTGGGCCATGAAGGAATTGAATTTCTGTGTAAAGGATGCGGGGACATTGAGATCTTTGCAGCTACATGAACTTGATGAGCTTAGGCATATGGCCTATGAGAATGCCAAAATGTATAAAGAAAAGACCAAAATATGGCACGACAGTAGACTTAGGATCAAAGACTTTAGGAAAGGCCAACTTGTCCTATTATTTAACTCACGTTTAAAGATATTTCCAGGCAAACTAAAGTCTAGATGGTCAGGTCCATTTGTTATTACTAATGTCTATGTTCATGGTGCAATAGAGATAAAGAATTTGCAGCAAGGCCAGCCATTTATGGTCAATGGTGCTAGGTTGAAGCACTACTATGAGGAAGGAGATGTGAAGACTCTCTCGGCCTTCCTCTTGACTGAAGCATGACAAAAATAAAGAGAGAGAACGAGTGGTTACTGTGCTCGTTTAGTCAAGGCCAAATGCCTTAGTTTATTTTTACTGTTTTTCCGATTATCGTTTGTATGTTTTGTGGTGTGTTTTTAATTGCGTATTTAATGTTTGTTTTATTTGTTTTTGTAGGGAATCGAAAGAGGGGATCAAGGAGAGTAAATCCCACTTTAAAGATCAAGAAACGGTTGAGCCAAATAAAAGATACGGACGGGCAAAGTTGGAGATTTCAATGAAATAATATCCCTGGAATTGCGCTAAAATTGCTGGATCCGCAAAAAGAGCCGTTGGGATTTTATCCGTTGCCTTTATATCCGTTGGAAGGCGCTCGAATGTTACGATTATCTCTCTCTTTGCTCTCCAAGAATTCAGCGATTCTCTCCATCTTTGATTCTTCTCTCAAGATCTTCAAGACTTGACAATGGTGGCCACACGTGCTGAAAGATCCGCAGCCAAGAAGAAGGCTGATGACGCAGCTGAAGCAGCTGCGAGGGAAGCGCTTCTCACCCTTGCAGACGATGGTGTCGTTCGCACCGGTCCTCTTCCCAAGCTTCCTATTCGTAGGAAGAAGTGGAGGGTGGTCACTGAGATCCCTGCTGGACCATCTGAGCCAGTGGGCACGCCCAAGAAACGCCGGTGGAGTGTCAAGACAGCCGCCGAACCAAGCACCGCAAGGACTCCCTCCGTGGAGAGTCAAGAAACTGATCGTGCATCCCACGAGTCAGCCAAAGAAGGTTCGTCGCCGTCTGCCTCACCTGCGCGCAGCCCTCTCCCAGCTGAACCAGTGCCAAGCGCAGAGTCGTCACCGCCGGCACAGAGCCCTGAGTTGTCTCCAGCACCTCAGAGTTCTGATCCGACACCTGCAGCAGCGCAGAGCCCTGAGCTGCAATCTTCGCCACTGAGTTCTGCGCAGACACCATCAGCAGGACATAATTCTCCACGGCCTGATCCGGAATTTCCTTATGGAGATTATCAAGAATCCACGCAAGGCAGTGGAGATGCTGGGGAAGACGAAGTCTTCTCTCCTATGAGGGAAGATAGCCCTGCCGAGCCTGCACAGCAGGACGATTCTATGGAAGAAACGTTGGGGGCATGCCTCCAGCAGATCAATATCAAGGCCAGACTCAAGCAGAAGAAGAAGGCCACGATTGGCAAGGCCAAGAAGTTGAAGAAAAAGAAGGCCAAGAAGGTGCCCTCGGCGGACAAAGAGAGTACTGAGCCTTCGCTCAAACGCCTCAAGGTGGAGGCTGCCGAATCATCCAAACCAGCAGACAAGGGGAAGGCTAAGCTCTACCCTGAAGACGAACCTCAGTCAGTGAGGTATGTTTCGTCTGATGCTGAATCCAGGGGGGCTGAGCTAAGGAAGAGAGACCTGTTGCACGAGAAAGGTTTCCTCGACCGACTCGCTGACCTGCCGCAGTTTTTGCGCGCAGGAGTGATCAACCATGGCTGGGAGGAATTCTGCAGACCGCCTAATCCAGCCTACACGAGCATGGTGTACGATTTCTACGCCAATGTGCTCAGCCCTGAGGATGGCCTATCTGTGGTCAGAGGGGTGGAAGTTGATTTCTCAGCCAAGGCCATCAATGAAGCCTTTGGTCTCAAGGGCCAAACGCACACAGATTATGCACGGATAGTTGATGAGCCGACTGAGGCCGTGCTGGAAGAGGCCATTCGCACAATTGGCCAGCCTGAAGCAGCGTGGACTGTCTCACGCAATGGGAGGCACACCTTAATGAGTGCCAATCTGACAGCAAAGGCAGCTGTTTGGTTTGCCTTTGTGAGGAGGAAGTTGTCCCCTGTGACCCACGAGACAACAATCAACCAGAGTAGATCACTGCTGGTTTATGCCATCATGCGCGGTCTCACGGTCAATGTAGGGGAGATCATGTCAGCTGCCATTGCTGAATGCGCCAGAAAAGGTAAGGGGCCATTATTTTTCCCCAACACTATAACAAAATTGTGTTTGCTTGCAGGAGTCCCCACCGAGCGCTTGGAGCAGCAGATGCCGTACACAGGCCATTTGGAGCTGCCTGCGAACCTGAGGCTGAGAAGAAAGGGGAATATGGAGTTTGAGTTGGATAGGCTGGCTGCTGAACAGTCCCTATCCATGGCCTGCTTAATGGACATGCAGAGGAGAATGGCTCAATGGGCCAACTATGCGCAGGCAAGGGACAAGGAAGTTGCAGACCAGTTGGGGTGCATCTTCCCGGACTTCCCTACCAATCTCCTAACTCCATGGGTGCCCCCACGACCAAGGCAACCAGATGAGGATGATGAGAATTGAGTGCTGGTTTGAAGTGCACTAAAGGGAGTATTGCTGTTCCCTTAAGAAACAAAAGACAAATTTTCTGCTTTCTGATAGGATATTGTGAATTATGCTGTTTGTGTTCAATTTTTGATCTGTTTTTAATGTTTAGTTTTATGCTTTTTCTTTTGCTTAGTCTAGTCTGATGTTAGCTGAATAGGTAGGATAGTTTAGTTTTATTTTTAGGATGCATGAGTTACAGGAAAAAGCATGCTAGGGGCCTGAATCAATGTTATATCTGCCCGGATTGAATTGCGAAATAATTGCGGTTCCCGCAATTTTTGTGACTGATTGCATGTTTTGGACTGTCTGTTTAGTTAGGCTGTGATCTGTTAAATTCTATCTTCTGCTGCGAGCATGACTACCTTATATAGCTGATCTTAAAACATGCTGGATGAGTGTCATAGGACACGCTTTGTTAGTTTAAATTCGCCTCTGAATAGTGCTCAGCATGCATAAACCGTAAGTCCTTAAAACTGTCTGTTATGTTCAAATTTTCTGCTGTTGGAATAATTGCTTTTAAAATGTTTTGCCTATGCCTAGGATTTTTAGATTCTCTTTGTTTTACTGTAGACTAGATGCTTCTAGGACAAGTTTGGGGGTGTGCCACCTCAAACACTCATTGGGGACAATGAGTAGTTGAAGTTTGGGGGAGGCCACCCTAGGCCTAGGAACATTCCTCTCTTCCTTAGGACATAAGCATTCTTCTTCTCCTTTAAGAAATTTTTTTTTGTGATAAATAGAAAAAATTGAAAAAGAGAATAAAGAGGGGAGTCTCTCTCAAGTGTTGAGTAATCAGTGCCAAGTGTGTAAACCACAAGTGGCATTGCATCAAAAGGCAACCCAAGGAGAGACTCCACCTAAGTAAAAAAGGAAAAAGGGAGAAATAGGGGAAGAAGAATGTATGCTTAGGAGTTATAATCTTGTGGCTTAGATGTCCTAGTTAAAAAAAAAGAACTCTGATCCTTAATGAGCTAAGCACAAGGTTGTAGCTTTTAGGTTTGTCTAGGGAGATGAATGTATATCCAATGTAGTGATGCCAGGGCTTAGGTTGTTCTCTAAAAGTACCACTGTCACTGTTAATACTAAGACTGACATGACTCTAAGGAATCCTAGGCACATTAAAAGTTAAGCTAGAAGCATGTACTGAGTCTGGAGTAAAGCTTGGTAGAATTTGAAACCTTAGGGATAGTGGCATGATATCATAAAAGTAGTTAGATCAAATAGTAGGGGGTTAACAAAACCAGCAGGTATGGTAGGCAGGTGAAGTCAGAAGAAGCTTGATAAGAGGTTAATTCTAAACTTGGAAGTGTGTCACAGGACAGCACTGCTAGAGATAGGGATATAGGGGAGTCGGTAAGTAGTTAAAGAAGATAAAACAGCAGCCTAAGTAAGTCCTTAGTATGCTTGAGGACAAGCAAAGCCTTAAGTTTGGGGGTGTGTTAAGTCTCTAAAAGTGACTTATTTAGAACCCATTTAGCTTAGGAAGATGTACACTTTTAGGTGTTTTTGTTAGCATTTAGCCTAAACCTATGCTTTAATATGAGAATTAGAAGAAGGTAGTTAATTTAGGACTTATGTACAATAGGTAGAAAAATGGTTGAAAACCGAAGGAAAAGAATGAAAAAATGAGCATTGCGAATGAATTGCGAAAACATTGCTGAGGCCGCAATTATTCAAGTGAAAACCGTAAGTTGACTGATCTTTTTCTGTTAATTTCCGTAATTTCAGGGATTCATTCTTTCTCCTCCATCCATTCTGATATACGACGTTGAAGATTGATGGTTCTCCTTGGCCCAAACGCACCTGCAAACTACTATAAAAGGGGGTCAAAGTCGGAGGTTTGATCATCACTCGAAGCGCAGAAGTCTTCTCGCAGTCCACCATTTCCATCTGTTTTCCTTTGCCGTCTGTTGGAGTGAGAGTCTCAGCTGTTGGAATCGATAATCTGATAGGAAGGAGGGAAGATTCTTCTTCTCTCTCGATTGGATTCATCCAAGCAAGGCTGATCTTTCATCCCCTTCATTCGAGGCGACTGCCACGAAGCTTTCCAGCAACTCTTTACTGTTTTTCTGTCTTTCTCTTCTGTTTTACATTCTGCTTCGTGCTGTTCTTTTCCTAAGTAGCTAGATTAGTTAGTTCGTTGCTTTCTGTCTTGTTGCTATTTACTTTACAGCTTTTGTCTGTTCAACAAACAATTTCAGTAATTAAAGTTCATTTCTGCATTTCTCATTTCCTATCTTCTGCTACGGGTTTGGCTTATTGTTCTAAGCACATTTCCCTTCTAAGCATGTCTATCTTATCTGCCATTTCTGTTCTCTATATATCCATGAGTAGCTAAGTCACTTAGGGGCATGCTAATGACAGAACTATAGGCTAAAAAACGTGAATCAAGTAGGCAGATTAACACTCGAACTTTGATTGTATGTAAGCTTCATCCCACGGGCAATTTCGATTGGCCATCCATTTTGTCCAAAGAACTCCTAACCTCTGGAAGGAGTAAGAGTTCAGAGTCATATAATCATGCTAGCCTTTCATGGTAATCAGGAAACGGCCTAGGAATAGGCGTTTCCCTAGTACAACTGAACACTCCTGCGTAAATAAGATGCTTGAGACCTTACTTTGAAGTCGAGTAAACTTAAGACTCTAATGCATGGAATCGGACGATACTTGAGATAGAGTGAGTTTGATGTATAGAGAGTTGATCCAAAGCTTGATAATCGTAATAAACTGCCTATAGGATAGTCATTAGTAGCCCTTAATTCGCCCATTTACATACTTTTGCTGTTGAGTTAATTGCGGATTAATTGCGGTTCTCGCAATTCTGCTAAGTTGCATTCTGTTTAGCTGTTTTCTTCCTCGTTTATTAATTCCATCTCTTGTCCTTTGCATCTAATTTCAACTTGCATTTGTTTATGTTATATCCCTTTATACATTCAACAAAAATTAGATAATTAAAAACCAATTTTACCCCATCAAATTCATCCCATCTTTCTTAACAATCACACTTCGCGAATAGCTAAAAATGAGTCTCTGTGGAAAAAACGAATGAAATATACTTACTACTTGCTGTGAGACCATGTATGCTTGCATGTTCTAAGTGCTCTCCCTACCCTTTTGCATATTTATCTTTACACATTGAGCACGCAACAAAGGGCACTTGTATGATTTCTGCCCTGGGAATCCAGCCTCAGTCTGCTATGTTGGAAGTCAACAGCAGCCTAGGAACAACCCCTATTCTAACACCTATAATCCTGGTTGGAGGAACCACCCAAATCTTTCTTGGGGTGGGCAACAAAATGCTAACCAAGCTCAAAACCAACCACGACCGAGTGGAACACCTGGTTTCACTCAACAAAATAACCAATCCATGTACCAAAAGCCATATAACCAACCAATAGGGTCATCAGTAGAGAATTTTCTTAAGGAGTACATTGCAAAAAATGATGCTACCCTACAAAGTCAGCAAGCCACCTTTAGGAGCCTAGAAAACCAAATAGGGCAGTTAGCCAATGAACTGAAAAATAGGCCCCAAGGTAGATCGCCTGCAGACACTGAAGTGCCAAGAAGGGATGGGAAAAAGCAAGTTCAAGCAATTGAACTTCGTAGTGGAAGACCATTGGTGAGCAACAATAGAGAAGCGCCAAAGAGAGTAGAGAATGAAGAGTCTAGTGCTCCACTGGATTCTCTGCTCAACCATGATCAACCACTGTTGCGTGCTCAATGTGTAAATAAAAATGCAATGTGAGAGCACTCAGAACATGCAAGCATACATGGTCTTGTAGCAAGTAATAAGTATTTTTTCATTCGATTTCCCACAGAGATTTATTCTTAGTTACTTACGAAGTGAGATGCTAACTTAGAAAAGGTGGTTTAGATGGGGTAGAATTGGGTTTAATGTGTCTAACTAATAAAGAGAGTGCAAGATATGCAAGCATAAACAAGAGCAAGTAAAGAGATTAACTTGAATGTAGGAGAAAAAGAATTGCGGAGAGAGCAATTATCTAGCAATAAAATCGCAAAGCAAAAGAAAGCTGGAAAAATGGCTAAGGCAAAAAGTGAAACTGGAAGAATTGCGCAGACAGCAATTTTCTCGCAATTCTGCAGCAACGTTTTAAGGGTAAGTTGTGGAAACAAGGGCTACTAACGACTCCTCTATAGGCTTTTTCATACTATTCTCAAGCAGTAGATCAACTCATCATGCATCAAACTAACTCATTCTCATGTATCTTCCGATTTCATGCATTAGATCCTTTAGTTTACTCATGTCCAAGTAAGGTCTTAAGCATCTTTTTATAATAGTGAGTTTAGTGATTTGTACTAGGAAAACGCCTATTCATAGGTCGTTTTCTGGCTACCATGGAAGGCTAGCATGAATGCACGACTCTGAACTCTTACTCCTTCCAGAGGTTAGGAGTTCTTTGGACAAAATGGATGGCCAATCGAAATTGCCCGTGGGATGAAGCACACATACATTCAATGCATATTGAAGCTAACCTACATGCTTGATTCACGTATTTCTACCTATAGACTTGTCATTAGCATACCTTTATGTGGTTTAGTTACTCATGGATGATATGGAGTTGGACAGATTAGAAGGATAAAACATGATTCAAAGCAAACGGAAAGTAAAAGGGAAAACAGAAAGCAATAAAAAGCTTGCAACGTGGGTAAATGATTCCTCTATTACGTGAGATTCAAAGCTTAATGTGCAACGATTACAAAACGGGAAAGACTAAATGATTGAAGACGAATTGAAATGCAGTAGAAAATAGAAGTAAATGACAGAAGACAGTAAAAAAAATAAGAGACAAAAAGCAGTAGAAAGCAATCTAAAGTGTGTGCGTGAACTCCTCGCCGCAAACGCCTCGGATGAAGGGCGAAGGTGAGCTTGTTTGGGGATGAATCCAATCAGAAGAGAAGAAGGATCTTCTCTTCTTCCTCTCAGATTATCGATGCCAACAGCTGAAACCTTCACGCCAACAAACGGGAGAAGAAATAGGGAAGAAACCGCGTTGAGATGGGAGTTCTACGCTTCTCGAGTGTGTTTCAACCTTCCACTTTGACCTCCTTTTATAGTGTGCTGCAGGTACGATTGGGCCAAGGAGAACCATCCATTCTAAACGTCGTATCTCTACGTGGCAGCAGGAGAAAGAATGGGCCCCTGAAAGATCGAAACAAAACAGAAATCGGTTAGACAACTTACGGATTTCACTTAAAACATTGCGGTTTTAGCAATGTTTTCGCAATGCTTCCGCAATGTGCAATTTTCAATCCTTTAACTTCGTTTTTGGTTCTTTTTCTTTCCTTTTGCATATAAGTCCTAATTTAGCTTCATTCTTCTAATTCTCATATATAAGCACAAGTTCAAGCTAAATCCTACCAAAAACACTTACGAATGCACAACTTTCTATCACAAATAAGTCCTAAAATAGTCACTTTTGGAGACGTAACACACCCCCAAACTTAAGGTTTTCCTCGTCCTCGAGCAATATAAGGACTTACTTAGGCATCTGTTAACCTCCCTAACCACTTGCTGACTCCCTTAAATTCACTATCTATGGCAATGCTGTCCTGTGACACATTTCTTAGTTTAAAACCAACCTCTCATTTTGCTTCTTCTGACTTCTCTCGCCTTATACTCCTACTGTTTTATTAACTCCCTATCTGCTTATCTATCTGCCTCTGTCATTAAGCTCATTGTGCAACTATCCCTCAGTTTCAAATTCTGCCTAGCTTTACCCTAGACTCAGTACATGCTTCTAATGTTTTTTCTTTTTGAGCTACCTAGGATTCGTTCGAGTCATGCCAGTCTTAGTATAAACCAGTGACAGTAGTACATTCATAGAACAACCTAAACCCTGGCATCACTACATTGGATATACATTCATCTCCCTTTAACAAACCTATAAGCTATAACCCCGTGCTTAGCTAATTGAGGATCAGAGTTCTTTTATTGAGGACACCTAAGCACAGAGCTAAAACTCATAGGCATACATTCTTCTTCCTTATTTTTTCCTTTTTCCCTTCTTTCTTTGGTGGAGCCCCTCCTTATTCTATTTTCATTTTTTTTTTTTTTTAGTTCATCATTTTTTCCCATGGAGAAGAAGAATGCTTATGTTTAAAAGGGAGAGAGGAATGTTCCTAGGCCTAGGGCTGCCTCCCCCAAACTAAAACTTCTCATTGTCCCCAATGAGAGTCTGAGGTGGCACACCCCCAAACTTGTCCTAGAAGCATCTAGTCTAGGGCAAAACAAAGAGAATCGAAAAGTCCTAGGCATAGAACGAACTTTCCTAAAGCAAATAACACAGCAGCAGAATCTTATAAAAACAGTCAAGTAGGGCTTAAAGAGATGCATGCTGAGCAATTTAAGGGAGCTAATTTAAACTATCAAAGGTGTTCTAAGACACTCATCCAGCATGCTTACAGATAGGTCATATACGGTAGTCAAACAAGCAGCAGAAGGACAAAATTGAAACAGAACCAGCTTATTAAACAGTCAGACAATAGCATGCGATAACTAACAAAAATTGCGGAATCCGCAAAAATTTCGCAATAAACCTACAGGGCATATGTAACAGTGAACAAGGCCCCTTTTGCATGCTATTTCCAGTCATCTACAACTACTCAAAACAGTAAAATAAACGAAGCTAACTACTCAGAAACCATCAACCTAACTACACTACTCTAAACAATCAAAAGAACAATAAAAACAGATTATGTATTGGATTCAAAACAGAGGTCACGAGTCACAGAAAAACAAGTTTTTTTTTTTTTTTTTTTTTTTTTAAGAGGGATCAGAAAACTCCCTCGAATGCCCGTCAGGCTGGCATTCAATCTTCCTCATCCTCATCTCTCCTTTCCCTAGGAGGTGCCCACGGTTTCAACAAGTCAGTTGGGAAAGCAGGGAAGATGCACCCCAACTGATCAGCCACGTCTTTGTCCCGGGCCTGTGCATATTCTGCCCACTGCGCCATCTTGTGCTGTAGGTTTCTAATCTCAATAGCACCATGAGCAAAGACGTTAGTAATAACAAACGGACCTGACCACCTAGACTTAAGTTTGCCCGGAAATAACCTTAACCGTGAATTGAACAATAAGACATGTTGGCCTTTTTAAAAGTCCTTGATCCTAAGTCTACTATCATGCCAAATCTTAGTTTTTTCTTTATACATTTTAGCATTTTCATAGGACATATGTCTTAGCTCATTTAACTCATGTAATTGCAGGGACCGCAATGTTCCAGCATCGGTCACGCAATAATTCAGTTCTTTTAAGGCCCAAAAGGCTTTGATTTCCAATTCGAAGGGAAGATGACATGCTTTTCCATACACTAGCCTATAAGGAGACATACCTAAGGGTGTTTTATATGCAATCCTATAGGCCCACAGTGCATCATCAATTCATGCTAAACGACTATGATTGTTGGCACATAATAAATATTTCATTCCCAAAATAAACTACTCCTAACATACGAAATCTAAACAAAGCATGATAAAATCCTAATTTAAGAGTTTAGGGATCAGAAATCTCCCTTGTCAATCTGCCTCATATGGATATTCTTCAATGTTTCGAGGCACCACTTCTGCTTCTGTAAGATACTTAAGTCTTGATTTACGGGGTCGGACATTCTGCCACACCTTGAATTTGTTGATTCTTTCAAAGAGACTGCATGTTATAACATCCCAAGGTTTGTACTTTCTGTGCGTTGGTTTTGTTTCTACAACATTTGCTACAACATAGCTTTGATGCGATGGGACTTCTTTTTCGGGCACATCTCTTTCTAACTCCTTCAGCTGGAGCATTTGTGGTGGTGGTGGCTCAACTCTTTCATTGGTGGAGAAGCTTGCTGCAACATCAGACATTTCAAATTCTTGTTCCTCAAGCAGCGCAATAGTCTCTTTGGCCTCATCCAGCACAATTTCATTTTTCTCACCTTTCACCAACTCCACCATTTCATATGGATATTCCATTGGATCACTCTTCTCAGATTCGAAGGTAACAAAGGATTCATCATCATAAAAATAGAACATCTGAGGGCATGGTGGTAGTGATTTTGCTATAGCAAGTAGATCTTGTAAGTCATTTGTGAGCTGAGCTAATTGCACATCCATTCTCCTCATGGATGCATCATTTCTTTCCATGAATTCTATCCATAGCGCCTCCAAAGCGGGTGATAATTCTTCATTTGGAGTTGGGGCATAATGTTGATAGTCTTCATGTTGGGGGAACTCTTCATAATGAGCAATTTGCACATGCTCTTCCCAAGGATTATTTGAGAGTTGCCACTGATCATGTTCACACATGTACGAATAATGGTTGTCATAGCTTTGTTGATATTGCCTCTCTTGATAATTCAAGGTTGGGCAATTCTCCAAGTTATGATTATCCCCACAATAAGCACATGGCTGATTAAATTCTTCAAACTGTTGTGGGCAAACTCGTCCTCCAATTAAGTTTTGCAGCGTATTCATTTACTTTGTCGTACACATACGTCTTCCACCTGCAAAGTTTCTCTTTGTTGCGAGTTGAGGTTTGGAAACTCTTTCATAAACTAGCTTGATAGTACCTGTAAAGGAAATGAAAGAAGATTAGCTCCAATAGATATTAAGTTTTTTTTTTTCTAAATTAACAAACTTCGTGTTCACTAAACAAAATCCCCGGCAGCGGCGCCAAAAACTTGTTGCGTGCTCAATGTGTAAATAAAAATGCAATGTGAGAGCACTCAGAACATGCAAGCATACATGGTCTTGTAGCAAGTAATAAGTATTTTTTCATTCGATTTCCCACAGAGATTTATTCTTAGTTACTTACGAAGTGAGATGCTAACTTAGAAAAGGTGGTTTAGATGGGGTAGAATTGGGTTTAATGTGTCTAACTAATAAAGAGAGTGCAAGATATGCAAGCATAAACAAGAGCAAGTAAAGAGATTAACTTGAATGTAGGAGAAAAAGAATTGCGGAGAGAACAATTATCTAGCAATAAAATCGCAAAGCAAAAGAAAGCTGGAAAAATGGCTAAGGCAAAAAGTGAAACTGGAAGAATTGCGCAGACATCAATTTTCTCGCAATTCTGCAGCAACGTTTTAAGGGTAAGTTGTGGAAACAAGGGCTACTAACGACTCCTCTATAGGCTTTTTCATACGATTCTCAAGCAGTAGATCAACTCATCATGCATCAAACTAACTCATTCTCATGTATCTTCCGATTTCATGCATTAGATCCTTTAGTTTACTCATGTCCAAGTAAGGTCTTAAGCATCTTTTTATAATAGTGAGTTTAGTGATTTGTACTAGGAAAACGCCTATTCCTAGGTCGTTTTCTGGCTACCATGGAAGGCTAGCATGAATGCACGACTCTGAACTCTTACTCCTTCCAGAGGTTAGGAGTTCTTTGGACAAAATGGATGGCCAATCGAAATTGCCCGTGGGATGAAGCACACATACATTCAATGCATATTGAAGCTAACCTACATGCTTGATTCACGTATTTCTACCTATAGACTTGTCATTAGCATACCTTTATGTGGTTTAGTTACTCATGGATGATATGGAGTTGAGCAGATTAGAAGGATAAAACATGATTCAAAGCAAACGGAAAGTAAAAGAGAAAACAGAAAGCAATAAAAAGCTTGCAACGTGGGTAAATGATTCCTCTATTACGTGAGATTCAAAGCTTAATGTGCAACGATTACAAAACGGGAAAGACTAAATGATTGAAGACGAATTGAAATGCAGTAGCAAATAGAAGTAAATGACAGAAGACAGTAAAGAAAATAAGAGACAAAAAGCAGTAGAAAGCAATCTAAAGTGTGTGCGTGAACTCCTCGCCGCAAACGCCTCGGATGAAGGGCGAAGGTGAGCTTGATTGGGGATGAATCCAATCAGAAGAGAAGAAGGATCTTCTCTTCTTCCTCTCAGATTATCGATGCCAACAGCTGAAACCTTCACGCCAACAAACGGGAGAAGAAATAGGGAAGAAACCGCGTTGAGATGGGAGTTCTACGCTTCTCGAGTGTGTTTCAACCTTCCACTTTGACCTCCTTTTATAGTGTGCTGCAGGTACGATTGGGCCAAGGAGAACCATCCATTCTAAACGTCGTATCTCTACGTGGCAGCAGGAGAAAGAATGGGCCCCTGAAAGATCGGAACAAAACAGAAATCGGTTAGACAACTTACGGATTTCACTTAAAACATTGCGGTTTAAGCAATGTTTTCGCAATGCTTCCGCAATGTGCAATTTTCAATCCTTTAACTTCGTTTTTGGTTCTTTTTCTTTCCTTTTGCATATAAGTCCTAATTTAGCTTCATTCTTCTAATTCTCATATATAAGCACAAGTTCAAGCTAAATCCTACCAAAAACACTTACGAATGCACAACTTTCTATCACAAATAAGTCCTAAAATAGTCACTTTTGGAGACGTAACAACCACCAACAAGCACAACAAGGGTGAGGCTGGAACCTATCATAGAGGAACCAGAAGAAATCCCAAGGCCTCCACCTGTCATTAGGCGAGCTGAATTGCCTACATATGTGCCACCACCTCCATTCCCTAGAAGGCTGAGAAAAAAACAAGAACAGGAAGTGCACTTTAATAAGTTTTTAGAAATTTTAAAACAAGTGCATGTGAATATTCCATTTGTAGAGGTTTTGCAATCTATGCCTTCTTATGTTAAATTTTTGAAAGATATAATTACTAACAAAAAGATCATTGGTGAATTTGAAACAGTGAATCTCACCGAGGAGTGCAGTGCTATACTCCAAAACAAGCTTCCAAAGAAGGAGAAGGATCCTGGTTCCTTCACCTTACCAGTCGAGTTGGGAGGCAAGCACGTGGGCAGAGCTCTTTGTGATCTGGGAGCCAGCATCAATCTCATGCCCTTATCACTATTCCGTCAGCTTGGAATAGGGGAAGCACGTCCTACTACTGTCACCTTACAGCTTGCAGACAGATCCATAGCATACCCTGAGGGTAAGATTGAGGATATTCTTGTCAAGGTTGACAAATTCATTTTTCTTGCAGACTTCATCATTCTGGATTATGAGGCAGACAAGGAGGTACCAATCTTACTAGGCAGACCATTTCTAGCCACAGGTAGGGCCTTGATCGATGTCCAGAAAGGTGAGCTCACCATGAGAGTTCATGATGAGGAGGTTAAATTTAGTGTCTTTAAAGCTCTAAGGCATCCTTCTGATTCTGAATCTTGTGCAAGTATAGATGTAGTAGATTCACTGATGGAAGAACAACTTGAGCATGAATTGTTAATTAAGCATGCTACTGACTATGTGCAAATATATATAACTGACTTAAACATTTCTGAAATAATGGATATATCTGTGGACAACCCTCAACATGTTTGTATGACTAATGACTTGTCTTAAAGATCCATGAATCCATTAAAACCATCAATTGAGCATCCACCTCTTTTAGAATTAAAACCATTGCCTGATCATCTTAAGTATGCATATCTAGGAGAGCATGATACTTTGACTGTTATCATTTCGTCCAAGTTAAGTGAAAAGCATGAAATTGCGCTAATATTGCTGCTTAAACAACACAAAAAAGCTATTGCATGGACGATTGCTGATATAAGAGGTATTAGTCCTTCCTATTGCATGCATAAGATATTGTTGGAAGAGGAACATACACCTAGGGTAGATCACCAACGTAGGTTGAACCCCTCCATGAAGGAGGTAGTAAAGAAAGAAATCATCAAATTGTTAGATGCGGGTGTAATTTTCCCTATAGCCAATAGTCAATGGGTGAGTCCAATTCAATGTGTGCCTAAGAAGGGTGGAATGACTGTAATAGTTAATGAGAGTAATGAACTAATTCCAACTAGAACTGTTACTGGATGGAGAGTCTGTATGGACTATAGAAAATTAAACAAAGAAACAAAAAAAGATCGGATTCTCCTCCAATCTAGTTGGCATTGATGGTCCTTCATACGCTAATCCGCTCCTTAGGGTCACTGCCTTGCAATGCTCTTTTCCATCTCGTGATGGGGTCTCCGTATTACTCGGCAATGCTCCATGTGGTCTGTTTTTAAGCTCATTCGCCAACTGCCCTACCTGCATTTCCAAATTTCTCAACGCCGCATCATTTCTTGACATATATTCTTTCATCAAACTTTCCATGTTGGAGGTTTGTGACATCGTTTGTGCATGCGGTTGTTGATAACTCTTTTGTTGAGTCTGCTGTTGAGGTTGAGAAGAAAATCCTGGTGAAAATCCTTGCTTCCCATACTGGTTCGCGGTATTATTGTTCGTGCTTGCTTGTCCTCCCCATGAGAAATTGGGGTGTTGCCTCCAGCTTGGGTTGTAGGTGTTAGAATACGGATTAAACCGATTCTGGTTCCCTTGATGTCCTACATAATAAACAGAAGCAGGATTATGTGGGCATTCTTCATACACATGGTTATCATTACAATAACTACAAGAAAAAGATGATATTTGATTCACGGGGGCTATGGAAGCCTGATTTCCCATTGTTAGGTTCTTTAACATATTGTTTATGGAAGCCAACTGTGCATTCACTGTGTTCATAGCATCTACTTCTATCTTTCCAACGGCACTCCTTGAGGTAGTTGGGTCTTCTTCGCTCCAATTCAGATTATTGGTCGCAATGGTATCCATGATTTCATTCGCTTCATTGACCGATCTACTTAACAAGGATCCGCTGGCTGATGAGTTCACCAAGGTTTTAGCTGCTTGGTTCAGCCCATTATAAAAATGCTCAATGATGATACAAGCAGGAAGACTATGATGTGGGCATTTCCTAACTAGACTCTTGAATCTACTCCATGCTGCATCCACAGGTTCATTTATTGCTTGTCGGAAAGCAATAATTTCTCCTCTATATTTTGCATTCTTGTATGCAGGGAAGTATTTCTTAAGAAATTTTGCCACCAAATCTGTCCACGAAGTGATTGAATTTGGGGGAAGCGATTCCATCAAAGCTTCTGCATCTCCCTGTATAGAAAATGGAAATAACTTTAGTCTTAATACCTCAGAAGGTACTCCTGCTGTTTTAAAAGAACTATAAGAAATATTTAATATGTTTGTGGGGATCTTCATTTGTCAATCCTGAGAATTTGCCCATAGAATTAATCAATTGGAACATCGTGGGCTTGAGTTCAAAGTGTGCTGCTTCAAAAGTAGGCTCTTGAATTTCTGGATTGAGTGTATCGAACATGGGTGCCGCATAATCTCTAATGGCTCTATCCCTCTCATCCGCGATGAAGATGGGATTCTGGGGTGGCACTCCATGTGGATTTGGTACCCCTTGTTGTACCGGTGGTATTGGTGGTTGACCACCATTTTGATTTACTCCTTGGTTTGGTAGGTGTTGTCCGAAATCGCAAGTGTACGAATCGTTCCAAGTAATATAGTAATGTAAGTATGATTATCGTTCTCCACAGGGAATGAAAGTTACTAATTACCAGAATTCTAACCCTTAGTTTTATCTGAGCAATAAATTATCAGAGTTGTACGAAAATTAAATATGCTATTGACTTGAGTAATTAAAATGATGCAGAAAACTAAACGAAACAATTATACTTGTGTAGATGATAGAGGTTCTAGAGCAAAGATTTCATCGTTGTCTCATCCTATTCCTTATTAATCTCTAGTTATAAACGTTTGACCCTATGATTGTTGACAAGTTCTACTCATAAGACTTGTTACTCTCTCTCGAGTAATAACAATATTCGTTAAAATGACAATTGCCTATATCTCTATGACAATCAGAACACTTCAACTATTAAGACTGTAGAACTAAATCATGCCACAAAACCTACAAGGATATGTCTATCTCTCATATAAGTTAGGGAAAATAATTAAGGTTCGTCAACGAGAATTGTCTATCGACTTCAACGCATTGATAAAATCTCACACTAAGACTGGCCAAATCCTAACATGTACTTAGTAAGCATATAAGAATTTTCACAATCGAACAAGGAATCAAGCTCTTAACTATTGATCAATAAGAAATAGAATTCAACAACGACTACATCAATACTCTAGATAGAAAAGTTAGTTCATGGAGAAAATCTCAACAATATTCATGTTCGGAAACATAATCGTTACAAGAGAAATGAAGGAAAAAATAGATGAAAAGAAACGAGCTACGATGAATCCTCGATCTCCCTTGCGTAGCTCTCGCTTCGTTTGGATACTCGGATATCAAGATCTGCTCTCTCCGCTCTCTTTCGTCACTTCGTTCCTCGTCCACGCTCTGCTCTCCTGGAAATAGTAACCGACCCCCTTATAAATTTAGGTCAATTTCCGTCGCAGCGCCTAGGCGCTCAGTTACAGCGCCTCAGCGCTAGGAAGGATCACCGCTTCAGACTTCGTAGCGCCTAGGCGCTGAAAGGCAGCGCCTCGGCGCCAGGGGGATCGCAGCTTCAGCCTTCGTAGCGCCTAGGCACTGAGATGCAGCGCCTCGGCGCTATACCTTCTGCCCAATTTTTACGTTTGGGCGCCTAGGCGCTGAAAGGCAGCGCCTCGGCGCTATCGCTTCTGCATTCTTCATCTGATCAGCGCCTAGGCGCCGAAAGGCAGCGGCTAGGCGCTATACCTTCTGTCCGATTCTTCTCATCAGCGCCTAGGCGCCGAAAGACAGCGCCTAGGCGCTACAGCTACTGTCCATTTCTTCTCATCGGCGCCTAGGCGCTAGGCCTTTTCCATCAATTTCCAGCTGCTTTTGCCCTCCTTTTCACTCTTATTTCCGATCTTCATCTAACTTCCTTCTTTCTTCACCTACACGCAAAATAAGCAACAATTAGATAGAAACAAGAGATAAAACGTCTTCTTACTCAATTAAAACTCTAAAAACACCTTGCTTTAATACGTCAAAATATCACTTAACAAACTACCCCCAACTTATCATTTTGCTCGCCCTCGAGCAAAGAGCAACAGGATTCTAAAGAAAGACAACTACAATCAAATGACTCAAATCTCACGCATTTATTGACAACCTAAAGGCACACGAAAGTAAGTGAAACAATTGAGTACAATTGACCAGTGCGACTTCTAGATTCCTTACAATTCCAAGTGTTCTTTTCAAATTTCTTAATATCTAAGAATATTGGTAAGCTAAGTACACATCAATTACTTCGGTTATACAAACAGTCAAGAGAAGAAGCATTCATCGAGTACAATTTTAACTAAAACTCAAGTATCTCATCAAACTATCAAAATTGAATGCACAAGGTCTACTACCCTCACAGGGATTCACTCATAACGCTCAACTGTTTAAGGCATATTTCAATGACTCTCACACCAATACATACAAAACTTTTGTCATAAACTTGCTCATATATCACATCCAAGCCATCGATGAACATAATGAATGCACAAAAATTAAGGGTCTTATTTTGGATGTAATTTGGCTTAGAAACGGGTGGATGGAAAGGGAAATTTTAAGCTTTTTATTGAAAGAATTTTTACACAACTTATCCACATGAAGCTGTCACTTCTACTTTCAAGGAATTTAAACTCAAGCACGATTATTTTTTTTTATTATTATTATTTTTTTTTTTTTAGCTTGGCTGAAGCATTGACTTCTTTTCATCCACACCATTTTTTTTTTTTTTTTTTTTCTTGTGTTAAAATCACGCTTCCATTTAGGAATCCCTTACTTGCACATGTTGCAACTTTCCCAACAAATTAAAAACTTCATGTGGTAAGCATATGTAATCTTTCAAACTAGGATTCACAGAAAAGGATTACAACAAATGGCATTTTTGGCTTTTAGTGCGGTAATCTTCCAATGAAAAAGGTCTAAGGCTCAATATTTGGCTTAACTAAGGACTCAATGTTGAGGTAGGCTTTTTTAGAAAGCTAAACATTGCCTTCACCTAAATTACCCTTAAAATTTAAGCATTCAAAACTATTCAGAGGCTACCGACATGCATAACAAAGCAAGTCCTACAAAAAATCTAAATATGCACGGCAATCACACACTTTAAGAATTGAAAGCACCATGTAATGAATATGCTTAAAGGCTCAAAAGCTCACATGAAAACAGGTTGTTTTGGCAATAGATCTTGCGCATTTGTCATTTAATAATTCAACAAACACTATCATGCATTCCTTTTAAGTAAAAACATGAATCAAGCTCTTCTCTCTTATGCAATATAACCTAACAACCAATGTGTCCCTAACTTACATAGTTTTCCAAAATATCTCGAAAAATTGAAGAGACACACTTCTTAGAATGTAGAAATCATATAGAATGTCACACCTATCCTCAAAAACATACTCAACAGAATCTAATCCCATCCCCAACTTAAAATTCAACATTGTCCTCAATGCGAAAAGAAACAAACGACACAAAGGAAAAACAACAAATAAGAAGAAAATGAATAAGGGAAACGAAGACTTCCCTGAGTGAGCGCCGCTCACATATTCTCTTCTTCATCAGATGATCGAGGGGGTGTTGGACAAAGAATGGGATCATCTCCTTGATTGAACCCAGGACGTGCCAACACCTGAAAAAGCCTATCAAAGCATTGATTGCTATGCTCCATGTGTCGATGCATTCGTCTTTCCATTCTTCGTCGTCCTTGTTCTTGTCTTTCCTCCATCCTGTCCAACCGCTGCATTTGACGAAGCTCCATTCGCTCTAATCGTTCCTCCAAGGATAACTGATCCTCAGGTGGATCATGAGATGATTGCTCTGGAGGAGGTTGGGACGAACTGCCAATTAAAAATTGTTCGCCATGGGCCGGGTCTTCAACCAATGTCGGGCCTTTTAATCCTAAGATGTGTTTTTTGTCCATTACACATTTAGGATGCCTTAACTCCTCATCTGAGCCCCAAGTCACTCCGGCGGCTTTGCATAAGGATGTAATCAATGAAGGGTGAGCGAGGCCACCGGTTGTGGAAGCCTTCTTGGTGTGTTTGATTGATTGCTGAATAATGCGACCCACATCAATAGATTTGCCAGTTACAATGGCGTACAAAAGGACGGCCCTATCCTTGGTCACATCGCTCACATGTGTTACAGGCAAAAGCTTAGCACAAATAAAATTGTGCCAAACTTTATTCATAACACTAAGATGGGCGGCCTTAAAATTCAGCTTTTCTTCTTGTCTGGTTGCCCATTGAGTGCCCGGCTGACACAATGTCGCTATGATCTCATCATAATCAACTTCATTGGCGGCATATGTTGCATAACCATCCCTATCAATGCTTGGAAGATTATAAAATCTGTTTATGGATGCAAAATCAAACGGCACCAACTTGCCCCGCACAAAGACCTTTGTTCTGTCTTCTTGCATATTCGCATAAAATTCCCGAACAAGCGGGACAACAGCAGACTCAGGTTGCTTCGTGAATGCTTCCCAACCTCTTTCCCTAATATTATGATAAATACATGGCTGCTCGCCAATACAAGGGAGTAAACCTCGCTCCGGAATTACATTCCGCTTAATAACCAACTCGGAATATAATTTCGAAGCCTCTTCGTCCCTGAATCGATATCTATCAAAGGATTCAGAAGACCCTTCGCCCATTTTCGCACGCTTAGAAGTCTTGGGAGCCATAACTACTTCGCACGCTCACTGCCGGTATCTCCCAACTTTTTGTATCAACACTCAATAATCCAACACTTCCAACCACCCAAATTAACAAAACAGAACTCCCAGCACTTCCAACAAAATTAACCAATCTTCCACAAGCTCTAAATTTCAGCCCCAATAAAACACTTTACAAAATAAATGCTTACTTGGAGAAGAAACACAGAGGGTTGAAGCGAAGAGGCAACCTTGAAGAAGAACCGTCACTGCGGAGAACTTCACCCTTTTGCAAACTTCAAACTCCTACAAAATCAAATGTTAGTGGTAAAGCAAGGGTTTGGTTGGTGAAACAAAAGGGGAGAAATTTGTGGGTAAAGGAGAAGATTTGGAAGAGAAGAGAGATGAAGATACAAATTTGGAAAAGAAGAGAAGAAGGATGAAGATAGAGATTTGGAAGAGAAGAGAAGACTTGAGAGCAAAAAGGGAGAGAAAAGTTGAAGAATTTGAAGATCTAGGGTTTTTAGAAAGGAAGAAAACGATTTTAAAGACCCAACCCCGTTTTTTTTTATTTTTTTTTTTCGTCAGAATCGCGTCAGCGCCTAGGCGCCGAGACATCAGCGCCGCGGCGCTGAGCGTTCTGTCTTTTGAAACGGAAAAAAAATCGCGACAGCGCCTAGGCGCTGAGTGTTCTGTCCTACCCCAGATTTTTTTTTCTTTCCGACAGCGCCTAGGCGCCCAAAAGGCAGCGCCTCGGCGCTGAGCATTCTGTCTTTCTTCTCTTTTTTTCTTTTTCGACAGCGCCTAGGCGCCAAAAGGCAGCGCCTAGGCGCTGAGCATTCTGTCCTTCATTTTTTTTTTTTTTTTTTTTTTTGAATCTTAGACGGGTTGCCTCCCAATTAGCGCTTGGTTTAAAGTCCTCAGCCCGACATTTTCTTACTAAAGTGAGCACAACCTTATCGTGGTGTTCATGGCTTTCACCATGTCGTGCACATAAGGCTTCAAACGTTGCCCATTCACCTTGAACGTATCTCCAACCTCGTTTTTCACTTCAACCGCACCATGAGGATAGACTTGGACCACCGTAAACGGACCCGACCATCTTGATTTCAATTTTCCAGGAAACAGCCTAAGTCGCGAATTGTATAACAAGACCTTTTGACCCGTCTCGAAGCTCCTTCTTCTAATATGCTTGTCATGCCATGCCTTAGTTCTTTCTTTGTAGATGCGCGCATTCTCATATGCTTCATTTCTGAATTCCTCCATCTCAGTCAATTGTAACATGCGTTTCTCCCCCGCTGGTTGCAAATCCATATTGAGCAATTTCATTGCCCAATAAGCCCTATGTTCCAATTCAACTGGCAGGTGACATGCTTTCCCGAATACTAACCTGTATGGAGACATCCCAAGAGGAGTCTTGAACGCAGTTCGATATGCCCACAACGCATCTTCTAACTTCTTTGCCCAATCCTTGCGTGAATGATGCACTGTTTTCTCAAGTATCCTTTTCACCTCTCTGTTGCATACTTCCGCTTGTCCATTTGATTGAGGGTGGTATGCTAGGGCCATTCGATGCTTTACCCCATATTTTGCTAGAAGTGTGGCAAATTGTTTGTTGTAGAAGTGTGAACCTCCATCACTGATTATCGCTCTCGGTGTCCCAAATCTTGTAAAGATATTCTTTTTGAGGAAGCTCAGGACTACCTTTCCCTCATTCGTTGGAGTAGCAATAGCCTCGACCCATCTGGACACATAGTCAACTGCCAGAAGAATATACTTGTTGTTGTAGGACGATGGAAAAGGACCCATGAAATCCATACCCCACACATCAAATAATTCCACCTCCAAAATGTTCTGCAGCGGCATTTCATCCCTTCTAGAAATATTCCCCGTTCGTTGACATCGGTCGCAACTCATCACAAAGTTATGGGCGTCTTTATACAACGACGGCCAGTAAAAACCGCTTTGCAACACCTTTGCAGCTGTTCGACCTCCCCCATGATGACCCCCACACTCTAAGCTGTGGCAGTGACGCAGAATATCGTCCATTTCTTCCTCAGGAATGCATCTTCTCAACATTTGATCAGCACAGTGCTTGTACAGAATGGGCTCATCCCACAAATAGTGCTTCACCTCTGAGAAAAACTTCTTCCTCTGTTGATAGGATGCTTCCTGTGGCACTATTTTTGCTGCTAGATAGTTCACAAAATCTGCAAACCATGGCGTTTCCTGCTTTCCTGTTACTGCAAAAACATGCTCATCTGGAAAATCATCATCAATAGGAGCTTTCAGAGATTCAACCTCAATTGGCAGTTCAAGTCTAGATAAATGATCTGCTACTAAGTTTTCTGTCCCTTTTTTATCCTTTATCTCGAGATCAAATTCTTGAAGGAGTAAAACCCACCTAATCAGTCTAGGTTTCGCATCTTTTTTAGTCATCAAATACTTAATAGCAGAATGATCAGTGAAAACAATGACTTTACTACCAATTAAATAAGACCTAAATTTGTCAAAGGCAAATACGATGGCAAGTAATTCTTTTTCTGTTGTAGCATAATTCAATTGGGCATCATTAAGAGTTTTACTCGCATAGTAAATGGCATGAAATACTTTTGCACTTCTCTGTCCTAACACTGCCCCAACAGCGTAATCACTGGCATCACACATTAATTCAAAAGGGCAATCCCATTGTGGGGTTACAACTATGGGAGCAGATATTAATTTCTCTTTTAATAATTGGAAGGCTTGTAAACATGCATCATCAAATTCAAATTGTGTACCTTGCACCAATAGAGAAGATAGAGGTTTTGTGATTTTTGAAAAATCCTTTATGAACCTCCTGTAGAAACCAGCATGTCCCAAAAAACTTCTGATTCCCTTCACTGAAATTGGCGGCGGTAATTTCTCAATTGTTTCCACCTTCGCCCTATCTACCTCAATCCCCCGGGAAGAGATCTTATGCCCTAAAACAATACCTTCTCGAACCATAAAATGACATTTCTCCCAATTCAAGACAAGGTTAGTTTGCTCACATCTTTTGAGAGTCATTTCCAAATTTATGAGACAATTATCAAATGAAATTCCAAAAACTGAAAAATCATCCATAAATACCTCAATACATTTTTCAACCATGTCGGAGAAAATTGACATCATACATCTCTGAAATGTGGCGGGTGCGTTGCATAGACCGAAGGGCATTCTTCGAAACGCAAAGGTACCATAGGGACAAGTGAATGTGGTCTTCTCTTGATCCTCTGGTGCAATTGCAATTTGCTGATATCCTGAGTAGCCATCCAGAAAGCAGTAATACTCATGCCCTGCCAATCGATCCAACATCTGGTCAATAAAGGGCAAAGGAAAATGATCCTTTCTGGTTGCCTTATTTAACTTTCGATAATCTATGCAAATTCGCCATCCCGTTACGGTTCTTGTAGGAATCAACTCATTGTTCTCATTTTTCACCACTGTCATTCCTCCTTTCTTGGGCACTACATGAACTGGGCTTACCCAAGCACTATCTGAAATTGGGTAGATTATTCCTGCATCAAGCCATTTCAAAATCTCACCCCTGACTACCTCTTTCATGTTTGGATTGAGCCTCCTCTGTGCTTCTATTGTGGGTGACATTCCTTCTTCCAATAAGATCTTATGCATACACAGTGAAGGGCTCAGACCTCTGATGTCTGACAAAGTCCATCCTATTGCTGGTTTGTGCTTTCGAAGCACACGTAACAGCTTATCTTCTTCCTCACTAGATAATTCTGCTGAGATGATCACAGGAAGAGAGGACTCTTCTCCCAAATAAGCATATCTGAGATGAGAGGGAAGCACCTTTAACTCTAGAATGGGTGCTTTTTCTGTCGATGGCACAGACTTAGATGTAGTGATTCCTAAGGATTCATAACTTTTTCCTTCATAACGAACCGCAGAATTCAACCAATTTACACATTCACTCACATCTAAATCTTCCAGTCCTTCAGGTCTGGATGAGTAAGGCATACCTCTAATGGTTGTTGGGAAGTGGTCAGCTCATTGGATACCAAGGAATCCAACACATCAATTCGAAAGCAGCTGTCACTTTCTCCTGGGTATTTGATTGCATCAAACACATTGAAAGTGACTTCATCATCTTGCACCCTTAAACTTAGCACACCCTTCTGAACATCAATGAGTGCTCGCCCTGTCGCCAAAAATGGCCTTCCCAATATGATTGGTACTTCTCTATCTTCTTCCATGTCAAGAACAATGAAATCAGCTGGGAAAAAGAATTTGTCTACTTTTACCAATACATCTTCAATGACTCCCTTTGGATGTTTGATTGAGCGGTCTGCTAGTTGTAGTGTCACCGTTGTTGGGCTTGCTTCTCCCAATCCAAGCTTCCTGAAAATGGACAAAGGCATCAAATTAATACTTGCACCTAAATCACACAATGCTTTATCAAAAGTAAGTTTTCCAATAGAGCATGGAATTGTAAAACTCCCTGGATCTTTTAGTTTTTGTGGTAGTTTTTGTTGCAGGATGGCACTACATTCCTCAGTGAGGGCCACTGTCTCATACTCTTCAAGCTTCCTCTTATTTGACAGAATTTCCTTCATAAACTTGACATAGCTCGGCATCTGTTCAAGAGCATCTGCAAAAGGAATGTTAATATGCAATCTCTTAAAAACATCTAAAAATTTAGAGAATTGCTTATCCAGTTTATTCTTTCGCAGTCGCTGAGGATATGGCACGTTCTGCTCCACTTCTTGTTGTGGCTGAGGCTTTTTACTAGACATCTCTTTTTCCTCATTGTTTTGAACTACTGGCGGTTCTGTAGGGCTCACTGACTCATCAGTCTTCCCTTCTTTAGTCTGGACTTCAACTGTTTTACCACTTCTCAACATGATGGCCTTACATTGCTCTTTAGGATTTACCTCAGCTGTACTTGGTAAATTCCCTTGTTGTCTATCAGATAACATATTTGCAATTTGACCAACTTCTACCTCCAAGTTTCGAATGGCTGATGCTTGATTTTTAAAATTTGTTTTAGTCTCAACCATAAATTGGTTTGTGTTGGTTGTCATTTGCAACATTGCTTCTTCGAGACTGCTCTTCTTCTCTGCTGGTTGTTGAAATCCTGGAGGAGGTGGATTTTGTGTCTGATTCTGCTTCCATGCAAAATTAGGGTGGTTTCGCCATCCTGGATTAAAGGTGTTGGAGTACGGGTTGTTTTGTTGGCGATTGTAATTCCCAACAAATTGAGCTTGCTCAACTTGACCTTGCATAAATGGATTCCCCACCTGACAATCCTCACTCCTATGACTTCCATTGCAATTTTCACAAAATAAAGTAGGAGCTTGAATCGAGTTTACCGCAAATTGGTTTGACTGAAGTTGCCTAGTAAGTGAGGCCACTTGTGCAGTCAACGCGGCTATTGAATCCACTTCATTAACCTCCATTACACTCCTCTGAGTCGTTCTCACACTAGGAAGTTCATAATGATTCACAGTCATTTCCTCCAATAATTCAAAGGCTTCACTCTCAGTTTTCTTCATAAATGATCCTCCTGCAGCTGCATCTATTGTTGTCCTAGTACCACCTCCTAGTCCATTATAGAAGTTGTGCACTTGCATCCATCGAGGAAATCCATGGTGAGGACATCTCCTCAAAAGCTCCTTAAATCTTTCCCATGCATCATAAAGAGATTCTCCATCTTCTTGAAGAAAATTTCCAATCTCACTCCGGATCTTTGCTGTCTTTGCTGGTGGGAAGAACTTGGCGAGAAACTTTTGAGCAAGATCATTCCAAGTCTCTATTGAACCTGCTGGCAACGAGCTCAACCATTGTTTAGCTTGTCCCCTAAGAGTAAAGGGAAACAACCTAAGTCTAATGGCATCATCTGACACTCCATTCATCTTGAATGTATCGCAGAGTTCCAGGAAATCTGAAATATGAGAGTTTGGATCCTCATTCCTCAACCCACTGTAGTTCACTGAGGTTTGGATCATTTGAATCGTGGCAGGTTTAATCTGAAAGTTGTTCGCCTGAATTGCGGGTCTTTGGATTGCAGAATGTAACCCCGTCACATTTGGCAATACATAATCCCTCAAAGTCCTAGTGTCGACCTCTTGGTTGTCCGCCATTTTCAACTTCTCTTGTGCAACACGCTCTCTCTTTTCTTTTCTGTTCTTTCGACAGGTACGTTCGATTTCGAGATTAATTGGAAGTAAGCTGCTACTTCCAAATTTTCGCATGCACTCTCTCTAACTCCTGCAATCAAGAGTGAAAGAACACAATCAATAAAAGTAACACAAAACTCAGAGTAAGATTAAAGTCTTAATTTCTGATATTAGTAAAGAAAAACAATCATTCCCCGGCAGCGGCGCCAAAAACTTGTTGTCCGAAATCGCAAGTGTACGAATCGTTCCAAGTAATATAGTAATGTAAGTATGATTATCGTTCTCCAAAGGGAATGAAAGTTACTAATTACCAGAATTCTAACCCTTAGTTTTATCTGAGCAATCAATTATCAGAGTTGTACGAAAATTAAATATGCTATTGACTTGAGTAATTAAAATGATGCAGAAAACTAAACGAAACAATTATACTTGTGTAGATGATAGAGGTTCTAGAGCAAAGATTTCATCGTTGTCTCATCCTATTCCTTATTAATCTCTAGTTATAAACGTTTGACCCTATGATTGTTGACAAGTTCTACTCATAAGACTTGTTACTCTCTCTCGAGTAATAACAATATTCGTTAAAATGACAATTGCCTATATCTCTATGACAATCAGAACACTTCAACTATTAAGACTGTAGAACTAAATCATGCCACAAAACCTACAAGGATATGTCTATCTCTCATATAAGTTAGGGAAAATAATTAAGGTTCGTCAACGAGAATTGTCTATCGACTTCAACGCATTGATAAAATCTCACACTAAGACTGGCCAAATCCTAACATGTACTTAGTAAGCATATAAGAATTTTCACAATCGAACAAGGAATCAAGCTCTTAACTATTGATCAATAAGAAATAGAATTCAACAACGACTACATCAATACTCTAGATAGAAAAGTTAGTTCATGGAGAAAATCTCAACAATATTCATGTTCGGAAACATAATCGTTACAAGAGAAATGAAGGAAGAAATAGATGAAAAGAAACGAGCTACGATGAATCCTCGATCTCCCTTGCGTAGCTCTCGCTTCGTTTGGATACTCGGATATCAAGATCTGCTCTCTCCGCTCTCTTTCGTCACTTCGTTCCTCGTCCACGCTCTGCTCTCCTGGAAATAGTAACCGACCCCCTTATAAATTTAGGTCAATTTCCGTCGCAGCGCCTAGGCACTCAGTTACAGCGCCTCAGCGCTAGGAAGGATCACCGCTTCAGACTTCGTAGCGCCTAGGCGCTGAAAGGCAGCGTGTAATGACCCCAAATTTTACATATAATTAATTAACTTAAAATGGGATAATTACTCATAACGCATAATTTTCTTTTTAAATAAAAATCTAAATTTCATAATCATAAGTCTTAACAACTTAAATAAAACTTAAAGTTTATCTGTAGCAGCGGAAATTATAAAACAATGTCTATAAATACAATAAACATAAACTAAAGTTGTGATCATAAATCATTAAACTTAAAATTTCGGGCACATCTCATGGTTCTTCCTCTTCAATGCCAAGATCATGCTCGATGAATTCACCATCATCTACAGGGCTATCTGAAAAATATAAAACCACGAGAGGTAGTATAAAAATACCTTGTAAGTGGTTCCTATCATAAGGAACCTTCATGCTCAAACACACACAACATGCTTACATGCTTGCATATCACATCCTAACATGTAGACTATGAAACAATCTACCTTAACATACTTGTACTTGCTTACATATCCTTACATACATACTTATATCCTTGATTTGGCGCCATGCTAAGCAGAAATACCCCATACCATGACCGTCAATTCCGCATGTAATATTTATAAGGTAATTGCCCCTTATGAATATCATTAACATGAACTAATTTTGTTTCCTAGGGCCCAGCCCGTTAGCAGAAACCATACTTGTCATATCATACATCTAGCTGCATAACATAACTGCTTAATTTGGGTATTTCTTGCATAGCATATTCTTCCCTAACTCCATGACTCTACTTTACTTGACTCCATGAATGTAATGTAACACACATATATGTCATACTCAACCTAAGCATGCTTCAAAACCAATCATAGTAACATAGATCATGTGAAGTATAAAACTATACAAAATAACATGACATAACATACTTTGCAAAACATCAAATATCATAAAACAACAAATCAATCAAGTATATATTAAAACAATATAATATAACTCACTTACAATCAATACCACAATAAAAAGATTAATCAAACATCACAACTATACAATACAACAATCAATTCGGCTACTTATGATAGAATCCACTTACCTCAAGCTTCAAATCTAAATCCTTTAAAGCTTCCTAAATAACATATGATACAAATTAAATTAGGTCTAACTTAAATTTAGTTTTGCTAAAGAAACTTCATCCACTAGCTAAAACACACTAACTTTACTAGCTAACCTAATTTGCATATTAATTCCCATAGTTATAATTAATCATAAAATTAATATTCAAAACTCATAAGATACTTTTTGTGAACATATTAAGCTCTGATTTATAGATAAAAAATACATTAAAATAATTTACTACTTCATAGAGTTCATTAAAAATTGAAAACACAAATTATACTAGTTTTTACCGATTTTAAGCCCTATGAAAATATGATCATGAAAGTTAATTTGAACTCCTTGAAAATATATTTAAGCTTACTTTATGCTACTGGACATGATAAAAAAAATTCAAAACAAATGTAATTAAACTTCTATATCAATCAATTTCGAGCTAGAACTAGGAAATAGCGTAAACCGATAAACATCATTTTAGAGCAATTTTAAAGATTGTTTTTTAAGCATTTTAATTCTGATTTTCAGCCCCAAAATCAACACTTTTTAGATCTAAAACAACACCTAAAATTTTCCATGAGAACCCCTAAACGATTTCAAACAACAGAGAAAAAGAGGCTTACCGATGGTGTGTTTTTCCTCTCTACCGTAAACGATGAATGGAGGAAAATTTCCAGCAACTAATTAGATTCAAATGATGCTGGAATACCTTAGAAAAGATATATATGAACATGTTTAGGATCTATGAAAAATATCAAGAAAGAATCACTACGAAACTAGATGGAAAACAACTCATTTCTTACCGATTTGGTGCAACCGATGAACGATCTTGTAAAATCTAAGAACAACACTTGAAACAACTTGCAAAACAAGTGATCCTTTCTCAAGATGAGATTTACAGAATTAGAATAGGTGCTAGAGAGAAAACCTTGGAGATTTCTTTAGACAATTTTGGAATGACAATGAAAGGACACATAGAACTTAAGAGTAAAGTTCATTGGAATTGGAAGCAAC
Source organism: Herpetospermum pedunculosum (assembly GCA_028017165.1). Lineage (NCBI taxonomy): Eukaryota > Viridiplantae > Streptophyta > Magnoliopsida > Cucurbitales > Cucurbitaceae > Herpetospermum > Herpetospermum pedunculosum. The sequence continues at coordinate 37,829,636 of CM051531.1, forward strand.
CAAGTGTTTCCTCTTCTCTTTGTATGAACATCCAAGAGGTCTTACAACATGTCCTTTGGCTCTTCAACTCACCCATATAAATTCCTAATGACCATTGGGTGGAAGTCTAAAAAATGTCTTAAGAAAAACTTACTAAGATTAAAGAACTTAATAACTAAGATGACTATTTTCCTCCTCTTTTGTCTACTTACTTTGACTAGGATAAATTATGGAATGTAAATGTCAAAAATTATAATTTACTTCTTTTATTACCTTGTAGTAAAATAGTTTATAAAATAATATAACTTATGGTAAAAGTTACAATTCACTATACTTATAAGTAACCACATCATACTTCCAATTTAAAGTTACATTCTTTGTTAATTAACCTTTTATGCATAAATATTGACTCTCCTAATGGATAAATAACTAAATACAAATTCAAGAAGTTATTAATATATGAAATGAATTTCTCTAATTATAACAATCATAATAAACAAACAACAATAGAAAATTACGAAAATACCCTTAATGGTAATGTGGGACATTACAAACTACCCCCCTTAAAAGAACTTTCGTCCTCGAAAGTTACCTGATCCTCGTATTCTATAATATCCTTCTCAAATTCACAAGTCGCAGCAGCTACTGAGTGATTCCTCCACAAGACTTTCACCATAGGAATTTCCCTATTTCTTAGCTTCCTTGTCTCTTTAGCAATAATACATATAGGTTTCTCTTCATAAGAAAGATCTTCATTCAACTGAAGCGGCTCAGAATCCAACACATTGAAAGGGGAAGATACATACTTTCGTAGCATTGACACCATGAAACACATTATGTACTGTCGACAAGTTTGGTGGCAATGCTAGTCGATTCGCCACTAGACCAATGCGTTCCAAAATATCATATGGTCCGATATATCGAGGACTCAATTTCCCTTTCTTACCAAACCGAAAAACACGCTTCATTGGAGCTATTTTAAGGAACACATGATCTCCTACTTCGAACTCCAAATCCTTTCTTCTACTATCAGCATAACTTTTTTTGTCTACTTTGTGCTGTTTGCATTCTCTTACGAATCAATTGAATAGCTTCATTAGTAGTTCGAATTAACTCTGTTCCCAGTAAACTTCGCTCCCCCACTTCGTCCCAATGGACCGGTGATCTACATTTCTTTCCATAAAGAGCTTCAAATGGTGCCATCCCAATTGTAGTCTGGAAACTATTATTATATGCAAACTCCACGAGAGGTAGATGTGTATCCCAACTACCTTTGAAATCTAAAACACAGGCTCTAAGCATATCTTCTAGAATTTGATTTACACGTTCTGTCTGCCCGTCTGTCTGAGGATGGAAGGCTGTACTAAATTCCAATTTAGTACCCATAGCCTTTTGCAAACTTTTCCAAAAAGTAGATGTGAACCTGGCATCTCTATTAGACACGATGGAAACTGGAACTCCATGAAGTCTCACAATCTCTTTGATATACAATTTTGCCCACTTTTCTACTGTATAAGTAGCTTGACCAGGTAAGAAGTGAGCTGATTTTGTGAGTCTATCCACAATAACCCAAATCGTAGTATAACCCTTAGGAGTCCTTGGAAGACCAGCTATAAAATCCATCGAGATATCCTCCCATTTCCATAAAGGAACACTCAAGGGTTGCAATAAACCTGATGGTTTCTGCTTCAAGGCTTTCACTTGTTGACAAGTCAAACATTGACTAACAAAATTTGCCACATCTTTCTTCATATTGTGCCACCAGTAGTGTTGTTTCAACCCTCGATACATTCTTGTACTACCAGGATGTACAGAGAATGGTGTGTTATGTGCTTCTTCCAACACTTCCCTTCTAATGGTAGGACTTGAAGGAACGCATAGCTTACCTCGGAACAATAAGGCAAACTCTGAGGATATTGTAAAGTTGCCCTTGCCAACCGACTTTCGCAACTCCATTAACTTTATATCACCTTGCTGAGCGTCAATAATCTTCTGTCGTAGGGATGATTTTACTGTAAGATGTTCTAACAATGCTTTGGTATCTTTAGAAACTAACTCAACCTCAAATGCTTCTAATTCATTTCCAAGTTCCTTTGACGTGACATCAAAAGATGGCATATGAGATGTATTTCTACTCAAGGCATCAACTACAACATTCGCCTTTCCTGGATGATAATTTATCTCGCAATCATAATCTTTCACGAGTTCTAACCATCGTCTTTTGCTTAAATTTAGATCCTTTTGAGTAAATAAATACTTAAGGCTTTTATGGTCGGTAAATATTTGAATCTTTTCTCCATAAAGATAGTGCCGCCAAATTTTCAATGCGAAAACAACAACTGCTAACTCCATATCATGTGTGGGATAATTCAACTCATGTTTTTTTAATTGACGTGAGGCATAGGCTATTACCTTACCATGTTGCATAAGAACACAACCTAAGCCTTTCTTGGAGGCATCACTGTAGATTACCATCCTTTTTGTACCATCAGGTATTGTTAGAACTGGTGTTGTCACCAACCTCTTCTTTAGATCTTGGAAACTTGTCTCACAATCTTCATTCCAAGTATAAGTAGCATTCTTACGGGTGAGTTGAGTCAAAGGTGTTGCTAACTTCGAGAAATCTTGTACAAATCGTCGATAGTAGCCTGCAAGACCCAAAAAGCTGCGTATCTCTGTTACATTGGTAGGTCTAGGCCAATTACTCACAGCTTCAACCTTCGATGGATCCACAAAAACTCCATCTTCAGAGATAACATGACCAAGGAAACATACTCTATTCAACCAAAACTCACACGTAGAGAATTTGGCAAAGAGTTTATTTTGCCTCAGAGTTGCTAAAACCTTCTTGAGGTGTTCTTCATGCTTCTCCCTTGAGTTGGAGTAGACCAAGATATCATCAATAAAGACTATAACAAATGAATCAAGGTAATCTTTGAAAACACTATTCATTAACTGCATAAATACTGCAGGGGCATTAGTGAGTCCAAAGGAGATTACCACAAATTCATAGTGTCCATATCTAGTTCTAAATGCGGTTTTAGGTATATCTTCGTCTCTAATTCTCAACTGATGGTAACCAGATCTCAAGTCAATCTTTGAAAACACCTTTGCTCCTTGGAGTTGGTCGAACAAATCATCAATCCGAGGAAGCGGGTATTTATTCTTAATAGTCACCTTGTTGAGTTCTCGGTAATCAACGCATAGCCTCATAGAGCCATCCTTCTTTTTTACAAATAGAACAGGGGCTCCCCAAGGTGAGACACTAGGGCGAATAAAACCCTTGTCCAAGAGTTCTTGAATTTGGGTCTTCAACTCTTTGAGCTCGGCTGGGGCCTTAGATATCGGGCATGTCCCAGGCAACAAGTCAATAAAAAAATTGACATCTCTATTCGAAGGCAATCCCGGTAACTCCTATGGAAATACATTGGCGAAGTATTTGACCACTAGTACTGAGTCAACCTTAGGAGTCTCTAAATTGATATCCACAATGTTCAACAAATAGGCCCACGCCCCCGTTGTAGTAACTTATTTGCCTTCAATGCAGATATGACCTTTGGAATGGTTTTAGTCTTGATTCCTCTAAACTTGAAAGGTTGACTAGTAGGTAGTTTCAAGTACACTTCCTTATTGCTACAATCAATAATAACTTGACTTCTAGCTAACCAATTCATCACCAAAATCACAAGTCACACATGTCTAACTTAATTAGTTTTGCATCCAAGAGTTGGTTTGCTAAAGTGACTTTGCAAACCTTAACAACTTGGGTAGCAGACAAAGTAGCTCCGGAAGGAGTAGATACCACTAACTCATACCCTAACGAATCGAGGTTCAACCCAGCTTGCTACAAATTCTGTAGATATGAATGAATGACTAGACCTAGAGGAAGGGTTCACACGACCACCTTGATTCCTTGGAGGCATATCTATAATGGTACCTTATAAGTACTTTTTTAAAAAAATCTAAATTCAAAGTATCGATGCTTTTCTATTAAATAAAGGCATCATAAACCTAAGAACTAATATCGAGTCGTATAAAGTCAAACATTTTCTACGCCTAGCTAATTTCTAAAGGATCATGTTATACCAAGTTCAAAGATAAATATACAAAAAAATAAAGTACCGATATATCATGAAATAAAGAAAGTAAATCAACAAAAGAATATGTAGAGATAATACCTGACATTGTCGAAGTCGAAGCATGAGACAAGCCCTACTTTATTCTAAGTACTATTTGATTTACTTTGCCTAAACATCTACTTATTTTACAGCTTATATTATAAGCTAGTCTACAGGATTTTATTGCTCTGATACCAACTGTAATGACCCCAAATTTTCTATATAATTAATTAACTTAAAATGGGATAATTACTCATAACGCATAATTTTCTTTTTAAATAAAAATCTAAATTTCATAATCATAAGTCTTAACAACTTAAATAAAACTTAAAGTTTATCTGTAGCAGCGGAAATTATAAAACAATGTCTATAAATACAATAAACATAAACTAAAGTTGTGATCATAAATCATTAAACTTAAAATTTCGGGCACATCTCATGGTTCTTCCTCTTCAATGCCAAGATCATGCTCGATGAATTCACCATCATCTACAGGGCTATCTGAAAAATATAAAACCACGAGAGGTAGTATAAAAATACCTTGTAAGTGGTTCCTATCATAAGGAACCTTCATGCTCAAACACACACAACATGCTTACATGCTTGCATATCACATCCTAACATGTAGACTATGAAACAATCTACCTTAACATACTTGTACTTGCTTACATATCCTTACATACATACTTATATCCTTGATTTGGCGCCATGCTAAGCAGAAATACCCCATACCATGACCGTCAATTCCGCATGTAATATTTATAAGGTAATTGCCCCTTATGAATATCATTAACATGAACTAATTTTGTTTCCTAGGGCCCAGCCCGTTAGCAGAAACCATACTTGTCATATCATACATCTAGCTGCATAACATAACTGCTTAATTTGGGTATTTCTTGCATAGCATATTCTTCCCTAACTCCATGACTCTACTTTACTTGACTCCATGAATGTAATGTAACACACATATATGTCATACTCAACCTAAGCATGCTTCAAAACCAATCATAGTAACATAGATCATGTGAAGTATAAAACTATACAAAATAACATGACATAACATACTTTGCAAAACATCAAATATCATAAAACAACAAATCAATCAAGTATATATTAAAACAATATAATATAACTCACTTACAATCAATACCACAATAAAAAGATTAATCAAACATCACAACTATACAATACAACAATCAATTCGGCTACTTATGATAGAATCCACTTACCTCAAGCTTCAAATCTAAATCCTTTAAAGCTTCCTAAATAACATATGACACAAATTAAATTAGGTCTAACTTAAATTTAGTTTTGCTAAAGAAACTTCATCCACTAGCTAAAACACACTAACTTTACTAGCTAACCTAATTTGCATATTAATTCCCATAGTTATAATTAATCATAAAATTAATATTCAAAACTCATAAGATACTTTTTGTGAACATATTAAGCTCTGATTTATAGATAAAAAATACATTAAAATAATTTACTACTTCATAGAGTTCATTAAAAATTGAAAACACAAATTATACTAGTTTTTACCGATTTTAAGCCCTATGAAAATATGATCATGAAAGTTAATTTGAACTCCTTGAAAATATATTTAAGCTTACTTTATGCTACTGGACATGATAAAAAAAATTCAAAACAAATGTAATTAAACTTCTATATCAATAAATTTCGAGCTAGAACTAGGAAATAGCGTAAACCGATAAACATCATTTTAGAGCAATTTTAAAGATTGTTTTTTAAGCATTTTAATTCTGATTTTCAGCCCCAAAATCAACACTTTTTAGATCTAAAACAACACCTAAAATTTTCCATCAGAACCCCTAAACGATTTCAAACAACAGAGAAAAAGAGGCTTACCGATGGTGTGTTTTTCCTCTCTACCGTAAACGATGAATGGAGGAAAATTTCCAGCAACTAATTAGATTCAAATGATGCTGGAATACCTTAGAAAAGATATATATGAACATGTTTAGGATCTATGAAAAATATCAAGAAAGAATCACTACGAAACTAGATGGAAAACAACTCATTTCTTACCGATTTGGTGCAACCGATGAACGATCTTGTAAAATCTAAGAACAACACTTGAAACAACTTGCAAAACAAGTGATCCTTTCTCAAGATGAGATTTACAGAATTAGAATAGGTGCTAGAGAGAAAACCTTGGAGATTTCTTTAGACAATTTTGGAATGACAATGAAAGGACACATAGAACTTAAGAGTAAAGTTCATTGGAATTGGAAGCAACCAAGTGTTTCCTCTTCTCTTTGTATGAACATCCAAGAGGTCTTACAACATGTCCTTTGGCTCTTCAACTCACCCATATAAATTCCTAATGACCATTGGGTGGAAGTCTAAAAAATGTCTTAAGAAAAACTTACTAAGATTAAAGAACTTAATAACTAAGATGACTATTTTCCTCCTCTTTTGTCTACTTACTTTGACTAGGATAAATTATGGAATGTAAATGTCAAAAATTATAATTTACTTCTTTTATTACCTTGTAGTAAAATAGTTTATAAAATAATATAACTTATGGTAAAAGTTACAATTCACTATACTTATAAGTAACCACATCATACTTCCAATTTAAAGTTACATTCTTTGTTAATTAACCTTTTATGCATAAATATTGACTCTCCTAATGGATAAATAACTAAATACAAATTCAAGAAGTTATTAATATATGAAATGAATTTCTCTAATTATAACAATCATAATAAACAAACAACAATAGAAAATTACGAAAATACCCTTAATGGTAATGTGGGACATTACACAGCGCCTCGGCGCCAGGGGGATCGCAGCTTCAGCCTTCGTAGCGCCTAGGCGCTGAGATGCAGCGCCTCGGCGCTATACCTTCTGCCCAATTTTTACGTTTGGGCGCCTAGGCGCTGAAAGGCAGCGCCTCGGCGCTATCGCTTCTGCATTCTTCATCTGATCGGCGCCTAGGCGCCGAAAGACAGCGCCTAGGGGCTACAGCTACTGTCCATTTCTTCTCATCGGCGCCTAGGCGCCGTAAGGCAGCGCCTAGGCGCTAGGCCTTTTCCATCAATTTCCAGCTGCTTTTGCCCTCCTTTTCACTCTTATTTCCGATCTTCATCTAACTTCGTTCTTTCTTCACCTACACGCAAAATAAGCAACAATTAGATAGAAACAAGAGATAAAACGTCTTCTTACTCAATTAAAACTCTAAAAACACCTTGCTTTAATACGTCAAAATATCACTTAACAGTAGGTTGACACGAGGATCGACTCCGTCTTGATCCATCGAAAGTTGTTGAATAACCGCAACTTCTTCAAGACCCTTCCGTGCGCTCAACTCTTGTTCTTCCCTCTTCTTTCGTCTTTGCTCTCTGCGGCGGGAACGAAAGGTACGTTCTATCTCAGGATCAAATTCAAAAAGGCAATGCCCTTTTCTCATGCATTGACTTAAACCTACAAAGTAAAATGCAAATCAAGTCAGATTTTCTGAGATAGTAACTTGTAACTACAATTGAATAAACAATTTCTAAAATAAAATAAAAATCCGCTAACAGTCCCCGGCAGCGGCGCCAAAAACTTGATGGACCAAAACGTGTGTGTTTAATTTGGTTCAATAACCTGCAATAGATATATGGTAAAGTGTAAGTATACACTGTTAATCAAGTAATAAAATGGAAAGTATTCCAAGTATCGTATCCCAAGAGACTGTTGAAGAATTTAGTTTTAGAAAGAATTGTTCTCCGAATGCAATGAAAAGTAACAAAAATAAATTGATAATGTTTGGTTGGTTTTGGGTTGAAAAGAAATAATAAAAACAGGGATCCAATCATGTTTCAGCCCTAAGTTGAGTTTACTTGACAGCCTGTGACCACAGAGTCACCACATAGTACCTTATGCTTTTGGATCGGATTCGTCTCCTATTCAGCCTCTTTGCAAGTACCTTTAGGAGTCTAAGCCATTATACTCACGGTCCAGTGGATAATGTGATCTTAGATGGTTAAGAATGCAATCTTATTGATCCTATAGTCTTTTGCCCCAATCATAAAGGACAATCGACGAAATCCTATTCCTAGGTTTTTCTGCTATATCACCTTTACGAGAGCCGTTAATTGCCCGACCTGTCCAGTATCGACATTAACATTTCATGCTAATTAAGTGATCAAATTAATATAACATTTTTGCATATATTCAGTAAAGGACGAACCACATAAGGCATAAGGGGTAAAACCGTAATTTACAGCTGTCAAGCTAACTCATTTCTTAACGGGCATTCACATAATTGAATCCCTTAGGAAAAATTAGTTCATAATGAGAACTAGACTAAAATACTTCATTGAAAAATAATGCATAAGTACAAAAATTGCTAAAAGGGTAAAATGGTAATTTTACTCGAAAATTAAAGATAAAATAAAAATGGAATAAAAATAGAATGTAAATAATAAATAGAGGACAAAATTGAAATAACAAAGGTTCTGAACTGAAAATTAAATTATAAATCTGAAAGTTGCTAAAAGGGTAAAATGGTAATTTTGTATGAAAAGTTAAGAAAGGAAAGAAATGCGAAATAAAAACAGAATGTAAATAGAAAATGTGCAGAATAAAATAGAAAATAAATCTGGAAATTTTCCAACTTTCTCTCTCTCGAACTCGTGGACAACGGATGAAGGGTCTCTACTCGCTCGATTCACGTCGTCAATGCAAATCGAATCCTCGCAGCACCTTCCTTTCGGAGCTGGCTGAAGTAGAACTATTACAGAGGAGTGGTCCGCTCTTGTTTGGAATTTCGGGAATTTGGGTGAGTTCTTCGTGAGAGAAAGGAGGTTGATCGACTATGTGGAGATTGATTGTTGTAAAGAAAATGATCGATGATTTGAATGAAGGCTTGAGGTGCCTTTTATAGGCCTTGGGGTTTGTTTGGAGGTTGCTAAAATGAGGGAGAAATCTTTGGGAATGTTTGTTAGGTCAAATAGGGAGTAGGTTGGCTGAATCTTTGGAAGATCTTTGACAAAATATCTCAACCAATTCGTTTGACCAGTCAACTGCACTCTGTGGCCTCTTATGTGCCCACAAGCTGGATTCTGCACTCTGTGACTCCTCTGTGGCCACAATCTGGATTTTGCACTCTGTGACTCCTCTGTGGCCACAAACTGAAACTCTGTGGCCACAAGCTGAAGCAGAATACAGTTTTCCTGAAAATAATTAAAACAACATTAATTCTTATAAAAAATGACTCTTTTACCCTCTTAATTGCTTCATAATGACAAAACGACCTTGAGCATGTGACTTTCCTATTTTTATTCTTTTCTTATCAATTACATGCACAATTATCTTTAATTCAACTCAAAAAGTCAATTAATGAGTATGCTTTAAAGGGTAAAAACATGAAATAAATGACGTTCATCAGTTATTCTGGTTATAACCAAATCACCATAGACCCTGTGGACCAGGAGAAAACAACCTTTACATGTCCCTTTGGAACATTTGCTTTTCGCAGAATGCCTTTTGGCTAATGCAATGCACCAACGACATTCCAAAGGTGCATGTTGGCTATTTTCTCTAACTTAGATGAATCCATGATAGAAATATTTATGGATGACTTCTTAGTCTTTGGTGATTCGTTTAATAATTGTTTAGAGAACTTAGGACAAGTCCTAACTAGGTGTGAGGAGACCAACCTAGTCCTAAATTGGGAGAAATGCCACTTTATGGTGGAAGAAGGAATAGTCCTAGGTCATAGAGTGTCTAGAGCAGGAGTAGAGGTCGATAGGGCCAAGATAGAAATAATAGAGAAGCTAGTGGAACCTCAAAACGTAAAAGCTATTAGAAGTTTCCTAGGGCATGCAGGTTTCTATAGGAGATTCATTAAGAAATTTTCAAAAATCTCTAAACCTTTGTGTGAGCTTCTAGAGTTTAACAAACCATTTGTCTTCTCAAAAGAATGTTTCCTAGCATGGACAACTCTTAAGGAAGCATTAGTCAAAGCACCAATTATAGTAGGTCCAAATTGGGACTTACCGTTTGAGATGATGTGTGATGCGAGTGACTATGCAGTAGGGGTCATGCTAGGACAAAAAATAGATAAACTAACACATCCTGTATACTATGTGTTATGTCTCCAAAAGTGACTTATTTAGGACTTATTAGCTTAGAAAGATGCACACTTTTAGGTATTTTTGATAGGATTTAGCTTAAACCTATGCTTATTTGTGATAATTAAAAGAAGGTAGCTAAATTAGGACTTGTGTGCAAAAGGAAAGAAAAGGATTGAAAACCGAAGTAAAAGAATGAAAAAACTACATTGCGACAGCATTGCGGAAACATTGCTGAAACCGCAATGTTTCAAGTGAAAACCGTAAGTTGACTGATCTTTTTCTGTTAATTTCCGTTATTTCAGGGATTCGTTCTTTCTCCTCCATCCATTTTGAAGTACGACGTTGAAGATTGATGGTTCTCCTTGGCCCAAACGCACCTGCAGACTACTATAAAAGGGGGTCAAAGTTGAGGGTTCAATCATCATCCGAAAGCGTAGAAGTCTTCTCGCAGCTCCACCTTCACTCCTGTTTTTCTTTGCCGTCTGTTGGTTTGCGAAGCTCAGCTGTTGGAATCGATAATCTGATAGGAAGGAGAGGAGATTTATCTTCTCTCTCGATTGGATTCATCCAAGCAAGGCTGATCTTTCTCATCCTTCAGCCGAGGCGGTTGCGACGAGGCGTTCAAGCGCAATTTCATGTTTTCTGTCTTTCATTTCTAATTTCCAGTTCTGTTTTGTTGTTGTTCCCTTCTAGTAGCTAGTTTATTGCATTTCGTTGCTTTCTACCTTTACGTTATTTACTTTAAACGTCCCTTGTTCATTCAAACATTCAAATAATCAAAGCACAATTCTTCATTTCACAGTTTCTTCTCTTTACTGCTATTGTTTTTCCCTTGCTGTTTGTCTCTAAATTACTTCTAAGCATGTTTACTTCTTCTCTTACTTTTGTTCTGTCTATATCTATGAGTAGCTAAGTCACATAGGGGCATGCTAATGACAAGTCTATAGGCTAAAAAACGTGAACCAAAGCATGTAGGATAGCTCTCGAAGCATTGATTGTATGTAAGCTTCATCCCACGGGCAATTTCGATTGGCCATCCATTTTGTCCAAAGAACTCCTAACCTCTGGAAGGAGTAAGAGTTCAGAGTCATACACTCATGCTAGCCTTTCAAGGTAGCCAGAAAACGACCTAGGAATAGGCGTTTTCCTAGTACAAACCGTAACTTTCTGCTTTAACAAGATGCTTAAGACCTTACTTGGATATGAGTAAACTAAAGAATCTAATGCATGGAATCGGAAGATACATGAGATTGAGTGAGTTTGATGCATAGTGAGTTGATCCAATGCTTGAGAATCGTATGAAAAAGCCTATAGAGGAGTCGTTAGTAGCCCTTGTTTCTCCATTTTATACACTTTCGCTGTTCTTAAAATTGCGGTAGAATTGCTGTTTCCGCAATTCTGCTACGTTTACAATTCTGTTTAGCTGTTTTCTTCTTCATTTATTAATCTCGTCTCTTTTCATTTGAGTTTAACTTTGACTTGCACTTGTTTATGTTGCTACCCTCTTCGTATTCAGTAGGAAATAGACAATTTAAAACCAATTATACCCCATCAAATCCACCCTTTCTTTCTTTCTTAACTTTACACTTCACGAGTAGCTTATAATAAATCTCTGTGGGAAAATGAATGAAAAAATACTTACTACTTGCTATAAGATCATGTATGCTTTCATGTTCTAAGTGCTCTCTCTATCTTATTGCTTATTTATTTTAACACATTGAGCACGCAACAAGTTTTTGGCGCCGCTGCCGGGGATTTATTTAAGTGAAAACGAAGTTTGTTAAGTTTGAAACACCAAGTTTATTACCTATTGAAGCTTATCTGTTTCATTTCTTTTGCAGGTACTAGTTGGGTTAGTTTATGAGTGAGCCTTCAAGTAGTGATCTAGAGTTCAATCCTGAGCCTGAGAAATTACTTAGGGCTAGAAATAGAGCCAATAAACGTCTCTTTAACCAACCCTCTATACCTCCAATAATTGCGGGAACCGCAATTCCTCTGCAATTGTCTCAAGAAGAAATGGATGGAATAGTTCCAAATCCGGTGCCTGTCACTCGCAATCCCATCGAAATAGCGAATGATAAGGATAGCGACATACTCTCTTACATAGTACCTATGCCTGGGGAGCTGAACCCCAGCATAATCCGTCCTGAAATCACTGCCCACTCATTCGAGTTAAAGCCAGTGATGTTCCAAATGTTGTCCACTGTGGGACAATTCTTTGGAGTGGAAAATGAGGACCCCCACAACCATCTTAGAAACTTCTTAGGAGTCAGTGATACCTTTATCATCCCTGGAGTTTCCCAAGAAGCCTTGAGGCTATACTTGTTTCCTTATTCTTTGAGGGACAAAGCCAAAACGTGGTTAAACTCATTACCCTCAGGATCAGTCCGTAATTGGACAGACTTAGCAGAGAAATTCCTAGTCAAATACTTCCCACCTGATAGGAATTCTACCTTTCGTGATGACATAATCAAGTTCAAACAAGCTGACACTGAGTCTCTTCACGAAGCTTGGACAAGGTTTAAAGATCTTCTTCTTAAATGTCCACACCATGGCATCCCATGGTGTATCCAAATAGAGGTCTTTTTCGAAGGATGCAACCCCAACACTAGACAAGTCTTAAATTCATCTGCTGGAGGTTCCATGTTGTCCAAGAGTTACAACGAAGCCTATGAGATCTTGGAGAAGATCTCAGCATCTCACTGTAGGTGGTCAGATGATCCGGTTGAGCCAACTAGAGCTCAAGACAAGGATGCTCTAAGTGCAATGAGCAGCCAAATAAATGCCCTGACCAACCTAGTTAAGCAAATGGCTCAAACCAATCTCCAAACAAGTGTCAACACCGCCACAGCCATGTCCATGGGCACCCAACAAAGTCAAGGTGAGACACTTATCTGTGGATTCTGTGGGGAAGGGCACCCGTATGAATACTGCCCTGGGAATCCAGCCTCGGTCTGCTATGTTGGAAGCCAGCAGCAGCCTAGGAACAATCCCTACTCTAACACTTACAACCCTGGTTGGAGGAACCACCCAAACCTGTCATGGGGTGGCCAACAGAATGCTAATCAAAATCCTAACCAACCAAGACCGAGTGGAACACCTGGTTTCACTCCCCAACATAACCAATCCATGTATCAAAAACCATACAACCAACCTGGAGGATCTTCTGTAGAAAACTTACTCAAGGAATATATAGCCAAGAATGATGCCACTCTACAGAGTCAGCAAGCTACTCTTAGGAGCCTAGAGAACCAAATAGGGCAACTAGCCAATGAAATCAAAAGTAGGCCCCAAGGTAGACTACCTGCTGACACTGAAGTGCCAAGGAGAGATGGTAAAGAGCAAGTTCAAGCAATTGAACTTAGAAGTGGTAGACCATTGGTAAGTGTTGCGTGCTCAATGTGTTGAAATAATTAAGCAATAAGATAGAAAGAGCACTCAGAACATGCAAGCATACATGATCTTATAGCAAGTAGTAAGTATTTTTTCATTCGTTTTCCCACAGAGATTTATTATAAGCTAATCGTGAAGTGTAAAGTTAAGAAAGAGAGGGTGGATTTGATGGGGTGAAATTGGTTTTAAATTGTCTATTTCCTACTGAATGTGTAGAGGGTAGCAACATAAACAAGAACAAGTCAAAGCTAAACTCAAATGAAAAGAGACGAGATTAATAAATGAAGGCAAAGACAGCTAGACAGAATTGTAACTTAAACAGAATTGCGGAGACAGCAATTCTACCGCAATGTAAATAACAACGAAAGTGTGTGAAGTGATGAATTAAGGGCTACTAACGACTATCCTATAGGCTTTTTCATACGATTCTCAAGCACTGGATCAACTCACTATGCATCAAACTATCTCATTCTCATGTATCTTCCGATTTCATGCATTAGATTCTTTAGTTTACTCATGTCCAAGTAAGGTCTTAAGCATCTTGTTAAGGCCGAAGGATATGGTTTGTACTAGGGAAACGCCTATTCCTAGGCTGTTTCCTGGCTACCTTGAAAGGCTAGCATGATAGTATGACTCTGAACTCTTACTCCTTCCAGAGGTTAGGAGTTCTTTGGACAAAATGGATGGCCAATCGAAATTGCCCGTGGGATGAAGCTTACATACAATCAATGCTTCGAGAGCTATCCTACATGCTTGGTTCACGTTTTTTTAGCCTATAGTGTTGTCATTAGCATGCCCCTATGTGACTTAGTTACTCATGGATATAGGAAGAACAGAAATAAGGGATAAGATAGACATGCTTAGAAGGGAAATATGCTTAAAACAGCAAGGGAAAGCAGTAGAATGCAAAGGCAAGAAACTGTGAAATGAAGAATTGAGATTTGATTACTTGATTGTTTGACTGACAAAGGAAAGCTTTAAAGCAAATAACAGAAAGACAGAACACAACGAAATAGTCTAATCTAGCTTCTAGAAAAGGAACAGCAACAAGACAAAGCTGAAAAATGGAAATGAAGAGCAGAAAGCAGTAAAACAAGCTTGAATGTCTCGTCGCAACCGCCTCGAATGAAGGATGAGAAAGGTCAGTCTTGCTTGGATGAATCCAATCGGGAGAGAAGAAGAACCTCCCCTCCTTCCTATCAGATTATCGATTCCAACAGCTGAGCTTCGCAAACCAGCAGACGGCAAAGGAAAACAGGAGAAAAGATGGACTGCGAGAAGACTTCTACGCTTTCGGATGATGCTTGAACCCTCGACTTTGACCCCTATTTATAGTAATCTGCAGGTGCATTTGGGCCAAGGAGAACCATCAATCTTCAACGTCGTACTTCAGAATGGATGGAGGAGAAAGAACGAATCCCTGAAATAACGGAAATTAACAGAAAAAGATCAGTCAACTTACGGTTTTCACTTGAAACATTGCGGTTTCAGCAATGTTTCCGCAATGCTATCGCAATGCTTGTTTTTCATTCTTTTCCTTCGGTTTTCAACCCTTTTCTTTCCTATTGTACATAAGTCCTAATTTAGCTACCTTCTTCTAATTCTCATATTTAAGCATAGGTTTAGGCTAAATGCTATCAAAAACACCTAAGAGTGAACATCTTTCTAAGATAATTAAGTCCTAAAAAGGTCACTTTTGGAGACGTAACACACCCCCAAACTTAAGGTTTTGCTTGTCCTCGAGCAATCTAAGGACTTTCCTAGGCTGCTGTTTCTTCTTCTTTAACCACTTCCTAACTCTCCTAAATTCTTATCTATAGCAGTGCTGTCCTGTGACACACTTCTAAGCTTAAAACTATCCTCTCATTTAGCTTCTTCTGATTTCGCATGCCTAATACTCCTACTGTCTTTATTAACTCCCTACACTAATCTACCTGCTTTTGTCATATCCTGCCACTATCCCTAAGGTTTCAAATTCTATATAGCTTTACCCCAGACTCAGTACATGCTTCTAGTTTATACTTATGAGCTACCTAGGATTCCTTAGAGTCATGCCAGTCTTAGTATTAACAGTGACAGTAGTGCTTTAAGAGAACAACCTAAACCCTGGCATCACTACATTGGATATACACTCATCTCCCTAAACAACCCTACAAGTTACAACTTTGCTCTTAGCTAAATTGAGGATCAGAGTTCTTTTTAAACAGGACATCTAAGCCACAAAGTTGCAACTCCTAGGTATACATTCTTCTTCCCTACTTTTTCCTTTTTTCTTTCTCAGGTGGAGCCTTTCCTTTGGTTGCCTTTTGATGCAATGCCACTTGTGGGTTACACACTTGGCACTGATTACTCAGCAACCTAAGAGAGACTCCCCTCCTTATTCTATTTTTCATTTTTTTTCAGCTCATCATTTTTTTTTTTTTTAAAGGAGAAGAAGAATGCTTATGCTTAAAGGGAGAGAGGAATGTTCCTAGGCCCTAGGGTGGCCTCCCCCAAACTAAAACTACTCATTGTCCTCAATGAGTGTCTGAGGTGGCACACCCCCAAACTATCCTAGAAGCATCTAGTCTGAGGTAAAACAAAGAGAATTTAAAAGTCCTAGGCATAGGCAGAACATTCTAAAAGAAAATAGCACAGCAGCAGAAAATTGAAAAAAAACAGACAGGCAAGGACTTACAGCTATGCATGCTGAGCTTTTAGAGGTTAATTTAAACTATCAAAGGGTGTCCTATGACACTCATCCAGCATGCATTTAGATAAGCTATATAAGGTAGTCATGAAAGCAGCAAAAGATAGAATTTAAACAGATCACAGCCTAGCTACACAGACAGTCCAAAACATGCATTCAGTAAAAAATTGCGGGTACCGCAATTATTTCGCAATCAAGTTAGGGCATATATATCAGTCACTAAGGCCCCTAAGCATGCTTTATTCAGTCATTCAAGCTCGACAAAAATAAACCTAAACTATCCTACCTAATCAGCTAGCAGCAGGCTATACTAAGCAATTTAAAAACGTAAAACTAAGCAACTAAAACAGATCAAAATCTTACTAAAAACAGCATAATTCACATGGTCTATCAGAAAGCAGAAATTTTATTTTTCTAAGGGAACAGCAATACTCCCTTGAGTGCAATTCAAACCAGCACTTAGATGTCTTCATCCTCATCAGGTCGTCGTGGTCGTGGAGGCACCCATGGATTCAGAAGATTTGTGGGGAAGTCAGGGAAGAGGCAGCCAAGCTGGTCAGCAACTTCCTTGTCCCGTGCCTGCGCGTATGTGGCCCATTGAGCCATCCTCTTCTGCATATCCATCAGGCAAGCCATGGACAGCGACTGGTCAGCAGCCAACCTATCCAGCTCGAATTCCATGTTCCCCTTCCTTTTCAGCCTCAAGCCAGCAGGCAGCTCCAAGTGGCCTGTGTAAGCTATTTGCTGCTCCATTCGCTCAATGGGAACTCCTGCAAGCAAACAGAGTTTAGTTATGGTATTAGGGAAAAACAATGGACCCTTACCTTTCTTCGCGCACTCAGCAATGGCGGCTGACATGATTTCACCCACGTTGACCATGAGACCTCGCATGATGGCATAGACCAGCAGCGATCTGCTCTGGTTGATGGTGGTCTCATGAGTCACGGGGGACAGCTTCCTCCTTACAAAGGCAAACCATACAGCCGCCTTAGCTGTGAGGTTGGCACTCATGAGAGTGTGCCTCCCATTGCGTGACACGGTCCAGGATGCTTCAGGCTGGCCAATGGTTCGAATGGCCTCCTCCAGGACTGCCTCAGTAGGCTCATCAACGATCCTCGCATAGTCAGTATGTTTTTGGCCCTTGAGGCCATAGGCTTCGTTGATGGCTTTTGCTGAGTAGTCCACTTCTACTCCCCTAACCACAGACAACCCCTCCTCAGAGTTTCGCAGGTTGGCGTAGAAGTCATATACCATACTCGTGTAAGCCGGATTGGGTGGCCTGCACAACTCCTCCCAGCTGTGATTCACAATGCCTGTGCGCAAGAATTGCGGCAGGTCAGCAGGTCTGTCGAGGAAGCCCTTCTCATGCAGCAACTCCCTCTTTCTCAGCTCAATACCCCTGGACTCAGCGTCAGAGGACACATACCTCACTGACTGAGGCTCATCTTCAGGGTAAAGCTTGGCCTTCCCTTTTTCTGTTGGTTTGGCTGACTCCGCAGCCTCAACCTTGAGTTTCTTGAGCGATGGCTCCGTGCTTTCCTTCTCTGATGAAGGCGCCCTCTTGGCCTTCTTCTTTTTTAGCTTCTTGGATCGCCTGGCCTTGAGAATCTTGGCCTTCTTCTTCTTCTTGAGCTTAGCCTCGATGGTGATCTGCTGGAGGCACGCCCCAGTGTCTCCTCCATTGAGTCATCCTTCTGTGCAAGACTCTCCGGGCTAGCTTCCCTCATAGGAGAGAAAACCTCTTCTTCCTCAGCTTCCCCACTGCCCTGCGTTGATTCTTGGTACTCCCAATATGGGAATTCAGGGTCAGGCCGTGGGGAAGTGTGCGACGGCGTGGTTCTTTGCTCTGCTGTAGGTGTCTGTGCAGAACTCTGTGGTGAAGACGGCTGCTCAGGGCTCTGCGCTGGTGGCGATGAGGAGAGCTCAGGGCTTTGCACCGGTGGGGCTGGTGAAAGGATGCGCTCGGCTGACTCGTGAGATGGCTGGCCCAATTCTTGACTCTCCACAGAGGGAGTCTTTTCCTTGATTTCTTCCTCGGCCACCGCCATACTCCATCGTCGCTTCTTGGGTGTGCCTGCTGGTTCAGAAGGTCCAGCAGGTATCTCCGTAACTACCTTCCACTTCTTCTTGCGGACAGGCAGTTTCGGCAGGCGTTCGGTACGCGCAGCCTCAGCATCAGCCAAGGCAAGCAGTGCTTCTCTCGCAGCCGTTTCAGCGTCATCGGCCCTTTTCTTGGACGCAGATCGTTCGGCCCTTGTTAGCACCATTGTTGAATCTTGGAGATTTGGAGAGAAGAATCAAAGATGAAGAGAAAAGAGCTTTCTTGGAGTTCAGATACTTGGGAAATCGTATAGATCAACGCGCGTCTCAACGGATATAAAGAAAACGGAAATATCCCAACGGCTATATTTTTGCGGATTCTGCAAATCCAGCGCAATTGTAGTGACCGTTGGAGATATTTTCATTTAAATGTCAATCTTTGCTCAACCGTATCTTTGATTTGGCCCAATATCTTCTTGATTTTTTTAGCTGGACTCAATCTCCTTGATTCCCTCTATTGATTCCCTACAAAAAGAAATAAAATCAACATCAAATTCGTAATTAAAATTATACAAAAAGACACACAAACGATAACCGGAAAATCGCAAAAAATAAACTAAGGCATGAGCCTCATGTTGACGAGCACAGCAATCACTCGTCCTCTCTCGTTCTTAATTTCATGCTTCAGTCAAGAGGAAGGCCGAGAGAGTCTTCACATCTCCTTCCTCATAGTAGTGCTTCAACCTTGCACCATTAACCATGAATGGTTGTCCTTGCTGCAAGTTCTTTATCTCAATAGCACCATGAACAAACACATTAGTAATCATGAAAGGACCTGACCATCTGGACTTTAGTTTGCCTGGAAATAACCTCAATCGTGAGTTAAACAATAAAACAAGTTGGCCTTTCTTAAAGTCCTTGATCCTAAGTCTACTATCGTGCCAAATCTTGGTCTTTTCCTTATACATTTTGGCATTTTCATAAGCCATTTGTCTAAGCTCATCAAGCTCGTGTAATTGCAGAGACCGCAACGTTCCCGCATCGGTCACGCAATAATTCAACTCTTTTAGTGCCCAAAATGCCTTAATTTCTAACTCAAATGGAAGATGACAAGCTTTACCATATACAAGTCTGTAAGGAGACATACCTAGGGGTGTCTTATATGCAGTCCTATATGCCCAAAGTGCATCCTCGAGTTTAAAGGACCAGTCTTTCCTATTGGGTTTAACCACTTTTTCTAGGATGTTCTTAATCTCCCTATTTGAAATTTCAGCCTGACCATTCGAGTGTGGGTGATAGGGAGTGGCTACTCTATGTCTAATGTTATACTTAGCCAACACTCTCTCCATAGCCTTATTAATGAAGTGTGTCCCCTCATCACTAATGACAGCACGAGGTGTCCCAAACCTAGTAAAAATGTGCCTATGCAAGAATTTTATGACTGTTTTAGCATCATTATTAGGACATGCTATAGCCTCTACCCACTTGGATACATAGTCTACTGCCACCAAAATGTAAAGGTTACCTGAGGATGGGGGAAATGGTCCCATGAAGTCAATGCCCCATACATCAAAGAGCTCTAACTCTAAGATGTAGGTGAGAGGCATTTCATCCTTGCGACTGAGGTTACCTGTCCTTTGGCATTCATCACAGCTGTGGGCATAGTTGTGGGCATCCTTGAAGATTGTTGGCCAATAGTAGCCACTCTGAAATACCTTCGCAGCTGTTCTTTGGCCACCAAAGTGGCCACCATAAGGAGCTGTGTGGCAGTGCTGCAGCACAGATTTCGCCTCAGCAGCTGAAACACACTTCCTTAGCAAGCCGTCAGCACATGTTTTGTAGAGTGTGGGGTCATCCCATATGAATTTCCTTGCTTCATGAAGGAACCTCTTCTTCTCTTGTCCTCCCTTGAAAGCTGGTAGTACCTGTGATGCAAGGAAGTTAGCAATGTCAGCAAACCAAGGTTCCTCATCGTTATCACGATGAGTCAATACAAAGACATGTTCATCAATAAAAGCATCAGAAATTGCGGGTTCCGCAATTTTTTCGCAATTATGCCGCAATCTGGAAAGATGATCCGCAACCACATTTTCACTTCCTTTCTTATCTCTAATGTCTAGATCAAACTCTTGCAGCAGCAGTACCCACCTAATCAACCTAGGCTTAGCATCAGCCTTCCTCATGAGGTACTTTAAAGCAGAATGGTCAGTGTACACGATTGTCCTAGTGCCTACAATATAGTTTCTAAATTTCTCACAAGCAAACACTACAGCTAGCATCTCCTTCTCAGTGGTTGTGTAGTTGCATTGTGCCTCATTAAGTGTCTTACTAGCATAATAGACAGGGTGTGTTAACTTGTCAATCTTCTGTCCTAACATAACCCCTACAGCATAGTCACTAGCATCACATAACATCTCAAATGGGAGATCCCAATCTGGCCCTACTATAATAGGTGCTGTGACCAGTGCTTTCTTAAGGGTTTGCCAAGCTACTAAACATTCCTTAGAGAAGATGAATGGCCTATTTAGCTCTAGAAGCTCACATAGAGGCTTGGCTATCTTAGAAAAGTCCTTAATGAACCTTCTGTAGAAGCCAGCATGCCCTAAGAAACTTCTAATGGCCTTGACATTCTGAGGCTCTACCAACTTCTCTATGATTTCTATCTTTGCCCTGTCAACTTCTACACCTGCCCTTGACACTCTATGACCTAAGACAATCCCTTCATCCACCATGAAATGGCACTTTTCCCAATTTAGGACAAGGTTGGTCTCCTCACACCTAGCCAAGACCTGTCCTAAATTCGCTAGACAGTTTGTAAATGAATCCCCAAAGACTGAGAAATCATCCATGAATATTTCTATCATGGACTCATCTAAATCAGAAAAGATTGCCAACATGCACCTTTGGAAAGTTGCCGGTGCATTGCATAAGCCAAAAGGCATTCTGCGAAAGGCAAAAGTTCCAAAAGGGCAAGTGAAGGTAGTCTTCTCTTGGTCTTTGGGATCTATAGTGATCTGGTTATAACCTGAGTAACCGTCTAAGAAGCAGTAGTAAGCTCGACCAGCTATTCTGTCTAACATTTGGTCAATGAATGGTAGAGGGAAATGGTCTTTCTTGGTCTCTTTATTTAGCTTCCTATAATCCATGCAAACTCTCCATCCTGTGACAGTCCTAGTTGGAATTAGTTCATTGTTCTCATTGACTACCACAGTCATCCCACCCTTTTTAGGTACACACTGTATAGGGCTCACCCACTGACTACTAGCTATGGGAAAGATCACACCAGCATCTAACCATTTAATTATTTCTTTCTTAACTACCTCTTTCATAGAGAGATTCAGCCTACGTTGGTGATCTACTCTAGGTGTGTGCTCTTCCTCTAGTATAATCTTATGCATGCAATAAGAAGGGCTAATGCCTCTAATATCAGCAATAGTCCATGCAATAGCCTTCCTATGTTGCTTAAGTAGTAGAATCAGTTCAACCTCATGCTTTTCACTTAATTTAGAAGAAATAATCACAGGCAAGGTATCATTACTTCCTAGATATGCATACTTGAGGTGAGTGGGGAGAGGTTTCAATTCTAATACAGGTGGATGTTCAATGGATGGTTTTAAAGGATTCAAGGCTCTATCAGTTAAGTCAATATTCATACAAACATGCTGAGGGTTATTTACAGATATGTCCATTATCTCAGCTATGTTTAAATCAGTTAATTCTAATCCTACATATTCATTAGCATGCTTGGTTAATAATACATGCTCCAATTGTTCTTCCATTAAAGAATCTATAACGTCCATGCTAGCACAGGATTCAAGGTCAGAGGGGTACCTTAAAGCTTTATACACACTAAATTTCACCTCTTCATCATGAACCCTCATAGTGAGCTCACCTTTTTGGACGTCGATCAGGGCCCTACCTGTGGCAAGAAAAGGTCTGCCTAATAGGATGGGGACCTCCTTGTCTGCTTCATAATCCAGGATAATGAAATCTGCAAGGAAAATAAATTTGTCAACTTTCACTAGAATATCCTCAATCTTACCTTCAGGGTATGCGATGGATCTGTCTGCTAGTTGTAAAGTGACAGTGGTTGGACGTGCTTCTCCTATTCCCAACTGGCGGAATAGTGATAGGGGCATGAGGTTTATGCTGGCGCCCAGGTCACAAAGCGCTCTGCCCACGTGCTTGCCTCCTAGCTCTACAGGTAAGGTGAAGGAACCAGGATCCTTCTCCTTCTTGGGTAGCTTGTTCTGGAGTATGGCACTGCACTCCTCAGTGAGGTTTACTGTTTCAAACTCACCAATTATTTTTTTGTTAGTAATAATATCTTTCAAAAACTTTACATAGGAAGGCATAGACTGTAAAACTTCTACAAAAGGAATGTTGACATGCACTTGTTTAAGAATTTCTAAGAATTTATTAAAGTGCACTTCCTGTTCTTGCTTCTTCTTAAGCCTTCGAGGATATGGAGGTGGTGGCACATATGCAGGCACGTCAGGTCGCCTTAGGATTGGTGGAGGCCTTGGAATTTCTTCTATCTCCTCAATAATCGGCTCCAGCCTGGCTTCTGATGTGCTTGTTGGTGGTGGGCCTTGGGTTGGCAGAGTCTCCAGTGGAGCACTAGACTCAGTGTTCTCTACTCTCTTTGGTGTGTCTTTGGTGCTGCTTACCAATGGTCTACCACTTCTAAGTTCAATTGCTTGAACTTGTTCTTTACCATCTCTCCTTGGCACTTCAGTGTCAGCAGGGAGTCTACCTTGGGGCCTACTTTTGATTTCATTGGCTAGTTGCCCTATTTGATTCTCTAAGCTCCTAAGAGTGGCTTGCTGACTCTGTAGTGTGGCATCATTCTTGGCTATGTATTCCTTGAGTAAGTTTTCTACAGAAGATCCTACAGGTTGGTTGTATGGTTTTTGATACATGGATTGGTTATGTTGGGGAGTGAAACCAGGTGTTCCACTCGGTCTAGGTTGGTTAGGAGCTTGGTTAGCATTTTGTTGGCCACCCCATGACAGGTTTGGGTGGTTCCTCCAACCAGGGTTGTAAGTATTGGAGTAGGGGTTGTTCCTAAGCTGCTGCTGACTTCCAATATAGCAGACTGAGGCTGGATTCCCAGGGCAGTATTCATACAGGTGCCCTTCCCCACAGAATCCACATATAAGTGTTTCACCTTGACTTGGTTGGGTGCCCATTGACATGGCGGTAGCGGTGTTAACACTTGTTTGGAGATTGGCTTGAGCCATTTGCTTAACTAGGTTGGTCAGGGCATTTATTTGGCTGCTCATTGCACTTAGAGCATCCTTGTCTTGAGCTCTAGTTGGCTCAACAGGATCATCTGACCACCTACAGTGAGATGCTGAGATCTTCTAGGCCTCGTTGTAACTCTTGGACAACATGGAACCTCCAGCAGATGAGTTTAAGACTTGTCTAGTGTTGGGGTTGCATCCTTTGAAAAAGACCTCTATTTGGATACACCATGGGATGCCATGATGTGGACATTTAAGAAGGAGATCTTTAAACCTTGTCCAAGCTTCGTGAAGAGACTCAGTGTCAGCTTGTTTAAATTTGATTATGTCATCAGGAAAGGTAGAATTCCTATCAGGTGGGAAGTATTTGACTAGGAATTTTTCTGCTAAGTCTGTCCAATTGCGAACAGATCCTGAGGGTAATGAGTTCAACCATGTTTTGGCTTTGTCCCTCAAAGAGTAAGGGAAAAGGTATAGCCTCAAGGCTTCTTGGGAAACTCCAGGGATGATGAATGTGTCACTAACTCCTAAGAAGTTTCTAAGATGGTTGTGGGGATCCTCATTCTCCACTCCAAAGAATTGTCCCACAGTGGACAACATTTGGAACATCACTGGCTTTAACTCGAATGAGTTGGCAGTGATTTCAGGACGGATTATGCTGGGGTTCAGCTCCCCAGGCATAGGTACTAGGTACGAAAGTATGGCGCTATCCTTGTCATTCGCTATTTCGATGGGATTGCGAGTGACAGGCACCGGATTTGGAACTATTCCATTCATTTCTTCTTGAGACAATTGCGGAGGAATTGCGGTTCCCGCAGTTACTTGAGGTAGAGGGGGTTGTTTAAAAAGACGTTTCTTGGCTCTATTTCTGGCCCTAAGTAATCTGTCAGGCTCAGGATTGAACTCTAGATCACTACTTGAAGGCTCACTCATAAACTAACCCAATAGTACCTGCAAAAGAAATGAAACAGATCAGCTTCAATAGGCAATAAACTTGGTGTTTCAAACTTAACAAACTTCGTTTTCACTTAAATAAATCCCCGGCAGCGGCGCCAAAAACTTGTTGCGTGCTCAATGTGTTGAAATAATTAAGCAATAAGATAGAAAGAGCACTCAGAACATGCAAGCATACATGATCTTATAGCAAGTAGTAAGTATTTTTTCATTCGTTTTCCCACAGAGATTTATTATAAGCTAATCGTGAAGTGTAAAGTTAAGAAAGAGAGGGTGGATTTGATGGGGTGAAATTGGTTTTAAATTGTCTATTTCCTACTGAATGTGTAGAGGGTAGCAACATAAACAAGAACAAGTCAAAGCTAAACTCAAATGAAAAGAGACGAGATTAATAAATGAAGGCAAAGACAGCTAGACAGAATTGTAACTTAAACAGAATTGCGGACACAGCAATTCTACCGCAATGTAAATAACAACGAAAGTGTGTGAAGTGATGAATTAAGGGCTACTAACGACTATCCTATAGGCTTTTTCATACGATTCTCAAGCACTGGATCAACTCACTATGCATCAAACTATCTCATTCTCATGTATCTTCCGATTTCATGCATTAGATTCTTTAGTTTACTCATGTCCAAGTAAGGTCTTAAGCATCTTGTTAAGGCCGAAGGATATGGTTTGTACTAGGGAAACGCCTATTCCTAGGCTGTTTCCTGGCTACCTTGAAAGGCTAGCATGATAGTATGACTCTGAACTCTTACTCCTTCCAGAGGTTAGGAGTTCTTTGGACAAAATGGATGGCCAATCGAAATTGCCCGTGGGATGAAGCTTACATACAATCAATGCTTCGAGAGCTATCCTACATGCTTGGTTCACGTTTTTTTAGCCTATAGTGTTGTCATTAGCATGCCCCTATGTGACTTAGTTACTCATGGATATAGGAAGAACAGAAATAAGGGATAAGATAGACATGCTTAGAAGGGAAATATGCTTAAAACAGCAAGGGAAAGCAGTAGAATGCAAAGGCAAGAAACTGTGAAATGAAGAATTGAGATTTGATTACTTGATTGTTTGACTGACAAAGGAAAGCTTTAAAGCAAATAACAGAAAGACAGAACACAACGAAATAGTCTAATCTAGCTTCTAGAAAAGGAACAGCAACAAGACAAAGCTGAAAAATGGAAATGAAGAGCAGAAAGCAGTAAAACAAGCTTGAATGTCTCGTCGCAACCGCCTCGAATGAAGGATGAGAAAGGTCAGCCTTGCTTGGATGAATCCAATCGGGAGAGAAGAAGAACCTCCTCTCCTTCCTATCAGATTATCGATTCCAACAGCTGAGCTTCGCAAACCAGCAGACGGCAAAGGAAAACAGGAGAAAAGATGGACTGCGAGAAGACTTCTACGCTTTCGGATGATGCTTGAACCCTCGACTTTGACCCCTATTTATAGTAATCTGCAGGTGCATTTGGGCCAAGGAGAACCATCAATCTTCAACGTCGTACTTGGTAACGATATTATTGAACTATCGCCAATCATCGGGTTGTCGAGACCCGCCAAAATGAATTTATAAGTGCCCGAAATCACTAAACTATTCGTAGAATAGTAGTAACGGGGTCGATCCACAGGGAATTAAGGTACTTTGACTTAATCTTAATTAAATTTTTGCAAACAATTACTATAGACCAAATAAGGGGGAATTGTTGGTTTTACGTGACTAAATTGGAACAAAGCAAATAGAAAAATTAGCTAACGGAGTTTCCGACTCGGGATGATCGGGAGTAAATCTAGCAACTATCTCGGATCATAGATTGACGCGTATAATGGCTAAATAATTTTAACGAATGCACGGCTCGTCCAAAATTATTAAATAACCCGGACATGCTCCATGGATTTAATTAAACATAATTAATTATGATAATCAAGCATACCGTTCGGACATTGGCGGCCAACGCTCTCCCAAGACCGAACGGTAGCAACAAGCTAACCGTGACGACTATCTAATTTGGACGCGAAATTAGTATGTCGATTTGGAATTCTAATTCGGGAACAATGAACATCAAGAGCGTAAGGACGCCAATACGCTCAAGGAGCCACAATTCCTTGTTACTTGGCGGAAACGAGAGGCACGGCATCAAATCCTTTAACTAATGGACATGCTCAAAATCAAGGGTGCCTAGTCCTAAATCATTCAAACATGCTCATAGATTAAGCAAAGAAATAGAATTCAATTCAATAAAAATCCAACCAATTCAGAATTTCAATCCACAACCTCACCAAGAATTCATACTACATTTGTCCCTACAATCCCGAGCCAAAAACGGTAAATCTACTCACTCATGACTTGTGTGACGTGGGACGGCTTCAAATCGAGCTTCATAGCCCCTCCCATGGTGAAAAATGGCTGCTGGATGTCAAATCAGGCGCGGAGCTCGAGGTGGAAGATGATAATGGCGGCTAAAATCGGACAAAAATGTTAAGTAGTCCGTCGTAGCGTCGAGACGCTAGGGCAGCGTCTCGACGCTGCGCCCTAAATAATCCGCGCGCGCGCTCGGGGTGGCGTCGAGACGCTCGCACAGCGTCGAGACGCTTGTGCGGCGTCGAGCTAGCGTCGAGACGCTATCACTCGACGCTTGCTCTCGGGTTTTTTCTTCAATTCAGCGCTTCAGACTTCGGAGCGTCGAGACGCTAAGGCAGCGTCTCGACGCTGGGCAGCGTCGAGCTAGCGTCGCGACGCTGTCGCTCGACGCTAGCTCTCGGGTTTTTGCATGGAATTTTGCCTTCAATTTCCCCAAAGCGCCCAAACTTCATCTCTTTGCATGGATCTTTCCGGGAAGCGTTCTTATGCCTCTAAATCGCGATATTAAGCTCCGAAACGCTCTCGAGAGCTAAGCACCGAGAACACCTACAATAATTACATAAAAGCAAGATTAAGCCAATAATAAACGTGAATTAGGGACATAATTATAGCTCCAAAATGGAGCTATCAAACACCCCCAACTTAAATCTTGCTAGTCCTCGAGCAAGGTGGAATTCTGATTAATTAAATAGAACGAGAATGCATGCTAGGGACTCGATTCTCAATACTGGAAAAGACAAGGCAATTGCATTTGAAAGAACAGCTGCATGCATGCGTTGGTTAAGAACAATTTGGAAAATTTAAAGATGTTTCCCTATTTACGCCTCGGACTTAGCTCCTCGATCTTAGATTTCAACAGGCTTAGAACGGCTCTATCTATCCTAAAATTTCGCTTTCCCCCTACTTATGGCTTAACAGAACAGACTAAGGGCAGTTCATCGCTAATGCAAGTAATATAACGCAAGGCATCTTTTTCTCAATTTCATTGAACTTATCTTCATGAGCGCCTAACATGTCAATCTTACTTTCGTTTCAGCTTGCCTGCAATTTCATTGCACAGTGCATCTGACTACGGGCAAAATTCACATTTTTAAGGACTAGCGTTCACTTCTTTGTGCATCCTTTTCATGCAGTGGCGACCGTGGGTTACACGACCGCCCCTAGCTACTAAGGTAACTCAAGAAGGAGGAAAGCCTCACGAGATTATTTTCTTTTTATAAACTTGCATTCATTTTTCTTTAAGTCTAAGCATCGTATTAAAATTTTGAGCGCACGGGTTACAAACAAAAGCGAGTCTTGGCCCATCCTAAGGTTGCCTTTCGAGGTGACAACGAATTTCAAAACAAACAGAGCTACACTAAACCCACAGATCCAAGATAGAGTGCTAACATGCGAAGCTTAAACAGGGAAATATTTTTGAAAAAATTTTCAAAATGGCCTAAACATATGCAATTATGCTGAATTTCATGACAAATACAAATACGAAGACCTCAGCAGTACATCACAGAATTTCATAGTCAGACTAGCATGCTTTCACCATAACTCAACAAGTAAATCAGGATTCCACAACTAAACTCGACAATCACTATAAGGCACAACCCACCACCCCCAACTTAGAAATTGACAATGTCCTCATTGGACCAAGTATGCACAGTCAAAACGAAAGGAAAGAAAACCTTCCCTGAATTGTGACTTAGAGGGTTGTAGGGTGCGCTTTAACCTTAGCCAATAAACCGCAAGGATGAGCCATTGTTTCACCTGAAAATTCACAACATCAGAGTAGAAATCTAAACTAATCCTAAAAGACGGTAAGTAAACAAAAAGCATGTACAGTTCAAGCTCGGGTGCCTCCGAGTAGCGCAAATTTTTAGAGTCGATTGCTCGACTTTACCAAAACTCAATTTATCCTTTCTCATAATCAGGCTCTTTCAAGTAAGCATGGTCGTCGAAGTCCTCTGACATTCCCTCATGAAAGATCTTTAATCGCTGGCCATTCACCGTGTATTCTTTTTCTGTATCCAGGCTCTGAATCT
Source organism: Herpetospermum pedunculosum (assembly GCA_028017165.1). NCBI lineage: Eukaryota > Viridiplantae > Streptophyta > Magnoliopsida > Cucurbitales > Cucurbitaceae > Herpetospermum > Herpetospermum pedunculosum. Next base: position 37,858,533 of record CM051531.1, read on the forward strand.
TGACTGCACCATAGTGATGAACATCAGTGATAATGAAAGGACCAAGCCACCTGGAACGAAGTTTACCTGGCATGAACTTCAAGCGGGAGTTGAACAAGAGGACCTTCTGACCAACTTCGAAGTGTTTCCTGACGACTCGTCTGTCGTGGAACATTTTGGTCTTTTCCTTGTAGGTCTTCGAGTTCTCATATGCATCCAGGCGAAGCTCCTCCAGTTCTTGCAATTTGAGGAGTCTTTCTTCGCCCGCCAAATCAAAGTCCATGTTGCACTTCTTCACGGCCCAGTAAGCTTTGTGTTCGATCTCCACGGGGAGATGACAGGCTTTACCATAAACCATCCGGTAGGGAGACATCCCTATGGGGGTTTTGTAAGCCGTACGATAAGCCCACAAAGCGTCGTCCAGCCTGAGGCTCCAATCCTTCCTTCCTGGACTTACTGTTTTCTCGAGGATACTCTTCACCTCTCGATTGGAAACCTCCGCTTGACCATTGGTCTGAGGATGATACGGGGTAGAGATTTTATGATTGACCCCATATTTCCTCATCAAGGCCTGGATCGTTTTGTTGCAGAAGTGGCTCCCCTGGTCACTTATGATGGCTCGTGGAACTCCATACCTGCTAAAAATGTTAGACTTGACAAAACTGGAAACAACATTAGCGGTATCAACTTTGGTGGCTTTAGCTTCCACCCATTTAGACACGTAGTCCACAGCCAGTAAGATATAGACAAAACCAAATGAAGGGGGGAAGGGTCCCATAAAGTCCATACCCCAAACCTCAAAAATTTCACAAGTTAAAATGGGGTTTTGGAGCATTTCATTCCTACTAGTGATGGTCCCTTTTCTCTGACACTGATCACAAGATTTACAAAACTCATAACAGTCCTTAAACAGTGATGGCCAGAAAAATCCACAATCTAAAATTTTTCTCGCAGTTCTATTTTGCCCGAAGTGTCCCCCGCATGCAAATTGATGGCAAAAGGTAAGGATGGACCTATGTTCAGACTTAGGGACGCACTTCCTAATTACTTGGTCAGCACAAAACTTCCATAAAATGGGCTCTTCCCAAACATATGTTTTGGCTTCGCTTTTCAGCTTAGCTCTTTGATTATATGAAAAATCGAAAGGGAACGTACCTGTGACCAAGTAGTTGACAATGTCGGCGTACCATGGTGTCTCCACCCTTACCTGGAAAAGAACTTCATCAGGGAACTCATCATTCAGAGGCAAATCATCCTCATTACGCACAATACGGCTCAAGTGGTCAGCAACGGTGTTTTCTGATCCTTTTCTGTCCTGAACAGAGACGTCGAACTCCTGGAGTAATAATACCCATCTGAGCAGTCTAGGCTTCGAGTCTTTCTTGTTCATCAAGTATCGAACTGCTGCATGATCAGAAAAAACAATTACTTTAGATCCAAGAATATATGGCCGAAACTTATCAAGTGCGAAAACTATGGAAAGCAGCTCCTTCTCTGTTGTTGTGTAACCGATCTGCGCGGAATTGAGCGTCCGAGAGGCATAATAAATCACGTGGCTCTTCTTGTCTATCCTCTGGCCCAACACAGCGCCTACGGCATAATTGCTTGCATCGCACATAATCTCGAAAGGAGTCCCCCACTGCGGTGGATGAATGATGGGTGCGTTGGTCAAGCACTTTTTCAGAACATCAAAGGCAAGCTTGCACTGTTTGTCAAAACAGAAGGGAACATCCTTTTTCAGCAAGCTTGTCATCGGAGTCACTATCTTCGAGAAGTCTTTAATGAACCTGCGGTAAAAACCTGCGTGACCAAGAAAAGAACGTACTTCCCGAAGATTTGTGGGGTAAGGTAAATCAGATATGACATCAATCTTAGCTTTATCAACCTCTATCCCCTTAGCAGACACAACATGACCCAATACTATGCCCTGACTGGCCATGAAATGACACTTCTCAAAATTTAAAACAAGATTAGTTTCGATGCATCTTTCCATGACTCTAGACAAGTTAAACAGGCAATCTTTAAATGAACTTCCATATACAGTAAAATCATCCATAAAGACTTCGATGCATTTTTCTACAAATTCAGAAAATATGCTCATCATGCATCGCTGAAAAGTCCCTGGAGCATTACAAAGCCCAAAGGGCATTCTCCTATATGCGTAAGTTCCGAATGGACAAGTAAAAGTAGTCTTTTCTTGGTCTTCCTGGGCTATGGGAATTTGATAAAAGCCAGAAAAACCATCAAGAAAACAAAAGAATGGTTTCCCAGCTAAACGCTCCACCATTTGATCTATGAAGGGAATAGGAAAGTGGTCCTTCTTAGTCACGTCATTCAGTTTTCTAAAATCAATACACATTCTCCACCCATTTTGTACTCTCTTAGGTACTAACTCCCCCTTATCATTTCTAATAACAGTTATGCCCGTCTTTTTAGGTACAACATGAATAGGGCTAACCCATTGGCTATCAGAAATGGGAAAGATAATACCTGCATCCAGGAGTTTGTGTATCTCAGACAACACTACCTCTTTCATTGCAGGGTTCAGTCTCCGCTGAGGCTCTCGGGATGGCTTTGCTCCCTCATCCAGCCGAATCTTGTGCATGCACAGTACTGGACTCAACCCATGCAAGTCTGCCAATGTCCATCCCATGGCTCTTTTGTTCTTTTTCAAAACCTCGACCAACTCGCCTTCTTGCTCCGATGTGAGCTCCTTGGAAATAATTACCGGAAGTGTCTCCACCTCACCCAAGTACACGTACTTCAGATGACCCGGCAACTCCTTCAATTCCAACTTGGGAGCCTGCAAAAGAGATGGTAATATTTTAGTTGGCTTTTCACATGTCTCCAAAGCAAAAGTAGGTTGTTCAGACAAATCAGTCAATATGGGAACACTACTTTCAACTTCGCCAACAATTTCAGTAAAAACGAGTGGGTCATCCCCATCAACAACAGTCATGCATTCTTCTTGTTCTAAAGTATCTATCAGATCAATTTTACAGACAGAATGCACATCAGCACGTTGTTTCATGGCATCAAATACATTAAATTCGAACACATCCCCTTCATACTCAACAGATAGAGTTCCATCATGCACATTAATTTTCGTTTTAGCGGTTTTCATGAATGGTCTACCAAGTAAAACAGAAGTGGTGGATGTGTTTTCTTCCAAGTTTATCACATAAAAATCAGCAGGGAAGATTAAATCCTTAACTTTAACCAACACATCTTCAATCACCCCTAGAGGATGAATAGAAGACCTATTAGCTAACTGGATAACTATACTAGTTTCCTGCATACCTTCTAAACCGAGGCTCTTGTAGACTGAATATGGCATAACATTAATTGAAGCTCCTAAGTCTAGCATAGCGTGCTCGATTTCTCTATCCCCTATAGTACATGGCAAGAGGAACATACCTGGGTCCTGGCATTTGCTTGGAATACCTTGGGTTAGCAGGGCAGAAACATTCTTGCTTACCACGACTCTCTCAGCACTTTTAGTCTTCCTCTTCATAGTGCACATCTCCTTAAGGAATTTAGCGTACCTTGGGATTTGCTGAATTGCATCGAGCAGCGGTATATTGATCCCAACCTTCCTCAACGTCTCAAGTACATCCGCGTTGTCGGCCTCCTTAGATGGCCTTGCAAGCCTACTAGGAAAAGGAGCAACGGGAGTGTAAGACTTCATAGAAATAATAGGAGGAGGCATTACAACAGTTTCAGAGGGTGCTTGAGAACACTTATCTGGAGATATCTCTGAAGCAAATGGAGGACTCACGGGAGTGGTTTGAGATGGCACTTCTTTACCACTTCTGAGGTTTATTGCACTAACCCCTTCCGCTTTGGACTCAATTCTACCCATTCTTTCCTTCACCTCCGTGAATTCATCTCTTAGAGATTTAATCTGCGACCTTGTCTCATCGCTAGATTCCATGAGCGATTTGAACATGCTTTCAATGGCTTTACCTGAAATAGAAGAAACATCCTGAGATGACTTTTCCTGCATCGTATGAACTAAACCAAATACCTGAGATACTTGTTCTTTGAGCACTTCTATGTCGGAAGACATCTTAGAATGTTCGTTTCTTCCTCCGTTCTGGCGACGGTTCTCAGATATGTTGGAGATCAACTGACGAGCTTCCGCGGGCGTTTTCTCCCAAAGGACTCCTCCACTTGCCGCATCAAGCATCTGGCGGTCATGCGTGAGCAACCCACCATAGAAGCACTCGATAAGCTCGACTTCCGCTATCAAGTGGTTCGGACATTTTTCACAGAGTTTAATGAACCTCTCCCAGTATTCGTAAAATGCCTCGTCCTTTCCTTGCTCAAATTGTCGTATATCTTTCCTCACGGCTCTGGCTTTTGAAGCAGGGAAATACCTTTCCAAGAATAGACTCTGCAACTTCTCCCAAGTAAATATGGTCCCCGATGGCAAGTAATGCAGCCAATCTCGAGCTTCACCTTTTAGGGTGAATGGAAAAGCTCTCAGGTAGAGCTGATCTTTTGTTATGACGCCAGGCTTCATCGCGGCGCTTACCATTTGAAACTCCTTGAGATGTTTGTAAGGATCTTCTTCTGCTTCACCACAAAAAGAGGGTAAAAGGTTATTCACACCAGATTTAAGCACAAACTCACCTGAAATTTCCGGGTAGGAAATACAAGAAGGTTGGTGGCCCATAGCAAATGATGTCCATTGTCTGAGCGTTTTTGGGGCTCCAATCTCATCATCAATCTCCATTTTCTCAATAAAGATTTGGCGCTTCTAGCACACTTAAACAAACAGATCAAAATTGCAAATAATAAAAGAAATAACAGAAATTTTAGTAAAAATTAAAAGTTTGCAAATAAAATTTAAATCAGGCCGAATTACACTTAGCTCCCCGGCAACGGCGCCAATTTTGGTAACGATATTATTGAACTATCGCCAATCATCGGGTTGTCGAGACCCGCCAAAATGAATTTATAAGTGCCCGAAATCACTAAACTATTCGTAGAATAGTAGTAACGGGGTCGATCCACAGGGAATTAAGGTACTTTGACTTAATCTTAATTAAATTTTTGCAAACAATTACTATAGACCAAATAAGGGGGAATTGTTGGTTTTACGTGACTAAATTGGAACAAAGCAAATAGAAAAATTAGCTAACGGAGTTTCCGACTCGGGATGATCGGGAGTAAATCTAGCAACTATCTCGGATCATAGATTGACGCGTATAATGGCTAAATAATTTTAACGAATGCACGGCTCGTCCAAAATTATTAAATAACCCGGACATGCTCCATGGATTTAATTAAACATAATTAATTATGATAATCAAGCATACCGTTCGGACATTGGCGGCCAACGCTCTCCCAAGACCGAACGGTAGCAACAAGCTAACCGTGACGACTATCTAATTTGGACGCGAAATTAGTATGTCGATTTGGAATTCTAATTCGGGAACAATGAACATCAAGAGCGTAAGGACGCCAATACGCTCAAGGAGCCACAATTCCTTGTTACTTGGCGGAAACGAGAGGCACGGCATCAAATCCTTTAACTAATGGACATGCTCAAAATCAAGGGTGCCTAGTCCTAAATCATTCAAACATGCTCATAGATTAAGCAAAGAAATAGAATTCAATTCAATAAAAATCCAACCAATTCAGAATTTCAATCCACAACCTCACCAAGAATTCATACTACATTTGTCCCTACAATCCCGAGCCAAAAACGGTAAATCTACTCACTCATGACTTGTGTGACGTGGGACGGCTTCAAATCGAGCTTCATAGCCCCTCCCATGGTGAAAAATGGCTGCTGGATGTCAAATCAGGCGCGGAGCTCGAGGTGGAAGATGATAATGGCGGCTAAAATCGGACAAAAATGTTAAGTAGTCCGTCGTAGCGTCGAGACGCTAGGGCAGCGTCTCGACGCTGCGCCCTAAATAATCCGCGCGCGCGCTCGGGGTGGCGTCGAGACGCTCGCACAGCGTCGAGACGCTTGTGCGGCGTCGAGCTAGCGTCGAGACGCTATCACTCGACGCTTGCTCTCGGGTTTTTTCTTCAATTCAGCGCTTCAGACTTCGGAGCGTCGAGACGCTAAGGCAGCGTCTCGACGCTGGGCAGCGTCGAGCTAGCGTCGCGACGCTGTCGCTCGACGCTAGCTCTCGGGTTTTTGCATGGAATTTTGCCTTCAATTTCCCCAAAGCGCCCAAACTTCATCTCTTTGCATGGATCTTTCCGGGAAGCGTTCTTATGCCTCTAAATCGCGATATTAAGCTCCGAAACGCTCTCGAGAGCTAAGCACCGAGAACACCTACAATAATTACATAAAAGCAAGATTAAGCCAATAATAAACGTGAATTAGGGACATAATTATAGCTCCAAAATGGAGCTATCAGTACTTCATAATGGATGGAGGAGAAAGAACGAATCCCTGAAATAACGGAAATTAACAGAAAAAGATCAGTCAACTTACGGTTTTCACTTGAAACATTGCGGTTTCAGCAATGTTTCCGCAATGCTATCGCAATGCTTGTTTTTCATTCTTTTCCTTCGGTTTTCAACCCTTTTCTTTCCTATTGTACATAAGTCCTAATTTAGCTACCTTCTTCTAATTCTCATATTTAAGCATAGGTTTAGGCTAAATGCTATCAAAAACACCTAAGAGTGAACATCTTTCTAAGATAATTAAGTCCTAAAAAGGTCACTTTTGGAGACGTAACAGTAAGCAACACCAAGGACACACCAAAGAGAGTAGAGAACACTGAGTCTAGTGCTCCACTGGAGTCTCTGCCAAACCAAGGTCCACCACCAACAAGCACATCAGGATCAAGGCTGGAGCCAATCATAGAAGAGATAGAAGAAATTCCAAGGCCTCCACCTATCTTAAGGCGACCTGAAGTGCCTGCATATGTGCCACCACCTCCATTTCCTAGAAGGCTAAAGAAAAAACAAGAACAGGAAGTGCACTTTAATAAATTTCTAGAAATTCTTAAGCAAGTGCATGTTAACATTCCTTTTGTAGAGGTTTTACAGTCTATGCCTTCTTATGTAAAGTTTTTGAAGGATATTATAACTAACAAAAAATAATTGGTGAGTTTGAAACAGTCAATCTCACTGAGGAGTGCAGTGCCATACTCCAGAACAAGCTACCCAAGAAGGAGAAGGATCCTGGTTCCTTCACCTTACCAGTAGAGCTAGGAGGCAAGCACGTGGGCAGAGCTCTTTGTGACCTGGGAGCCAGCATAAACCTCATGCCCCTATCACTATTCCGCCAGCTAGGAATAGGAGAAGCACGTCCAACCACTGTCACTTTACAACTAGCAGACAGATCCATAGCATACCCTGAAGGTAAGATTGAGGATATTCTTGTAAAGGTTGACAAATTTATTTTCCTTGCAGATTTCATTATCCTGGATTATGAAGCAGACAAGAAGGTCCCCATCCTGTTAGGTAGACCATTTCCAGCCACAGGTAGGGCACTGATAGATGTCCAAAAAGGTGAGCTCACTATGAGGGTTCATGATGAAGAGGTGAAGTTTAGTGTGTATAAAGCCTTAAGGTACCCCTCTGACTCTGAATCTTGTGCGAGCATGGACATTGTAGATTCATTAATGGAAGAACAATTGGAGCATGAATTGTTGACTAAGCATGCTCATGAATATGTAGGATTAGAATTAACTGACTTAAACATAGCTGAGATAATGGACATATCTGTAAATAACCCTCAGCATGTTTGTATGAATATTGACTTAACTGAAAAATCTGTGAATCCATTAAAACCATCCATTGAGCATCCACCTGTCTTAGAATTGAAACCTCTCCCTACTCACCTCAAGTATGCATATCTAGGAAGTAATGATACTTTGCCTGTGATTATTTCCTCTAAATTAAGTGAAAAGCATGAGGTTGAACTGATATTACTACTTAAGCAACATAGGAAGGCTATTGCATGGACTATTGCTGATATTAGAGGCATTAGCCCTTCTTATTGCATGCATAAGATTATATTAGAGGAAGAGCATACACCTAGAGTAGATCACCAACGTAGGCTGAACCCCTCTATGAAAGAGGTAGTTAAAAAGGAAATAATAAAATGGTTAGATGCTGGTGTGATCTTCCCCATAGCTAGTAGCCAGTGGGTGAGCCCTATACAGTGTGTACCTAAGAAGGGGGGGATGACTGTGGTAGTCAATGAGAACAATGAACTGATTCCAACTAGGACTGTCACAGGATGGAGAGTTTGCATGGATTATAGGAAACTAAATAAAGAAACCAAAAAAGACCATTTCCCTCTACCGTTCATTGACCAAATGCTAGATAGGATAGCTGGTAGAGCCTACTACTGTTTCTTAGACGGTTATTCAGGATATAACCAGATTACTATAGACCCTAAGGACCAAGAGAAGACTACCTTCACTTGCCCTTTTGGAACTTTTGCCTTTCGCAGAATGCCTTTTGGCTTATGCAATGCACCGGCAACTTTCCAAAGGTGCATGTTGGCAATCTTCTCTGATTTGGATGAGTCCATGATAGAGATATTCATGGATGATTTCTCAGTCTTTGGGGATTCACTTACAAACTGTCTAGAGAACCTAGGACAAGTCCTGGCTAGGTGTGAGGAGACCAACCTAGTCCTAAATTGGGAAAAGTGCCATTTCATGGTGGATGAAGGGATTGTCTTAGGTCATAGAGTGTCAAGGGCAGGTGTAGAGGTTGACAGGGCAAAAATTGAAATAATAGAGAAGTTGGTAGAACCTCAAAATGTCAAAGCCATTAGAAGTTTCTTAGTGCATGTTGGCTTCTATAGAAGGTTCATTAAGGACTTTTCTAAGATCTCCAAGCCTCTATGCGAGCTTCTAGAGCTAAACAAACCCTTCATCTTCTCTAGAGAATGTTTCCTAGCTTGGAAGACCCTTAAGGAAGCACTAGTCACAGCCCCTATTATAGTAGGACCAAATTGGGATCTTCCATTTGAGATGTTATGTGATGCCAGTGACTATGCTGTAGGGGTTATGTTAGGACAGAAGATTGACAAGTTAACACACCCTGTCTATTATGCTAGTAAGACACTTAATGAGGCACAATGCAACTACACAACCACTGAGAAAGAGATGCTAGCTGTAGTGTTTGCTTGTGAGAAATTTAGGAACTATATTGTAGGCACCAGAACAATTGTGTACACTGACCATTCTGCTTTAAAATACCTTATGAGGAAGGCTGATGCTAAGCCTAGGTTGATTAGGTGGGTTTTGCTGCTGCAAGAGTTTGATCTAGACATTAGAGATAAGAAAGGAAGTGAAAATGTGGTTGCGGATCATCTTTCTAGATTGCAGCATAATTGCGGAAAAATTGCGGAACCCGCAATTTCCGATGCTTTCATTGATGAACATGTCTTTGTATTGACTCATCGTGATAACGATGAGGAACCTTGGTTTGCTGACATTGCTAACTTCCTTGCATCGCAGGTACTACCAACTTTCAAGGGAGGACAAGAGAAGAAGAGGTTCCTTCATGAAGCAAGGAAATTCATATGGGATGACCCCACACTTTACAAAACATGTGCTGACGGCTTGCTAAGGAATTGTGTTTCAGCTGCTGAGGCGAAGTCTGTGCTGCAGCACTGCCACACAGCTCCTTATGGTGGACACTTTGGTGGCCAAAGAACAGCTGCAAAGGTATTTCAGAGTGGCTACTATTGGCCAACGATCTTCAAGGATGCACACAACTATGCCCACAGTTGTGATGAATGCCAAAGAATAGGTAACCTCAGTCGCAAGGATGAAATGCCTCTCACTTACATCTTAGAGTTTGAGCTCTTTGATGTGTGGGGCATTGACTTCATGGGACCATTTCCCCCATCATCAGGTAACCTTTACATATTAGTGGCAGTAGACTATGTATCCAAGTGGGTAGAGGCCATAGCATGTCCCAATAATGATGCCAAAACAGTCATAAAATTCTTGCATAGGCACATTTTTACTAGGTTTGGAACACCACGTGCCATCATTAGCGATGAAGGGACACATTTCATTAATAAGGCTATGGAGAGAGTGTTGGCTAAATATAACATTAGACATAGAGTAGCCACCCCCTATCACCCACACTCGAATGGACAGGCTGAAATTTCAAATAGGGAGATTAAGAACATACTAGAAAAGGTGGTCAAACCCAATAGAAAAGACTGGTCCTTTAAACTTGAGGATGCACTTTGGGCGTATAGAACAGCATATAAGACACCCCTAGGTATGTCTCCTTACAGACTTGTGTATGGTAAAGCTTGTCATCTTCCATTCGAGTTAGAAATTAAGGCATTTTGGGCACTAAAAGAGTTTAATTATTGCGTGACCGATGCGGGAACGTTGCGGTCTTTGCAATTACATGAGCTTGATGAGCTTAGACATATGTCTTATGAAAATGCCAAAATGTATAAGGAAAAGACCAAGATTTGGCACGACAGTAGACTTAGGATTAAGGACTTTAAGAAAGGCCAACTTGTTTTGTTATTTAACTCACGATTGAGGTTATTTCCAGGCAAACTAAAGTCCAGATGGTCAGGTCCTTTCATAATAACTAATGTGTTTGTTCATGGTGCCATCGAGATAAAGAACCTGCAGCAAGGGCAACCTTTCATGGTTAATGGTGCAAGGTTGAAACACTACTATGAGGAAGGAGATGTGAAGACTCTCTCGGCCTTCCTCTTGACTGAAGCGTGAAATTAAGAACGAGAGAGGACGAGTGATTGCTGTGCTCGTCCAGACGAGGCTCATGCCTTAGTTTATTTTTTCCATTTTTCCGGTTATCGTTTGTGTATATGTTTGTATGATTTTAATTACGAATTTGATGTTGATTTTATTTCTTTTTGTAGGGAATCAATAGAGGGAATCAAGGAGATTAAATCCAGCTAAAAAAAAATCAAGAAGATATTGGGCGAAATCAAAGATACGGTTGAGCAAAGATTGACATTTAAATGCAGAAAATCTCCAACGGTCACTAGAATTGCGCTGGATTTGCAGAATCCGCAAAAATATAGCCGTTGGGATTTTTTGTGTTTTCTTTATATCCGTTAGAAGGCGCGTTGATCCGTACGATTCTCCCATTATCTGAACTCCAAGAAAGCTGCGTTTCTCTTCATCTGTGATTCCTCTCTCCAAAACTCCACAATTCAACAATGGTGCTAACAAGAGCCGAACGATCTGCGTCCAAGAAAAGGGCTGATGACGCTGAATCTGCTGCGAGGGAAGCACTGCTTGCCTTGGCTGATGTTGAGGCTGCGCGCACTGAACGCCTGCCCAAACTACCTGTCCGCAAGAAGAAGTGGAAGGTAGTTACGGAGATACCTGCTGGACCCTCTGAACCAGCAGGCACACCCAAGAAGCGCAGATGGAGTATGGCTGTGGCCGAAGAAGAAATCAAGAAAAGGACTCCCTCTGTGGAGAGTCAAGAACGAGGCCAGCCATCCCACGAGACAGCCGAGCACAGCCCTTCACCATCTCCACCGGTTCGAAGCCCTGAGCTCTCCTCATCGCCACGAGCGCAGAGCCCTGAGCTGCCTTCGTCACCGCAGAGTTCTGAGTGTACGCCGCCAGCAGAGAGCCCTGAGGCATCGCTCACTTCCCCACAACCTGACCCTGAATTCCCATATGGCGACTATCAAGAATCGACGCAGGGCAGTGGGGAAGCTGAGGAAGAAGAAGTCTTCTCTCCTCTGAGGGAAGCCAGTCCTGAGAGCCCTGCACAGCAGGATGACTCGATGGACGAGACACTGGGGGATTGCCTCCAGCAGATGGCAACGCAGGCTCGGTTGAGGAAGAAGGAAGCCACGGTTGTCAAGGCCAAACGGCCAAGAACAAAAAAGAAGTCCAAGAAGAAGAAGAAGTCCAGGGCTGCGCCTTCATCCAAGAAGGGGAGTGACGAGCCTTCCCTAAAGAAGCTCAAGATTGAGGCTGCTGAGTCAGCCAAACTGAAAGACAAGGGGAAGGCTAAGCTGTACCCTGAAGATGAGCCTCAGTCAGTGAGGTACGTGTCTTCTGACGCTGAGTCTAGAGGCCTTGAGCTGAGGAAAAGGGAGCTGCTGCACGAGAAGGGCTTCCTCGACAGACCTGCTGACCTGCCACAATTCTTGCGCACAGGAATTATGAATCACGGCTGGGAGGAGTTGTGCAGACCACCCAATCCGGCTTACACAAGCATGGTGTATGACTTCTACGCCAATTTGAGGAATTCTGAGGAGGGCCTATCTGTGGTCAGAGGGGTTGAAGTGGACTTCTCAGCAAGGGCAATCAACGAAGCCTATGGCCTCAAGGGCCAAAAACATACTGACTATGCAAGGATTGTTGATGAGCCTACTGAAGTCGTCCTGGAAGAGGCCATTCGGACCATTGGCCAGCCTGAAGCATCCTGGACCGTGTCACGCAATGGGAGGCACACTCTCATGAGTGCCAACCTCACAGCTAAGGCGGCTGTCTGGTTTTCCTTCGTGAGAAGGAAACTGTCCCCAGTGACTCATGAGACCACCATCAACCAGAGCAGATCGCTGCTGGTCTATGCAATCATGCGAGGTCTCACGATCAACGTGGGTGAAGTCATGTCAGCCGCCATTGCTGACTGCGCCAAGAAGGGTAAGGGTCCATTGTTCTTCCCTAATACTATTACTAAACTATGCTTGCGTGCAGGGGTCCCCATTGAGCGGATGGAACAGCAGATGGCTTACACAGGCCACTTGGAGCTGCCTACAGGCTTGAGGCTGAGGAGAAAGGGGAACATGGAGTTCGAGCTGGACAGATTGGCTGCTGCTCAGTCACTGTCCATGGCGTGCCTGATGGATCTACAGAAGAGGATGGCTCAATGGGCCACATACGCACAGGCAAGGGACAAGGAAGTTGCTGACCAACTGGGATGCATCTTCCCTGACTTTCCCACGAACCTACTGTCTCCATGGGTGCCTCCACGACCACGAGGGACTGATGATGAGGATGAAGACATCTGAGTGCTAGATTGCAGAGCACTAAAGGGAGTATTGCTGTTCCCTTAGAAAAAAATTAAACTGCTTTTTGTGAAACCGTGTGAATTATGCTGTCTTTAGTTAATATTTTGATCTGTTTTAGTTGCTTAGTTTTAAGTTTTTAAATTGTTTAGTATAGCTTGCTGCTAGCTTATTAGGTAGATTAGTTTAGTTTCATTTTTAGAAAGCTTGAATGACTGGAAAAAGCATGCGTAGGGGCCTTAAACACTGATATATCTGCCCTGACTTTATTGCGAAATAATTGCGGAACCCGCAATTTTTATTACTGAATGCATGTTTTGGACTGTCTGTTTAGCTAGGCTGTGATCTGTTTAAATTCTATCTTTTGCGGCTACCATGACTACCTTATATAGCTTATCTTAAAGCATGCTGGATGAGTGTCATAGGACACCCTTTGATAGTTTAAATTAATCTCTAAAAAGCTCAGCATGCATAGCTTTAAGTCCTTCTCTGTCTGTTTTTTCAAATTTCTGCTGCTATGATATTTACTTTTAGAATGATCTGTCTATGCCCAGGGCTTTTAGATTCTCTTTGTTTTCCTTTAGACTAGATGCTTCTAGGACAAGTTTGGGGGTGTGCCACCTCAGACACTCATTGGGGACAATGAGTAGTTTAAGTTTGGGGGAGGCCACCCTAGGCCTAGGAACATTCCTCTCTCCCTTAAAAGCATAAGCATTCTTCTTCTCCTATTACAAAAACAAAAATGATGAACTGAAAAAAAAAAAATGAAAAATAGAATAAAGAGGGGTGTCTTTTTTAGGTTGCTGAGTAATCAGTGCCAAGTGTGTAACCCACAAATGGCATTGCATCAAAAGGCAACCAAAGGAAAGGCTCCACCTAAGAAAGAAAAAAGGAAAAAGTAGGGAAGAAGAATGTATACCTAGGAGTTGCAACTTTGTGGCTTAGATGTCCTGTTTAAAAAGAACTCTGATCCTCAATTAGCTAAGCACAAAGTTGTAGCTTGTAGGGTTGTTTAGGGAGATGAATGTATGTCCAATGTAGTGATGCCAGGGTTTAGGTTGTTCTCTTAAAGTACTACTGTCACTGTTAATACTAAGACTGGCATGACTCTAAGGAATCCTAGGCAGTTCTAAAGTAAGAGACTAGAAGCATGTACTGAGTCTGGGGTAAAGCTAGGTAGAATTTGAAACCTTAGGGATAGTTGCATGATATGACAAAAGCAAGTAGATCAGCTGTAAGGGGTTAATGAAACAGTAGGAGTAGTAGGCATGCGAAGCCAGAAGAAGCTAGATAAGAGGATAGTTTTAAACTTAGAAGTATGTCACAGGACAGCACTGCTATAGATAGGGATATAAGGGAGTCAGTAAGTGGTTAAAGAAGGTGAAACAGCAGCCTAGGCAAGTCCTTAGTTTGCTTGAGGACAAGCAAAACCTTAAGTTTGGGGGTGTGTTATGTCTCCAAAAGTGACTTATTTAGGACTTATTTAGCTTAGAAAGATGCACACTTTTAGGTATTTTTGATAGGATTTAGCTTAAACCTATGCTTATTTGTGAGAATTAAAAGAAGGTAGCTAAATTAGGACTTGTGTGCAAAAGGAAAGAAAAGGATTGAAAACCAAAGTAAAAGAATGAAAAAACTACATTGCGACAGCATTGCGGAAACATTGCTGAAACCGCAATGTTTCAAGTGAAAACCGTAAGTTGACTGATCTTTTTCTGTTAATTTCCGTTATTTCAGGGATTCGTTCTTTCTCCTCCATCCATTTTGAAGTACGATGTTGAAGATTGATGGTTCTCCTTGGCCCAAACGCACCTGCAGACTACTATAAAAGGGGGTCAAAGTCGAGGGTTCAATCATCATCCGAAAGCGTAGAAGTCTTCTCGCAGCTCCACCTTCACTCCTGTTTTTCTTTGCCGTCTGTTGGTTTACGAAGCTCAGCTGTTGGAATCGATAATCTGATAGGAAGGAGAGGAGATTTATCTTCTCTCTCGATTGGATTCATCCAAGCAAGGCTGATCTTTCTCATCCTTCAGCCGAGGCGGTTGCGACGAGGCGTTCAAGCGCAATTTCATGTTTTCTGTCTTTCATTTCTAATTTCCAGTTCTGTTTTGTTGTTGTTCCCTTCTAGTAGCTAGTTTATTGCATTTCGTTGCTTTCTACCTTTACGTTATTTACTTTAAACGTCCCTTTGTTCATTCAAACATTCAAATAATCAAAGCACAATTCTTCATTTCACAGTTTCTTCTCTTTACTGCTATTGTTTTTCCCTTGCTGTTTGTCTCTAAATTAATTCTAAGCATGTTTACTTCTTCTCTTACTTCTGTTCTGTCTATATCTATGAGTAGCTAAGTCACATAGGGGCATGCTAATGACAAGTCTATAGGCTAAAAAACGTGAACCAAAGCATGTAGGATAGCTCTCGAAGCATTGATTGTATGTAAGCTTCATCCCACGGGCAATTTCGATTGGCCATCCATTTTGTCCAAAGAACTCCTAACCTCTGGAAGGAGTAAGAGTTCAGAGTCATACACTCATGCTAGCCTTTCAAGGTAGCCAGAAAACGACCTAGGAATAGGCGTTTTCCTAGTACAAACCGTAACTTTCTGCTTTAACAAGATGCTTAAGACCTTACTTGGATATGAGTAAACTAAAGAATCTAATGCATGGAATCGGAAGATACATGAGATTGAGTGAGTTTGATGCATAGTGAGTTGATCCAATGCTTGAGAATCGTATGAAAAAGCCTATAGAGGAGTCGTTAGTAGCCCTTGTTTCTCCATTTTATACACTTTCGCTGTTCTTAAAATTGCGGTAGAATTGCTGTTTCCGCAATTCTGCTACGTTTACAATTCTGTTTAGCTGTTTTCTTCTTCATTTATTAATCTCGTCTCTTTTCATTTGAGTTTAACTTTGACTTGCACTTGTTTATGTTGCTACCCTCTTCGTATTCAGTAGGAAATAGACAATTTAAAACCAATTCTACCCCATCAAATCCACCCTTTCTTTCTTAACTTTACACTTCACGAGTAGCTTATAATAAATCTCTGTGGGAAAACGAATGAAAAAATACTTACTACTTGCTATAAGATCATGTATGCTTGCATGTTCTAAGTGCTCTCTCTATCTTATT
Source organism: Herpetospermum pedunculosum (assembly GCA_028017165.1). Classification (NCBI taxonomy): domain Eukaryota; kingdom Viridiplantae; phylum Streptophyta; class Magnoliopsida; order Cucurbitales; family Cucurbitaceae; genus Herpetospermum; species Herpetospermum pedunculosum. The sequence goes on from CM051531.1 coordinate 37,874,612, forward strand.
GCTTATTTATTTTAACACATTGAGCACGCAACACTATGCAAGTAAGACTTTGAATGAAGCACAATGTAATTATACAACCACGGAGAAGGAGATGCTAGCCGTAGTGTTTGCTTGTGAGAAGTTTAGGAATTACATTGTAGGAACTAGGACCATTGTGTACACTGATCACTCTGCACTCAAATACCTAATGAGGAAGGCTGATGCTAAGCCAAGGTTAATTAGATGGGTATTATTGTTGCAAGAGTTTGACTTAGACATTAGAGATAAGAAAGGAAACGAAAATGTAGTTGCTGACCATTTATCTAGATTGCGAAGTAATTGCGAAAAAATTGCTGAGCCAACAATTTCTGATGCCTTTATTGATGAGCATGTCTTTGTGTTAGCCCATCGTGATAACGATGAGGAACCTTGGTTTGCGGATATTGCTAACTTCCTTGCCTCGCAGGTACTACCAACTTTCAAAGGAGGGCAAGAAAAGAAGAGGTTTCTACATGAAGCTAGGAAGTTCATCTGGGACGATCCTACACTTTACAAGACTTGTGCAGACGGTTTGTTGAGGAAGTGTGTATCAGCTACTGAGGCGAAGTCAGTGTTGCAGCACTGCCATACATCTCCCTATGGTGGACATTTTGGTGGCCAAAGGACGGCTGCAAAGGTGTTCCAGAGTGGCTACTACTGGCCTACGATATTCAAGGATGCACACGACCATGCGCACAGCTGCAATGAATGTCAAAGAACAGGTAACCTTAGTCGGAAAGATGAGATGCCTCTCACCTACATCCTCGAGTTGGAACTCTTTGATGTGTGGGGCATCGACTTCATGGGACCATTCCCTCCATCTGCAGGTAATCTCTATATACTCGTAGCTGTAGACTATGTATCTAAATCGGTAGAAGCCATAGCATGTCTATCAAATGATGCCAAAACAGTCATTAAGTTCCTTAATAGGCGTATTTTTACAAGGTTTGGTACACCACGGGCTATAATTAGTGATGAGGGAACTCACTTTATTAATAAAGCTATGGAAAAAGTGTTAGCTAAATACAATGTTAGACATAGAGTAGCAACCACTTATCACCCACACTCAAATGGACAAGCTGAAATATCCAATAGGGAGATCAAAAACATACTGGAAAAAGTGGTCAAACCTAATAGAAAAGACTGGTCTTTTAAGTTAGACGATGCACTTTGGGCATATAGGACTGCATATAAAACACCCTTAGGTATGTCTCCTTATAGGCTAGTATATGGAAAAGCATGTCATCTTCCCTTCGAATTGGAAATCAAAGCCTTTTGGGCCTTAAAAGAGCTGAATTATTGCGTGACCGATGCGGGAACTTTGCGGTCTCTGCAATTACATGAGTTAGATGAGCTAAGACATATGTCCTATGAAAATGCTAAAATGTATAAGGAAAAAACTAAAATTTGGCATGATAGTAGACTTAGGATCAAGGACTTTAAGAAAGGCCAGCATGTCTTATTATTCAACTCAAGGTTAAGGTTATTTCCAGGCAAACTTAAGTCCAGATGGTCAGGTCCTTTTGTGATAACTAACGTGTTTGTTCATGGTGCTATTGAGATTCGCAACCTCAACCACGGGCAGCCGTTTATGGTCAATGGTGCACGATTGAAGCATTACTACGAGGAAGAAGATGTGAAGACACTCTCGGCCTTCCTCTTATCTGAAGTTTGAGGATCGAATCGATAGGGGATGAGTGACCACTGTGCTCATCCATCAGAAGGCTATGACTTAGTTTTTTTTCTTTCGTATTTTTTGTTGTTGTTATGTGTTTAGTTTGTGATTTTAATTACGGATTTTTGTTTTAATTAGGTGGATTTTAATAGGAGATCTTTAAGAGGAGATCAAGGAGATGAATCAAGGGGAGAAGATCCACGAAGAAGATCGGGCTAAATCAAAGATTTGGTTGCTGAATCTTGCAACTTAAATCAAGAAATATCCCAACGGCTAGGCGAATTTATTGCGGAGAAGTCGCTGAGTCCGCAACAGAATAGAGCCGTTGGAATACACTCGATTACAAATAGCCGTCAGATGATCCGTGGCCTCTACGTTTTTGTTAATCCGTTGGACCTCCAAATTCAGTCTTCTTCTTCCTCTGCATCTCCTACCTTCAGACCCTCAAAGAACGACAACGGTATCTACACGCGCCGATAGTTCCACACCCAAAAAGAAGTCGCCTGACGCAGAGGAAGCTGCGAGAGAGGCGCTGCTTTCCTTAGCAGACGCCGATGCTGCGCAGCCCTCACGGCCTCCGAAGCTACCAGTGCGACGAAAGAAGTGGAAGGTGGTGACTGAGATACCTGCTGGTCCTTCTGAACCAGTCGGTACACCCAAGAAATGGAAGTGGAAGGTTGCGGTGGAGGATGCACCGATCAAAGAAAAGACTCCCAGCGAGGAGAGTCGTGGGAGTGGCCGTCCATCATATGAGACGGCCAGGCAGAGCCCTGAACCTTCGCCCCAGACGCCGGAGCCTGAAGCTCCACCTGAAGAGCACCAAGACTCGGTTCCAAGTGAAGAACCGGCGGAGGACGAGGAGGTCTTCTCCCCCTTGAGGGAAGTCAGTCCTGACAGCCCTGCGGAGGGGGGAAGCAAAGACTCCATGGACGAAACGTTGGGGGATTACCTCCAGCAGATCACCACCAAGGCACGCCTCAAGAAGAGGGTCCCTGTGATCGTGAAAGCCAAGCGACCGAAGGCCTCCAAGCGAGCCAAGAAGAAGAAGGTTAGTGGTGAACCTTCTTTAAAGAAATTGAAGGTTGAGGCTGCTGAATCGGCCAAGGCAAAAGAAAAGGGGAAGAAGAAGATGTACCCCGAGGACGAACCTGCAGCTGTGCGGTTTATCTCACACGAAGTAGAGGCCAAGAGCCTCGAGTTAAGGAAGAAGGAACTCCTCCACGAGCGAGGATTCCTTGATGCGTTGGCGGACCTGCCGCAATTCTTGCGCGCAGGAATCATCACCCACGGCTGGGAGGAGTTGTGCAGACCCCCGATTCCTGCCTATCCGGACATGGTGTATGACTTATATGCCAACCCCACGCACCCTGACGCTTGTCTGTCCACAGTGAGGGGGGTAGAGGTCGACTTCTCCGAATGCCATCAATGAGGCTTATGAGCTCAAGGGGTACCCACATTCTGATTACGACAAGATGGTTGACCTGCCATCTGAGGCAGTCTTGGAAGAAGCCTTGCACACGATAGGCAAACCAGAGGCATCTTGGGCGGTGTCAAGGAACGGGAAGCACACCCTGATGAGTGCAACCTTGAGAGACAAAGCGGCCGTCTGGTTCTCTTTTGTACGCAGACGTATCTCCCCTGTGACCCACGAGACGACTATCAACCAGGGGAGATCATTGCTGCTGTACGCCATCATGCGGGGGCTCACCCTTGATGTTGGTGAAGTCATCGCCGCCTCCATTGCCGACTGTTCAAAGAAAGGTAAGGGTCAGCTATTTTTCCCTAATACCATAACTAAATTGTGCCTTCGTGCAGGAGTCCCAATGGAGAAGAATGAGAAGCAGTTGGCTTACACTGGCCATCTGGAGCTGCCCACCATCTTGAGGATGCGAAGGAGGGGCAACATGGAATTTGAGCTGGACGGCCTGGCTGTTGCTCAATCACTATCAATGGCCTGCCTAATGGACCTGCAGCACAAGATGGCGCAGTGGGCGGAGTATGCTCAAGCAAGGGACAAGGATGTGGCTGATCAGCTGGGATGCATCTTCCCTGCCTTCCCTACTGACCTGTTGAAGCCATGGGCGCCTCCTAGAGAAAGGAGAGATGAGGATGAAGATGTTTGAATGCCAGCTGAACGACATTCGAGGGAGTTTTCTGATCCCTCTTGAAAATTAAAAAAAAAACAAAACCCTGCTTTTCTGTGACTTGTGACCCCTGTTATTCATCAAATGTTTGATATGTTTTAATTGTTCTTTTGTTTGTTTAGGATAGTGTAGTTAGTTTGATGGTTTCTGAGTAGTTAGATTAGTTAGTTTACCTGTTTTGTGTAGCGAGTGATGATTGAAAATAGCATGCCAGGAGCCTTGATCACTGATAAAAATGCTCTGGAGGTTTATTGCGGATTCTTTGCGGAGTCCGCAATTTTTTTTTTAGTTTTCACATGCTATTGGATGACTGTTGGATGGGCTGCGTCTGTTTAATTTTTTTGATATCTTGCTACTTTATTGACTTCAATATGTGATATATCTGTGAGCATGCTGGATGAGTGTCTTCGTACACCTTTGTTAGTTTAAATTAGCTTCCTTAGATTGCTCAGCATGCACATCTATAAGCCCTTAACATGTTGTTTTTTACAAAAATTCTGCTGCTGTGTTATCTGCTTTAGGGAAGTCATTCTATGCCTGGGAGTTTTAAATTTTACTTGTTTTGCCTTAGACTAGATGCTTCTAGGACAAGTTTGGGGGTGTGCCACCTCAGACTCTCATTGGGGACAATGAGAAGTTTAAGTTTGGGGGAGGCAGCCTCTAGGCCTAGGAACATTCCTCTCTCCCTCTTAAAACAAAAACATTCTTCTTCTTTGAAAAAAATGATGAAAAGAAAAGAAATGAAAAGCAAAAGAATAAAGAGTAGTGTCTCTCTTGAGGGTGCTGAGTAATCAGGGCCATTTGTGTAACCCACAAGTGGCACTGCATCAAAAGGCAAACCAAAAGAGGGACTCTACTAAAGAAAAGAGAAAGGAAAAACCAAAGAAGAAGAATGTGTGCCTATGATTTATAGCTTATGTGCTTAGGTGTCCTGCATGAATGAACTTTGATCCTCAATTAGCTAAGCACGGGGTTGTAGCTTATAGGTTTGTTAAGGGAGATGAATGTATATCCAATGTAGTGATGCCAGGGTTTAGGTTGTTCTATGAAATGTACTACTGTTACTTGTGTGTACTAAGGCTGGCATGACTCTAAGGAATCCTAGGTAGCCCAAAAGAAAGACATTAGAAGCATGTACTGAGTCTGGGGTGAAGCTAGGAAGAATTTGAAAACTTAGGGATAGTTGCACAATGAACTTAATGACATAAGGCAGATAGATCAGTTGTAGGAAATTTATAAAGGCAGTAGGTTTTTCAAGGCAAGAGAAGTCAGAAGAAGCAGGATGAGACGGTAGTTTTAACTTAGAAGGGTGTCACAGGACAACCATGCCTTAGATAGTGAACTTAGGGAAGTCAGCAAGTAGTTAGATAGAGTGATAACAGCCTAAGTAAGTCCTTATATTGCTCGAGGACGAGCAATAACTTAAGTTTGGGGGTGTGTTACGTCTCCAAAAGTGCATATTTTAGGGACTTATTTGCTATAGAATGGTGTAAACTCTTAAGCGTTTTTGATAGAATTTAGTGTAAACATGTGCTTATATATATGAATTTATAGAATGAAGCTAAATCAGGACTTATGTGTAAAAGAAAGGAAAAAGAATCGAAAACAAAGCTAAAGAGATGAATTTTCTGTATTGCGGGAACATTGCGAAAACATTGCTGTCTCCGCAATGTTTTAAGTGAAAATGTTAAGTTGTTCTAACCGTCTTCTGTTTTGTAGCGATCTTTCAGCCGTCCAATTTCTCTCATGCTGCCACGTGAAAGGTCGTCGTTCAGAATGGATGGTTCTCCTTGGCCGAATCGTACCTGCAAAACACTATAAAAGGAGGTCAAGGGGAAGGAGAACAACAAGCTTGAAAGCGTAGAACTCCCATCTCAACGCAGTTTCTTCCCCATTTCTTCTCCCGTTTGTTGGCGTGAAGGATTCAGCTGTTGGCATCGATAATCTGAGAGGAAGAAGAGAAGATCCTTCTTCTCTTCTGATTGGATTCATCCCCAAACAAAGCTCCCCTTCTCCCTTCATCCGAGGCGCTTGCGGCGAGGGTTCACGCACACATTTACCTGCTTTCTGCTGCTTTCTGTTTCCTTTTTGCTACTGTTTGTTGCCATTTACTACTGTTAGATACATTGTTTCATTTCGTCTTTGTCTGTTTAAGTCTTTATCGTTTTAAAGTTGTTGATTGTTAAGCTTTGAATCTTGTTTAATCGAAGAATTGGTTGACTACTTCGCAAGTTCTCCATTGCTTTCTTTTTCTGTTGTTTCCATTTGATTACTGCCAAGCATGTTTAATCCATCGAGTGTTTCCACTCCATCATCATCCATGAGTAACTAAACCACATAAGGGTCTGCTAATGATGAATCTATAGGTAGAAATACGTGAATTCAGCATGTAGGATAACTCAAATGCATTGAATGTATGTATGCTTCATCCCACGGGCAATTTCGATTGGCCATCCATTTTGTCCAAAGAACTCCTAACCTCTGGAAGGAGTAAGAGTTCAGAGTCGTCCATTCATGCTAGCCTTTCATGGTAGCCAGAAAACGACCTAGGAATAGGCGTTTTCCTAGCACAAATCATTAACTTGCTTATATAAATAGATGCTTTAGCCTTACTTGGACATGAGTGAACTAAATGATCTAATGCATGAAATCGAGAGATACATGAGAATGAGTTAATTTGATGCATGATAAGTTGATCTACAGCTGAAGAATCGTATGAAAAAGCCTATAGAGGAGTCGTTAGTAGCCCTTGTTTCCACCCTTCACCCTTAAAACGCTGTTAGTACAATTGCTAGAAAATTGTTGTCTACACAATTCTCTTAGGTATACTTTTGCCTTAGCCATTTTTCTTAGTTTTCTGTTTTGCGATTTTATTGCTAGATAATTGCTTTCTCCGCAATTTTTTTCCTTCTACATTCAAGTTAACCTCTTACTTGTCCTTGTTTATGCTTGCATATCTCGCACGTTCTTTATTAGTTAGGCACATTAATCCCAATTCTACCCCATTTAAACCACCCTCTCTAATTTAACATCTCACTTCGCTAGTAACTAAGAATAAATCTCTGTGGGAAATCGAATGAAAAAATACTTATTACTTGCTACAAGACCATGTATGCTTGCATGTTCTGAGTGCTCTCACATTGCATTTTAATTTACACATTGAGCACGCAACACATGCTTATTCTTATGAGATAAATCAAAGTGTTCCTTGCTCGAGGACTAGCAAGATTCAGGTGGGGGGTATTTTGATAGCTCTAAAATAGAGCTATAATTATAGCCTTAAATCTAGCTAAATGTCATTCTTAATTTAGTTAAATTGCCTTATTATAGGTGTTTTCGTGGCAAAGAGCTTGGGAAGTCCATTTATGATTTTCGGGGCTAAATCGGTCATTTTAGAGGTTTCGGGAAGTGTTTGGGTCAAGAAGATAGGCCAAAAGGAGCTCGGGAGCCAAAACGACCCAAAAATGGGCTAAGTCCCAAGAGGTCAGCGCCCAGGCGCCGACGCCCAGCGCCCAGGCGCCCAACGGAGGCAGCAGCCCAGCCACGCCCATCATTAAAGACCCAGGCGCCCACTCCCGCACGCCTCCGCGCCCACGCTCGCACGCCTCCGCGCCCACGCTCGCACGCCTCCGCGCCCACGCTCGCACGCCTCCGCGCCCACGCCCGCTCCGCCTCCGCGCCCGAGTCCCGCGCACCCTCGCCTTGCCTCGCCGCGCGCCCTAGCCTTGACGCAAAATGCCCGTCATTAAAACTCAGCAGAAGCCTGTCATTAAAAGTCAACAAAAATGCCCGGTTTGTAAATTTTCCAGAGAGCTCAGCGCCTAGGCGCTGACTTATGGCGCCTAGGCACTGTCCCGATTCTGTGCGCGCGCGCCCGCGGCGCCTAGGCGCTGACTTATGGCGCCTAGGCGCTGACTTATGGCGCCTAGGCGCTAGTCTGACGCAGAAATGAGTATTTAAGTCCATTTTTGCTGATTTTAGGGAATTCTCTCCCAATTTCTTCCGCCCACATTCTTTGTAGAGCTCGTTTCTTGAGCCAAAACCTTATTCTTACCTATTTTAATACATTAGAGTTGAATTTCTTGTTGATTTCTCTTGGATTTCACAACGGGCAACTAAGGTAAGTGCTCTAATTTGGGTTTAGGGTTTGTGTTGTTGATGTATTAGGTGAGATCTGATCTTTTGATCTTCTTCTTGGCTTGTTTTAGCATTCAATTCATCTCTAGCATCGTTCTTAATGTCCAGCATGATTTTCTTAATGGTTGACACCCGTTTAGTAAATTGTGTGTTGGTTAGATTAAAAATCCATGACTTAGCGATCGCACTTCATGTTTTGAGTAATTAATTCTAGCATTCTGAATTAAATGTGGCCACACACTACAACAAATATCTTTTTTAATAACGTTTTATACTAGCGGATGGTTAAAAACGCTATTAAAGAAAAATGAAAAAAAAAATGGGAAATTGCATAAAGTAACCTGTTAGAGCAAAACATTAACAAAATTGACCCGTCTCCCAACAAAATATTAAAAGTGACCGGTTTGAGGAAATGGGAGGTGTGAAATTATACATATGCCCTTCAGTAAGAAAACCTGAATGTGTCTATGCAATCGCACAGCCTATGCCATGGCATAGGCAATTTCCATCGCACAGCCTATGCCATCGCACAACCTATGCCATGGCACAGCCTATGCCATCGCACAGCCTATGCCATGGCACAGCCTATGCCATGGCATAGGCTATTTTTTTTTTTTAAAAAAAAAACAATTTCTTTTTCTTTCTTTTTTTAAATTGGGTTTTTGTTTTTTGTTTTTGGGTAGTGATAAAATTTTGAAATTTAGAGAGAAAATAAATGAGCTTGTGGAATTTCATTCTCAAGATCTGCATGCAGGGTTTGTAAATGAAGAAGAAGAAGATTAGATGGATCATACACAGATCTGGAACCAACAACAACAAAATCAAGATCAAAATAATCATCAAAATTTTCATTCTGATGATGATGATACTCTAATGTTCTACTCGGATTTCTCTCCGCTGCCTGATTATCGTTGTATGTCTTCATCTTCTTCGTCATCTTCGATCCCCGCCCCGCTCAAGGACAAAGCTTTGGAGTGGCTGAGGAGTAATAAAGAGACAGTTTCTGTTGATGATTTGAGAAATGTGAGAATCAAGAAATAGAAGTTTGAAATAGCCAATGTCATGGATTTACTCGAAAATAGCAATGAGTTTTTCGTCCTCTGTTTTCAATTTTTTTTTTTGAAGAAAAAGAAGTTTGAAATAGCCTATGCCATGGCACAGGCTGTGCCATGGCATAGGCTGTGCGATGGCACTGTGCCATGACATAGGCTGTGCGATGACACAGACTGTGTCATGGCATAGGCTGTGCGATGGAAATTGCCTATGCCATGACATAGGCTGTGCGATCGCATAGACACATTCGGTTTCCTTACTGAAGGGCATATGTATAATTTCACACCCCTCATTTCCTCAAATCGGTCACTTTTAATATTTTTGTGGGAGACGGGTCACTTTTGATAATGTTTTGCTATGACAGGTCACTTTATGCAATTTCCCAAAAAAAATGCGGGAAGTGAAAAATTGAAATTATGTCGGGGGTGGTAAAAAATTACGAAAACCCACATTACGCCTTTTTTTTTTCTTTCTATACCCTTCATTTGCAGACGCACTTCTCTCTCTATTCTCCTCCATCGCCTTCCTCCTTTGTTCGAGCAAGTCATCTTCATTCTTCGGTTTCCAAAAATCTCTGCAATTGAATCATATTCGTCTTCAATGGCTGCTCAATCGCTCGGCGAAACGGACGGTGGAGATTTCCCTTCCGACCTCCCCTACCAGTCCGCCTTCAACAATCATTTCTCATCGGAGGCGATTCTCGACGCTCTTTCTAAATCCCAAAACAACCCTCTCATATGTCCCTACGACCTCTATGTAGGGCAGATCTCCGACACTTCCTTCACATCGCCTCGCCAAGCCAACTTCTGCAGGTTGGTACTTTTTCCCAACAAGGTAATTGTTTTATGGGAAGATTTTATTTTACATTCGTAGGCCTTTGCTCTCTCACTTTCCCGAACTCTCTAAAAATCTGTAGAATCCGGTGCTAGGGGGACAATCCCGCTACTGATTCACCGAAGAATCAAGAATCAAAGCACCTCTCTAGAGATGTTTCTAGTGAAATTCGTCACCCTGTTATCGTGGGAACGATTAAGGAGGATTTTGGGCGCTCACTCTTCCTCAAGGGTTTTGTAAATTCAATTTTTGCGAGAGATTGTTATTGTGCTTTGTTTTCTTTCTCTAGAAGTTTGGAATTGGAAGTAGTAGTTCTTAATCGTTCGCTTGATATGAAGAAAGTTCGTTTGCTCCATTTAAACTGATTTTAGTACATTCTTAATCAAGAGTTTGTTCGTATGAAGAAGTTGTTGAAAATTGAGAATGGAAAATCACTGGAGTAGAGTTTGAGTGATGTCAAGCTTCTATAATATGTGAGATGCCTTCCCGGTGAGGGAAAGGTAATAGAAACTGCGTTTACCTATGAATTTTGTATTTTATCACAAGCCTACATGTTGTTTGTCATATGGATGGTTGATTCTGGAGCATGTAAAGCAATTGGTTAACTTGCTATTCTAATATCTTCCAGTTTGCACTGCGTCTACTTTACGCTGCAGTTGGATTTGGACATTAAGCTTTCGTGGGTGAGCATATTTTCTGGAAAAATATTCAGATTGGGGTAGAGCGTCAAATTCTATGTTTTTGTCACTGAGCTTCACAATTTTAACTTTGCAGAGGGATTGTGTTGGGCAAGAACAGGAGAGAGACATACATCAAGGATGATAATGAAATATTTGAAATTTGTGCTTAGACATGAAGTTAGTTTCTTTGATACCCAAACTGGTTCGATAACTCATGAGGTCGTCTCCCTCATTTCCTCTGATGCCAGTTCAATTCAAGTTTCCATATGTGAAAAGGTTTGGTCTCAGAGTCACTCTTTCCCAACACTACAGTGTATGTACTAAATATATGTCCATAGAAACTATCATGGAATCTATTTCACTGTATAGAAACTACTAATTACCACGAACTATACTAGGGATATATATCAGCAAGGTTTAAACTATAACTGTATATATACAATATTTTCTAAAATATTGAAGAAAAGTCAACAAAAAGGTTCATCCATAGTAGAGATGAATATTTTTCCAACTAATATACACTCTAAATATGAATATTACAGATAGCCCGAGAGACGTCAATAATTGAAAATAAATAATAATCAACAATTTCATCTTTATCATGTCGGTATATCTCATTCTTTCTTTCTGTGCAGATACCTGATTGCCTTGCTTACATGTCAACATTCTTCTTCTGCCACATATTTGCCTTTATAGTATCATGGAGATTGACATTTGCAGTCCTCCCGCTCTCAGTAACGTTCATTGGTCCGACTTGTGTTTGGCAAAATTATGATCGATCGGATAACGAAGATGATTGTATCTTATGGTGATACTGGTGGGATTGCAGAGCAAGCATTATCTTCAAGAAGAACTGTATACTCATATGTAGGAGAAAGTCGAACACTGGAAAAATTCAGCCAAACACCCCAGAATATTATGGAATTTCGGATTAAGTCCGGTATTGTGAAGGGATTGATGCTTGGAAGTATGGGAGTCATTTATGCTGGCTGGGGTTTTGAAGCTTGGGTTGACACTTATTTGATTACTGAGAAAGGAGAAAAAGGAGGCAAATTTTTTATAGCTGGTTTCAATGTTCTAATGGGAGGACTGTGAGTTTACCTTCATCATCTATATCCAATGCATTCATTCCTGTATTTAGTTGCATCATTCCATTCACATGCCAACTTCAACTAATTTTTTCATTAAGTAATATATAAGGAAACAATTATGCACAAAATTGCAGCTTCGGAAATGGCTCTGCTCAACGTTTCATTATGTTCTTCAACTTCCAGAATTCCTTCCAAACCTCACCTTTATCTTCCTCTATCCATTTCATTTTCCCCAGCGCCTTAGGTAAATTCCTCACTCCATTTCCCTTCTCAATTTCTTCTCTAATTTGTACTGAAATGCTATGATTTTTAACCAAAAAAACTCAAGGTACTAAAGCAGCAACAGTAAGCTACTTGGAATTTGGTTCTTTCCGTCGAGAATTCGCCTCTAAAGCCATCTTCCTTGTGTTGCTTTCTGCCTCTTTGTTCCTCGTCGATCTTGCGCTAGCTTTTAAGGTTCATTTTACACTGAAATTCTTTAGAAATTTATCGGATGAGAATCTGTTTTTAATTTGTATATTGATTGATTTTTGGTGAACGGATTCAATTTCTAAGGCGGAGGTCCTTACGGCGCCGGGGTCACTAGAGGTCAGGATCTCACCGGGAAAGATTTCAGTGGGAAGACGTTAATCAAGCAAGATTTTAAAACGGTTTCTCCCTTCTTAAAAAAATTACAATATTTCTGATGTTGTACTACAATAGTATTATGTGTTTGTGAAATGGCTTTATGTTTCTTTTTTTTATTTGCACTCTATATTACGAAAAGCTAATTTTAAAGGTGCAAATTTATTTGGTGCTAGCTTCTTCGATGCTGATTTAACAAGTTCATTGCTTGAGTGTTTTTAAGTAATATAATGAACTGCAAAGTCATCTTGATGATCTTCTCTTGGAGAACATAATCCGATAATAGCTGAGTTCAATTGTTTCTTTTCTTTGCCTGATGGTTAGAGGTGGATCTTTCAGATGCTAATCTTAGAGGTGCAGACTTTTTTCTTGCCAATGTTTCAAAGGTGATGATTATTTGATACGTTTATAATGAAATGTTTTTTTTATTAATCCTCTTGTGGTGCAACTGAAGATTCTACGTCAACAAAAACATTATTCTTAGAGATATGTTTCCTTGCTTATGTTCCTGTTAGCTAGCAATGCCATACTTAGTTGATCTCAATCTCATTCTTGAATGTCCAAAATTTTGATCAAAACGAGAAATGTGATAGGAAACTACTTTGCAAACACTAGTGATGTGATGGAATACCCTTGAACGGTGTATGCAGTTGCAGATTCTATCCGAGTTTTCCATTCACGTTTTTGTTTATTAGAGTATTGATATAATTAAACTTATCACGATATCAGAGTGAGAATTGGGTTGTTTGTTGATTTAACATGATATCAGAGTGGGAAGTCTTGTGTTCGAACTCCTATAATGTCATTTACTCTCCTATTTATATTTCTGAAATTGAAATAGCTAACCTCGTTGGTAGTTTGAAACATTTAGAAAAAAATTAATCTATATTGTATTTTATTAGACCGGATTTCAAAATGAGAATCTGTTAGGTGACCAATTTATACCTATATTGTATTTTATACTTGTGCATCTAGGAACTTGATAATCTCATGTAAGCACTACTAAACCTACTAAACCTTCACTCCAAATCCAGGAACTTGATATTTACAATCTTATGTAAGCACTATTAAACCTTCACTCTAAATCCTCTAATCATATTCATTTTTATGGCGGCCTACGTCTGACATGGTGCTTATTGATGATGCCTTGAGTACCACAATTGCATGACCGATTGATAAAGTCAAAATATGTAAGCAAGTTTACTTTGGTTTGTTGGTTAATGTATTATTAGAGTTAAATCGTCATGATTTAAATGATATATTTTATTTTTGTTCTTGTTTTTTATTAGGTGAAGGAAAGGTATCATCCAAGTTGCAATGTAGGGGAGAATATCAAGTTCGTCTCACACACTATTTTGAAACATTCACTTGTTTTTTAGATTCACTGTACTTGGATATTATGAATTTGCATCTACTCAAATGTGTAAACTTAGTTGGAACAATCTTTTTGATTACTAAAACTTTAGTTTCAACTATACTTCAATATTATGTGTTTACCTTTATAAAATTTTAGATGAAATGAGAATTGAAATTTATGTTTATAGTGGTTGTTATAACATTTGTAGCTATTATAAAAAACGCTATTAAAATTCAATCATAGCATCGACTATCGTGAAAAAGATTGTTCATGACTATTTAGAAATCAAAACTGAACTTTTCATAACTAATTTAAAGTACACAAAATACTATTAAAAGTATCCATAGCATTAAATATCTTTATGGAAAGTCAAGAACTTTCGATAATAGAGGCTACCACAACGTGCCTAAAAATGCTATCATTACACCGCTATAAAAACTTTACTTAATGTGGTTTTAACATTATTAAAAAGTCTATAATAACATCTCCTAATACCGCTATAAAAAGTTTTCATAGCAGAAAATATTCGTGCTTGAAACTGGGTTCTCTATAGCGATTTTCGTAGCACTGAAAAACTGCTATCAAAAGTCAAGGACTTTCAATAACGGGGGTTATGGCCACGTTTCAAAAAATGCTATGGAAAGCCTACTATAGCGGTTTTTTGATGTTATTAACAACGTTATTAAAACGCTATAATAGCGGTTCATTACACCGCTATAATAGCAGTTCATTACACCGTTATAAAAACTTTCCATAACGTGATTTTAACGTTATTAAAAAGTTTATAATAACGTTTCCTAATACCGCTATAAAAAGTTTTCATAGCGGGAAATATTCGTTATTGAAACTAGATTATTTATAGCGGTTTTCGTAGCACTGAAAAATCGCTATTAAAAGTCAAGGACTTTCAATAACGGGGGTTATGACCGCGTTTCAAAAAACGCTATGGAAAGCCTACGATAGCGGTTTTTTGACGCTGTGGTATGTGATATTTGTTGTAGTGACATTTGTTTGGCTCGTCGCATGAATACCCGTCGCTCGCGACTAATCCTAATTTGGGAGAGCGATCGCCCCTAAATTAGAGTTATTAGCGAAGCATAGTCTAGAGCCGTCAACTCTTTTCTAATTAGTTGGGATTATTAGTTCTAATTAAAGCATGTGAGCACTTGTTTTAATTGGGTCTTTTAATGTGTGTGAGTGTTAACAAAAACCGGTTAAATATATTTTGTGTCTATGATCCAAACTACATCAACAATCAATCCCGACACTCAAATTAGGAGCACGTGTTCCGTTTATTTTTCTTGCATTTATTTTTTCTCGTATTTTATTTTTCCGTTAGCTATTTTTCTGTTTTAGTTTAATTCTCCGTTAGCGTTTTCCCCCTTTATTTTTTCTGTTTTATTAAAAACAAGTAGAAGTTAATTAAGAGGAAATAATTTTGGTTCCCTGTGGTTCGACACCCGACTACCACTAGCTGCAAAGCTCTGTAGTATCAGATTTATAAATGTTATTTTGGCGGATCTCGACAACCCGAACATAGAGAATTTTATAGATTAAAAAATCTCTTGCCAGCATATTAGAAGAGCAATGTTGGATTTAGGAGCCTCCATTAGTGTCATGCCTTATTCCATTTATCAGAAACTGAAATTGAAAGAAATGAAGAAAACAGGAATAGTTATTCAACTTGCTGATAGATCTTCTATGCATCCTTTAGGAATAGATCAAGATGTGTTAGTGCAGGTTAATGAATTAATTTTTCCTGTTGATTTTTATGTTCTGAAAATGGATGGAAATTCTTCCTCTTCGCCTGCTCCGATCTTATTAGGTAGGCCCTTTATGAAAACTGCCAAAACTAAAATAAATGTTGATAAGGGCATTTTATCTGTTGAGTATGGCGGAGAGGTTGTTGAGATGCATTTGCCCTATGTAGAAAAACATGATGAGGAGGTATTCTCTCTTTGTCAAGTAGATACATTTGAATCTCTAGAGCAGAATGAATGCATGACTGTTGAGGATGGGGATGACCCATTATTTTTAACTGATCTTTTTGATGAACATGAGTTGCATGAACCATCCTTGACTGAATTTTGTGATTCAACTGTTTCTGCCTTGACAATTGTTGAGAATCCTGCTAAGCTACTCCCTTCCACTTTGCCTTGCACTATAGGTGATAAAATGATTAATCAAGCCATGCTAGATTTAGAACCATCGATTAATGTTAAGTCATATGTTGTTGATAATGAGCTTAATCTGAATGACTTGCATGAAACTGGTTCTATTGTACAATTGGCTGATAAATCCTATGTGCCCCCCTTGAAAAAGGTGGAAGACGTTTTGGGCAGAGTAACTGACCTGTACTTTCCTGCTGATTCTTATACTCTTGGAATGAATGATAACATCTCTCATGTTTTTGCATCAATTTTATGGGAACGACCTTTTATGAAACCTGCAAAAATTAAAATTGATGTTGTATGTGTGCAGAAGGCACGAGAGAAAGAATTGTTCGTGGATTTTTGCAGGAAGGATGAAATTAGGAAGATGGATGGGGCATCTTCCAAGTTCGATTATGGATGAGTGCACGCGAGAATACAGTCGAGCAATCGACTCTAAAAATTTGCGCTTCTCGAAGGCACCCGAGCTTGGACTGTAATTCTGTTATTTATGGCTTTGTTTTTGTTTATATTAGCTTTTGAATTTGTTGTTTGTTTACTTGTTTTCTTAGGAGGAAAGGTGAAATGGCCGACAATTCGAGTTTAGTTTGGAAGACGATGAGGCACATCTCTACCCGTCAGCTCCACAAAATTCAGGGGAGGTTTTCTGTTCCCTTAGAATTTTATTGTTTTGATTGTTTAATGCATTGGGGACAATGCATGTCTTAAGGTGGGGGTGGAGTTTGTTGAAAGAAAGACTTCTTAGTAGTTGTCGGGCATGTGTATACTCTGATTTTTAGATTAGAATCTGAATACATGTTGTCCGATGAGGACGGTCTGTGATATGCTTGTGAACACTCCGTATTTGTATAATTCGAAAAAGTTGACAATGTATGCACATTTTGAGCCTATTTTAAAAAAATTTCTGCTATTTCCCTACATTCACTGAGCACATAGCCCTCTTATTCTCAGCTCTGTAGGTTTAGAATGATTTTATTTGGTCTGAAACCTTGTTGTCACCCCGAAATGTACCATTAGAGAGACTTGATGTGTTAGAAGTAGTAATAATTCATTTGTTGCATAGCAAAGCTATTGCCTAAAAAAAAAAAAGCATGAAAATAAAAATTCTAGAGTTGCTCCTCCTTCTTGTGTTGCCCGTGTAACCAGGGGCGATTGTGTAACCCACGGTTGTCACTGCATGAAAGGGGAGCTAATAGAAGTGAGCAATAGTCCTTAAAAACGTGAAACTGAGTTTGGTTTGACGTGTTAGGCTCTCTTGGAGAAATTAAAAAAAAAGGGTGGTTCAAAATGAATAATGGGTACAAAGTGCTCAAAGAAAAGAAAGAAAATATAGGCCTTATGTTTTGTTGCTTTTTCTATTGCTAAAAGCCATTAGACAGTTCTTATCGCCATAAGTAGGGGGAAAACGAGTTATAGGGCTGTATAAGGTTGTTCCGGGCTTGCATGAGCTAGGTTGAGAGGTGCTACACACACACACACATAAGGGAATAGGAGTAAAAATTTTGGAATGTTTTCAATGTTTGCATGCATTTGATGGTTTTGCATTTATCCAAGTACCTTGTTTCACAAGCATTGAGGTTAGAGTTATCAGCATGCAATTAATTCTTTGGAGATAATTTAGAGTATACCTTGCTCGAGGACTAGCAAGATTTAGGTCGGGGGTATTTTGATAGCTCCAAAATAGAGCTATTATTATGTCCCTAATATTGGCTAGAACCATGCTAAGTATTGATTAAAATGCCTTTTTGTAGGTGATTTCATGGTCGAGAGCTCGAGAAGTCTAAAGACACGTTTCGGGCCTTAAAGCGACGTTTTAGAGCTTCATAGATGCATCGGGAGTGAAAGGGCTTGAAGAATTGAAGAAATGGCAAAAATTGCCTTGAAAAAGGGAGTTTTTGGCCATCAACCCGAGAGCATGCATGCATGAGCAGCAGCGTCGAGACGCTAGCTCGACGCTTGCTCGGCGCTGCAGCGTCGAGACGCTGTCCGAGCGTCTCGACGCCAGGCCAACGATTTTCCAGATTGACGCGCGACAGCGTCGAGACGCTGTCCGAGCGTCTCGACGCCAGCGCGCGCGCGGTCAACTTAGGGCACCAGCGTCGAGACGCTTGCCTAGCGTCTCGACACTCCGACGATTAAAAGCGTGAAAACGCCCAAATTTTGGCTATCTTCTTCTTCTCCGAATTTCAGCCTCGGGTCTACGCCATTTTTGTCCATTTTTTAGCTTCTTCTTCTCCTCTTTGTGTATGGTACTAAGCTCTTCCATGGGGGGTTTTATTTATTCATCCTCCATGGAAGGCTAAACAAAGGTTAGTGTTTAATTTTGAGTTGGGATTGTGAATATGGATGTTTTGGGGAGATTTGTCCCTTTGTAAATGTTGAGCTAATTGGTATGTTGATGCATCTCTTGCTTGTTCTTAATCAAATCTAGCATGTATAACTTAGTTAGGTGGACTCCCTAATTCCTATGCATGATAGAGGGCTAAAGGTTGGGACGTATAATTGCCCATATCGCTAGGTAGCACGGGCTTAAGCATGGCTAAGTAATTCAACCCAAAGTGACAGTTGGGAATCTGAATTAGTTAACGTTTTCATGTTAGGCTTAGGGCGAGAGAGAAACCGGGTTAGTCTTAGGATTAAACCGTCACAATGTTCCCGTTACTGGCTTATGGTCAATTTAGGGGTCGCGACCTTGAATAGATTATTGGCCAAGAACAATTAGAATTGCACATATCTAATTATATCTTTGGGTCATTTGAGTTAGAAATTAGCCAAATGAATTGTGTGCATAAGCATGATTAGCTAATAAATTGTATCGATGAACCGAACGTCCATAGCAATCAATCCCATCACTCGAAGTTAAGCGCAACCATTTAATTTTGCACTTGTCATTTAATTTTCCGTTAGCTTTGCACGCTAGGAGCTCCCTTCCCCCAAACCAAATCACAATCACATTTTTACATTCTTTTTACACACTTTTTAGAATTAGCAAATTAAACTTAGTTGAATTAAATTCCTTAATTCCCTGTGGATCGACCCCGTTACCACTTAGCTGCAAATTGCTCGGTGCATTCAGGTTTTATAAATTTTATTTTGGCAAGCCTCGACAGCTTGAATTTTAGTAGGACATTCAAAAATCCTTCTACCAGTTTTATACCTTGAAAGCTTTTAAGCTTTGTTTCTTGTGTGTTCTTGTGATAGAGTGCATGTATATTTGGAGGATTCAAGTGAGGGTTGATCAATCTTGCTTGTGGTGTGCTTTGCAGATCAAGGGTTGATGGGAGTGTTATCTCTCCAAAAGTACATTATTTAGGGACTTATTTACCTTAAAATCATGTAATCTTTTGAGCGTTTTTGTTAGAATTTAGCTTAATACGTGCTTAAATATGAGAATTCGAGGAATGAAGCTAAAATAGGACTTATTTGGAAAAGGAACGAAAAAGAATAGAAAATGATGCTAAAAGAGCTAAAATGTACATTGCAGGAGAATTGCTGAAACATTGTTGGGAGCGCAATAAGCATTGCAGCCACCGCGAGGAATCCGCAATGCCAAGCTGCTGCTGCTGAGTTTTCCCAGCCGCCAGTCGTCACGGTTGCGATATTTCAGCCGCCTAAGCCTTCCTCTGCTGCCACGTGGAGGGCTGCTGTTTAGAATGGATGGTTCTCCATGACTGAAGGTACCTGCAAAAAGCTATAAAAGGAGGTGAAGGGTGAAGGAGAAGAATGGCTCGGAAGCGTAGAGTTCCTCGTCTCAACGCAATCCACATATCCATTTCCCTTACCCCGTTTGTTGGAGCGAAGAAATCAGCCCTTGGCGCCGATAATTCGAGAGGAAGAAGAGAGGATCCTTCTTCTCTTCTGATTGAATTCATCCCCAAGAACAGCTAATCTTCCCCTTCATCCGAGGCGCTTGCGACGAGGAGATCCGCTCACACTTTTATAAGCTTTCTTACTGCTTTCTGTCTTTTGTTTCCATTTGTTACACTGCTGTGATTCGTCTTCAATTTGTTCAGTTCTTTACTGTTTTTCATACCTTCGCACATTGAGCTTTGAATCTTAATTTATAAAGTAATCGTTTAAGTCTTTGCAAGTTCTTCATCTCGTTATCTGTTTTTCCATTGCTTTCATTGAGTACTTTAAATCATGCTTAATCCATCTAGTCTTTCCAATCCCCCATCAACCATGAGTAACTAATCACACAAGGGTCTGCTAAAGATGAATCTATAGGTTAGAAATACGAGAGTTCAGCATGTAGGATAGGTTCGAATGCATTGAATGTATGTGTACTTCATCCCATGGGAAATTTCGATCGGCCATCCATTTTGTCTCAAGAACTCCTAACCTTCGGAAGGAGTAAGAGTTCAGAGTCGTCCATTCATGCTAGCCTTTCATGGTAGCCAGAAAACGACCAAGGAATAGGCGTTTTCCTAGCACGATTCATTAGCTTGCTTGTGTAAATAGATGCTTCAGTCTTACTTGGATATGAGTGAACTAAAGGATCTAATGCATGTAATCGAGAGATGCATGAGACTGAGCTAAATTGATGCATGATAAGTTAAGCTACTGTCGAGTGATCGTATGAAAAAGCCTATAGAGGAGTCTTAAGTCGACCTTATTTCCTCATCTCACCCTTAAATCGTTGCTAAATTAATTGCTAGATAATTGCGGGAACCGCAATTCTATAGTTCTGTTTTTGCCTTAGCGTTTTTTTCGAGTCTTTTACTTTTGCGATTTTATTGCTAGAATATTGCTAGATCCGCAATTCTTTCTTCTCCACATCAAAGCTTAATCTCTTTACTTGCTTTCGTTTATGCTTGCATGCTTCGTACATTCCTTGTTAGTTCGACACATCAACCTCAAATCCACCAAATTTAAGTGACCCTCTCTAATTTAACACCTCACTTCGTTAGTAACTAAACTCAATCTCTGTGGGAAAACGAATTAAAAAATACTTATCACTTGCTGCAGACCATGTATGCTTGCATGTTCTAAGTGCTCTCGCATTACATTTTATTTACACATTGAGCACGCAACAGGGAGCCACAAGCTTTGTCCGATTCTTGGTTTGTTTGATCGTCTAAGTAATTTGTCGCCTAGCCTTTCTTAGGGGTTGAGATCGAAGATTAAGTTAGTCATAATTGTGAATATTTACAAGGATCCTAGAAGGACCTCTAGCTATGTAAATATAACAATTTTGGCACTTATCATTTGGTATCAGAGCTTTGGCTCTAGGTCGGATATATCATCTATCTTTATTTCGTGTCTTTTGTTTCAATCTTATTGAAATCCAAAAAAAAAAATATATATATCATCTTGTTGAAGTTTTTCTTTGTTCTATCTTCCGAGTGCATCCGCTGTATTCTATATGTTTGAAGATGAAAATTGAATTATAGTGTGACAAACTTGTTATTTTCTTGTTCAACACGAATTTATCTATCCAACAAGACAAATTTCACTCTAATCCAAGGCTTATAACTTTAGTTATCGATTTTTCTTCAAGCCCAGAACTTTTGAGTGTTCTGCCCAGTTTTTAAATTTCCTGAACTACGTTTTGTTGCATTAATCTTTGTGTTATGTATCTCCAAAATATTCCTGTTTGATATAAAATTGAAGCTCTGTGAGTCAGCTATCGACACAGATCAGTCTTGTAGAATTTCATTCTGTAGAATAAAAGATATGATTTTTTTAGTGAATAATGTTCGGTCTGGAAAACTGCTAACTACAATTTGCTGCTGCTGACTTTGAAATATGGTATCTTGCTGATTGCTATTGCTAATGTTAACAAGTTTTGAAATATGATATCGTCGACAGCGTGAATTTTTTTTCTTTAGCCAATGTTGACTCTTGAACTTCTTCTCAAGCCATTGCGATGCTTTAGATTCGAGAACGAATCTTCTTAAAGAAAGGGAGAATGATACGAATATGATTGGTCCTCGTCTGATCACCTAAAGAAGAATTGATTTATCATGTCCAATGGATGATGACTTTTACCGGTAGAAGAATTGAAGCTGAAATATGCATTTTTGAAGAGTTGCAAAGAGATGCGCGAAATTTGAAGAGTTGCAATCATTTGGTGAAGAGTTGGGAAGGTCATTCATGCATGACATTTAATATATACGAGAAGTATTTAGTTTATTTGATGTTCAAATACATGTAAACATTAAATAGGTTAATGTATTAGTTAAATACATGTGTTCACACGAGAATTCGAACGACGGATGGAGATTCGACACGTGTAAATGAAATTTGAATTTGTATTTATGTTGTATTGTATGTATCAGTGCGTAGTGGATTACAACCTCTAATGTTTATCCTCTGATTCTTTCTCTCTCAAATGTAACTGTACTTGAGGGCTTCGCAGCTTGTTCTCGATGTTGAGTTTGTTTCGAGGGCTTCGCAGCTTGTTCTCGATGTTGTGTTTGTTTCGAGGGCTTCGCAGCTTGTTCTCGATGTTGGGTTTGTTTCGAGGGCTTCGCAGCTTGTTCTCGATGTTGGGTTTGTTTCGAGGGCTTTGCAGCTTGTTCTCGATGTTGGGTTTGTTTCGAGGGCTTCGCAGCTTGTTCTCGATGTTGGATTTGTTTCGAGGGCTTCGCAGCTTGTTCTCGATGTTGGGTTTGTTTCGAGAGCTTCGCAGCTTGTTCTCGATGTTGAATTTGAATCGAGGGCTTCGCAGCTTGTTCTCGATGTTGAATTTGGATCGAGGGCTTCGCAGCTTGTTCTCGATGTTGAATTTGGATCGAGGGCTTCGCAGCTTGTTCTCGATGTTGAAGGATTGTTCAGTCTTCCAAGGATTCAGGGAGTCTTCGTTGTTTGAGAATTCTCTCTGAGCTCTTAGGAGTAGAAATTTTCTGAACCTTGAAAATGAAGAATGAGCTCTCTATTTATAGAGTTCTCATGGGCCTGATGGGCTTGGCCCTGGATCCAATGGGCTTGGGTCCAATGGACTTTTGGGTTCTGGGCCCAATAGATTTTTGGGCTTTGGGCCAAATTGCCATTTAAATAACTTTTTAGCCCGATTCGATTTCGAGCCCAATTGAGCTATGACCGAATTTGCTCGGTTAAGTTTATTCGATCCGCGGGCCAAGATGAAGACACGTGGCGACCGCTGATTGGCCGAAATTTCTCGGTCAACAAATGCCCCCTTTTTCGAGAGTTATGCACAAGTATGTGTGGGTGAGTCTCGGAAAAGTTAAATAGATAAATCGAAACGTAGGACACCCCTAATTTCGACTTCGCTTAGACGCATCAATTTTATCGAAATATGAGGTTTGATTCATAAATCAATTATTTTAATTGACGCCTCTTTCCATGTCAATCGATCAAAAATATGAATTTGGCTCGTAGTTTTGATCTTTCTTATCTGACAGAAATTTGATTTAAATTTTGGTAGATTCTTTTGTTCTACCTTTGTTTATCTTGGGATGTAGAGTAGGGACTTGTGTCTGCCCAATTGAATTTTGAATAGGGTTTGACTTTGAACTTTTTACTCCAATTTCGAAGTGGGATAAAATTTGGAGTATACCCAAGCCGCCAATTTCGATTTGAGACTTGGATTTAGATAAATTTTGACTCTAAATCATGCTTGGAAATAAAATTTGGAATATGCCCAAAATTTTATTTTTTAGGAAAATTTTGGATTTTCTTGAAGTTTGGCTTGAATTCGGAGTAGGAGTGTTGAAAATTTTATTTTGGCATATTTGATTTGAGACTCGGATTTAGATAACTTTTGACTCTAAATCATGCTTGAAAATAAAATTTGGAATATGCCCCAAATTTTAATTTTAGGAAAATTTTGGATTTTGCTCCAAATTTAGCTTGAATGAAAATTTGACTTGGTATAATTTTTGGATTCCAATCAATTTTGATATGAAGTTCGAAAATTTGAACTTAAGGTCATGATTATGGAAGGAAATTTAGAACCCACCTAAATTTCAAGTTGAATGAAGTATTACAATCTAAAGATAAATGGTAACAATAAATCTTGTTTGGCAAAGTGGAACATGTAGAACCTTTGTTTCCTTTGGTCTTGGGTTCAAGTCCACCTCTATAACTTGGAGCTTAAGATGCAGCGCCACGCAGCAGCAGCGAACTTGGAGCTTAAGATGCAGCGCGGGAGCTTAAGATGCAGCGCCACGCAGCAGCAGCGAACTTGGAGATGCAGCGAGGAATCCTTCGAGCTGGATGCGAGCGATGTTGCGATGTTCGGTCTTAAACTTGAAGCGACCAATGCTCGAACTTGAACTTGAAGTAAGCAAAGCTTGAACTTGGAGCGAACGAAAACACACATTTGAAGTTAGTGAGGCCTCGAACTTGGACTTGAAGCGAGCGACGCTCTGTTCTGATCTTGTAACAGGCGAAACTCGAATTTGAGCTTTAAGGGAACGACGCTGATGATGCGCAAACTTTGGGCGGGCGAAACGTATCGCTTATAGTGGTTTACACATTAAGCTTGTAGTGTCACCGTCACAGTAGTGTGCCCGTTCGGTTGGTGGCGCCGCCTTTGTTGTAGTGTGCATCTGCAGGTTTAATATCATATTGTAACTTCAATTATGGTGTTACATTCGATAATGTTGAAAGCTCTCAATTTGTGTCGTGTCGTTCAGTGGGATTTGACGTATCGTCGTCATTCTGAGTAGGTTTGGACATCTTCAATTTGCGGCATCACTCTAAATATGGATGAAAACCTTTGATCTACAACGACAAACTTTAGTAGTCGTGACACTTATGTTTATTTTTATTTGAAGAGACTGGACTTAAAACTTCTTTAAAGCTCTGCCTACGTACCCTTTGAACAATAGAGATCAAGTCGAGACGTAGTTCAATACATGATGATTTCTTTTATTATTGTGACTGAACTTAAAGTACAATTTTTCTTTAAGTTGCCTACGTACCCTTAAAAGTAAGGGATCAAGTCATAATGTAGTTCAAATGATTTTTTTTTTGGGCCGTTTGTTACGTGCTCAATGTGTTGAAATAATTAAGCAATAAGATAGAAAGAGCACTCAGAACATGCAAGCATACATGATCTTATAGCAAGTAGTAAGTATTTTTTCATTCGTTTTCCCACAGAGATTTATTATAAGCTAATCGTGAAGTGTAAAGTTAAGAAAGAGAGGGTGGATTTGATGGGGTAAAATTGGTTTTAAATTGTCTATTTCCTACTGAATGTGTAGAGGGTAGCAACATAAACAAGAACAAGTCAAAGCTAAAATCAAATGAAAAGAGACGAGATTAATAAATGAAGGCAAAGACAGCTAGACAGAATTGTAACTTAAACAGAATTGCGGAGACAGCAATTCTACCGCAATTTAAATAACAGCGAAAGTGTGTAAAGTGATGAATTAAGGGCTACTAACGACTATCCTATAGGCTTTTTCATACGATTCTCAAGCACTGGATCAACTCACTATGCATCAAACTATCTCATTCTCATGTATCTTCCGATTTCATGCATTAGATTCTTTAGTTTACTCATGTCCAAGTAAGGTCTTAAGCATCTTGTTAAGGCCGAAGGATATGGTTTGTACTAGGGAAACGCCTATTCCTAGGCCGTTTCCTGGCTACCTTGAAAGGCTAGCATGATAGTATGACTCTGAACTCTTACTCCTTCCAGAGGTTAGGAGTTCTTTGGACAAAATGGATGGCCAATCGAAATTGCCCGTGGGATGAAGCTTACATACAATCAATGCTTCGAGAGCTATCCTACATGCTTGGTTCACGTTTTTTAGCCTATAGTGTTGTCATTAGCATGCCCCTAAGTGACTTAGTTACTCATGGATATAGGGAGAACAGAAATAAGGGATGAAAGAGACATGCCTAGAAGAGAACTAAACTAAAAACAGCAAGGTAAAACAGTAAGATGCGAAGACAAGAAATTGCTAGATGAAGAATTGTGCTTGGATTACTTAATTGGTTGAATGAACAAAAAGAGTAACTTAAAGTGCAAAACAGAAAGACAGAACACAACGAAATGGACTGATCTAGTTACAAGAAAGGAAACAACAACAAACTGAAGCTGGAAAATGGAAATAAAGACAGAAAACAGTAAAAGATGCTTGAAAGCCTCGTTGCAACCGCCTCGGCTGAAGAGGGTGAAAGAATAGCTTTGCTTGGATGAATCCAATCGGGAGAGAAGATGAATCTTCTCTCCTTCCTATCAGATTGTCGATTCCAACAGCTGAGACTCTCACACCAACAGACGGCAAAGGAAAACACGAAGAAAGATGGAGCTGCGAGAAGACTTCTACGCTTTCGGATGATGATTGAACCCTCGACTTTGACCCCCTTTTATAGCAATCTGCAGGTGCATTTGGGCCAAGGAGAACCATCAATCTTCAACGTCGTACTTCAGAATGGATGGAGGAGAAAGAACGAATCCCTGAAATAACGGAAATTAACAGAAAAAGATCAGTCAACTTACGGTTTTCACTTGAAACATTGCGGTCTCCACAATGTTTCCGCAATGCTATCGCAGTGCTTGTTTTTTCATTCTTTTCCTTCGGTTTTCAACCCTTTTCTTTCCTATTGTACGTAAGTCCTAACTTAGCTACCTTCTTCTAATTCTCATATTTAAGCATAGGTTTAGGCTAAATGCTATCAAAAACACCTAAGAGTGAACATCTTTCTAAGATAATTAAGTCCTAAAAAGGTCACTTTTGGAGACGTAACACACCCCTAAACTTAAGGTTTTGCTTGTCCTCGAGCAATCTAAGGACTTTCCTAGGCTGCTGTTTCTTCTTCTTTAACCACTTACTAACTCCCCTATATTCTTATCTATAGCAGTGCTGTCCTGTGACACACTTCTAAGCTTAAAACTACCCTCTCATCTAGCTTCTTCTGATTTCGCATGCCTAATACTCCTACTGTTTTTATTAACTCCCTACAACTGATCTACCTGCTTTTGTCATATCATGCCACTATCCCTAAGGTTTCAAATTCTACCTAGCTTTACCCCAGACTCAGTACATGCTTCTAGTTTTTACTTATGAGCTACCTAGGATTCCTTAGAGTCATGCCAGTCTTAGTATTAACAGTGACAGTAGTGCTTTAAGAGAACAAACTAAACCCTGGCATCACTATATTGGACATACATTCATCTCCCTAAACAACCCTACAAGCTACAACTTTGCTCTTAGCTCATTGAGGATCAGAGTTCTTTTTAAACAGGACATCCAAGCCACAAAGTTGCAACTCCTAGGTATACATTCTTCTTCCCTACTCTTTTCCTTTTTTCTTTCTTAGGTGGAGCCTTTCCTTTGGTTGCCTTTTGATGCAATGCCACTTGTGGGTTACACACTTGGCACTGATTACTCAGCAACCTAAGAGAGACTCCCCTCTTTATTCTATTTTTTTCAGTTCATTATTTTTGTCAAGGAGAAGAAGAATGCTTATGTTTTAAGGGAGAGAGGAATGTTCCTAGGCCTAGGGTGGCCTCCCCCAAACTTCAACTACTCATTGTCCCCAATGAGTGTCTGAGGTGGCACACCCCCAAACTTGTCCTAGAAGCATCTAGTCTAAGGTAAAACAAGGAGAATCTAAAAGCCCTAGGCATAGACAGAACATTCTAAAAGAAAATATCACAGCAGCAGGAATTCGAAAAAAACAGACAGGCAGGGACTTACAGCTATGCATGCTGAGCTATTTAGAGGTTAATTTAAACTATCAAAGGGTGTCCTATGACACTCATCCAGCACGCATTTAGATAAGCTATATAAGGTAGTCATGACAGCAACAAAAGATAGAATTTAAACAGATCACAGCCTAGCTAAACAGACAGTCCAAAACATGCATTCAGTAATAAAAATTGCGGGTACCGCAATTATTTCGCAATCAAGTCAGGGCAGATATATCAATGTTTAGGGCCCCTAAGCATGCTTTATCCAGTCATTCAAGCTCGACAAAAATAAACCTAAACTATCCTACCTAATCAGCTAGCAGCAGGCTATACTAAGCAATTTAAAAACGTAAAACTAAGCAACTAAAACAGATCAAAACTTTACTAAAAACAGCAGAATTCACATGGTCTATCAGAAAGCAGATTTTTTTTTTTTTTTTTTTTTTTTATTCTAAGGGAACAGCCATACTCCCTTGAGTGCAATTCAAACCAGCACTCAGATGTCTTCATCCTCATCAGGTCGTCGTGGTCGTGGAGGCACCCATGGATTCAGAAGATTTGTGGGGAAGTCAGGGAAGATGCAGCCAAGCTGGTCAGCAACTTCCTTGTCCCGTGCCTGCGCGTATGTGGCCCATTGAGCCATCCTCTTCTGCATATCCATCAGGCAAGCCATGGACAGCGACTGGTCAGCAGCCAACCTATCCAGCTCGAATTCCATATTCCCCTTCCGTTTCAGCCTCAAGCCAGCAGGCAGCTCCAAGTGGCCTGTGTAAGCCATTTGCTGCTCCATTCGCTCAATAGGGACTCCTGCAAGCAAACATAGTTTAGTTATAGTAATAGGGAAAAACAATGGACCCTTACCTTTCTTCGCGCACTCAGCAATGGCGGCTGACATGATTTCACCCACGTTGACCGTGAGACCTCGCATGATTGCATAGACCAGCAGCGATCTGCTCTGGTTGATGGTGGTCTCATGAGTCACTGGGGATAGTTTCCTTCTCACGAAGGAAAACCATACAGCCGCCTTAGCTGTGAGGTTGGCACTCATGAGAGTGTGCCTCCCATTGCGTGACACGGTCCAGGATGCTTCAGGCTGGCCAATGGTTAGAATGGCCTCCTCTAGGACTGCCTCAGTAGGCTCATCAACGATCCTCGCATAGTCAGTATGTTTTTGGCCCTTGAGGCCATAGGCTTCGTTGATGGCTTTTGCTGAGTAGTCCACTTCTACTCCCCTAACCACAGACAACCCCTCCTCAGAGTTTCGCAGGTTGGCGTAGAAGTCATATACCATACTCGTGTAAGCCGGATTGGGTGGCCTGCACAACTCCTCCCAGCTATGATTCACAATGCCTGTGCGCAAGAATTGCGGCAGGTCAGCAGGTCTGTCGAGGAAGCCCTTTTCGTGCAGCAACTCCCTCTTTCTCAGCTCAATACCCTTGGACTCAGCGTCAGAGGACACATACCTCACTGACTGAGGCTCATCTTCAGGGTAAAGCTTGGCCTTCCCTTTGTCCTTTGGTTTGGCTGACTCCGCAGCCTCAAGCTTGAGCTTCTTGAACGATGGCTCAGCACTCTCTCCCTCTGATGCCAGCGCCCTCTTGGCTTTCTTTTTCTTTAATTTCTTCGACCGTTTGGCTTTGATATTCTTGGCAGCCTTCTTCTTCTTCAGCTTTGCCTTGGTTGCGATCGCATGGAGGCAAGCCCCCAATGTCTCCTCCATGGAATCATCCTTCTGCGCAGGACTCTCAGGATTGGCTTCCCTCAACGGAGAGAAAACCTCTTCGTCCTCACCTTCCCCACTGCCCTGCGTCGATTCTTGGAACTCCCCATATGGAAATTCAGGGTCATGTTGTGGGGCAGTGGCCGACGGAGTAGTGCTTTGTGCGGCTGTGGGGGTCTGTGCAGAGCTCTGTGGTGATGAAGGCAGTTCAGGACTCTGCACTGGTGGTGATGAGGAAAGCTCAGGGCTTTGAACTGGCGGAGATGGCGACGGGCTGCGTTCGGCTGTCTCGTGGGATGGCTGGCTTTGTTCTGGACTCTCCACAGAGGGAGTCTTGTTCTTGATTTCTTCCTCGGCCACAGCCATACTCCAGTTGCGCTTCTTGGGTGTGCCTGCTGGCTCAGAGGGTCCAGCAGGTATCTCTGTGACGACCTTCCACTTCTTCTTGCGAATCGGAAGTTTGGGAAGGCGTTCAGTTCGCGCGGCGTCAGCCTCAGCCAAGGCAAGCAGTGCGTCTCTCGCAGCCGATTCAGCGTCGTCAGCCTTCTTCTTGGCCGCAGATCTTTCAGCCCTCGTGAGCACCATTGTTGAATCGTGGAGTTTTGGAGAGAAGAATCACAGATGAAGAGAATCGCAGTTTTCTTGGAGTTCAGAGAATGGGAGAATCGTACAGATCAACGCGCCTTCTAACGGATATAAAGAAAACGGATAAATCCCAACGGCTATATTTTTGCGAATCCTGCAAATCCAGCGCAATTTTAGTGACCGTTGGAGATTTTTTTCATCTAAATGTCAATCTTTGCTCATCCGTATCTTTTATTTGGCCCAATATTTTCTTGATTTTTAAAGCTTGATTTACTCTCCTTGATTCCCTCTATCGATTCCCTACAAAAAGAAATAAAATCAACATCAAATTCGCCATTAAAATCATACAAACTTATACACAAATGATAACCGGAAAATCGTAAAAAATAAACTAAGGCATGAGCCTCATGTTGACGAGCACAGCAATCACTCGTCCTCTCTCGTTCTTAATTTCATGCTTCAGTCAAGAGGAAGGCCGAGAGAGTCTTCACATCTCCTTCCTCATAGTAGTGCTTCAACCTTGCACCATTAACCATGAATGGTTGTCCTTGCTGCAAGTTCTTTATCTCAATAGCACCATGAACAAACACATTAGTAATCATGAAAGGACCTGACCATCTGGACTTTAGTTTGCCTGGAAATAACCTCAATCGTGAGTTAAACAATAAAACAAGTTGGCCTTTCTTAAAGTCCTTGATCCTAAGTCTACTATCGTGCCAAATCTTGGTCTTTTCCTTATACATTTTGGCATTTTCATAAGACATTTGTCTAAGCTCATCAAGCTCGTGTAATTGCAGAGACCGCAACGTTCCCGCATCGGTCACGCAATAATTCAACTCTTTTAGTGCCAAAAATGCCTTAATTTCTAACTCAAATGGAAGATGACAAGCTTTACCATATACAAGTCTGTAAGGAGACATACCTAGGGGTGTCTTATATGCAGTCCTATATGCCCAAAGTGCATCCTCGAGTTTAAAGGACCAGTCTTTCCTATTGGGTTTAACCACTTTTTCTAGGATGTTCTTAATCTCCCTATTTGAAATTTCAGCCTGACCATTCGAGTGTGGGTGATAGGGAGTGGCTACTCTATGTCTAATGTTATACTTAGCCAACACTCTCTCCATAGCCTTATTAATGAAGTGTGTCCCCTCATCACTAATGACAGCACGAGGTGTCCCAAACCTAGTAAAAATGTGCCTATGCAAGAATTTTATGACTGTTTTAGCATCATTATTAGGACATGCTATGGCCTCTACCCACTTGGATACATAGTCTACTGCCACCAAAATGTAAAGGTTACCTGAGGATGGGGGAAATGGTCCCATGAAGTCAATGCCCCATACATCAAAGAGCTCCAACTCTAAGATGTAGGTGAGAGGCATTTCGTCCTTGCGACTGAGGTTACCTGTTCTTTGGCATTCATCACAGCTGTGGGCATAGTTGTGGGCATCCTTGAAGATCGTTGGGCAATAGTAGCCACTCTGAAATACCTTTGCAGCTGTTCTTTGGCCACCAAAGTGTCCACCATAAGGAGCTGTGTGACAGTGCTGCAGCACAGACTTCGCCTCAGCAGCTGAAACACACTTCCTTAGCAAGCCGTCAGCACATGTTCTGTAAAGTGTGGGGTCATCCCAGATGAATTTCCTTGCTTCATGAAGGAACCTCTTCTTCTCTTGTCCTCCCTTGAAAACTGGTAATACCTGTGATGCAAGGAAGTTAGCAATGTCAGCAAACTAAGGTTCCTCATCGTTATCACGATGAGTCAATACAAAGACATGTTCATCAATAAAAGCATCAGAAATTGCGGGTTCCGCAATTTTTTCGCAATTATGCTGCAATCTGGAAAGATGATCCGCAACCACATTTTCACTTCCTTTCTTATCTCTAATGTCTAGATCAAACTCTTGCAGCAGCAGTACCCACCTAATCAACCTAGGCTTAGCATCAGCCTTCCTCATGAGGTACTTTAAAGCCGAATGGTCAGTGTACACGATTGTCCTAGTGCCTACAATATAGTTCCTAAATTTCTCACAAGCAAACACTACAGCTAGCATCTCCTTCTCAGTGGTTGTGTAGTTGCATTGTGCCTCATTAAGTGTCTTACTAGCATAATAGACAGGGTGTGTTAACTTGTCAATCTTCTGTCCTAACATAACCCCTACAGCATAGTCACTAGCATCACATAACATCTCAAATGGGAGATCCCAATCTGGCCCTACTATAATAGGTGCTCTGACCAGTGCTTTCTTAAGGGTTTGCCAAGCTACTAAACATTCCTTAGAGAAGACGAATGGCCTATTTAGCTCTAGAAGCTCACATAGAGGCTTGGCTATCTTAGAAAAGTCCTTAATGAACCTTCTGTAGAAGCCAGCATGCCCTAAGAAACTTCTAATGGCCTTGACATTCTGAGGCTCTACCAATTTCTCTATGATTTCTATCTTTGCCCTGTCAAATTCTACACCTGCCCTTGACACTCTATGACCTAAGACAATCCCTTCATCCACCATGAAATGGCACTTTTCCCAATTTAGGACAAGGTTGGTCTCCTCACACCTAGCCAAGACCTGTCCTAAATTCTCTAGACAGTTTGTAAATGAATCCCCAAAGACTGAGAAATCATCCATGAATATTTCTATCATGGACTCATCCATATCAGAAAAGATTGCCAACATGCACCTTTGGAAAGTTGCCGGTGCATTGCATAAGCCAAAAGGCATTCTGCGAAAGGCAAAAGTTCCAAAAGGGCAAGTGAAGGTAGTCTTCTCTTGGTCTTTGGGATCTATAGTGATCTGATTATACCCTGAATAACCGTCTAGGAAGCAGTAGTAGGCTCGACCAGCTATTCTGTCTAACATTTGGTCAATGAATGGTAGAGGGAAATGGTCTTTCTTGGTCTCTTTATTTAGCTTCCTATAATCCATGCAAACTCTTCATCCTGTGACAGTCCTAGTTGGAATCAGTTCATTGTTCTCATTGACTACCACAGTCATCCCACCCTTTTTAGGTACACACTGTATAGGGCTCACCCACTGACTACTAGCTATGGGAAAGATCACACCAGCATCTAACCATTTAATTATTTCTTTCTTAACTACCTCTTTCATAGAGGGATTCAGCCTACGTTGGTGATCTACTCTAGGTGTGTGCTCTTCCTTTAGTATAATCTTATGCATGCAATAAGAAGGGCTAATGCCTCTAATATCAGCAATAGTCCATGCAATAGCCTTCCTATGTTGCTTAAGTAGTAGAATCAGTTCAACCTCATGCTTTTCACTTAATTTAGAAGAAATAATCACAGGCAAGGTATCATTACTTCCTAGATATGCATACTTGAGGTGAGTGGGGAGAGGCTTTAACTCTAAGACAGGTGGATGCTCAATGGATGGTTTTAATGGGTTCAGAGATTGTTCAGTTAAGTCAATATTCATACAAACATGCTGAGGGTTATTTACAGGTATGTCCATTATCTCAGCTATGTTCAAATCAGTTAATTCTAATCCTACATAGTTATTAGCATGCTTAGTCAATAATTCATGCTCCAATTGTTCTTCCATCAAAGAATCTACAACATCCATGCTAGCACAGGATTCAAGGTCAGAGGGGTACCTTAAAGCTTTATACACACTAAATTTCACCTCTTCATCATGAACCCTCATAGTGAGCTCACCTTTTTGGACGTCGATCAGGGCCGTACCTGTGGCAAGAAACGGTCTGCCTAATAGGATGGGGACCTCCTTGTCTGCTTCATAATCCAGGATAATGAAATCTGCAAGGAAAATAAACTTGTCAACCTTTACTAAAATATCCTCAATCTTACCTTCTGGGTATGCAATGGATCTGTCTGCTAGTTGTAAAGTGACAGTGGTTGGTCGTGCTTCTCCTATTCCCAACTGGCGGAATAGTGATAGGGGCATGAGGTTTATGCTGGCGCCCAGGTCACAAAGCGCTCTGCCCACGTGCTTGCCTCCAAGTTCTACAGGTAAGGTGAAGGAACCAGGATCCTTCTCCTTCTTGGGCAGCTTGTTCTGGAGTATGGCACTGCACTCCTCAGTGAGGTTTACTGTTTCAAACTCACCAATTATTTTTTTGTTAGTAATAATATCTTTCAAAAACTTTACATAGGAAGGCATAGACTGTAAAACTTCTACAAAAGGAATGTTGACATGCACTTGCTTAAGAATTTCTAAGAATTTATTAAAATGCACTTCCTGTTCCTGCTTCTTCTTAAGCCTTCGAGGATATGGAGGTGGTGGCACATATGCAGGTACGTCAGGTCGCCTTAGGATTGGTGGAGGCCTAGGAATTTCTTCTATCTCCTCAATAATCGGCTCCAGCCTGGCTCCTGATGTGCTTGTTGGTGGTGGGCCTTGGGTTGGCAGAGTCTCCAGTGGAGCACTAGACTCAGTGTTCTCTACTCTCTTTGGTGTGTCTTTGGTGCTGCTTACCAATGGTCTACCACTTCTAAGTTCAATTGCTTGAACTTGTTCTTTACCATCTCTCCTTGGCACTTTAGTGTCAGCAGGAAGTCTACCTTGGGGCCTACTTTTGATTTCATTGGCTAGTTGCCCTATTTGATTCTCTAGGCTCCTAAGAGTGGCTTGCTGACTCTGTAGTGTGGCATCATTCTTGGCTATGTATTCCTTGAGTAAGTTTTCTACAGAAGATCCTACAGTTTGGTTGTATGGTTTTTGATACATGGATTGGTTATGTTGGGGAGTGAAACCAGGTGTTCCACTCGGTCTAGGTTGGTTAGGAGCTTGGTTAGCATTTTGTTGGCCACCCCATGACAGGTTTGGGTGGTTCCTCCAACCAGGGTTGTAAGTATTGGAATAGGGGTTGTTCCTAAGCTGCTGCTGACTTCCAATATAGCAGACTGAGGCTGGATTCCCAGGGCAGTATTCATACAGGTGCCCTTCCCCACAGAATCCACATATAAGTGTTTCACCTTGACTTGGTTGGGTGCCCATTGACATGGCGGTAGCGGTGTTAACACTTGTTTGGAGATTGGCTTGAGCCATTTGCTTAACTAGGTTGGTCAGGGCATTTATTTGGCTGCTCATTGCACTTAGAGCATCCTTGTCTTGAGCTCTAGTTGGCTCAACAGGATCATCTGACCACCTACAGTGAGATGCTGAGATCTTCTCCAAGATCTCATAGGCCTCGTTGTAACTCTTGGACAACATGGAACCTCCAGCAGATGAGTTTAAGACTTGTCTAGTGTTGGGGTTGCATCCTTTGAAAAAGACCTCTATTTGGATACACCATGGGATGCCATGATGTGGACATTTAAGAAGGAGATCTTTAAACCTTGTCCAAGCTTCGTGAAGAGACTCAGTGTCAGCTTGTTTAAATTTGATTATGTCATCACGAAAGGTAGAATTCCTATCAGGTGGGAAGTATTTGACTAGGAATTTTTCTGCTAAGTCTGTCCAATTGCGAACAGATCCAGAGGGTAATGAGTTCAACCATGTCTTGGCTTTGTCCCTCAAAGAGTAAGGGAACAGATATAGCCTCAAGGCTTCTGGGGAAACTCCAGGGATGATGAATGTATCACTAACTCCTAAGAAGTTTCTAAGATGGTTGTGGGGGTCCTCATTTTCCACTCCAAAGAATTGTCCCACAGTGGACAACATTTGGAACATCACTGGCTTTAACTCGAATGAGTTGGCAGTGATTTCAGGACGGATTATGCTGGGGTTCAGCTCCCCAGGCATAGGTACTAGGTACGAAAGTATGGCGCTATCCTTGTCATTCGCTATATCGATGGGATTGCGAGTGACAGGCACCGGATTTGGAACTATTCCATTCATTTCTTCTTGAGACAATTGCGGAGGAATTGCGGTTCCCGCAATTACTTGAGGTAAAGGGAGTTGTTTAAAGAGACGTTTCTTGGCTCTATTTCTGGCCCTAAGTAATCTCTCAGGCTCAGGATTGAACTCTAGATCACTACTTGAAGGCTCACTCATAAACTAACCCAATAGTACCTGCAAAAGAAATGAAACAGATCAGCTTCAATAGGCAATAAACTTGGTGTTTCAAACTTAACAAACTTCGTTTTCACTTAAATAAATCCCCGGCAGCGGCGCCAAAAACTTGTTACGTGCTCAATGTGTTGAAATAATTAAGCAATAAGATAGAAAGAGCACTCAGAACATGCAAGCATACATGATCTTATAGCAAGTAGTAAGTATTTTTTCATTCGTTTTCCCACAGAGATTTATTATAAGTTAATCGTGAAGTGTAAAGTTAAGAAAGAGAGGGTGGATTTGATGGGGTAAAATTGGTTTTAAATTGTCTATTTCCTACTGAATGTGTAGAGGGTAGCAACATAAACAAGAACAAGTCAAAGCTAAACTCAAATGAAAAGAGACGAGATTAATAAATGAAGGCAAAGACAGCTAGACAAAATTGTAACTTAAACAGAATTGCGGAGACAGCAATTCTACCGCAATTTAAATAACAGCGAAAGTGTGTAAAGTGATGAATTAAGGGCTACTAACGACTATTCTATAGGCGTTTTCATACGATTCTCAAGCACTGGATCAACTCGCTATGCATCAAACTATCTCATTCTCATGTATCTTCCGATTTCATGCATTAGATTCTTTAGTTTACTCATGTCCAAGTAAGGTCTTAAGCATCTTGTTAAGGCCGAAGGATATGGTTTGTACTAGGGAAACGCCTATTCCTAGGCCGTTTCCTGGCTACCTTGAAAGGCTGGCATGATAGTATGACTCTGAACTCTTACTCCTTCCAGAGGTTAGGAGTTCTTTGGACAAAATGGATGGCCAATCGAAATTGCCCGTGGGATGAAGCTTACATACAATCAATGCTTCGAGAGCTATCTTACATGCTTGGTTCACGTTTTTTAGCCTATAGTGTTGTCATTAGCATGCCCCTAAGTGACTTAGTTACTCATGGATATAGGGAGAACAGAAATAAGGGATGAAAGAGACATGCCTAGAAGAGAACTAAACTAAAAACAGCAAGGTAAAACAGTAAGATGCGAAGACAAGAAATTGCTAGATGAAGAATTGTGCTTGGATTACTTTGGTTGAATGAACAAAAAGAGTAACTTAAAGTGCAAAACAGAAAGACAGAACACAACGAAATGGACTGATCTAGTTACAAGAAAGGAAACAACAACAAACTGAAGCTGGAAAATGGAAATAAAGACAGAAAACAGTAAAAGATGCTTGAAAGCCTCGTTGCAACCGCCTCGGCTGAAGAGGGTGAAAGAATAGCTTTGCTTGGATGAATCCAATCGGGAGAGAAGATGAATCTTCTCTCCTTCCTATCAGATTGTCGATTCCAACAGCTGAGACTCTCACACCAACAGACGGCAAAGGAAAACACGAAGAAAGATGGAGCTGCGAGAAGACTTCTACGCTTTCGGATGATGATTGAACCCTCGACTTTGACCCCCTTTTATAGCAATCTGCAGGTGCATTTGGGCCAAGGAGAACCATCAATCTTCAACGTCGTACTTCAGAATGGATGGAGGAGAAAGAACGAATCCCTGAAATAACGGAAATTAACAGAAAAAGATCAATCAACTTACGGTTTTCACTTGAAACATTGCGGTCTCCGCAATGTTTCCGCAATGCTATCGCAGTGCTTGTTTTTTCATTCTTTTCCTTCGGTTTTCAACCCTTTTCTTTCCTATTGTACGTAAGTCCTAATTTAGCTACCTTCTTCTAATTCTCATATTTAAGCATAGGTTTAGGCTAAATGCTATCAAAAACACCTAAGAGTGAACATCTTTCTAAGATAATTAAGTCCTAAAAAGATCACTTTTGGAGACGTAACACCGTTCACCTTTTAAGCTCGTGCGGGCCAGGAGCAACATGTAGTTTATACTCTTACGTTAAGGAGTATTACATTTCAAAAGCTTTTATCTTCATCAAGGTCTTGATCAAATCCTTCGCTTGCAGGATTGGTTAGAATGATGAGATTTTTCTTCACCTTCAAGGAACCCTCTGTGTTTATGTGGACAGAAAATTTCCTCTTCATGCGTGAAGGAACACGACTGAGAATCTTCTTGTCGCTACTTTCTTCATCGAAGAGTCTTGCCCCTACAGTCTTCATTTTTTCTTGTTGTTGATCACTTGTAACTTTGAGGCGATCAAAAACAGATTTTGAAGGTTCGTCTTTCTTTGATGTAGAAACACTTAAACTTTGAAAAGCTGAAGTTCGAGTGGAGGTAGAAGTTAGACATGGATTTTCTTCTTTTGTCGCGGCCATACTCATCCTTTGGAAGAACGAAGTTCGAGTAGTTGAAGGCTTGATGCGACTGAAGACAGAAGTTCTTTGGTCGACTTTTTTTGAGTCGTCGACTTCTTCTGCATTGATGTAGCATGAACTTGCACAAATTTCTTCCTCTTTCTTGATGGGAAGAAAACTTCTTCAGAAAAATTCTTTTAAAGTCACCCGTCGTCGAGGTTGAGAAAAATATTTGTTTTCTCTTCTCTCGTGTTTAGGATTCCTCGAATTGATTCTTCTTTTCTTCTTTGAAAGTTTATTGTTTCGTTTATCATCTCG
Source organism: Herpetospermum pedunculosum (assembly GCA_028017165.1). Taxonomy (NCBI): domain Eukaryota; kingdom Viridiplantae; phylum Streptophyta; class Magnoliopsida; order Cucurbitales; family Cucurbitaceae; genus Herpetospermum; species Herpetospermum pedunculosum. The sequence goes on from CM051531.1 coordinate 37,912,856, forward strand.
AAGTATGCAATCTTCTTTCTGGACAGGTCTTTGTCGTCGTATTTTCTGACGAGCCACAACGGTCCAACCTTTATCCTCATTTCCGACGGCCTCAGGTTTTACTTGAGAAACTTGCTTTGGGGTTTCATGTCCGAACCGAACAATTATTGGTTCGAAGGTCCCAAACTGGATGAGGCTTTCCTTTTGCTTATTAAATGAGGCTGGAAATAATTGAGCGTCGGAGTTCATTGTTACTGCAGCGTGGTTTGATTGAGCTATTTCATCTAAGTCTAGCTCAATTTTTCCTTCTTTAGCTAACCTTAGAATTAGCTCCTTTAGGACGAAACATTTTTCCACCGGATGACTGATAACTCGATGATACTTACAATAGTTGGGATCATCGACTTTGTTCATCTCTTCCGGGCGCCTACACTCGAGAAACTCAATCAGTTGTGTTTTCAATAGTTGCTCTAACATGTCAGGAATGTCAGAGTCTGGAAATGGGTAGACTTTTTCTTGTCTTTCTTTTAACGTAAGGTGACGTCTCTCGCCTCCGTCATTTCTTCTTTCTGTTCTGTTTTCCTTTCCTTTTGAGGAAAACCTTACAGGGGTCGTGCTGACGACCATGGATTCTTCCACGACATTTTTCGTGATATTCTCACTGTCCTTCATTTCTTTTTTCACCTTGTTGATATCTGGGATTAGAAGGTCCTTGCTCCCTCTGTTGGCGATACTCAACTCCATATCGTGGGCGCGAGTCGCTAACTCTTCAAATGTGTGGGGCTTTATCCCTTGCAGGATGTAATGAAGTCCCCAATGCATGTCGCCGATGCACATTTCGACGGCGGACACCTCGGTGAGTCGATCCTTGCAGTCGAGACTCAACGATCTCCAACGGTTGATGAAATCGATGACTGGCTCACCCATTCTTTGGCTAGCGTGCGAAAGTTCAGACATGCTGACTGTCCGCCTCGTGCTGTAGAAACGATTCAAAAAGTCTCTCTCAAACTGTTCCCAACTGTCAATCGTCTCGGGCTCCAAGTCGGTGTACCAATCAAAGGCGTTTCCTTTCAAAGTTCGGACGAATTGCCTAACCAGCAAGTCTCCGCGAGTTCCAGCGTTCTCGCATGTTTCAACGATGTGGGCAATGTGCTGTTTAGGATTGCCCTTCCCATCGAACTGTTGAAATTTCGGCGGCTGGTACCCGGTGGGCATCCTCAAGTTGTCGATCCTCTTGGAATACGGTTTGGTATACAAGAGGGTGCTCTGGGCTGGTCCACCGTACTGGGCTCGGATGGTGTTGGTAATCATGTCCTGCAGTTGTTTGACAGATAAGGAAGCGACCGACGTTGAGTGTTGCGCTTGGTCTTCCTGGATGACCATTTTTTCTTTGTCACTTCTTCTGGCCGCAGGAGTTAGACTTGACTCCGCGACCTCACGACTTTGCATCTGACTCCTCAGTAGGGCAATCTCGAAGTCTTTGTCCTCGACTGCTTTCATGAGGAAGCTCATTTTCTTTTCCATTTCAGCCATCGCTTCGTCGTTAGTGCGCGCATCCGCCATCATTACAGATACGTTAGAGTCAGACACCTTCTCCGGATGATGAGAGGAGGGAACAACCTCATCGAACAAGGGATTGTCCTTGATGATTATCCCAACCTGCGCAGACTCCGTCAGTCGCTTGTATATTTTGCTCACGATGGCAGAAGTGTGCTCGCCCGTCTGCGAGACTTCTTTGATGACGCGGCTGCGGGTGGTAGGTCCCCTATAAGGGCTGTTGGAACTAACAACCTGGAATGTTGTTTTCTTTGATGCCATTGTAAGAAATTTTTTTGTTGAGAGAGGGAGAGATGAGAGGTAGAGTGGTCCTACTGGGCGTGCCAATCTGTTCACACGAGAATTCGAACGACGGATGGAGATTCCACACGTGTAAATGAAATTTGAATTTGTATTTATGTTGTATTGTATGTATCAGTGCGTATTGGATTACAACCTCTAATGTTTATCCTCTGATTCTTTCTCTCTCAAATGTAACTGTACTTGAGGGCTTCGCAGCTTGTTCTCGATGTTGAGTTTGTTTCGAGGGCTTCGCAGCTTGTTCTCGATGTTGTGTTTGTTTCGAGGGCTTCGCAGCTTGTTCTCGATGTTGGGTTTGTTTCGAGGGCTTCGCAGCTTGTTCTCGATGTTGGGTTTGTTTCGAGGGCTTTGCAGCTTGTTCTCGATGTTGGGTTTGTTTCGAGGGCTACGCAGCTTGTTCTCGATGTTGGATTTGTTTCGAGGGCTTCGCAGCTTGTTCTCGATGTTGGGTTTGTTTCGAGGGCTTCGCAGCTTGTTCTCGATGTTGAATTTGAATCGAGGGCTTCGCAGCTTGTTCTCGATGTTGAATTTGGATCGAGGGCTTCGCAGCTTGTTCTCGATGTTGAATTTGGATCGAGGGCTTCGCAGCTTGTTCTCGATGTTGAAGGATTGTTCAGTCTTCCAAGGATTCAGGGAGTCTTCGTTGTTTGAGAATTCTCTCTAAGCTCTTAGGAGTAGAAATTTTATGAACCTTGAAAATGAAGAATGAGCTCTCTATTTATAGAGTTCTCATGGGCCTGGTGGGCTTGGGCCTGGATCCAATGGGCTTGGGTCCAATGGACTTTTGGGTTCTGGGCCCAATAGATTTTTGGGCTTTGGGCCAAATTGCCATTTAAATAACTTTTTAGCCCGATTCGATTTCGAGCCCAATTGAGCTATGACCGAATTTGCTCGGTTAAGTTTATTCGATCCGCGGGCCAAGATGAAGACACGTGGCGACCGCTGATTGGCCGAAATTTCCCGGTCAACAACATGTATTAGACTTTAATATTCTGATTATTGTATTTAATATGCTTTGTAATAAGGAATTCTAGAATATTCCTAATAGGCTATAAAAATTCCATCCACATTGTAAGTTGAAATGAAGACATGAAAATGTAGTATTTTGGGTTTTAAACCTTGAAAGCCTTTAAGCTTTGATTCTTGTGTGTTCTTGTGATAGAATGCATGTATCTTTGGAGTATTCAAGTGAGGATTGATCAGTCTTGCTTGTGGACTGCTTTGATGACCAAGGGTTGATGAGAGCCACAAGCTTTGTCCGATCATTGATTTGTTTGATTGTCTAAGTAATTTGTCGTCTAGCCTTTTTTAGGGGTTTAGATCGAAGGTTAAGTTTCTCATATTTGTGAACATTTACACGGATCCTATAAGGACCTCTAGCTTTGTAAATCAAGCATCGTTGGACACTTATCATAGTCTGACATGTGTGCGAGTTAACGGGAGAGTAAACCCGTAAGGAGCAAGGAACCTGACTGGTGGGATCCCCATGTGGGTTGCACCACCGACCGACCTTGATCTTCTAAGAAGGGTTCGAGTGTGAGCATGTCTGTCGGGACCCGAAAGATAGTGAACTATGCCTGAGCGAGGCGAAGCCAGAGGAAACTCTGGTGGAGGCCCGCAGCGATACTGACATGCAAATCGTTCGTCTGACTTGGGTATAGAGGCGAAAGACTAATCGAACCCTCTAGTAGCTGGTTCCCTTCGAAGTTTCCCTGAGGATAGTTGGAGCCCGCGTGCGAGTTATATCGGATAAAGTGGAAAGTCTCTGAAAGTGACTTATTTAGGACCCATTTAGCTTAAGAAGATGTACACTTTTAGGTGTTTTTGATAGCATCTAGCCTAAACCTATGCTTAAATATGAGAATGAGAAGAAGGTAGCTAAATTAGGACTTATGCACAATAGGAAAGAAAAGGGTTGAAAACCGAAGGAAAAGAATGAAAAAAACTGCATTGCGACAGCATTGCGAAAACATTGCTGAAGCCGCAATTATTCAAGTGAAAACCGTAAGTTGACTGATCTTTTTCTGTTAATTTCCGTGATTTCAGGGATTCGTTCTTTCTCCTCCATCCATTCTGATATACGACGTTGAAAATTGATGGTTCTCCTTGGCCCAAACGCACCTGCAAACTACTATAAAAGGGGGTCAAAGTCGGAGGTTCAATCATCATCCGAAAGCGTAGAGTCTTCTCGCAGTCCATCTGTTCTCCTGTTTTTCCTTTGCCGTCTGTTGGTTTGCGAAGCTCAGCTGTTGGAGTCGATAATCTGATAGGAAGGAGAGGAGATTCTTCTTCTCTCCCGATCGGATTCATCCAAGCAAGGCTGCTCTTTTTGATCCTTCATTCGAGGCGATTGCGACGAAGCTTTCAAGCTGCATTTACTATTTTCTGACTTTCCTTTCTATTTCCAGTTTTGATCAGTTGTTGTTTTTAGTTTAGTGATTAATCTACATCATTTCGTTGCTTTCTGTCTTTGGATTATTTACTTTAAGTTTCCCTTTGTTCGTTCAAACATTCAAGGTAATCAAATTACAAGTCTCCATTTCACAGTTTCCATCTTCTGCTGCTACGGCTTTGTCTTACTGTTTGGAGTATATTTCCCTTCTAAGCATGTCTGTTTTATCTTACATTTCTGTTCTCTATATATCCATGAGTAGCTAAGTCACTTAGGGGCATGCTAATGGCAGAACTATAGGCTAAAAAACGTGAACCAAGTATGTAGGATAGCTCTCGAAGCATTGATTGTATGTAAGCTTCATTCCACGGGCAATTTCGATTGGCCATCCATTTTGTCCAAAGAACTCCTAACCTCTGGAAGGAGTAAGAGTTCAGAGTCGTATAATCATGCTAGCCTTTCATGGTAACCAGGAAACGGCCTAGGAATAGGCGTTTCCCTAGTACAAACTAAACACTTCTGTTTTAACAAGATGCTTAAGACCTTACTTTGAGTTGAGTAAACTAAAGAATCTAATGCATGAAATCGGACGATACATGAGATAGAGTGAGTTTGATGCATAGAGAGTTGATCTAATGCTTGGGAATCGTATTAAAATGCCTATAGGATAGTCGTTAGTAGCCCTTAATTCTCCATTTTACACACGGTTGCTGTTTTTACAATTGCGATAACATTGCGGTGTCCGCAATTCTGCTAAGTTACCATTCTGTTTAGCTGTTTTCTTCTTCGTTTATTAATTCCATCTCTTGTCTTTTGAGTCCAATTTCAACTTGCATTTGTTTATGTTGCATTCCTTTACACATTCAGCAAAAATTAGATAATTAAAAACCAATTTTACCCCATCAAATCCACCCCTTCTTTCTTAACAAATACACTTCGTGAATAGCTAAAAATAAGTCTCTGTGGAAAAAACGAATGAAATATACTTACTACTTGCTGTAAGACCATGTATGCTTGCATGTTCTGAGTGCTCTCTCTACCTTCTTGCTTATTTATTTTTAACTCATTGAGCACGCAACAAGTTTTTGGCGCCGCTGCCGGGGACTTATTTTAAGGGAAAACGAAGTTTGTTAAGTCTGAAACACCAAGTTATTTTCCATTGAATTTGATCCATCTTCATTTCTTTTTCAGGTACCATTTAGGGTAGTTTATGAATGAGACTCCAAGTAGTGATCTAGAGTTCAACCCTGAGCCTGAGAGATTATTTAAAGCTAGAAATAGAGCCAAGAAACGTCTCTTTAAACAACCCCTTTTACCTCAAATAATTGCTGAAACCGCAGAGTCTCCGCAATCCACTCAAGAAGAAATGGCTGGAATAGATCAAAACCTGGTGCCTGTCACTCGCAATCCCATTGAAATAGCGAATGACAAGGATAGCGCCATCCTTTCGTACCTAGTACCTATGCCTGGGGAGCTGAACCCCAGCATAATCCGTCCTGAAATCACTGCCAACTCATTCGAGTTAAAACCAGTGATGTTCCAAATGTTGTCCACTGTGGGACAATTCTTTGGAATAGAAAATGAGGACCCCCATAACCACCTTAGGAACTTCCTAGGAGTCAGTGATACCTTCCTCATTCCTGGAGTTTCCCAAGAAGCCCTGAGGCTATATCTTTTCCCTTACTCTTTGAGGGACAAAGCCAAAACGTGGTTAAATTCATTACCCTCAGGATCTGTCCTCAATTGGACAGACTTAGCAGAAAAATTCCTAGTCAAATATTTCCCACCAGATAGGAATTCGACCTTTCGTGATGATATCATCAAATTCAAACAAGCTCCGAGTGAGTCTCTTCACGAAGCTTGGACAAGATTCAAAGACCTTCTCATTAAATGTCCACACCATGGCATTCCATGGTGTATCCAAATAGAAGTCTTCTTTAAAGGATGCAACCCCAGCACCAGACAAGTTCTAAACTCATCTGCTGGAGGTTCCATGTTGTCCAAGAGTTACAACGAAGCTTATGAGATCTTGGAGAAGATCTCAACATCTCACTGTAGGTGGTCAGATGATCCAGTAGAGCCAACTAGAGCTCAAGACAAGGATGCTCTAAGCGCCATGAGCACCCAAATAAACGCCCTGACCAACCTAGTTAAGCAAATGGCTCAGGCCAATCTCCAAACCAGTGCCAATACCGCCACAGCCATGTCAATGGGCACCCAACCAAGTCAAGGCGAGGCACTTATCTGTGGATTCTGTGGGGAAGGGCACCCATATGAATACTGCCCTGGGAATCCATCCTCAGTCTGCTATGTTGGGAGCCAGCAGCAGCCGAGGAATAATCCCTACTCCAACACCTATAACCCTGGTTGGAGAAACCACCCAAACCTGTCATGGGGTGGCCAACAAAACACTAACCAAAATCCTAACCAACCTAGACCGAGTGGAACACCTGGTTTCACTCCCCAACATAACCAGTCAATGTACCAAAAACCATACAATCAACCTGTAGGATCTTCTGTAGAAAACTTACTCAAGGAATACATAGCTAAGAATGATGCTACTCTTCAAAGCCAGCAAGCTACTCTTAGGAGCCTAGAAAACCAAATAGGCCAATTAGCCAATGAACTCAAGAGTAGGCCCCAAGGTAGACTCCCTGCTGACACCGAGGTACCAAGGAGAGATGGCAAAGAACAAGTTCAAGCAATTGAACTTAGGAGTGGAAGACCATTGGTGAGCAACACAAAGGACACACCAAAGAGAGTAGAGAACACTGAGTCTAGTGCTCCACTGGAGTCTTTGCCAAACCAAGGTCCACCACCAACTAGCACATCAGGAGCCAGGCTAGAGCCAATTGTTGAGGAGATAGAAGAAATTTCGAGGCCTCCACCTATCCTAAGGCGACCTGACGTACCTGCATACGTGCCACCACCTCCATATCCTCGAAGGCTCAAGAAGAAGCAGGAACAGGAAGTGCATTTTAATAAATTCTTAGAAATTCTTAAGCAAGTGCATGTTAACATTCCTTTTGTAGAGGTTTTGCAGTCTATGCCTTCTTATGTAAAGTTTTTGAAGGACATTATTACTAACAAAAAAATAATTGGTGAGTTTGAAACAGTAAACCTCACTGAGGAGTGCAGTGCCATCCTCCAGAACAAGCTGCCCAAGAAGGAGAAGGATCCTGGTTCCTTCACCTTACCTGTAGAACTTGGAGGCAAGCACGTGGGCAGAGAGCTTTGTGACCTGGGCGCCAGCATAAATCTCATGCCCCTGTCCCTATTCCGCCAGTTGGGAATAGGAGAAGCACGTCCAACCACTGTCACTTTACAACTAGCAGACAGATCCATCGCATACCCTGAAGGTAAGATTGAGGATATTCTAGTGAAAGTTGACAAATTTATTTTCCTTGCAGATTTCATTGTCCTGGACTATGAGGCAGACAAGGAGGTCCCCATCCTGCTAGGTAGACCATTTCTAGCCACAGGTAGGGCACTAATAGATGTTCAAAAAGGTGAGCTCACTATGAGGGTTCATGATGAAGAGGTGAAATTTAGTGTGTATAAAGCCTTAAGGTACCCCTCTGATTCTGAGTCTTGTGCTAGCATGGATATTGTTGACTCACTAATGGAAGAACAATTAGAGCATGTACTATTAACCAAGCATGCTAATGAATATGTACAATTAGATGTAGCTGACTTGAATGTATCTGACATAATGGATATGCCTGTAGATAAACCACAACATGTATGTATGAATATAGATTTAACTGATAGATCTGTGAATCCTTTAAAGCCCTCCATTGAGCATCCACCTGTTTTAGAACTGAAACCACTACCCACTCACCTCAAATATGCGTATTTAGGAAATAATGATACACTGCCTGTAATTATTTCTTCTAAGCTAAGTGAAGAGCATGAGGTTGAATTAATTTTACTGCTTAAGCAACATAGGAAGGCTATAGCATGGACTATTGCTGATATTCGAGGCATTAGCCCTTCTTATTGCATGCACAAAATTATACTAGAGGAAGAGCACACACCTAGGGTAGATCACCAACGTAGGCTAAACCCCTCTATGAAATAGGTAGTAAAGAAGGAAATAATAAAATGGTTAGATGCAGGAGTGATCTTCCCAATAGCTAGTAGCCAGTGGGTGAGCCCCATCCAATGTGTACCTAAAAAGGGGGGAATAACTGTGGTAGTCAATGAGAACAACGAACTGATTCCAACAAGGACTGTCACAGGGTGGAGAGTGTGTATGGATTACAGGAAATTAAATAAAGAAACTAAAAAAGATCACTTCCCTCTACCGTTCATTGACCAGATGCTAGACAGAATAGCTGGTAGAGCCTACTATTGTTTCTTAGACGGGTATTCAGGCTATAATCAAATAACTATAGACCCTAAGGATCAAGAGAAGACCACCTTCACTTGCCCTTTTGGAACTTTTGCCTTTCGCAGAATGCCTTTTGGCTTATGCAATGCACCGGCAACTTTCCAAAGGTGCATGATGGCAATCTTCTCTGAGTTGGATGAGTCCATGATAGAAATATTCATGGATGACTTCTCAGTCTTTGGGGACTCATTTTCAAACTGTCTAGAAAACCTAGGACAAGTCCTGGCTAGGTGTGAGGAGACCAACCTAGTCCTAAATTGGGAAAAATGCCATTTTATGGTGGATGAAGGGATTGTCTTAGAACATAGAGTGTCAAGGGCAGGTGTAGAAGTTGACCGAGCCAAAATTGAGATCATAGAGAAGTTGGTAGAGCCTCAGAATGTCAAGGCTATTAGAAGTTTCTTAGGGCATGCTGGCTTCTACAGAAGGTTCATTAAGGATTTTTCTAAGATAGCCAAGCCTCTGTGTGAGCTTTTAGAGCTAAATAGACCATTCATCTTCTCTAAGGAATGCTTAGTAGCTTGGACTACCCTTAAGAAGGCACTAGTCACCGCACCTATAATAGTAGGACCAAATTGGGATCTCCCATTTGAGATGCTATGTGATGCCAGTGACTATGCTGTAGGAGTGATGTTAGGACAGAAGATTGACAAGCTAACACACCCTGTATATTATGCTAGTAAAACCTTGAATGAGGCTCAATGTAATTATACAACTACTGAGAAAGAAATGCTTGCTGTAGTATTTGGTTGTGAGAAATTCAGAAACTATATTGTAGGCACTAGGACAATTGTGTACACTGACCATTCTGCCTTGAAATATCTTATGAGGAAGGCTGATGCTAAGCCTAGATTGATTAGGTGGGTGTTATTGCTGCAGGAATTTGATTTGGACATTCGGGACAAGAAAGGATGTGAAAACGTGGTTGCGGATCATCTTTCCAGATTGCAGCATAATTGCGAAAAAATTGCGGAGACCGCAATTTCTGATGCTTTTATTGATGAACATGTCTTTGCTTTGACTCATCGTGATAACGATGAGGAACCTTGGTTTGCTGACATTGCTAACTTCCGTGCATCACAGGTTTTACCAGTTTTCAAGGGAGGACAAGAGAAGAGGAGGTTCTTTCATGAAGCAAGGAAATTCATATGGGATGACCCCACACTTTACAGAACATGTGCTGACGGCTTGCTAAGGAAGTGTCTTTCAGCTGCTGAGGCGAAGTCTGTGCTGCAGCACTGTCACACATCTCCTTATGGTGGACACTTTGGTGGCCAAAGAACAGCTGCAAAGGTATTTCAGAGTGGCTATTATTGGCCAACGATCTTCAAAGATGCCCACAACTATGCCCACAGCTGTGATGAATGCCAAAGAACAGGTAACCTCAGTCGAAAGGATGAGATGCCCCTCACCTACATCTTAGAGTTAGAGCTCTTTGATGTGTGGGGCATTGACTTCATGGGACCATTCCCTCCATCATCAGGTAACCTTTACATATTAGTGGCAGTGGACTATGTGTCCAAGTGGGTAGAGGCCAAAGCATGTCCCAATAATGATGCTAAAACAGTCACCAAATTCTTGCATAGGCACATTTTTACTAGGTTTGGGACACCTCGTGCCATCATTAGTGATGAGGGGTCACATTTCGTTAACAAGGCTATGGAGAGAGTGTTGGCTAAGTATAACATTAGACATAGAGTAGCCACTCCCTATCACCCACACTCAAATGGACAAGCTGAAATCTCAAATAGGGAAATTAAGAACATCCTAGAAAAAGTGGTCAAACCTAATAGGAAAGACTGGTCCTTCAAGCTTGAGGATGCACTTTGGGCTTATAGGACAGCATATAAGACACCCCTAGGTATGTCCCCTTATAGGCTGGTATATGGCAAGGCTTGTCACTTACCACTTGAGTTAGAAAACAAAGCATTTTGGGCCATGAAGGAATTGAATTTTTGTGTAAAGGATGCGGGGACACTGAGGTCTTTGCAATTACATGAGCTTGATGAGCTTAGGCATATGGCCTATGAAAATGCTAAGATGTACAAGGAAAAAACCAAGATTTGGCACGATAGTAGACTTAGAGTTAAGGACTTTAAGAAGGGTCAACTTGTTTTGTTGTTTAACTCACGGTTGAAACTATTTCCAGGGAAACTTAAGTCTAGATGGTCGGGTCCATTTGTCATTACTAATGTGTTTGTTCATGGTGCAATAGAGATAAAGAACTTGCAGCAAGGTCAGCCATTTATGGTCAATGGGGCGAGGTTGAAGCACTACTATGAGGAAGGAGATGTGAAGACTCTCTCGGCCTTCCTCTTGAATGAAGCATGAAACTAAAAACGAGAGAGAACGAGTGGTCACTGTGCTCGTTTAGTCAAGGCTAATGCCTTAGTTTATTTTTTTTTCACTTTTTCCGGTTATCGTTTGTGTGTTTTGTGGTGTGATTTTAATTAAGTATTTAATGTTTGTTTTATTTGTTTTTATAGGGAATCGAAAGAGGGGATCAAGGAGAGTAATTCCAGCTTTAAAAATCAAGAAACGGTTGAGCCAAATAAAAGATACGGGGAAGCAAAGATTGACATTTTTATGAAAAAATATCCCTAAAATTGCGCTGGAATTGCAGGATCCGCAAAATATAGCCGTTGGGATTTAGCCGTTTCCTTTATATCCGTTAGAAGGCGCTCGATCGATACGATTCTCTCACTCTCTGATTTCCAAGAAAGCTGCGATTCTTTTCATCTTTGATTCTTCTCTCCAAATCTCCAAGATTCGACAATGGTGTCCACAAGGGCTGAAAGATCCGCAGCCAAGAAGAAGGCTGATGAAGCTGAAGCAGCTGCGAGGGAAGCACTTCTTACCCTTGCAGATGCTTGTGCTGTTCGCACCGGACCTCTTCCCAAGCTTCCGATCCGTAGGAAGAAGTGGAGGGTTGTCACTGAGATCCCTGCGGGACCCTCTGAACCAGCAGGTACACCCAAAAAACGCCGGTGGAGTGTCGAGATGGCCGCCGAACCAAGCAGAGCGAAGACTCCCTCTGTGGAGAGTCAAGAAACGGATCGTGCGTCCCACGAGTCAACCAAGAAGGGTTCGACGCCATCTGCCTCACCTGCGCACAGCCCTTCACCATCTGAACCAGTGCAGAGCCCAGAGCTTTCATCATCGCCGCCTGCACAGAGCCCTGAGACGCCGTCTTCACCACTGAATTCCGTGCAGACGCCTACAGCAGAGCAGAGTGCCACACCTTCGCACACGCCTCCACGGCCTGACCCTGAATTCCCATATGGGGAGTACCAGGAATCCACTCAGGGCAGTGGGGAAGGTGGTGAAGACGAGGTCTTCTCGCCTGCAAGGGAAGCTAGCCCAGAGAGTCCTGCACAGCAGGATGATTCCATGGAAGAGACGCTGGGGGCATGCCTCCAGCAGATCAACATCAAGGCAAAGCTCAAGAAGAAGAAGAAGGCCAAGATTGTCAAAGCCAGGCGATCCAAGAAGCTGAAAAAGAAGAAGGCTAAAAGGGCGCCTTCAGCAGACAAAGAGAGCACTGAGCCTTCGCTCAAACGACTCAAAGTTGAGGCTGCCGAGTCAGCCAAGCCATCAGATAAAGGGAAGGCAAAGCTCTACCCTGAAGATGAGCCTCAGTCAGTGAGGTATGTTTCCTCTGATGCTGAGTCCAGGGGTGCTGAGCTGGGGAAGAGGGAGTTGCTGCACGAGAAAGGCTTCCTCGACCGACCTGCTGACCTGCCGCAGTTCTTGCGCGCAGGAGTGATGAACCACGACTGGGAGGAATTTTGCAGACCGCCCAATCCAGCCTACACGAGCATGGTGTATGATTTCTACGCCAATGTGCTCAGCCCTGAGGATGGCCTGTCTGTGGTCAGAGGGGTAGAAGTGGATTTCTCAGCTAAGGCCATCAACGAAGCCTATGGTCTCAAGGGCCAAACACATACAGATTATGCACGGATTGTTGATGAGCCTACTGAGGCAGTTTTGGAAGAGGCCATTCGAACCATTGGCCAGCCTGAAGCTTCCTGGACCGTGTCACGCAATGGGAGGCACACTCTCATGAGTGCCAACCTCACGGCTAAGGCGGCTGTTTGGTTTGCGTTCGTGAGAAGGAGATTGTCCCCAGTGACTCACGAGACTACAATCAACCAGAGCCGATCGCTGCTGGTGTATGCGATAATGAGAGGTCTCACGATCAACGTGGGAGAAGTCATCACTGCTGCTATTGCTGAGTGCGCCAAGAAAGGTAAGGGACCACTGTTTTTCCCTAACACCATAACCAAACTATGTTTGCTTGCAGGAGTCCCCACCGAGCGCATGGAGCAGCAAATGGCTTACACAGGCCACTTGGAGCTGCCTGCTAGCCTGAGGCTGAAGAGGAAGGGGAATATGGAGTTCGAACTGGATAGGCTGGCTGCTGAGCAGTCCCTATCCATGGCCTGCCTGATGGATATGCAGAGGAGAATGGCTCAATGGGCCACTTATGCGCAGGCAAGGGACAAGGAAGTTGCAGACCAACTTGGGTGCATCTTCCCTGACTTCCCCACAAATCTCCTGACTCCATGGGTGCCTCCACGACCACGACAACCAGATGAGGATGAAGATGTTTGAGTGCTGGTTTGAAGTGCACTGAAGGGAGTATTGCTGTTCCCTTAGAAAAAAAAACAATTTTCTGCTTTCTGATAGACTATGTGAATTATGCTGTTTTAGTACACTTTTGATCTGTCTTAGATGCTTAGTTTTATGTTTTTAATTTTGCTTAGTATAGTCTGATGATAGGAGCCTAGGTAGGTTAGTTTTGTTTTATTTTTAGAAGAGCTTGAATGACTGGAAAAAGCATGCTTAGGGGCCTTAATCACTGTTATATCTGTCCTGACTTAATTGCGAAATAATTGCGGTCCCCGCAATTTTCATTACTAAAAGCATGTTTTGGACTGTCTGTTTAGCTAGGCTGTGATCTGTTTAAATTCCATCTTTTGCTGCTATCATGACTACCATATATAGCTTATCTAAAAGCATGCTGGATGAATGTCATAGGACACCCTTTGCTAGTTTAAATCAACCTCTAAAAAGCTCAGCATGTATAGCTTTAAGCCCTTGACTGTCTGTTTTTAAAATTACTGCTGCTGTGATATTTTCTTTTCAATGTTCTGTCTATGCCTAGGGCTTTAGATTCTCTTTGTTTTACCTTAGACTAGATGCTTCTAGGATAGTTTGGGGGTGTGCCACCTCAGACACTCATTGGGGACAATGAGTAGTTGAAGTTTGGGGGAGGCCACCCTAGGCCTAGGAACATTCCTCTCTCCCTTGGAAACATAAGCATTCTTCTTCTCCTTAAAATTGATGAAACTGAAAAAAAAAAATGCAAAATAGAATAAAGAGGGGGGTCTCTCTTAGGTTGCTAAGTAATCAGTGCCAAGTGTGTGACCCACAAGTGGCATTGCATCAAAAGGCAACCAAAGGAGAGGCCCCACCTAAGTAAGAAAAAGGGAAAAGAATAGGGAAGAAGAATGTATACCTAGGAGTTATAACTTTGTGGCTTAGGTGTCCTATTTAAAAAGAACTCTGATCCTCAATTAGCTAAGCACAAAGTTGTAACTTGTAGGGTTGTTTAGGGAGATGAGTGTTTTTCCAATGTAGTGATGTCAGGGTTTAGGTTGTTCTTTAAAGTACTACTGTCACCGTTAATACTAAGACTGGCATGACTCTAAGGAATCCTAGACACATTAAAAATAAAGCTAGAAGCATGTACTGAGTCTGAGGTAAAGTTAGGCAGAATTTGAAACCTTAGGGATAGTGGCATGATATGACAAAAGCAAATAGATCAGATGTAGGAAGTTAATAAAAGCAGGTGAGTGTTAGGCAGGCGAAGTCAGAAGAAGCTAGATAAGAGGGTAGTTTTAAACTGAGAAGTGTGTCACAGGACAGCAGTGCTATAGATAGGGATATAAGGGAGTCAGTAAAGTGGTTAAAGAAGAAGAAACAGCAGCCTAGGTAAGTCCTTAGTGTGCTTGAGGACAAGCAAAACCTTAAGTTTGGGGGTGTGTTAAGTCTCTGAAAGTGACTTATTTAGGACCCATTTAGCTTAAGAAGATGTACACTTTTAGGTGTTTTTGATAGCATTTAGCCTAAACCTATGCTTAAATATGAGAATGAGAAGAAGGTAGCTAAATTAGGACTTATGCACAATAGGAAAGAAAAGGGTTGAAAACCGAAGGAAAAGAATGAAAAAAACTGCATTGCGACAGCATTGCGAAAACATTGCTGAAGCCGCAATTATTCAAGTGAAAACCGTAAGTTGACTGATCTTTTTCTGTTAATTTCCGTGATTTCAGGGATTCGTTCTTTCTCCTCCATCCATTCTGATATACGACGTTGAAGATTGATGGTTCTCCTTGGCCCAAACGCACCTGCAAACTACTATAAAAGGGGGTCAAAGTCGGAGGTTCAATCATCATCCGAAAGCGTAGAGTCTTCTCGCAGTCCATCTGTTCTCCTGTTTTTCCTTTGCCGTCTGTTGGTTTGCGAAGCTCAGCTGTTGGAGTCGATAATCTGATAGGAAGGAGAGGAGACTCTTTATCTCTCCCGATCGGATTCATCCAAGCAAGGCTGCTCTTTTTGATCCTTCATTCGAGGCGATTGCGACGAAGCTTTCAAGCTGCATTTACTATTTTCTGACTTTCCTTTCTATTTCCAGTTTTGATCAGTTGTTGTTTTTAGTTTAGTGATTAATCTACATCATTTCGTTGCTTTCTGTCTTTGGATTATTTACTTTAAGTTTCCCTTTGTTCGTTCAAACATTCAAGGTAATCAAATTACAAGTCTTCATTTCACAGTTTCCATCTTCTGCTGCTACGGCTTTGTCTTACTGTTTGGAGTATATTTCCCTTCTAAGCATGTCTGTTTTATCTTACATTTTTGTTCTCTATATATCCATGAGTAGCTAAGTCACTTAGGGGCATGCTAATGGCAGAACTATAGGCTAAAAAACGTGAACCAAGTATGTAGGATAGCTCTCGAAGCATTGATTGTATGTAAGCTTCATTCCACGGGCAATTTCGATTGGCCATCCATTTTGTCCAAAGAACTCCTAACCTCTGGAAGGAGTAAGAGTTCAGAGTCGTATAATCATGCTAGCCTTTCATGGTAACCAGGAAACGGCCTAGGAATAGGCGTTTCCCTAGTACAAACTAAACACTTCTGTTTTAACAAGATGCTTAAGACCTTACTTTGAGTTGAGTAAACTAAAGAATCTAATGCATGGAATCGGACGATACATGAGATAGAGTGAGTTTGATGCATAGAGAGTTGATCTAATGCTTGGGAATCGTATTAAAATGCCTATAGGATAGTCGTTAGTAGCCCTTAATTCTCCATTTTACACACGGTTGCTGTTTTTACAATTGCGATAACATTGCGGTGTCCGCAATTCTGCTAAGTTACCATTCTGTTTAGCTGTTTTCTTCTTCGTTTATTAATTCCATCTCTTGTCTTTTGAGTCCAATTTCAACTTGCATTTGTTTATGTTGCATTCCTTTACACATTCAGCAAAAATTAGATAATTAAAAACCAATTTTACCCCATCAAATCCACCCCTTCTTTCTTAAGAAATACACTTCGTGAATAGCTAAAAATAAGTCTCTGTGGAAAAAACGAATGAAATATACTTACTACTTGCTGTAAGACCATGTATGCTTGCATGTTCTGAGTGCTCTCTCTACCTTCTTGCTTATTTATTTTTAACTCATTGAGCACGCAACATAAAGCCAATGATTAGAGGCATCGGGGGCGCAACGCCCTCGACCTATTCTCAAACTTTAAATGGTAGGACGGCGCGACTGCTGTATTGAGCCGCGCCACGAAATCAATAGCTCCAACTGGGCCATTTTTGGTAAGCAGAACTGGCGATGCGGGTGTTGCGTGCTCAATGTGTAAAGATAAATAAGCAAAAGGATGGAGAGAGCACTTAGAACATGCAAGCATACATGGTCTCACAGCAAGTAGTAAGTATATTTAATTCGTTTTTCCACAGAGACTTAGTTTTAGCTATTCGCGAAGTGTGTTTGTTAAGAAAGATGGGATGGATTTGATGGGGTAAAATTGGTTTTTAATTAACTACTTTTTGCTGAATGTATAAAGGAATATACCATAAACAACTTAAAGTTAAAATCAGGCTTAAAAGACAAGAGATGGACTCAATAAACGAAGAAGAAAACAGCTAGACAGAAAGCAATTTAGCAGAATTGCGAGAACCGCAATTAATCCGCAATTAATTGGCAGCGAAAAACTGGTTAAATGGGTGAATTAAGGGCTACTAATGACTGTCCTATAGGCATTTTATTACGATTATCAAACTTTGGATCAACTCTCTACACATTAAACTCACTCTATCTCAAGTATCGTCCGATTCCATGCATGAGAGACTCAAGTTTACTCGCCTTCAAAGTAAGGTCTTAAGCATCTTGTTAAAACAGGAGTGTTCAGTTTATACTAGGGAAACGCCTATTCCTAGGCCGTTTCCTGATTACCATGAAAGGCTAGCATGATTATACGACTCTGAACTCTTACTCCTTCCAGAGGTTAGGAGTTCTTTGGACAAAATGGATGGCCAATCGAAATTGCCCGTGGGATGAAGCTTACATATAATCAATGTTTGAGTGTTGATCTACCTACTTGACTTACGTTTTTTAGCCTATAGTTCTGTCATTAGCATGCCCCTAAATGAATTTAGTTACTCATGGATATATGTAGAACAGAAATATAAGATAAAGTAGACATGCTTAGAAGGAAAAAGTGCTTAAAACAGCAAGCCAAACTCGTAGCAGAATAAGGAATAACTGTGAAATGCAGAAACTTACTTTGATTACTTCAAGTGTTTGAATGACAAAGGAAAGCTTAAACAGAATGAATTCAAGGCAGACAACAACGAAATGCAATAAGTAAATGACTAAGCTAAGAACAACATTGAACAGAAATGGAATTGAGAAGGAAAGAGCAGAAAACAGTAAAGGTGTGCTGGAAATCTTCGTGGCAGTCGCCTCGAATGATGGTGATGAGAATTCAGCCGTGCTTGGATGAATCCAATCGAGAGAGAAGAAGAATCTTCTCTCCTTCCTATCAGATTATCGACTCCAAAAGCTGAGAACCTCACTCCAACAGACGGCAAGGGAAAATCGAGAGAAATGGTGGACTGTGAGAAGACTTCTGCACGTTGAATGATGACTGAACCTCCGACTTTGGCCCCCTTTTATAGTAGTTTGCAGGTGCGATTGGGCCAAGGAGAACCATCAATCTTCAACGTCGTATATCAGAATGGGTGGAGGAGAAAGAACGAATCCCTGAAAAGTCGGATCTAAACAGAAAAATGTCAGCCAACTTACGGTTTTAACTTGAATAATTGCGGCCACCGCAATTATTCCGCAATGCATTCGCAAGGGTTATTTTTTCATTCTTTTCTTCGGTTTTCACCCCTTTTCCTACCTATTGTGCATAAGTCCTATATTAGCTACCTTCTTCTAATTCTCATATTAAAGCATAGGTTTAGGCTAAATGCTCACAAAAACACCTAAATGTGTACATCTTCTTAAGCTAAATGGGTCCTAAATAAGTCACTTTCAGAGACTTAACACACCCCCAAACTTAAGGCTTTGCTTGTCCTCAAGCATACTAAGGACTTACTTAGGCTGCTGTTTCTTCTTCGTTTGTCTACTCACTAACTCCCTTATATTCTTGTCTCTAGCAGTGCTGTCCTGTGACACACTTCCAAGTTTAGAACTAGCCTCTTGTCTAGCCTCTTCTGACTTCACCTGCCTACTATACCCACTGCTTTTGTTGACCCCCTACTACTGATCTAACTAATTCTATGATATCATGCTACTATCCCTAAGGTTTCAAATTCTACCAAGCTTTACTCCAGACTCAGTACATGCTTCCAGCTTATTTTTAATGTGTCTAGGATTCCTTAGAGTCATGCCAGTCTTAGTATTAACAGTGACAGTGGTACTTTATAGAGAACAACCTAAACCCTGGCATCACTACATTGGATAAACATTCATCTCCCTAGACAAACCTAAAAGCTACAACCTTGTGCTTAGCTCATTAAGGATCAGAGTTCTTTTTCATAGGACATCTAAGCCACAAGATTATAACTCCCAAGCACACATTCTTCTTCCCCTATTTCTCTTTTTTCTTTCTTTTTTTTACTTAGGTGGAGTCTCCCCTTGGTTTGCCTTTTGATGCAATGCCACTTGTGGTTTACACACTTGGCACTGATTACTCAGCAACTTGAGAAAGACTCCCCTCTTTATTCTATTTTTCACTTTTTCTATTTATCACAAAAATTTTTTTAGGAGAAGAAGAATGCTTATGTCTTAAGGAAGAGAGGAATGTTCCTAGGCCTAGGGTGGCCTCCCCCAAACTTCAACTACTCATTGTCCCCAATGAGTGTTTGAGGTGGCACACCCCCAAACTTGTCCTAGAAGCATCTAGTCTAAAGTAAAACAAAGAGAATCTAAACATCCTAGGCATAGGCAAAACATTCTAGAAGCAACTATCCCAGCAGCAGAAAATTTGAACATAACAGACAGGTTTAAGGACTTATGGTTTATGCATGCTGAGCACTATTCAGAGGCAAATTTAAACTATCAAAAGGTGTCCTATGACACTCATCCAGCATGCTTCAAGATCAGCTATATAAGGTAGTCATGCTAGCAGCAAAAGATAGAATTTAACAGATCACAACCTAACTAAACGGGCAGTCAAAGACATGCAATCAGTCACAAAAATTGCGGGAACCGCAATTATTTCGCAATACAATCTGGGCAGATTTAACATTAACTCAGGCCCCTAGCATGCTTTTTCCCGTTACTCATGCATCCAAAAAAATAAAACTAAACTATCCTACCTAATCAACTAACATCAGACTATCCTAAGCAAAAGGAAAAACATAAAACTAAACATCCAAAACAGATCAAAACTTAACCAAAAAACAGCATAATATACATTACTCTATCAAAAAGCAGGAAAATTGTCTTTTGTTTCTTTAGGGATCAGTAATACTCCCTCTAGTGCTCTTCAAACCAGCACTCAATTCTCATCATCCTCATCTGGTCGCTTTGGTCGTGGGGGCACCCATGGAGTTAGGAGGTTGGTGGGGAAGTCTGGGAAGATGCACCCCAATTGGTCTGCAACTTCTCTGTCCCTCGCCTGCGCATAGTTGGCCCATTGAGCCATTCTTCTCTGCAGGTCCATCAAACAGGCCATGGATAGGGACTGCTCAGCAGCCAACCTATCCAACTCAAACTCCATATTGCCCTTCCTTCTCAGCCGTAGGTGTGCAGGCAACTCCAGATGGCCTGTGTAGGGCAGCTGCTGCTCCAAGCGCTCGGTAGGAACTCCTGCAAGCAAACATAACTTTGTTATGATGTTGGGGAAAAATAATGGCCCCTTACCCTTTTTAGCACACTCGGCGATGGCAGCATTGATGACTTCTCCCACGTTGATCGTGAGACCTCTCATGATAGCATAAACCAGCAGCGAACGGCTCTGGTTAATGGTAGTCTCATGCGTCACCGGGGAGAGTCTTCTTCTCACGAATGAAAACCACACAGCTGCCTTTGCCGTGAGGTTGGCACTCATGAGCGTGTGCCGCCCATTGCGTGAGACTGTCCAGGAGGCCTCAGGCTGGCCAATGGTGCGGATGGCTTCTTCTAGCACAGCCTCAGTCGGCTCATCCACTATCCGTGCATAGTCTGTGTGAGGCTGGCCCCTTAGACCGAATGCTTCATTGATGGCCTTAGCAGAGAAGTCCACTTCTACCCCTCTGACCACAGACAGGCCATCCTCAGGGCTGAGCACGTTCGCATAGAAGTCATACACCATGCTTGTGTATGCTGGATTGGGAGGTCGACAGAATTCCTCCCAGCCATGGTTGATCACCCCTGCGCGCAAGAACTGCGGCAGGTCAGCTAGGCGATCAAGGAACCCCTTCTCGTGCAACAGGTCCCTTTTCCTCAGCTCCACGCCCCTTGATTCAGCATCAGACGAGACATATCTCACTGATGGAGGTTCATCTTCGGGGTAGAGTTTAGCCTTCCCCTTATCAGCTGGCTTGGAAGATTCAGCAGCCTCCACCTTGAGGCGTTTGAGCGAAGGCTCAGTACTGTCTTCTTCTGCTGAAGGCACTCGCTTGGCCTTCTTCTTCTTCAGTTTCTTGGCTTTCTTGGCTTTCTTGGCCTCCTTGTTGGCCTTCTTCTTGGCCTTCTGCCTCGCCTGGAGTTGTGGGAAACAGGCCCCCAACGTCTCCTCCATAGAATCATCAGCAGGCGTTTGCTGTGCAGGCTTATCAGGGCTGTCTTCTCCCATGGGAGAGAAGACTTCTTCTTCTTCTGCCTCTCCACTGCCTTGCGTGGATTCTTGGTAATCCCCATAAGGGAATTCCGGATCAGGCCGTGGAGAATTGTGCTCTGCTGACGGGGTATGCGCAGAACTCCATGGCGAAGACGGCAGCTCAGGACTCTGCACAGCCGCAGGTGGTAGATCAGCACTCTGAGGCGCTGGAGATGACTCGGCGCTCTGCGCAGGTGGTGATGATTCGGTGCTTGGCACTGGTTCAGATGGCAGGGGGCTGCGCACAGGTGATTCAGACGGCAGAGGGCTGCGCACAGGTGATGCAGACGGCGTCGCACCTTCTTTAGCTGACTCGTGGGATGCACGATCAGATTCTTGACTCGCCACAGAGGGAGTCTTGGATTTGCTTGGTCCGGCGGCAGTCTTGACAGTCCACCGGCGCTTCGTGGGCGTGCCCATTGGTTCAGATGGGCCAGCAGGAATCTCAGTGACCACTCTCCACTTCTTCCTACGAATAGGAAGCTTGCCAAGACGGCCAGTGCGTACAGCACCCTGATCAGCAAGGGTGAGAAGCGCTTCCCTCGCAGCCGCTTCAGCTGCGTCGTCGGCCTTCTTCTTGGCGGCGGATCTCTCAGCCCTAGTGGAAACCATGGTCGAATCTTGGAGGTTTGGAGAGAGAGATCAAAGGTGGAGAGAATCGCAGAAATCTTGGAGAGCAAAGAATGAGAAGATCGTATCAAACGGGCGCCTTCTAACGGCTATAAAAGCAACGGATGAAATCCCAACGGCTCTTTTTGCGGAGTCAGCAATTTCTGCGCAATTCTAGGGACAATATTTCATAATAAATCCCAACTTTGATCGCCCGTATCTTTCATTTGGCCCAACCGAATCTTGATTTTTAAAGTGCGATTTACTCCCCTTGATCCCCTCTTTCGATTCCCTACAAAAACAAACAAAACAAACATTAAATACGCAATTAAAATTACACCACAAAACATACAAACGATCATCGATAAAAACAACAAAAAAAATAAACTAAGGCATTGGCCTTGACTAAACGAGCACAGGGACCACTCGTTCTCTCTCGTTTCTAACTTCATGCTTCATGTAGGAGGAAGGCTGAGAGAGTCTTTACATCCCCCTCCTCATAGTAGTGCTTCAACCTAGCACCATTGACCATAAATGGTTGTCCTTGCTGCAAGTTTTTTATCTCTACTGCACCATGAATAAAGACATTAGTAACAACAAATGGACCCGACCATCTAGACTTTAATTTGCCTGGAAATAGCTTTAATCGTGAGTTAAATAACAGTACAAGTTGGCCTTTCTTAAAATCTTTGATCCTGAGTCTACTGTCATGCCATATTTTTGTCTTTTCTTTGTACATCTTGGCATTCTCATAGGCCATGTGCCTAAGCTCATCAAGTTCATGCAGCTGTAAAGATCTTAATGTCCCTGCATCCTTCACACAAAAATTTAATTCTTTCATGGCCCAAAATGCCTTGTTCTCCAACTCAAGTGGCAAGTGGCAAGCCTTGCCATATACCAACCTATAGGGAGACATTCCTAGAGGTGTCTTATATGCTGTTCTATAAGCCCAAAGTGCATCCTCAAGCTTGAAAGACCAGTCTTTCCTATTAGGTTTGACTACCTTCTCTAGGATGTTCTTTATCTCCCTATTGGAAATCTCAGCTTGACCATTTGAGTGTGGGTGATAGGGAGTAGCTACCCTATGTCTGATGTTATACTTAGCCAATATTTTCTCCATAGCCTTATTAATGAAATGTGACCCCTCATCACTAATGATAGCACGAGGAGTCCCAAATCTAGTGAAAATGTGTCTATGCAAGAAATTAGTGACTGTCTTAGCATCATTATTAGGACATGCCTTAGCTTCTACCCACTTTGACACGTAGTCTACTGCTACTAGAATATACAAGTTACCTGATGATGGAGGGAAGGGTCCCATGAAATCAATGCCCCATACATCAAAGAGCTCCAACTCTAAGATGTAGGTGAGGGGCATCTCATCCTTACGACTGAGGTTACCTGTCCTTTGGCACTCGTCACAGTTGTGGGCATAGTTGTGGGCGTCCTTAAAGATTGTTGGCCAGTAGTAGCCACTTTGAAATACCTTGGCAGCTGTCCTTTGTCCACCAAAGTGTCCACCATAAGGAGATGAATGACAGTGCTGTAGCACAGACTTCGCTTCAGCAGCTGTAACACACTTCCTCAACAACCCATCAGCACAGGTCCTGTAAAGTATGGGGTCATCCCAGATGAATTTCCTTGCTTCATGGAGGAACCTCTTCTTCTCTTGTCCTCCCTTGAACACTGGTAATACCTGTGCTGCACGGAAGTTAGCAATGTCAGCGAACCAAGGTTCCTCATCGTTATCACGATGAGTCAAAACAAAGATATGTTCATCTATAAAAGCATCAGAAATTGCGGGGTCCGCAATTTTTTCGCAATTGTGCTGCAATCGAGACAGGTGATCTGCAACCACATTTTCACATCCCTTCTTGTCCCGAATGTCCAAATCGAATTCCTGCAGCAATAACACCCATCTAATTAGTCTAGGCTTAGCATCAGCCTTTCTCATTAGATATTTTAAAGCAGAATGGTCAGTATATACAATGGTCCTAGTTCCTACAATATAGTTCCTAAATTTTTCACAAGCAAATACTACAGCAAGCATCTCTTTCTCTGTAGTTGTATAGTTACATTGGGCCTCATTCAAGGTCTTACTAGCATAATAAACAGGATGTGTGAGCTTGTCAATCTTCTGTCCTAACATGACTCCTACAGCATAGTCACTGGCATCACATAGCATCTCAAATGGGAGATCCCAATTTGGTCCTACTATGATTGGTGCTGTGACCAGTGCTTCCTTAAGGGCTTTCCAAGCTACTACACAATCTTTAGAAAAGATGAATGGTCTACCTAGCTCTAGAAGCTCGCACAGAGGCTTGGCTATCTTAGAAAAGTCCTTGATGAACCTTCTATAGAAGCCAGCATGCCCTAAGAAACTCCTAACAGCCTTGACATTCTGGGGCTCTACCAACTTCTCTATGACCTCAATTTTCGCCCTATCCACTTCTACACCCGCCCTTGATACTCGATGTCCTAAGACAATCCCTTCATCTACCATGAAATGGCATTTTTCCCAATTTAGGACTAGGTTGGTCTCTTCACACCTAGCCAGGACTTGTCCTAGGTTCTCTAGACAGGTTTTAAAGGAGTCCCCAAAGACTGAGAAGTCATCCGTGAATATTTCTATCATGGACTCATCCAACTCAGAGAAGATGGCCATCATGCACCTCTGGAAAGTTGCCGGTGCATTGCATAAGCCAAAAGGCATTCTGCGGAAGGCAAACGTTCCAAAAGGGCAAGTGAAAGTGGTCTTCTCTTGATCCTTAGGGTCTATAGTTATTTGATTGTAGCCTGAATAGCCATCTAGGAAACAGTAGTAGGCTCTACCAGCTATTCTGTCTAGCATCTGGTCAATAAACGGTATGGGGAAGTGGTCTTTTTTAGTTTCTTTATTTAGTTTTCTGTAATCCATACATACCCTCCACCCTGTGACAGTCCTTGTTGGAATTAGTTCGTTATTCTCATTGACTACCACAGTTATTCCCCCCTTTTTAGGTACACATTGGATGGGGCTCACCCACTGACTACTAGCTATGGGGAAAATTACTCCTGCATCTAACCACTTTATTATTTCTTTCTTCACTACCTCTTTCATAGAGGGGTTTAACCTACGCTGGTGATCTACCCTAGGTGTGTGTTCTTCCTCTAGAATAATTTTGTGCATACAATAAGAAGGGCTAATGCCTCGAATATCAGCAATAGACCATGCTATAGCCTTCCTATGTTGCTTAAGCAGTAAAATTAAATCAACCTCATGCTGTTCACTTAGCTTAGAAGAAATAATAACAGGCAGCGTATCATTCTCTCCTAGATATGCATATTTGAGGTGAGTTGGTAGTGGTTTTAGTTCTAAAACAGGTGGATGCTCAATGGAGGGCTTCAGAGGGTTAATAATTCTATCAGTTAAATCTATATTCATACATACATGCTGAGGGTTATTTACAGGCATGTTCATTATGTCAGCTACATTTAGATCATCTACATCTATTTGTACATATTCACTAACATGCTTGGTTAATAATACATGCTCTAATTGTTCTTCCATAAGTGAGTCAATAACATCCATGCTAGCACAAGACTCAGAATCAGAGGGGTATTTTAAAGCTTTGTAAACACTAAATTTTACCTCTTCATCATGAACTCTCATAGTTAACTCACCTTTTTGCACATCTATTAGTGCCCTACCTGTGGCTAGAAATGGCCTACCTAGCAGGATGGGTACCTCCTTGTCTGCTTCATAGTCCAGGACAATGAAATCTGCAAGGAAAATGAATTTGTCAACTTTAACTAGAATATCCTCAATCTTACCTTCTGGATATGCGATGGATCTGTCTGCTAGTTGTAAAGTGACAGTAGTTGGACGTGCTTCTCCTATTCCCAACTGACGGAATAGGGACAGGGGCATGAGATTTATGCTGGCGCCCAGGTCACAAAGCGCTCTGCCCACATGCTTGCCTCCAAGTTCTACAGGTAGGGTGAAGGAACCAGGATCCTTCTCCTTCTTGGGCAGCTTGTTCTGGAGGATGGCACTGCATTCCTCGGTGAGGTTTACTGTTTCAAACTCACCAATTATCTTTTTGTTAGTAATGATATCCTTCAAAAATTTTACATATGAAGGCATAGACTGTAAAACCTCTACAAAAGGAATGTTCACATGCACTTGCTTAAGTATTTCTAAGAATTTATTAAAATGAACTTCCTGTTCCTGCTTCTTCTTCAGTCTTCGAGGGTATGGAGGTGGTGGCACATATGCAGGCACGTCAGGACGCCTTAAGATAGGTGGAGGTCTTGGAATTTCTTCTACCTCCTCACTGATTGGCTCCAGCCTGGCTCCTGATGTGCTAGTTGGTGGTGGACCTTGGCTTGGCAGAGACTCCAGTGGAGCACTAGACTCAGTGTTCTCTACTCTTTTTGGTGTGTCCTTTGTAATGCTCACCAATGGTCTTCCACTCCTAAGTTCAATGGCTTGAACTTGTTCTTTGCCATCTCTCCTTGGTACCTCGGTATCAGCAGGGAGTCTACCTTGGGGCCTACTTTTAAGTTCATTGGCTAACTGGCCTATTTGGTTTTCCAGGCTCCTAAGGGTAGCTTGCTGGCTCTGAAGAGTAGCATCATTTTTAGCTATATATTCCTTGAGTAGGTTTTCTACAGACGATCCTACAGGTTGATTGTAAGGCTTTTGGTACATTGACTGGTTATGTTGGGGAGTGAAACCAGGTGTTCCATTCGGCCTTGGTTGGTTAGGATTTTGGTTAGTGTTTTGCTGGCCACCCCATGACAGGTTAGGGTGGTTTCTCCAACCAGGATTGTAAGTTTGTGAGTAGGGGTTGTTCCTTGGCTGCTGCTGACTTCCTACATAGCAGACCGAGGATGGATTCCCAGGACAGTATTCATAAGGGTGTCCTTCCCCACAGAATCCACAGATTGGTGCCTCGCCTTGACTTGGTTGAGTGCCCATTGACATGGCTGTGGCGGTATTGGCACTGGTTTGGAGATTGGCCTGAGCCATTTGCTTAACTAAGTTGGTCAGGGCATTTATTTGGGTGCTCATGGCGCTTAGAGCATCCTTGTCTTGAGCTCTAGTTGGCTCTACAGGATCGTCTGACCATCTACAATGAGATGTTGAGATCTTCTCCAAGATCTCATAAGCTTCGTTGTAACTCTTGGACAACATGGAACCTCCAGCAGATGAATTTAAGACTTGTCTGGTGCTGGGGTTGCATCCTTTAAAGAAAACTTCTATTTGAATACACCATGGAATGCCATGGTGTGGACATTTAACGAGAAGATCTTTAAATCTAGTCCAAGCTTCGTGAAGAGACTCACTTGGAGCTTGTTTAAATTTGACTATGTCATCACGGAAAGTAGAATTCCTATCTGGTGGGAAGTATTTGACTAGGAATTTTTCTGCTAGATCTGTCCAATTGCGAACAGATCCTGAGGGTAAAGAATTTAGCCACGTTTTGGCTTTGTCCCTCAAAGAATAAGGGAAAAGATATAGCCTAAGGGCCTCTTGGGAAACTCCAGGGATTAGGAAGGTGTCACTAACTTCTAGGAAGTTCCTAAGGTGATTATGGGGGTCCTCATTTTCTATTCCAAAGAATTGTCCCACAGTGGACAACATTTGGAACATCACTGGCTTTAACTCGAAAGAGTGGGCAGTGATTTCAGGACGGATTATGCTGGGGTTCAGCTCCCCAGGCATAGGTACTAGATATGAAAGAATGGCACTATTCTTGTCATTCGCTATTTCTATGGGGTTGCGAACGGCAGGTGCTGGATTTGGAACTAAATCGCCCATTTCTTTGTTTTCAGGTAAGATTTGAGGTATAGGAGGTTGTTTAAAGAGGCGTTTCTTTGCTTTATTTCTAGCTCGAAGTGATCTTTCAGGTTCAGGATCGAACTCTAAATTACTATGTGAACGCTCACTCATAAACTACCTTAACAGTACCTGCAAAAGAAATGAAACAGATTAGTTTCACTCAATGATAAACTTGGTTTTCTTAAACTTAACAACTTCGTTTTCACTTAAAAATAAGTCCCCGGCAGCGGCGCCAAAAACTTGTTGCGTGCTCAATGTGTAAAGATAAATAAGCAAAAGGATGGAGAGAGCACTTAGAACATGCAAGCATACATGGTCTCACAGCAAGTAGTAAGTATATTTAATTCGTTTTTCCACAGAGACTTAGTTTTAGCTATTCGCGAAGTGTGTTTGTTAAGAAAGATGGGATGGATTTGATGGGGTAAAATTGGTTTTTAATTAACTACTTTTTGCTGAATGTATAAAGGAATATACCATAAACAACTTAAAGTTAAAATCAGGCTTAAAAGACAAGAGATGGACTCAATAAACGAAGAAGAAAACAGCTAGACAGAAAGCAATTTAGCAGAATTGCGAGAACCGCAATTAATCCGCAATTAATTGGCAGCGAAAAACTGGTTAAATGGGTGAATTAAGGGCTACTAATGACTGTCCTATAGGCATTTTATTACGATTATCAAACTTTGGATCAACTCTCTACACATTAAACTCACTCTATCTCAAGTATCGTCCGATTCCATGCATGAGAGACTCAAGTTTACTCGCCTTCAAAGTAAGGTCTTAAGCATC